>OX328111.1:22952427-24305706 GCA_946811185.2 Hippopus hippopus | reverse complement strand
ATTGAAAGCATTTGCAGACGACAAATTAAATGTCGCTAAAATACTGATATTTGTATTTGAAGGGATAGAAAACATTGTGAGAAAAGGAGAAAATGCTAGTTACCAGCATTTTCTCCTTTTCCCCCACAATGTTTTCAAAAAGCTTCTTTTCCAGGATCCGTTAAAATTCGGGATTGGTTTGTAAAGGGTTAAACAATTTTGTGGGTTTCTTTATTGTTCTAGAAATATAACTACACGGGAAATTAGGATACCTTTGATAAATCGACTTAAAAACCAACAAAAAACGAACGGTGTACATCAGATATCAAAATTCACGTTCCGGGCAGTCTGATCTCGACCTACACCGTTCGCTGCAGTTTCTTGTGTCTCTGATGGCGGTGAACGGAAACTAGTTTGCATTCTGCTGTGTAAATAAAATGCACATGTTAACCATTTACCAAACGACAAAATTTTAGACTTCCCCAAATTGAAAGCTTTTGCAGACGACAAAATAATTGAGACTCAGAAATAAAAATTCACCACTGGAAGGGTAGACAACATTGTGGGAAAAAGGGGAAAAGAGCTGGTTACCAGCATTTTCTTCTTTTTCTGCAATGTTTATAAACGGCCTTTTCTTCACGGTCGTTAAAACTTGGGATTGTGTGTTAAAGGTAAAAATAAGAAAGCAATCCTTGTGGTCGCTTGGCATGGGTTGTTTAAGTCCTTTACCAAACAAGCCATGTTTTAACGACCACGAGAAAGAGGGGTGTGGAAAAGGAAAGAGTGCTGGTCATGTTTTGCACCTTTTCGAAGACAAATTCTATCATTTGAACTAGTTTTACTTTGTCATCTTCAAGCGCTTTCAATATAGACACGTCTACCATTCTGTCATCCGGTTAAAGAGCTGACTGTTTTTCATTAAGCTGAACGAAATAAACGTCTTCATTTCGTTAAAATGACGCAAATATTGCAAACTCAAGGCTGTTTGGACTAAAATATGTTAAAAATCTCCGCCAGGGTAGATTTACGATTAGACTGCACTTTCATACAGACTGATCGTGATCTTCATTGTCGACAAAAGCATTTGATGCTGCCCTTCGCACGATAAGAGTTAATTACGATTTCGTAATTACAGACATACTGCAAAGATTTTGTAAATGAAATATTTTAACGCTTTACAACACGACAAGATTCTAGACTCGTCTACACCGAAAACACTTGCAGACGACATTTCTCGTAAACGTGATTTAAAGTATGAGATTTGTCTGTGAATGGGTAGAAAACAATGTGGGAAAAGGAGAAAATGCTGGTTACCAGCATTTTCTCCTTTTCTCACAATGTTTTCAAAAGACTTCTCTGTTAAGGCCATTAAAACTCGGGTTTGCGTGGTAAAGGGTCTATTTATCTCGGTACACAATATTGCGGAGTCATTGCTGAATGTTGAAGGGTCTAGTGAAATATAGTTTGATACTTAATGATTAATTTGTCAAAATTTATCTGGTCAATACCTCGACCTTTTACAATTTTTGCTGACAGTGTAGATCAATACCAGACTGCACTGGTCCAACTTGCAGTCTCATCTTGTACCTCCTCTAACTAGGTGGCAACGCCCGATTTGGTGTGCATGATTCTCGCGAAATCGATCTTGTACGAGATAGTATTCTTTTTTAAATCAATGAATACTGACCGTAATCTGTTTATTATTAATAATATTATTATTTTCATTATTGTTCATAACTGGTCGTTGTTGTTGCTTGGGGTTAGGAGTGGATATGTTTCAAGGGGAAGGGATCCATTACTTTCAAATATTTTCTAATTATTTTTCTACGCCTATGATTGATCAAATAGCCTTTCTTGATATCAGTGTAATACAGCCATAACGAATTTTCTTATCCTACAAACGTTTGAGATTTATATCCAAATAGCGCCGTGTTTGGTCTAAGCTCTGTAATCATGCACATCATTTCTGAAACATTACTGACCTAGATTACTGCCTGTAGTTAACTGTCAGAATTGTAGACTGTGGCAAAGCTGCGAATTATATATCATCTCTAAAAACATAATCATTATATCCAATTTTCGTCCATGATATAGGTGGGGGGAGGCCTACACACCTGTCAAACATGCTTTATGTGAATTTCAATACAAGTGTACATAGAGATCTTTGTTTTAACACATGAACTATAATTCCTGAGATACAGTTATGTGATAAAAATAATCTGACATTCGTTAGTTTCTAAGATAAAATTGTGTTAAACTCGTCAACAAAATATATTGTTATTAATCTCGACATTCATAAGTAAAAATGGTACAGGCCGGACACGAACAATACCCCCGGACGGACAGACCAAACAAAAACTTAATTTCAGGGGGGGTGGGGGTGGGGGGGTATAAAAAGTATTTTGACATTCTAATCATGTTGAGCCTAGGTTAATGTTCTGACATTTATCAGCTAAAAAGGATGAACAGTATGTGAGGGTCAATCACGTTTTTGCTATCATACACAACTTGCACATTTCTGGAATAAGCTCTATATCAAGAGTAAGTAAAATCTTTTTAAAAATACATCTATACTTCGTTTTCAGCCAATTTTAACATATTTCATCTTTTATTATATCAAACTATAATCTTTCTTTTATCTTCATGGCAAATGCTACCCCTGGCGGTTACAATGTTGCATAGGTTACGACCGATAGAAATTGCATTTCATTTTCTGGAGGCCATCAAAGAAATCACTGTTGTGACATTTCCAGTTTTGAATCGAAGATTTCCGATATATATTTTTATCCCTTACACTATATAGATCGGTAATTCATCTATGTTTACACAGCTGACTGAATTCTAAACCATTCTACAGTCTAACAAATTCTAACAGCGTTTTTTTCTTTCTCTGTCTTGCTGTAAGGATGTATCTTTAAAAGGCGTTGATACTATAAGCATTGAAAAATATGTCAGATATTATGAATCACCCTGTATCTGCTAAAGTTAGCTGCAGTTCAGTCCAGCGCTCAAATGAAAATGGTGATTTTTGACACATGTATTATCATGTTTAACATTATATACGTGACTCTATACTGGTAATGGTTAACGTGATAATTCTACAATCTAAATAAGAACCATAGAGGAATGCTTTTGAAAACTTGACATTGTGTTAAAAGGAGAAAATGCTGCTAACGTAACCAGCATTTTCTCCTTTTCACATAATGTTTTCTCCCCTATAAGAGACAGAAATTATCATTTGAACTATATTTACTTTGTCGTCTGCAAATGCTTTCAGTTTGGTCAAGGCCAAAATTTTGTTGTGTTAAGAGTTAATGTTTCAGCAAAAAGCATCGGTTCATGCCAGCCTGCGCAGTCTGCGCAGGCTGACATGGGTCGAAACTTTTTCTTATTTGTAAATTTTCTGCATGTCCATGAACCATTCTACCACATGATTTAGTCCATTGTTAGACAAACTGGATTTTATAGATCCATTAATTATGTGATGACTTGCTTTGTATAATTCATCACGGAGATTCATTAAATCCCCTTGTTCCAGTGCACCGTTCGTGTAAAATCATCCCATAGATAAGGGGAGAGTATAGGCCAAGATCAAGCTTCATACATGTGCCGCCCGATCTACACTCTGCACAAAGTACATTCATCATACATATCTCGTGAAGCAGGATATGGACTGAATTTATTTAAGAACAGCCCTGGAGAAAGGCTTTGTTATCCGAAATGTTCTTCGCAAAATTTGGCTCTTCACCAAATATGGTAGAATACGATGAAGTACTGAAACTCAGCACGAAACGGTCGATTGATGACGTTGACAATAAATTAACTGAAGTTTTACGATGAGAAGACAATTCAAAATTAATGAATGATACTTAATATTTAAACACAATATATTATTGTTAATTAACTTGTTATTTTGACGTGATAATTAGTCATCACTATTGTGCAATTCTCATGCTGTCGATTCTAAACTATTGATGGACTTGTTAAAGTTTTCTAGTAGATAGAACCCGAACGTTCCGTCAGTCAATGTAATAAGTAATAAGGCCGTCGAAGGCTTTTTTTTTTTTGCCCAAGGAGATCCCTCTCGCATTGGGAGAGGGTTCATTAGCGGCACTGGGGCGTAGGGGACCTCCCAGGTATTTTTGTTATATCTAGAAGCGATTCTTACTCATTTTTTGGACTGTATAATCAGAATCTACTAGTTACTCTAACAGACGACCTAGTCATCACATAAATATGGATCCATAAAATTCCATTTTGTCTAACAACCGACTTAATTATGGATACCCGGTATACATGTCCTTTGACATGCAGAAAATTTAACAATAGCAAAAATGTTCGACCCAGCGACCTGGTTCGATTCCCTATGCAGATCCATCACAGAACATGGCTCAAATATCTAGGTGTTTACATGGGTGAATCTCTTAATTAAAAAAAAAAGCGTACAACTATATTGTTTTCTTTATACCTCACGACGAAAATGTAGACTTATTCAAGTGTTCAAGTTGAAAGCATATACAAACAAACATTTAGTACGTAGCTCATATGATAGAACTTATCTTTGATATAGTAGAGAACATTGTGGGAAAAGAAGAAAAAGCTGCACATTTGATCATTTTTGGATTGAAAATATAATAATTATACGCAAGTTTCTTTAGAAATATTTTTTGTCCGTGAAGTACCCACGTGTCAAAGAAACGAATACGCTTCATGTAAATTTCAATGCACGTATACATGTAGGCCTACATAATAAGCCCTATAATTCTTGAAATACAGTTATGTGATAAAAGTAATCTGACATGGCTTTTGAGGTAAATTTGTATTAAAGGCCAAGTAATTAATGCGGGTGTTATTATGCATTTTATATCTAAATCGTGCCATTTGAAAGTATGGACATTACTGTGAAGATGGCAATCTGTTATTATACGGTCAGTCCATGTGTCAGTCGCTGGCATAAAATTACAATGTATTTTTTAAAACAAGGTAAAAATATGCGAAATCGCTCTTTATTTTGCTTACTTTTTGCCTGGTTTTAAATTCATTTTTCTGCCAGCAACTGTCACTTAGACCGACCGTACAATGACAGATTGCCATCTATGGGGACAGCCTTAATCTCGGGTGGAATTATAGATTCGCTTAGCCTACTTGTGATTAACGGAAACATCAATATCCGAACTTTCATCAATAATGTTATAGCAGCAGAAGTTGGTTTAAACATATCTTATTCATCAGTATGAGATACAAGTTTTAAAAAAAAGACAAAACAAACACATGACAAATGACCTATGCCGAAGAAAAGGATCAGAACGAAAGCTTAGGCTTATAAAGTTTTTCTCCAAATTTCGGATTACGGTTATCATAATATGATCATATCATTACTAATTACAGGCAGTAAACTATATATGTAATTATAATGATGACTTGCTTGGTATAATGTTTAACTCTTTACCAAACGACAAAATTTTAGACTTGTCCAAATTGAAAGCATTTGCAGACGACAAAATAAACGTGACTCAAAATTTGAAGCTTGACTTAAGAAGAGTAGAAAACATTGTGGGAAAAGGAGAAAATGCTGGTTACCAGCATTTTCTCCTTTTCCCACAATGTTTTCAGAAGGCTTCTATCTCTGGGTCGTAAAAACCAGGGATTGTTTGGTAAAGGGTTAACGCTCTTTTCACAGAAAATGGCTCAAGCATAAAAAAATCGTTACATATGAGTGTCACTAAACTGAAACTGAAACTAATCTTCGTAAAAGTATCAAGGACTAAAATCACCGTGTGTGTATTTTTCTTACCAGCCATTTTATGAATATTAATGGCGATATAGATAAATTATCATTAAACCAGAAGGGCGTGGAGAGTTATAAGCGAAGTTTTCACTTGAAGAGACCTATAAACTTGCTATAGAAACTTCTAGCTTGACCATCACAACTGATTAAGCAAATGGTTACTTACATGTACACTAAAAAACGTTAATTGTATTAGGATATTAACATACTGGACTCGAAGGGTCCAAAGCGTAAGTCAAATTTAAAGGTGGCCCTTCAGATTTTGGGACGAATATTTTACAAAAATACAAAAAAATCACCTTTATACTTCCAAAGCCTTTTAATTTTCATTCATAAAACACCAGTAGTCGAAAACCATCCGACAACAAGAGAAATTAGAGATTTACTACGGCCCAGGTCGACACCGACGGGAGACACGGTCTATTTTCACATGAGCAACACGCTCATTTACATACCGGAAATACACAGACGAAGCTTCAAACCTAGCGTCCGAAGAAGACATTATGGAAAATAATTACATGTTTGTTATGTTATGGAATTTAAGCGTCATTAGTCACGTGCCAGTCATTTGACATTCCCACAATGCTTTTTTGATTTCTGGCGCGAAATCTAAAAATACCTTAAGAGGCTACGTAGCCTTTTAAGGGAACATCATCAAAAAAAAAATTTTTTTTTGTAATTTTATGATTCTTAATTATTGATGATTTGTATTGTTTTTTTCATATAAATTTCAGTGATATATATATTTCAATTTGGTGAGATGTGAAAAATCTAAACACCCACCTTTAAAAGAGAAAACGAAAAGAAATGGTTGGAATAGATTTATTGAGTATAAATTCAACTATTACCAAGACATCATTGGAGAGGTCATCAGACCTCTCCAACAGTGGTGAGTTTAAAAGGCAGACTGCCACATAATTTGCAGTGTAAATCCATTTTTCTTGCGAAATTGTTCTGATACACAGTCTGTTTCGTCATGGTTTTGTAAATATAGCGAAATCAAAAAACCGGAACAGGAAATAGACTTGGTTTATTTTTATATAACGAATTTCAGAAAAGATTTGTTATATTAATTTGCCATGGTTGCAAATGACCTCTCACATAATTGTAATTTTTCATTTAGCAAATAATCAAATCTAAACAGAAGAAAAAATAAGAAGAATTTCGTTAAAAAAAGAGAAAGAAGACAACTGGACAAGACCATGCGACTTGAAAACGCGGAAAGAAGGTCAAACGACCGTCATGTAAAGCATAAGAGGTTTCTACGCGGCGGCTTTTTTACTTGTTTGTTTACATGTACCAAAATATATTGAAATTAAAAGTTAATAAACTATTTGAAAACATGGATGCTGACCTCTCCTGGCTCCTTTTGTAAAGAAGCCAACTTGTATTAGGTCCACGGAGAGAGATGTGCCCGGTAGCAAACATTCTTTGCTTATCAAACAGATTACATTTTCAGTCCCAAATAGAATGATTATGAGTATCAGTCTTGTTTTACTGTTTATCTTCAGGCTTAGACAAATTCTTTTGGTTATTATGAAAATGACATTCAGTAGGGTATAGTCGATTTCACTGAACTGCATCTGCAGAGTACCGTTTTCACTATTTTATAAGTACAGATGATCATTGGGACAGCGTCATCTGTTGCGTAATCTGGCATGTATAATTTGAATTTTCCTATCGCCATAAAAGTAAGCCTACGTGGACAAGTTTTGTAGGTCTAAACGGTGTTTAAAGATGATAATATTCTGTGTTCTTAATTCCATTTAGCAAAGAATTCCAATCATTAATCACAGCTTGCAAGAACGAAGTACTATTCAAGCTAGTTCTACATGCAATGTTTCTCAAATTTTCTTAAATTGTTTGGCCTACGAAAGTTATAGGAGCAAGAATTAGCCTGTGAGTTGTCCCGACTTGAACCACATACTCGTAGAGCACGTGTGTGACGGTTTACGACGTCGTGTTCGAACAAATTATGCAATAAACACAGTAAATGAATGCAGCTGCCTTACAAGTCGGATGGTTCTATAATGTTTTCGTTTGATAAAGAGTTAACGCTGTACAAATAATTTCGAATTACCCTAATGCAGAATGCTTTTGAAAACGTTGTGGGAAAAGGAGAAAATGCTGGTCACCAGCTTTTTTCTCCTTTTCCGACAATGTTTTCAATCCTTTTGTAGAGATCTCCCATCATTTGAACAACATTGATGTTGTCGTCTGCAATTGCTTCCAATTCGGACCAGTCCGAAATTTTGTCGTCTGATAAAGAGTTGGCGTCGTAAAAAACGTGACGACACATTCTTTGAACTGTTGAATTATGAACTACATACATGTATGCATACAAAAAATGTCTTATCATTCATGTTTTAGATAAAAAAAAATGCGATAATGATATATCAAAAATAGGGTCATGGCTGTTCTATCGATCAAACACTTCATTTGCATTGCAATGGGGCTTGAATACGTTTCATTTTTTTACTTTTTTAAGAAAAGACTTTATGATTTAGGTTTCCCTGTGTGATTTGATATCTGTGATATTTGTAAGTCTTAACCTACTACAGAACAATTTCAATTTTTTCATTACTTCAGTCGTGGACAAAAGTATTTTACCAAATGCCGAATTCCCATTGCCTTGCATACATTTTTCAGAGTGCTAGAAAATTAATTTCGCGGCTTCTAATCATTCATGATAAGGATAACACGACGTAAAAATGGCAAAATTACACTATTGCGCAGGCTGACTGGGCCGAAAGTCTTCGCTATTGGTCAACTTTGTGTATGTCCAAGAACCAGTCTACCTCATGATTAAGTAGGTTATTTTTAAAATAAGTGCCAATTATGGATCCATAATTATGTGATGTCTTGCTTGGTATCATGTATCACGGAGATGCTTTAAGCCCCCTCTTGCCAGAGTATAGATCATATGCATGTCGTAATAATTATCTGCATTTTACATAATAGAGATTACCGCCCTCATCTGTCAGCATATTTTTCTATCAATCGATGATATGTATCATTATCTTTAAAAAGGTGATTTAACACATCTACAAAGAATATCGACCCATGTCAGCCTGCGCAGTCCACGCAGGCTGACCTTGGTTAAAAAAATTGTTATTGATAAATTTTCTACGTTTACGTCAAAGGGCCATTTTATTGCGTAATTCAGCTGCAATTTTTAAACAAAATGGACCCATAAATCATTTGACGACTTGCTTCTTCCCAGTGAGCCGAACATTCATTATCTAAATGGCTTGCAACACGCGAAAAGGGGCATTCAGACATTTGCATAAAGTGTCGTCTCGGATCAGCCTGCGCAGTCCGCGCAGGCTAATGCGAGACGGCACTTTACGACTGCGTTAGATTTTGTGCTACAGTAGACTTGCGCAAAACAGAAAATTGCATAAAAACGGAAAGTGTCGTTTCGGATTAGCCTGTGCGGACTGCAAAGGCTGATCCGAGACGAATGCCCCGTTTCGCGTGTTGCAGGCCAAATACGTCATTATTATCACTGCCCTCTTCTTCACACAAGCAAACTTTGACGCTCATCGTAAACAATTTCTCGAATTGTCTACATGATTTCATAACTATCTGTTCAATCGCTAGATCAAACATTTTTCATTGGTTTCCGGGACTATACTGTATGCGGGCTTTGCGTGCTAAATTGTTAAAATGTGTGTTTTGCGCAAAGTGGGAATTGGTACTATTCTAGAATTGTCTCGCGCAAAGTAATCATGAATAATAAGAAGAAGAGTAATAACATTAATGTCTTTATCATGTGAAAGTTAAAACATTTAGACAAATTCCAGTCTTTTTTTACAATGTTGCCTTCAAAATGAGCGGAACAACAAATGAGTGGGAATTCCCACTTTGTTGCGCAAATGCAGGAATTTCCACTTTGTTGCGCAATGCAGGAATTCCCACTTTGTGCAGTGCAATTTTAGAATTAGAATTGTCCTTGCGCAAAATAGAAATATTGGACAAATCGAGATTTTTTATCTTATCTTGTTGAAGACGCTGTTTCGCTCGATTGATTTTATATTGGATTGTTACATAGCTCTAGGACGACGTAATTTACTGTGTACTCTATCATTCGGGCCCGTATAATTAACAGTGTTGTTTATTGAAAGAATCATCACAAAAAATAAACACCCGTGGCAGTAAAATGAAGAAAATCGAAATCTTTCAGCTTTTTACTAGTTTGAGACCAATTTTCGTGTGTTACACATATCAGAATTTGCGTTTATTTATCTTCACCACCGGTTGCCAATATGGGCGGCGCCCCCATGAAGGCTGTTAGTATTGTTACAGGGGATAGTGCATATACAGGACGAAACCCATCCTAAATTATGCCTGGTTCTTTAACGTGCTCAATTTATAGCACCGTTCCACGGGACCTCGGTTTAACGTCTCATCCGAAAGACAGTAATGTTAGATGGCCATCCGTGGGAATCGAACTCACACCCTCAAGTGACCCGAAACATCACGTTCACGAGTCCTACGCTCTACCACTTGAGCTGTACGGGCTGGTCAACAGACCTCAGAGCCCTGGATACGTATTTAAAACTTGTGACCATTCTTAAGAACAATCGTAGTCTTATTCTCCAAAGTAACATTAAAGTTAGGTTTTTCTTAAAGTTCTTGTAATTTTTCAATCAATATCTTGTATGGCCACCTCTGCTGTCGATACAGGCAATTATTCGACGTCGCATAGACCTTACATAACGTAAAATCATTGCATCTGGAATGTTATTCCATTCCTGAACGAGAGCGGTGGCCAAAACCTAACTTTAATGTTACCTTAGTCTTTGAGTACTTTTGCAACTTTGATTTTAGTACCACCTTCATTTAAACTGCAAAAACCTAACTTAAACTTTCTGTTAGTCAAAATCTGATTAGCCTGGCATTTTCTACAGACTCTGAACTAAAGTATGATACCAAATTTGTTGGTCTTCATTAAAACATGCGACGAGAAATAAAAGAAAATTAAGTACACACTTATTTAAGGAACTGAGTATATATTGGTGTCATAACTGTGCGAGCAAATAGGCCAGCAGGATCCCGCTGAATAAACATATGCACTTTTTTTACAAATCACAAATTACCATCTATTCATTCGAATTTATCAATATCAATGGGGTCGAAAATCAGCTCTACGCCAAAAAAATGTGTCAAAACGTTTTTATCACTGTGAAGAACAACGCATTAAAAATATAAAAACAACATTTGCTTCAAATATGGAGTAATTAAATAACTAAAATGAACACTTTATGTTGCGGATACGTCGTTCAAAAATTGTATTTTTTCCCCCATTTTACAGTTTTGTTGGAGTTTTTTGGATATAGCCTATCAAATTTGCTTTGTTTTGTATTTCCTTGTTGAGTCAACTTCTGTCAATTACGAACGGTATTAAAACAATAACAATTTCCTTTACCACGAGGGTGCTGATTTCAGTTCAAGTTTTCATTTTTTATTGCGGACAGCGAGAGTTAACTCTTTTTAACAACCAGGGGCGTAGCTAGCCCAAAAATAAACTATACGCAAAAGCAATACCGAAGGTATTACCCGAGCCACGAAGCGACGAAAGAGGAGAGGAGGGTCTCACCAAAGAAAATGTTTTAACAGTAGAAGCTATTTAGTGGCCTCTGGGGACGTTTTTTGGCGAAATTGTCTTTTTGCAAACTGCGTATTTGCGTACAAGCAACTACGCCCCTACAAACAATACCCCCCCCCCCCCCCATTAAAACTCTTTTTTTTTTTGTACAATTTTTCCTACCTTTTCAAAGACACATCCCATTATTTGAGTCACATTTAATTCGTCGTCTGCAAGTGCTTTCAATTTGGACCTAGTCTGAAGTTTTGCCGTTTGGTAAAGAGCTGTAAAAACAAGATTGCACAGAATGTGCATTCTCATCCTGGACCTATACAATAGCCGATCTTATGTATCATAAATGATTTACACAGACCAGAACGGACTTGAAATTTCTATATCCTAGTCTCTTTTTAATTTTCAGTATCGGACAAGATCCATTTCTCCGTAAAGTTTATAGGGCACTCTTGAAGCAATCATGAAAAGAACCGAACATCCGGTGACTGTTATTGTAACTTTATCTACATGTATGTAGTATTGTAGGGAAAAAAAATATATGAAGACGTGCTTTGTGAAAAAGGGGTTTAATGCATCTGCAAAAAGTTTCGGTCCAGGTCAGCTAGCGCAGTCCGCGCAGGCTGACCTTGGCCGAAGCTTTTTGCTATTGGTTAATGTTCAGTATGTCAATGGACCATTCTACCTCTTGATTCAGTCCAGTGTTAAACAAATGGGTTTTTTTGATCCACAATTATATGATAATATCGTAGACCCTTTGAAACTGACAAAAGTTATACAAAAGGGAAAAATGATTTTTAAAGGAAGAATAGGTCAATACGTGCATTCTGATTTTGATCTATGTCGTCCGCTTGTTTAGTCAAGCCTGAAAGATGGAAGTCTCAGTTAAAGTGGACTGTATTTCCAGCCATCGAAAAATTGTTTGTATGGTGATTAATTATTGTATCGCGGCGACCAGTACATCTATCAATGATTTTCTGGAGCTTCTTTTACTAGTACTTCTCACAATATTCTTCCCGAGCAACTTGCTTACATTCCCACATAACCATCGTAGAAACAATGATCAGCAGTGGGAGATATATGGATGCTGGAATAATGACTAGTATCAATCCTCGGAAAGAAATTCGCCGATCAAGGTATTCGAACCAACAACCTCCTTCCCCAAAATCAAGCCCTGAACATTACCGACCGAGCTACTGGGTCCGGCCAAGCCGTCGGAAAAGGCCAAGTTTACATGTATTTGGCGCTGAAGGCGTTAATATACAAAAGAAAGTACTGAAAATACTGATATAAAAAAAAAAAGCCATGTTCTGTGGCTCTCTGTAATAAGGGGACTTAATGTGTCTGCAAAAAGGATCGACTAATGTCAGCCTGCGTAGTCCGCGTCGATTTTTTATTTGCTATTTTTAATTGTTCTGCATGTCCAAGGACCATTCTACTTCATGATTCAGTTAGTTCTTAGACAACATAAATTCTATGGATCCATAATTATGTGATGACTTCCTCGGTATAATGGATCACAGAGATGCATTCAATCCCCCTTTTCTCAGAGCATGGCTCATATATACTGGTTCCTTGACTAGCCCTTTCCAAAAGAACAATGTTTTCACGACCAAAATATTAGAGCTTTTGAAAACATCATAGGAAAAGGAGAAAAAGTTGAAAATCAGCACTTTCTCCCTTTCCTACAAAGTTCTCTACCCTTTCAAAGACAAATCCCATCATTTGAGCAACAAATAATGTGTCGTTTGCAAATCCTTGCAGTTTGGGCAAGGCTAAAATCTTTTCGTCTGATATGGTGCTAATTCCTTCCTTTTATTACATCGTGTGTTTTCTTCTTCTCTTTACAGGTGCCAATCTACCATGAAAACGTGAAACAATTCAGAATATCGGCACTACCACCCCGGTTAGTTTTTGGTTTCTTTCTTTCTTTCTTTCTTTCTTTTAAGGACGTCTATTCAGAGTTTTATATAATCATACCAAATTTTTTACAACAGCACTGCATGCGGATACAAACGCTCGGCTGCAGTTGGTTTTAGTGAAAATTCTGAGTCAGAAAAGGGGCATAACTGTTAAAAATATTTGATGGTTAGCTGCCCAAGTTGTATGGGTTCCCCTTTTGGTAGTATAGAAGTAGTCCTAGTTTAAAGTAAATCTCTTCTGTAATGAAAGAGATATATAAAACGTCAAAGTTTTTGCTCGTCGACGATGATGCTGAAGACGCCAGGGCTATGACAATACCTCCCGGGTGACGTTTTCTTCGAAGACAGCCGCGCCAAAAAAATGTTTTATCACTTAATTTGGCGATACAATAGTTGGTAAACCATAACTAAATAAGAAAGTGAAGAGTTAAAAACACAAACAAACAAAAGCAACAAAAACAGCAAAAAACTTAAAGTAACAGGTAGCCTCTGTGTAAAGCAATGTAGACCTCTCGCCAGAATTTCACAGAGGCTTGTAAGAATGTCAGATGATAAATCACTTACGTGTTAATTACGTTGGATCGTATTTAAATATGTATGATGACGTCATATCTAGCCTCGTGAAAACATATTGAGTTCTCGAAACTACCATCCCATTATTCAAACGCAAAAAACCCTGCTCCTTTTACTGATGTTAAGTACTACCCAGTTTCTAAAGCCTGGAGAAAAAAAAGAAAAGTTCTAGAATTTATTAGTGTTTTTAGAAAGAAAAATTGATCCATGGCAAAAACCTATACTAGTATGGGCCGGTGACTGCAGAAAGGGGTCTTATGGTTAAAAAATACGTTTTCTCTCTTGTTCCTAAATATTTGGAAATATATCTAGAGCAGAGTCTGAAATATAAAACGAAAATTGTCTTAAAATAAGGGAGTTATGAACTTTTAGCGTAGTCAATGGCAAATGATCCAGGACATATAAAGTCGTAAGTCCACTAGAGTTGAACGTTTTGCTTTGAACAACACTTTAAATTCATTGGTGAAAAAAATTAACTGTCAAAATCATTGTGTTTCAATGAAATCCTATAGTCGTCTCGTATCACTAGCAACCAATCGTGTATTCTCACGTCCCTAGTAAAAACAGGAATAAATTTTAAAAAATGAAAACTGATATTCTAAATAAATAAAACTTGTAGATAGTGAATTTAAGAAAAAAAAGACATACAAGTAGTTATAGAAAGGAAAAAGAGTGACAAAATTTACGACGTAGAGATATTATTTTTTATCTCAAGTTTCAAAGGGAAGAATGTGTTCCTCTTATCACATATCCACAAACCTTTGTCTCTCTGTTACACACCAATCAAACATTTAAACGTTAATCCATTACTGTACTGGCTATTTCAGATCTACATGCACTAAAGGCTGCTTAAAATTACACATAGGTCACTACTTATAGCAGGAGAAAATACATTTTTTTTTTCAACAGCATCAAAAACAAAAGGCTATCAACATATACTAGCAACTCCTCCTTTTGAAGCTGTCAGCTTTAAGGGCATAGAAAGTTGTTTTAATTCCAGTTGGGGAAGTGTCTGAATCCGGGACAGTGAAGGAAACAGTATCACATTTGAAGTTGTTTGATTGTGTTTCATGCTATGACTTGTGATCATTTACATGTAACATCTGTAATAAACTAGGCAAAATATCAAAACTGTAAAAATATATTTACTGTAATATACAAATCATTTTGACCCTTAGAATGCTAAATAAATCAAAATGGACTTTTTTCCCAGTCTGGGAAAAAAAGACTGTACTGTAGTTTCAAGAGTATCTGCCAGACTAATGTTAACACAAAATATGAAACAGCGTAGATCCAAGATCAGACTGCACACCCTCTGCAGATTAATCTTGGTCTACACTGTCTGTTAAAGACAGTGTGATCTTCAGCGAATTGTCCACAAAAAAAAAAAATTAAAAGACTATCAAGCTGCCTGGAGAGCTGCATTTTAACTTTTGAATAAAAACTGGGCAAACAGGGGATAAAACTCATCTAATTTTGATTTTTCAAAAGCTCAGAAGAAATAACCAAAGCAAATCTAGGAATGAATTGTCTTGCATGAAGCAGATGATTTGCAGGTTTTTTTTAATATTTCATCCAATGTTTGGAACAGTCAGTTAAGAAAAAGAAAGCTCTTTACCTTGTTTGGAGTGAAAATGGTTTTCTTCCTTTGTTTACCTGTATACAAACAAATGGCACCTTGGTCAGAGGACAGTGACATTTAAACTTTCTTATAATTATGGATAAGTAAATTTGTATATATTTGCATGCGATACATCCTAATCAATCTACAGATGTATCGATAGGAAATGGTGGTGGATTATTATATACATACATGTAAGTGGTTTTGAATAGCTTTGTTTTAAAAAAGAAGTTATCTGCTTTTGGTTAAAACAGGGATCATATATGCTATATATACGATCCATGGATTAAAAAAAAAAAAAATATTTAATGAACAAGTGACATATAAATTATCAACTGTCAGACATTAGGACCACTTCTACACAAAACTTCAACAGAATCAATGCTTATTGTGCAATGGCTCTCCATTTGAACTGCTTATTACACAAAAGCACCAGTCTGGAGAAAAAGTTGTACAGTATCGTCTAGTCACTGTCATACTGTCCTGGATGACTTCGTTTTGAGTGTGTGTATGTTTTTTTTAAATACTCGGAGAGATGTATGTGTGTGAAAAATCTATGCTTCAGCCTCAGGTACTTATTGCATTTCAAAAAGAATATCTACAATAAAGGATTAAAATTTAAATAAGTGTTAAGAATCAGAAATCAACGATTTATCTGATCCTTTTCAAAATTACATAACTTTGAAAATCGGTTGTTACTTTCTAGTATGCCTAACTGTTAGCTTCAGAACTCTTAGCCTCTACATATTTATTACTGCATGGTATACGTACAAGCCAAACTGAAGCCACATGATAAATTGGCAAAAAATGATCCACTTCGATACTCAACATATTCATCATGTTACATTTTCATTCAAATTTTAAGAATGTTATTGAGAGATTCAAAATAATATTTTCCCTTTAAAAAAAACAACCATGGCCCGTAACTTCAAAATCGGCTATCACAGACATAAATGGAGAAAATTAATCTTAGTTTTCATGTTTAAGACTTTTGATATTGCCTGTATAATCATCTTATATATTATATCTTTTACATAATACATATCTATATGTTGAATAATGGATTCTGGATCAAGTTTGTTTTCAAAAGTTTGGTGGATTTTCACCCATGACAACCGATATGTTGTAGATCTACTCAGTCATTCAGTTATTTAAAAAATTGTCCTGATACTCATTTATTTCATGTGGAATCGCACCGACAGTAGAAGATTCAGTTCACAGACTGCGTATTCGTCCATATTCTTTTCAAATATTGGCGGACAATACACATCAAGACAGTTGCTCTTAAAAAAAAAAAAAAAAAAATTTGTAGGCCCTAATGATTAGTTACCGATGATACATGTTCCGGGTCATCGATAAGTTTCGATAGATTGTCTCATTGCAAGATTTAAGACACAAAAATCTTACCTTGGCCACGTTCTTGTATGTAATCACATATGTTGTTGTTAAAACTGGTGTTTATGTCACGGTATAGATATGAATGATGTTTGACATCGCTGTTTTCAGACAGGAAGTGACGAAACCGGTACGGACGAAATACGCTTGACGCCTCTAATTTGCTAGTAACACGATCGGACCACATTCGGCTAACCATGGGTGATCTGTTGATTTAATCCCATGGCTGAATCACAAAGCTTGATTTACATCTTCTCTTTTTTGTCGGAAGTACACCGTGCCAACATTCTTTAAATTGTGAGGCTCCACTTATAAAAAAAGGTCACAATTTTCTATCGAAATCTTTCTGAATATATTTCCGTAGACAAACACTTTACATACAATTTTTAATGTGGTCTGTCAATTCCGTTTGCAGTTTTCACTCATAAAAATACTTCAGCCTTTTTTTTTTTTAAAGAATTTATTGACCTTTGTCTTGCTACAGGAGCTTATTTAAGAACTCCTTACTAAACATTGGAAATTAAAAAATCAAATTCTTGCAAAAAACTGCATGCTCGTTTTCTCGGACTATGTGTTTGTGCAGAAAATAATTTTCATGTTTTTTATTATTGCCGACAAAATTTCCGGAAGACAAACTACACTTTTCAATCTGTTTTTGCTGATAGACAACCTGCATAAGCAACCGATGTGTGTTGCCTTTTTTTTTTTTAAAGAAATGTCGTTCTGTTGGCATAATCGAGATTCTTTTCATGACAGTACCATGGCTAAAGTTAAAATGTACCTTACAATTTGTTTCCATATAGGCTACCCGTGTATTACTTGGTCAAATTTGCAGGAGAAACATAGGTGGTGATTTAGGATTTGATGAGTGTAGTTACAGAATCGATCAAGTTGTGATGAGTGGATCGGACCAGTCAGACTTGCGACTGAATTACGTGTTTATAGAGATATGTACATTAGACCAATAAATACAATGCGCAAACCACGTGTTTCTCAAAATTGACGTTGTCCAGAGCCGTAAGACCCCTTTTTCTTGTCGTCACATAGGCCCTATATACACCCCTTTATATCATCACATAATCGTCGTCATAATCATCCTCTCGTATCCATCATCACCTTATTCATCATCCAGTTCAAAATAGCCTCTCATCATCAACCACAATACTCATGAACATATATGATTGAAATTTTACTAAATAACATTTCCCTTATTCACGGGAAATTGTGTCATGCTCACAGACCCAAGTCTTTTCTTATTATTTGAACGTTAAAGTATGTTCCTGCGTGGCTCGTTGGTAAAGTGTAAGACTCGTCGCCTTGAAGCACTGGGTTTGAATCTAACTGTAAGCACTGGGTTTTACGTGGGAATGTCCTTGAATAAGACAATTCAGAGCACTAACCTGTAGTACTGGTCAAACCCAGTATTGCCTACTTTGACATTTAACCTGACCCAGGTCAACATCTGTTACATAAATTACGGTATGCATAAATTAAACTGCTTTCCTGTGCGTCCCCGCGTATATATAACTTCCCGAAAAATAGTTGGAGTTCTATCTATATGCTTGCTTACATATTCAGCATAAAGGTCAGGATCAGGTTAAATGAAGTAGACAATACATAAATGTAAATGAGAACTGCCGCCGTAATATAACTAAGATAATTATGAAAGCGGTGTTAAACTTCAATCAATCAATCAATCAATCAATTGGACGTTGAATTGTTAGCGATTCATTTTATTACAAAAGGCGCAAAGCTGTTATTTGACAACTGCATGGGAAACATTAACAAAATTTATACGCAGAAGACAGTTTTTGTTCGTCGTATTTTCCAAGGTCTCTAAACTAAACAGACGTCAAAATACGTCACTAGATCTGAAAGGATGAACCGTGAAAATAAACATCCCAAATGATGTCCGAGTGACTAAACGTGATAAATTTCCTTGCCCACATAAACATCGTTTTTTCCCTTGTTTCAAACGCTAAAACATGGGTTTTTGTTCACAAATAACGAAAATTTTTATTTTTATTGATTATAGTCGACAACGCCTCCTTTGGTTACATTCAAGGTCGCCCGATCTTTTATATATCAGTCATGCTTCGGTGAAAGAAGGGGTTTTGATGCATCTGCAAAAAGTATCAACCCATGTCAGCCTGCGCAGTCCTCGCTGGCTGACCTGGATCGAAACTTTTCGCTATCAGTCAATTTATCTGCATGTCAAAGGACCATTCTACCTTATGATTCAACAGTTGTTTAGAGAATTAATGGATCCACATTATACGACGACTTGCTTGATTGAGCTATAATGCAATTATGAAGATGCATTAAGCCATCTTTTCAGAGAGCATGACTCATATGTAATAAAAATAAAAAAGTGAAATTGACACAGAAAGAAAAAGTAGCCTACAGTTTTCATATATTTTTTTTTTAACCATTTTCATCTTTATTTTATGACACTATAATCATTCTTTTTTCTTCATGCCAAATTTTGCCCCTGACGGTTGCAAGGTTGCACAGATTACGATAGAAAATGAACTTCATTCTCTGGAGGCTATCGAAAGACATCACAACCATAGTTTCCGGTTTAAATCGAAGACAAATTCCCCGAGTTTCTGTATCCAATACACCTTATATCGGTTTTTCATCTACTTTTACACAGCTAACTAGATTCTACACACTGTCAAGTTGTAACAGCGTTTGTTTAGTCTCTGGCTGTAAAGATGTATCCTTAACGGGAAAGAAAATGACCATTTTGACCAATTCACCCCTTCCCACACAATCCCACGTTTTAGCGACCATGATCAAGAAGACAGTTTAAAACATTGTGGGAAAAGGAGAAATTGCTGGTAACCAGCAATTTCTCCTTTTCCCACAATGTTTTCTACACTTCCATGGACAAAATCACAATTTGAGGCGCATTTGAATGTTCATCTACAGCTGCTCATGATTTTGGATAAATCTCAAATATGCTTGTTTGGTAAACGGTGAAAAAAATTTTGTACATAAATATGTAATCGCGTAATAGTACAAGAAATAGTTCCTTTTCCTCGCATTGTCTTCAAAACTACGGTTACGTAACTTACGGGATTATGTTATGCCTATGGTGCAAGTAAAACGTTAAAAAGCAAAAACGATCATGTTTTTGTTGACAAATAGCAAAGAATGTTCGATTTTATTGATTATGCTGGTCAACGCCCGCCTGATCACCTCGATCTTCATTTAACTCTTTACTAAACGACAAAGTTATAGACAATCCTTAATTTAAAGCACTTGCAGACGACAAATAAAATGTAGGATAAATGATATAAATGTGGGTCAAATGACGATTTCTGTCTTTGATAGGGTAGAAAACATTGTGTAAAAAGGAGAAAATGTTGGTTATCAGCATTTTCTCCTATTCCGACAATGTTTTCAAAAGCTTTCTATTTCAGGGTCGTTATAACTCGTGATTGTGCGGTTAAAGGCCCCCTCTTTACCAAGCGACAAATTTATAGACTGGCCCAAAATTTAAAGCATTAGCAGACGACAAATTAAATGATACTCAAATGATGGTATTTGTATCAGAAAGGCTAGTAAAAATTGTGGGAAAAATAAGAAAATGCTGGTTACCTGCATTTTCTGCAGTTTTCCCACAATGTTTACCAAAGTCTTTTTCTCTTTGGTCGTAGCACCTCGAGATTTTGTGGTAAAAAGTTACTTAACCCTATAACGCACAAACAAGAGTTTAAACGTTGGGGGCGAGGGCTTTTGAAAACATTTTGGGAAAAGGAGAAAATGCTGGTAACCAGTTTTTTCTCCCTCTTTCACAATGTTTTCTAGCCTTTCAAAGACAAATCCCATCAGTTCAGCCCCATTTAAGTTGTCGGCTGCATATGTTTTGGATTTGAAAAAGTCCGAAATTTTGTCGTTTGGACAAGAGTTAACTAAATTTTCATTAACCAGCTTTTTCTTCCTGGCTCACATAATTTTTCTCTTTTTCCCACAATATTTTCCAGCCTTTCAAGGACAATTCCCATCAATTCAGCCACATTTAATTTTTCTTCTGC
Source organism: Hippopus hippopus (assembly GCA_946811185.2). Taxonomy (NCBI): domain Eukaryota; kingdom Metazoa; phylum Mollusca; class Bivalvia; order Cardiida; family Cardiidae; genus Hippopus; species Hippopus hippopus. The sequence continues at coordinate 24,284,783 of OX328111.1, read as the reverse complement.
ACAAGCTTTTGGATTTGAATAAGTCCGAAATTGGAACGTTTGGTAAAGAGTAAACACTTTGCCATAGGCCTACGACAAATATTTGATACACGCTCTGTGAAAAAAGGGCTTAAAGTACCTGCAAAAAGTATCGACTCAGATCAGCCTGCGCAGTCCGCGCAGGCTGACCTGGGTCGAAACTTTTTGCTATTGGTCAATTTTAAGCACGTGGAAGGACCAGATTATCTCATGATTCCGTTGGTTCTTAGACACAATATTGGGCCGGTTGCATAATGGCAGTTTAAAGTTAAACCTAGGTTAAGCCATGAGTTTATTATGGCTTAACCTAGGTTTAACTTTAAACTGCCATTATGCAACCGGCCCAATGGGTTTTATGGAGCAGTAGTAATGCGATGGCTTACTCGGTACAATGCATCACGGAGATGCATAAAGCCCAATTTTGCTAGAGCACGGTTCATTTATTATATAGACTTGTCAAGTAGGCCCCACTGAAAGCATTTGCAAACTACATACTAAACGTGACTCAGTTGATGGGTTTTGGCTTTGAAAAGCGATGAAAACATTGTGTGAAACTAAGAAAATGCCGATGTCTAGTAATTTTCCTTTCCCTGCGATGTTTTTTTTTTTTTAAAGATCACGAGGTTTTAACTAATATCAAGTAACAATGCATAAGCGACAAAGAGTTGCATCCTTTTTTTAACACGTTGGGAAAAAGCAATTTCTTGTCAACTCTTTTATCAGACTACAAAATTTTAGACTTGTCCAAATTGAAAGCACTTGCAGACGACAAATCTAATTGTGCTGAAATGGTGTGATTTTTGTCTTTAATAGGGTAGAAAATATTGTGAGAAAAGGAGAAAATGTCGATTTACCAGCATTTTCTCCTTGTCCCACAATGCTTTCAAAAGCCTTCTCTTTCAGGGTCGTAAATTGTGTGGTAAAGGTTTATCCTTTTACCACAAAGTCCCGAGTTCTAGTAACCCCAAGGAAAGGGACTTTTGAAAACATTGTTGGAATAGGAGAAAATGCTAATAACCAGCATTTTCTCCTTTTTTCACGATGTTATAACCCTTTCCAGGACGAATTTCTAAAGTTTGTATTTGTACTGTAATAACTTGATATCTTTAATCAACTTCATTTACCGTACAATGTTCAGTGAAAACAGGCTCAGTTCTGAGGGAATCATACAGAATTTTGCTCTTTTTTTTTCAGGTATCGAACATTTTGGACCTACAAGGAAGCCAAGTTTGACGGTTGTCCGGAGTATTCCAACTATCATTGGCAGTATTCCAGTTTAAACTGTGAAAACCTGACTCAAACGCGATCTCTTCGGCTTAGCAAACTTTCTTACCAAGCGGGACCTGACAACACCACTTGTATAGCAATTATTCGATTTGACCTACATGGTATATCTTACGGTAAAACCGACGCACATATCGGTGACATATTGGAGGTAGGAATGGACACGAACACATCTAATGTCTCTCTCCGACCTATATTTGGTGTTACGAAAAATAATCAGATGGTTTATGATAATCTCTCTGAACTGATTATAAACAGCTCGGTTTCCATGGTAACATGGGAGTTTCCAGATTTAACCTGGTCAGATTTGTGGTATACAAAACCAAGATTTCAGAACGAAATACAAATCGAAATACCAGTCAACGAAACTCTAAAGTTTGTGCAGCTGAAGCGCCGTCTTGAACAACCAGTAACCATAACCGATATTTATTTTAACCAACAGTTAAAGATTCAAAAGGTAGAGTTCGACTTCTGGTGGCGGGATGCCGAAATCGAGTCCGGTCGTGAATCAGACATGGAGATTTATCTAGCTACCATGGACGGTGAGGTCTACAAGGGGACAGGTCACTATGTCGTGTTTATAGAACGGCGAGTATGGGCGCCAGACGGGGACATGGATCATACATTTGTGTTGTACCAAGACGGCTCGGCTAGAATTTTACCCATAGTGCCTCACGGCCTAGAAACGTACGTTCCATTTGGAAACGACATAGTGATTGGTCAAGCAGATCCAATGCACATGCGCCCTCACGCTCCAATCAAAAAGCTTGTTCTTCGCCCTGAAAAACAGATGATGGATGTTCATTATAAAGATGGCGGTTTTGCGGTGTTGCACATTGACTCTGGAATTGTCGAAACAAATGTAACAGTGATGAATGTGTCGTTCGCTTCAGACTATCGACAAAAACCATTCGCTATATTTAGATCCACGTGGGTTGAAGATGGAATGGCTAAAGTAGATCACGTGACTGTGAATGGACTTCCGGCAAATCACATTTTGTTGGACGGTTGGACGACTAAATATGGAAACAATTTCGTATTTTTTCGAAAGTGTATCTCTGCATACAATTCACAAAGCCCAGATTTCAGCATTGAGATTTTGTCTCAGTCTGAAATTAAAGACTTGCTTCGGGAAACAACATAATTCAGCTTTGTACGACTTCCGTGTAAATAAATACAACTGCTGTTATTTCATCGACTAGGCATGCCCAAATCAAACCACTATTCTGACTTCAAAGGTCCGTATTCACCAACCATTTTTGAGAGCATTCTTAGTCTTATTCTAGTTTAAACATATTTTATTCAATATAATAGTTACATACATGTTAATATTCTAAAAGTTCAAAATACACGAAAAGGATTGGAACGAAAGCTGTAAGCTTATAAAGTTCCTCTCCTGAAAGTCACGTTAGTCTTTTATTCTGAAAGATGGGTTTGAGATTCGAAAGTAACAGAACTTGATTGGCTAAATGGTTTAGCCAATCAGAAGTTGTGTTACTTTCAAATAAGACTAAGACCAATCTTGGTTGGTGAATATGGAACCTAATGCATGTTCAACCCTTTGCCGAACAATTCCAAGTTTTAACGTCTCCGATGAAAGAGGCTGTTAAAATCATTGTGGGAAAAGGAGAAAATGCTGGTAACCATCTTTTCTCCGTTTCCTACAATATACTTGAAAGGACGACTATCATTAGTTGAGCTACATTTCAATTGTCATCTACTAAATACTTTCAGTTTGGACAAGTCCAACACTAGTATTTAGTCGTATGGTTAACGGTTGGTAATTATGAACATTTTTTTTTTACCCCACATCTTTATGTATTTTTGTGTTTGTGTTATGTATTTGTGTATTTTCACATTTTTCATTCGCTCTGATTTACTGTCTATTTTGACATCATATGTATTATCGCAAGCAACTTCTTTTTCTCCCACTGTTTTTCCACATCATTAAAAACATTTTCTCCGCCATTAGGTCTGCACCTTTGTGTTACACTTTTCGTTCGCCCTGATTAAGTGTCTTTTTTGACACCGTATGTTTTATCGCAAGCAACTTCTCTTTTTCGGTGTTTTTTCCATATCATTAAAAGCATTTTCTCCGCCATTAGGGTTGCATCTTTTTGCCACTTGTTCTACCAGGTGGAATGTTCAACTCTTTATCAAACGACAAAATTTTGGACCTTTCCCAATCCAAAGCATTTGGCTTGCAACACGCGAACAGGGGCATTCGGACATTTGCGTAAAGTGTCGTCTCGGATCAGCCTGCGCAGTCCGCGCAGGCTAATCCGAGACGGCACTTTACGACTACATTAGATTTTGTGATACAGTAGACTTGCGCGAAACAGAAAATTACATAAAAACGGAGTGTCGTCTCGGATTAGCCTGCGCGGACTGCGCAGGCTGATCCGAGACGACACTTTACGCAAATGTCCGAATGCCCCTTTTCGCGTGTTGCAAGCCAAATTTTACGCACGACCGAGTAAAATATGGGAGTCAAAATGTTGGATTTGTCTTTGAAATTGTTAAAAATATTGTTTGAAAAAGGAGAAAGTGCTGGTTACCCGATTTTGTCCTTTGATAAAGGTTCGAACATTTGTAACATTGTTCAAAAGCCGTGGTCGTGAGGTAGAGTGTCGGCCTCCCAACCATACGGTCGCAAGTTTGATTCCCGTGAGTGGGTGTCAATTTCGGGACCGTTCATTGGCCCACACATTCGGCGCGAGAACTGGTGTAGTTTCTAGGAGGCAGAATCGAGAGAGATTTGTGTAAGTTGCAAGAACTTGTTTCTCAATCGGTGTACAATAATCTAAACAGAACTAAAAGTTATCTTTCTCAGGGTCGCTAAACCCCGGGATTGTTGGGTACAGGGATAATACTAGCTTATATGTTAATACCCATTAACACGTAGGCTTTGAAATTCTGCAATAGACTGAACTGCATCGAAAAACAAAGAACGTGTTAGAGATTTATTTTCAAAAATTCAATTCAACCCTTAACCTACTAAATAAGCCAAATGAAAACTTTCAAGCCGATGTTAAAAACCCAAATGTTGCTATTTCAAAGTTATTTTTTTGGGAGAACATATCTCTTTATCGGACAGTATAGATCCAAGCTCTGTGCAGTCTGATCTTGCTCTACACTGTCCGCAAAAAGTCCTCGAGTAACGCTTAGCGACCTAAGGGTTAAACTACAGAACCGATATTGGTGTCTTTCCTCTTGTATATACGGGGCGTGCATGGAAACATGCTGATAACTGCAAAATTTCTGCATGTCGAATAACCATTATACCACACGATTCAGTTGATTGTTAGACAAAAATGGTTTTTATGAATCCATAATTATGTGATGATTTGTTTGGTAGAATGCATCACTAAGATGCACTAAATAACCATTTTTCAAAACGCCGCCCTCATGGTTGTGTTGTAGTGTACAGTTGTTCGGCGCCATCTGAAACAGACACCAAGTAACACTGATTAGCGTTTGAGAGCCAGTTCTAGCATGCTTCTTTGAGGAGCGCTGATCACCGATTCAGAATGAATTACCTCCGAGCCACGAAAGACCCCAAAGGGTGGACCCCAAAGGGTATAATATTTCTAGTATAAGTTAGATACGCCACCCTCTGAATTTTCTAAATAAGTCGGAGACAGGGTGGTCCTCGCTGGTACCGTGGTTCTGAATTTCGCCGAAAGTTTACTGCAATAGGAAGAACTCACCTGTACTGTTTTCCAATACTGTGATAAACTATTTCTTTTTAAGTTTTGACAAATGTGGCTATCAAAGTTTAAGTCGTGTTTTTCAGACAGAAAAATTTAGGTCAAGCTACTGCACCATGTTGACAACAGAAGAGTCCACTCTGGTACCGCGCTACCTCGTGTAATTCAAAGTATGGTGTACATGAAGGCACATAATAATGATCCTATTTAGCTTCCGGTTTATTTTTCTTTTTTCGGCGAGAGCTATGACGTCACAGCAGACGATCTTCACTTGCCTGACATAAAGTTGACTGTTTTATGAAGAACAATGGGGTAATTATGGGGTAATTATTATTAAGCGGTTTTCTAAAATATAAAACTATCACTATGGTTTTGTGTAATCTTATCTTGACCTGCACTGTTCCAAGACAATCTTTGGGTCACATTTCGAAAAATTAAATCTTTACCCTACCATCATGTTTTAACGACCCGTGAGAAGCGTGGGAAAAGAAGAAAGTGCTGGTAACCAGGCATTTTCTTCTCTTCTTCCAAGGAACGAAATGTCATTTCAGTCGCATTTTATATTTCGTCTGCAAATGCTTTGAATTTTGGCGAGTCTAAGATTTGATGTCTGGTAGGGTAAGGTTCGTGTGAACTACTGATGGACATCGAGTAAAACGCTTTAGAAAGAAGAATTAGTAATTTAAGTACGTGTACACCTCTTCTGCAGAAACAGGGGGACAGACAAACAGAAAGACAGACAGAGAGGAACAACAACGAAAAAATCATCAGTCAATACCTCGAGATTATCATACAGTTAAAATCTTACTTGTTTTGTTTTCATTTCTTCTTTTTCTTCTCATTTTTTACTGGCTCTAGACCTACTCTGTTTGGTACCCGACATCTGTTTGAAACAAGATAAGATTTATCAGCAGATTTTAACTAAATTTAAAATATAGCTTGATGTATTCCATGACAGTCTACATCGCTTGAAATTTAGAAGGGTTAGGGGATCTTGTAATTGTGAAAATCAAGTCATTGTCCATGTCAAATAATTATTTATAAAGAGATACACCACCAAATTTTGTAAATGGCTTTTTACATTAGAGATACATCATGACATTTTTTAATGATCACATTTATCAAAATTTACAAGATTTATCAGACATTGAAATTGTTTTCAGCACGTAGGCTAGAATCAGATAGCAATATGTGGGATCCCCCCCAGACCAATTTTGTTTGACACAGGGCCATTATAATTGGCTTGCAACACGCGAAAAGGGGCATTCGGACATTTGCGTAAAGTTTCGTCTCGGATCAGCCTGCGCAGTCCGCGCAGGCTAATCCGAGACGACACTTTACGACTATATTAGATTTTGTGCTATAGTAGACTTGCGCAAAACAGAAAATTACATAAAAACGGAAAATGTCTTTTCGGATTAGCCTGCGCGGAATGCGCAGGTTGATCCGAGACGATACTTTACGCAAATGTCCGAATGTCCCTTTTCGCGTGTTGCAGGCCATATGCAAATGGTAGAGGTAGTAGTCTCCAACATCATACTACATACAACAATACAATTCTAGGCCAAATAGTTTGGAAGAGAAGACTTTCAAACTGATTCTCAGTGAGGGGCCAAATTTGACTCTTGGGTATTAATTAGTTGTATCCTGGAAGAGGTCTACGAGATGAAGCTACATACCAGATACATAACACAAACCTGGGCAAAATGGTTATGAAAAAGAAGCTACATGTATTTTAAAGTTTCCTTGATAAAGAGCCCCTGTAAATGATGAGTTCTCCCCCTCCCCCAGGGTGGAGCCAATTTCAATCCCAGGGCTCAATTTTGAACAAACTTAGCAGTAATCCACTAGATGAAGCTTTATGCTCAACTTGGTAGGCCTAGGAAAAAAAAAAGATTTAAAAGGTTTCACCATAAGCATATGTTAAACTTATGACCCCCTTGCAGAGGCCAATTTTGACCCCATGGCTAAAAATTTGATACTGAAATTATACTTGAATCATCGTTTTATAAAAGACATTTTGAAAAGGCTGTAACAAGAAGACCAGCCCAAATAGCTCAAGTGGTAGAGCGTGGGACTTGTAAATGTCAACTTTTGGGCCACTTGAGGGTGTGGGTTTGGATGAGAGTTTAAACCGATGTCTTGTGTGACAATTCTGTGCACAGAGCAAGTTAATTAAAGAACCAGGCGTAACTTAGGACAGGTTTTGTCCTGTATCTTACACTATCACATGTCACATAACTAACCATCTTCTGGGGTGTTGCCCAAATGCTCAACCTGTGGCGAATATATATTAAGACAGATTAAATCAATCTGTAATAAGAAACTTTTGCGGTTTATGTATTAGACGCTATACAACTCGTAGAAGACTTATTTTAACCTCTACCAAACAGTAAAGTCAAAAGTCAAAACCCTAAGTCCTTTGAAAATATTGTGGAAAGAGAAAATGCTGTTCATACCTCAAACTCAGTCGAACTGCATGCTTCTTTCAAACAATCTTTCACCATTAATGAGTATAACCACTCCTTGTCTCAAAATTGCATTAAAAACCTATCTTTTGCCCATTATTCCCGATTGTCACTATGGCCAATTCGAAACAGTACATGTAGCTACAACTGTTTACAAGTGCCTATTGTACAATGATAACAATTTTCAAATATGCCAAAAAACACTTTACATAAGTGGTGTGCTTTATTGTCAACCGATTCAACTTTTTACCAGACAATCCCGAGTTTTAATGACTCTGTTGGAGAAGACTTTAGAACAAAAGGGCCAAGATGGCCCTGGATCGCTCACCTGAATTTTTGAGAGCACCATAGCCAAAACTTTTTCTTCAATAACTTCAATAAAAAAAACAAGAGCACGGCATGCAGGTGCCAACAATTGGCTGTTGGGTGCTAGATAGTAAGTTAAAATTCTAAGTCGAAAAAGGGGCATAATTTGGCATCATAGGATCTTTTCTGTGAAATTATTTCAAAATCTGACCAGTGGTTTCATAGAAGAAGAATTTTTAAGCATTTCTTTATGTCCATATAGTGCAAATAGCCCCCCCACCACCACAGCCATGTTTCTTGACAGATCAATTTCGTGAACAATTTTCAAATGGGGCATCCAAGGGACATTTCTGTGAAATTATTTCAAAATCTGACCAGCGGTTTCAGAGGAGAAGATTTTTAAAGAATTTCTTAGAAAATTCCATTTGGTTGCCATGGCAACCAGAGTTTTTGATGGAATCAAATTCTGTGAACAATTTTTAAACAGGACCTCCCAAGGAACATTTTTGCCAAGTTTGGTTGACACTGGCCCAGTGGTTTAGGAAGAGATTATGTTTAAAGAATTGTTGACAACGCATGATGGACACAAGGTGATCCTAACAGCTCCCCTTGAGCACGTTGTGCTCAGGTGAGCTAAAAAATTGTGGGAAAAGGAGAAAAGCTGGAACATGTAACTAGCATTTTCTCCTTTTCCTACATCAGGACAAATCAAGGACAAATTTTGCCAACCTTTAATGTGTTGTCTGTAAATGTTTTCAATTTGTACTAGTGTTAAATTCTGTTGTTTGCTAAAGAGTTACACCAAATGAATGCAGCTCTGTGGTATAGAACCTAGAGGTTAGGTCGCAAGACTCACATCCAACAGACTTCCTAATCATCACCAACTGCACACAATTTTGCTTTACTGCAGATCATTTTTTAACACATTGTGCCAACAAGAAAGGGGTCAAAACAAGTAATTTTTCATTTTGCCACAATGTTTTCCAGATGCACTCATGATGCACGGCTTTGTATTTGTTTACTTTTCTACTGTCAAAAGTAATTTGAAATGATAAAACAGATATAAAAACAGAAAATCAAATAAGTATGTTTAATAATAAATTCAATGAAAAGAACAAAAAACATGCCAAACAAATAGTTCTATAACAACAAACATTTCCATTCTCTTTCAGTGTAATCTGTCACACATCCATTAACCCTCTACCACAAAAATCTGAGTTTTAATAACCCTGAAGAAGAAGACTTTTGAAAATATTGTGGGAAAAGGAGAAAATACTGGTAACCAGCATTTTCTCCTTTTCCAACAATGTTTTCTACCCATTCCAAGACAAATTTCAACAACTGGATAGCATCTAATTTGTTATCTGCAAATACTTTCCATTCTGAAAAGTCTTAAATTTTGTCATGCTGTAAGGGAGTAAAGCAAAGTCATTGTGTACAATATTTAACCCCAAGAGCACCGAATAAACCTATCAGACATTTTCATCCCAGAAATATGACCCAAATAATTGCAATGTCATGGTTGCCTTTGTCTACAGAGTTTCAGCAAGCAGACAGTGTAGATCAAAGATCCAGCTGCATACTTTGTGCAGCCTGATCTTTGATCTAAACTGTCAGCCAAGGCAACTATAGTCGTGAAAGGCGCTTTTAAGGATTAATATTGACCTGCTAGACACAACTTCAAAGGTGCTTTTTCGGACACTGATAATCATGATCAGGCTGAAAAGACTAATGTGGGTCTACAGAGAAAAGTTTTCAGAATCTGTTTACTGCTATTTTCAGCCATGCTTCGATCATGTCATGGTACCCAGTACATCAATCAATTTATTCCTACAACATTAGCATAGCTTATTTGGTCTTACAGCTTACTGCTTTTGAAAAGACACTTAGAATAATAATTGCACATAATATATGGTAAGCAATTTTTTCATTTTTTTCCTGTGCCAATTCTTAGTTCCTCTTTATTGGTCTATGGAAATGCTTATCCCTTCTCCCTGCCACCCCTAACCAATCAGATTCGGTTATTTTTCCTGTCTATTTTTTTTCCCTACAAAACTGTAACAAACTAAGCTTGTGTTTTTCACTTGTTCATTTGCCCTGTGATCTATTTTGACTACATCTTTCTGTGAAGTATTCATTTTGTCACATCTAATCTCTACAGAAAAGGATCTCTTATTATATTTATGACCTACATCCCCATTGATTTTGCTGCCTAACAAAGGGAAGTAAGTTCTTGGTTGGTACACAAGATGACAAGTTTACTACCTTTATTCATGTATCTAATTAATCAGAGTTTTTCCTGAAATCAAATCATTTGAAAAAATTCTGAAGAGCACCATTACAGGAACACTTCTGTAAAGTTTGGTCAAGAGAGGACTCCTGGTTTCAGAAAAGTTGTTTGGAATAAAAGGTAACACACATTTACATTGATACAAACACAGACAAATAAGGGTCACAGGGCATAAGCTTGCTGGCAGTCAACCAATGGAGCTTAAAATTGATGCAACATAAAATGAAAAAAACACTCAATTTTCACATGAAACAAGAGGGCCATTGGCCCTAAAGCGCTCAGCTGAGTAAAGTCATCTAGGATTGATAAAGCTGAAGAGATCCTGGTTGTAATGATGTAAAACTTGTGAGTGTAAGTGACTTAGTTTTTTATCCAACTTGTCTTTGAATTTGTCACAGATATGATCAAGACAAACATTCTGACAATGTTTTATGACTATCCAACTGAAGATGTGACCTCTACACTGCACATAAGGTTTTTCTAACATTGGTCCCAGTGACCTACTTTTTGGCTCAGCATAACCAAATTTTGAACTTGTCTGATATCTAAAGACGAACATTCCAACAATGTTGTGTGAGTATTGGGATGAAAATATTGCTGCCAGATTGCTAACAAGGTTTTTCTAAGATTTGTCCCAATGACCTTCTTTTTAACCTGACATGACCCAATTTCAAACTTGTACTAGATGACTAGATGTCATCAAGATAAACCTTTCAGACCAATCTTCATAATTATCAGACTAAAATTATGGCCTCTACAGTGCATACATGTTTTTTTTGAAGATATGTCCCAGTGACCTACTCTTTTATCTGTTGTGACCCTGTTTCAAACTTGTCTGAGATATCAACAATACAAACATTCTGACCAAATTCCGTAAGTATCAGGCTGAAAATGTGGCCTCTAGAGTGCACAAAAGGTTTTTCTAGTGGCAGAGTGACGTACATTTTGGCCCAAATCGATTCAATTTTGAAGTTGTCTGATATTTTAACAAGACACGCATTCTCACCAAGTTTCATGAGTACTGGGCTAAAATTGTGGCCTCGAGAGTGCACACAAGGTAAATATCGATAACTGCATGACGGACAACACACAAAGGATAATGCACACTGGACACAGCACAATCACAAAAGCTCACTTTGAGCACTTTGTGCTCAGGTGAGCTAAAAATGAAGTAAAATATAAATGAGAGTAAAGATAAAGTAGAAAACTAATCATAGATTAAATGTTAATGAAACTGTTTTGTATCATTATGTAATATTCTGAGACTGCCAGGGAGACTTGCAACCAACAAGTCGCTAAATAGAGCAACTGAGACAGGTCACACAAACACAGCAAAGGCTCCTACATTGGGCACCTACTGCAGCCACAAAAAGACCTAGGTTTCCAACATTTCAATAGAAATGAGCCATGCTCTGTGAAAAGGGGGTTTAAAGCATCCAACAAGAGGGCCATGATGGCCCTGTATCGCTCCACTGGCTAATAAGTAAAACCACTACATGCCAAACTTTACAATACTTGGCAAATTGGCTTTTAACATGAGACCCCTGAAACAGGACTAATATTGGTAGCCCTAAGTCTTATGGCCAGTAAAAAGAAGATTTCTAAAGTTTTCACTATATAAGCCCTTGTAAAACTTCTGACCCCTGGAGTGGGATCAAATTCAACCCTAGGGCTATAATTTGAGCACTCTTGGTATAGACCCACTAGATAAAGCTACATGCAAAATGTGGTAACTCTAGGCTTTATGACCAAGTACAGGGAGATTTGTAAAGTTTTCACCATTTATGCCCATGAAAAACTTGTGACCCCTGGGGCGGGGCCAAATTTGACCCCAGGGCTATAATTTGGGCACTCTTGGTAGGGGCCCACTAGATAAAGCCACATGCAAAATTTGGTAGCCCTAGGCCTTATGGCTAGGTGCAGGGAGACTTCTAAAGTTTTCTTTATATAAGCCCATGTAAAACTTGTGACCCCCGGGGTGGAGTCAAATTTGACCCCAGGGCTATAATTTGGGCACTCTTGGTAGAGGCCCACTAGATAAAGCCACATGCAAAATTTGGTATCCCTAGGCCTTATGGCTAGGTGCAGAGAGACTTCTAAAGTTTTCTCTATATAAGTCCATGTAAAACTTGTGACCCCCGGGGCAGGGCCAATTTTGACCCCAGGGCTATAATTTGAAGAAACTTGATAGAGGTCTACTAGATAAAGCTACACACCAAATTCGGTAGCCCTAGGCCTTATGGTTTCAGACAAGAAGATTTTCAAAGATTTCCAATATTTTTAAGTTTTGTTGCCATGGCAACAGAGTTTTTGAAGGAATCAAATTCTTTCAAGAAATTCTGAAGAGGACCATGGCAAGATCATTTCTGTGAAGTTTCATCAAAATTGGATGGGTAGTTTCAGAGAAGAAGATGTTTGAAATAAAAGTTAACGCACGGACGGACGAACGGCCGCACTGACAGACGGACGGACGCACAACGGACACAGGGCCATGACATAAGCCCGCTGGCCTTTGGCCAGTGGAGCTAAAAAGTATTGACCCATGTCAGCCTCAGCAGTTTGCATAGTCTGACATGGGTCAGAACTTCTTGCGACAAGTAAATTTTCTGCATGTCAAAGGACCATTCTGCCTCATGATTCAGTCAGTTGTTAGATGAGCTGTATTTCATGGATCAATAATCATGTGATGACTTGGTTGTTATCATGCATCACAGAAACCGCCTTTTGCCAGACCATGACTCAAATACTTCAGCCCCCAGCTGATACACAAACGAAATCAATCAAGTACCTTACTTCACCTCTGATTTGCATTTAATAAAGGGAGGTAGGAGTGGATAGTTCCAATTTTGGAACTTTTATCCCTTGCAAAAAGTTTTAATACCCTCAAAAAAGACAGCTTTAGAGAAACAGTAGAAACCGCCCCAAACAATCTTTTTCTTCAATTTGTCAGTATCTCTCTCCAACATATTCATACTTGTACAAGTTTCATCATTTGTTCTTCAAATGATCTAAGATTAGGCCTTCAAAAAATTGAGCTGAGATTAGATGCAAACATTATATAACAGTGTAAAAATACTTAATAACCAGATCATAATGATCCTGCATTTGCTCATACATGCAGAAAACAACTAAATAAGTGAAAGCCAATATTAAAACCCCAAATTATGCTATTTCAAAGATATTTTTTTAGGGAAAATATCTCCTTATTGGACAGTGTAGGTCCAAGATCAGGTGGCACAATCTGTGCCATCTGATCCTGATCTACACTGTCCACAAAAGGTCTTTATGTCAAAGCAGCCTAAGTGTTAACCTGGTAAATTCCTGTTGAATAAAGTATCCACGGCTGATGCTACATACAAAATTTTAGTTTATAGGCCTTTTCTGCTCCAGACTTGAGGACCCTGAGAGAATTCCATTTATAAAACATATTTAAAACAAGAGGCTCATGAGGGCCTGAATTGCTCCACTGGCATTTATATGACCTAAGGAAATCAGTTATAATGAAAATCATTAAACAGTTGAAATCGGATGACTTTTATCATGGTACCACCAGCTCTAATCAAAGACTGATTTTTCCCATGAGGGTTCATACTGTCAATCCTCATGTAACATTTTACGATTCCATGAGCACACAAGTATAACAGACCTAGTGAAATATTTCCCCCTCTTTTGAATAAAATTGGAAAACTAATTTAACACTAGTTTTTCAAGAAAATTTCAGGAAATTATTATAATTTTCTAAAATCTATCATATCTTTATAATGAGAAGGAAGACAAAATCATTTTTTTTGTAGTGAACAATCCCAGCAAGTTTCAAAAAAAGTGACCCAATAATGTGAACTTACTGCTATAAACAAGACTAACTTATGAAATGGCTCTTTTTCCTGAATGGATCATATGCTTGTCCTCACTTTCTATAAATGCTTCAACTCCCTGATAATACAAATTAGCCATGTGAAAAGAGCTTTAATGCACCTGCAAAAAGTACCAGGTCCAGTTCAGCCTGCACAGTCTGTGCAGGCTGACTAGGGTTAAAACTTTTTGGTATTGGTCAATTTTCTACATGTCAAAGGACCAGTCAACAGGATTCAATCAGTTGTTAGACAAAATGGATTTTATGGATCCATAAAAAGGTGATGACTTGCTTGGTATCATACATCATGGAGATGCATTAAAGCCTCTTTTGTCAGAGTGCAGTTCAAATTATCCATGCAAGTTTAAAAAAAAACCCATAATTTCTCACCCAGATAAGAATGGTAATTTTCAACTACACAGCTACTTTTCCTTTCTCAGTAATAAAAAAGTAATTCGTTTTCAGTAGGGTTCAAGCTACTGGTGATATCAAACAGCTGTGCAAGTTTCATGAAAAATGGACCAAAAGTATGGATTTTAGTGCAAAAACAAGAAAAAGTCTTTTAGATGAACACAGGGGACAGAAACCTTGCCACAACATAAGCTCCTCTGACCCACTGTCAGTAGAGCTAAAAATTATACAAACGTAAATCATAGAACCTTCAGCAAATTTCTCATTCTTCCTCAAATGCTTAAATAGTTACTATTAGGTCAATAATTTACAAATATGCACTAATAAAGTAAAAAAAAAAAGACTAATGCTGAAAATGAACAAAAAATTGAGTTTTTTGATATAACTATTTTGATCATTGCAATACATGTGTGTGTACTTATATACAATGTGCTTTGGTAAGTTTAACTATAGAATCTATATGAAAACAAAAAGATTCTTCTGCAAACAAAACATTAGGCATAAATAAATATAAAGTACAGTCAAACCTGTATTGAGTTAGCTTCTAAGAGACACTGAAAATGTGTTTGCCTAGGTCAGGTGGTTGCTGAATACAGGTACATTTCAACACATTTGCCTTCAACGGGAACTCAATACATATGAGCCATGCTGTGTGTAAAACGAGTTTAATGCATCTGCAACAAGAGGGCCATGATGGCCATGAAGTCGCTCACCTGAGCCTTTTGATCAAACATGACCCATTTCCAATCTCTTCAGAGATATTAAGACAAACACTCTGACAAACACTCATTAGTACTGGGCTTACAAATATGGCCTCTAGAGTGCACACAAGCTTTTTCTAGAATTTGTCTCAGCGGCCTACTTGACATGTAGAAATTATCCATATTAGTTTTTATCCCACGTGACCCATTTTCAAACTCATGCAAGATATCATCAAGACAAACATTCTAACAAAAGTTTAAAGAATATTGGACTGTAATTATAGTACAAAAGGGTTTTCCAAGATTTGACCTTGACCTAGTTTTTTTCCAACATGACCCATTTTTATACTAGTCTAAGAAATTATCAAGACAAACTTTCTGACCGAATTCCAAGATTATTGGACTGAAAATGTGGCCTCTAGAGCTTACATAAGGTTTTTCTAAGATTTGACCTGGTGACCTAGTTTTTGACCTGACATGACCCATTTTCAAAGTCATCCAAGCTATCATCATGACAAACATTCTGACCAATTTTAAAGAGCATTGGACTCAAAATGTGGCTTCTGGAGCGTACACAAGGTTTTTCAAAGATTTGACCTAGTGACCTAGTTTTTGACCCAACATGGCCCACTTTCGAACTCATCTGCAATATTATCAAAACGAACATTCTGACCAAATTTCAAGAGTATTGGACAGAAAATGTGCCTTCTGGAGCATACACAAGGTTTTTCAAAGATTTGACCTAGTGACCTAGTTTTAGACCCAACATGGCCCTTTTCAAATTTGTCAGAGATATCATCAAGACAAACATTCTGACCAACTTTCAACAAGAGTTTTGGACTGAAAATGTGGCCTCTAGAGCATACACAAGGTTTTTCTAAGATATGACCTGGTGACCTAGTTTTTAATCTGACATGGCCCATTTTCAAACTCATCTGAGATATCATCAAGACAAACATTCTGACCAACTTTCAAGAGTATTGGACTGAAAAATGTGGCCTCTAGAGCATACACAAGGTTTTTCTAAGATTTGACCTGGTAACCTAGTTTTTGACCTTACATGGCCCATTTTCGAACTCGTCCGAGATATCATCAAGACAAACATTCTGACTAACTTTCAGAAGTATAGGACAGAAAATGTGGCCTCTAGAGCGTACACAAGGTGTATCTAAGATTTGACCTAGTGACCTAGTTTTTGACCTGACATGACCCATTTTCGAACTCGTCCAAGTATCATCAAGGCAAACATTCTGACCAAGTTTCATGAGTATTGGACTGAAAATGTGGCCTCTAGAGCTTACACAAGGTTTTTCTAAGATTTGACCTAGTGACCTAGTTTTTGACCTGACATGACCCATTTTCGAACTCGTCCAAGATACCACCAAGACAAACATTCTGACCAAGTTTCACAAGTATCGGACTGAAAATGTGGCCTCTAAAGTGTACACAAGGTAAATGTTGACAACGCACGACGGACACAGCACGATCACAATAGCTCACCACGAGCACTTTATGCTCAGGCGAGCTGAAAAGTATAGATCCAGGTCAGCCTGTGCAGTCCGCGCTGGCTGATCTGTGACGAAACATTTTGCTTTTGGTAAATTTTCTACATGTAAAGGACCATTCTAACTCGAGATTCAGTTTGTTGTTTGATAAAACAGATCTTATCAATCCATAATTTTCTGATGACTTACTTGATAGATGCATTAAACCCCCTTTTGCCAGAGCATGGCTAATAAAACAAGTTGCTTGTTTCACAGAGGTGACCACTAAGACATGACTTACTGTATATTCTTATAAAAACTTTGTGTTGCAAGTAACAAATCATTGGTCAGATAAACTCTTTTAACCTTATACCAAACAAACCTGAGTTTTGACAAACCTGAAAAAAAAAAAAAGCTTTTAAAAACATTGTTAGAAAAGGAGAAAAGCTGCAAACAATGTTTGCCATGTCCAACATTGTTTTTGACTTTTTCACAGTCAAATCTCATAATTTCAGTTGCATTTATCCAAAATTATCATCTTTGAATGATTTTGCCTTGCAAAAGTCTAAAATTTTGGTAAAGAGTATTTGCAGAGAGTATAAGGCGAGATCAGCCTGTACATATGTGCAGTCTAATCTTGATTTACACTCTTCATTTCTCTTTCAGAATTTTCTGTCACGTGAAACTAATCAAATGACGACAATATCAATTTTTGTAACTGCAAACAATTTAAATTTGGCAGGATAAGATTTAACAAAATCTTTAATTAGTCACTCTACATGTAAAAATTAAAGCTCTACCTGTAGTCAAATAAAAGCACTAGAAAATAAGTCATAAAGCCTAGAATTTAAAATTGTAAAGTTTTCATTAAGATAAAGCATGCATAACAATGAACATTATTCAAACAAAGAACAGTATTTATACAATTTGAATTAAAATTTTTCTTGGCACAATAACAATGAAATCTAACAGTGCTAGAAACTGCCTTTCTGTCCAAAATTAGACCAACTCCACAAACAAAAACCTGTCACCATTTTGAAACCTATTCTTTCACATTTAACCTCTTGGAACAACGTCTTAGCAAACAACTTTGAACTCTTCCATGTAAAATGGATGAAACAACATGAATCAAGATCTAATACATAAACAAAAGAGAAAATATAGTGGAGAAAGGAAAGATTGCTCATAACCCTGAACCACATAATAGTGAGTTTTAATGAACTTGAGGACGAGGGTTTTTGAAAACATTGTGGGAAATGGAGAAAATGCTGGTAACCAGCATTTTCTCCCTTTGCCACAAAGTTTTCTGCCCTTTCAATAACAATTTACACTATTTGAGTTATATCTAATTTGGTGTTTACAAATGCTTTGGATTTAGACAAGGCCAAAATTTTCTCTTATGGTAAAGAGTTAAAAACAATTTCTCCTTTTGCCATAGTTTCTTTTTTAAAAGAGTGATTTGCTTCAAAACTAAAAAGAAGTTGTTTGCAAGAGGCAATTTATTCTATCAAACATTTTACGCCATCACCACCCTGAATCATCGGCCAACAATCCAAGTAAATGATCACAAAGTGCCGTAACAAATCTACACCTAGTGTATCATTGCAGTGTGCAGGCAGCATTATAGGGCAACAAAGATCCCTTTCTTTTTGTGCTGTGATGTGCTTCAGTGTGGGGTGCTTCATCATTACTTTGAGAAGCTAGTCACCTGGTCAGCTGTTCTCGCTTTGTTATACTTGGCTTGTTTCCCAGAATTTTGTCCAGTTCATGCATAATACTTGAGGTTAATTTCGTCACATACTGTAAGAGAGAAATATTATCGAAGACTATAGAGTATGAGCCTCTCTCATCATTCATACAATAATGGGGCAGATTATGTTTGCAGATTTTTGCTGTATTTTCATTCCTACGTTTGAGGATATAATGTTGACACCTACTGCAGGTCAACTAAAGGTGTTAACTACGCTGATGGGCCTCACATAAATCTAGGTAGATTTACAACACAAGCTTAATCTGAACTATTCTAGACAGTTTTAAGAACACTTTCTTCAAAGAAAGAAAAGATCACATCAAGTCATAGCAGAGTAAAACTAGAGCTGTCACTGAATGTGACTTAATACCCCCACCAGCGCTTTGACAGAAACAGGCAATTTAACAAAAAATTTTCTGAGTTCAAGGGGAGATTACCCTGGAATCATAGGGAGTAGATGATTGAAAACTGCGTCTTGCACAACTTCAGTATACAATCAATGTATCAACAAACTTTCAATACAATAGCAGCAAAACTGTAGGAGGAGTTCGCGATAAAAGATTACTAGTATTTTGTACACAGACGGACACACGGACGGACACATGGACGGACAGACAGGCTGATTCCAGTATACCCTTGAAAACATTCGTTTTGAGGGGGTATAATTATTGTCATAAGCATACATCAATTAAAGCCTCATTGGGGGACATCAGCTGCCTGTTGTGGTGGGGTGAGAAACAACATAAGTTTGACCCAGCGTCCATCTAAAGTAATTCGGTCTGAGCTACAGAAATCCTACTTCCACCTGCCCATGGTGAGTAGGGGGCATTAGCTTGTAGTTTACTATAAACCTAAATCTGGCTGATGGAAGAGGTTACTATCATTAATTATCAACAAAAGTTATGAAAATTAAAGTCTGCAATTGATACCAAAAACCCGCAATTGATACCAAAAACCGCAAATGATATCCTAATATCCGCAACTGCAATTCCCGAAATAATGACTGGGGTCACACTTTGCATCTATCCACAACACAAAACAAGTAATGGTTGGATTTCTAGAAAGTCATCATTAGGAGTGACTGATAGAAGTTGTAGAACTTGTTTTACAAAAAATATCAATGCAAAATGAATAGGTTTAACTCATTACAAAACAGCAGAAATTTAGACCGGCCCAAATTGAAAGCATTTGTAGATGAGAAATCAAATGTGATTCAAAAATTGAAAGTTGTTTAGGGAAAAGTAGGAAACATTGAGGGGGAAAAAGAGAAAATGCTAGTTACCAGCATTTTCTCCTTTTCCTGTAATGTTTTTAAAAGCTTTCTCTTTCAGTGTATGTTAAAAGTTGGCATTGTGTGGTAACTCTTTAACCCTTTACCACATGGCAAGATTTTAGATCTATCAAAATTGAAAGCATTTGCACACGACAATTTCATAGTGGCTCAAATGACGCAATTTATCTTTGATAGGGTAGAAAACTTTGTTGGAAAAGGAGAAAATGCTGGTTACCAGCATTTTCTCCTTTTCCCACAATGTTTTCAAAAGGCTTCTTTCTCAGGGTCGTTAAAAGTCGTCATTGTGTGGTAAAGGGTTAACACACAATCCCGAGTTTTAATAACCTTGAGGAGGACGGCTTTCGAACACACTGTTGGAAAAGGAGAAAATTATGGTTCCTACCATTTTAACATTTTCCAATGATATTCATTCAAAGACAAGGCCCATCATTTGAGTTACACTTGATCTTCTGTCCGTAAATGCTTGGAATTTTGAAGATTCTAAAATTCTGTTGTTTGGTAAAGAGTTAAACTGGAGAGAAATACTGTCTACATTTTTTGTTATGAAAATTGCGAAATGGATGGCAGTTAGGCAATTGTTTGAAAGCAATTAGTTTGAATCAAATTGGGAGAAAAGCACTGAGGTAAAAGAGAAATAAATAATTTTTGGATACAGACAATAAAGTTTGACTTTTTCCACAAATCATGAATTAATGCCAGTTTAAGTCCTCAATTACATATGACAAGTTAGTATTTGCATCAAACAAAACATATTTCTTTTCCCAAAGTCTACATTACCTTTCTACCATTACCTCTTTGGTATGGCAGGGTTGCACTTAGAAATTTTCAAATGGGGGGCCTACGTTGTTCAACTTTTTCATTTCATAAATTCAACGAAATTTTTACCTCAGTGTTAGACTGAGATTTTAGCTTCCATCTATTGTTTCATACAGATATTTATGTAAATTTACAGCTTAAATTCACTAGCAAAGCTGAAAAGACAGTCTAAAGAAGTACCTCTGATCAGACGATGTATAATAGACATTTTGTTGTGTCATGGGTTTTCGCGGTTTTTTGCATCGATCTTTTTTCATGTCAATTAATTTTTTTTTAAAGTATTTCCACATGATATTGCAAGAATTTGTCAATAAGGGTTGAGGTCACTTCAAAACATGTCATATTACCCTAGATCAGTGGATTGACATCATCATCTTGCTTTTCATTACACACCAACTTGTTAGGTTGTGATAAACGGTGACGTGTGGTCCATCATATTTAATACTCACTGTTTATGACGGAGTTATTTTTTCTTTCAAGAATTTTGAAGCCTTAAGACATCACTTGTTGCCAGCAGATTCGCAGGTGCGTCATTTTGGGACACATTTTTCGTAAATTGTCACATGCGGTGATCGAAAGCATGGGCCCTGCAGTGAGGCTTTTCGTCTGCATAACACAGATGACAAGCGTCTATTGATATGATCAAAATAACCCAACAGTCTACGATTTAAGTTTACGGTTTTAAGTTTCGGATGATTATTTAGGTGACCATGCAAATTTTGTTACATTTTATTCCCCCCCAAGTCGTTTTTTCTCTCTTTTCCCCCGATTATGGTGCGCACAATCATGCAATTTTTGTGGGCTAGTTCGTTTTAGTGCAGGATTTGGTGCGCAAACCAATTTCGTTTTCGCAGGATTTTTTATTTTGATGCGGAATTTCGGCAATCCCGCACTCTAGATGCAACCCTGGTATGGGGTTTATTCTAACATGACATGTGAATTCGGCTCTATAAACACAGTGCAACGAAAGCGTGGTAAAATCTACATCATTCTATACAGAGTGACATCTTCTGTATAAAGTAAGTAAGTTATTCAATAATCTGCATCTGCGTTTTTACCCTAAGTATGAACTTGTTTTCCTTTCATTAAGAGCTATCGCCCTTGTGGATTATTTATTGTGCCTCATAACTCACAACTGTGGTTTATTGAACGATAAACCCTGATAGAAAGAAGATTATTTCTTAAATACACTTTACAAGACATACCTGAAGCGCCTGAATATTTTCATAGAGCTGGTCAGCATTGGAGGCTCCAAGTAACACTGAATGCACATTTTCATTCTTTAAACACCAGGCTGTTTGAAAAAAAAACAAAACAAGGTAATGCATGTACTTTTTTGTTCAAGAATTAAAGATGAACAATTATATAAATGAACATATGGGGTTTCATGCATCTCTGTGATGCATCATACCATGTAAGACATCACATAGTTATGGGTTCATAAAATGCATTTTGTCAACCAACCAACTGAATCACAAGGTAGAATGGTCCTTGGACATGTAGAAAATTTACAAAAAGCAAAAGGCTTCAATCCATGTCAGCCTACCCAGATTACCCAGGCTGACATAGGTCCATAGATTTTGCAAACACATTAAACCCCCTTTCAACAGAGCATGGCTCATTCAAACACATTATTTATAGTTTCAAAATACATTCTTTCCAATACCCGCATATGAGTCATGCTCTGTAAAAAGGGGACTTAAGGCATCTCCGTGATACATGATACAAGCCAAAGTCATCACATAGTTATGGATCCATAATAGTCACTTTTTGAACAACCAACTTGATCATGAGGTAGACTGGTCCTTTGACTTACAGAAAATTGACCAATATTGAAAAGTTTTGGCCCAGGTCAGCCTGCGCGGACTGCGCAGGATGACCTGGGGCGATACTTTTCGCAGATGCATTAAACCCCCCTTTTCAAAGAGTACGGCTCATATACTCCTCACAAAAAGTTAAGAAACAATGAATTACCACTGTACCAAAATTTTATTATTACACATATAGACAATTTTCATTGTATAAATGTAATGAGTATTGAGTTAAAAACCAGTCCAAGCAATTCCATACTTCTATCAGATAATGTTTCTCACTTACAAGCTTTTGAAGTAAGGTACTGTCTAAATCCACATGCAAAAAAGTGGTATACTCCCCAGATGTTTTAAAATTTCTAAAATTCGGTCAATCTGCAATCGGGACACAGTCAGTACACAGTATGGCCACCATTAGCACAAATACAAGCTTGAACTCTTCTGGGCATTGATCACATCAAGCCATCCAGCTGTTGTTGTGGAATATCCTGCCATTCCTGACTCAAAAGTTGCTCAAGGTGTTGGAGGTTCTAAGGCCTCACATTTCCATCATTGACACGTCTACCGAGAATGTTCCACGCATGCTCAATCGGATTGAGATCTGGAGATCTTGCTGGCCACTCAAATTGCCAAGAAGAGTTCAAGCTTGTATTCGTGCTAATGGTGGCCATACTGTGTACTGACTGTTGCAGATTGACTGAATTTTAGAGATTTTAAAACATCTGGGTAGTATACCACTTTTTTGCATGTGGATTTAGACAGTGCCTTACTTCAAAAGCCTGTAAGTGAAAAACATTATCTGATAAAAGTACGGAATTGCTTGGACTGGTTTGTAACTCAATTCTCATTGCCTTTAAACAGTGAAATTGTTTATATGTGTAAAAATAAAATTCTGGTGCAGTGGTAATTTATTGTTGCTTAACTTTTTGTGAGGAGTATATATTTTCCCTCACTATCTTTTCTGTAAAAAAATGTTAAAAAAAAAAAGACTGAAATATCCAAAGACAGGTATATGAGGATTTACAATCACCCATCTAGAACAGAATGCGATTCTGTTTTCATTTACTTTTTGGATATTCTGAATATAAAGATTATTCGAGAAAATCTGTAAATCTTGTGACATTGATGATCGCTATTTCACTCTATTCCAAAAGTAAACCCTTTACTAGACAATCCTGTGTTTTAATGGAAGACTTTGAAAACATTGTGGGCAAAGGAGAAAATGCTGGCAACCAACATTTTCTCCTTAACAACAATGCTTTTGCCCTTTTAAAGACAAATCTTACCGTTTGGGCCACATTTATTTTATTCTTTGAAAAACCTTTCAAAAATGAATGAGTCAAAAAACTGGTCTTCAGGTAAAATGTTAACCCTTAGAGTGCCAAATAAACTCTAACAGAAATTTTATCCTAAAAATACGACCCTAATAATCCCAATTTTATGGTTGCTTTTGTCTGCAGTGTATCAGCAAAGCAGACAGTGTAGATCACAGATCAGGCTGCACATTTTCTGCAGCCTGATCTTGATCTACAATGGCTGCAGAGGCAACTCTAGTAGTGAAAGATGCTTTAAAGGGTTAACACATATACCAACCAATAGCCAGCTGTGACAATGAGCATCCTATTTTGTCCGCCACAACTGCTATTTCTCGTAGTTTTCCCTGCTGTCTCCTACCCTCATCACTCAAAATCTTGTCTTTTAGCCAGCTATAGCCCTGAAATAAATGACACTACAGTTAAAGCTTTATCACAAAATTCAGCGTTTTCGTGAACCTGACATAAAAGCTTTCGAAAACATTGAGGGAAAAGAAAAAATACTGGTAACCAGCATTTTCTTCTTTTCCAACAATGTTTTCTACCTTTTTTTTTTGAGACAAATCTCATCATCTTAGCCGCATTTTATTAGTTGAGTGCAAATGCTTTCATTTGGACAAGTCTAAATTTTTTTTCATCTAGTAAAGGGTTAACTCATTAACAAATGATAAAATTTTAGACTTGTCCGAATTCAAAGAAATTGCAGATGAAAATAAAATGTAGCTCCAATGATGATATTTGTCTTTGACTTAGTAGAAAACATTGTTGGTAAAGGAGAAAGAATTGGTTAGCAGCATTTTCTCCTTTTCCAACAATGTTTTCCAATGAACTTTTTCTCAGGGTCATTAAAACTTCTGATTATATGGTTAAGGGTAAACTATTACAGCAATAACTCTGTTTTCCAAAAAAATGTCTTTTATTTTTTGCTGTTAAAAGATCTCACAAAAAGTTAAACAGCATACTCTTTGCTTCTTGCTCTTGATCTATTCTGTCCTCCATTGTTCTAAATATGGAAAGACTGAATAGAGATGTTTTATGTACTTCCAGTATAAAAACAAGAGCACTGCATGCAGGTGCCAATACCTGGCTTCCAGTTGCTTGATTTTCTGTGAAAATTCAAAGTTGAAAAGGGGCATAACTGTGTCAAATATAGTTTGATGGTTACCGGTCCTTGTTGTATGGGTTCCCCTTTCGATAGATGACAACTTGTCCAAGTTTGAAGTAAATACAGTAAAATCTCGATATTTCCAATCTCGAACATTCGAGGATCCCGTATTTTTTTGAGGAATTTCCATAGTCCCGGCAAAAACTCCACTATATAGCACCAAAAATAGATCGGTAATTTCGAGTCTCGATAATCTGAAAATTTAAACACATGCGTTGGTCCCTGTCATCAATTTATCTCTTTAAATTGATAGTTAATTCGAACACATTAGTTCTCACCTCTCAATTAATTGTTTTCACACCTTTCCTAGCAAAGCGATTTTTGGCGTCGGCCCGTCTACGGTGTAGTGTAAGTTTTACAATCTATGACAATTACTACCGAGATTCATACTACAATGTAATACTACAATTTTGAAAAGGAGTTGACTTTGATTTGATAATAATAGGTTAATTATGTTAAGTTTGACATGTTTGCTTCTACAACCCCCTCCTTCGATTATGTTGTTTGATATTTCATTCTATAAAATCATTCGAGTATTCCATTCCTGATTAGACAACTGATTTTATCCCCGACTTCATTTTTTTTGCCATATGTGCATACATCACATGTTCAAAGTCATTATATGCACATATGACAGCTAAAAAGACAGTTTAAGACAGCGATGTATGCACATATGACAGCTAAAAAGACAGTTTAAAGTGTTTGTGATCGGAGGATGTCTTATTTATTATCATTTTTCGTGTCTATCTATTTTTAGCATCAGGTTTTCCCGCCTTCATTCTTCGATCGTTTTCAACACTTTTCAAATCGCGATATTCAAAGATATTTCATTGAAACATTAGTGTCCGAGGAACTTAAATCCATATACGTGTAGGCCTAAATATTTTTGACACCATATTATATCCTACCTTCTGCTGTTTTGTTAGGTCAAAAAATTAATAATGCGCTTTCTTTCCCATAAGTTGACAGTTAATGGGGGTGAATACAACAGGGCAAATTTTACAAATTTGGAAGAAAAACTAGAGCACCAACCTTTCCAATACCATACAGAATGAAGGGAATTTTAACGTGATTTATTTCCAAGAACTCATATGGTCAGATCCGCTGCATTTAGAGAAAATAACCCTTTCGATATGATATTCTTTGAATATTATGAAAAAAGGGAACAAAAACTCGGTTTTATTGCTCGGGGGTCCTAAATGTTTACTTTACTTGCCGATCCTGAACGGAATTTATGTTTTCCACGGATATTTTGGATAATTCGAAAACCGCGATAATTCGAATAGTTTGCTTGTCCCCTTGGCACTTCGAATTATCGAGATTTTACTGTATCTTCAGTAATAACAGAGATATTATAAAATGCCAAAGTTTTTGCGTGAAGATGACGCCACCATCGCTGATGACAACGGAGAAAGTTTAAGTCAATAAAATATTGTCTATTGCTATTCAGCTTTTCTGCCTGTACTTCATCCAAAAAGAACACACACAAGTCTCTATATTAAACTTATACCTCCAAATGAAGGGGCTGGCATACTTTTCTTCAGAATAAAGAAAATGAAAAAAAGCTCAGGACCGCCAGAAGGACGGACAGAATGTACAACAACAAAACAATATCCCTCTGCCTTTTGGCAAATTTAAGTAGAATAGAATAAGAAATAATGAATAGAATAGAATAAGGAATAGAATAGAATAAAACAAGAAATAGAAATTAGAGCAGTGAATGAAGAAAAATCACAGCTGGCAAACCATGGTATAGTAGCTAACAGCAAGTTACCACCCTTTACCGCATGACAAAATTTTGGAAATGTCACAATTTAAAGCATTTACAGACGATATAAAAATGTGGTTCAAATGTGAAAAGTTGTCTGAGAAAGAGTAGTAAACAATGCAGGAAATGGAGAAAATGCTGGTTACCAGCATTTTCTCCTTTTCCCACAATGTTTTCAAAAACTCTCTTCGTACATGTCATTAATTCTCAGGATTCAGTGGTAAAGGGTTATAGGAATACCTTGAGAGCAGCTCGAGAGTATATAGGCACACCATCCTCATACTTCCCAGTTAGAATTCCACTTGCTAATGGAGACCATATCACCGTGCCTATACCTACAAGTACAACAGTCACTGGACATTACCCAGACTGAACTACATGTACTTAAAGAACATTTTGAAATAACATATTCAAGGCTAGACAAAAAAAGACAACATTTGCAGACATCAAATTAGTTATGACTGAAATGACAGAAATAGTCTTTAAAAGAGTTAAAAACATTGTGGGAGACAGAAAATGCTGGCTACCTGTGTTTTCTCCTTTTCCCACAAAGTATTTAAAATCCCTCATCATCAGGGATTGTATAGTAAAAGGTTAAAGAACAATATGAAAGGAAAAGATCTAAATAATATATTTAGATTGAAATGTTGTACATTCAGTTTAAACATATTACATAATATTCATGACTGTGCACAATATTTTGCAACAAGATGCCTCATGTGTCAGACTGACATTATGTTGATTACCACACATTATTGAGTTTTGTTGAAATCATTACCGAAACTATGACATGATCAAATAATTTGGAAATGAACCTGACTTAGGTAATGAAGAACTGTTGATGCTTAAAAAAAAAAGAGCTTTAATTTGTTTCAAATACTTAAATACAAGGCACAACCACACTGTATCAACACATGGACTGCCCTCTAGTAAAAAGAGGTTTAATGCATCTTCATATAGCAATATACCAAAGAAATTGTCCCATAATACAGATTAATTTCTTGAAAATTGTCTGAATCATGAGGTTTAATGGTCCTCTGACATACAGAAAATTTGACATGAGGAAAAACTTTTGACCCAGGTCGACATGTCTGGACTACGCAGGCTGTTAGGGGCTAATACATTTACAGATGCATTAAACTAATTTTTCATATACCATGATTAATGAGATACAAACAAGTGGACAAATTGTCCTTGAAGAGTTGTTTTTGAATTTGTCATAACGGTTTAAAACTTTGTCAAAATATGTTTTGATGTCTACATGAGGAATTAATTTACCTATCTTGTGAAAAAGTTCTGGCATTTGTAATTCTACTTTTTCCCTTTGAAACATATGATACTCTGTTTGCTCTGCCACAGGCGGGATCAAGTTGAACTGTCTGGCAACTGAGTAGGCCTCCTGTAAATGATATAATTATGTTTAAATCATTTTAACTCTTTTCCACACAGTCCAAAATTTTAACCACCCTGAGGAAGCCAGCTTTTGAAAACAGAGTGGGAAAAAGAAGAAAATGCTGGTAACCAGCATTTTCACCTTTTCCCACAATGTTTTCTACCCTATCAAAAACATACTTCATCATATGAATTACACATAAATCTTTACCTGCAAATCCTTTCAATTTAGACATGTCTACATTCACAAAAAATGCTATACTGGCCAAAATCTAAAGCAACTGCAGACAACAAACTGAATGTGGTCGAAATAATGCAATCTGTTCCTGAAAGAGTAGAAAGTATAACGGGAAAAGGAGAAAAAATGCTGATTACATGTAGTAGCATTTCTCCTCTTCCCACATTTTTTTTTTCAAAACCTTTCTTTCAAAGAGTCTTTTAACTCTTTAACAAACGACAAAATTTTAGACTTGTCCAAGTTGAAAGCATTTGCAGACGACAAATGTGACTCAAAAATTGAAACTTGACATTACAAGAGTAGAAAACATTGTGGGAAAAGGAGAAAATGCTGGTTACCAGCATTTTCTCCTTTTCCCACAATGTTTTCAGAAGGCTTCTTCCTCTGGGTCGTAAAAACCAGGGATTGTTTGGTAAAGGTTTAAACTCTGGATTGTGTGTTGAAGGATTAACGTCCACAAGGAAGTTAGCTTTTGAAGACACAGTGGGATAAGTTCAAAATGCTGGTAACTAGCATTTTTTCCTTCTCCCAAAATGTTTTCAACCCTTTCAAAAGCATATTCCATCAATTGAGGCACATTCAATTTGTTGTTTGCAACTGCTCTGAATTTGGACGTGCCTGATGTGTTTGTTTAGTGTAGATAACAGATACACATGTAGCAGTACTTACCATTATTTCTGTGGGGCTCCACCTTGATGTCCCCCAATACATAGCCCATCCCTGATTGATCACATGAGTAAAAGCCCTGACTGTTTCTGCAATGGTATAATTGTATTTAGTTATTAGCACTTTCCAAACAATTCCGGGTTTTAACGACCCTAATAGAGAAGATTTTTGAAAACATTAAGGAACTAGAGGCGCTTGAGCGCCTGTATCGCTCCACAGGCCTGATATTTCTATAATGGCGAAAGGAAGTTTTTAACAATTATCATTCAATCCTGCATTTTAGCTCACTGAAGAAACAATTTGGTAGACAACCACCATAGGAACTTACCTGCAAAACAACAATGAAATCCAATGAATAGTTTTAGAGAAGAAATTTTTCAAAGATTTTACTTTATACCATAAAAGGAAAATGAGTCTCCCATAAAAGCCATGTTTTTTGACAGATCTTTTTTTTTTTAAGGAATTCTGTAAACCTGTATCTAAGGAACATTCCTGCAAAATAATAATGCTATCCAAATAGCGGTTTGGGAGGAGAAGATTTTTAAAGGTTTTTTACTTTGGTTGTCATGGCAACCAGAATTCTTCATGGAACACAATTATTTGAAGGAATTTGAAAGAGGACCACCAAATGAACATTCCTGTGAAATTTGGTAAAAATCCAGTCAATAGTTTCTGAGGAGAAGTTTTTTAAAGAAAAAGTTTACGGACGCACGCATGGACGAACGGACGGACGCACGACGGACACAACGCCATGACAATAGCTCGCTGGCCTTCGGCCAGTGGGCTAAAAAGGAGAAAATGCTGGTAACCAGCAATTTTTCCTTTTTTCACAATATTTCCTACCATATCAAAGACAGGAATTGTCATTTTGGCTTTTAAGCTGTCGTCTGTTGTGCTTTCAATTCCGTCCAGTCAAAAATTTTGTTGTTTGGAGAGTTAAATCTTCATAACCAAATGCAGTAAGTTTGCCTTATTACATGATCTAAAGTATTTTATTTCAGTGCAAAGAAAAAATGTTTTTGTTCATAGTTTATACGAAACTGGTGAACAGTGCAGATCAAAAATCAGACTCCATCGTCTCTGCAACTCAACATGCGCCAGTTATGTGTTCTAAAAACCCCGAGAAAGAAGACTTGAAAACATAGTGAGTAAATGAAAAAATGCTAATAACTCACAAGCACTACTGTCACTTGGAGGTACACATAGCACCACTCTATTGTATAAGAAGCTGCACTATCCCTTTGTCCAGTTATACATTTATGAAGAAAATCTCCCTAAACCTCAGAAGGACACAGGATGTCATATGGTCAAAAAAAAAAGCACCTCTCCAAGGTTAAGCTAAGCAAAAAGCATATCTTCTCCAAGTCAAGTAATTCTTCCAATCTTAATCTAGATGGCAAAAGAAATGTAAACCTTAGAGTACAGAATAAACTAGTAACATACTTTCAGTCTGAAAATAAGATCCAAAACAACACAATTTCAAGGTTTCTCTTGTCTACAGTGTCTCTGCAAAGCGGACAGTGTAGATCAAAGATCAGGCTGCACGTTTTGTGCAGCCTGATCTTGATCTACACTGGCCGCAAAGGCAACGATAGTTGTGAAAGGTGCTTTAAGGGTTAAAAAGGTCACACCAAACTGAAAATACTTACCTTCCATAGGAGTATGGGGATCTGGTTTGTTAGCAAACACTATGTCTACATACTCTAGTTGTAGTCTCTCTAATGAGCCTTTTAATCCTGAAATGAAGACAACATCAGTCTAGTTTTTTTTTCCCTTTACTAAATGACAAAAGTTTAGACCCACCCATATTGAAAGCAATTGCAGATGACAAATTTAACATGGTTCAAATGATAGGAACTGTTTTAGGAAGAGTAGAGAACAGTACTCTGATTCATGATTCTTTTGGACATTGAATAGCATTCATGATTAAAATGGGACACCAATATTCGAATACTTTCTCTTTCTTAAAGTTCTTCAAAGTTGGGATATACTGGTATTCATTTGAAATCAAAATATATAATATGAAAGATCCTTTCAAAAATTATTGCTCAAATGGATAAGTCCATTGCTTACCATCAAGTGGATCCCAAGATCAAGTCGACAGTAGGTCACTTTATTTTTGGAATCCGAAAAAAAAAAAAAAAAACCGGAGAGATTACAGACTTTGCAGATGTCTCAGGTCTATCCAAAAGATAGTTGCCAAGCGTCGGTAGCTGAGTCGATATACAGGACCTTAGAACAAGGGGTCGCTGGTTCAATCCCTGGCTTGGCCAATTTCTTTTCGAGGATCCATGACAGTCATTGCAACAGGATTCATTCTTCTCTCATGGCTGATCAGTGTTTCGACCATGCTTATGTAGGAAAGCAGCCAGTGGCTTGAAAGAATATTATGTGGAGTACTGGTAAAGAAGTTCCAGGAAAGCATGGATTGCAATCTTGATGAAGAAAGCATTGTGGAAAAAGGAGAAAACTCTGGTTACCAGAGTTTTCTCCTTTTTCCATAATGCTTTCTAACCTTTTAGAGAACATTTCCACATTTTTGTTGTTTGATAAAGAGTAAATTCCCTTTACCACACAATTGCCAGTTTTAATGATCTTGATAAAGAAAGCTTTTGAAAAACACAGGAAATGGGGAAAATGCTGGTAACCAGTGTTTTCTCCTTTTCCCACAATGTTTTCTAACCTTTTAGAGAACAGTTCCACATTTTTATTGTTTGATAAAGAGTTAATTGTATACATTACATCATTGTCAACCACAGGTATAATCTTACCTTCTATTATATGTTTTCTGGACAAACCCTTCTCCGTCTCTGCCCTGTGGTAGAGAAAAAAGGATACAGCTTTTTCAAAACAAGTGAATCTTGCTTCTCTCTATTTTACTACCAAGTAAATAAGTTATACTTTTTCACTGGCTGTAAATATAGGTCTGCTGCAAGATGAAGAGATGGTTTGGCCTTAATCTTAAATAACTCAGTGGAGCGTGTAGATCAGAGATCAGACTGCACATTCTGTGCAATCTGATCTTGATCTACACTGTCCACAAAAGCTTCTGGTGTTCTCACCAGAAAAGAGTAAGGAAAGAGTTAAAAGTGGGGTTTAATGCCTCTGCTAAAAGTATCCACACAGGTCAGCATGAGCAGTCCTGCTTCAAAACTTTTTCTTGAGGGTCAATTTTCTGCATATCAAAGGGCCAGTCTACCTTATGATTTGGTCGGTTGTTCATCAAAATGAATTCTACCTTTGCACAATGAATGCATCACAGAGATGCATAAACCCCTTTTACCAGAGCATAGCTCAAATTCATTTTTCAAATTTATTGTACATGTTATAATTAACCCTTTACCACACAATGATGACTTGACGACCCCGAGGTAGAAGCCTTTTGAAAACATTGTGGGAAAAGGAGAAAATGCTGGTAACCAGCATTTTCTCCTTTTCCCCCAGTGTTTTCTACCCTTCCCAAATCAAATTTCGATTTTTCAGTCACATTTATTTTGTCATCTGCAAATGCTTTCAATTTGGACCAGTCTATAAATTTGTCATTTGGTAAAAAG
Organism: Hippopus hippopus; assembly: GCA_946811185.2. NCBI lineage: Eukaryota > Metazoa > Mollusca > Bivalvia > Cardiida > Cardiidae > Hippopus > Hippopus hippopus. The sequence continues at coordinate 24,252,491 of OX328111.1, read as the reverse complement.
TTAATCATATTTTATATAGATCTAGTTCCTAAAAATCACTTTGCACTGATGACCTCTTTACCAGATGACAAATTTATGGACTTGTCCAAGTCTAAAGCATTTGCAGACAACAAATCAAATGTGACTCAAATGTGGAGATTCGTCTAGGAATGGGTAGAAAATGTTGCGAGAAAGGGAGGAAATGCTGCCTTACAAGCATTCTCACCTTTTCTCACAATGTTTTCAAAAGCCTCTATCCTCAAGAGTCGTTAAAACACAGGATTGTGTCAGACAGAGTTTACTTGTTTCATTACTGAATAAATAAATTGCATTTTCTCAAAGGCTGAAAGAAAATACATTGCCTCTGCAAGATCTAGAATATAGCAGTGGACAGTGCAGATCAGAGATCAGACTGCACATTCTGTGCAGTCTGATCTTGATCTACACTGTCCACAAAAGCTTCTGGTTTCTGGTGTTTCATATACAGATTTCTAATCATTCCGTCTCCAACTTTCCTTTAACCCCTTTCCAAACGACAGAATTTTGGATTTTACCAATATCAAACCATTTGCAGATGACAAATGAAATGTTTTCAAAAGGCTTCTATTTCAGGGTCGTTAAAAGTTGGGATTGTGTGGTAAAGGGTTAAGCCTTTACCACACAATCTTGACTTTTAACGACCCTTTGAAAGAAGCCTTTTGAAAACATTGTGGGAAATGCAGAAAATGCTAGTAACCAGCATTTTCTCCTTTTCAAACAATGTCTTCTCCCCCTCATTAAACATTTCCATTTTTCAGTCACCTTTATTTTGTCATCTGCAAATGCTTTCCATTTGGTCGAGTCTAAAATTTTGTCGTTTGGTAAAGAGCTTGAATTGAAAGATATAAGTCTTAACCAATCTGAGGTTGTGTTCAAAGCTTTTTTTTAGAAGAGTGCCAGAGCACAGATCACATGGAAAAGCAATAGAAATGCTGGAGTCACTACTCATCTGTGTTTCTTCATAATCATAATAAACTGCATAAAACTGTCTCGTAGGTCCCTCCAAAAAGATGAACAATTTCCATAATCAATGGGTGAGTGCAAAACTGCGACAAAACATTACAGCTGTAGTGAGAGATAGGATACTTTATTATGGCAAGCCAACAGGATTTTTTTTGTGATGTAGAATGGCTGGTAGCATCCATCAATCTCGGCAAAGTTTGAAAGATTATTTTGGCAGAATGAATAGACAGGACCCTTGTTATGTATTTACCCTTTACCATACAATTCCAAATAATTGTCATTTAGCAACTCTGAGCAAGAAAGCTTTTGCAAACATTGAGGGATACGGAGAAAATGCTGATTTCCAGCATTTTCACCTTTTCCCACAATGTTTTCTACACTTTGCAATTTACACTTTCAAAACTAAATTTCACTTTCTGAGTCACAATTTTTTTTTGTCATCTGCAAAATGCTTTCAATTTGAACCAGCAGCCAGCGGCTTGGAAAGAATGTTGTTCAAAGTACTGGCAAAAAAAAACTATGGAAGAATCAATAGATGCACTGGCCACAGCCATATAACTGAAATAATATTGATAATGGCCTGAAACACCATACAAACAAACATATGAAGCTTTCTAGGCCACTGTTTTAGTGTTTACTCAATCATGTCTGCAAAAGATATCAATTTGGACAAGTCTAGAATTTTTTCATTTGGTAAAGAGTTAAATGGTAGACTCTGAAATTGAAAAGGGTAGTAAATATTGTGGAAAAAGGAGAAAATGCTGGTTACAAGCATTTTCTCCTTTTTACACAATTTTTTCAAAAGCATCTTTCTTTTCTCCTGGAAATAGCCTAATGAAAACTTTGTAGGAAATGGAAAAAATGCTAACCAGCATTTTCTCCATTCTCACAGACAATTACCATTAGTTCAGCTGCATTTAATAATTATGTTATCTGAAAATGCTTTAAATTTGGACCAGTCTAAAATTCGGTCCTTTGGTAAAGAGTTAAAATAATTTTCCTTTCCTTCAAAAGTTTTCCTGTTCTGTGAAAATTGGGGTTACCGGTAACTCTGTACCAAACAACAAACTTTTAGACTGGTCAAAATAGAAAGCATTTACAGATGATACAATAAATGTGACTCAACTTTTAAGATTTGTTTTTGGAAGGGTATAAAACATTATGGGAAAAGGAGAAAATGGTGATGACCAGTATGTTCTTTTTCCCACAACATTTTCAAAAGCTTTTTCCTCAGGGTTGTTAAAGTTGGGATTGTGTGGCAAAGTGTTAAATTTGTCTATGAAGTAAAGGACTAGGTGGCTAAGAGAGTTAACCAGTAGATGTCAGAACATTATGACAGATCTATCAATTCACTGGAACAAACTTATTCAAGCAGAGCTCATCCTACTTTACAATGGTGCCCAAATAACCCCCTACTGAGACAAGCTGAATGGTCGGGGAAAACTAGAAAATGACAACCTTGGACAAAAAACTTGGACATTGTGACTTCTCCATAATTCTATTAAGCAGTGCTGAACACACTTGTGGGTGGTTTTGTTGACATTATATATGAGCCATGCTCTGGCAAAAAGAGGGCTTAATGAATCTCCACGATGCATTATACCAAGCAAGTCATCACATAATAATGGATCCAGAAATTCCATTTTCTCCAACACACCGCTGAATCCCAGTTTAACTCTTTACCAGACGGCAAAATTTTAAGTTTGTCCAAATTGAAAGCATTTGCAGACGACAAAATAAACGTGACTCTAAAATTGAAACTTGACTTTAAAAGAGTAGAAAACATTGTGAGAAAAGGAGAAAATGCTGGTTACTAGCATTTTCTCCTTTTCCAACAATGTTTTCAGAAGGCTTCTTCCTCTGGGTCGTAAAACCAGGGATTGTTTGGTAAAGGGTTAAAATGGTCCTTTGACAAGCAGAAATTCGACCAATAGCTAAATGTTCTGACCCAGTCAACATGTGCAGACTGCGCAGGCTGACATGGGTTGATACTTTTTGCAGATGCATTAAGCCCCCTTTTCACAGATTACGGCTCAAATAATTTAGATCATGATCACATGGCACAGAGCCTCGCCCGGGTGGCTCAGTGGTGAGCGTGTCGGACTCATGACCTGGTGGTTGTGAGTTCGATACCTGGGTGAGGTGAACTTTCTTTCCGGCGTATTTTCGCCTCTCACCTCTGCTGAAGCATGTGAGAAAAGTAGTCGGTGGCTTTGGAAAGAAAGTGTGTTAGTACTGGTGTGAGAAAGCCAGGAAACACATGTGCGTCACCGACCGCCATGATATGACCTTAGCTGTTAAAGTGGCGTTAAACCCCAATACAACCAACCAACATGGCACAGAATATGGTTTGACACTTTGTGGTTTTTTGTAAGATATCCTGGAAAAAGCAGTCTCAGGATTAACCCTTTACTACACAATCCCAACTTTTAATGACCCTGAAACAAAAGACTTTTGAAAACATTGTGACAAAAGAAGAAAATGCTGGTAACCAGGATTTGTTCCTTTTCCCACATTGTTTTTCTACCCCAATAAAAGACAAAAATCATCATTCTATTTTCAATCATCTGCATATGCTTTCAATTTGAAAGAGTTAAAATATTTATTTCTTCCTTTCTGATATAAAATAAAATATCCAATGCATAATGCATTCTAAGGAAAACATTATTTCTACATTTAGGAATTTGTATGATTGACACAAGCAAGATATGAGTCATGTTCTGGCAAAAAGGAGTTTAACGTATCTCCATAATATATCATGCCAAGTAAGTCATCACTATATTTTGGATTCATAAAATCAATTTAGTCCAACAATAAACTAGATCTGGAGGTAGAATGGTCCTTTGCCATGCACAAAATTTACAAATGGCTAGAAGTTTCGACCAATGCCACCCTGTACAGAATGCACAGGCTGACATTGGTCAATACTTTTTGCAAAGGCATTAAGCCCCCTTTTCACAGAACATGGCTCAAATACTTGAAGGAAAGGAAAATATTAAAAATAATAAAAAAAAATTACCTTTTCCTCAAATGATGGAACTTATAGGGCAGAAAAATATTGTTGGAAAAGAAAATGTTTGTAACCAGTATTTTCTCCTTTTCCAACAATGTTTTCCACAGTTTTCTTCCGAATGGTCAAAACTTAAGCATGGGTGTTTCATGGGAACCAGACACTTAATAGCCTAAGAATCTATAACTGGCAAAATCCAGGACACATCTAAATAGGACAGCTGTTGCCATGATAACCTGCCTGCCTGTGTGCAAGCCTGCCTGCCTGCATGCCTGCGTGCTTGCCTACCCTACTCTACCTATCCACCTTACCCTACCCTACCCTACCTACCTACCCATCTTCATCCCAACCAACCAACCAACCAACCAACCAATCAATCAATCAATCAATCAATCAATCAATCATGCGGAATACTGTGGGATACTGACAAACCAGGTCATCACAGCATTTCGGATTCAAAAATATGAATAATGCAAATTTTACTTACTTTCCTCCCCAAAATATTTGTAATGCTTGTAACCAGTATTTTCTCCTTTTCCAACAATGTTTTCCACAGTTTTCTTCCGAATGGTCAAAACTTAAGCATGGGTGTTTCATGGGAACCAGACACTTAATAGCCTAAGAATCTATAACTGGCAAAATCCAGGACACATCTAAATAGGACAGCTGTTGCCATGATAACCTGCCTGCCTGTGTGCAAGCCTGCCTGCCTGCATGCCTGCGTGCTTGCCTACCCTACTCTACCTATCCACCTTACCCTACCCTACCCTACCTAACTACCCATCTTCATCCCAACCAACCAACCAACCAACCAACCAATCAATCAATCAATCAATCAATCAATCAATCATGCGGAATACTGTGGGATACTGACAAACCAGGTCATCACAGCATTTCGGATTCAAAAATATGAATAATGCAAATTTTACTTACTTTCCTCCCCAAAATATTTTTGATGATATGATATAGCTGGATCTCCTGTAATAAAGATTAAAGATTAATCCTTTAACCTTTACCACACAATGCCGACTTCTAATGACCCCAAGGAAGAAGCCTTTTGAAAACATTGTGGGGAAAAGAGAGAAAATGCTGGTAACCCGCATTTCCTCCTTTTCCCACAATGTTTTCTACCCTTTGATAGACAAATTTCCTGTTTTGAGTAACATTTAATGTCTCTGCAAATGCTTTCATTTTGGACCAGTTTAAAATATTGTTGTTTGGTAGAGTTTGCACACAATTCCATGTTTTAATGACCCCTTGGAAAAGGGCTTTTGAAAAACATTGTGGGAAAAAGAGAATAAATGCTGGTTACTTGGATCTATACTGTGCACTTGCTCAGTCATGCCTCTAACCCTTCACCACACAATCCCAAGTTTAAACAACCTTAGGAAAGAAAGCTTCAAAAAAATATTGTTAGAATAGGAGAAAATGCTGGAAACCAGCATTTTCTCCTTTTCCAACAATGTTTTTTTTCTCCGTCAGTAAACTTCTGATTCTATATGTGAATTTTGAATTATTTGTCTATTTTGAATAAGTCATCAGTAGATGAGCCACGCTTTGTAAAAAGAGGGCTTAATGCATCTGCAAAAAAGTATCAACCCAGGTCACAATGGTGAAAATGGCCATTGAAAACATTGTGGGAAAAGATTTTCTCCTTTTCTCACTATGTTCTACCTTTTCAAAAAACAAATCCTATCTTTTGACTGAAATTAATTTTGTCGTCTGAAAATGCTCTCAATTTGGACAAGTCTAAAGTTTTGTTCTCTTGTAAAGAGGTTACCGACTGACTTTTGTAATGAACTTTCTTTCCATACTGTATCTTTCATTACTCCCATCTATGATAAGACAGAGTTAAAGGCCAACTAGGTGACAAATGAGAACAATTTAGGAGTCAAACTGCCAACAAGTTTAATTCATACCATTTAACCCTTTACCACATAATCCCACATTTTAAGAACTCTGAGAAGGAAAGTTTTTGAAAACATTGTGGCAAAAGGAGATGATGCTGGTAACCAGCATTTTCTCCTTTTCCACAATGTTTTCTACCCTATGATAGACAAATTCCTAATTCCAAGTTCCATTTAATATGTAATCTGCAAATGCTTTCAATTTGGACTCGTAATTTTGCCATTTGGTAAAGAGTTAAAACATGGAAAATATGGATATTATTACGACTCAGACAACCTGCTTAAGTGTAATCCGTCAAATTTCCAGTTGCTGGTAGAAAAAAGAATGTAAAACTAAAATTACAGTTGCCAACTTTAATTATAAGATTCATATTTCTGCCAAAGACTAGACCTTTGATGAATATTAGTATAACATATTGGCAGACTCAGTAAAAGCCATCCATTGAACTTTCTACCAAATAATAAAATTTAAGAGACGTCCAAATTGAAAGCATTTCCAGACAACAGAGTAAATGTGGCTCAAGCAATGGGATTTTTCTGTGAAAGGCTAGAAAACATTGTCGGGAAAGGAGAAATTGCTGGTTACCAGCATTTTTTCCTTTCCCTACAATATTTTCAAAAGCTTTCTTCCCCAGGATTTTCAAAACCCAGAATTATGTGGTAAAAGGCTAAATAGTATAAATCAAAACGGTCTGTACCTTGACCTTGACTTGTTTACTTATGGCCATTACTGGGCCTTTAAAAATATACATTTTTGCCACGATACCTTCTTTTTTGTTTTTCTAGGCAAGATATCTAATCTGGTTAATCTTATTTACTTACCGCCAAGCTTTTTTTTGCAATATTTTCCCCAGGATTATCTCTGCCCTGAAAATAGAAACATACAGGTTTAAAAAAAACTAGGTGAGTGTTGAGTGAGTGCCTCTTCCCAAGTTTAACTCTTTCCAAAACAACACATTTTGGACTCTCTGTAATCCAAAACATCCGCAAATCACAAAGTCAATAATGGTACACATGAGCTTAAGGTCTCTGATAGAGTAGAAAACATTGTGGGAAAAGGAGAAAATGCTGGTTACCAGCATTTCTCCTTTTCCCTCAATGTTTTCAAAAGGCTTCTTTTCCATGGTCGTGAAAACCCAGGATTGTTTGGTAAAGGGGTTAACTGTTTCCCAAAGGACACGATTTTGGACAAATCAAAAGCATTGGCAGACAACAAATTACCTCTGTTCCAAACCACATTTTTCTAGACTGGTCCAATTTGAAAGCACTTGCAGGCAACAATTTAAATGTAGTTCAAATGATGGTATCTGCCTTTGGTAGAGGAGAAAACAATGTGGGAAAAAGAGAAAATGCTGGTACAGGGGTTATAAGATTAAGAAAACTAAAGGTTACTTTTATTAAGAAGAAGTGGTAAATAATTGATTGTTATTTCTCTAAGAAGCCCTACTTGTGTGTTACCTACTAGATATATTTCTTCACAATTATTAACCTTTTACCACACAATCTCACGTTTTAACAACCCTGAAGAAAATGACTTCGGAAAACATTGTTTAACCAGGTAACCAGCATTTTCTCCTCTTTCCACAATGTTTTCTATCTTTCCAAGGACCAATCCCACCATTTGTCATCTGCAAATACTTCCAAATTGTGCAGGTCTAAAACTTGTCATTAGGTAAAAGATTAACTATAGAACATTAAAAGCAACATCAGGTGGTGGACAATGTGGATCAAGATAAGAGTGCACAACATGAAGCTTCATCACTGGTTTACAGCATAATTATGATAATGTTGAGAGATATTTTGGTCAAACCATCAACAACAAGACTGTATATTGTCTGAAGTTCTCTTTATCAATCTGCCTATTAGGGGTCACGTCATCATTGGTGCTTGATTGATCGATTGACTGTATGGTGTTTAGCGCCGTTTTCAACATTATTTCAGTTATATTGCAGCAGCCAGTGCACCTATCCATGCTTTCCTGGAGTTTCTTTTACCAGTGCTCCGTACAATATTCTTTCCAAAACACTGGCTGCTTTCACACATAACCATCGTCGAAACAACGGTCAGCGGTGAGAGAGGAATGAATCCTGTTGCAATGACGATCATCAATCCTCGGAAAGAAATTGGCCAAGCCGGGGATCGAACTCACGATCCCCTGTTCTCAAGTCCTGTACGCTACTGACTGAGCTATAGGAGTTTGGCTAATCATTGGTGCTTTATTTGCATGTAACAGTTTTAAGCTTGGGTGTTTCTGAAGAAAACATCACGGTACTGTCATAGCCCTGTTGTCGTCTGCATTGTTATTGTGCAAAACTCTTGATATCATCTCGTATCTGTTTTACTACTGAAGATATTTACTACAAATTTTAGCTTGTTTTTAGGCGTAGCTGAATGCGCTGGCTTTTCACCTACTTCTTGGTACTGATAAAGAATAAATTGATAATATTTTTCAATTGGTAAAAAATGTGCACATGTTTATTTGGCAGGACTCTGCTACCATGTTTTATTGCACATTAATATTTCAGTACCTCTTATGCCATCTATCTTTTTTAAAGATAAATCTTGTTTACTATCAAAAGGGAAGCACTATCAGAAGGGCTCGGAACTCTTAACACTTTTTGACATGGTTATGCCCTATTTTTTTACCTAAAATTTTCACAGAAAAAACACCCATGTGTAGGCACACCCATGCAGAGCTCTTGTTGTCCTTCTAAAACATTAGGCATCCATAACCCTTTCACTAAATGACAAAATTTCAGACTTGCACTTAAAAGATGATAAATTATATTTGCTCAAGTGATAAAATTCTACTTTGATAGGGTTAAAACATTGAGGAAATTGAGAAAATGGTGATGCTGTGTAACTCCTCTGTCAACAATATTTCAGTCAAGTCCACTGACAAAACAGGAACAGTGCTATTCTGAGGTCATCAATCAACACTGGGAAACAATGCCCTGCTGAAGCTTGGCTGTCGAACTTTAAACTGTTTGTTACAAGTTGAAAACCTTCAACCTTATGCTGTTTATGTTGCAGAGGTTGAAAACAACATCACAACCTTATGTACATTCATTAGTGCATGTACAAAGGGCGATCATAATGAACACTGGCCACCTTGTTATTTTGACAAATATTTCACGTTGCATTACAAAAAAATGCATAGATGAGCATTAATTATCTGGTAACTGATTTCAGCTTTCAAATGTCGTCTTATTCAAGTAAGTAAAGTGCGACATCATTCTTATGAAGTCTTATACTGCATTAGTGGTCCGAAATGTTGGACAACATTTTGTTTGAGCCGAGAGTAATAATGAAGTTTTACGTTAAAGTCGGAAAGTGTTTATCCAAAATCAAAATCAACTCAAAAAAAGTTTAAGGGGACTCTGCACTCAAGAAATCTGATATTATTAAAAGGATTGGACTGATTTAGAGAAGGGTGTGATACTGTTAAAGATGATCCTAATACTGGCTGTCAATCAACATCAGTCAGAGACAAAATCATCACGGATGTAGAGCAGCATGTAAAACCAGATCGCCAAGATACTGTGCGAAAATTAGCTGACACATTTAACATTTCATAAAAAAGTGCCAAGGAGATTTTGACTGATAATCTTGGAATGTTGCGTATTTGCACAAGGTGGGTACCTCGATTATTGACGTCCGAGCCTATATGGATTAAGGTCAAAATGTGTCAAAATTTTCAAAACATGTTTGGGGAGAGGGATCAAACTTGACTAATAGTGTTGTAATTATTAATTTGTGATGAAAAATTGGTATGCTTTAAAGAGACTGAATCTAAAAAACAAAGCAGTGTATAGAAACATTCAACATCGCTTTCCGCTGTTAAAGCCAAACTTTTTAAGTCAGTTGGTAACTAAAGGTATGTGCATCATGTTTTTCTATTCTCCTTTTTTCCTCTAAATCATGTTGTATCTCTCACACAACAGTCAACACTAAGTGTTATGTCCACATCATTCAGATAAATTTCACAAGCACCTTACGAAGAAAGCAGCCAGAAGTCCTGCAGAGCAAAGTCACTTTACAGCAAAATAACACCCTAGGTCAACAAAGCCCCACTTGTACAGAAAACTTTGCAAAAACTAAACATAGAAAGACTAGCCAACCCTCCCTATTATTCAATCCTGACCCCTTATGTTCTCTGACTAGTTCCTGTTTTGAAAGATTCTATACATGGCACACACAACAAGAGCAGAGAGGAACTAATCCTGACTTTGACCAGGTCCTTGACATTAATGGCATGTGAGGCACTCACGCACGTGTTGCACGCATGGGAGTCAAGAATAAGTGCACACAATTCAAAGGAGGTTACTTTCAAAAACAGTAAACTTTCACAAACTGATTTTTATAAAAATATTCTGATACAGGCCTTGGTCCACGTTCTTTCTGATTGCCTCTCGTATGCTGTCTTACATAAATTTTTTTAGAATATTAACCCTTGTCCCTCATACTGACAAATTTGAACCACATGCCACAAACATTTGAGCCATGGCCTGGCAAACAGGTGTTCAATGTATCTCTGTGATGCATTATACCAACCAAGTCATTACATAATTATGGATCCATTAAATCCATTTTGTCTAACAACTGACTGAATCCTAAGGTAAACTGGTCCTTGGAGATGCCGAAAATTGACCAACAGCAGAAAGTTTTGACCCATGTCAGCCTGCACAGACTGTGCAGGCTGAAATAAGTTTATTATACTTTTTGCAGATGCACAAAGACTCCTTGATACAGAGCATGACACATTTAAATTTGATCAGTTTAATGTCAATTAAACAGTAAGATAATGTTAACCTTTAGCAAAAGTTTGGCAAAGCAATGATTTTGACTTGGAATTCGCGGACTGCAATCAAATAAACAGAGCTAAACTGGAAATGCTTCAACATTTTGCAAACAAAATGTGCCATGCAGAATTGCTCCAGACTTAATATTAAGAATGCTTGACCAATTGATTGTATGGTGTTTAACACCCTTTTCAACATTATTTCAGTTATATTACGATGGCCAGTGCACCTATCCATACTTTCCTGGAGTTTCTGTTACCAGTACTCTGTACAATATTCTTTCCAAGCCACTGGCTGCTTTCCCACAAAATCATCATCAAAACAAAGGTCAGCGGTGAGAGAAGAATAAATCCTGTTGAAATGACAATCATCAATCCTCAGAAATAAATTGGCCAAACCTGGGATCGAACCAGCGACCTCCAGTTCTCAAGTCCTGTACTCTACCAACTGAGCTACCATGGCTAATGGCTCTTAAGAATGCAATTGGTTCTTTTTATGACATTGTAGATCAAGGTTATTCATGAGACAAAATCTGCATATTATCTAGGACCAAATGGAAAGTAGTTTCCTGTATTACATTTATAGCTCTAGAAAAGTCATCAATAAAAAAAATGTACCGGTAATTAGTGTTTGCCACTTTTTTATGCTGGAATCTAATCTTCTCTTCTATTGCAGCTGTTTTCCTCAGCTTGTAAACAATAATTATCATACCAACATTCATCTATTTCTGTGATTTTTGTTACCAATCCCATAGACAGAACAGCAGATAATTTGGCACTTGTGTATAATTAGATAAACAAAATCAGAATCTTGAACAAAAGACAAAACAAAACAAACTGTGAGAGACTTTTTCCTGCATGCAATCAACTCTTGCTGAAAAAAATTTAATTTTTTTGGAGGTCTAACATAGAATTCAGCTGCAAGTTCTCTTTGGTCCAATTTCAGAATCAAGTATCAGATAGCATAGAGTGCAGTCAAGATTAGACCTCCTTTTCTGGGTTTCAGTGGAAGTAACACCAGGTTAGAGCTCTGTAGCACCTTGGCCAAGGTGACTTCCATGCCACGGGCACCACCAGATAATCTATGCCTTATAACTAGCCAAACAAGATTCAATGGAAGTATTGCTTTAAACTTCACAAGACAACTGTGTTACAGTCTTTAAATCTTTATCTAACAATCACAAGTTTTAACGACCCTTAGAAAGAAGCCTTTGGAAAACATTGAGGGAAAAGGAGAAAATGCTGGTAACCAGCATTTTCTCCATTTCCCACAATGTTTTCTACCATTCCCAAAACACATTTCAATTTTTGAGCCACATTATTATGTTGTCTGCAAATGCTTTCAATTTTGACCAGTCTACATTTAATCATGTGGTAAAGGGTTAAATCTTTATCAAACAACAAAATTTTAGCTCGGCCAGATGGCTCAGTGGTTAGCGTATCTGACTCTTGACCTGGAAGTTGCGAATTCAATACTCAGTTCAGGCAAACTTTCTTTCCTCTCAATTTTTCCCTCCCACCTCTGACGCATGTGAGAAAAGTAGTGGCTTTAGAAAGAAAGTTGTGTCAGTACTAGTATGTGAAAGCCCGGAAACACATGGTTTAAAATGTGCTGACCGCCATGATATGACCTAAGCTGTTAAAACGGCATAGAACTACAATACAAACCAAACATTCAAAGGAAAGAAAATATTGTATGAAAAGGAGAAAATGCTGGTTTTCTCCTTTTCTCCTTTTTCCACAATATTTTCCAACCTTCCAAATCAATATTTCATAATTTGTTCCTTGTTTAATCTTTTGTCTGCAACAGCTTTCAAAATGGACCATTCCAAGATTTTGTCATCTAGTAAAGATTAAACTATTTATCAAACAACAAAATTTTGAGCTTGTCCAAATTTAAAGCATTTGCAGACAACAAATCAAATGTTACTCAAATATTTGGATTTCTCTTTGGCAGGGTAGAAAACATTTTGGGAAAAAAAGAAAATGCTGGTTACTAGCATTTTCTCATTTTCCCACATGTTTTCAAAAGGCTTCTTCCCCTGGGTCATTAGGACACAGAAGCAGGGTTCGAATTTCGTTTTTTTATCCACTTGCAAATTTTAGCAAGTGGCCTGTTTCTCCACTCGCAAAAATAAAATTGGACTTGCATTTTTTTTGAAGCCCAGCATGGCTACCAATGGTGGAGAACGGAGTGCCAGTACAAACTGTTCAATTCTATTAGCTATTTTATTACTTTTAAAACCTGTCGACTTGAGACAACAACCAAACAATGTACGTTAATATAACGTTAATAATATTAAAACCATGATTTAACTATCAATCTATTTCCACTTTAATATCTGTTTTCAAAACAAGTTAAATTTCCATAAAATTTACAATGGTGGACGATTTTGTTAATGAATTATGGACGTATCACATCCGAATATCTGCGTGTCCAACAACTGGTATAGCGTGTCCACCATTTCTGACTTGGTTCTTGTTGTCATTTGTGCATGATAATTATCTTTTAGGGAAAGACTGATAAATTTTTCTGTTTCATAATCAGAGATTGAATTTGCTTACCGTTTTTTTTTTTTAATATAAAACCCCAAAATCGTGGTACATGTACATATTGACCATGAGTGCAGACAAACGCACTCGGCTCACGAAACTCGGATAAGAACTCAGAGGCTTCAATGGCGACATGTAAAATTATTTACAGCCGTTGAAGGGTATTCTCAGTGCGACATGACCGGTGTTTATCCAGAACGAAAAGAATTACCTTATTTGTATTCACTTGTAAAATTGAGTACATTTTGGTAATTGACCTTCAATAATTTGCACTCGCATTTTTTTTCGAATGCTTGAAATTTTAACTTGCATTTTCCAAGTCTGACTCGCATTTTGCGAGTAAATACATGGGAATTTCGAACCCTGAGAAGTGTCTGGTACAGAGTTGACCTAATAGAAGGGCAAGTTGAGATGCTTTGTGGGGAGTGCAGATCAAGATCAGACGCCAACATTGAAACTATCAAGTTTGGGAGGTACCCATGCTGTCAAAATCATGAACATTAGAAATATGACCACCACAAGATATTTTTTCAAACCTCAGATGCACCAATACATAGAAATGAATAATATGCTCTGTGAAACCATGGTTTAAAGCTTTTGCAAAAAGTACTGATCCAGGTCAGTCTGAGCAGTCTAACCTGGGTAGAAACTTTGCTTTTTTGGAAATTTTCTGCAAGTCAAGGAGTTATTCAGCTTCATGATTCAGCCAATTTTAAGACGAAATGGATCTGTATTTTGCAATGTCTTGCTAGGTATATTGCAGTACAAGGATGCAGTTAGCACCCTTTCTCCACAGCACTGCTCAAATAATGATTATCATCTAGTACCTTGATTTTAACCCTTTACAACACAATCCTGAATCTTAACGACCCTGACAAAAAGACCCTAAAAAACATTGTGGGAAAGGAGAAAATGTTGGTAATCATTATTTTCTCCTTTTCCCACAAGGTTTTCTATCCTATTCCAGACAAATTTCATTTTTTAAGCCACACTTATTTTGCCATCTGCATATGCTTTCAATGAGGACAAGTCAAAAATGTAGCTGTATGGTAAAGAGTTAATATTACATACAAGGAAAACAATTTCTCTAATAGCCTAAGTGAACAAAATTACCATTTTTCTGAGGAGAATAATGTTACCAAAATTACACATTTCTCATCAAAAAAGGCTCTGCATTATTTTTTGTTAGAAAAGCTACTTTAATCAGATACTGGAACAAGAGTGCTATGACGGCCCAGAATCGCTCACCTGAGCTTTTTCACCATTGAGAACATACTACATTAGTCAAGGTTTTTCTATGATAAAAACCAAGGGTCATAGTTTTTTACAGGGTGATCCATTTTCCAAATTGTTTAAGATGTCATCCAGACAAAGATTCTGACCAAGTTTGATAAACAGAGAGAAAATGAGGACTCTACAGTACACACAAGGTTTTCTAGGATTTGTCCAAGAGACCTACATCTTGAAAACATGTAATCAAATTTTGGAGTTGTCTGTAAATATCAGACAAAATTCTGACCAATTTTCATAAGCATTGGACTGACAAAGTGGCCAGATTTTTCAAAGATTTAAACAATAAATTTACTTTTTAAGCTCACATGACCCATGACTCCAAAACTGTCTATGATATCATCAAGACAAAAATTCTGACCAATTTTCAAGAGTACATGTATTGGACAGAAAATGTGGCCTGTGTACAGAGTGTCCAGAAGGTTTTTCAAAGATTTGACACATTTACCTATATTTTGACCCCAAATAACTAACTTTTTAACTTGTCAAAGATAAGACAAATTTGCCAGACCAACTTGCATGAATATTGAACTGAAAATAAAGTCTTTAGAGTGTACACAAGGTAAAAGTTGATGACAGGCAATGGACAAAGTATACCAGACACAGCATAATCACAAAAGCTCACCTTGAGCACTTCATGTTCAGGTGAGCTCAAAAGCAGTACCTCAGTTACATCAAAGTGTATCCACTGCCAAAACAATAAAAATGTACTTTCAATAGGAAAATCTAAGGCACTGAATTGTTACAAGTGCTTTTGATCAATTTGAATTTCTATGGCTCTTTAATTCTAAGACAGATTATCTGATTCTGCCTGAGCCATTTCAGCCTATACTACTGAGCCCAGAATAAAGCTGGATACCAAGCATAGTTAACAAAATCAGTGCCTCCTGAAACACACTGGCAGAAGATGACTCAGCAATCATCTTTGTAAAACTGATTATATCATCATTAATGAAATACAATAACATGAATTCAAGTGAAAACAGTGTGAGTCAATCTTGAACAAAGGTATATGAAATGAAGAGCGGAGCTGGGGAGGGGGGAAGGAGTGGTGAAGAGAGAACAATAGGTTACTTGTTTACAACTGTCTTCTTTTTTTACATACATTATTTTGAACTGTATTTCTTCCACTTTACTTATGTGGCTTAACACTTTGAAGTTAAATGATCAGATAATGCAATGTATACCAAAAGCAGCTTCTATGTATCACAGAAACATGTGATGAGAATGGAGTATGTGCACACTGGCTGAGACAAGTTTTCATATACATACAGGTATTGCAGAAGAGTCACTTCTGCTACATACAGCTTCTCATGAGCAAAATTCTCATTTTAGTCATGGTCAATTTTCTCCGTTAGCTATGACATTCTACAAACTGTATGTTGCAGGATTAAAAAAAAAGTCTGGGCATGATTCTAATGTTTTAATGCGTTAATATAAAAACTCATTTCCAATTTTCTGACATCACTGAGGACAGCTGTAGAACAGAAAAAATTTTGACCAAGAAAGTAATTTACCCTAATGCCCTGACCTGAGTAAAATGATCTGTAATTCATAAAATTGAAGACTGAAAATGTGGCCAGTAGAGTGCATCCAAGGTTTTTCTAGGATTTGTCCCAGTGACCTACTTTGTGAAATGATGTGGCCCATTTCATACACTTATCCACGATTTTACCAAGACAAACATTCTGAAAAGTTTTTGAGTATTGGACTAAAAAAGTGGCCTCCAGAGTGCACAAAAGGTCTAAGATATTTCCTAGGTCATCCTAGACATTACCAGTATATTGACAAACATTCTAACTAACTTTCATGAGTATTGGGCTGAAAATGTGGCCTGAAAGTGCCAACAAGTTTTTTCTAAGGTTTTTCCCAGTGACCTACTGGTGCTTTTTGACCCAACATGATCCATTTTCTAACTTGTATGAGACATCATCATGACAAACATTCCGAGTATTGAACAGAAAGTATGGCTTCCAGAAAGCACAAAATGTTTTCTGGTAGGATTCTGACCTACTGTTTGACCCATGATCCAATTTCATAGTAATCCAAGATATCATCAAGACACATACTCTAGATATCATCAAGACAAATTTTCAAACTCATCCTAGGTATCATTTAAACAAACATTCTGTCTAACTTTCCTAAGTATTATACTAAAATGTGTTCTCTACCTTGTACACAATGTTTTTTTGAGATTTTTCCCATGTATTATATTTTTTGACCCTAAGATCCCAAGTATCATCAGGAGTGACCTTCTCAGTAAACTTTCATGATTATCAGATGGAAAATATGGCCCCTAGAGTGCATATCCTGTGTTTTGAAGATTTGTCCCACTGACGTTCTTTTAGACCTTAAATGACCCTATTTCTCACTTGTGCCAGATGTTATCTAGACAAACATTCTTACCAGCTTTCATGAGTATTGTACTCAAAATATGGCCTCTAGACAGCACATGTTTTTCCAAGATTTGTCTCAGTGACCAACTTTTTTACCCAACTTGGAACGTGTCGAAGATATTATCAAGACAAATGCCCCAATTTTTATGAGTGCGTGACACAAAGCATGGGCTCTACAATGCACACAAGGTAATTGTTGACCCCTGCAGAGGGACTCAGTTGAGCTGACAAGTTAAACAGACCTGCGGACAACCTGAGCCTATTATACGGAAACTCATGTTTTGAGCTACTTGACATGCAGTGGTTCAACCTGCAGAGTTCAGGACACTAACAGTATATTCAGGGAACAGTCACTGACAGGGAAAGCGAGCAAAATGAAAAGAGGGCCAAGATGGCCCTGGATCGCTCACCTGAATATTTGAGTAGACCATAGCCAGTTTTTTTTTGGTTATTCCAAAACTTTTTCTTCAATAACTTAAATAAAAAGAACAAGAACACCGCATGCGGGTGCCAACAATTGGCTGTTGGGTGCTGGATATAAAGTTAAAATTGTAATTTAAAAAAAGGGGCATAATTTGGCACCAAAGGATCATTTCTGTGAAATTATTTCAAAATCTGACCAGTGGTTTCATAGAAGAAGAATTTCTAAGAATTTCTTCATGTCCGTATAGTGCAAATAGCCCCCCACCACCACAGCCATGTTTCTTGACGGATCAAAATTTCTCTAACATTTTTTCAAAAGGGGCATCTAAGGGACATTTCTGTGAAATTATTTCAAAATCTGACGAATGGTTTAAGAGAAAAAGAATTTCAAAGAATTTCTTTAAGTCAATACAGTGCAAGGAGGCCCCCCCTGGCCATGTTTTTCGACAGATCAAAATTTTGCAAACAATTTCTTAAAAGGGTCACCCATGGAACATTTCTGTGAAATGATTTCAAAATCTGACCAGCGGTTTCAGAGAAGAAGATTTTTAAAAAATTTCTTAGAAAATTCCATTTGGTTGCTATGGCAACCAGAGTTTTTGATAAAATCAAATTCTGTGAACAATTTTCAAAGAGGACCTCCCAAGGAACATTCCAGCAAAGTTTGGTTCTAACTGGCCCAGCGATTTAGGAGAAGAAGTTGTTTAAAGAATTGTTGACACCGCATGATGCAAAGAGCCCCCCCACCACCACAGCCATGTTTTTCGACAGATCAAAATTTCACCACCAATTTTTGAAAAGGGTCACCCAAGGAACATTACCGTGAAATTATTTCAAAATCTGACCAGCGGTTTCAGAGGAGAAGATTTTTAAAGAATGCAAACAGCCCCCTTCCAACGCGGCCATGTTTTTCGACAGATCAAAATTTCACCAACAATTTTTGAAAAGGGTCACCCAAGGAACATTTCTGTAAAATTATTTCAAAATCTGACCAGTGGTTTCAAAGGAGAAGATTTTTAAAGAATTTCTTAAAAAATTCCATTTGGTTGCCATGGCAATCAGAGTTTTTGATGGAATCAAATTCTGTGAACAATTTTTTAAAGAGAACCGCCAAAGGAACATTCCAGCAAAGTTTGGTCCAAATTGGCCCAGCGGTTTAGGAGGTGAAGATGTTTAAAGAATTGTTGACACCACTTGACACAAGGAGCGCCCCCCCCCGCCACGGCCATTTTTTTTTCGACAGATCAAAATTTTTCGAACAATTTTTGAAAAGGGTCACCCAAGGAACATTTCTGCGAAATTATTTCAAAATCTGATCAGTGGTTTCAGAGGAGAAGATTTTTAAAGAATTTCTTAGAAAATTCCATTTGGTTGCTATGGCAACCAGAGTTTTTGATAAAATCAAATTCTGTGAACAATTTTCAAAGAGGACCTCCCAAGGAACATTCCAGCAAAGTTTGGTTCTAACTGGCCCAGCGATTTAGGAGAAGAAGTTGTTTAAAGAATTGTTGACACCGCATGATGCAAAGAGCCCCCCCACCACCACAGCCATGTTTTTCGACAGATCAAAATTTCACCACCAATTTTTGAAAAGGGTCACCCAAGGAACATTACCGTGAAATTATTTCAAAATCTGACCAGCGGTTTCAGAGGAGAAGATTTTTAAAGAATGCAAACAGCCCCCTTCCAACGCGGCCATGTTTTTCGACAGATCAAAATTTCACCAACAATTTTTGAAAAGGGTCACCCAAGGAACATTTCTGTAAAATTATTTCAAAATCTGACCAGTGGTTTCAAAGGAGAAGATTTTTAAAGAATTTCTTAAAAAATTCCATTTGGTTGCCATGGCAATCAGAGTTTTTGATGGAATCAAATTCTGTGAACAATTTTTTAAAGAGAACCGCCAAAGGAACATTCCAGCAAAGTTTGGTCCAAATTGGCCCAGCGGTTTAGGAGGAGAAGATGTTTAAAGAATTGTTGACACCACTTGACACAAGGAGCGCCCCCCCCCCGCCACGGCCATTTTTTTTTCGACAGATCAAAATTTTTCGAACAATTTTTGAAAAGGGTCACCCAAGGAACATTTCTGCGAAATTATTTCAAAATCTGATCAGTGGTTTCAGAGGAGAAGATTTTTAAAGAATTTCTTAGAAAGTTCCATTTGGTTGCCATGGCAACCAGAGTTTTTGATGGAATCAAATTCTGTGAACAGTTTTTAAAGAGGACCTCCCAAGGAACATTCCAGCCAAGTTTGGTCCAAATTGGCCCAGTGGTTTAGGAGGAGAAGATGTTTAAAGAAATTGTTGACGACGAACGACCGACGACGCACGACGGACACAGGGTGATCCTAAAAGCTCCCCTTGAGCACGTTGAGCTCAGGTGAGTTAAAAAACTGGTGTGAAATGGTAGTCCATCGGACCAAACTGATGACAGACATCTTTTGGGGAATAACAAAACATGGCATGTATATCTAACATTTTCGCTAGTCTTCTAGCATCTCCTGAATAAGGAACCCCCAGAACTGTGAGGACCTTCATCAATACATCAGAACTATTCTTTCTGCAGTATCAAGGAGACTGGATCCAGGCACAGAATGGCCTGCTAGATGCCAGTCTGAGCTCATGCACACCATAAAAGAAGGACTTTGCATTCACTGGACTATTTATACTGCCACAAGACTGGCACAAAAACTTTCTTCTAACATTCATAGAAAGTTTTGTTGATTTTTAATGCTTTGCTCTTTCATTTGAAGCATTACTAGTCTGTTACTCATACAATGATGTCTGTTATTTGACTAGCTCCAAACAGCAGTGAGGATTACTTTCACCAACAGGTAAATTTCTGCTGCAGTTTTCCAGTTATTTCACTGCAATAGCTCCCTAACCCTTTACCACACAATCACAAGTTTTAACAACCCTGAAAAGAAGACTTATGGAAAAACTGTGTCAGAAAAAAGAAAATGCTGGTAACCAACATTACATTTTTCTCTTTTTCCCACAAATTTTTTACCCTTCCAAAAATAATTTTCAGTCTTTGAGCTACACTTTATTTGTCATCTGCAAATGCTTTAACCCTTTCCCAAACAAGCCCTTGTTTTTACGTGTCTGCAGTACAAGTCTTTTGAAAACACTGTGGGAAAAGGAGAAATTGCTCGTAACGAGCAATTTCTCCTTTTCCCACAGTGTTTTCTACCCATTTGGAGAACTTTCTGCCATTTTTATCAAATTTGAAATTGTCGTCTGCAAACTCTTTGAGTTTGGAAGAGTCTAAAATTTGTCGTTTGGGAAAGGGTTAAATTTGGAGGAGTCCAAAATTTTATTGTTTGGCAAAAGGTTAATCATTTACCGAAACAATGCAGAGTTTTAACAGTCCTCATGAAAAAAGCCTTTGAAAACAATGAAAATATCATGGAAAAAGGAGAAAATAGTATTTCAAAGACAGAAATAATCTTTTAAATTACGCTGAATTTGTCGTTCAAATGCTTTCCTTTTGGATTAACTCTTTACCAAACGACAAAATTTTAGACTAGTCCAAATTTGAAGCATTTGCAGACGACAAAATAAATGTAACTCAAAAATTAAAATTTGTTTTGGCCAGGGTAGAAAACAATGTGGGAAAAGGAGAAAATGCTGGTTACCAGCATTTTCTCCTTTTTGCACAATGTTTTCAGAAGGCTTCTTTCTCGGGGTCGTGAAAACCCGGTATTGTTTGGTAAAGGGTTAAACTAAAATTTTGTCCTTTACCAGATGACTGCACAGAGTGTGTAGGCTGACATGGGTCAATACTTTTTGCAGGTACAGCCCCCTTTTTCACAGAGCATGGCTCAAATGAACTCATGTCTATTGAAAGCATTGCAGATGTTAGAATAAAGTCTAGTAGTGTATGGAGAGCCATTTGGCTTGCAACACACTAAAAGGGGCATTCGGACATTTGCGGAAAGTGTCGTCTCAGATCAGCCTGCGCAGTCTGCGCAGACTAATCCGAGACGGCACTTTACGACTACATTAGATTTTGTGCTACAGTAGACTTGTGCAATACAGAAAATTACATAAAAACGGAAAGTGTCGTTTCGGATTAGCCTGCGCAGAGTGCGCAGGCTGATCCGAGACGAGACTTTACGCAAATGTCTGAATGCCCCTTTTCGCGTGTTGCAGGCCATTTGAAGTTATTATATAAGAACAGATGTGCAATGTCTGGTGCTGATGACAGACAAATGACCTTGGCAGATCATAGAAGCTCACCTAAGCATTCTGAGCTCAGGTGAGCTAAAATCTGCTGGATTGAAGTAAATAAGTAAAAAGTTAGATCAATTGTTATAGTTCTCACATTTGGTGGTTTTTAATCACAGGATTATAGTATTAGTTATTTGAGGAAAAAACAGAATTCTGATAGTTTAAATGAATTATCATGCTTGAGTGAATAACCACAGAAAGCTTTTTTTTCTTTAAAGGGAGATAATAAAAGACAACATGCATGTCTAGGAGAATTATCTTACCTCATGGCAATTTGGTCTGTAAAGTGGATTCTGCAAGGCAAATGATTTCTGTGTTAGCTAATTATTAACCCTTAAGCTGCCAGATGAGGATTTTTTGCAGACTGTAGATCAAAGATCAGACTGCATGTTTTGTACAGTCTGATCTTAGATTTACACTGTTCTATAAGAAGATATCTCTTCTCAAAAAAAATACTTTGGAATGGCAAGATTTTGGTTTTTACTTTACGCTGGGAAATTTCATTTAACTTATTTATATATGATATCACATATCTTATTTAGCAGGTTAAGGATTAAGATCAAGCTATCTTACACTAAAGCGCAGACAAAAAATGAATGAAAATAAAGCTACCTTTTTCTATGATGTAAATTTAATTTAAACAAAACATATTAAAATGAAATACTTCTTTCTTGACTGCCGTAGTTTCCTCAATCAAGCTCAAAGCATTTTGTCAATTTGACCTGGACACTGAAGGGTGAAAGCTATAAAGTTCTTGTTCAAATCTACAAGTCTGAATCCTTCTGGCGCCATACATATTCAAGCAGTTTCTGTAAACACTGTGCATTGAGATCAGATTGAAAATAACATGCATTCCTTGGATGTACAGTTTGTTATCAAATTTCATGAGAAATGCTGTCCAGAACAGCCTTTGTAAATTAAGATTTCACAAGCTGAGAATGTTGATCTATTTCCATTTTTTGGCTCTCTATGGGTAGATACTAGACTCTTCTTTCAACAAACAGAATATTCATGCAAAAAAACCTATGCGGTATTTATTTTTGATGTACCACAGATATTAAATTTTATAGAACATACATGAATTTTCTGTGGGTAAACGTCATGTACGAGGTGCAGTCGAAAAGTTCCAGGATTGCTCTTGTTATGTTGGCATGTCCCAAAGCAGAATACTTTAATATATTATAATGTCGAAAAGTTTCCGGACTTGTAAATTTTTAAGCATACTAGTGTCCCAGTCATGTTAAAATTTGCTACTTTTATAAATGTCATCTTGCCCTTTTTGTTTGCATGTGCCTAAAAATAATTCATTTGATAATTCGTCCATAGATGATGCTAAACAATAAAGTGGGTACTTAGTTACGGAGCACTTTAAAAATTTTAGCTTTTATGACTAAAACTTGAACATTTTCTGGAAGATGTCCTCAGAAAGAGCTAAACATATGCATTTATTATAATCACTGTGGAGCTAAAAGTTGGATTTGATAAATGAAGATTTCGCAGATATTGTACTCTGATAAGGCCAATTATACTAACTGTTGATAATAACAGGACTTAAAAATAGATTTGACCTTTGAAAATTTTACAGATGTCCTCAGAAACTAAGAGAAACATCGTACTCAGTTTTGATTTCAGATTCTGTTAAGTGATTTCATGACCCTTTTGTTAGTTGAGTCATGCTAAATCCTGCTCAGAATTGATATCGGTGAACCTCAGTTGAGAATTTAAAAGAACAGACTGATGTTGAAGACTTTCTGATTGACAAACCTGTCAGACCATCTGCAGCAGATGTATATTTCAGAATATAGGATGAAAATTTCATTACATATATATTATAATGCATACCAAGTGTTGTCATATATCAAAAATATCTAACAAGCTGAAGGGAATTGATAATAATTGTCAATCGCTGGCAAGACAATTATCAATCTTACAAACAAGTAAGATATTTTTGATATAAGACAACACTATGTATGTATAATATTTATCTTTTGACGTCTGAATTGTTGGTGTTTATTATTTCTAACAACAAGAAACACAAGTTTAACAGTATTTGCAGATTATATGGATACAGATTAGCTGTAATAATGATGTGATAAATGATGTCATGACTTATGTCATAATATGAGGTGCAGTCAAAAAGTTGATGATGATCTTTGATCTTGTTTATCCTCGTCATGTGGCATAAAGCCATGTGGCGAGCAGCTATTGGTTTTTTATCTATATATTAAAATGTTCATGTTTTAGTCGCTTGATTGCTCATCTTGAGAACAGTTCTGAGGCAAGCTTGGAAAAGAAACAGACTATGCAAATACATTGAGCTAAATAATGATTCACTTGCAAGGATAGCTAAAAGGTCTGTTGCACAATAATTTGACAAAAAGACCCTCAGGCTTCCTAACTAAATCATCTTCATCAAGAACTATGATGAGTATTGAACCTAAAACTTTTATGACAGGGTGTTTGGCAACAAGTGTGAGTTTTCACTACACCATTATGGTACAGACATGTTAAGTATCACGGAAATTCCGTGAGTATCACGGAAAAAGACAGCGGCAAACGCTCAGATTTTTGCTGAAAACTCCCGGAAAAATAAATTCTGATTTTTTTCCTAAAGCTCAAATTTGTATCCCGAAAAAATATACAATGAGACCGGGAATGTCTGGAAATCAGATGCCGGGTGTGTAAATATATGGAGCGTTTGCAGGGACCTGATCAGACATGCACATTAAGCAAATTTGCGAGAAAAGAAAAAGATGTCAAAGCGTGCCCTTTCTGTCAAAAACACAGAAATAAAGTCAGTACAACACAAAATACAGTATCGAATTTGAGAAAACATATGAATGGGTTCGCAAAAGCGATTGCTCTGTCACACAAACATTTTGTACCGTATGCCAGAGGCATTTTAGTGTAAGCCATGGAGGCACTGACGATGTGAAACGCCATGGTGACAGAAAGAAACACTCTGAATTTTACGCCGCTAGAAAAAGCAGCAAAGCAGTTTTTTGTTGGAAGCAAAAGCAATACAGAGTTGGACACAAATGTAATAATGGCGGAGACGTTATTTTCTATAATGATTGCAGAGCATAATGCACCTTTCTTGTCAGCAGACCATTTTAACAAGATTGTTAAGCGAATGTTTCCTGACAGCAAGATTGCAAAGAAGTACGCATGTGGCCGGATGAAAACAACACAAATTGTGAAGAGGGACATAGATCCCATCCAAAGATCTGCTGTTATAGAACACTGCCAGTAATTATGTGAAGGAAAGTATGTGGTCTGGTTTTAGTTTTGTGCATATTTTCATAATTTTGTGTCTTGACTTTGTCCAAAATGTTCAGATCATAATTATATGGGTTGGCATGTCTAGACAGGAACATTGATGCAAGATCTATGAATAGTTTGTATATATGTAAATATTTTTTCTCAAATTATGTAAGTTTCAAAAGTGATACTGAAAGAGGAAACCAACAGCATGTATTCCATGAAATCCAGTTTTTTTTTTTTCATGTTTCAAAAATTTTCTTTTAATATGAAAAATGAAGCTCTAGGAGTGCTCACAGTACTGGGGAAAATGGCCTCCAGGACATGCCAGATGGCACCAAATGGCACCATTTTTTTCAAAATTTTCCAGGGAAGCATGCCCCCGGACCCCCCTAGCAGAGCTTCGGGCCTGCAGCGCTCGCGTCAGATACTTATACACGCTGTCTCACTGATTTTTTTTTTCAGGAACTTAACATGTCTGATGGTATCAATAAATCTGTAGCAAGTTTACTGGAGTATGCTTAATAGGTCAATTAATCAAATTTAGCACAATAGATAGAAAACACCGCTGACCTTAACATTTTATCAAAATTCTGTCACTGATATGTGCAGTGTATCAGAATAACTAGAGGCGCTTGAGCGCCTGTATCGCTCCACAGGCCTGATATTTCTATAATGGCGAAAGGAAGTTTTTAACAATTATCATTCAATCCTGCATTTTAGCTCACTGAAGAAACAATTTGGTAGACAACCACCATAGGAACTTACCTGCAAAACAACAATGAAATCCAATGAATAGTTTTAGAGAAGAAATTTTTCAAAGATTTTACTTTATACCATAAAAGGAAAATGAGTCTCCCATAAAAGCCATGTTTTTTGACAGATCTTTTTTTTTTTAAGGAATTCTGTAAACCTGTATCTAAGGAACATTCCTGCAAAATAATAATGCTATCCAAATAGCGGTTTGGGAGGAGAAGATTTTTAAAGGTTTTTTACTTTGGTTGCCATGGCAACCAGAATTCTTCATGGAACACAATTATTTGAAGGAATTTGAAAGAGGACCACCAAAGGAACATTCCTGTGAAATTTAGTAAAAATCCAGTCAATAGTTTCTGAGGAGAAGTTTTTTAAAGAAAAAGTTTACGGACGCACGCACGGACGAACGGACGAACGAACGGACAGACGGACGGACGCACGACGGACACAACGCCATGACAATAGCTCGCTGGCCTTCGGCCAGTGGAGCTAAAAACCATGTGATCCCCCACCCCCATGAGACACACCAAAGATTTATTTCAAAGTTTTGACCAAGTTTACCAGCAGTTTCATATTTCCTACAATATTTTCAAAAATATAAGCTGTTGTTTGCAAGTGGCAGTGTGTTTGGAAACAGAGTCAACATTATACATCTGGTCGTTAAAGACCAAAGACAAAAATATAAAACATTAAAGTACTAAAATGAGTGTATTGCTACAGACATTTATGAGTAATGACTTTTATGAGCAAAATACAGGAAACAGCAAAAGGCTGTCTATTTCTGTAAGGTCCCTTAAATATTTCATATGATCTTGAAAGTATTAGCTATCTCAATAGAAGTTGGCATAATTATGATTATTTCTATTTACCCATACATAATACACAGGAGGGCCATGATGGTCCTGAATCACTCAACTGAGTGTGTACATCTGTGAAAGAATTACATGAGTATAGTCATCATGGTTTATTTGGCATTCTTGGCGTTTATAATCCAGGTTGACAAAGGATCGAAAGTGACTGGGTGTATCAATACATAAGGTGATATGCTATATTTTTTATGAAAAGAGACAGTTTTGTGATCTTACCAGTATGTTTCAATTGTGCAAGCCACACCAATAACATTTGGAAGTACACAACTAACGTAGAATTATTATTAGTTGCTAGTCCATTCTCAATTTTTTTTAAACTATTCACTCATTCTTTTAATAAAGCCAGCATCTTTTCAAAATTATAAAGCTTGAAATCTCTAATAATAATGAATGGTTTTGATGTATCCAAATGAGGAGAAAGTTCTTCATCCAGTATTGTTCCAATAGGCCTTTTTGACTTTTTTTGGGCTCTGTACAAAGCAACCCTTTTTTTTATCTTCATCGAGACAAATATTCTAACAAAGATTCTTGAGTTGTGCATTGAAAATGTAGGCTCTAGAGTGTACACAAGTATTTTGTAAGATTTATCTCAGATGACCAACTTCTTGACTAAACAAGACCCATTTTCAAACTCGCCCAAGAAGTCTTCAAGAAAAACATTCTGACCAGCTTTTGTAATTATTGGAATGAAAATATACCCTTTAGAGAGTACACAAGGTTTTCTTCATATTGTCCCAGAGTGGCCCTCTTTTTGACAAAATATGACCCATTTATAAACTCATCTAAATTGCCACCAAGAGAAACATTTTTAACAACTTTCTTGAGTATTCAACTAAAAATATAGCCTCCTGAGTGTACCTAAATTTTTTCCAGTTGTCCCAGCGACCTACTTTAACATTACCTGTTTTCCAACACATTTTAGATACATGTATTATCAAGACAAACATTCTAGCCTGCTTTCATGAGTATTGGACTGAAAATACTGCCTCTTGAGCACACCGAAGGTTTTTCTAAGATTTGTCCTAGTGACTTACTTTGTGACCCAATGTGACCCATTTTCAAAACTACATCACACATCATCAAGACAAACATTCTTGCCTATTTTTATGAGATCTTGAATGAAAACTTTGCCGCTAGAGTGCACACAAGTTAACTATTGACCCTTGCACAACAACACTGTAAGACAGACACTGCACCATCACAAAACTCACTTAGTATGATGAGCAATATGTGCTCTGGTGAGCTTATAATACAAAAGACCAGAATGATTACTGCAGATGTGGCCAAAATCTTGCTATTCCTCTTTAAAGAGTTCATGTTTTTCACAACCCTATGGAAAAAGGCTTCTGAAAATATGTTAGGAAAGAGGAAAATACTGATAATCAGCATTTTCTCCTTTTCCAACTATGTTTTCCCTTCTTTATATCTACAATGCAGTAAAGGAAAGTTGTCTGAGTTTTTTCAAGTACTATTGATATCTGATATCATGACATGTTCAGTTTTCCTGGAAAAAAGCTGATATCAAATCAATTTAAAACTTCTTATTTCCATATACAGAAAAGGCATAAGTTCCTTCCTAGTTTCCCTGAAATTCAGCAGATTTGCATACGAAAACCCATAATTCATTTTAAAAGCTCTATCACCAACAACAGCACTTCTCAATATCCACCAAAGATGCTTTTATGCAAATTTAATCAGTTTGAGCAGCTATGTGAACTAGAATACCAAATACATGAATTCTCAAACACTCTCATCAATAATCATTGATCAGGCAGTTGTTTAGTAGATTATCAAGATCAAGACCAGACTACATTTTGAGGCCATTCCTACATGGCAAGGTCCAACAGAAGGGTGTGACACACATTTCTTGGTGACAGATCTTAAGACCGTTTACACAAAAAGAACCCCAAAATGGATTTGGAAAATAGAGTAAAATACTGTATATCGTGTTTTTTTTGCGGGAAGGAAATGTTTGCTATTTTCACGGGTGGGTCATTCTCGCAAAAATTATATTCCCTAAATATTCCATACAATCTGAAAATCCTTCCTTTTATACAAAACATAGAAAAAATTTCTTTGCTTAGACACCCTTGGTTATTATCGACGGAACAGGCGGGTAATAACATTCCAGTGTCAGTAGGTAAGTTGCTTCCCTTAGTTTCCAAGTGTCCATTTGTAGTCAAATGATTTAACTCATAAAGCACTGGAATCGAGTTAAGTTATTTTTGCGGACAATGTAGATCAAGATCAGACTGCACAGAACGTGCAGTCTGATCTTGGATCTACACTGTCCGCTA
The DNA here is from genome assembly GCA_946811185.2 of Hippopus hippopus. NCBI lineage: Eukaryota > Metazoa > Mollusca > Bivalvia > Cardiida > Cardiidae > Hippopus > Hippopus hippopus. The sequence goes on along the minus strand of OX328111.1, from coordinate 24,223,715 downwards.
CTGTGTTACATATTCTGGCCATAACAACAATAAAAATTCGGTATTGCGGATTCTTTTCATAATTGACGTAGTCCAATAGATTAATTCAGCACTGTAAGTGTTAATGAACTGTAAATAAACAAACCGACTAGTTTATACCTATAGTCTTAGAATTGAATTAATCTTTTCTTATTTATGTACTTGATTATACCATCGGAATCACTGGGAAAAGTAGATTTGACATCTTGAAATGCCTGACTATTAAGGCAAATCTTGCGATTCTAGCCGTTTTTCCTAACTTGCATGTGTACTAATGCGTCCGGTACATAATACCAGACATCCCGATAAGTATTTTCGGTGGATTTGATGCTATCATATATCTACCATTTCGCGAATATAGAAACATACCAAGGAAATCGTGAAAAATAGAAAAGTGATCATTTCTGTGATGTTTTGTCAAACTGGACTGCTAGTTTCAGACAAAAAAATGTTTGAAATAAAAGTTAACACACAGAAGCATAAATTTATGGATGGACAGGGCTAATGACAGACATAGGGCCATGACATAAGCTTGCTGGCCCTTGGTCAGTGGAGCTAAAAACAACTGTCACAATATGTCACTTACTAACCATGAACAGCAAGTAGGTTATTTCCAAGACTGCAGGATAATTAAGGTAAGACTTATCCAGTGATTGGATTAAAGTGTTCCATGTGATTTACTTTTTCTTCAAAATGACTTTTGCATCGACTGTGGATTGAAACTGCTTCCTTTTAGGTGCAACTTCAATGTTTGATCATAATACAACAAAGAAGTTCATGAAGTACTATAGTAGTTACAGCAAAAAATCAGGTAAGTCATTTTGTTTGTCTTCAATTACTTGGAACAATTTTGAAGACAGCAGTTTTGCAGTTTTAATCATTTAATCACTACATAGTTTTTCCAAAAGCATGTGATGAAATTTCATTTTCAAGAGAGATTATAAAACTAGATAGATTTGAGATATTGAATATAACAGAGTGCAATCAAACTTCAAATTGTCTTTGAAAGGATAAAAAACATTGTGGAACAAGAGCGGCAAATTGTTGCAAGATACGCCCGTCCCACTGCCAGTTGTCAAGGGGGTATAATAATCGTAAAGGGCAGGTAATGCAACAAACATGTTTACCAAGTCTCAAGTCAATTTGACTTGAGGTGAGAAAGTTCCGTTCCAGACAAACAAGAAATACTGTAAAAATGAAGATCAAAGTGGAATTACTCGAAATCCGTACTAGGTAGAGTTATTTTTCTTGCGCAATGTACTCCATAATATTGCAACAAACATGCATACCAAGTTTCAAGTCAATCGGACTGGAGATGACAAAATTATGCTCCAGACAAGCAGAAAATGCTGTAAAAATGACGATCAAAGGGAAATAACTCAAAGACAGCACGAGGTAGAGTTATGGTTCTTTTGCACTACAATCCGTATTATTGCAACTAACACACATGCCAAGTTTCAAGTCAATCAGACTGGAGATGACAAAGTTATGCTCCGGACAAGCAGAAAATGCTGTAAAAATGACGATCAAAGGGAAATAACTCAAAGACAGCACGAGGTAGATTTATGGTTCTTTTGCACTGCACTCTGTATTATTGCAACAAACACACATGCCAAGTTTCAAGTCAATCGGACTGGAGATGACAAAGTTATGCTCCGGACAAGCAGAAAATGCTGTAAAAATGATGATCAAAGGGAAATAACTCAAAGACAGCACGAGATAGAGTTGTGGTTCTTTCGTACTGCACTCCGTATTATTGCAACAAACACACATGCCAAGTTTCAAGTCAATCGGACTGGAGATGACAAAGTTATGCTCCTGACAAGCAGAAAATGCTGTAAAAATGACGATCAAAAGGAAATACAGTCAAATCTGAGTTAGCGGTCATACCTGAACAGCGGCCGATCTATCGACAACGGCCACTCGAATTCCCCCCGTGCAATTTCCTTCTTTAATTGCACTGTGTATAGCGTGATATTGTGAAATGCAGCCAGCGGTCACATTAATTGGTCGGGATCAACAATATATCACACCTAAACAAAGGTCAGCTGACACAACACACGACCTAATTTGTCGGGATACGGAAAATCGATAATTAACACTATACTGTAGTTATTGACGAAGTCGACTACACAATGTAAAACGTGCAAACAGACAATTACAGATTATACAACCCCTAATTATGGGTAAATGACCGACAATTGTTGTTTATTTTCATGTTTGATCTTTAAAGCATGAATGGCAATGAAAGTTTATCGGTATTTTTGCAGATGGGTAATTTGTTGTAATAATATGAAATTGAACATCACGTCAATCGAAGTTGTTTACACATTTAACTAAACTGCAAACTCGGTGATTTAAAAAATGGGTGGAAATTTTCTATTGCATTCAATTCTTGCTATCATGTCGCTCTCGAAACGTAAATTCCTCTCTCTAGAGGACCGTGTGAAAGTTGTTCAAATGCTTGAATCTGGACGTTCTTCACGGATTATTGCTACTGAGTTTGGTGTAGGCCACACACTACTCCCGATTCGGGGTCTAGCTCCGATGTTATTTTTGTGATTGTTTCTCACCAGAGAACAATCACAAAAATAACATCGGAGCTAGACCCCGAATCGGGAGTAGCCGCACACAAATTCAGAGTGTTGCAAAACGCAAACGAGAAATTCTCGAGGAGTACGACAGTGGTGACCCTTGTTCTAAACGAATCAAAAGGAATGTCTCTTATGAAAACATTGACGCTCTGTGCTATAAATGGTTTCTGGATGCCACATCTCGGCAAATTAATGTGTCTGGTCCTCTAATCAAAGAGAAAGCTCTCAAATTCGCTGCAGACTTAAATGACTCAGATTTCAAGGCATCACATGGTTGGTACCCACTGTCTGTATGAATGATGCCATGGATTATTTAAGTAAACTGAGAGAATTTGCTCTGCAGATTAGAAATGAGTCAATGTTCAAATGTGTCAATGACTTTGATGAGCTTTTGATAGATATGAGGGTTGCAAAAACTTCCAAGCAGACAACAACTGATAATTTTTTCCAAAAAAGACAGTAACAGAGTGCATGTTTCTTTGCAGAACAAATCATTGTGTTTCTGTATTTTTTTTAACAAAAGCTGCAATGTTTTGATTAAGCAACATTTAATTTTTTAAAGTTTTTACATGCTTTCTTGCAAACCATGCTTTCTTGCAAACACTTTAGATGAACATAGTATAACACATGAAACTTGTGAGCACTATTATTGTTAAATATGATGGAAAAGGAATGAAAAGGAAAATAAATCTTTTAAATAAAATCCTTTTATTCAAGTCTTTTTTTTTGTACATAATGTGAGGCAGAAGTTCATTGTGACATACAAAAGATGATTCAACAAGCTAGAACATCATACAATACTGCAAGGTACCAACTATAGTATGATAATAATGTGCGAGAAATAAGTACTGTGAACAGCAGCCAATCTGTGTACAGCAGCCAATTTGGGCACATCCCTTGACTGGCTGCTGTACACAGATTTGACTGTAACTGAAAGACAGCACGAGGTAGAGTTATGGTTCTTTCGCACTGCACTCCCCCTTAATGAGATCTATCCACCCGTGAAGTTTCATAACCGTAGCTAGCATAGTTTTGGAGATATGCTTTGGACAAAATTCAAGTATGAATATAAACAAAGGGAACTAACTCAAAAATTAAGTAAGCAAGAGTTATGATTCCTGTGCACTGCACTCCCCCTTGATAAGATCTATCCACGCATGAAGTTTCATAACCTTAGCTAGTATAGTCTTAGAGATATGCTCCGGACAAAATTCAAGTATGAAAAACAACAAAGGGCAATAACTCAAAAATTAAGGAAGCAAGAGTTATGATTCCTGTGCACTGCACTCCCCCTTGATGAGATCTATCCACCCATGAAGTTTCATAACCTTAGCTAGTATAGTCTTGGAGATATGCTCCGGACAAAATTCAAGTATGAAAAACAACAAAGGGCAATAACTCAAAAATTAAGGAAGCAAGAGTTATTATTCCTGTGTGCTGCACTCCCCCTTGATGAGATCTATCCACCCATGAAGTTTCATAACAGTAGCTAGTATAGTTTTGGAGATATGCTCCGGACAAAATTCAAGTATGAAAAACAACAAAGGGCAATAACTCAAAAATTAAGCAAGCGAGAGTTATGATTCCTGTGCACTGCACTCCGCCTTGATGAGATCTATCCACCCATGAAATTTCATAACCGTAGCTAGCATAGTTTTGGAGATATGCTCCGGACAAAGAATGGGGACGCCGCCCGCCCGTCTGCCCGCCAGCCACAGGTGATCCCATAATACGTCCCGTCTTAGACGGGCGTATAAAAAGTAGAAAATGATGAGAGAAGTGAATATCACTAGCTGTATTAAGGTCTACGGCCCCTAACTCTCATATTAAAAGACGGAAGCTGCAGAGATTGGCCAAATAGCCTTTACGAAAATGTCAATGTTACACGATATTTACCAATGAGTAAGTGAGTCTACAGCCCCTGACTCTCATATTAAAAAACAGAAGTTGCCGAGACTGGCCAAAGAGCCTTTCACTAAAACACTGATGTTTACCGATGAGTTAGGGGCCGTAGACTTTACAGGTAAAAAATTTTAATGTCCATCGCAGTGACTTCATGCACCGAATGGCATGTTTTACCAAGGTTTTAGTGATGTCAGTTTTCAGTGTGATAATGGGGCACTCAGAGGGGAAATTTAATTTCATCAGCATACTAAACTCGCAAGACCATAAAACGGGGAAATTTCACTGAATACACGTCAAATTTGTTGTACAGTCAGTTGGCAGGGGACATGGGAACCTGATCAAGGCTGTGGCGAATCATGTCACCACCTCACTCAGGGCGACATGATTTGCCACTGCCGTGAACAAGTTTCCAAGTCCCCTGCCACTTGACCAAGCAATTAATATTGGACACTGTAAGTGAAGTGGTGTGAGCACAAATAACTACTTCTGTTGTTTAACCCTTTATCAAACAATCTTGAGTTTTAACAACCCATTAATATGAAAATAGCCTTTGAAAACCTTGTGGGAAAAGGAGAAAATGCTTGTAACCAGCTTTTTCTCCTTTTCTCACATAGTTTTCTACTCTTTAAAAGACAAGTACCATCATTTCAACTGAATTTTTCAATGTCATCTGCAAATGCTTTCAATTTGGACCAGTCTAAAATTTTGTTGTTTGGCTCAGATTCAAATTGTTTCACAATACCTGCACAGAAGAAATTTACAGAATGCTTTGTAGCATCCCATGTATCATGGTGATAATATAAATACGAGAGGTGATACAACATTTTTGACTATCCAGACTGGATAGCTCAGGTGGTAGAGAATGGGAATTGTAAAAGACAAGTCTCTGGTCACTTGAAGGTAAAGGTTCAATTCCAATGGCAGACCATCTTAAATTCCTTATAGTCTTTTCGGCAACCCATGGCAACAATGAACAAACAGAAATCAATCAAACATTTCAACCCCAAAAAAATAAAACAATGCAAAAATGAAAAAAAAAATTAAAGCAATGAATTAATGTCATAAAACAAGGAATTTAGGGGCACAAAACCCATTTTTTTGAAACTTTCAAGGCTTTTTGTTTTTTGTGTTTAGGGACTTTTTAGGACAACCTCTGAAATTTAGGGCCTTTCCAAGCCTGTGTGAACCCTGTAGAAAATAACTAAGTTTGCACATGGCAATTCCTGAATTTTCGTGTAAGAAATGTTCTGACTGTTGACCCAGTGAACATCAAATTTGAAAGTTTCACTTGGTTCAGCATGACTTGCTTTCTTTAAGTTATAGAATTCTTTCTACCCCAAATGACAAAATTTTAGACCGGTCCATGTTGAAAGCACTTACAGACAACAAATTAAACGTGGCTCAATGGAATTCGTTTATGAGAGGTTAGAAAACAATGTGGAAAATGATAAAATTCTGGTTACCATCATTTTCCCCTTTGCCAATGTTTCCAAAAGCCCTCTCTCTCAGGATCGTCAAAACTTAGGAAGGTGTTGTAAAAAGGTAACAGTGATGTACAAAACAAACCTAAAACCTAGAACGTATGCTTTTGCCATGTCAATGCTGTAAGAATAGCAAACGCCTTCAATTTATACCCTTTGGCCAGAAAATGTCACAAAATAAAATTCAATGTGGAACAGATTTTCTCATGTTTCAATTCAAATTTGTCCACTACTGGACCCCAATAGTGAGCAAGAACCCCAAAAATCATGAAAGTTGAGTCCCTGGGATCCATTACAGTAAGTGACAAACTAAAATCCTGCAATGCATACTTGATGTTTTGTTTCAAAAGCAGACAAGCTAAAAGTGATTTTTTTTTACAACTGTCCCTATATCTTTACAATATTTAATTAACCCTTTACCACACAAAGTCGAATTTTAACGACCATGAGAAAGAAGCCGTTTGAAAACATTGTGGGAAAAGGAGAAAATGCTGGTAACCAGCATTTTCTCCTTTTCCCACAATGTTTTCTATTCTATCAACAGCAAATTTCATCATTTGACTAAAATTCAAATTGCCGTCTGTAAATGCTTTGAATTCGGAGATGTCCACATTTTTGTCGTCTGGTAAAGAGTTACCCAACTAATGGGTTGTAAATGGGCAACAGGTATACCTTTTTAACACTTTACAGATGATAAAATTTCAGACTAATCTAAATTCAAAGCATTTGCAAACAACAAATTGAAATGATGGGAACTGTGAACGTAAAGAAAACCTTGTGGGAAAAGTGAAAAATGCTGGTTACCAGCATTCTCTCCTTTTCCAACAAGGTTTTCAAAAGGATATTTCCTCAGGGTAGTTAAAACTCAGGATTGTGTGCCCGAGGAGTTAAACATTTATGCAGCAACATGTGAATCAAAAAAAGGACAAAATTAGAGGTTTCTCATTAGGATCAATTTCTCACTTTGCCAGTATGGTTCCATGGTGGTAATGTGTAAACTAATTAGTATACACCTAGACATACCACAAGCTGAAAGTAAAGGCCTCTCTTCACTAGCAAACATTTGTTTGCAAACAACAACAAACGTTTTCTTTGGTGTTGTTTGGTCATATTAATCTGTCAGTTGTCTATTACACTACAACAAAAAAAAAGCAATGTTTTTGTCTGAAATTATGTTCTATTAGATTTATCAAGGGCTGAAGGGGTAAAATGTATATATAAGCCTCTGACTTACTTTCCTGCAGCGTACACCTCAGCTGTATCAAAGAAGTTTATCCCACTTTCATATGCCAGGGTGAGTATTTCTTCCGCTGTCTGGAACAAATGTTTTACCACTATAATTAATGATCTACTCTCAAGTATTACCCTTAGAGTGCTAACCGTAACTTCACCTCTAAAGCATCTTTCACAAGTTGCCTTTGTGGCCAATGTAGATGAATATCAGACTGCACAAGACATACAGTCTGATCACTGATCTACACTGTCAGAAACACTTCAGACAAAAGGTACCCACTGAATTGCTATTATCTTGGATTTATTTGAATCAAAATGTCCAATGAGTTTATTTGACACTTTCAGGGTAAAATTGCATTATGCCAACAGGGTAGATCAAAGATCAGACTGCACATTCTGTGCAGTCTGATTTTTTATATACACTATTGGCTTTTTTGTCACATTTTCCGATCTAAACAACCTTGTAATCACAATATTTTGGCTGTTTTTGCTTATAAAAAAGTCAACTTCATATTTTCAGCACTCTACGAATAGCTGTAATCCATAACCATGCTTTTTTCCCTTCCTTTTAGAACACTGCTTCCAAAACATTGTGTGCCAAAGGTATAATTGTTTGCAACAGGAGACTGCCCTTTTTCCATTTTGTTTTCCATATCTTTTGAAGGTGTTTTTTCTATTTTTCCATTATTCTTGCCTTTACCTATTTTGTACAAGGTAATGGTATTTTTAGAAAGCAGTTTGTTAAGAAATTTATTTCAAATAAACCAACTTGATCTACTGTACATGCTATTTTCAATTCAGCCAAAAACTGTAATACACAAGAGGACCATGATGGCCCTATATTGCTCCACTGCCTTATAACCAAATGTGCCACACTCATAATAGGCACCAACAGAGACATTTAACAGTATGAAAACCTGTATGGAAGTAAAAATTCAGAGCAAAATTAGCCTACGCCAACTAAAATCTTATCTCTTTTCACATGTATAGATGATATCATTGAAACCAAGCCTAGAGAATTAAGTATCATACACACCAAATATTATTGAACTCTGGAAAACAGTATTGTGATAAAAGGTTTTCCAAAAATTTAATAGCATAAAAACATTTTTTCTATAGCATGAATGGTAAAGTTTTTTGCGGAAAAGATAAAATGATCCTTCCTTCATTTAAATATTTAACATGTCAGAGAATGACCATTAACATCAAAATGAATCACCCTTAATGAAATCTAAATGTTTTCTATCAAAATAACTTGAATATATAATACTAACCATGTTTACTTTATGTCAAACAACAAAATTTTTAACAGGTCTAAATTGAAACCATTTGCAGAACACGCAGTACGTATTACTCATATGATGGAACTGTATCTATTAGGGTAGAAAACATAGTGGGAAACCAAGAAAATGCCTCTGAACAATATTTTTTCATTTTCCACATTCTTTTCAAGGGCCTCCTTCCTTATAGTTGTTAGAACTCTGGATTGCTTGTAAAAGGGTTAAGGTGTTATATGACAACCAAAGAAGATAAAAGAAAATGTACTGTCATGATGAAAACAGAAGTTACTTCCCTGAAGCATGTACATTTAAATCTTATCATTAAAATTCCCATCACCAATAATTAAGACAAGCCAAAAGCAGCTTTGTGCTTTTCTAAGTCAAAATGATATCTGAAATCTTAAATAGGTCAACCAAATGATCAGTTTGACCAAAATGAAAGAAAATTCAAAACATTGGTTTTGGCCATGACTTTTAAAGATTTTCATTTTTTTTTAATTTTGTTATCATAGCAACCAGACCTACTTATTGGAAATAAAATCTATGCAGAAATCTGAAGAGGGCTGTGACATGATCATTTCTGTGAAGTTCTGTCAAACTGGACTGCTAGTTTCAGACAAAAAAATGTTTGAAATAAAAGTTAACACACAGAAGCATAAATTTATTGATGGACAGGGCTAATGACAGACATAGGGCCATGACATAAGCTTGCTGGCCCTTGGTCAGTGGAGCTAAAAACAACTGTCACAATATGTCACTTACTAACCATGACCAGCAAGTAGGTTATTTCCAAGACTGTAGGATAATTAAGGTCAGACTTATCCAGTGATTGGTTTAGAGTGTTCCATGTGATTTACTTTTTCTCCAAAATGACTTTTGCATCGACTGTGGATTGAAACTGCTTCCTTTTAGGTGCAACTTCAATGTTTAATCATAATACAATAAAGAAGTTCATGAAGTACCGTAGTAGTTACAGCAAAAAATCAGTTTTGTCATTTTGTTTGTCTTCAATTACTTGGAACAATTTTGAAGACAGCATTCATCCATACTTTTGCAGTTTTAATCATTTAATCACTACATAGTTTTTCCAAAAGCATGTGATAAAATTTCATTTTCAAGAGAGATTATAAAACTGGATAGATTTGAGATATTGAATATAACAGAGTGCAATCAAACTTCAAATTAATACACTCGTAAAGAATGTTGCTCTTTACCAGAAAACAAAATCTTACAACTGACCAAATGAAAAGCATTTGAGGATGACATATTAAATGTTACTCAAAACAGGAAATTTGACCATGAAAGACCAGAAAATTTCGAGGGAAAAGGAGACCCTTTCCAAAATGACAAATTTAGATCACTTCCAATTTCAAAACCTCTGCTGAAGACAAATTTGAAATTAATACATGTAAGCTTAAGTTCTCTGATATGGTAAAAAACCTTGTGGGAAAAGGAGAAAATGCTGGTTACCAGCATTTTCCCTTTTTCCCATGTTTTCAGAAGCTTTCTTCCTGTCATTAAAGATCAGGATTGTTTGGTAAAGGATAAAATCTTTCCCAGATGACAAAATTTTAGCCCTGTCCAAATTGAAAGCATTTGCTGGTAACAAATTAAATCAAACTCAAAAGATGAAATTCGGTCTTCATAAGATAGAAAACATAGTAGGACAAGGAGAAAATGCTGGTGGCCAGCATTTTCTCATTATCCTACACTTTTTTTTTAAAAGCCTTCTTCCTCGGGGTTGTTAAAAGTCTAGATAGTTTGGTAAACTTCAAAGAATCGTTTCCCTTGAAACAAGAATTTTTTTATGATACACTATCATTCCTCCCCTATTATAGTTCAGCTATTACTATTCATATAATGCACATAAAGCAAAAATACTTATCAATAGAGATTATTTCTAATCAGGTTTACCTCATCTGAAGTCTGTGCACCAAAAGTCACCCAGGTGCCTGCAAGCATAGAGTAAATTTTTTGCTTTACATATTTCCACCTGCAAGACAGCAAGGAACAACTACTTTTTTTGTGTGTGACATGCCTTCAGGTATTTTCACCCCTTACCACACAACAAAATCTTAGACTTGTCCAAAATTGAAGGTTTTTGTTGATGACAAATTTAATGTGACTCCAATTATGACTTTTGTCTGAAAGTTTAGAAAACATTGTTGGAAAAGGAGAAAATGCAGCATTTTATCCCTATTCCACAATTTTTCAAGCCCTTTTAATCAGGGTTGTTTAAAAGTCAGGATTGTGTGGTAAAGAGTTAAATCTTAAATATATTATTATGTTGATCATCCACATGTTATTAGTTCAAGGCTATTTTCAATACTGACACAAATTTTGTTTTAGGAGAAATTAGTTAAAGAAGTACAAGAGGCCTATGAGGTCCTTTATAAATCTACTGGCTGCTACTGGCAAATGAATTTTAATGTGAAAGATATATTTAAATTCAACAGAACTTTCCAAATTATTTAATAACAGTAATTTGTAAGCCATAAATTATTTGAAATTCTCTTTGAATGCAGTTCAAACAGCTACCTCTTAATATGTCACATGTTTGGATTTCATGTACATAAAGGTATGATAGACTTGGAAATCCTTCCCTTTCAAGACAGTTGAAAAAGAAAAAAAAAATGAAGTTTTTCCATCAAAATTTCAGGAAATTTTAATTATTTTGTGATAACCAGCATTTTCTACTTTTCCAATAATGTTTCCAAAGCCTTCTTCCTGCAGGTTGTTAAAAATCAGATTGTTTGGTAAAGGGTTAACAGAAATTTGAACAAAAAATGGAAAACTAAAATATGTCTTTCTGTAACTTCTATGCTTGTTCTGTAGTTATCTGTCGTGAAACAGGTACTTCCAGTTATCGGTGTTCCACAGCATGGTAATGGGGTACAGTACACCATGTAAACTACAGCAATCAATTACTATTTACAGCATGTCTACCAGTCACTTGTTCCAACAGGCTCCTTTTTGTCCTTTTTCTTCTCTTTGCAACTTTTGATATATACTGACTGTTTTTGTGAATTAATTGATAATTGACATACTCAGGTCCACAGACTAATGGAGAAATTTAAAACTCCATCAACTAGATACAGCACATACTCAGAACCCAATAAGGTCATAACATATTCTTCATTATGTTCCAAAACATAATCCCTTTGAAAATCTGGAGCATTTCAGGACCCATATCATGTTCTTCATATGTTCTATAAAGGATGCATAGCAGAGTTCTAAAACATCGTTTTTGCAAGTTATCACAATGTCTTGGAAGTTGACTGTTTTCCCCTGCCACTTGATTTGTTTGTATTGCAGTTTAATGCCTTTTTTAACAGTTTGGGTCATATTACAGCCGTCATGTGACCATGTGTTTCCTGGCTTTCTTATACCAGTAATGGCACACTTTTCTTTCCAAGTCACTGACTAATTTTCTCGCATGCATCAGAGGTGAGAGGCGAAAAAATCACTTGAAAGAAAGTTTGTGTCAACGGGGTATCAAACCAGCAACAAACAGCTCACAAGTCAAATACCCTAACTACTGAGCTACCCAACCAGGCCCCAGTGCCACTTAAACCTGGCAAAAAGTCATTGGATATGAGACATCCACAATTACTGATTAGATAGAAGAAGAAAAACTTTGTTTTTGCAGAGTTCCGTGTTTTTATTAATAACAGATTGTTTTGATGCAAAGTATTATAACACCGCTCCTAACCCTATAAGTGCCTTTCAAGACTCTGAAATTGCCTTTGCAGATAACATAGATCAAGATCAGACTGCACAAAACATGCAGTCTGATCACTGATCTTCAATGTCTGCTTTCCTGAAACATTACAGACAAAAGCAACCATAATATTGCAATTATTTGGGCTCAAAAAGTCTGTTGAGTTATTCTGTGCTCATAGGATAAAAATATAATTCAAATGACGTATGTTGGCATTTTAAGCCTGGATAATTTCCATAACTATGATACATAATATAGACAAAAAATAACAACATCAGTGATATAGAACGACTATTATGTAAGCTTTAATATGTCTGTAGGGATGTATTTGATGATTAATTTACATGCTGTTTACAAAACTGCAAATGAATTTTCTATGTTCATTCCAACAAGTTGTAGAATAACTACTAGAATTATGATAGTTTTGAAGACTTTCTGAAAAAACATCTAGAACTACTTCAGAACTATTCTTTCTCATTGTTCCAGAACAAGTAACCAGTGACAGCCCTAGTGCAATCCCAGATTAGTACTTGAGCATTTCAAGATCTGCTTACAAGATTAATTTAGGCAAATGCCAGGAACAGAAGTTCAGGAACTTGCTTATAAAACTTGAGTGCATGGTCAAATAGAGTTTGTGCTCAAACATTCACTTTGTTTGTGCTTCTGCAAGTCCTGCAATGAGCAATTAAGAATTTGTTTGATAAGAAGAAGAAAAAATTAGCTTGAAAAGTTGCCTTGTGAGGTGTGTCAAATAGATTCTGTTCAATTTTGAAATTTCATGCTCAGCTGAGTTTAGCACTGAAAATGCTTTATAAGCACCTACATGGTTCTGTGAATGTCTAACAACACTTGTTCAAGAACAATGCTCTGTTTCAGTTATAGCCTATTATGTCCAAGGTTAGATCATGAACAATTCAAAAACTATCCGATACACTCTAGCAGAAACCTCCCTTTTTTCTTTAGAAATTCTGGAGATGTTTAAACTTATCTTTACTTTTTAAGGTATTCTAAAAAGGTATTCTAAAGTAGTTACTGGACTGATCTAAGACTAGGGTCTGTACTTGAGCTGTTCTGATGTATATGTTCTTAAATGATGTAGGTATAATTTTACAAATGTTCGAGACAGTTTTGCAGGGAAAAGGCATCCTTGTAAAAATAGGGATAACCAACATGTAGCTCTCTACCAAACAACAGGATTTTACAATAGTCCAAAATGAAAACACTGTGGGAAAAGAAGAAAGTGCTGCTTCGCTACAATGTTTTCAATGTTTTCCTCAGGGTTGTTAAAACATGGCATTGTTTGGTAAAGACTGAAAACATGTAACAATATTATGACAAAAGGAACTACAGCTCCTGCATACTGCCCTAATGTTTTCAAAAAGAAAATGAAAATGCATTGCTGCACTGTTTCAAAAAATATCAAGTTCACTTATGTCTCTGAAAGACAATGAAATTTGTGGAAAATCAATTCTGAATGTTACCAGATGAAAGTGTAGTTTTGTAATTCACTGCATATTTCTGATCAAAAAGCATTTGCTTTCTGGATGTAACATAATTGAAACACTCATAAATCAGCTTTTCCATGCCTTTCAAGTCTTGAAGTGCTGAATTATTTGCTGAACAGGGTTTTAACAGGCAACAATTTCCTGCATCTCAAATGTAAAAATAGGGAAGCAGTAACCCCCTAAAATTTCTAGCCTAAGTCCAATGGAATGCAACTTCAATCTGTAATTCAGTAACTAAAAACTTAAAATCCTGAAACCCTGATAGATCTACCAGTGATGTGCAGGACTTGAAACTAGAGGATCACTGATCTGATTCTCCAGCTTGGTCAATTTCTTTCAAAGCACTGTTGATATTCATTGAAACAGGATTCATTCTTCTGTCACTGCTAATCATTATTTTGATGCTGGTTATGTGGGAAAGCAGCCATTGGCTTGGGAAAAATATTGTCTGAGTACTACTGAAAGAAACTCGAGGAGAGCATGAATAGAATGATGCACTGGCTACCGCAATATAATTGAAAAAATAATATCAAAAACGGCATCTCATGAAACATGATATAGACAAATTAGCCTAATAGACTCCAATAGCTAAAAACGACTGATTGAAACATTTAGCTTCCTAAAAGATACTAAACAAATGCCTGTCCTCCTAATTTATGTTGTTCATGCATGTTTAGTCAGCGTGCTTTGTGTGTACTCGTTCCTATGCTTGTAGATATTATGACACTTCTATGTACACAACAAGAGCACCGTATGCGGGTGCCATTATGTTCGGCTGCAAGTGCTTGATTTTCAGTGAAAATTCAGTCAAAAAAGGGTCACAAGTGTGTCAAAAATACTTTGATGGTTACCTGCCCCTGTTGTATGAGTTTCGCTTTTGATAGTGAACAACATGTTAAGTCTGAGATCACTATCTTCAGTAAAAATAGAGACAAAATTAAATTAATAGAAGTTTCTGCCACAACAACAACAACGCCGCTGCCAAGGCTATGAAATTAGCTAAGCTTTTTTTTAAAAAAACATTCGCGCTAAAATCAAAAGCAACAACACAAAACAAGTATTTTGAACATTGGAATTATTGTTTAATGTATATTTCAAGTTTATCGTTTAGAAAACTCATTTAAACTTTACTCTTCACATTAATACTACAGAAAAACCATTTGGTTTAGCCCATGTTTCGCTTTTGATAGTGAACAACTTATTAAGTCTGAGATCACTATCTTCAGTAAAAATAGTGACAAAATTAAATTATAGAAGTTTCTGCCACAACAGCAACAATGCCGCTGCCAAGGCTATGAAATAAGCTAAGCTTTTTTTTAAAAAAAACATTCATGCTAAAATCAAAAGCAACAACACAAAACAAGTATTTTGAACATTGGAATTATTGTTTAATGTATATTTAAAAATGAAGTTTATCGTTTAGAAAATTCATTTAAACTTTACTCTTCATACAAGGGCTGTTTGATATGTAATGTGTATTGTACCTTAGTGGGATAACGCTTTGCACGATTTCGTGGATGATGATACGCTTGAATAACGGTATAAACACGAGCCTTCAGCTCCACATAGTTTTAAACTTACAGTCATTTCAATAGAGCTAGTCGTTGACCACTGTTGTAAAAATGGTTGGGAAACGGATTAAGAATATTAAAGAAATTAGAGCTTATATAAAAGTTCGCACAAAACTTGGTCATTCGGTAATGCAGATTTTTACTGAATTAGGGGAAGTTTATGGGTCTGATAAGGTATCTTATGAGCCAGTTCATAGGTGGAGAAAGAAATTTTGACTGGCACAGAGTCCGTCAAAGATGCAGCAAAATCTGGCCGACCTGTGACTGTAACAGGCAAGGCAAATGTCTCAAAAGTCAGGGAAATAATTGAAAGTGATGGCAGATACACGATTCGTGATATTGCCAATGCTGTTGGCATATCGCTATCGCATGTGCATTTCATTTTGAAGCGTATTTTGAAAGTACAAAAGATTTCTGCCAGATGGATACCACATATATTGACAGATGACCAAAAATGGGTACGAGTAGAAACCGCTAAGCAATTGCTCAAAATGTTTCCCAAATTCAATCAAAGACAATTTGCAAACATTGTTATTGGTGACAAAACATGGGTTCACTATTTCGAACCAGTAAGAAAAATTGGAAACAAAATATGGCTAACTAAACACGGTAGAAGGCCTGTAGTTGCCAAAAGAGGCATAAGCACAAAGAAGGTTCTTTATTGCATATTCTTCTCATGTGATGGTATAGCTGTACAAATTCCGGTGCCGAAGGGCAAAAGTGTTACAGGTCGGTATTACCGAGATGTATACTAAAAAAGGTAAAGAAATATTATCTTAAACGACGCCCTGTGTCAGGATTTAGGCATGTTCGTCTACTTCATGATAATGCTCCATCACATACATCTGAGCTTGTGAAGCCATTTTTGAAGTCGGAGAAGGTTACCGTCTTGCCACACCCACCATACTCTCCAGATCTAGCCCCATGCGAATTTTTCCTTTTTCCTTTTTCCAAAACTTAAAAAGTTCTTATCTGGTCGTCGTTACAGGTCCTGACAAGCCCTTGGCTCAGCCATCAGTCAGTGCCTCAGAGGTCTACCTAAATCAGCATACCGTGACGCATTTCAGAAATGGATTCAGAGATTGAAATTATGTATTTCAAACCGCGGAGAATACTTTGAAGGGATGTAATGTTCATTTCACTATTTGAGTTGAATGCTTTTGAGATATCTTACAAAAACACATTACATATCGAACAACCCTCGTATTAATACTACAGAAAAACCATTTGGTTTAGCCCATACAAAGTGACACACTGTCGCTATTAAACTATAGTGTTTCTTTATAGCAATGGCTTTACTACATAGCCTAAAAAAATTTTTTTTAATGACCAAAGCTGTTGATGTCTACTGTTTAGCCATTCAGTGTTTGTAGAATTGATGTTGTGCATGAGGATGGAGAGTAACATGATTTCGTTGTTAAAGCAGTGCTTTTTGCTCAGATGAATTTCTGCCCTAAAATTTGTGTAGTCTTTGTCTTAATTTTGTACATAATTTATTCCTCAAATACCAGATGAGTATTCTTACTACAGATTTACCTCTATATCATTATTTTTTAACAGGATAGAAAAAATGATGGGAATTCTTCTAACAAAAGGACAATGATGAGCTAAAGTCAGAAGATTGTGACAGAAATGGATGAACCCCCCCCCCCCCACCCCTGGACAATACAGACACCAGGTTAGTATTCATCAATCATTCATAGAAGCATTCTTAGTTTCCTTCTCAAGAATTTTCAAAATTTGAAAGTAACACAAGACCATTTGATTTAGCCAATCAGAAGTAGTGTTTCCCTCGATATGTAGAATAAAACTAAGAATGAGCCTAAGAATGGTTGCTAAATATGGACCCCCTGCCATTGACATAAGCTCTTTTGACAGGAGAGCTGAATTTGATAAAAGATAAGAATTCCTGTAAGATCCTCAACAATTCATCATACACGATGATTAAATAATTCATTATTCTTACTAAACCACAGGTGAGAAGCTAATGAACAAAAATAATTCACATACCTAAGCCTACCACAGACACCCTCAGGCCCGATTTACCAAGGTTCCTAAAAATAGAAAACAGACCACAAAAACTTAACAGACAGAAACCTAATACAAAATTGAAAGTCAGCAAAACAACTAAATTGGCATTCCAAGCTGATCCTTTCTTGCATGCATTCTGCAAATACGTGGCATTTGATGAATTGATCCTTTCCCACACAATCCTGAGTTATACCAACTATGAGGAAGAAGACCTTTAAAAACATTTTGGGAAAAGGAGAAAATGCTGGTAACCAGCATTTTCTCCTTTTCCCACCATGTTTTCCACCCTTTCAAGGATAAAAGCCAATCTGTGAGCTAGATTCAATTTGTCATCTGCAAATGCTTTGAATTCAAACAAGTCTAAAATTTTGCAGTTTGATAAAGTTAACTAATCACCATACATTCACAACTTCTAACATAGCTGACGGTAATCTTGAAAAAGTTGCAGTTGCTTGCAACAAGCAATTGCTGCTTTTCCCACAATGTTGAAAAACAATTTTTTTCGTACTAATAGTAATTTTTGTATGATTTGTGGTTTGAGTTTTAGGTAGGTCCAACAGAAGTCTATACAGTAGTAGGATAATATTTAATTCTTTACCAAATGACAAAATTTTAGACTTGCCCAGATTCAAAGCATTTGCAGGCAACAAAATAAATGTGACTCAAAACTTGAACTTTTTTTAATGAAAGGATAGAAAAAATTGTGGGAAAAAGAGTAAATGCTACTTACCAGCATTTTCTCCTTTTTTTCCCACAGTATTTTCAACAGCTGTCTTCATCAAGGTTGTTAAAACTTCGGGTTAATATATTCTTCAACAAATCTTTTGCGGTCAACAAAATTGCTAAAATCATCACATTTTACTTTGAAAGGCTAGAAAACATTTTGGGACAAAGAAAAGGTGAGTTTACAGCATTTTGTCCTTTTCCACAATGTTTCCAGACAATTTCTTGTTAAAACCGGGAATTGAGAGGTAAACTGTTAAAACTCAGAATATAAAGCAACAAACAATTTTAGTCTAGAAATAAGACCCAAACAGTTGTAATTTCATGGATCCTTTTGTCTACAATGTTTTAGCAAAGCCTGTACTGTAGATCAGAGATAAGACTGCACATTGTTTTGTGCAGTCTGATCTTGATCAACACCCATGGAAAAAGCAATCATAGTCATGAGGGGCTTTAACTCTTAACCAAAGTCAGAATATTGGACTAGTCCAAATTCAAAGAATTTGCGTACGACAAATTAAATATGGCTCAAATGGCAGACATTGTGTTTGAAAAGGTTTAAAACATTGAGAGAAAAGGAGAAAATGCTGATTACCAGCATTTTCTCCTTTTCTCACAATGTTTTCAAAAGGTTTTCCTCCTTAGGGTTGTTAAAACTCGGAATAATGTGGAAATGGGTTGGGAGGTACAGAAGCTAATGATTTCTTTGGCATACATAATTGATACAAAGATCTCCCATATGAATCATAAAAGTTGGTACACATGTATTTCCTCTCACCCCCAGTCATGTTGTACAATTGAAATACCTATAAAGCTTTTAATACAATGTACCAACAAGACAAAATTAAGATTTGTACAAATTGCAAGCATAAGCAGAAAACAATTTGAGTGTAGTGAAAACGGTACGATTTGTCTTCAAAAGGATAGAAAACATAGTAAAAGAAGAACAAAATGCTGCTTACCACTAGTCCCACAATGTTTTAAAAGTCTTTTTTCTCAGGGTCAGTAAAACTGGGATTGTTCAATTATGATTAAGAGTTGACCTATTCTCAGCTTCAGGTTACATGTAACTAGGGGTCATCAAATTCACAGTATCAAATTAGATTAATTACTAGCGGTCAATCTGTGGGAAAAGTTCTATTTTCCTGTTGAAGTAATATATTGTGTTGCATGCTAAAGTATTTTTGTCTCAATATTTTCAAAGGATTGTCCAAATGTGGCAAAATCTCAGAAAATCTTACTTGTTCAGGGCGAACTGGTTTTGAAAACTCACAAGTTCATATAGGAATATTACTTGTTCATAGTTATGCACCATAGTTTCTTCACTCTTTACCAAACGACAAAATTTTAGACTTTTCCAAATTGAAAGCATTTGCAGACGACAAAATAAACCTGACTCAAAAATTGAAACTTGACTTTGGAAGAGTAGAAAACATTGTGGGAAAAGGAGAAAATGCTGGTTACCAGCATTTTCTCCTTTTCCCACAATGTTTTCAGAAGGCTTCTTCCTCAGGGCTGTTAAAACTAGGAATTGTTTGGTAAAGGGTTAATAAAATATTTGACATCAAACTTAAGGAAATCATTTTCAATCATCACTTTTTTGTGATATCTATTTTACAACTCTTTACCAAACGACAAAATTTTGGACATGTACAAATTCAAAGTATTTGCAGACGACAAAATTAAAAGTGGCTCAAATGACAAAAGTAGTCCTTAATAGGTTAGAAAACAATGTGGGAAAAAGAGAAAATCCTGGTTACCAGTATTTTCTCCATTCCAAACAATCTTTTCAAAAGCCTTCTTCCTCAGGGTCTTTAACCGTTTACCACACAATCCTGACTTTTAACGACCCTGAGGAAGAAGCCTTTAGAAACTATTGAGGGAAAAGGGGAAAGTGTTGGTAACCAGCATTTTCTCCTTTTCCCACAGTATTTTCTACACTATGAAAGACAAACTCAATCAATTTAGCCACAATGCAATTATTGTCATCTGCAATTGCTGTCAGTTTGGACAAGTCTACATTTTTGTCATGTGGTAAAAAGTTAAAAGTCGTGTCTGTTTGGTAAGAGGGTTAACCCATTACCACACAATCCTGAATTTTGACGCCCCTGTAAGAGAAGGCTTTTGAAAACATTGTGGGAAAAGGAGAAAATGCTGGTAACCAGCATTTTCTCCTTTTCCCACAGTGTTTTCTTTCCCATCCAAAACAAAAATCATCATTTCAGTAACATTTAATTTGTCGTCCGCAAATCCTTTCAATTTGGACCAGTCTATTTTTTTTGTTGTTTGGTAAGAGGGTTAAATAGCTGAAAACATAAAGGGAAAAGAAGATGCTGGTTACCAGCATTCTCATTTTTTCCAACAGTGCTATCAAAAGCTTTCTTTAGGGTCATTTAACCCTTTACTAAACAAAACCCCCAGATTTGATAATCCCAAAGGAGCATTAGACTTGAAAACATTGTGGGAAAAGGAGAAAATGCTGGTAAACAGCATTATTTCCTTTTCCCACAATGTTTTCTACCTTTTAAGAGATAAATCCCATCAAAGGCTCTTAATCTGGACAGGTCTAAGATTTTGCTGTGCAGCAAAAAGTTCATCTTTGCAAGTTTCAATGAAATGGGACCAATACGACTTAAATTTTCCTCTATACGATGTCCAGTGGATGCCTGGTTTTGAAATCATCACAAACATGTTGCAGAATTAAGCAATTATGTATTTTTGCTCTTTCATAATTTTTGACACATTTTCTTGGATGCAGCTCTATATTAATCTACACTGTCCAGAAAAAGAGAAATAGTTTCTGCCCAGCACACCAAGGGTTGTGTAACTCATGTTTTGGCAAGTTCTCCAAGACTTCACACTCATTTAATTAACAACACCATTTACCTAATTGTATTGACCAACCTCACACATCTTGAGACTGTTATTTCATCACATAACTAGCCTTGTTTTCAATGTAACAAAGCCACCAATTTTCTATCTTACACATAATTAAGATAAGCAAGTAGTATGGTATTGGTCAAAGCTCTGCAATAAGATGCCTTATTTCTAATAAAACCCTGCCGACCACAATTTCCCTGTCAATTCAACTGTCAAAATTGATGGTTGCGACAACTCTACAAAGTTTTACATGTTAAGATTTAAAATCAATTTTTTATGTAGCACTTTTCTAGACTCTTTTAATGAAATCTATCTTAAGGGCCCAATAGTTGCCAAAAACACATGCAGGTGTTAAAATACATTTAGATTTAAATTATACCATTTAAAAGTATGCAAATTATTGTTAAGATGACAATCTGTTATTGCGTGGTCAGTCCAAGCGTTAGTGACTGGCAGAAAAATAAATTTCAAAACCAGGCAAAAAGTAAACAAAAAAAGTGACCTGGCAGGTTTTAGCCTAGATTTGAAATAAATTTCTCTGTCAGCGATTAACACTTGGACCACTGAACAATAACAAATTATCATCTTCACAATAATTTCCATACTTTCCATGACTTCGCCATCATCATGGAATCACGAGATGAACTTGTACCAATTTCTTGTTATTCTGATTTTGACAGGAGGTCAGAACTAGTGACAATCAATTGCTTTCTGATAAAATCAGTGTTGTAAATTTATATCGTTGGAGCTATTTCTGGAAAGGGAAGCTACTCCTGCATAACCAAAAAAATAATGGCTGACCATACTGGCAAGCTTTTAGACTTTATAAAGAAAGTACCATTGCCAACCTATATACAAGGAAAGGAAGCCTGTAAAGCATATTCTAGACATCTGTATCTGGTTATTTGCAGACTTTGGTCTTAGGTCATCATATGCAAACATAGTACGATACCATAGATATGTATTCCATCATTTTTACCCACTTAGTTGATTAAAAAAGATAAGGTTTTCCTGAGAGACTTACAAGGCTTACTCCTTTTCATTTCAGTTGGTGATTATTGCTGTGCAGACCAGTAGATGATAGGATAATAATTTCACTTCCAGTGTAAT
Organism: Hippopus hippopus; assembly: GCA_946811185.2. Lineage (NCBI taxonomy): Eukaryota > Metazoa > Mollusca > Bivalvia > Cardiida > Cardiidae > Hippopus > Hippopus hippopus. The sequence continues at coordinate 24,201,663 of OX328111.1, read as the reverse complement.
AGTACCATTTATAGAAATACATGTCAACTTTCAAATTTATGACTTTCTTTTCATCATAACATTTTGTTCCTGGTCCTAATTTGGTATAGGGTTTTATATCAAATACAGCAGTGTTCCTGCCAGCTTCAAATTTTTGAGGGTCATTTTGACCCCTATTTCTAAATTTCTGGGGGTCATACAGAAATCTTGAGGGTCACTGTTTTAGATGCCTATTTAAAGCTACTAAAATTCACGTTTTAGGGCCTTTTCCTTTCCCTGTGACTCCGCCGCCTCGGAACTGGAATTTTTTCTTAGTCTGACAAGACCCGTATATTTGTTGCATTTCTTGATTTTTTTTCCAGGTTTTTTTTAACCCCCTGTTAGGGCTTTACTTGTTGAAGGGACAGCAAAGAAGTCTGCAAGATTTTTTTTTTCTTTAAAGTTCGTCTGCCATTCTGTTTTGGAGAGCATCTAGAACAAGAGGGCCATGATGGCCCTGTATTGCTCCACTGGCTAATAAGTAAAAACACTACATGCAAAATATTACAATACTTGGTAAATTGGTTTTGAACATGAGATCCCTGAGACAGGACTAAAACTGGTAGCCCTGGTAAAGGTTAGTAACAAGAAGATTTCTAAAGTTTTCACTATATAAACCCATGTAAAACTTCTGACCCCCTGGGGTGGGATCAAATTCGACCCTAGGGCTGTAATTTGGGCACTCTTGGTAAAGGCCCACTATATAAAGCTACATGCAAAATTTGGTAGCCCTAGGCTTTATGATCAAGTACAGGGAGATTTCTACAGTTTTCACTATATAAGCCCATGTAAAACTTGTGACCCCTGAGGCGGGGTCAAATTTGACCCCAGGGCTATAATTTAGGCACTCGTAGTAGAGGTCCACTAGATAAAGCCACATGCAAAATTTGGTAACACTAGGCTTTAAAGCTAGGTAAAGGAAGATTTCTAAAGTTTTCTCTATATAAGCCCATGTAAAACTTGTGACCCCCATGGCGGGGCCAATTTTGACCCCAGGGCTATAATTTGAAGAAACTTGATAGAGGTCTACTAAATGAAGCTACATGCCAAAATTGGTAGCCCTAGGCCTTATGGTTTCAGACAAGAAGATTTTCAAAGATTTCCATTATTTTTAAGTTTTGTTGCCATGGCAACCAGAGTTTTTGAAGGAATCACATTCTGTAAAGAAATTCTGAAGAGGACAATGGCAGGATCATTTCTGTGAAGTTTCCTCGAAATTGGATGGGTAGTTTCAGAGAAGAAGATGTTTGAAATAAAAGTTAACGCACAGACGGACGAACGCACAACGGACACCGGGCCATGACATAAGCTTGCTGGCCTTTGGCCAGTGGAGCTAATAAACCGACCGTACGCATTTAAAATGCGAATAAATGGTCCAAAGCGACGACAAATTTACCTTCCAAGGATTCGTCCAGTTGTTATTCCATACCTACTCAATTATTACTGAAAAGAGCTTCAAATGTGTAAATGCTTCAGAAACAAGCCAGTTAGTAGCAACTGTGGGTTCTTTGATCCTTTTTGTGCAGTACAGGCAGATATTAACTGGTAATTATCAATAAAATGAGTTTCAGACCCTAGGCGCCATAAACTAAACTCTTGATGTACATGTAAATAATAATGGCAGACAAAATCTTCTAAATACGCTTAAAGACCTTCTTTTGCCCCTAGTTTTTTGGCTCAAAGTCGTGGTGTGCATGATAAACTATTGTTTTGATTGAAATGATAATTTTTGGTTGCGTCAGACAAAAAATGCACACGGCAAAGAAATCATTATGTCAAAAACGTGAAAAACATGCTCTGGCAGAAACACTGAATAAAATGCTGGTTGTCTTGATAGAAGGTGTTTTTCCCTGAAGAGAGCATTATAAGTTAGCTAGAAATTAGCTTGATACATTAGGCTTTACACATTCTGAATCCTTGACAAGAATTTTCAATTAATTACTGATTTTTAATTGATAACATACTTAGATTCAGTTCAATTTTCTGAATTAAATCCTTACAGCAAGAGAGAAAAAAGCTGTTAAAATTTGATGGACTGTAGAATGGTTCAAAATCAATCAGTTGTGTAACATACATAAATGACTGATATATATGGTGTTAGGGATAAATACATATATATCTGAAATCTTCATCCTAAAACTGGAAACATCACAGAAGTGATTTCCTCAATAGCCTCCAGAAAATAAAATTCATTTTCTATCTGCTGTAATCTATGCAACTTTGCAATTGTCAGGAGCAATATTTGGCATAAAGACACAATAATGATTATAGTTTGCTAAAAAAAAATTAAATGGGTGAAAAACTGGCTGAAACGAATTTAGATGTATCTTTAAGTGACATCAAAATCTTACACTTGTATTAGTTATCTTTCTGTTATAGGTTACTTCTTTGTGTTTAGCTATTTTATCTTTTTTTGTGCATCACATTTAAACAATTTGTACGTAGGGGTTGGAAATGTTAGTAATTTCAGATATATGAAGTATTATACTTCCAATAAGCAGAGTCACATTACAGTTATGGCATTAGCGATTGAAATATTTGTAAAAAAGCAAAACTTTTTCGTCATTTTGCAAGTTTTGGAGACAAAATGGCTGTTGTCTACCAACAACCTACATAAAACTAGTGTGCATATATATACTGAACCAAAAAAGAAACTTCCCCTGTGTTTAAGTGCAAATGCAATGTTATTAAAAAAAATCAAAATATCAGATGACCTACATATATTCGGGCGAACGATTATGTGTCCGATAAAATAAATTTTAACTCGATTGAAAGCATTTTGCAGAAGAAACCCGCTGAAAGCGATTTTCACGTGCATGCACGGACCAGTATAATTCATGTATATTTTTTGAAACCTTTCAGTCTAATTTTATAGACTTTCATGTCAATAAGAAAAAGACGTTGAAAAAAATTAAATTCTTTTAAGTTTTCTTTATTTTTGATATGCCTAGAATTCCGCAAAATTTACGCGAACGTGCCATTCGCATACTTAATGCTGGTATGACGATGAATGCTGTTGCTATGAATATTGGATGTTCTACTCGTGCTATTCGACACCTTAGGCAACGTTTTCAAGCAACAGGGCGTACGGAAGATCGACCACGTAGTGGACGTCCTCGCGTCACGACGCGCGGCCAAGACCGCTATATTCGGAACACCCACCTGCGTAATCGCTTCCAAACTGCCACAGCCACTGCTGCTAACACCCCTGGTACACATAACAACCGTATATCTGCCCAAACTGTGCGCAATCGCTTGCGCAAGGGTGGGCTACGTGCACATCGTCCATACCTTGGTTGTGTTTTGACGCGACGTCACAGCGTAAATTGGTCTGGGCGGGCATTGCACATAGCTTTCGCACTAATCTCGTCGTTATCGAAGGGAATTTGAATGCGCAATGCTACCGAGATGAAATTCTTGCGAGGCACGTTATCCCACTGTTTCAAGATAATACCAATATCACTCTTTTTCAGCATGATAATGCCACAAGCCATACACTAGGGACAATGTGAATTTCCTCAGGGCGAATAACATTACATTTATTAATGACTGGCCTGCCAAAAGCCCTGATCTTAATCCCATTGAACACCTTTGGGATAATTTGGACCAGCATGTTAGACGTCGCCCTATTCCACCGTCAAACGTCATTCAGCTAAGACAAGCCTTAATTCAGGAATGGAACAACATTCCACAAGCCGAAATCAATACACTTATCCGTTCTATGCGCCAACGATGCCAGGCAGTCCTTCATGCTGAAGGTGGTCATACCCGGTATTAATTTGTGATTTTGGTGAGCGACCCCTTCCGCATTTTAACTACCATTTTACTACTTTTGGATAAACCCTCAGCAATAATTTTTTTCACACAAAGTCGCGATAAAATACTCTTTCAATGCATATAAATCTAGTTTAATCCTGATTTTCATATTTGTGTATATCTGCACTTAAACACAGAGGAAGTTTCTTTTTTGGTTCAGTATATAATAATATTGACCCAGCTGAGTGAGTGAGTGTTCCTTTTGCCACAATGTTTTTACAGTGTACTCATACATTAACTCATGTTAATCCTTTACCACATAACGGTAATCCTGAGTTTTGACTGCTTGAGGAAAACACAGTAGGAAAAGGAGAAAACATTGATAACCAGCACTTTCTCCTTCTCTGACAATGTTTTCTACCCTATCAAGGACATAAAACGTCAACTGAGCCTTAAATTCGTGGTATGCAAATGCTTTGAAATTGGACAAGTTTAAATTTCCATCCTGTGGTAAAGAGTTAACCCTTTACCACACAATCCCGAATTTTAATAACCCTGAGGATTTAGAGGCCTTCTGAAAACATTGTGGGAAAAGGAGAAAATGCTTGTAACCAGCATTTTCTCCTTTTTCCCACAATGTTTTCTCTCCTATCTAAGGAAACTTCTATAATTTGACCCACATTTAATTCATTGTCTGCAAATGCTTTGGGTTTCTATAAGACTAAAATCTTCTTGTGTGGGAAAGAGTTAATCTGTAAACCACTGACTGGCTGACAGCTTGTACCCTTGTATCAAAATTGTACAATTAATTTCCAGTCATCTTCATGCATTATCTAGATATCTGATTTACCTGTACTTCACTGACGCCATATCTCCTGTAATATGTGGCAGGAACATCAAAATCCAAAGTTCACTAAATTAAAACTCGACTCGCAAGAAATTAATTTTCATAGCCAAGTCCCTGCATACCCTTAAAATCCAGAGAAAGTCTGTGTTAAATCATTAGGTAAAATCCTGCAACTGTAATAAAACAATTATGTTCTCTTGGTATTTCAAACCATCTCTCTGATACAATCTTGGGGTAATTATCCCTCAGAATGCCAAAGAGACCCAACAAATATTTTCATCCTATGAAGAAGACCAAAGTATTTAAAATTTCATGATTTCTCTTGTTCAGAGTGTCTCAGCTAAGCTGACAGTATTTATCAAAAATCAGAATGTCAATTTTGTGCAGTCTGATATTAGTCTACACTGGCTGTAAAGGCAACTTAAGTTATGAAAGGTGCTTTAAGGGTTATGTTAAGACTCCAGAACGTGGATTGCCAACAATTCTCAGTTTTTATTTGTATTGTACACAAGCCAATAGTACAGATTCACAAAAATCTATCTGTCTGTACAATAGTTTCCAATAAATTCCTCTATCCTTTTCCTCTATTTGTCAATATAGGTCTTTTGTGGCTCAGTGGTTACAGTGGATGTGTATCCTATGTATATGAACCATGCTCTGGCAGAAAGGGGGTTAAATGCAACTTTGTGATACATGATACCAAGCAAGACATCACATAATTAAAGATACATCTGTACTTGTTTTGAGCCAGGTTTCAGCCAGTTTTAAAACCATTTCATCTTTATTTTATGGAAATCATAAGCATTCTTGTATCTTCGTGCCAAATGTTGCCCCTGACAGCTGCAAGGTTGCTCAGATTATGACCTACAGAAAATGCATTTCATGTTTTAGAGGCCTTCAAAGCAAATTCATCACTGTTGTCGATTCTGCTATTAAATGAGGACAAATCTCTTGAGTTTTTCAGTCCCTTACAACCTATACATTGGCAATTTATCTATGTTTACACAGCTTAGCCATTCTGCACTTTTTCAAATTTCAACGGCGTTTTTCTCTCTAGCTATAAGGATGTATATTCAATGATCCATAAAGTCCATTTTATTAACCCTTTACCAAACAATCCCTGGTTTTTACGACCCTGAGATAGAAGCCTTTTGAAAACATTGTGGGAAAAGGAGAAAATGCTGGTAACCAGCATTTTCTCCTTTTCCCACCATGTTTTCTACCCTGCTTGAAGCAAATTTCAATTTTTGAGTTACGTTTATTTTGTCGTCTGCAAATGCTTTCAATGTGGACAAGTCTAAAATTTTGTCGTTTGGTAAAGAGTTAAACAACTGACTGACAAATTAAATATCACTCTAATGGCAAGATTTGTCTTTGATAGGATAGAAAACATTATGGGAAAAGGTTACCAGCATTTTCTTTTTTTCCCACCATGTTTTCAAAAGCCTTCTTCTTCAGGGTCGTTAAAAATTGGGATTGTGTGGTAAAGGGTTAACTCTGTAAACAGATTTAAGTCCATTACTTTGCTGAGTTGAGTCAGAAAGGTTGAATAAGCTCAGAACTTGAAAATGTTACTTAAGTCAATTAATGGTGGTGAAATGTGTCTTAAACAATGAACTAATCTTAAGTCTTAACCCTTTACCACACAATCCCAGGATTAAGCGACCCTTGGAAAGAGGCCTTTTGAAAACATTTGGGAAAAGGAGAAGATGCTGGTAACCAGCATTTTCTCTTTTTCCCAAAATGTTTTCTTCTTTATCAAAAGCAAATCCCATCATTTGAGCCAGATTTAATTTGTCATCTGTTATTGCTTTGCATTTGGATTTCTATAATTTTGTTGAGTGGTAAAAGGTTAGAATAAGCCTATAAGGGGATTTTAGCAAAATAAGACAATTAAGTTTTTATGTGAAACCGACCCTAGAATCTTTGAATGTATGAGCATTTAGAACAAACACTACACTTCTTTTTTGCCAAATTCAGAAGGTGGTATAAGTTATCCCCATACCAAACAATCCGAAGTTTAAATGACCCTGAGAAAGATAACTTGTGAAAACATTGTGTTGCAAGGAGAAAATGCTGGTAACCAGCATTTTCTTCTTTTCCAGCAATGTTTTCTATCCCTTTCAAGGACAAATCTTATCATATTAGCCATATACAATTTATGATCTGCAAATGCCTTCAATTTGGACAAGTCTAATATTTTGTAATCTGGTAATAATACATGCAATTGCGCCCCTGTAAAATATTGAAGCTTTGCCACTTATTTCCAAATGACCCCATATAAATACAGTATATTACCAGTTAAGAAAACAGTGTGACAAATGGAGAAATTGTCTGTTAAGAGAAACTTCATATTTGCTACCATTTTTTTCACATTATAACGTGGAAGCTTCATTTTACTCCAACACAATGGATCATTACACCTTTTATTCATTGAACAAAGAACAATGAAGAGTAATGGTCCTATTAATGTGTAAAAAATCCATAACTCTTGGAAGTCAAATGAGGACAATCAATAGATAAATATACAAACAAGAGGGCTATGTTAGCCCAATTCCCTCTACTGAGCCTGTGTACTTTGAGAGAATTATCTATTTTTGGTATAACTTAGAAATGACCCCACCCAGAACCATACACATACAAATTTCACTTGAGTATGGTAAACTGTTTTTCCAAAATTTGGAAATGTTAACCAAAAAGCCAAAAAATAGCATTAGTGCTTGACTGAAGCAAGCAATGGGTCCTGTTTCCAAACATGTTTTTTGTAGCCCTCAAAAAAAACTTCTGCTAACCCTCAAACTTTCAGTTAGTCTTAAGTTAGATTTAAATACATTAGTACGTTTACTGGTTTAGGAACTTTGGCAAACAAATGTCTTGCATGCACTTGTGGTCAGAGACTAAACCATAGTACCTGCTTGTTAATTCCATACAACGTCATGTCTTGTACAATCACACATTTTAATAGAATCTAAAGTTTATCTATTTAAATATATACCCTATTTTTCTGACAAACTCCTAGATTTAGCCTACTCCAGAGACATAGTGCTTGATCTAAATGGTGATTTACACCACTTTGGCGTGTATTTCAGTCATCACAGCATGTCTGCACTGCTAATTTTGTTAGGTAATAGTATAATCCAGGCTGACATTACACTTTCTGATGCCATATCACTGAGCTAGCTTTACCATATTACAACACACAGACAATTGTTTGATGAAAAAGAGGGCAACTTATGAAAACTTGCAGGGTTCGAATTTTGTTTTTTTATCCACTTGCAAATTTTAGCAAGTGGCTTTTTTTCCCACTTGCAAATTTTAGCAAGTGGACTCGCACTTTTTTTTTTTTTTAAGTCCAGCATGCCTATCAATGGTAGAGAACAGAGTGCCAGTACAAAAAAATGTTCAATTCTATTCTATTACTAAACCTATCGACTAGCGACAAATAAACAATATTAGAAGAACGTCAACTGATATTAAAACCATGATTTACTTATCAATTCAATTCCAGTTTAATATCTGTTCTCAAAACAAGTTTAAATTTCCATAGAATTTAAAATGGTGGATGATTTTGTTAATGAATATTACGGACGTATCACATCCAAATATCCGAGTGTCCGATTACTGGTGAGTCTACAATTTCCAACTTGGTTCTCGTTGTTATTTGTGGATGATAATTATCTTTTCAGGAAAGATTGACAAATATTTCTGTTATATAATCAGAGATTGAATTCGCTTACCGTTTTTTCGTATAAAAAACGCGAAATCGTGGTATTGGCCGTGAGGTGCAGACGAACACACTTGGCTCACTAAACTCAGATAATGAACAACTCGAAGGCTTCAATGGTGACATGTAAAATTATTAACAGCCGTCGAAGGGTATTCTCAGTGCAACATGGCCATTGTTTATCCAAAATGAAAGAATTACCCTGTTTGTATTCACATGTAAAACTAAGTACATTGTGATAATTGACCTTCAATAATTTGCACTCGTATTTTTTTGCGAGTGCTTGAAATTTTAGCTTGCATTTCCCAATTCTGACTCGCATTTTGCGTGTAAATACATGGGAATTTCGAACCCTGACCTGGTGACACAATGTTTAAAAATATTTTCATGGATTTATTAATCCTTTAACACACAGTCTCAAGGTTTAATGATGCTGAGGAAGAAGGCTTTTGAGAACTTTGTGGGAAAAGGAGAAACTGATGGTAACCAACATTTTCTCCATTTCCCATAATGTTTTCTACCCTTTCACAGACATATTCCATGATTTTAGCCACATTCAGTATGTAGTCTGCAACTGTTTTCTATACAGGCCAATCACTCACAGCAGAAATTCAGGATTCAACCCCCCCCCCCCCCACTGTGGTAAGAGGGGTCAACCTTTGAAACCATCTAACTCATGGCATAACTCATGGCACAACTAGTGGTTAAGGTTTTCATGATTCTTTTACTATAAATGTGAATTATGAAGTTATTTAACATACTTGGATACAATACATAGAGGATATTTGTTTACTTCGGTGAAAGATCGAAATTTATTTCATCAAGCGAACATCATGAGATGAAATAAATATTGATCTTCAAAATGAAAAAAAAAAAAAAAAAACAAACAAATATTCTATTTATTTCATGCTTCTACCCCCCTTTTTGTTGAGATTTTCATCAAAATCCAGCACAGTTGTTTTCCCCATGGCATACCCCCTCCACAAAGCAATGCATTACAATGTTATGTAAAGCACGAGAAATGTGGTGTAAATGATGTCATATTTCCCTCTTGTTGAATGGCACGCCCTGTTATCTTAGGTAACTAGTGCGCGGGAACTACTGTTTCTGCCTTCAATTGAAGAGTTAGAAAATAAAATCGGTATTTTTCACTGGTCGTATCCATGAAATATTGAAAAATGTTTAACATTACTTCTCGATAAACTACCGGAAAGCATGAAATAATAAACTCTATTGTATGAGTTCACTGCAGAACCAGTCTATATTTTGGAAAAGGTGATAGCCCTGTCTAAAATACAGACTGGTTCTGCAGTGTACCAATCCTATTGAATTCAGTATTGTACCCTAGAATGTTAAAAGACCTTTTTTCTGATGTTGGTTTAAAACAAGAAATATGTGAGCTGTTTCATTTCGCTTAACCCTAGAACAAGACAAAAAGAACTATAAACAAATAATTTTAATCCTTTACCACACGGCAAAAATGTAGATTTGTTCAAATTGAAAGCATTTACAGAGGACAAAATGAATAAATATGTTGGGATTTGTATCAGGGAGTGTAGAAAACATTCTGGGAAAAGCGGAAAATGCTAGTTTCTATCATTTTCTCCTCTCCATAATGTTTTCAAAAGCTTTTTTTCCAGAGTTGTTCATACGCAGGATTGTTTTGCAAAGAGTTAAGTGCAACCCATTTTGGTAGACTAATGAACATTGCATATATTGACAGTTTTGACTCAAGTCTCATCTTCGGGACTCTAACTTCATTCTGAAAAATCCATATTCCGGACTCCTCAGAGTCCAATAATAATTTAGATAGATTTTATACTCATAAAATTGATCTCAATGGTCTGAATGATGTAGGTGTGAAATAAATACATGTGAGCTATGCTCTGTGAAAAAGGGGGCTTAATGCATCTGCAAAATATATCGACCCAGGTCCGCACAGGCTGACCTGGGCCAAAGTTTTTTGCTGTTGGTCAATTTTCTGCATATCAAAAGACAAGTTTACCGTATGATTCAGTCGATTGTTAGACAAAATGGAGTTTATGGATCCATCATTATGCGATAACTTGCTTGGTATCGAGCAATTGGAGGTGCATTAAGCTCCCTTTTGCCAAAGCGTGGCTCGTGTAGGTTTAAACTTAATACATGTTAAAAGTACATATTTTACATGAATGTTTCAGAGTCTTCTGATGCCAGTCTTTCTGAAAGTTACCCAGTTCTTACTGGACATTCAGTCTGGTAAAAAAAATCTTTTTCCATACTCTCATGTAAGGAAATAATATGAACAGAGTCACGGTGTATCCTAAAGGAATATTCAATTTCAGTGTCAGATTTTTAACCGACAGCTGGTCTTGTGAACTAAAGACTATAAATGAAGGGATCTGATTTAACAGGACATGTCCATTGGGCCAGTAGCATTTCCAGAAAACTGTGATGCAAATTTAACCATAAGGTGAAGAGTCATTTAATCATTTACCACACAATCAGGAGTTCTACAAGAGAAGTCTTTTGAAAACATTGTGGAAAAATGATTTGGCAGACAGGATGACTTCACAAAGGGGTATTGGTGCCAATACACCAAATTGGCCAAGGAACTCTGGTTTGTAAAACTGGCTGCAAGTTAACAAGTACGATTAAGAAATTTCCAAAAGGTATAGAAGGCCTGAAAGATGAGCATTTTAGGGAAATATTATTGAATGACAATGAGTACTGTTCTTTATAACCCATGCCTTACCCTATGATTATCATTCATGCATAAGTGGATTTTACACACAAAATGAATGAACTATAGATTACAAAGCAGAACATACCTGAAATGCATGTGGTTGGTCATGCTGATATGGTGCCTCTTTAGTCTAACTGTTTCCTCTTTACAAATGTCTACTCATTCATTTTCTGTGTGACAAAAAAAGCTTTATCTACATCTGAAAAAGAAATGACATTCTATTAACCCCTTACCAGACGACACAATTTCAGCCTTAAATCAAAGAGTAAGTATTTGCAGACAATAATGTCTGCAAGTTCTGATATAGATAAATCATTAAGCTATCAATGAAGTACTTAATTTTCAGCTGACAATAGAAAGCAGTGTTTCATCTAGGCCACAGGATTGCTGCAATCCTGCACTTTTGTAAATAATCCCCTACGTTTTCTGACACCTTGCAGGACAGAGCCCCCACTCTCAAAAACCACATTGTAGGTTACCAATGGTACTTTGATTATATTACCCTCCATTATTGAATTGAATAACTAGCCTATAACATGTAAACACTGGTAACAAATATTATCAATTGTGCTTGGCATGAAGTAGTAGAGCAATTTTCATGCCAGAAAAATTTCAGTTGATGAGAAGTGATTTGTTCCCTGCTTCAAAATCAATTTGAGAACCATCACAGTCATAAGCGACTTGATTAAAATTTAGTCCCCAAATTTTGAATAGATCTACCTCCAAACAATTTTAATGAAAAAATAGGAATTGAGAACTAATTGATATTTTTACAGTAATTCATACTTGTAAAGGTTATCTTAATATTTATTTGTTATCAGCTCTTTTTTTTATAGCTCTTTTTCGAATGACTTATCGAGTCTTCAAAATAAACAAGTGTTTTGGCTGCCTATAGTAACGGTATGACATTAACATTTTTGTCGTCTGTTAAATGAATTTCTTATCTCTTAAACTGGACCATTTTGCAATCTATTTCACTTCCTCTAACGTACCCTCATTCCAGAAAGCTGATGAGGAAGATGAAGAAGCCTCCATAATTACTGATCCTATTGAGACAGACTAGGCTCTTATCAAACCATACGAACACACTTTCAAGCAATCATGACTCAAAGACTGACAGTAGAATTTCTGCTTTACACAAAGAATGAATAAATGAGTTTTAAAAAATCCCCACTTTTTTTCCCAAATCCTGGATGAATTACTGAGAAAGACTTTTGACATGATCCAATATAATCATTTTTTTCTTCAGAATGGACTTGTGAAGCTTTGTATTGGGGGCCAGTATAGATGCAATCACAAAAATAACATTGGAACTAGTTCCCAATGGGGAGGAAGGAAACTGTCTCTAAAAATTGTAAATTAAAATATCCATTAAACCTTTACCACACAATCCCCAGTTTTAATGACCCTGAAGAAAGAAACTTGAAAACATTGTAGGAAAAGGAGAAAATGCTGGTAACCAGCATTTTCTCCTTTTCCCACAATATTTTCTACCTTATCAAAGACAAATTTTAGCAGTTAAGCCACGTTCAAACTGTCATCTGCAAATGCTTTCAACTTGATCAAGGCCAAGATTTTGTGGTTTGGTAAAGTTTCATGACATTATCTCCCATTAACCCTTTATCAGACTAGTCTTAAATGAATGTTAACAAAATTGAAAAAGACAGATTATGAAAACAGAATTTTCTCCTTTTCTTACAATGATTTCAACCCTTTGAAAAACAATTTGGACTAGTCTTTCCTAAATGTTAACAAAATTGAAAAAGACAGATTATGAAAACAGAATTTTCTCTTTTCTTACAATGATTTCAACCCTTTGAAAAAAAGATTCAACATTTGGACCAAATTCAATCTTTTCGTCTGCAAATGGTTTGAATTTGGAAAAAGTTCAAAAGGTTGTCATTTGGTAAAGGGTTTAAATATTATTTAACTAACAAATAACACAAGTATTGAATGAAATAGATCTACATTGGTTAGAGAATTCCTTGACATTAATTATCCACTGAAATTGAGAAAGTGTTAAATAACCCCAACACAGCCATTCTCAAGAGCGACTCCATTTCTTACACATCGGAGTTTTCCATTGCAACTATTTTTGTTTAAGGTTTCTTACCTAGTTATGCAAGCAAACTGTAGCAACGTAAGATTACCTTTGAAGCAGGCTTGAGATATTTTATTTAAAGAGCTTTGACATTTATGCCGAATTCATCGGCATATAGCAGACATCTTGAATTCTGCAGCAGTAGCTAATAAACTGGCTCCAGGTTTCTGACAAATAATTTTTATTGATCAATACCAGGTCAGGAACCAGGCTATTGGACCCACTCCAACTAATACTCCGCGCGACTTTAATGTTGCTACCGTGTAACGGATAAAGCGTCGGATCCTTAATTGCTTCAAGAAATCAAAGTGCTGTCAGCACTGTAATCGGTCGCCACTGAACCAACCAACTTCAACTTGATTTGAAATGTAGCCGTCTAGTTGTAGGCCTATAAATTATCTTCTAAATATTTGATGGTTACCTGAAATTTTAGTAAACATTTCATCCATATTCTTGCAAAGGATGAAGGTAGTGAGGGTAGAAGAAACTTCCTCTTAACCTCTTTTTCTTTTTTAAGAAAGCTAAAGAAATTATTTTCCGTAAGAAGGACTTCACCAGCAAATCTATATAAGCCATGCTCTGTGAAAAGAAGGCTTAATGCATCTGTAAAAAGTATCGACCCAGGTCAGCCTACGCAGTCCGCGAAGGCTGACCTGGGCCGAAACTTTTTGCTATTGGTCAATTTTCTGTATGTCCAAGGACCAGTCTACCTTATGATTAACTCAGTTGTTAAAGAAAATGGTCTTATGGATCCATAACTATATGATGGGTTGCTTGGTACAATGCATCACGGAGATGCATTAATCCCCCTTTTGCCAGAGCGTGGCTCATATGCATATGCCATTGATTCTTTTCGACCACTTTTTTCAGTGTATTCCCTTACTTTAACTAGTTTGATAGTAAATGATCGAAGGCTTATTCCTAAAGCTGCGGGGATGCTAGAAGTCTAAATCTACGTGACAAATGGGTAATTAATTAGCAAATGATCTGAAATTAACATTTACACTCATAAGTTATGAGAATGTAGATACAACATTAACTACATACCTAACCCTGAAAACGCTAACTTTACTAAATTTACTTTTCCTTCCACGAAAGAAAACAGAATATGATTCAAACGTTGCTGACAAGGTCAAACAGGAATTTACCTTTGCCTTTACAGCGCTGAATAAATCTATGAAACGGGGTGAAATAAAGAATACACGTATGTATGTATGCATGTATGTATGTATGTATGTATGTATGTATGTATGTATGTATGTATATGTATGTACATACGTATGTATGTATGTACATACGTACATACGTATGTATGTATGTATGTATGTATGTATGTAAGGTCAGTCTGGGATTTACCTTTAGAACCGTGAATTGATTAATGAAATGGGCGTTTTTAAATTTGAAAAGAAACTAAATATCGCAGAGTCAAGGCTTTCTTGACCAAAATATCTCATAAAACTACTGGTATGATGGGTCTAAGATCTGACTGCATACATTTTGTGCCGCCTGGTCTCGGTCTATATTTTCCGCAAAGGCAACGTGATAGTGATAACTTAAACAAGTTACCTGATATTTCCTTGATTTTTTTTTATTGGTCCGAAAATTTAATATCTAATCAACTTGTAAACGGTTCGCCTTTTTTTTCTTCTAGCAAGCAATATTTAGCGATGTGGGTCAAGGTTGAGCAAATTGCTGTCTGATCCTCGATAAACAGTCTGATATCTACAGTGGTTATTTTTTGTAAATCCGAAATATCAAATTCGACTGTCACCCCTTTCAGTCTTTTCTTGTCACAAAGATGATATTATGATCTGGATAAGACTGCACAGAACATGCGATCTGATGTTGTTAGATCAACACGCTCCATTATATGACTTTTCAGAAAGTTATACTAGATGCGATCTAAAGTTAGTGTCCTAGTACTAGGTTTGGGGTTATTTTTACACTAGAATGAATCACGTTGTTAAAACCCATTACCACACAGTGACGACTTTTAACGACCCTGAAAAACAGAGCTTTTAAAAACATTGTGGGAAAAGGAGAAAATGCTGGTTACCAGCATTATCTCCTTTTCTTGCAATGTTTTCTACTCTATCAAAGTAAAATTGCACCATTTAAGCCACATTGAAATTCTTGTTTGCAAATACTTTCAATTTGGACCAGTCTAAAATTTTGTCATCTGGTAAAGGGTTAAGTACTGTCGTCGTGTTGTAGGACATCCTTATCTTCGATCTAGTACATAGAATGGTATACATGGACAAATTCTGTTAGTAACTAAGAGGGCGATTCAGGACGGAACTTTGCTGGCGAACAAACTTATCTCCTTCCACCGTGAAATGGAAATTTTAACCCTTATCCTTCTAAATAAGTCAAATGAAACTTTCATGCCGATAGTAAAAACACAAATATTGCTATTTCAAAGATGTTATTTAGGGAAAATGTCTTTTATCGGACAGTGTTGATCGAAGATCAGACAGTTCAGTCATATCTTGATCTATACTGTCCACAAACGGGTCTCGAGCAGCGATTAGCAGCCTGAGGGCTAATACCAAGGTGAATATTTGAACGAATCTGATTGGGCTATGCTATTTATATAGATCGCCGTAATTTTAAAACCCGATTGACCAATGCCGTCAAAGTCGACTATTTGGCGACGTTTCTTCGACTCGGCCGATCGTTTGGTATCTACATGATACCAAAACATGTTTGTAGTAGCTTGTTACGCGGTGACCCACAGGATAGATTTCTTTGCAGAAAAATAACGAAAAAATAGAAGACACGCCTTTACCATAGCTGGGATACTGTCTTTTTAGTCGAGTACAAAATATCAGTTTTTTTTTTAAACAGAATCTGATGTTTTGGGCGTAGCTGAATACGCTGGCTTTTGACCTAAATTTAGGTTTTGATATACACGAACTAATTAAAAAGTAATTTGCTATTTGTAAAAGATGTGGACATGTTTATTCAGCGGGCACACGCAAGCCTATTTGCAGGCACATTTATGACATCAATGTACAAGCATTGCTACAGTTTCAAATGATTGTGATAGGGATGATCTTTTTATTGGTTTAAGCATGTTCATTTTAAATCGATTGAGAAACAAGATCTTACAACTTATACTAATCTCTCTCGATTCTGCCTCCTGAGAACTGCACCAGTACTCGCGCCGAATGTACGCCGAATTTGTGGGCCAATGAACAGTCCGAAAGTTGACACCCACTCCCGGGTGTCGAACTCGGGACCTTCTGGTTACACGTTGACTTTGACTGACATTTATTCTTGAAAAAAAAAAAAACTATCTTATTGAAAATTTCACTTTTCAACAATATGTAAACAATGAGATGGGGGAAAAGAGGCAGATTCTGTCCAGGTTATTTCTTCATATTGAATCACAAATGAAAAGCGTCCGCGGAAGTGTGCATCTTTTAACAAGGGAAGCAACTCAAAACGTGTGCAGTTAATGACGTGTGGATTGTCTCCCTTGGACGAGGGGTCGCATACACTCATAATCCCTGCATCGTTTGAGACAAGTCATCAAGAGTCTTTAACCTTTTTCGATACAACCCTAAGTTTTAACGACCCTGGGAAAGACGCCTTTTGAAAACAATGTGGGGAAAGGAGAAAATACTGGAAACCAGCATTTTCTCATTTTTCCACACTGTTTTCTACCATTCTCAAAACTTATGTTAATTGTTGAGTCATTCATTTTGTCGTCTGCGAATCGTCGCATTATTATATTAGTGTTCTAACCGCCATTTGGATGTTTTCGAGAAAATTTGCTTCAAAGTTTCTGATAGTTGTAAAATCATTAGTGGAGTTAGAAGAAGTTAATACTGAAAACCTCTTAACCGGGGCCTATAATACAAAACTGATTTCATGGGGAGATAGAACTCTTTAAGACGATTCCAACGATATAAAAGTCTCAAATTTCACAAAAATGGAGTTAGAACACTGTTACAATAATGCGAAGAAATGCTCAGGATTTCGACAAGTCTTAGATTTTGACGAGTGGGAAAGGGTCTAGCAAATTGACAGAACGTGCAGTCTGATCTTGATCTACGCTGTCCGCAAAAGGTCAGGGAGTCGCGCTTAGCAGCCTAAGGGTTAAAATTTTGTCGTCTGGACGAAATGGGTTATATTTGGCTTATAATGAGTAGCTAAGTCACTTTAATCGACCGTGATTGTCCAAAGTTTACAAGACTGTTTACAAGGTGGTCTGCCTCAAATTATTTTCCGAAGGTTATAAGTATTATATGGTAAGATTATCGGGTGTCGTTTGCACACAAACAAGGACAACCAGACGTACTTCCTTTCGTAACATAATGTGATACAGTAAACAGAATAATTAATGAAACCCTTATAGCGCATACAAACAGTCCTGTGTCTCAGCGACTCTGAGGAAGAATCCCTTTGAAAACATGGTGGGAAAATGAGAAAATGCTGGTTACCAGCATTTTCTCCTTTTCCTACCATGTTTTCTACTCTACCAAAGTCATATCCCATTATTTCAGGCATATTTTATTTGTCGTCTGTAAATGCTTTGAATTTGGACCGGTGCACATTTTTGTCATTTGATAGAGTAACTCCATACCAAACGACAAAATAATAGCCCTGTCCAAACTGGCAGCATTTACAGGCGACAAATTAAATGTTATTCAAAACATGAAATTTCTATTTCAAAAGGTAGAAAATTCGTGGGAAAAATAGAAAATCTTGCTTACCATCATTGTCTCCTTTTCCAAAATTGTTTTCAAAAGCCATCTTCTGCAGAGTCGTTAAAAGTCGTGAATGTTTTCTAAAAGCGTTAAAGGTTAAGCGCTAAGTATAAGATCAGTTGTTGAATTTTAATTAAGTTACTACTGCGAGCTGGGTACCGCAACTGCTGCGTTCTCTGATGAGCCGGAAACTGCTTATAGATCTACCTTGAACATTAATGTAAAATTAGTGTGCTTGAACATGGACTGGCACCTGCATGTGAACTGGACCTGTTTGTGAACTGGACCTGTATGTGAACTTGAACATGGCTGGAAGAGGTAACTGGTCAACCTGGTACGAGTTCCTGTTCTCCTGTATCGGATGTTTGGTCGGACTGGGTAATATTTGGCGTTTCCCATATCTCTGCTACAAAAATGGAGGCGGTAAGCGAAAATTGGGTTTCTACGTTTGCATTCTAGTAATCGTGTTTATTTATAGTATTTCACGAAGCATGGGAGAGGTTGATAAGCAACTGTGTGAGAAAAGACGATGATGTCCCAAAAAACCAACTGTAAAGAAACACGGTATGATTGCCTAAACATGACGGAAGAACACGTGTTTATTGGAGAAAGAACCCTTTCTAAGTCATGAATGTGAGTTGGGGTCATTATCAATACATTTTTCAATTATTATTTCTCACAGCATTTAATGAATAATTAAAGGAACAAAGCCCTATTTCGAACGTTTGAGGTTTTTTTTTTTTTTCAGTCGCATTCCAGGTTTTAATAAAATACCATGATGGACTACCAGAAAGAAATAGATGTATATATCAAAGCTTAAAACGTTTACGAATGAAGATTTAGTATTTCGTCCAAAACTTTCGCGGGATAAAGCACGTTCTCATTATAAATATGATTTTTGGGCCTTTGAAGGTCGCATTTCATGTTGTGTGTATATTTAGCAAGTTGTAACAGAAATGCCAAAGAGTGCTATTATCTAGCAACATACGAAACTAAATAAGACAAACTACTTTACAGTCAATTAGAATTATCAATCTCTGTCTTTGCTCCGTAAACGGTAACATCCTCTTTCAGGTTAAAAATAAAAGAGTTGCATCAAATAAATATGAATCACGATATCCAATACTTTCTACTGTAATAAAACTGTGTAGTACCGAAAAATGATAAATGCAAGCTGAATGATTGTTCGCTCTTATTTTGCGTGCAAACATAGTTTTCAAACAGTTAAGGCTCATATAACATGACAAGCATTACACCCAGTAAATAAACAGTTAAAGTATATGAGCCCATCCTCGTTGACCCAGTTTCGATTCATTCTGTAATCGGAGAGTAACGTAATGCTTAAACCTGGGTTCCGAGGATGATATGAGCCGTGCAGTGGGAAAATGTGGCTTGATGCAATATAATAAGCAATTCATCACATAAAATTTAATGGACCCATAAAAATCTATTTTATATAACAACCGACGAAATTATGGGGTACACTAATTCTTTGGCATGCAGAAACATTACCAAAAGCAAAAAGTTTCGGCCCAGGTCAGCCTGCGCGGACTGCGCAGGCTGATCTGGACCGATACTTTTTGCAGATGCATTAAGCCGCCTTTTCATAAGGCATGGCTCATATTTATTCCATATATTACTGATCTGGATCTGCGGTTCTGTGCGATGAGAGTACACAACGACCTCCTTTTACGTGTTCGAAGGTTGATTTTGGTCCACTGTCTTTAATAACGCTGTTATTGTTTGAGCTTTGGTATCATTGAAATTATCGATACCGTTGATTAGTGTAGTTTCAGCAGTATAAGAATACAACATACACAAGCTTATCACCTGCTGCAGGACACTCGTCTTGCCCTTTTCCCCCAACGTCTTCAATCTGTGTTTTTAACATTCTATAGTTCTGCCAAAGCAATATTGCAACTCAAATATGAACCTTTGCTGAAAATGGAAGATAACTTGAGCAAAATTTTAAATCAACCTCTCACCCAGAAACTTCAAGTTTCTCTCTGTCGGGCGATGTTGGCGCACCACAAAGAAACCTTTAAATAATTGATTGTATGATTGATTTTCTGGTGTTTAAAGTTATTTTCAACATTATTTCAGTTAAATTGCTGCGGTCAGTGCACCTATCCATGCTTTCCTGGAATTTCTTTTCACGGTACTCTGCACAATATTCTTTCCAAGCCACTGGCTGTTTCCCACATAACCATTGGCAATGCAATGGTCCGCGGTGAGAGAGGAATGAATCCTGTCGCAATGAATATCATCAATCCTTGGAAAGAAATTGGCCGAGCCGGGGATCGAACCAGCGACCCCCTGTTCTCAAGTCCGGTATGCTACCGACTGAACTACCTGGTCTCGGCAGAAGCCTTTGAAACATATCCTTAAAAAACTGAATGACCAAGATGCGCTAGCTATTGATACATTAATTCAATACATATCACAGCATTGCCTGTAAATGGAGAAATCGCGCAGTACAAGCATAAGTGGTCCGTTGCATGACCCAAATTGTCCCTTTCAGAGCCATAGACGAAAACCGAGGTGCGCACGGCATAGATCATTATTCTGATGTATTCACCTATTCATCCACAATACCTTCTCACATTACCAATTTAGCGAGGCTGTATTCATCTATTTAACCACAATACATTTTCACGACACCTTGTTAGCGAGGATGTATTCATCTATTCAACCACAATACATTTTCACGATACCTTTTTAGCGAGGATGTATTCATTTATTCAACCACAATACATTTTCACGATACCTGTTTAACGAGGATGCAATCATCTATTCAACCACAATACATTTTCACGACATCCGTTTAGCAACGATGTATTCATCTGTTCAACCACAATACATTTTCACAACAGCCATTTAACAAGGATGTATTCATCTATTCAACCACAATACATTTTCACAACAGCCATTTAGAGAGGATGTATTCATCTATTCAACCACAATACATTTTCACAACAGCCATTTAACAAGGATGTATTCATCTATTCAACCACAATACATTTTCACAACAGCCATTTAGAGAGGATGTATTCATCTATTCAACCACAGTACATTTTCACAACAGCCATTTAGAGAGGATGTATTCATCTATTCAACCACAATACATTTTCACAACAGCCATTTAACAAGGATGTATTCATCTATTCAACCACAATACATTTTCACAACAGCCATTTAACAAGGATGTATTCATCTATTCAACCACAATACATTTTCACAACAGCCATTTAACAAGGATGTATTCATCTATTCAACCACAGTACATTTTCACAACAACCATTTAGAGAGGATGTATTCATCTATTCAACCACAGTACATTTTCACAACAGCCATTTAGAGAGGATGTATTCATCTATTCAACCACAATACATTTTCACAACAGCCATTTAGAGAGGATGTATTCATCTATTCAACCACAATACATTTTCACAACAGCCATTTAGAGAGGATGTATTCATCTATTCAACCACAATACATTTTCACAACAGCCATTTAACAAGGATGTATTCATCTATTCAACCACAATACATTTTCACAACAGCCATTTAACAAGGATGTATTCATCTATTCAACCACAATACATTTTCACAACAGCCGAGGATGTATTCATCTATTCAACCACAATACATTTTCACAACAGCCGAGGATGTATTCATCTATTCAACCACAATACATTTTCACAACAGCCGAGGATGTATTCATCTATTCAACCACAATACATTTTCACAATAGCCGAGGATGTATTCATCTATTCAACCACAATACATTTTCACAATAGCCGAGGATGTATTCATCTATTCAACCACAATACATTTTCACAACAGCCATTTAGAGAGGATGTATTCATCTATTCAACCTCAATACATTTTCACAACAGCCATTTAACAAGGATGTATTCATCTATTCAACCACAATATATTTTCACAACAGCCATTTAGAGAGGATGTATTCATCTATTCAACCACAATACATTTTCACAACAGCCATTTAGAGAGGATGTATTCATCTATTCAACCACAATACATTTTCACAACAGCCATTTAACAAGGATGTATTCATCTATTCAACCACAATACATTTTCACAACAGCCATTTAACAAGGATGTATTCATCTATTCAACCACAATACATTTTCACAACAGCCATTTAACAAGGATGTATTCATCTATTCAACCACAACACATTTTCACAACAGCCATTTAGAGAGGATGTATTCATCTATTCAACCACAATACATTTTCACAACAGCCATTTAGAGAGGATGTATTCATCTATTCAACCACAATACATTTTCACAACAGCCGAGGATGTATTCATCTATTCAACCACAATACATTTTCACAACAGCCATTTAGAGAGGATGTATTCATCTATTCAACCACAATACATTTTCACAACAGCCGAGGATGTATTCATCTATTCAACCACAATACATTTTCACAACAGCCGTTTAGAGAGGATGTATTCATCTATTCAACCACAATACAAATTTATAAAACCTGTTTAGTGAGGATGTATTCATCTATTCAAACACATTTACATTTTCACAATGCCTATTTACCGAAGATGTATTCATCTATTCAACCACAATCCATTTTCAAAATACTTATTGAACCAGGATGTATTTATCTATTCAACCACAATAAATTTTCACAATATCTATTTAGCGAGGATGTATTCAAACTCGCCTGCTACAAATTTGTAGAGGTAATGAATTACATGTAACTCTTTACCAGACGACAAAATTTTAGATACGTCCAAATTGAAAGTAATTGCAGACGACAAACCAAATTTGGCTGAAATGATGGGATTCTTCTATGAATGAATTGAAAGCATTGCGTGAAAAAGAGAAAATGCTGTTTACCAGCATTTTCTCCTTTTCCCACACTGTTTTCAAAAATCGTTCTTTCTTAAGATCGTTAAAACACCGGATTGTGTGGTACAGGTTTAATCTTTATATTTTTTGTTACAGGGGCTTTTCTTATCCCGTATTTCATTTTTATGTTCATCTGTGCTTTCCCAACCTTCCTCTTGGAGATGGCATATGCGCAGTTTTCGAACCTGAGTCCTGGGAAAGCTTGGATATGCGTCCCTTTGCTACGAGGTAAATGAGTCTTCGATGTCTGACTTAATTTGAAGCAAGAAATTGTTGCATAAAGATTGTTCTTGAGCTTATTTTTCTGCATACCCCCACCCCATTTTTTTTCCGTATCATCGAGAAATTGTGAGAATAATTATAAATGATTCCTACTACATTTATTTACAATCCCAAAATGTGGTTAATCCCGGTTGCCTGCTCTAATTATGTGCTTTGCTCTTCTTTTCTTCTTTGCTATCGACTTTTTCAACGTGAACTGTTCAAATAAATTCAAAGAAAATCATGACTAGAAGTTAATCGCCATACAATAGGCAATGCCAAAATAGAAAATACAAATAAATTTCAAGTTTTTCAAGGGCATATTTAGATTTCTGTCGTATATCCAACCTTTAAAAAATTCTGGCAAAAAATCTATAAATCCCTTAACTCTTTACCACACAATCCCGAGTTTTAACGACCCTGGGGAAGAAGCCTATTGAAAACATTGTGGGAAAAGGAGAAAATGCTGGTAACCAGCGTTTCTCCTTTTCCCACAATGTTTTCTACCCTATCGCACACAGAAATCATCATTTTAGCTCCACTGAATATGTCGTCTGCTAATTCTTTGAATTTGGTCTAGTCCAGAATTTTGTCTTTTGGTAAAGAGTTAAGAAATTACGTATCATTTTAAGGAAATATCAGTGAACCTTTTCTCCCTTTATATTTTTCCCTACCCTCCGCTCTCATTTTGTTTGTGTTTTGCAAACCATTGCTTGACTAAGTTCAGTGAAAAAAACACTTTTTAACCTTTATTTTGCTAAATAAATTACATGAAAATTCCAAGCCGATAGTAAAACCCGAACGTTGCTATTTCAAACTTATTTTTTGGAGAAAAGCATTTCCTTACCGGACAGTGTTGATCCAAGATCAGACTGCACGTTCTGTACAGTCTGATCTTGATTTACACTGTCCGCAAAAGGTTAGTGAGTCGCGGTTAGGGTTAAGTTTGGTGTGATCGCTTAATCAAAGTAGATCCTTTTCAAGGTTGTTTCACCAAAAGCAATATGGTCCATATTTCTAAATAGGAAAGCCGCACAAAATTTTGATTAATTAACGTGTTCGCATGAATTGCGTGTTAGTTCTCATTTTTGACGCTCAATTAATTCCACGTCATGTCGACAATTCCGTGTTTTTCTCGGGTTTCCCCGAAAAAATTATATAAAGTGTACATCACTGCAGGAGATTTGATTATTCATTATTCTAACATGACACGCGAATTCGGCTCTATAAACACAGTGCAAGGAAAGCGTGGTAAAATCTGCGACATTCCACATGCAGAGTGACGTCAGTCTGTATAAAGTAAGTTAGTGAGGTATTCAATAGAACAGAGTCTTCATCCGCGTTTTTACTCTAAGGATGAACTTGTTTTCCTTTCATAAAGAATTTGTCATGTTAGAATCGAAATAATCTTCTTTCTATCGTAGTTTATCATTCAATAAACCACGTTGTGAGTTATGAGGCGCAATGAATAAACCACTCGGGCTATCGCCCTCGTGGATTATTTATTGTGCCTCATAACTCACAACTGCGGTTTATTGAACGATAAACCACGATAGAAAGAAGATTATTTCTTAATCAAACTCACTCTGAAAGGCAGTTATAAGACAGTGTAATTGTTATTTATATACAACTCATCACAGATTTCCAAAGTCCTCTTCATCACTGAAAGGGTTCAATTAATGTATTCACAGGTGTTGGTTACGGTATGGTTACCATGACAGCCATAGTGGCGGTATACTATAACGTGATCATGGCATGGACCTTATATTACTTTGTGATGTCCTTCAGTCACACGTTGCCATGGAGTTCTTGTGACAATGACTGGAACACCAACGATTGTTACTTAAGACTGTCGCATAACAACTCTTCTACCAGCAATGTTACAAACACACCATTGAAAACAACAGAGAACAGTATTACATCACTGGTCGATAGTAACATGGTGAAAAGGAATTTGTCTGATAGCTTCAACAACACCAGAAAGACGCCAACAGAGGAATTCTGGGAGTAAGTCAACGCGTCTACTTGCCGTTCCAGGATTTTCTCTTTCGTTTGAGCCATGCTCTGTACAAAGGGGGTTTACTGCATCGCTAAAAGTATCGATCAATGTTAGACATGAATCGACACTTTTTCATGATATAGTCACTTGTTGAGGTTAAAACTGTATGAATGCTGGTCAATGCAATTCACTGTTTTAAAGTTATGTCCAAAAATATTGATATGTTTTAATAACCAAAGCGTTGTGATTGAAAGGTATGAATCACAAAAACATAAGTTTATACAGGTCATCAAGCTTTCACAATATTTCTTTACGAGAAAAAAAGTCACGCCAAACGTTTCAAATTTTAGACGGAAAATTGACTATGTTGGAATGCTTTGTTTTAAACATTATACAACTTTTTTGACTGAAATCTTAAAGCGTACAGAAGTAAACAGTCTTACTTAGTCTCATGGTAAATCTTTGCCACACAATGTCTATAACTAGGTTGAAAATCGAAAGATCATAATCCGATTTCGAAACTGTTTTCTCTTTCCTTTGATAACGAGAAAAACGTCTTAACGACATCCATATCCCCTTCTTTATGCTTTTAAAATAACATGACCAGAGTTTCTGGAATAAGAAATGTTCCAAGTTATCATAAAAAACAGTGACTACCTTGTGTTTTAGACGGAACGTCCTTGACCTTACATCCGGCGTAGAGGACCAAGGTTATTTAAGATGGCAGTTGGTGTTGTGTCTCGTTGGCGCTTGGTTTATTGTATTCCTTTGTTTGGTCAAGGGTATCAAGTCGTCGGGAAAGGTATATTTATTAACCCTTATCTCGCTATATAACTTCAAATGAAACTTTCAAGCCGAAAGTCAAAACCAAAGTTTGCTATTTCAAAGGTAGTTTTGGAGGAAAGATGTCTCCCTATCGGACAGTCTAGATCCAAGATCAGACTGCACGTATTGTGTAGTCTGATCTGGATCTACACTGTCCGCAAAAGGTCAGTGAATCGCGCATAGCAGCCTGAGGGTTAATGATCTTTCTTGGCTGCAATGCTTTCACTTGTAGTTTTAGGAGAGGTTGGGCTGCCGGAAACGAACAGAGGTTCTATTTCATTGAAACGTCCAAGGACAAGAATCTTTTGCGAAATTGTTGGAGTGCCTAAATCTATTAACCCTTATCCTGTTAATGAAATGAAATCTTCAAGCCGATAGAAAAAAACAAAACAAAAACAAAAACAAACAAAAAAAAATAATAAATAAATAAATAAACAAACAAATTTTGCTATTTCAAAGGTATATTGGGGGAAAGATATCTCCTTATCGGATAGTGTAGATCCAAGATCAGACTGCACGTTCTGTGCAGTCTGATCTTGGATCTACACTGTCCGCAAAAGGTCCTTGAGTCGCGCTTAACAGCAAAAGGGTTAATCTTTGTTTGTTTGTTTGTTTTGTTTTGTTTTTAATTCTTGTTTTCATTTCGAATGACTTTTCACCTTCATACAGCATTTACATGTACCTCATTTTTATCTTATAACGATGTATCAAACCATGCAAACGATATGCAGCCAAACTGCTGCACAATTAAAGTAGATGGATTTGGGATTTTTTTTGGCTGACTTCAAATGATTTTTCCTGACGTTTTGCGACTTTAGTGTTTCAGAACAGTTGTAAAAATATCTTGATAATAATATGTGGCCCTTCTTAATCCAAAACTGACCCGTAGAAACTTAAAAAGAAGAAAGACAGGTGTGGTTGCTTCAGTGAAAATTCCGAACTGTTGTTGCTATTATAATGAAGACAAAATCTAATGCACATTAATATTTATGTGAAGGTGGATTTAACTGATAAATGCATGTACTCGAAAGACGTTCGTTCTTACCCTTGCAAGTAATTGTTTCTTTAAATGCATATTTACCATGAATCTTTGAACAAAGGTTTTCTATCTGTTACTTTAAATAGTACGAGGCATGTTTAAATGTTGTCTGAACGTTTTAAATGGGTTTCTGAAATGTCAGATCAGTATTCAGCTCACATATTTCGCGTAACACCACAATGGTTACTAACACGATTTAATTTTATTCACATTTCTCTCATGTCAGAAGGTCATTGTCTCATTTAGCCCCTTCATCTCACACTCATCCCTCAATGATATTGTATTTGCAGATATCTGAAGAATATAAACACATGTGTATAGTGCAAGTTTTGACCTACACCTTTTTACCCGTTACTAAAGTGGACACTTTCCGATGTATCACAGTTAAAAAGGGGCGTGTTTTTGCCATTATTGCATAGAAATACGTTCAAGAGTCCAAATTGCAATCAAACTATGAAAAAATTCTAGCAAAATAAGCAACAAAGTAAACTTAAAGTAAACCAGGTTTAAATAGGAGAACATCTTTAAAAGAACGAATATTTTTCGCTTGACCCCGTAAAAATGGGCCCAGTACTTTGATCAGTTTTTGCCACTAACCTCCAAGTTTATCCACTTTGATAACAGAGACAAAACCCTATTATTCTGAGTGAAAGAATATTGTCCCTTTTTTAGGACACAGGCAAATGATATGGTTGGCTGCGTTATCAGATTTGGTTTTCGGTTTTTTTTTTTGTTCTGAGGACGGTTACAAGTGCATGTACTGTGTTAAATTTTCTTATCCAGCAGGTTTCACGTTCTTCATATCATATAAATTGGTAAGGCCTAGAACGAACGAAAGAGACTTCTAACAAACCCAATCAATCATAATTGATCAATAAAATAAGTGATCAGTTCGCAAACTATCCACCAATCCCCAAAACTCCAACTTTCCTTTATCTTAAACTTTTATCCAATCCTGTCAATCCTAGATTTGCAGTAGGTAGATCCGTCTATCCCTCAATGTCAGCTTTCTCAGTATCAACATTTAGATCTACCATCCTCTCATATATTTTATCAATAATATATTCAATAGAAAGGTGACTTTTTCACTAGCCTTGGGAAGAAAGGTTGGACGAGCAGAGGACTTGGATCGGATTGGTAAAGAAACCAAGACAAAAAAAAAAAATAAGACAGAGCACAAAGATGTGAACGCGACAGAAGGCAAACATGAGAAAGTGACGTCAGAGCATAATGCGCAGTTCATGAATACGTCATTAAAATAATCAATAGCTATTAGTAAATTTTTTGGACGTAGACCTCTGAATTCAAATGCTCTAGCGTTTAATCTACTAGATATTGCCTCTTGATATAGATCTACTCACATTATCTTCTGCCAGGTGGCATTTTTACATACATACAGGTGTCTAGTTTAGTTAGTTTAAACATATTTTATTTCATATAAGTTGAAATGGGGTTGGACCACAAGTTCTACCAACTTAGAATCGGTCCTTCCCCTACAAGACAATTTCAATAATTCTTTTTACAAAATGCCAAGTACAATAAATTTATGTCTAATATATGTACAAAAAAAGTAAGACAACGGAAGGAAATGTAAAGAAAGGTATTTATAGAAAAGGAGGAAAGAGATGAAAGGAAATCGGATGGTGCTCTCAGTTAGATGTCTGATAAAATTATCACTGTTACAGTAAGTGTCGATTACTTCAAAAGTTTTGTCTCTTTTATATACATGTGAACTGCTTCAAAAAGTAAAAAAATTTGGTCAAGGGTAAGTCAGCACTGCCAAACAATAATTTATCAGTATTTAAAGGGTGAAATTCGCTTGTTGCTCGAAATAGCGAGATTCTTAAATCAGAATAACGGTAACATTTGAAAAAATAATGTTCAGCATTTTCAACCCCATTATTACAGTCACACATGGGATCCAATCTTAAATGGTTCATAACTTCAAGTAAAGATCTTTGTTTAAATGACTTTATTTCTTAATCGTGCATGAAGAACTGAGATATATCTATTTCCAATACAGTAAATATTTGAAATTTTGACAGGCCTCGTCTTATCAGTAAGATTGGATTTAAACGAACTATATGTTGTACTAATTCTTACTTCTTGTTCTAGATTGTTCCAAAGAGAAATTGAAGAGGGGATACATGACTTTTGTAAAATAATTGTTCTAGTATGTATGTTCTCGTAATTTTGGCTGTGTCTCAGCTGATATTGCGATCTGTTGCCAACTAATGGAGGAATTAATTCTTCTATATATTGTGGGACAAGATTATTAGAAACTTTATACATAAAACACAACTTAGAGTTTTTTCTTCTGGACGATAGTGTTTCCCAACCACGTGCTCGGTAAAGATTTTCAAGAGATTCTGATTTTGTAAGTCCTGTTACAATTCTTTCAGCTTCATTTTGTAATTTTTCAATAGAATCTGAACATGAAATTGAGCATACTATCGATGAATATTCAAGGATAGGTCTTACATAAGATAGATAAATTTGATTTAAGGCTGCACGAGTTAAAGTAAACTGAAGTCTCCGCATAATATGAATTATTTTGGATGCAACCTCTAAATTATTATTTATATGGTCATTCCATTGACCGGAACTACTTAGGGTTATACCAAGATGTTTATGTTGATCTACAATTTTAATTCTAGTATTTTCAAAAAAATAAAAGTACTGGCTCACCATGATCCTTTTTTGAGAAAAATATAACAGCTTCAGTTTTATTTGGGTTGAAATCAATCAACCATTGTTTTGCCCATATTGAAACATTTCTTAGGTCATGGTTTATTATACCCTCTATATCTTGTAGTGATGTAGCAGAATAATAAAGAGAACTGTCGTCTGCATATAATCTAGTAAGACTTCATAGTGATTCTGTAATATCATTTACATAAATGAGAAACAAAAGAGACCCAAGGACCGAGCCTTGCGGTACTCCTGCTTTTAAGGGCAGAAAAGTAGATTCTGATGCTTGTATTACAACTTTTTGCCTCCTATTTTCAAGATCAGCCACATGAGAAGACGGTCACCTATGCCATGTTCTTTAAGTTTAAATAAAAAACCTTTGTGCCACACTCTGTCAAATGCTTTGGAAATATCGCAAAAAACAATACAAGAGAGTTGGCCGTGATCAATGGCTTGACATATATGGTGATATATGTCTACAAGTTGATAAGTTGTAGAGTATTTTGGCATAAAAAACCAGATTGATATTTGTATAAAAGATCATTGGTCACAAGAAAATTGTACATACGCTCGTATGTTTGAAAATAATTCTTTCAAGAATTTTACCGCAACTACTTAACAAAGAGACGGGTCTGTAAGTTAGACGGCAAAGACTTATCACCTTTTTTAAACAAAGGTGTGACAATTGCTTTCTTCCAGGAATCGGGGAAAACCCCTTCCAATAGGGAACGATTGAATAGTATACAAAGTGGTTTGCAGATACAGTTAATACAACCTTTGAGCATTCTGTGGCTTATATTATCTGGACCACTAGCCTTATCAATATCAATAGAATGAATGATATCCTTTACTTCAGTAATGGTAATTTCGTCGATTACTAGTTTATTTAAGGTTTTAAGTTGACTTTCGGGAAGTATAATGTTGTTGATATTGATGCAAAATAACTATTTAAACAATTTACCTTTTCGTGGGGAGAAGTATGCCAAATTTTATCTCCATTAGGTAGCGTATCACTCAAAGGTGGAAAACATGATCTAGAATTGTTCTTTTTAATAAATTGTTTGGTAATTTTCCAAAATCCTTTTTATCATTACAGTTAAACTCTGTCAGGTTTGTTTCCAAATTTTTAAAGAAATTTTCTTTTGCATATTTTTTCATGTTATTAACAGTATTTCTTATATTCTTATATTTTGACCAATCAGAAGATTTCCCCGATGCTTTGGCAGTACGTTTCATTCTGTCTCTTTTACGGGAAAGTCTTCTGATTGCACTGTCGTACCATGGCTGATTATCAGGTCGAATACATACTTTTTACACTTTTTAACCAAATCAATAAAAGTCTTAGTAAATAAATCACATGATACGTCAAGAGAGTTATTGTGCAAAATATTCCAATTATTTTTTTATATTTTTTGATTTAGTAACTCGTAATTAGCTCTGCTGTATAACCAAATAGTTCTCTCGTAGCTAGCTTGGATCTGGTAAAAAAAGGGTATAGATACATACGTAGCTGAATGGTCACTTATTTCTTGCGATAGTACAATAGTGCCATACTCAGAAATTTCCATATCAACTGGAATAAGGATGGGGTCAAGAAGTGCATTTTGTCTGGTGGGAGAATTAATTACATTAGTCATTGAATTAAGTATCAGAGTATCCTTTAAATTATGAAAATTATCATTAAGTAAATCCTCGCTTAAATCGCCTAGTATGATTACATTTTTTGATATGTTAAAAGCTGCTTCAATGTTGAGATTAAAGTTTCTAAAAAAATCTTTATCTGCTGTTTTGGGGCTATAAAAAGTACCAATCAAATATATGTCAGAATTAACAACGATTTTTACCCAAATCGATTCATTACAATAAGCCTCAAGATCAGCAACTCTTGAATGAACAAGGTCCTTATTCAAATATACAAGAATTCCACCTCCATGGCTAGTTGTGTCTTTTCTATAAGGTTCGTCAAAAGATTCAGAAAGGTGCAAAAAGTCATTTGTAATAAGGTAATTAAGATGTGTTTCTGTGAAACAAATGATATTAAAATCTAGAAATTCATCTTAAGAGGATACATTCGCTTTCGGCATAGACAGGCAGATATACGAACATTAATTAACAAACCTTACAATTGCTCATTATGAGCACTTCGTGCTCAGGTGAGCTAAAAATAATAAAATAAAGTCACTGGCAACGAAAGAGCTGTATTGAAATTGAAATGGACGTATTAGAAATGAGAAAAAAATATTTATTTGTTCATCAGTTGTTCTGGCAATGAAAGTCTGCATCTTTCATCCAGAACCTTGATTGCCAGAGTGCAGCATGAAAAAGCGGAAAATACATTGCTGGTCAGTGGATACATTAAACGAAGCGTGCTCACTGTTATACATAGACATCTGTTTTGTACGAAATATTAATGTAGGATCACATGGTTTTTTAACAAAAGATATTCAAAGGATCACATGATCTTTCGATCTGAAATGCCAAAATTTAAGATCACGTGATTTTCTTGATTTACAGGTATCTGATTTGGGCATTCTGGGTAGCTCTACAGAACCGGACTACTTTTCAAGAAACTGTATGCACAGGTTTGCAGCACCTAGATCTAAACAATGCTGTTTCTTTCTTTTTTTAAAAATATTTTCCCATTCAAAATTAATATATTTTTAAGAAATTCGGAGCGAAAAATTGGCTTGATTTTTCCATTGACGTATTATTAATAGCCATTTTCCGCTTGCTACCGTTTTTAGGCAGAGAATTTTAGTGTACGCACTGCGGATTGATATACTTACCCTGTACAGGATAGTGATGCTTCATAGCATTCAGCATACCTCGGGTGATCCGGTGATCAAGTCCCTCGGCTTTATCACGTAACTGGACATGCAGCTACACGGTACATTTCTTCGCAGGAAGTACACCACTTCACCGTTCTCAAAATCGCAACACTTTACTTAAAAAACAAACACTAACTTATCACAATTTTCCGCGGGAATATGTCTAAATACATTTCGAATGACAAACAGTTAGATCTAGAAGGCCAACATTTATTTTCTAACTCGGTCTATCAATTACGTTGGCATTTTTCGGCGATAGGATGCTGGTCACCATGGCTGTTGTTGCCGTTGCCAATCGATTTACAGGGCGCCGCCATGTTTAAGAATATATGACTGGCGGTATTTCAAAATGGAAACCCTCTTGATACGGACGACGTTAGATGTAGGTACCGAATCGGCCAAGTAGTGACGAGTTGCTTTCTTTGCAGATAGATCAATCTTCGAAAAATATAACATGCGCAGATAACGGAGGAGATACCTTTGTTCATGAATAGTAATTTGTAATTATGTTGTTAGAAACTGTGGCAATGTTTACTCTAACATGACACGTGAATTCAGCTCTATAAACACAGTGCAAAATCTACGTCATTCTACATGTATATAGAGTGACGTCATTCTGTATAAAGTAAGTCGCCTGTGGCTGTTCCATGTCTTTGCCCTCGTCATTTCCCGCTCCTTGACCAAATAGGAAGGAAACTCTTCAAGGATTTACCGATATAAACTGACTTAATAATAAAAGTTGACAACGATGGAAGTATTTGAAATGTTACCAGTAAACATTCGTAAATCGAGTGTCTTTTCAAGTTGAGGTTAGTTCAGACCGTTGTTGCATTGGAAATGGTATTGGGAGTGGGCGGAGTAATAATCAGAGCATTCGAAGCAACTACGACTCTATTGCTTGACAATACATTCATTCTTTTTTGTCATTTGAAAGGGGGAAAAATTAACAGTAAAAGGTACGGTTTTTTTTATGTTTTATTTAATGCCGAAGTTTTTTTTTGAAATTTTGATTCTTTCATATTTACCGACTTGGCAGCTGGGATTTGTTTTGGTAAGTAAGTGGAACAGCCGTGGTACATGTCTGATGTATATTCTCTTTGTCAAGGAAGTTGAGTTATTGATGCAGTCAGATTTCTTTCATTATTAATTTTGGTCAAAATAAAAATGAACGTAAAAAAAAAGTTACGCGGGGCTAGTGATTCATATCTTTAAATTTTTTCGTGGGAGTATTCTTGGACGAGAAACTTCAGAGCCCTAGCCAAGTAACTCACATGAGTGTGTGAGCTGTCACCATGATGTTACTGAAATAATGTTGAAAGCGGCTTAAAACACCAACAGTCAATCGTGATTAATTTCAGGTGATGTATGTGGCTTCCACCATACCTTACCTGCTGTTGCTAGTACTTCTTGTTCGTGGTGCAATGTTAGATGGTGCCATGGACGGTTTCAAATATTACGCATTTCCGAAGTGGAGTAAATTAGGCGAATTCGGGGGTAACTTTGTCATTGAGTGACAATTAACTCACCTTTTTTTGCGACTAATAGCCACAACTAAGGCATAACACCGAAAACCAACTAGTCTTGATATGACACCGCATAGCTATAGCCCCGAACAGAAGAACAGGAGATCCAACAGAAATATCTCTACATCGAGATTTCCAAACGATCTGTACCGGTTGCTGCTATTTTGGCGTTTTTTAAACCACGCATAAAACATGCATTAAGCCTTTTCCAGACAATCCCGGGTTTTGACGACCCAAAAGAAAACTTTCGAAAACATAGTGAGAAAAGGAAAAAATACTGTTAAACAGCCTATTTTAGCCAGTTTGTCTGCAAATGCTTTCAAATTGCACAAGCCCAAACTTGTCAAAGTTGAATGCATTTGTTGACGACAAATTATAGAAATATATCTAAAATAATTGGATTTGTTAATGAAATATTAGAAATCCTTGTCGGGGAAGAAAAGTTGACAATGCTGGTCTTGACAATGCTGGTTACCAGCGTTGTCTCCTTTTCCCAAACGTTTTAAAAAGCTTTCGTTCTCAGAATCGTTAAAACACTGAATTGTATGTTAAGGGCTAATGATTGATACAATGTTGTAGTTTGGGCGGATGCAGCAGTACAGATGTTCTACTCTGCGGGAATGGGTTGGGGAGGTATATCAACACTAGCAAGCTATAATGACTTTCACAGCGACGTGGAAAGGTAAAGTCACAGGTTGACTATTCTTTTTTCTGAGGAATATTTGTAACTTACATTTAACTATGACTTTCTGGGACATTGCAGAATAACTACGAATACTACACCGTCACTAGGTCTGTTGCTTTTGATGAAAAGCCTAAAAAATCAAAGGTCTGCTTCTGGCTATTTGAACGTTATTTATGCGGTTATATTTTCTAGTTTTGCAACTTAGACCTTCCCATCGGGACACAAGTTTTAACTTTCTCTTCGGTGGTAGGTTAGGGGTCCCGCGTGGCTCAGTGGCAAGTGTAGGACTCATGACCTGGAGGCCCCGGGTTCGAGCCACACTGGATGCGCTGGATTTTTCGTGGGAGTGTCATAGCGTAAGACACCTCAGGGCCCTAGCCTAGTAATGGTGAAACCCAGGAAACAGCTCGTACATGAATTATGCGAGCTGTCGCCGTGATATGACTGCAATAATATTAAAAATTAAAACACCACACAATCAATCAATCAATCAACGGAAGGTAGATTGCTATACCAAATACGACTTCTTGCAAACCCTCGACCCGGTCCGTACACGTCGGCAGCTATCAGCGAGTAATTTCTATTTTCAGAGAGGAAATCGGAGCAAAATAAAATCGTCATCTTGTATACCAAGCGCCGGAAATTACACTGATTTTTCGTAACTTTGTTGTCTGATGGGCCAGCCCAAGGCCTGGAATGATTGGTAAAAGAAATACTACGGGAACATGGATGAGTGTATTGTCCACTGAAATAATAAATTTAAAACGGCTGGAAACACCAGCTAAACGCAACTGGTGATTAGACGCCTAGTATATGCGCATGTGTCCTTACGATGTGTGCTATTCGCATACATCTTACAATTCTTCGGTGAATATAGACCGCTTTAATGCTAGTAAAATGATAAAACTCCACTTAAAAAAAGAGCACATGAGTCGCAATTTTCAGTCGCAATCTTATAATATGATGATTGATTAAAGTGACCTTTAAACGCGTTGTTTATGCTTTAGACGTAAACTGTTTCTTTCATTTATTTACCATTTACATGCTTGATTAATACCTTCAAGAATACATAAGGTGATTACAAGTTTTAATAAAAATCAACTTGGTTATCTCGTCTATTTTGTCTCCAGATATGCCATAGTGTTACCGATCATTGACTGCCTGACAAGCTTTTTCTCCGGTTGCGTGATATTTGTTAACCTTGGGTACATGGCCAAGGCTGCAGGGGTTGATATAGCAAGTGTCGTCAACGAAGGTAATAGAAGGACTGATGGTCCTGAGAGAATTATGTGCGTTTGAAGTTTGCGACTTGATAAGATGGGACGTTAACTATATAATTGAACATACCTACTGATTTCAATTTCAGAACAAAAGATGATGATGGTAAGCTTCTGACCCTCCCCCATAA
Organism: Hippopus hippopus; assembly: GCA_946811185.2. Taxonomy (NCBI): domain Eukaryota; kingdom Metazoa; phylum Mollusca; class Bivalvia; order Cardiida; family Cardiidae; genus Hippopus; species Hippopus hippopus. The sequence goes on along the minus strand of OX328111.1, from coordinate 24,165,621 downwards.
TCATGCTTTATTCAAGTTTCTTAATTGTCACCCGATTTTACCTACAAAAAAATTGAAACTGACTCAAAAAGAAGTCCGTAGGAGCAGTAGTATGAGTGCTAGGAACAACCTCTAAAAGATCAAAGTGACTTTTTCTTACCCCGAGTGACTTATGTAGAAAGTTGCCAAAAGGACTATAACGACATTTTAAGTTAACGAAGTTTCATCAGCTTTTTTTACAGTTCATAGCTGCAGGGGTGTGGAAATCTAAGAAATTTCTACTTTTCCACGGACAAGTAAATTAAAAAAGTACACTTGTCCGCCAGTGCGGCTTACTTGTCCAAAGCAGAACCGTTTTCAATTGCATTCAACCACGCCTCGTTAAAAAGACACTGTCTTGTTTGTCATATTCATTGTCGCGGTACGTTTTATATTTACGTTTGGAGCCGCCGGATGCTTCCGAGGTCTCAGACTTCTCACGATCCGTTTGCTTGAAGATTTAATGATGAAAGAACGATCCATTTTCTCCGATTTTACGCATCAGTTGATCGTTGAAGCGCAAATTGTTTCGGTTCGAGACCGTTTCCAGCAGAGGAGATAATGCCTAAACCAAGGCCCATTCGCACCGAAGTTGTACCATCAGATTAAAGGCTGAAATATTCACATGTGTGCCATTGTCGTAAAAGATCTTTGAATCGGTGCTAAAATGATAAAAATAAAAATATTTTAAAACATAATGGTGATCTTGCAAGTATTCAGACATTTTCGTAAGCAAAAAAGTCGACGTGCAGAAACAGCCGTACATTATACCGACCCTATCGTATGCGGTGAATGCGGAGGTACACGAAAGGTGTATTTTGGGTTTCCAGACTATTAAGAGATCATCTCAAGCCGCTGTTTATCATTCGAATTGTCAATTTATGCGAAGGGTGAACATTTGTATTTCACTGCTTTATGTTTACAACAGATAGTTGTTTCAAAATTTTCCCTTATTGTCTACTTGTCCGCGGACAATTAGATTGAAAAAAGTCACTTGTCCGACGCCAATTGTCCCGAGTCGGACGAAGGGTTTCTGCACCCCTGTAGCTGGCTTAATGATGCTTCAAAGTTTTTTTCTATTTGACGTATTGACCTAGCCTAATACATGTGGTCACAGGACATAGAACTGAATTTCTTGTACACAATGACAAAACAAACTTTTTCGAAAAAATTCAATAAATTGGGACAGAATGTGGCATCTGGATTTATAACTGGCTTTGAATCTCATGTTCTCTTGGGAAAACAATGGCGCACGAAAAAGCGTGGTGTCGAAACCTTATTCCAATTCAAGTCAGGGATCTCCTTCATTGCATGTTTTTGCAGTTATTCTTCTACGTTCTGTTGTATAAACTGTAACTGTTCCTTCAATAGCCTTGTTTACCGAATTCTGTTGAGTTTTAGGGTTTCTAAAAATTGAGTTTGTTACCCCGTCGCATCACTGTAGTACCCATTGATAGTTAGTAATCTTGACCTGTTGAATGTAAAAATGATGAAGACGACCCCAAAAGGCATCTCTGGATGCAGACAAATCAAGTCAGGACGTTGTTTCTAAATGAAGAAAGGAACTTACCCCTAAATGGTTAAGAGCTATTCCATTTCCCTCTGTAACTTTAAAAAAAAAGTAAATAAAAGTAGGCTTTGTGAACTGTTTCTTCGATCTAGCACGATCAGAATCATCATAACGTAGCTACGTGCAGTGTGAACCTGCAGATGAAGAACTCTTTCTTTTCTTATGTATATCTGACCATCTGGCCCAGAAGTCCGAAAGTTGGCTGTTGAGTTCTTTTCTTTCTTTTACTTTTTTTTCTTTGCAACAACAAAAAATACCACCTTCAAGAGAAATAGGAAGTCGTGATAGATAGTCTTTCGCATCTGAAATCACCTGAAGCTGCGTGTCACACATTGCTGGCCTTCGCCGAAAAAAGTAATGGAAAGCGCAATTACGCACTATATGGTCAAGTGATTTCGTGCTTTAACAGCGTAACGCACATATTGCACAACTTTATCTGAAATACTGTTCTTGTTCTGCCATGATGACGACAGATAATTCAACCCAGAGAGAGATGGAGATGTTATTTCGTTTTCTTTTTTCAATCTTTGAAGGACCAGGTATAGCCTTCATGGTTTACCCAGAGGCCATCTCGCATCTACCAATACCTCAGTTGTGGTCTGTCTTGTTCTTTCTCATGTTGTTTACAGTCGGCCTAGACAGCCAGGTAGTGTGACCTTATTTGTTAAATTGTACGACACAGTTTTAGACAGATTCTATTGAAATAATCTTATTAGATCAATTATAATACAGTTATTAATGACAAAAGCAAAATTGGATAAATGAGTACCCTATGAGTACCCTAAACGAGTGAGCTCCGCTCTATTCCTTTCTTTTTATGCATGATCATCTAAAGATTTTACATGTAAACGGCTAAGAAAACATTAAGGTACAGAAAATACCATTTTGAGAAAATTTCATTAGTTGCTTAATTATTGTCGCGATAACTATCTATTAAACATCTGACGCAAATCTGGTAAACCAGAAATAGTGTAGCTCGGCATAGTGTCAGAGCAGAATCGAAATTGTAATTAGGTGGGAGAGTTTGACTATTTTTCAGTGATGCACTGTATATTTAATGAGTTATGTAATGCAACTCGATGTACATGACTGATTTATGTTAAGTTTCATTTCACCTTTTGCATTTACATATCTGTATATACACCATACATTCATAAATGCATTTATTTTTTCATAATATCTCTCGACAGTTTTGAGTAGGCTCCAGTTACTAACATGGCTTACACATCTTGCCTTATTTTTTTGTCAGATTGTGCATGTACAGACCTTGACGAGTGCTATCATCGATACATATCCTAAACACCTACTGAAAAGAAAACTCCTTGTGACTGCTTTAATCTGTACAGTCTTCTGTCTTTTGGGCTTCACTTGTGTTACTCAGGTATTTACTGTAACGTCTTTAAGATCAAACAATAACTAATTTTCTGTGATTGTTTACGCTGTTTTCAACGGTGCTTCAGTGATATCACGGAGTCCAAGCATCTATCAATACCAAAGTTCCTTTAACCAGTACTATGCATGATTTTTTCAAGCCAACTAGTAGTTGCTTCCAATAATATGTAAGATCTGACCTAATTTGATGTTTGAGATACAAATTTATCAAACGAGTCTGGAATACATTATTAAGCAAGCCAAGCCAACAAACGTTATATTATTCTTATCATATTAGCTTTGCCTCAAAAATTAAATTTATTGATTAAATCTATATCAAAAGAAATCGTCGGTTTGACATATATGTACGATCAAGACAAACAAACATTTTTCAAAAGGTGCTGACGTATAAAGTGAGAAAAGTTCGTCTGCAAGAGATAATGGGTAATTTCCTCCAATTGAATCATTTACCAAACGACAAAATATAAGACTTGTCCAAATTGTAAGCATATGCAGACGACATTTTTCGCTTGGTTTAATTGATCGAATTTGTCTTTCGAAGGAGAGAAAAAAAATATTAGAAGAGACGGAATGCTGGTTAACAGCATTTTCTCCTTTTCCCACAATGCTTTCATAAGTCATCTTCCTTAGGGTCATTAAAGCACAAGACTGTTAGGGAAAATGTTAAATAACATTTAGCTGGATTGCAGGGAGGCGTATATGTACTACAGATATTGGACTGGTACTGTGCAAGTATAGCTGTCATGTTTCTAGCTTTTATGGAAATGTTCGGTCTAGCTTGGATATACGGTAAGATTTGTCGAAGAGTAGTAGAGAGCAATTTGAACGGTCGGAGAGATTCTAGTTCTAAAGCTTTGTAAGATGAACAGATAAGTGAGACTGAATTCAAGACAGTTATCAATGAAACAGTGTTCTGCCAAAGGGTATTGAAAGATAGGGTAATAGTCTAATAAACTTCCCTAAGAGATTCTAAGCATAGGTGCATACACTGATTTTGCACCTGGACCTGTCAGTCTATTATTCCATTTTTTTAAATTCAGCACACATTATTTTAACGAATGAAGCCGACTTCAAACAACCACGAGAGCTGTAATGATGCACTTAAACATGACAGCAATTTCAAAAACTAGTTCATGTCACCAATCCACAATAAAGTTTTTTATTAACCACCTAGTAATTTTCATAGAGGCTGAGTACATATAGTTGATGTTTTGCTTGAAATGTGAATCTTAGAACTGGTACTTGGTGCCATTGATGAAAAACAAATAGATGTAGTTGCCATTTTTATACAAATAGGAACAGATCAGTTATACAGTGACATCCAGATGATGATTGGGAGACCCTTAAACCCCTTATGGCGCTATTTTTGGAGATATATCACACCCATAATTATTTTGGTATGTATGTATGTATGTACTTCTGATTTTTTAGTCTAGTTAGGAGGAGAAAACAGAACTGTGTCAGTGTCGCCTGTTATGACATGACCAGCTAATTTCTGACTTACGGGACATCTGGCATATTTACTTTTTGAATGATACTTTTCTTTTGCCAAGGCACAAAACATATAGCCTTTCGGTAACCGTTTTTCAACCGGTCACATCACAAGAGGACTCCCTCACCAACCGGGGCACGAATCTGACCTTCCCTATTGTAGGCGTATTCCTAAAGCATTCGCAACGGAAACCATCTACTCAAAGAATCTATCAAAAAGAAACTGTCAATCACAAAAAGTTTCAAGGATAGCGATAAGGTTTTGAAATAACAGTGTCTTCTGGCAATCCTCGACCAACATTTACGCAGTCCTTTTCTGTGAGCATACAAGAAAAACTAAAGCTTCTTTTTTCCATAGAGCTTGCTGTTGCAACTCGGGTCTTGAAAAACGTGTGAAGGTTTAAGAAGTAGTTCAGAGGTTGTATTAAGATCTGGACGTACCGTATTTTCCGGACAATAGACCGCGGGCTATCTGTAAAAAAACGGAAATTTTCAAGGGTGCGGCCTATAAGAAGAAGCGGCTTATACGTTAATTTTGTTTTTCTAAATAACCTGTTAGTGATGCCAGTAAAACTGAAAATAAAGGGAAACCAGTTTACAGATCCCCATGTGGGTGCCACCTTGGTTCACGCCCACAAAATATTTCTCGAACACTTATACCTTTGTTTTGTCAGTAGATAAATTAATCCGCTTGCAAACTTGTGAATATGTTAAAATTCGTGACCAACCTAGATTTTCACACCTTTTGTTTGATGATATCTATTGGTACTAATCAGCGGTTAACTGCGAATGTAATTAAAGGCGTTGTTTGGTGTGTACCGTCAATCGAAGTAACAATTTGACAAATTTGAACTTCCTTAAAATTATTCGACAGTGGACGAACGAATGATAACGGTCTCTAGTGTTCTGGGTGATTTGATCTGCAGAAGGGGAAATTACTTCAATGGAAAGAAAAAAAAAGCATAAAAAAGGATAAATTTGTTTTGTATCTTAAACATGTGTAATACATATACCGGTACAAATAGATGTACATGTATCTAAAGAGGGATGACATTGTATAGTAGCCAAGCGTATCGGCCGCGGCTTATGTACCGGTGCGGCCTATAAAATACTTTTTATTTCTTAAATAGTTAAAATGGAAGGGTGCGGCCTATACAGTGCAGCGGCCTATTGTCCGGAAAAATACGGTAGTCTTTAATAGATGGTCACCGATAAAAATAAACCGCTGTCAGTCTTTTGAAATTTCACACCAGACTAAGTAATTTTCATGGGACACTAGTCTAGTTCCCAGTATTCACCGGTCGAGTTATTTCCGCATCCGCTTGACCTAATTTTGGTAGAGCCAACGATGATGGTATATAGATGTGCATGCAGAAGGCCGAAGCAACAAATGAAACACTGAAAGAGGAGAAAATGTAAGGTTTTCTCAACAAATCGTTTTCTATTCAACGATTGGATCGCCGTTAAACTCGGTCTGGAAGCGATGTAGCATCAACTCGTAAGGTCTTTGGAGCCGATACTTAAAAAAAATATAGTTTTTTAATTTTCATTTCTTCAGTTTTGCCAAACTTCATCATCAAGTGTAGAAGGGGTTAGATATATTGCATTAGTACTAAAACTTTTTCTATTTGCTCACGATTGTTGTTTCATTCCGTAGACTATTTGGGTGACCAATATGGCTCAACTGACACCAGTTCGATACGGGACCATCAAGTATCCGATGTGGGCCTTAGCCATTGGCTGGATCATAGCCTTCGTGGCGCTGATTCCTCTTCCAGTATTGGCTATACGAGAGCTCAATAAAGCAAAAGGATCCAGTTTTATACAGGTAATAAACCCGAAAAAGTATTGCCTCTTTGAAATGCCAAGGTTCACTTTATATATCTTGGCTGACTGCAATGATCAAAATCAGACTGTAAAGCCATAAAAATCAGCTGTTCGTATTATTCTGTCCTAAGTCTCTATGATAATATTGGCGGAATCAATGCTGACGTAAAAAGAAAGAAAATCGATTGAAAAAATACTGGCAAACAGCATGATCTCCTTCTCCGGAAATATTTTCTTCCCTTTCAAAGACATCATTTTAGCGATAATTATTTGCTTTCTCAATGTGGATTAGTCTGAATTCTTGTGGTTTGGAAACATTAATCCATAATCTTGTCCTTGTATTATTTCTTAAGGCAAATAGAAATTTACTTGTTATAAGTTAAAAATGCACAATGTCAATTTCAAAATACAGTACACATATAGATATCTAAAAATCATTTTGCGTGGAAACTTTGTTGTTTTAAGCAATTTCCTTTTTTTTCGCATAATGTTTTCACAAACTGGCTGTTCAAAGACGGAAATGAATTCGTCTGCATTTCGTGGAAAAAGTTTCTTTTCCCCTTATTGCGTTATTATCCCATCTCAATAACAATGCTAATTTACCGCCTAGTTCTCCGAACGAAATGCATGCTACCATCTTGATTACAAGTAGCCTAGCTATAGCCCTTTTTTCTCTGCAAAAGAAGGGTAGCCGCCGTACTTTGTTGGAACCGCGTGATAAATTCCATTTAAACGTGCTAGCAAACTAAATTGTCTTTTTTTTTTTCATAGAAACTGAAATCCTCGACGAGACCTAGTCCGAGCTGGCGCCCAGCAGACGAAAAAGCGTTCACAACTCTCCCCTATGAAGAATAAGTTCCATCTCAACACGGATATTTTAGCACTGGCGAGGCAAAATAGCATGTTTATCCAGTTAAATTGAAAACATACCATTTAAAAGCATGAAAAAAATTGTGGAGATGACAGTCTGTTATCGTGTGGACGGGCCATATGTTAGTCGCTGGCAGAAAAAAGAATTTTAAAATCAGACAAAAAAGAAAACAAAAAACACAGCTAGCTGGCAGGTTTTTACCTAGTTTAGAAATTGATTTCTCTGTCAGCGACTAACTCTTGGACCGACTGTACTATGACAGATTGTCATCTTCACAATAATTTCTATACTTTTAAATGGTTTAATGTAAATTCAAATGCATTTAAATACCCACTTTGTTTACATCTGGCCTTTATTGTTACTTTAATATTAAAGTATACGGATTGAAAAAAAAAAACCACACACATCTGACATGGTCGATATTTCTTGCAGATGCATTATACCCCCTTTCACAGAACATGACAAAATTTACGGAACAGTGTTTTTTCGATAAGATTTTTCTTAAGACTCTTTGAAATGATTACAAGTGTTTTTCTTATTTTCCCTCGATGTTTATCAAAAACCTTTCTCAATGTGGTAAAGGCACGGTATTGTTATGGTATATGTTTAACATGGTACACTTCAGTTTAACTATTACCCATGTTTTGGACCAAGAACATTCTACACGAACATGCAGACTGCTCTTCCTCTAGTAAAGTACATCAGACACCGTCTACGGCTACCCTAAGTTTCAGTCTGATCTCCCCCCCCCCCTTTTATTGGACGCCGCTCGAAAGCGGCTTCCAGTAGGAATGTACCTAAACTATTTACCATGTAGATGATCAGTAATTATTCGATTGGTCATTATTTTTGGAAAATTTCCAAAAATGTCGTGTTGTTGTGACAAAATTACTCCACATGACTCTTTCTTGAATATTCCAACAGACCTACATGAAAATCAAGCCTGTTTTTCTTGCAATATATAGTTCATTCCCAAATAACAATAAAAATACAGAAAAATAAACATCCTTTAATTGGCTAGTCCCCCGAAGTATTCAAACATATAGGATTCCTTCTATTCTCCCAAACGAAGTTGTTTATCACAAGCCTTCCCACCTCTCAATGGTTTTCGCATTTGTCTACTTTTTTACAAAACAAAATAATGATAATTATGATAAAGACAGCATCTTAGAATATGATAATCAGAAGCAATTTTATGTACAAGTTTTTCGTCCAGTCTTAATCTGTAAAGGATAAAACGGCGGTTAACCTTTGATCAAGGTATAGACTGGTAATCTCCCTACGCGGTTAATCGAAGAACAAAAAGGAGTCTACGTCAGCTATTTATAGAATACTTGCGAAAAGATAACCCTTTTTTCTTCCCTTCGTCGACACTTTAGCCGAATGGATTTTTGTTACACTGAACATCTATCTACCTTATGAGACCTGTAAATTTTAGCATTTACTGTATTGTTTGTCGAAGCTGTTATGATCAGACTGTACGTGCTGGACAGTATGGTCCTGATCTACAAAACCCGTGAAAAATAAATGGATCGTGATGTACATTGACTACAGAAATTATCATGGTGGTGCATGGTGCTCTAAGGGTTGAAGCTGCTCGAAAATGACAGAAATAGATCAGACAGCACATAGCCTGTGTAATATTTTTTTAATATTGTGTAAGATATCGTAAACACAAAAAAAAATCTTGTTTGTTTTCCTTACTCAGTCAGTCAGTGTAATAATTTCGTTGTGTAGTCGAAGGATTAAAGTTATTACAGAACCTATTACTGTGCTAACACAACTTTTTACGTCGCTGCTGGTCAAAGGTTTAGAATAGCTCTTGAAATTTACATTAGAAGTTTTACACTAGGTTTGTACAAGGCCTATGCAGAAAATGGTTCAAGCTACTGTTTATTAAACGAAATATGTTTAGTAATAGTTATTACGTTGTGGTTGAATAGATCCAGATCTTTAAAGACTTAAAAAATGTTTTTGTGTGTGTATGTGTGGGTGCGTGGCTGCCATAAATAAAAGAAACTTGGTTTTTACCAACTGTGAAGGCTATGATCAGAATAATTTTGGAGATGCCATGCAAAAGTTTTTGTTTCTGGAGTAGAAATGTAAAGATTCACTGTGTTACAAGCATGCTACTTAAGATACTTTTTGACAAGCAGGAAGATCATGTTTTAGAAAAAAGTTGTTGAAATTTTTGTTGTAAAAAAAAATGAAACACAAAGAAGAGATCACTGATAAAAATTGTAAATACATGTAAACATCATATGTAAATAACGATCTTAATATCACTTTGAATAATTAGTAACTTAAATAATTCCGTAGTATTGCCTTTGATGCCGCTACAGAAGTTTCCTTTCTAAAATCTTTTTAATAAATGGAAAATGCTGTACTTGAATGCGCAATTTCTCCATTTTTGAATTTCGAGTAGAAATTTAAAAATTCCGATGCTTTTACGTGGGTTTTATCTCTCTCTCTCTCTCTCTCTCTTTATAATAATAATATAAGAACAAGATTATTTAAGATTCCTCTCTAAACTTCTGTCTTTTTTTTTTACAGTTAGATGATACATGTACATATTATTTTCTGTTCCTTTTTTACTTGCATTTTAGTACCATTTGTCATGATTTTCTGTTGGTAGGGGTGTGGGTAAAGACAGATACAAAAAAAATGTAATCACAATTTCTCAACTTGAGAGTCAATATTTCTGAAATTGTCCACCAAAAGATTGCGGCTTCTATGATGCTATGCATCATAAATTTGTCTTGTATATTCTGGCATACTTTGTCAAAAATAATTGCGGAAGAGATAAACATTTTTTGCCACACACAGATCTGTATAGACCGAAAAAGGGGACCGCGGTAAAGAGTGTTTGAAAAATTGTTACCGCCTGGAATAAGGCTAACCTCAGACAGGAAATGATCAGTTTACCCTTTCACTTCGTGCACATAACATCTTCTTCTTGCAGAATTTATTTTCCATAAAGAAATTAAAAGCAATGAGTAATGTCATGTGCCATTTTGATTTATTTTCCTCTATTCATTGTCCCTTCCAGTTGCTCCGAAGTTACGTCTAGTTCTTTAACGTGCTCAGTGTATAATAGTAGCGTATAGTAGGTCAAAATTGCCGGGTTGCTGTGTCTTCTTTTTTACCCTTTTTTACCTGATTTTAAAATTTATTTTGTTCCAGCGACTAACGTTTGGACCTACCGTATAATAACAGACTATCATCTTCACAATAATTTCTATACTTTCAAAAATTATGATTAAAATTAATATGCTTTTTAACACCCACTTTGGTTACTTCTGGTCGCTGTTCGGGCTTTAATCCAGCCCTGTTTCATTTTTTACTCATTATATTTACGTTGTCCACTGCGTAAATGATATTAGGGAGGCAACATGTCATAAATGTTGCAAGGTAATGGAACCACTTCGTAATGTATCTGGAGTAATTGTATAATGGGGCGATGACTTTACACGAGGCCAGGCGGAAACAATTTGTTACATCACTCCTTATCGCGGTCTTCTTATTACTGGCTATATAGTTCTGTGACAGTAGGCTGTCACTCTGTTCCTCTATCATTTCTGATAAAGTAACGTCAGAATATGGCGAAAGGTGTTTTAATGCATAGATCCGTGATGCATTATACCAAGCAAGTCATCACATAACTACGGATCCATAAATCCATTTTGCTTTGCAACTTTTTCACAGAGCATGGCTTTAAAAGGAAAAGATGATCAGACTGGAGCCTAGGCTACGGTGGTTGAATTAAACATTGTTGCCAGGAAAATATAGCACACGTAATGGCCCGCAACACGTGAAAATGGGCATTCGGACATTCGCGTAAAGTGTCGTCTCGGATCAGCCTGCGCTGTTCGCGCAGGCTAATCCGAAACGACACTTTCAGTTTTGATGTAATTTTCTGTTTTGCGCAAGTCTACTGAATAACAAAATCTAATGCAGTCGTAAAGTGCCGTCTCGGATCAGCCTGCGCGTACTGCGCAGGCTGATCCGAGACGACACTTTACGCAAAAGTCCAAATGCCCCTTTTCGCGTGTTGCAAGCCTAATAGTCTCTTGAATCTGTCAGTAACGTCCCAAGCCATTGGAACTATTTTGTGAGGTACTATTAGTATCCGAGCTTCCGGTATTCTGTGGTGGTGTCTGACGCTGTTCAACGTCTCTGGCTGCAGGGAAACATAACAGTCTCCGGAATTCGTCCCGGTAGTTTTTGTTCCCAATCCCATACAGTATCCAGTTCAGTCCAGAGTTGACGTATCCCAGCGTGATACTGTGTTCTCTGTAACACTTCATGTCAAGGTTATCGGGGTATAACCAAACCAAAAATACAAATATCAAACACGGCATCCAGCATACCGCAAACACAACATAGACATTCATCATTAATTTTGTCCTTGACACCATGCGAGCTGTTGAAACCGAATTTAAAGAGGTTATCTCCCTTCGATTTATGATTCTTTTCAAAACAATCACGTAGAGGGTACTGTTTATGGTGATCGAAATGAACATGAAAAGCGCAGAGAGCTCACTGTACATTTCATCCACTATCCACGTGATTGGACACGATCTGAGTGGGACGTCCAGCCCATACTTGATGAACTTGTTCTGTGTAATAAGTAAAAAGCCGCTTGTAATACACCCAGCCCACATCATTAATGTCATTATCAAAAATCTCCTTGTCCGTTTGCTGTCCAACAAGTGTTTCAATGGAAAAATCACGGCAAAGAATCTGTCGACAGAAACCAAGGAGAGGAAGAGAATTGATGTTATGAGTGAAGTGGTAACAAGAACGGATCTAGTTATGCATACAGTATAGTACTTTAGAATAAGGGGCGATATTTCAGCAACTGGAAACCCCAGTAATGAAACACCAAGTAGCAAATCTGACAAAGCTACATTTAGCATCAGTTTGTAAATTGGCGCACCGCGGAACTGTTTGCTCTTAATGTAACAAGCTATAATTAACGAATTACCGAAAAATGTTGAGATTATTGTCACACAAACTAACGTAATATGTAAGTATCTAATGATGGGGTTATCCAAACAGTGTTGTAAGTGGTCGAGCTCCAGCAACAACCGCTCCTTAAAAGTGGTGTCATCTGAAATGTTGGATGTTCCGGTTTCATTGCTAGTGATGGTGGTGTTTTCCATTATTTATAGATTTGTTATCTGAAAAAAAAGAAAAAAAAAGAATCCGTAAATCATACATAAAACTTTAAATAAAAACTCAAAAGCCTGAAAGTGAGAAACATGATCTGATAGAAGTACAGAATTGCTTGGACTGGTTTTTAACTCAATACTCATTACATTTATACAATGAAATTGTCTGTGTATGTAATAATAAAATTTTGGTGCAGTGGTAATTCATTGTTGCTTAACTTTTTGTGAGGAGTATATTAGGGATGTACAGACAGTAAGATTTGTTTCAGATATACAAATCTCTGAGATTAATCTTACTGTGTGTACCGAGCTTTGAATAAAGGCTCTATATCGGCCTAAACGCCGGTACACACAATAAGATTTGTCTCATGAAATTAAATCTTAGAGATTTTTGTATCATAATACACTTCTGAACACTCACTAATACAAATCTTATGATACTCTCGTTACCTGTCGGGTTTCCCTTCCAGCATTATGCTAATGTGTAGATCTAGTGTCAAAATGGTGCTGACAGAGCAAGATGAAGTGATCCTTTAAAGAAATGCTAAGCTGTGATTGGCTAATACTCTAATACAAATCTTAGGAAATAGAGTATTGCTCTAAACCTAATACAGTTTCATGAAACTCCAGAAAATCTTATAATACTTGTATTAGGATGGCACAGACAGTAAAATTTGTCTCAGATACAAAAATCTCTGCGATTAATCTTACAGTGTGTACCGAGCTTAAGTAAACAATGTGGTGGTATAAAATGCATTTAGATTTAAATCGTGCCATTTAAAAGTATGGAAATTACTGTAGGCGACATTCTGTTATTGTATGGTCGGTCAAAGTGCTAGTCGCTGACAGAAAAATTAATTTTCAAATCAGGTAAAAAGTAAAGTAATCACTGAGTGACCTGGCAACTTACAACGTAGATTTAGATTTCATTTTTCTGCCAGCGACTTCATTTTTCTACCAGCAGCTAACACATGGACCGATCTTACAATAAAGAGGTTGAAATCTTCGCAATATTTTTTATACGTTTTAAGGTATGATTTAAAATCAAATGCATTTCAGCATCCGATGGCCGTTATTGTGACTTTAAATGAGCTTGAAATAGTGGAGTTTGTATTTGAAAGGGTTGACAAGGTGAATGAGAAAATGTTTTGTTTTCCACAACGATGTCAAACATCTCTTTCCTAAAAATGGTAAAAGCACTGCATGATCTTGTACAGGATAAAAAAAGAAAATCTTGTCTCTAAGATATCATGTCTACGTTATAACTTCCTGCTTGTAGACGCCTTCGAGTGATAACAGTCTACAGTTGTTCATAATGCAAATAGCTATATAAATGCACCGACTGTATTAGAAATTAATATGGGTTTTATGATATTTCATCGGCAAATGTACCCGTAGGCTGCTAAGCGCGACTCGCTGACCTTTTTCGATCTTTATCTACACTATCCGCAATAGGTCAGTGAGTCGCACTTAACAGCCTAGGGGTTAAATGCTTGTTTTTCAGGATGCGTAGATCAAGATCAGGTGTCGTATTTAAGTATTAGTCTGATGTTTAATTCCAATACACACTAGCCATCTGATTGCCAAGAAGTTTTGTCTCAGGTAATCTCATTATCTTCCGCTAGGTGGCTTTTTTCAAATACAGACATATCTGATTTGGGCATTCTGGGTATAGAACCGGACTACTTTCAAAACGATAACTGTTACTGCGAATTTCAAAATAAACGTTTTCTCAATAAACCGCTACCAGGTACGATTAATCCAGCTATGGTTAGCTGGCATGTAACCTATGCACCAGTCATTTATAAAAACAGCACATACAGGCTTGGGAAATAGCTTCGGTCCAAGCCAAGGCATTTCTTGTTGATAACTCTGTGGAAAAAAAACTTTCACAAATCCTGGTTCCCCTAAAATCTATATGTAGAAACCGTGTTCAAAGATGAGCAGTAAAACAATAGTATTTATAAAAACTATTTTGCCTGTTTGAAATAATTAGATTTTTAAGAAATATGGTGCGAAACAGAGACTAGATTTTTCCACAGAGGTATTGTTAATAGCCATTTTCTCCATTTTTAGCGGATTTGCTATATAGCAAATCCGCTTACTGTGATCGTTTTGACCGGAACCAAATACATCATGCGTAACGACGCATGCGCGCTCACTTTCAGTTTTGCATGGCTGGCATGGGACGAACAACGCAGATCTACAAATGATATTCAGCTCTTACCCTGAACAAATCATACATATAAGGTTTCATTTCTTTATCGAAATTTCATCAAAACTAAAACATTTGTATTTTTGAAATAGTATAAAGACCTAAACAAAGTTTGTTCTTTTTTTTTTTTTAATATGGCCATATGCGTATGAACATTGTTTACACAGACTGCCCTCGTTTTCATTCAAGAAACGTTCATTCATAACTTATATCGTTCGCTGCTCAAATAAACAATGAGATTAAGCAATATTTTCTCAATAAAATTACATTTTCAACTATAGTATTATATCAGATATCTTTAACTGTTCAGGCAGCTAGATAGAATTTGGCCGGAAATAATTTAAAGCCCTTTCGAGAACGAATGCACAGTACCCATAAAGTCGACTCGCCACCTTGTTACTGCCCTTCGACTCGTATAACGCTATCGATGAATTTCCGAATTGTTTGAAACATTTCTGCGAAACGTTTGAAGGATTGGAGATCGTGCAGTCTATCCAAAGAAATTATTTGATGTTTGATTTATGCAAAGACTGCGTTGGTAAAGCTTCCAAGATTTATCTTTAGTTATCGAAGAAATCCTTGGTTTACAAACGGCCCCGATCAAGTACGAACCCGGGACATGAGTTTATACTGAGGATTTTTGTTGGGAAATCGTGTCCTTCTCAGTGAACAAGACATCCACTAACTTGAAGCATCAGAGACTCAAACACTATTTGTCTTCAAGAAGTCCATTTATTCTCCTTCTGATACATTGAATTTTATTTTGTTACGTTCCATGCAACAAAAAGAATGCAGAATTTGCAGATAGATTTATGATAAAGGATCCACAGGAATGCATCTATACATCTTTGTATTTAGACATGTACATTTAAATTCTTTGATATATTTTTGATGCTTTGAAATAGAAGTGCATGTACAGAGCAAGTTGAACATATTTGTATTTTACTTATAGAGTAACTTTTTATGATGAACTGCTGCTGCTGCTCAACCCATATTTAAGACGGTGACTGTTTTATGAAAACAGCAAGTAATTCAAACCTTAGAATGAAAGTATGCCTAACTTTTTAAAGTTTTATAGAGGGACCCAATTCTTTTAACCATTAGGCTACTAAGTGCTACTCAAGGACCTTTTGCAGACAGTGATGATTAAGATCAGATTACACAGAAAATGCAGTCTGATCTTCAATCTATACTGCCCGGTATTTTACCCCCAAAATAACTTTAAAATAGGAATAATTGGAAATGTACATTCGACTTGAAAGTTTCATTTTGTTTATGTAAAGGTTATTTTTTACTTTGCATGGCAACTTGTCACACTGAGTGTGATCTTGATCCATTCTGGCTACAAAAGTACCTTCACCTGTACCAAGGGCAGGGATTTACACACATGAAAAAAGGACTATGTTTTGCCAGGTGATGAGTGATGAGTTCAATTCTTTTCTTTAGACCATGAAAATGGATTCACTCAAAGCTGCATTTGACGTAATGAATAACCATTTTACCAGTGTAAATATTGAATTTCAAGTATCTCATAATGCTTCATCAGGTATTTTTTGCACATGTCCCTGCAATTGTTCAGTTATGTAGTATGCAAGGTTGGCAAAAAGCAGGTTAATATGGGTATTGACCAGGGCGGCTGTTTTACAAGCGGTCAATACTGGTCACAAGTGGTCGATTGGTGGTCGATTGAAGTGGTTGATTGGGAAGATTTAATCACTGGCTTACATACCTGTCTGGTTTCTAAATTAATACTAAAAGCTCTCCTCTTACATCCTGTACATGAAGGTTTATTACATATTATCATCAGTATCATAGTTTTTATCAATAAGGTCCTTTTTTATTTGATCATAATTCAAAAGACACTATTGCTGGTCAACTAAAGAGGTTGTTGGATTGACTTTCCTTATTGAACTTACACAGATGTCGGTTCTTTTCAACCAAGTAATTTTCATCTATCATCATTCCTTACAGAGAATGTGGATAATGTTTATAGTTCTACACTGTCTCTCTCTCCACAGACACACTTAGATTTTAAAAATACAGATAATTTAACATACATGTAGTCTATGGCCATAAAAGTTCAAAGGTAGCATCATAAAGCAGCCAATATACAATTTTCAAGTAAAATTGCAGAAAAAACTGTCACACATAGGCAAACATGTGAAATATACCTGTCATTAATCTATAGACATATTGAGGTACACATGAAGAAGGCTCTAACTGATTAAATAAACAGTGGTTAAGGATACATTAATCTATTTGAAGTATATTTAAGTGTCTTCTTACACCTTTAAATTGCTGTCAAAACACATTGAATGGTGTAGAAGTTGCCTCTTTCTAACCCAGTGGGTGTGGCTTAAATCAATTACCAAAGGGACAAATCATGTGTCCTGGCTATTTGGGGTATTATACTTGACACCAGGCTTTATTCCTACAGTGTGAAATACTGTATTGACTTATATGCAATCATGATAATATCTAATCATCAAGCAATTATGTAAGGTGTCAAACATGAAACCTGGGGACCTTATTTGGAACTTTACACAGTTTTGGAACAGTTGCATAGGTCAGCTGATGAGTACCCTTTGCAGGGACAAAACAGTTTTTCCACTCAAGTCAACTCTTGCATATTGATGAATCCAACACAAATCATCCACTAAATAGCATAACTGTCCTGTTAAACCTCATCTGACCATTAAAGTTTCAAAATGACCACTACAGATATTCAATCGATCACTATTGACCACTTTTGGAGTATTGACCGGGGCGGTTTTAACCGGTAAAAACTGCCGCTTAAAACTGCCCTGGTTTCGACTGCTCAACCTTGGTAGTATGACTAAAATTCACAAAGACAAGGCTCAAAACTTCAAAAAGAAAACTTGATCTATATAGACACTGCAGAGAACCAGCCAAGCCCCAATAAAACCAGAGAGGTACACAAATAAATAAGTTGTTGTCACTGTAAGACTGAAACTGTGTTCAAACAAATGTAACCACCAGAAATCAGTCATTCATCAAATTATTTTTGAAGGCAGTTACAATCAATTTCATGTTTTGTGGTACTGTATGAGTTGACCTTACTTTACTTTTGTAAAATCATTATTTTCTTGGCTTGTTTCTTTATGAAGATACTGGTAAATTTTCATTTATGTAACAGAAGGAAGGTACATTCAATATTCATGAATTACACATGGCCTAAATCTTAAAAAATACTAAACACACCACTTAGTTTTCACCTTTCAGACTATTACATAACAATTTTGAGTTCAGGAATGAAACCAAGAACATTCTTTTGAAAGGAAAGAAGAAATCATTGTACCTGAACAATCAAATTATTGTTTCTTGTTTGATTTTGTATTTCATTTTGAAATCAATAGTTTGAAGTCGTGTAGTAATTAGGAAGAACCCCTGAAGGGATTCCTAGGTGTTAGAGTTATGGAAAGGACAATGTGCTTTCAGTAAGAACTGACATACAAAATACCACTGTTTCTATTTCCCTGAGAGGACTCCTGTGTTGTTTTTTTCTGAACTAAACCGTTTCAAAACAATGCATGCTTTATACCTCAGAATGAGGACAGTTTCTATGCTATGTAACAAGACTAGATTAAGATCAGCCTGCCTAACATAGTAAAATTCCATTTTTATAGGCACACTAATTTAGATTTGAATTGTTTACAGTCTATATGATTATACCAACTATATAAAAGTTTAGAAAGTGTTATGTTTATAGCCTGACTAGATTTGTAAAATGCTGTTGTAAAAATCAAAACCTTGATGTCTGAGTACAGAAGTTTCAATATTCCAAAAGAGTCTTGCATAATGATGAAAATGATGATTTTAGAAATGCTTAAAATGCTATAAAAAAAAAAAAAAGAAAAGAAAAGAAAAATATAGTCATCATGTTTAGTGTAGCTATGTAAGCTCACATGTTTACAAACCCTAGGGTGAGCTGTTAATATTTCCAATCTTGTTTAAAGCAAAGTCTCAGACAAAAACTACCTTCACTAGTTCTTCTGAAAACCCTTGATTTTTAGTTTAGCTAAAATTGCAAAATAAAGCTCAGCCAATTGGATAAGCTGTTTCAAAAATGTTTTTGAACATCCTTCAAAATGGGCCACACTTACCTAAGTTAAAACACATTGTATCCTTTATGGTGTTATGGGATGGGGAAAAACTACTTTAGTAAGAATGAAAATTGAAAAACCTGTTGGTCTACCAATGTTTTCAAAAACTTAAGAGCCACATTTTGTGTGGCTGACAGAAATGTTAGATTAAGGTTAACCTTGCAGGCCAATTTTAGATCATTTGATAAATTGAATGGTGTTTAATGTCACTTTCAACATTATTTCAGTCATATAACTGCTACAGTTAGCTTATTTATGTATGTTTTTAGGGGGTTTTAGCAGTTCTAGGCTAGGGCTTTGAAGTGTCTTGCCTAAGGACACTGTCACAGAAAACCATGGTCCTTCCAGTGAGGCTAGATCCTAGGCCATCAGGTAACAAGTCCTACACTTTACTGGTGAGCCATGCAGGACCCCATATCCATATGTAGAGTTAATTTTTGTAAGATTGTTCAGATTAGTCTATGTCCACCATCTATGCATAAGTTACTTTTTGTTTTTTAAATCAAAACTGGTAATCAAATGGATGCCATTTCATTATTCATTCCTTCCCCATATGACAAGTTTTAGGCACTTTAAATGCATCTGCAGACAACAGTTCAGAAATTAATACGAATGAACTGAAGTTCACTCATATGATTGAAAACACTGTTGGAACAGGAGAAATACTGCTTACCAGAATTTTGTTTTTGTCCCATAATGCTTTCTATTGCCTATTTTCTTCAGGATTATCAACATGGAGTGTTTGGTATTTACTCTTTAAAGTGTTATAATAAACCAAAAAATCAAAATTTTCTCCAGATCCAGTTGTCAGATGCCATGACCTGACATGGATATGTTGTATACTAGTCTATCCCACAGATTGATGTAAATGTATAGCTTGTGTTTTTATAAGGGGACACTTATACTGTATTGCTATAGAGCTAGGTTTTGTAGCAATGTGGTAGAGCGTTTCGCCTTGGGACCTGAAGGTTCTGGGTTCAATCCCAGCCTTGGAAGGCTATTTAACAGAACTGTTACAAATACATATAACCAGTATTCGGAATACCTTATGGCTTGTCCAAACATGACCTATATTTGACCCTTTAATTTTGAATTTTGTGTCATACAAAGTTAAATAGAGAGAATTTTTTTGGAGGATTTCCTTTTTTTAGCCCTTTAACACACAATAAATCACATGTTTTATGAGTCCTGTGTAAAAGGGCTTATTAAAACATTGTTGTAAAACAAGACATCAGTATTTCTTTTCTTTTATCCTAGAATTTTTTTGTGCCCTATACAAATGCAAACCACATAATCTGAGCCATATTTATTGAATTGTTTGTTAATGCTCTAAATATGGAGCTATTTAGTTTTTATATCACAATTCAATTTTTCTTTTAAAGGCCAATAGATACTACCAGATATATATTTCTTTTAATATAAAGTGTATGGTTAAATTCAGTAAATGATGTAATTTTGGGCGTTTGATAGTGAAAATGTACTTTAGCAATAGGTAACTCTGTTTATTTTCATCACATCAGATATAACATCTTGATACTTTTGAATATGAGTCATTGTCGATGATGCATGTTATTGATTATATACCATTCTCACAAGGTTTTCCAAAACTGTGGCATGAAATCTAATAATAACCATAGAGGCTATGTAGCCTTTTAAGGAAATACCAATCAAGATTTTTTTTTCTTAATCTTAGCTTACTTCTGTAGTAATGATTTTCCAGCCATAATTCAGTGATAAGTCATTTTTGAGTTTGGTGAGAGTATGAAAATCTGAATAGTTGGTTTTAATTTGGGAGAGTCAAAAATTTTGTCCTCTTGTACAGTGTTCAACAAGAAGGTGCAAAAATTTCATATTGCATACATGTGTAAGTAGCAATATATTGCACTCTTTGATCAAATTTGTTTATGATTGCTGAAACTGATTGACAGTTGTAGACCTTAAAACTTTGTTTTTACAGAATTATCATTATATATCATTGTCATTGAAGCAAAAAAAATTCTTGTTTTGTGTGGTTTTTTTTTTTTTTTTTTTTTAATCTTACTTATCAACAACTGAAGTATTCTATATATTTGTCAAATAATTTTCACTTATATAAATCCACCTTGGTTTGTTTCTACATGTTTGTATTTTCTAGTATGTTTACATGTAGCTTCACTACACCATTCTGTTACAAAAAATGTTAAATGCTTGAATGATTTTGAAAGCTATAGAAGAAAGGTCTTAGAATTCCGACGAAATAAACAAGTGTAAATTGTACAGGTCTTTTATAAAGAGCCATAATTATCTCTAAATCTTCTTCAGTTTATGCTCATATTAGCCTTGAAAAATATTCTTTTTTCAAGACCGTACAATGTTATCAGTTTGACCTTAACCAGATACTGTCATGTTTGCGCACTAACCATCCTACTTTAAGTTTTAGCCAGTACACCACAAAGTCACTTTTTTAAACACTGTGTATACAGTCCTACGCATATTTACAGTCCTAAATTGAATACTAGCATAAAATCATGTCAGATTGTTGGATCAAATTACTACTCTAATAAAGCAGTAAAATAACAGTTGCTGCACAGTACACTTGGTAAACAACTTAGACTCCCATTGTCCTTGCTTACTCTATTTATTACTTACATATTATAGTTCTACATGTATTACATGTGATAAAAGATTTCAATTTTCATTACATCAAAACATAGCTTAAAACTGTTCAACAAATCCGCTTTTCAGGACTTTCAGTCCTTTGATTACTTTATTAGAGGCGAGCTTCAGATTAGACAGTGAGGATTGATATTTATCCTGTACAGGATAGCGGTGCGTCATAGCAGACAGGTCAAATCTTCGAAGAATATGACATGCGCATACAACGCAGGTAATCTAAGGGGCATTAACCCTGTTCCAAACGCCAAAATTTTAAACTGATCCAAATAGATAGCTTTTGCAGAACAACGACTGATTAGATTTGGTTCATGTTATATAGAATTCGTCTTTTACTGGAAGGAAACATGTGAGAAAAGGAGAAAATGCTGGTTACCAGCATGTCCTCCTTTCGTACGTTTTCAAAAGCCTTTTTCCTCATTGTGGATAAAATTCGGAATTATTTAGTACAGACTAAAGCCCCTGAAACACAGGAATGTGATAAAAGACAAAAACCACCGCTACTAGCCTATTTTCAGCACAAAAATAGTTGAAATGACATGCTCTGGCAAATACCTGTGCAGGCTGACCCGAATCGATACTTTTTGCAGATGTATTATCGCCCCCTTTTCACAGAGTATGACATAAATTTTAATTGGTAGAAGACCTAAGTATTCCATGGTTCCTGTCACAAAACATGATACGAAAAACACTTTGTAATTGTGTTAAAAAAGATCCTTTTCCCGAGAGATTATGGTAATCGAAAAGTCCATTATTTATTATTGCAATGTCATATGTAATTACTTTGAAGTTTTCACAGGAGATTTTTGTGATTTGCAACGGGATTTTAACAAGTCTTAAAAGTTGTTTTAGTTACATACCAAGCCCACGGGTGAACGGCGAGCGACAATGTCTCAACTCATATATTTCACACTAATGTACTGAAAGGTAAACAACTCGGGAGGTATGTTCAATACCCTAGTCACGGATTTCACA
Organism: Hippopus hippopus; assembly: GCA_946811185.2. NCBI lineage: Eukaryota > Metazoa > Mollusca > Bivalvia > Cardiida > Cardiidae > Hippopus > Hippopus hippopus. Next base: position 24,143,312 of record OX328111.1, on the reverse strand, counting down.
CCGTTTACAAGTCATTTTACTACTAATATTGACATCCATAGTACCAACGGATAATGGAAACATTATTCTACAAGTAAATCATATTATGGATATCAATATTAGTAGTAAAATGACTTGTATACGGCATGAAATCCGTGACTAGGGTATTAAAAATACATTTCGAGTTGTTTACCTTTCAGTACATTAGTGTGTAATATATGACTTGAAACATTGTTGTTCGCCGTTAACCAGTAACCAAGCCTAGTTTAACGAAAACACTTAAGTTCTTATTATTATAATTATTTCTCTCTTTCTCTCAGATTTGCTAACGGACTCATTTTCTGACTGACGTTGAAGTTTTTTTTTTTAGACCCTTTTCACTAACATTAATAAACATTAATAAACTTTAGAAAAGCTCCTAAAAACCTGAGATGACAAAACGTTACAGACTCAACTCGTCGATGTAACGGATTTATAGTCTGTTTACCGAGTTAAGTCCATTTATTTTGCTGAATTGAGTCTTTAACGTTGTCTCAGCTCAACTTTAACAACATAACTTAAATCTGGTAATGTCAGTGAAATGGGTCTAAGATAACAATCTCATGATCAACTCAAGTCAGAAAATGAGTCTAAGGAGATTTGAGAAAAACAAGAGACTGAAGTTGCTTCGTGAAACCGGACCAGGGGTTTGTTGTTACTTCTCACTTCACGTTTGAATGATCCCTAACTGCTCAATGAATTCAATGAACATTTCAAACCGATCGTACTTGTCCAAGAAATAGAGTTTATTTCATCAGCTTGTGGTTAATATGGGGAAATATTTGCCTCAAAAGGGAAAGGTATGCGAAAATAACGAGTGCCGTAAGGCTTAAATTACGACATTTCTTTACCCATAACATTTCTAAGAATAGACACATGAAATATAATATAAGCCATTTCTTTCCGTCAAAAATTTCACCGTATCGAACAGAGTTTATCCAATAGCAGACACCGCGTTCTTTGCAGTCTTATTTTAATATGCATCGCCTTGTCCTCGAAATGTCATGGGTTCGCTTAGCATTTTACAGGTTAGAGGCGACCTTTTTTAGATTTGTTAGCCGCAAATTAAATTTTTCGTGAAACACTGATAGATGCTACAAAATAATCTTTTCATTGCAATCTTTTCCCTTTCCAAAGAAACTGGACGATTACGTGCAGAACAAAGGTGCAAATTTCAAATAACAGGTTGATTGCCTTGCAGTTGGTAACTCCGTCTATTTTTATGATATCAGATATGACGTCATTCTTCTTAAATAAGTACGAATCCGTATATATCTATTAACGTGTGTTACTGATTTCGTAATATTTCCTTCAACCTTTGCGATGTTCTCGTGCGAAATCTGAAAATACCTTAAGATGGTAGATAGCGAATTAAGGAAGTACCACTCAAAAATATATTTCTAACGTTTGTCTTTCTTCTTTACAAACGGCGTGCCAGATGTCGCCCTACTTTAAATAATCAGTAATCTATCTTTCATCTTTTAAAGTTTGGTGAAATCTAACGTACAACGCCTCATCGGTGGTACTGCGATATGCTGAACTCATTTTGAACTCTATTGTATTAATTTAACTCTTAACTAAACGACATAGTTTTAGGTTGGGTCAAATGGAAACCATTTGCAGAAAAAAAAAATAGATGTGATTCAAAAATTAAATTTTTTGAGGGTAAGAGTAGAAAACATGGTGGCATGAGAAAATGATGATACCAGAAATGCTTTTAAAAATACAATGTTTTCATTAGCTTTCTATTTCAGTCAAGATTGTGTAGTGAAAGGTTAACTAATTTTAACACATTATCCTACATAATTTTCTCCAAAAACCTGCTTATCAGGAATTTTACAAACTTACAACATTTAATCTTACAATGAGATAAACGCGATTATCTGAATCAAAACTTAAAACAGTGACCAAAACATGCATAGCTAACATACAAGTATCATTCAATCTGATTGAAGTTTGTTTGTTTGTTTATTTGTTTGTTTATTTGTTTTTAATCTTCATGGGTGAATTTCAAAAATGAAAGAGAAAGAAAGAAAGAAAGAAAGAAAGAAAGAAAGATGTTATCCCCTCCAATTTTTATTTAAAACAGAAACAAACGAAACACCCATGTATACTCACCAAATTCCATTTATTTATTACATCGCAAAAAGTTTACTTCATCTGTAACCAGAGTGTTGCAAAATAGGCAGAGCCAGTCTTTCAGTGAGAGATATTCAAACACTGTCCAGGTTTTTATAGAATTACCGATACATGATATCTCTGGAACCGGACAAAAACGTGACAATATCAAACATTTAAAAGAGAAATAAAGCTATGCTTTATGCTTCGTCATTTATAAGTTCTTGTAAAGAAAACAGTTATCCAAAGGTTATTGCATTCTTTACCTTCAAACTACATTTCGAACGCCGAGTCCTATACGAAGATACTGTTCTGTCCTGCTGGCCTGTATTCTCCAAACATTCTTAAGAATATTCTTTGTCTTATTCTATATTTAGAAAGTAACGCCAGTTCTGACTGGCTAAACTATTTGATTAAGCCAATCAGAAGTTGTGTTACTTTCAAAGGTTGAACATTCTTGAGAATAAGACTGAGAATGTTCTTAAAATTGGTTGATGAATACGGTCCCTCTGGTACTCAGTGGCCTCAGCTCTTGGATGTTTGCTCAGAGCTGCAGGTGTTAACAGCGGTCGTAGACGGATGATTAATTGAATTTGCATTTATTTATCGTCGCCAACGGTTGCCCATATGGGATATACCCCCGAAGGCTGTTGGTATAGTTACGGGGTATAGTGCAGATACCGTACAGGACGAAACCCATCCTAAGTTACGCCTGGTTCTTTAACGTGCTCGGTGTAAAGCACCTTAACACGGGACCTCGGTTTAACGTCTTATCCGAAAGACTATTAGTAGATGGCCAGCCGTGGGAATCGAACCCACACCCTTTACTGACCCAAAACATCACGTTCACGAGTCCTACGCTCTACCCGGCACTTGAGCTATGCGGGCTGGTCAAGAGACGGGTGATGCTCCCCGAATGTTGTGTTGTAACTAAAGAAATAGATGACAGTGTCGAGTGTACTCTCTCAACATGGGCAGTAATCAACTGTTCGTAGTTCAATCATAGAAACATCAAAGGACCACATCAAAAGGCCACAACTTAAAAGAAAATAGTTAAATCGAACTAAAAGTTCAATGGGTTATACCTGTGACATTGACCAGCCCGCATAGCTCAATAGGTAGAGCGGAGGACTCGTGAACGTAATGTTTCGAGTCACTTGAGGCTGTGGGTTCGATCCCCACGGCTGGCCATCTAAAATTACTAATAGTCTTTCGGATGAGACGTTAAACCGAGGTCCCGTGTGACGGTGCTATACACCGAGCACGTAAAAGAACCAGGCGTAACTTAGGATGGGTTTCGTCCTGTATCTGCACTATCCCCCGTAACAATACTAACAGCCTTCAGAGGGCGTCGCCCATATGGGCAACCGGTGGCGACGATAAATAAACGCAAATTCAATCAAACCTGTGACAAAAATCATTTGATCCAGAACATGCAGAAAGTATACGCACTAGCGCTTCCCATGGCCTTTCGTAGAATTCCATCTAGTGGTTGCTGAGAAATAGCTCGGAAAAAAATAGAGACTAAAAAGACAAATTGTAATAACTATAAATAATACATTGACACTATGAATTCCTCTGGGAATAAATGAAATACCATGATAAAACAACACTCTATAGTTCGATATTTCCTTTTTTCAAGAGTTCGAAACACCTTTTTCTTCTAGAACATTTTTTAGGTGAATTACCGCAGCCATATTGTTTTGAAAAAAAAAAAAAACAAAAAAAACATGGTTGCAGTTATTCACGCTTTCTCTTGAAACATAAGTAAACTTTATGGATACATGCACTCTAAGGGTGCAAGTTTGGTATTAAAATAACGAATTGGTCGTTAAAACCTGAAGTGCTGAAAGTCTTTTTTTTTTTAGTGTGGGAGATATGGATCGGACAAGATGTTTATTTTCTTTTCAAGGAAATAGGATTTCAAAACTAAGAAATTTAGAGCTATTGTTCTTTTACTATGCACTCGTCTTCTTATTGTCCCCTATCCATCGAAATACGTTCTTCACCGTATAGTATACATGTATCTGTAAGAGATACGTCCCAGACAAGCACACTTCTCTATACATTTCAGGGTGGATATACCCCTCGTCCGGTAAAATATCATTTGATAACGTTCTAGGGTATATGACGTATGGACTTTTAACTTTTGAACAACGGAAAATATTACAATACCAAGAAAGTAAGAACTGCGTTCTTTTAATCTGCTTTAGTGGCTCCATTCCACATGTGAAATATCATTTAATTGTCTATTTAAATATAAGAATTATGGCCCAGAGAAGCGAATTGTTTAAGCCGACGTCTACTCTGAAAACCTCAAGGTCGACGCCAACGCAAAAGTGTCCGGTATAATTCCTACTATTATGTAAACATTCGAGCTAAAAAACCTGACTTTATCTTAGTTCAAGGGCGGTTATGTCCTAGAAAGAGACAAAGTGTGTTTGTTCTGGATAAAGACCAATCAACAGACCGGAAATTCATAGACGGTAAAGCATATTAATGTTTGTATGGGAATTGAGACTAACGTGTTTTGATCACATGTCATAGACATCGGAAGTGAGGGAATTTCCGGTGTAAATTTGTCTCTGTATGAAATGTTACCGCCATGGAAGCTCCGGAATAATTAATCGACGAAAATTACGAAACACTGTATGTTTGCAGTGATATGATACCGTTACTTTGGAAACTATTTAATGGTTCAATAATTGCTGGAAAAGTTAAATCACGAAATAATCGACAATGCAGAACACTTATATGATGCTTCAAAAGTTTTCGCACATTGGCTGTTACGACATAACATTTCTTTTTTTTTTCGAAATGTAACATCCACCGGATATCTCTTTAGCTCAGTGGTTAAGGTGTTGGTCTTTTAAACCTCGAAAAACGAGGATCTTGTCCGCCGTGGGTTCGAATCCCGCTAGATGCGGTTTGTACTGCCATGCATTTGTTCATTTGTTTCTTTGTTACGGACATTGTTCGTAAGAACAGCATAAGGATGAAATCCGTTTGAAGAACACTAAATACTGAATATGTGTAAAAGCGATGCTCTAGGAAAAGGGAGCTTTTATGAATAATTATAATGCATTATTCCAAGCGGTTCGTTGGATAATATGGATTCATTTTATCTAAAAACAGGCTGAATGTTGTGGTAGAATAGTCCCAGGACATGCAGAAGGTTTACCTATTGCAAGAATGTTTCAATCCATCATCAGCCTGCGCAGGCTGATATCGGTCTATATTTTTTGCAGATGCATTAAGGCTATGTTTTCTAAGGGAATGACTCATACCTATTATAATATCAAAGTGACGGACACAAAGTTATCTACAGAGAAATATACGTAGCCCAAAAAAATAAGGGAACCCTGTGACTTGTTCCTTCTGACATGATATGATAGGGTGACTTTACCTCTCAATATTTCAGCAGATTCCAAGAGTAACGATATACACCCTTTCAAAAGACAATTCATTTTTGAGCCATATTAAATTGCCGCCTGCAAATATTTTGAATTTTGACAAGTCCACATTTTTCTCGTGTGGTAAAGAATTAATGGCCGATGTGTTAATGTTTGTATAGCATTGCTGATGTTGAAAAATTTCTAGCTGCATTTTTCCCCATTTTCCACAATGTTTTTTATTCTATCGAATTCAATCATTTGAGCCACAACTGAATTGTCGTCTGCAAATGCTTTTAATTTGTCGTCTGGTAAAGAGTTCAACAAATTTGAAACTATCCGTTTGCAATAAGAGACCATAAAATGGCCAATAATATATAAGTGATGAATATTAAAACAAACTATCTGTGTACATTTCTGTTGAAGTGAAATGATGACATAAACTTGTGTTTCTTTCAAAGCCTTTACCACACGAGCAAACAAGATAAAACACAATACTTCTACATGGGGTCATAACAACTTTTATTACTTTGAACTGTCTCTTCACATGGATTATTTTGATAAGGTTGCTTTTGCTGAGATTCAAGAAGTATTTGAAAAAGAATAAAAAACAATAACAAAAATAAACTGTAAACATGGTATCACACCTTTCACGTAAAATTCTCATTTTACAGAGACGTCGACAAAAGCCTTTTTATGAGAACTGTTTCTAACTTCTATCGAGTCTATATCGGTAAGTCTTAGTATGGCAAACACTGATTCAAGTTTCAAGATGAACGTTAATGTAGTGGCAGTGATTAAAGTGAAATTAATTGTAAAACTTCTAACCTTGGTCCATATTAAACAACCAGTCTTAGGCTAATTTTCAAGAATTATCTTAAGTTTTAAAGTAACGCAAATTCTGATTTGCTAAACCATTTGGTTTAGCCAATCACAATTCGTGTTACTTTCTAACTCTAGAATACGAAAAGGAATGCAGTTTAATTTGAATGGTGAAAACGGGTTCCTGTACTTATTGGAGTATTCAAATTTAAATCTGAAGAAAAAATAATTAGAGTAGTAGAAGGTATCCATAAAATGTTACAAAATAGAAAAGGCAGTCATTATGCAGGCTTTTCCATTTGACATCATTTTGTTTTTTTCTCTGTTCGTCAACAAATCTAGCTATACAAATAGACAAGAACTACATTGTAACGAATGACCAATTTCTAATTTCTCCATCTTGTAACGCTTGCAAATTTAACATCAAATTATAACAATTGCAGTGATTCGTGACAAAAAGCAATGTATATTTATTTCAGGAGCATGTTTGCCTCGAATCATTGCATTGCATACAACAGCCATAAATTCTGATAAGAATATCGTTTGAAAACAAATGCTACATGAAAGATTTTTTTTAACAAATGAATCTGTCCATATCCACTGTATAATAAGATCAGGCTGCACAAAAACCACATGTCCACAAGACCCCGATAACGCTTTGGCATTGAGCTGCGTAGTTCGAAGAGAAAGACTTCCGGAGATCTTACATTCCATTCGCTACTCTCTAACCGGACTTGAAAAGCAAAATGGCGACCTGTCCAAGGTAGAAATAGATGAAATGTTTCGTCTCGTGCGTGACGTAGCTACCAAAGTTTCGTCCGACAATACAGTGCCAAGTTGGGTTGTATTTTTTGTCGAATTCCTTTTTAATATAGGCAGCGATATCTTTCTCGATGTTGTATTTCTCGAGGGCCTGTGTGGCGCAATCGACGGCGTCCTGCTGCATGTCCTCGGACATATCGGCGTTCTTGATAACGGCTTTCCTATCAGACATGGTTGCTGTAAGAATGACAATTTTTTAAAAATTAACCCTTACATTGCCAGGGACAACTTATGTTGTTTTCATTCCAGACATCGACTTTCACAGACGCGTAATGTAGATCAATTTTCAGACTGCCAAAAAGCAAGATAAGTCAAATCATAGTTTAGAGTTGTACCAATATCTTGACCCTATACCATACAGTCACGACTTTTAACGACCTTGAGTAAGAAAACTTTTGAAAGCACCGTGGGAACAGAAGAAAATGCTGGTGACCAGCATTTTCTCTTTCCCACACTGTTTTATACCCTTCCAACACTATTTTCAATTTTTGAGTCACATGTATTTTATCGTCTGTACACACTTTAAGTTTGGACTGGTGTTGAATGTTGTCGTTTGGTAAAGAGTTTAAAGTTTATGCAGACGGTAAATTAAATCTGAATCAAATAGTGACCTCTTTCCTGGAAAGGAGAGAAAACATTGTGGGGACTGGAGAAAATACTGTTTTCCCCCTTTCCCTTAATAATTTCAGAATGCTTTTTCCTCAGGGTCATTTAAATACACGATTGTTTGGTAAAGGGTGAAAAATGTTATTGCTCATGACAAATGAGAGATAAAACTAATCTATTTACATGGTTTTAAGTCTACATTATATGGCCTGCAACACGCGAAAAGGAGCGTTCGGGGATTTGCGTAAAGTGTCGTCTCGGATCAGCCTGCGCAGTCCGCGCAGGCTAATCCGAGACGCCACTTTACGACTACATTAAATTTTGTCCTAAAGTAGACTTGCGAAAAACAGAAAATTAGAGAGTGGGCAGGCTGATCCGGAACGACACTTTACGTAAATGTCTGAATGCCCTTTTTCGTGTGTTGCAGGCCATATCAAGGCTAACAATAAATGTTAATTTCGTATGAATATATTTCCATTTTTAACAGCACAAAAAAGAGGTAGTTATCGAATATTTGTAATGGTTTTAAGACAGATCACATCAGGTTAAAGGGATGTGACTGATGAAATGATGAAATACGAGATATGTGAGGGAAGGAAAATGCCCCACCCCTTTAAAAAAATCCCATGCTTTTATGACCATGAATGGAGAGGCCTTTGAAAACATTTCAAAGCCCAATACTATCATCTGAAACTCATATAATAAGCTTACAAGTTTTTCAAAATTTTGCCATCTGATTAGAGGTATATAGATTTTTATGTATATAATTTCGATCATAAATGATTTTTTTTTAATCTTCTATTGAAATACAGGTATTGATGGAAAGTTTCTGTTTAGTTCCGCTTCGAATAAACAAAGTTAAAAAAGAAAAAATTCTAGTAAACAGCATTCCCTTCTTTTCCCACGTTATCTACCCTTCAAAAGACAAATTTCATTAATCTAGCCACATTGAACTTGTCGCCTGCCGATGCTTTGAATTCGGCAGTCTAAAATTCTGTCGTTTGAAATGAAAAAGGGTCAAAGCGCTTTTCACAATTTCAGTTGCATTAGTGGCCAGTGTAGATCAAGATCACACTGCACAAAGAAAGCAGTTTGACCCTCTATCTACACTGTTTATTTAGCCATTTAGCCGAGAGAATCTATATAAAAGGAACATTGAAACTGCACCTTTTCTGGTCTGTCTCTAAAGATGACCAGTGGGTTTATTCAGTGCTTTTAACCCTTACCACACAATCCAGACTTTTAACGATCCCAAGGACCAAGAATTTCGAAAACATTGTCGGAAAAGAAGAAAATGCAGGTAACTCAGTCATTGACGAATCCCTTCTTTTAAGTCACATCTGATTCGCCGTCTGCGATTGCTTTCAATATTGATGAGTCTGATATGTTATTGGGGGTCCTGCATGGCTCACTGGTAAAGTGTAGGACTCCTGACCTGAAGGTCACAGGTTTGAGCCTATCTGGAGGCACTGAATTATTTGTTTGAGTGTCCTTGGGCAAGACAATACAGAGCCCTAGGTTAGTACTGGTGAAACCCCTAACATACATAGATAAAATCACAAGAGCTGTCGCCGTGATATACTAGTAACTGTAATAATATTGAAAGCGACATTAAACACAATTCGATCAATCAATCAATCAGTTAAGGTACATTTCATTTGTCGTCTGCAAATGCTTTCATTATGGATAAGTCTAAAATTTTGTCGTATGGTAAATAGTTAATTCAAAAGCTTTGAAACATATTTGACCTCGAAGACGATATAATAAAATACAGTGTAATTGGCTGCAACACACAAAAAGAAGCATTCGGACATTTGCGTAAAGTGTCGTCTCGGATAAGCCTACGCAGTCCGCGCAGGCTAATCCGAGACGGCACTTTACAACTACATTAGATTTTGTGCTATAGTAGACTTGCGCAAAACAGAAAATTACATAAAAAGAAAAACGGAAAGTGTCGTTTCGGATTAGCCTGCGTGGAGTGCGCAGGCTGATCCGAGACGACACTTTACGCAAATGTCCGAATGCCCCTTTTCGCGTGTTGCAGGCCAATTTATTATAAAGAATCTCTTACCTGTGTATTTGTCTGTGTACCTGTAGAAGACTTGAAAGGTTTAACGATTGAAGATTACACTGATTGAATTACAACAAAACATTGTTTTATACGCAACGAAACTTGACAACGCGGACATAGTTGCACCTGTATTGAATTCAAATATTTCATTGGTTGGTCTGATTAATACTTATTAGCTTCGTCTATCACTGCAATTTAACCCCCCCTTTTTTTTTCCATTTAAGTTTTTGAATTGAATCCATTACAAAGTTTTATTTCCTTAAAATTCGTGTATTTATGTACCTCACGCATTGAAGCAAGAAATTTATTATCTAAAATTGCCTGTAACAAGTAGTTTCGCCTCTTGCAAAGATGGTTTTGGCCTGTATTTAGTCTTTTGCTAGAATGCCCTGTTTACCCCACATATCTATGTACCAGGTCTTCAATTATGTTTTTTTGTAATGAAAAATTCTCAAATCTCTGGGATAATTATTTTCACGGATTTCAGGAAGGAAGTCTTTACCACACAAAACTTAAGACTTATCCGAATTCAAAGAATTTTGCAGACGACAAATTCAAAGTAGCTTAAAAAATGAGTTCTTTCTTTGAAATGATAGAAAATATTGCGGAAAAAGGAGAAAATGCTGGCTACCAGCATTTTCTCCTTTTCCCACAATGTTTTCCAAATGCTACTTCCTCAAGGTCATTCAAAACTCGGGTTTGTGTTGTAACGGGTATGAGGAAAGGGACAATTTTTATTCTTCTATTCCTGTTTCAAACCATTCGGTGTTTAAAAGACCCAGAAGAAATATCATTTCTTTTTCCCACAATGTTTCCTACTCTTTCACAGATAAATCTCATCAGTTAAACTGGATTTTGTCAACTGCAAGTGCTTTCATATTTGACAAGTCTAAAATTTTGTCATCTTGGTGAAGAGTTAAGTATAGTGCAGGTCATGATCAGATTACTTACACCATGCAGTCTAATCATTGATCTAGAGAGTTCATTATTATGTTGACCCACTTCTGTAAAAAGAACCTGGCCGGGTACCTCAGTGGTTAGCGTGTCTGACTCGTTACCTGGTGTTAACGGCTTCGATATCCGGTTGAGAAAAACCTTCTTTCAGGCGATTTTTCGCCCTCACCTCTGATGCATGTGAGAAAAGTAGTCAGTGACTTGGAAAGAAAGTTGTGTCAGTACTGGTGCGAGAAGGCCAGGAAACACCTGCGTAGGGGCCACATACCGTCGTGATATGACCTAAGCGATTAAAACGGCGTTAAATTCTAATACAAACAAACGAATCTGTAAAAAAAAGACTCTTTCTGCTCGGACCTTTGGCTGCTTTTGGAAAGCATTGCGGATTGGAGACTTGGTGATACCTCTTGTATTGAGCAATTTGCTTAGAACTGTCTAATTAAAACAAGCAATTTCGTTGAAATGATATCCCCCTCCAAAAAAGACTTTTTTTGATACAAACATATTAGAGGTATTGTGTTTTCCATGTACGAGTATATTTGGCCTTTTTGTTATTGGTCCATGATGAAATTATACATTAAGCCCCCTTTTTTCATGCCACAGCATTTCATTAAATAAAAAACATATAAGAGGTACATGTATATGTTTTGGTCTTATGTGGTCTTATTGTTATTGGTATAATGAGATTATACATTAAGTCCCCTTTTTCCATAACATTGCATTTCATTAAATGAAAACAAATAATAGAAATATACATGGAGCCCCCTTTTTCCATGACACAGCATTTTAGGCTTATGATAAACAATATGAATATGAAGTTTCATAAAATTTTGTCTTGTAGTTAGAGATATTGATCTATAATGTAAATATACATCAACCCACCTTTTTCTATGACACGGCATTTTAAAAAACAAAGTATATACAGTAACTGTGGTGTTGTATGGTCAATCTGGATGAAACTTGTTGTACTGCATTTCCTAATGGTGGTTGATAGATGTGACAAGTTCCATGTAAAACCTCTGTATAGTTGACGAACAGACGGTTATTGGTCCATGATGAAATTATACATTAAACCCCCTTTTTCCATGACATGAGATTTCATTAAATAAAAACAAATGATGATTGTCTGTGACCTGTGATAAACATTATATAAATATGAAGTTCAATAGCATTTAGTCCTGTAGTTAAAGAGACATTGGTCTATAATGTAAATATACATCAAGCTCCCTTTTTCCATGACACGGCATTTGAAAAAAAAAGTATATACAGTAACTGTGGTGTTGCATGGTCAATTTGGATGGAACTTGTTGTACTGCACTTCCTAATGGTGGTTGATAGATGTGACAAGTTCCATGTAAAAACTCTGTACAGTTTTCCAGATAAGACTCAAAACATCAAAAATTCACTCGACCGCGTAACTTAAAATCGCACCCAGTCGGCCATTTTGCATCGAATCAAAAAAAGAAAAATAAAGCATATCGGCGGAATATGTTATTGTACACATGTATAAATTTCACGAAATTCCGTCCAATGGTATTGGACATATTGTCCAGGACGGACACACGGACAGACGGACGGATGGACGGACGGACAACGCTAAAACTATATCCATCCGCCTTCGGCGGGGGATAACAAGTATTTTGTCCTTGGGCAAACAACTTCAGAACCCTACCCATCTACTGGTGAAACCATGGAAATGTATATATGGACTGCTGCATGACTGAAATAATGTTGCAAGCGGTTCCAAGAAAGGAAAGAGTTATTCCAACACAACGGTCACACTATTGCTGCATGAAGGAAATGATTCATTCAAACAAAGTTCACACGATGTGCTGCGGTAATAAAGGAAAGAGTCATTTCATTACAAAGTTCATACTGTGTGCTGCGGTAACAAAGAAAGGAGTCATTCCAACACAAAGTTCACACGTTGTGCTGCGATGATAAATGAGTCATTTCACCACAAAGTTCACACAATGTGCTGCGGTAAAAAAGGAAGGAACCATTCCGACACAAAGTTCACATTATGTGCTGCGGTGAGAAAGAAAAAAGTTATTCCGACGCAAACTTCACACAATGTGCTGGGGTGAGAAAGGAAAGAGTCATTCCGACACAAACTTAAAACAATGTGCTGCGGTGATAAAGGAAAGGGTCATTCCACCACAAACTTCACAGTATGTGCTGCAGTGAGAAAAGAAAGTCTTTTCAACTATGGGCTGCAGTGAGAAAGGAGAGGGTCATTCCAATACAAACTTCACACTATGTGCTGAAGTGAGAAAGGAAAGAGTCATTCCAACGTAAAGTTCTTACCAGGTGCCTCGATGAGAAAGAAATGAATTATTCCGGCATAAACTTCACACTATGTACTGAGGTGAGAAACAAGCCAGTCATTCGAACACAGAGCTCAAACTACGTTCTCAGATGAAAGAGAAAAAGATACATTCCAACGAAAACAAAGTTCAAACTATGTGCTGCGATGAGAGGGGAATGACTCAATCCCGTCTCATTCCATGATATTGTTTGATCTTCGTGTTGCAAACCAGGTTTTAGTTGCTCGGAAAGAATGTTTCAAGTTTGTCGCAATTACTTTCATAGATCTTAGAAAACAGACAGGTTTCATTCCTTTCTTATCTTTAAATGTTTTTCCAACAATGTTAAATGAGTGAAAGTCTTCAGAGATTTGGATAGAATGTTTAGCGAAGTACTGGTAAAAGAACCTCTAGGAAAGCACAAACAAACAAATAATCTGAGCTAATGAAGTTTTGCCAACATATAAGAAAGAATAAAAACAATATTTATCATAAAAAAGTATATTTATTTAGAAAAAAAATGTATACAACATACACTTTAAAGTTAAAATAGACAAGAGAAAGAACACAACTAAATACCAAAACAAAAATGGCTGACCCAAGGTCGAAGTCCACCTGTATCAACCTATCAGGTTACAGATACAGGCTTCATGAAGCTCATAGATTGGCTAAATAGATGTGTTCTTGTTGTCACAGTCCATAGCAACTTTATACACGATACAGTTGTTTTATTGTTCTAATATATATATATGAAACTTATTAGTCTAAGTATATATGAAACTTATTAGTCTACTTATTTGTATTAGCCTGAAATTCTTCATAATTGCCATCTACAGATCTAACCCCTGGAATGTTCCTTGAAGGTTATACCAATTTTGTAGACAGCAAAGATTAGAGTGAGCAGTCTGATCTAGTATCTGCGCTATCTGTTTTTTTTTTCAAATTAACATACATGTACATGTAGATCTATTGTACATGTATATATTTCTCCCAAAATCTTCATTGCAATGTTTCCAATGCAACTGACGGAGGAGTCCATTTCATCTATTTAATATCATCTGAGCACAGAGTCAAAGGCAGAAATATCATGTGCAGCCTTTGAAATAACTTTGTTGTACAATCAATACAATAATAATACTAACAATACACAGATAATTCATACTACAAGCAAGCTTTAATCATCACTTTACATTTACGCACCTTTTCTCGGGTGAAAATTTTGAAACAGTTTGAGGTATATTTTATAAATGATAACAATTATTTATTCAGTAAACTTGTGGTCAATTTAACTGAACAACTTAAAGGCCCAGTAAAGGCCAAAATACCAAAGCAGGTGTCATAATACATTTAAATTTATATCATACCATCTAAAAGTAAGAAAAATATTGTGGAGATGACAGTCTGTTATCGTGTGGTCGGGCCATATGTTAGTCGCTGGCAGAAAAAAGAATTTTAAAATCAGGCAAAAAGTAAACAAAAGACACACCTACCTGGCAGGTTTTAACCTAGTTTTGAAATTAATTTCTCTGTCAGCAACCAACACTTGAACTGACGGTACAGTGGCAGATTGTCATCTTCACAATAATTTCCATACTTTTAAATGGTATGATATAAATTCAAATGCATTTAAACACCCACTTTGTTTACTTTTGGGCTTTATTGTCGATTTAATAATGCCACATACACATGTTAAAGAAGAAAAGTATGTATTGTCATGAATGCCTCATCTTTCCTGATCTGCTCCTGATATCTTCCAGGAATAGGCTCAAACAGGTTTACATAACCTATTACAATATGAAAGTTATGTACATAACTTTTTTTTCTTTAAATAAATTTTCACTTTTAGTGTCAACGGATTTCGTCTTTTGTGTAATTTGTAGTAGTTCATGTTTCAAAAATGTAGTGGACGTCAAAATAGTAAATTGTAGTAACTGATAAATTCTTTCATTTACAACATGTACAGGATATGACTTACAGCAAATATTATGTCAACTTTACAAACTACTACAAATTTAATTTTTTCTAGATCAATTTCATTCTTTCCTTATTTGTTATGACACTGAAATTTCACTTGCCAGGATTAATCATATAATTTTCCTACAAATGCATTCAGTTTCAAAAATTTGCATAAACAGAACCACATTTTCATCAAAATTTTCTAGTGTATACCAATTACAACCTTTATATCCAACAGGTCTCATATATTGAGAGTTCAATTATAATCTATCAGCAATATTAAAATCAAGTAAATGTATATACTGTACCTAGTCGCAGCTTTGTTACCGCATTTCGATGACCATGGGAAAGGATGCTTTTGAAAGAAGAAAATGCAGTTAACTAGCACCTTTTTTTTTTCTCGCAATGTGTTCTACCGTTTTAAAAACAAGTCTTTCAATTTAAACCCCAATTATTTGTATGCAACGGCATTCACTTTTATCATTCCAGACTAATTATTTGTTTTCTTTTGGCAACTTACTTATGAAATGCAAGGAGAGTTTCATCTATGGCACAATGCAAATAGGCAAAGACTTGAGTATATTTAACTTTAAGCAATTGCATACTTTTGCTATCTTTTGGCAGTACATACATATAAATCCTACTTTAAGCATTTGACCATGCTGCCATCTTTTGTAAGTATTTCAGCTTTCAGTCAACCCTTTACATGTTAGTGTTTTAGACAATATCAGGATTTGTTTTCATCAAGCAATTTCACAAAACAAAAAAAAAAAAACCTGCCAATTCAAAATTAGGAGGCACAACTGGCTTAAACAACATATCTTTACCAATCAGAAGGATTTGCACAATCATTTAATAAATTCTGCGTATTTCTTCATACAGAAGACAGACCAATATGTGATGGCAAGTTTGCTAGAGTATACAATACTTAAACTTTTTTACAAACATCCTCCTCACACACAACATTAGACGGTTTAGACTGCCCCTCAGCAGCTTCGGATTTGTTCTCTTCACTTGGCCCCACTGGTATCCCCAAAGCCTTCAGTATGTCCTCATTTTCTGGATGATCTGCGGCATTCTCTTGTTTGAAGCTAAAGAGCATTTTTCCCCCTGTGAAAAGGAACAAGTTGAGTTAAGCCTGTGTTACCTCTTGACCCTTTACCACACCGACTTTTAACGACCTTGTATAAGAAACCTTTTGAAAACATTGTGGGAAAAGGAGAAAATACTAGCATTTTCTCATTTTCACACGATGTTTTCTACCTTTTCAAGAACGAATACTATCATTTGCAAAATAATTGAATTATTATCGGTAAATTCCTTTGATACAGATGAGTCCAAAATTTTGCCGTGTGGTACAGACAACAAAACTTTCAACTCGTCTAAACTGAAAACATTAACAGTTGATAAATAATTGAGGATAAGAGGATTTCAGAGACATTTAATTTGTCATAGACCTTATTTCCATTTGTAGAACTGGCTATAATAAGTAATCTTTCACAATGAATAAGTCTATCATATTGTCATCTGGTTAAGAGTGAATCCTTTATCACACAAACCCGAGCTTCAAGAACCCTGGGAAAGAAACCTTTTGAAAACCTTGAGGGAAATAAGTAGAAAATGCTGGTAACCAGCATTCTCTTCTAACAAAATTAACACCTTAATAGTTCAGTCAAAGAAATGAACATTTGAAGAATGTTAAACTTCAAAAGTGCTTTTGCCATATACATCTCACTTGCACATCTCACCTAATATTGCACAGTACTGATTCTTGATCCAAGTACTTTGATCTTGATCTACACTGCAAAAGCAAGTTTGATCAACACTGCAAAAGAAACTGATCTACAGTGCAAAATACTTTACAATCAACTCTTTCAGCTCAGAACCTATTACTTTAGCTCTTTAAAGGGCTAGAAATTCAAGCCACGATACTCAAAAACATCTCTACCTTGTTGGCTTTGCTAAACGAGCAGACACCATAGATCAAATACCAGATTGCACATTCTGTGCAGACTGGTCTTAATCTTTGTCATCTGCAAATCAACTGTTTTCGCCCATGGCAACTGTAAAGAAAGCCCTTGATGAAAATTGTGAAAATCTAAACAGAAATCTTCAAAGATCTAGACTGATTGATTGTAAGATATTTAAAGCAGTTTTAAAGCCAGTGCACCTTTTCATCCCTTCCTGGCGTTTCTTTTACCAGTACTCCACACAAAATTCTTTCTAAGCCCCTGGCTGTGAGAGAGGAATGAAGCCTGTCACAATGACTATCATCGATCCTCGTAAAGAAATTGGCAGAGCTAGGGATCGAACCAGTGACCTCCTGTTCTCAAGTCCTGTACACTATCGACTGAGCTAAAGGGGCTCAGCTTCATAGATCTAGAATTAGAAGTTTTGATAATAGCTGTGTACTAAAAATAGTACTGCATTAGGTGTACACTGTATTTGTCTACTTAATCATTCTTGGTTACCTTTATCAACAACAAGAGTTCCGCCATTCTGGAAACCATCTCCAGCCATATCTCCAACTATATTTTGTTTCTTCACCTGTGTAAATGGAATTTCTATGAAAATGGGTATCTACAACAATTTTACAATGTAATACAGTTATTACAGACTTTTTTTTAACACTTTATTCCGTGACACAAATTTTTCAAAAAAACTAAACAACTTGATAAAGATTTTTAATCAACATTCGATACCATTATTCAAGTTTTTCATAAAAATTTAATAGGATGACATAAATTTTTCATAAACAGTATACACTTTGATGAAGATTTTTCATAAATAGTTTCTACCATGACATCAATTTCTCATAAACAGTTTACACATTGATTCAGATTTTTCATGAACAGTTTACACTATTATAGGTATTTCATGAACAGTTTACACCTTGATACAGATTTTTCATGAACCACTTTCACAATTAAAAATGGCTCTTTATGAACATTTAACACTATTTAATATCTTTATTCATACAAATGAAGTTCTTAAATAGGGTTGAAAGCAATATGGGAAAAGGAAATATGCTTGCTATAAGCAATTTTCTTTCCTACAATGTTGCAAAAGGCTTCCCCTGTAGATGTTCTATGTGCTACGAAGTCACCTTAGGGTGTATCTAAAATATCAACATAAGCAAGAAACTCAACCATGAGAAACTACTACTTACAGCTTCATTAACTTCTCTAGCTTTTTTACCAAATATAGATGGTAATGCACTAAACACGTTTAATCTGAAATGTCAAAACATATAGAAGTTTTTAAGATATTCAAATTCAATTTTCAAATAATACTGAACTATTAGAAAATCAGGTACAGCTGAAAGTTTTAGAGACTAAAAACCTACTCACACAGTCCATGGTCACATGGAGCTAAGTCAATGGATTTAAAAACAGGAGGACCATCATGATCCTATATCACTCAACTGTACAAGCTATAATTGGCATAAAAAAAGAAGTTAATCGCCTGGAAGCCTACACTGCAATAAAATTTCAGAGAGAAAAAAAAGGACATGACCAAACTAAATATTTGACAAGGTTTCTGGAAATTTTGCAGCATGAATATTAAAGTAATAGAACAAAAAATGAAATGATAAAAACCTTGCTTCATGCGTAATATTCAGCTTATTTGTGCATGACCTTAAACATTATAATAATTCATAATGACCTAGAAAATAACACTTTCTAACCACAAATTCTGATATTTTATTTACATTACCAACAAGGCTATGGTGAAGATAATAAAGCTGGTAATATGAAAACAAATAAAGTCGACTCTCATTATGTCGAAATCGCTTATCTCAAAACTCCTATTATGTCAGAGTCAAAGCTTTGTCCGAACTTTGTGCCTCTTTATTTTATGTTGATTTTTGTTTTTATCTTGAAACCATTGCATCCAAAAAACTGTTATGTCGAAGTAATTTTGAGAGCTGTTTCGTACTTTGGATCATATTTTCATTGGTATATCTGCTATTGTTTGTAGATAATGGGGTGCCAATTCACACGATACAACTTTATCTTAGTTGATTCGTTAGATATCGGTTTATAAAAGGTGTGAATAAGTTTGTAGCACTGTAAACAGCCGTTCTTGTAAGACTTACATACATCGTGAAAAATACACTGAATGATAAGGCTTGTTAGTTTGTTTCTCTTGCTAATTGCTCATCTTTTTGGAGTGAACAAATTGTCGACATTGTCGTGTATTAAGTCGGTCTGCAAAAATGCAGACAATAAATTTCTTGAATGCTCATAATGTCATCAGAAATGCAACTTGATTGTGCTTTTGCTATAGCCGAACAAACCAGCAAGGCACCTTTAAATTTCCGGTGGATAACTGGTTTGGTCATTTAAAATAGAGGCTTAGCTTGATGTGAAGTCATACAGTCAAAAAAAAAAAAAGCCATTTTAGAGGTTGTTTTACAAAGCCACGTCAATTTGTCCCCGTTCTATCTTATGTTTACTTCCAGTTTTCTGTAAGTCCGTCTTCGAATTCTTATATCGAACTCCTGATATGTCAAATCATTTTTGTTGTCCTGAGGGATTTGAGATAACGAAAGTTGACTGTATCTGCCATGAATAAATACAGCAAAAGTTATGACTCTAAGCTTCACAGAAGGTTTTTATGAAGTAAGATTTAGCCAAGCCCAGAGCAACTATGGTTTTAGACTGTCTAAATGTGGTCCAGCCAATGATCATTCATGCCAATTTTCAAAAAAGTCTAGCTTGTGGTTTTGGAGAAGAAGACTGTTTAAAGAGTTTCATAATTTGTCAGCTTTGAACCAGAGTTCTTAAGGGAATCAATTTCTTGCTTTCCTGTAGTTCCTTTAACCAGTCCCTGTCAAACAACCAAACTTTAGACTTGTACATGAATATCATACTCATTTGCAGATGACAAAATAAATTAGGCTGTAAGGTTAGAATTTGTCTTCTAAAGGGTAGAAAACATAGTTTTGAAAAGGAAAGTCAAACACAGAACAATTCATACCTTCTAAATCCTAAGGCTTTGTATGACTGTTTCTTGGTGTCGATGTACAACTCTGTAATGAAATGAAGTGAAACTTACATTGTCAAAAAGTAATAACAAGCAATCAAACCCATATAGTTACATGTATCTAATCAGAAGGGTGATGTAGTCTCAATGTATCAGAAAATATCTGACAGTATAGATTCAAGATAAGGTTGCTCATTCTGTGCTGTTTGATCTTGATCTAACATACCATAAAAACTCTCCTTTATCCTAACCTTTGGAGAGATAAACAAAATTGAATGACACCTTTAGTCAGTGAAACAAAAATCCATTTCAGGATTATCACGCCAAAGAACAAGAATTTAAACTTGACCAAATTAAAAGCATTTTGCAGCAAAAAAAATAAAATGTGACTTAAAAATTCCAACTTGATTTTGGAAAGGTCCAAAACATCGCTGGTAACCAGCATTTCCTTCTTTTCCCACAATGTTTTCCAAGGTTTCTTTTTCAGGGTTAATACAAGCCTGGATTCTGTGGTAATGGGTTAACTCTTTACAACAAAATCCTGATTTTAAGAACCCTGAAGGAGAAAATGCTGGTTACCAGTTTTTCTCCCTTCCTGAATTTGTTTTCAAATGCCTTCTTTTTCAGGATTGTTAAATTTTGATACTGTTTGGTAAAGGCTTATGCAGTTCTTTGCATGACACTCTTACCAATCCAATGGCTGCTTTTCTGCAATACATTCATCAAAACAATATCAGTGCTCCAAGTTTGGCCTACCTTGTACTCAGTCTCAAGACCATTTTCATTATAATAGTCATGTCACCAGCCAGCACGGTTTCTCCCTGGATATTCTTACATAGGGATCATTTGACCCCTTAAAATGAATGAAAGAGGGCAACCATTTAACACTTTATCACACAATCCCGACTTTTAACGTCCTGAAAAAGTAGGCTTTTGAAAACATTGTGGGAAAAGGAGATTACCAGCATTTTCTCCATTTCCCACCAGCATTTTCTCCTCTTCCCACAATATCTTTTCTCTTCCTACAATATCTTCTACCCAATCCAGGACATAAATCACCTTTTTAGCAAGATTTGATTTATTGTCTGCAAATGCTTTAAATCTGGTACAGTCCATAATTTCGTTGCTTGGTAAAGAGTTAAATTTTGGAGGGCATTCAGAAAAATAAGTATATTCTGGCTAAAACAAACTTAGAATTACAATAATTTCACTTCTTTTTCCTGTCAGAAAGAACTTGGATTCATTCAATTGATTAAGCATTCTATGTGTGTACAAACTGAAGCGAAGACTACCTCCTTTGAAAAACTCTCCCTTCACAAAGTCCTCAACGCCTACTTCCTCAAGGCCGATGCCAACAAAGCGTACATTGTTTTCATCAAACCGAGGTTTCAGCTCACTCATGCGCCTCGCTCCGAGGCGACAGAAAGGTCATCCAAATCTTCTCAAAAAGGTAATGACACATGGTCCATTCTTCCAAAATGTTTCTATGGCAACATTCTGTAAATGTGAAAAAGTTCACTGTATATTACATGGATATTTCAAAGAGATCAAGATGTGCATACTCTTATCTCTTAACTAAATGACAAAATTTTGGACCAGACCAAATTGAAAGAATTTGCAGAAGACAACTCCAGAAGTGATTTGTCTGACCCAACAAAAAGTGCAGTCTGATCTTTTACTTACAATGTCCACTAATTGCCATGACTTTTTTTAATTCAACAAACCTTGATATCGCATTTACAACAGGTTTTATTCTACACTGAGAATGTTTGTTAGGTTTATTTTGTGCTCTTAATAATAAAAGCCTTTCCATTCAGATTAGTAAAACAACATTGTAAAAGATAGACTCTTACCAGGCAACAAAATTATGGACTAGCCCAAATTGAAAGCATTTGCAAATGACAAATTGTATCTGTAGTTTAAATGGTTATTTCTGTATTCAATAGGTTGGAAAACATTGTGGAAAAAGATCAAAAGCTGATTGCCAGCGATTTCTCCATTTTCCACAATATTTTCAGAAAGGCTTTTATTCAGGGTTGTTAAAACTCAAGATTGTTTGGTAAAAGGCTAATTAGTTATCTGACAATCAATTCTGTGACAGATTTTATTATTAACCCTTTACTGCACAATGCTAACTTTTAATGACCCTGGGAAAGAAGCCTTTTGAAAACATTGTAACCAGCATTTTCTCCTTTTCCCACAATGTTTTCAACTTTTCTTTCTTATTAAAGAAAAACTGCACTATTTGAGCCATACTGAAATTGTCGTCTGCAAATGCTTTCAATTTGGACAAGGCTAAAATTTAGTTGTCTGGTTACGGGTTAATATAGTGTTTGCCCAGCTTCCAATTATCTGAAAATATTAATCTGATATTCCTGCAGTCTGATCTTGGATCTACACTGTCTGATTGGGAGATATTTCTTCCCCCAAAAGTACCATTGAAATAGCAATCTTTGGGTTTTTCAATTATTTAGCAGGATAACGATTAAAGGATAAATCACACCATTTAACCCTTAGGCTGCAAAGCGCGACTCACTGACCTTCTGCGGAGAGTGTAGATTAAGATCAGACTGCACAGAACGTGCGGTCTGATCTTCAATCTACTCTGTCTGATTAGGCAATATTCCTCCTCCACCACCAAAAAAAAAAGTACCTTTGAAATAGCAAAATATGAATGTTTACTATCGGCTTAACCCTTTACCACACCATCCTGACTTTTAACTACCCTGAGAAAAAAAGCTTTTGAAAACATTGTGGGATAAGGAGAAAATGCTGGTAACCAGCATTTTCTCCTTTTCCCACAATGTTTTCTCCCCTTACCAAATCAATTTTCTATTTTTGATTCCCGTTTATTTTGTCGTCTGCAAATGCTTTCAATTTGGACTAGTCTAGAATGTTGTTGTTTGGTAAAGAGTTAGACGTTTCATTTCACTTATTCAGCAGGAAAAGGGTTAAAACATTTAATTTGCCATATGCATGCAGGTGCTTTCAATCTGCACAGATCTAAAATATTGTTGTCTAGTGAAGAGTAAATCAGCTAAAACTATCATCTTTCAACAGCACTGGAAACCTAATGTAGTTTGAAATAAAAGGAAGCAACAAACAATTGCTAGTGCTACTTTTCCGTGACTGATTACTAATTTTGTGGGTGCGTAAGAAGTCGTATTTCTGTAACTATTGGTTAAATACATACAGAAATCACTGAACTTGTTCACGTGTTGCGAACATGTGTTTTGTTAGTTCATAATTCACATGATGAGCACAGTCAATAACCGGTCATGGGTCACGTTCAAATGTATCATCAACACAATTTGAGAAGCGTAATTTATGATTAACTGCAAAGCTTTAAGTGCGTATAGAAAAGATATTTACCTCGCCACTATTTACGCTTTTCACCAAGTTTTTGGCGACTTTAGCGATATCCATGTCGCTCGTTTCTTCACTAACAAGAATATCTTGCAGTGTTTGTACCGTTTTCTGTCCCAGTCTCAACACAAATTTACATAACAGCCAGAAGCTGACAACCAACCACTCATGTATCACACTCATTTCTGTTTGACACATCCCGCACTGGGTCCCGGCTTCTTCGAATGGCGCATTCTTTAACAAGGGAAATAACCTTTACCAAACATTACTGGCTCACGACCAGTGGCGGCCATTTTTTCAAACCTTTTCTAATCTACAAGTTAATCCTCTTCATGTTGACAATGCATATTTTACGTGGGCAAACTAGGGTTCAATACTGTTAAATTCATGAGTGGAAATCTGAAATAGACTACAGCTGAAACTCGGAACGATGTGGATAACCCGGTCGGTCATTGGACGAACTTACGTTACGAAGAGTACCAGTGGCGGCCACCCGAATTTTGTACACAGAATTACTGTAATATCACAATCGTCAGAAGATATCGAATGGAAAATCATTTTTTCTTGAAATTATGCAATATTCTAGCAAGTCTAAGGTTTCAAACAATCCTTACAGATGGTTAAAAAGGAACAACCTACAACTGGGTCCATACTCTACTATCACAAGTCATACACGCATGCGCGAGCCAAAAAAAGATATGAACTGTGGCAGCTGAGGTTGCACAGGGGTTAGGGTAAGTCTATCAATATTCAACTGCATATATTATTCTTCCTGAAAACAGGGGAAAACACGGAGGGAAAAAACAGAACTAGGGTGAGTATAAGCTCAATTTCTTTTTCTGACAGCATTTGTTGATGTACTTAGTTACGGTGGTAAAATACTGCTAATTGTTTCAATAAGGATTAAAAAAAAAAAAAACGCCAATTATTTCATAAACACACAGTTTATAAAAATGCTGATGTGGAAACTGACATATTGAACAGATTAAAGTTACATTTTGTGATTTCACAATCACAAATTTTATTATTTCACAATCACAAATGCCTTTTTTAAGAGGAAAGGTGTCAGGTGACTTCTGTTAGCTGATAGCACCATATGAATAAGTGCATAAACAGAAAATTAAATGGTGCAAAAGGATGAATTATCATATTTCACATAAAGATCTTAATTGTAAAAAAGATGTATTTCCTTTACAGCCAAACTTTCTCACTGACAACAATTACAACAGACAAAACTCTTATCCAAAACATGGATAAACCCACACTCTCTTGGTGAAACTACAAGTTTCTGTTCTAACTCAATGCAAGCAGTTCAAAGTCTGGAAACACAGACTTGTAAACACACTTATCAGACTATATCATCTAAAACAGTGTAAGACTGCTGTTTTTCTGTTTTTGATTTAACTGGTAGCCTTGTCAGTGCATTCAGAAGTTACACATGTAATGCTTCTTTTTCATTTCTGCCCACGTACTTTCTGTCTGCTCTTATCTCTCTTCTTTAGCATTTCTCTTTTCTTCCAGCCTCTTGTGAACTCATAAGTATATTATCACTGTTTCCTACAAATTCAGAAAACCCAAATAGATATAGTGTTAATTTGACATGTACAGCTATGCATGTACATGTTTTTTATTCCCAATATAATTCTTTATGGTCTGGTAATTTAAATTGAAATAGACATATTGACTATTTCAATATGTGAACATGTTTGAATATTGTTTAATACCTGTTCATTATTTCATATTTAGATGAGAGAAGTACAACAGTTTTATAATAAAAGCTTTAAAACTGTAACAAATAATTCCATCTGGTATTTTCAGATTTGGCTGGAGCTGGTGGAAATACACGTGACAAGGATTCTGCAATCAGGCCCTCCTTTAAAAGAGGATTGACTGAAAAAGTGCAAACTGGCCAAGCAAATTGAACCTTTCTTTGCTGCAGTTGTATGTCTAAATATTTCTTCTGCAGTTGGTGCCATCTGTTCTTCAGATCTGTCTCTACATTTGTATATCAGCCACGGTGGAGTTACAGGTGTTATGTAAATGGAATCTCTGTTGACTAGAAGGATTTCACACTTCTTTAAAGAACCCCAGATGAGAGCCTTTGACCTTGATACACACATATTTGTAAGTTTGCTTCATACAATCAATTTTGAAAGCAAAAGTATATTATGTTAAAACTGTTTGTAATTATTTGGTAATATGTTTGTGACATTATAAACAGAGTTTTGGTAAATAAATCTATTATCATCATGATAATCAGATTCTTACAGGTTGTGGCACTTGTGACATATAAGCTCACACTTTTTCCAATGGGTCCAAATATTGGAAAAAGTTACAGTCTCAGCCCTCAGGGTCTAATTGTTTATAGATGTACACCTTTGTTGACTTCACTGAGCAGTGGAACACAGATAGTCCATTGTGTGGCTTCAAACTCCAGGAAACTTGGCTTTGCTGATGATGGTATTCTTATCAATAAGACCCAGCCTTACAGCCATCACTGAAAACTTCAGTTTAAGTGTAGCTGAATTTTGCTTTGAAAGAAAAGAAAAACAGTTTTATTGTTTGAACTGTTTGTTTTTTAATCAGCCAATTAATTTTGAAAAAAAAAAAAAAAAGGATAAAAGTTTGAAAAAAAAAAGGCTTTCAGAAACATTGGGGAAAGAAGAAAATGTATGTTGTCATGTTTTCCTACCATGTTTTCTTCACTTTAAACTTTGTTTTTAATTGGAAACACACTGTAATGCCATCTGCACATGCTTTTAATATGGACAAGACTAAAATTCTATTGTAGATCTAGTTAAGAGTAAGATACAGCAACTGATTTAAGATGAACTTGGCTGTCTATAAATTTCAATTCTGTAGTTGTGTATCCAACGCATTCCAGTGTGTCCTCAAGAGGATCAAAGTCGTTCATTACATTTACCATCCTTGATCTTTAACTGTTAAGTTTCCCAAGAACAGCTTCTGTGAGACTTTTTTATCTTCAAAAAAAAAAAAAAAAATCTTAACCATTTGTTGGATGGCCAATATCACTTTATAAACAAGGTAACTGCTTCTTTGCATTAATATAAACCCCCTTTTTCGGTTATTGCTCCTTCAAAAACCTTGTCTACTCATGTATTCTAGGTAGATCTACTTGACTTCTTCATCATAAAGCATTCTGGCTTGGTCAAACCGATGTTACATTTATAACCGCACTCCCAAACATGCTGGGTCAAACTTGCGTTTCATTTATACCCCCCCCCCCCCCGTGACCGTTTTCCTTGAAATACAGTAGGCCTATAAAATTTCTTGTTGCTTGTCCGATTGCTTGTCCGACAGTTATGGGTCAGATATAGCCATTTAAAGTCTTGCTGTTAAATAGGATATTTCAGGCATCTGATGAAAAATTGAAAAATTTCATTTCATATCTTTTTTTCACCAGTCGTGCAGGAATACAATTCATGTCGTAGATTTACATAGTAGGTTTTTTTTTTTATTGATAGATCTAAATAAAAATATAAAACTAGAACAAATTAAACTTATATGATAATCTAGAATAGTACTCATTTATATTATTTTTGTCCCACCGTCCAAGGGGAACCTGGTAAGCAATAATGAGGTTTATGAAAAAGACTATAGTTACTGACTGAACTGGATAGCTATGCCTCTGCATGACGTCATTTAACGCTTGCCTTCTGCAAAAATGGCGTGATTTGTGTCTCTCGTGAATATTTTGGATTTAATACTTAAACACATAAATAATGGACTAATTGATGAGGTAAGTGAAAAATCACCGTATATGTGACATTTTTGATACTGAAACATTGTTCTGTTTGATTATTTAAGGCTTAAATCGGCGATAGTAATGATAGAGGTCAATCCGCCGGAAGAGATTTTTTGACACATGGGGGGGGGGGGGGGTGACAGGGGATACTTGTTTATATTTTTACTTACATTACGTCAAATTTCAACTTTTACTGGTTATTTGACGCAACATTTCTTCTTTTTTAACATGACCAAGAGCTTTGATATGCTAGTGTACGCACAAACGCGATATCACAGGAATGGCCGCCACTGGTACTTGGCCGCCACTGGTAGCGAACCAGTATACTTTGATCTATTGCGATACACAATCCAGAGCTTTAACGAGCTTAATAAAAAAAAAAAAACCCTTTTGTAAACAATGTGAGACAAGAAAAAAATTCTGGTAACCAGCAGTTCCTTTTTCTTTCTCTTTCTCTTTCATTTCATGGTGGCATATTTCTGCCACGAGCGGTCCTACTAAAATACGCCATGGAGAATTTATACGCCATGGATACGCCACGGGAGTTTTTGCACGCCACAGCTGTTCCATAGCAGTGAAATAATACATTACCAAGTAAAATATATTGAGAAATGCATTTTACATCATATATTTATGTTTCACCTAGGGAAAAATCGTACTTTGCAAGATATTTGCTTTTGAAAATTTGATAAATAACGAAGGGAGGCAACTCTTATGACTTAAGTATGATATATCAAATTTTGCTCGCCAGAGCAATAATTTATCGATTAAAAGGGACAAAAACTTAGTCAGATTGTGTAAATATGCTATATTACCACCATGATTCAATCTAAATACGTAATATATAATAATTACTGTGAAATTTGTTCTTCTTTACACTCGAAGATCGGGAGGTTACGTATTTTCGGCACGCTATGGGAGAATTTCCTCGCCACAGCATTTCAACTAAAATACAACGAGTAAATAACCATAAATACTTGTTTTATTGGTTATTGATTGGCGTATCCATGGCGTATAAATTCTCCATGGCGTATTTTAGTAGGACCCTCCACGAGATACGAGATAGCTATCACGATAAGTTTAGTAAACTATCGCGATAAATCAAATTTTTCTGAATATTTTATCGAGATAGTGAAAAGTTTCCCGAAAAAAAATATCACGATAAGCTTTGTTTTCTAACGCAAAATTTCTCAAACGTGCACGAAACTGACGTTCGAGATAAAATTATCGTGATAGTTCTATCCCTTTCTCGATAGATCTATAAATAGAAAATTCACCATTTGGATGAACTCGGTAGTTTCAGGGATCGTATATACACATGTATATAAGATCCCTGGTAGTTTTTGACTTCACAAGATTGTAGTAAGTAAAAATTCGAGTTATTAACAATTAGTAGCTTAATTGGTAAATTTTGACAAGACTCGAAATGAACAGAAGTCTGTAAAATCACAAAGACGACTCGAAATGCCTTCTACGAACAACTTTAAAACCATGTAGGGAAAAGGAAATTCATAAGGTTGTAGACGAAGATGTTCCGAAACCGTATCTAATTATAGATACCGTGAATGTCAGTTGTGGGCACGAAAGAGAAAAAAAAATCATGATAACAGTTAGATCTGTCGCGATATTTTTATCGTGAAAAATTTTATTATCTAGATAATATTTCCAGGAAACTTTGTTTTATCACGATAGTTCTCTTAAATTATCGCAATAGCTATCTCGTATCTCGCGACAGAAATTAGCCACGTACCATATCATCTTCCTTTTCTTCTTCATTTTTTTCCCTTTCAAAGACAAATCCAAAAATATGAGGCACATTTAATTTGTTTCCTACAAAAGTTTAGGTTTTGGACAAGCAGATCTAGATCTTTGAAAACTTTGTTTTCTGGTGGTCAGTTAACTCTTAATCTGCCAAATAAATGAAATGAAAATTTCAAGCCGATAGTAAAAACCCAAATGTATTTTTTTTGCGGGGGGGGGGGAATATCTTCTTATCGGACAGTGTAGATCCAAGATCAGACTGCACGTGCCGTGCTGTCTGATCTTCTTGACCTACACTGTCCGCAAGAGGTCGGTGAGTCGCGTTTAGCAGCCTAAGGGTCAATGTTTTACCGCATCGACTTTCCTTGCCCAGCCCCTCTCCACAACTCTTGGATCAAAGGCCTGAGAGCACTGTTAGTATACATGAGGAAGTTTGTGGGAGGATAAGAAAACACAATTTAGGCCTACTCTTCCCAAAATATTTACTATCTTTTTAAATGAAACTTTAGACATTTGAGTCAAAGTTAAGGTGCTATCTACAAATTCATTCAATATGGAGGAGTCTAAAATTCGGCGAATTTCTTTCTGATGATTGATAAAAGTCACTGCGACAGGATTCATTTCTCTCTCAATGCTGATCATTGTTTCGACGATGGTTATGGAGGAAAGCAGCCAGTGACGTGGGTCGATTATTGTGCGAAGTACTAGTAAAAGAAACTCCACGAAAGCATGGTTAGGTTCACTAGCCGCTGCAATATAACTGAAATAATGTTGAAAAGACATTAAATCCTTTACAAGTAAACACTAAGAAAGTCACGCAAGCTAAAATCGGCGGCCATTTTTGGTGACGTACGCCCCTAAAAATTGTAATTTTTGACATACAGAGAAAAATGGAAATTTTCAACCGACCTTGTGTCCTACTTTACTGTTAGAATAACAAATAGTGTAGGGTACAAGTTAATATTATCCATTACCAGTACCAATGATGGCAGCCTTATTTATGTTTCCGTTATACTCGACTTCGTTTCTTTGATAACCTGTAAGTACTGGGAAAAATATGACTCAGGTGAATAAAATCAGAAAGTTTTTACGAGGCGGTAATTTAAGGATTTACAGATTTATCTCGTGTGTTAACGAGCTTGAGTAGCATTTTGAAAAAAAAAAAAAAAAATGTGGAAAAGGATAAAATGCTGGTAAACAGTATTATCTCCCTACTTTCCGCCATTTTATTCCACTATACCAAAGGCAAATCGCTTAATTTTAGCCATATTTGATTTGTCATGGATTTGCAAATGCTTCCGATTTGGACTTGTATAAGATTTTGTAGTTTGATACACAGTATTCTTATGAATGTTCCAGTGGGACAAAGTGTTTTAAATTTCTTGAAAAAGGTGATAACCGAAATAATGAACAATTAAGTGATTTATTTCATAGCGTAAAATTTATGCGTTCGGTACAGAGTTGAAAATTAAACATGCAGTCTGATATCGAATCAACACTGTTAGTTATTTTGTGAGGTTGTTAAAATCAAGCCTTTATGACAGAAATATAAGATCTGACGTGATATGGCATAAAATTGAGGTAAACATTTATGAACTCCAGAACAGATGTTATTATGCTAGCTTTTGGCCGAGTTAATAACATTTTTGAAATCGAGTTTAATAACGTTTTACCTCAAAAGCAAACGCATGTCAGATTCTTTTTTATCACATAACTTTATCTTAAGAATGATAGTTCAGTGTGTTATATCATACGCCGACATGTAAATATTTTATGTACATGTATGTTGAAATTTACATGAAGCACACTTCCCTTTTTGACAGGTATGTATGTCACAAACGAAAAATAGTTCCAACGAAACTTGCATATAATGATTTTGTCTTGAATCTAAAAAGGATATTATTCGCAGTTTTGCAAATAGCATCAAGTTTGACACTTAACTCCAAAGAGAATCTGGTTGAGATTTTTTTTTTTTAAATGAGGCGTATAATTACAGAGCTTAGACAAATACTTTGGTACTATTTGCCTGTCCCAAAGGTACATGTATGTAAGATATATAGGATCTGACATGAGTTGGCTTTTGAGATAAAATTTTATTAAAAGAGTCTAGGGAAATTTTATTAAGCGAGCCTGTGGCGAGCTTAACAATATTTTTCCTTGACGAGTTTTATAAAAGTTTATCTCAAACGCCAACGAATGTCATATTTTTATCACATAACGATATTTCACGAAATAAAGATCAGATGATGCAAAACCATTTATAGATGCACCCGCGATAATATCTATGAAACCCATTCACTTCTATAAATACGTACAAAATGACGTCACACAAATATGATATCAAAAGTGTATAAGATAAGAAAATTCGTAATGGGTAGGCTATATTACACTGAAAACAAGTGAGGTTATGTGATAAAAGAAAATTCGTAATGCTGGACTACACTAAAAATAAGGGTAGTTTTGTGGTAAAAAAAATATCCACGTAAGGTTTAATCATGATAGATATACACGGCTGCGACGTCAGCTTCACCGAACTGATCTGAAACGATAAAAAGACAAAATGGGGTCCAGTTTGGGTAACCATTCTATTAACAAACGATTCCAAGTATTATTGTAACTGAGGAAAAGGGTCTGGAAAAATTGAGGGAAAAGGAGAAAATGCTGGTGACCAACATATTTTCTAAGTTTCCCACGATGTTTTCTACTGTTTCAAAAAAAAAAAAATTAATCAGTTTAGCACATTCAATTTGTCGTCTGCAAATACTATCAACGTGGACTAGTCTAAAATTTTGTCGTTTGCCAAAGAAACAATAAAATGGCTTTATGTCGAAAAAGTTCATAAAAGAATAAAGACATAAAGCAAAGAATGGGAAAAATTATCCAAACATGTGATTTGGACCCAAGTTTTAATTTCTATAGTAAATGGCTGTAACAGCTTAAAGCACCGTGCTCTCTTTGATTAAAAAAGTAAAAAGTTGCAAAGAAATCAAAGTAAGTCATTAAAAGTACACAATAGTTTCAGAAAAGATTCCAGAACGTTGTTTACTGAAGCTAAAATTAATAAGATAATTACGGTAATCCCATATTTGGAGGCAATATCCGAAATATGGTAATGAGGCGTGAGTTAATTTGCATATTCTAGTGATGTCTTGGGCTAAAAACAGAATATCCACGTATCAGTTAAGTATCACTGATTTTTTTTTAATTATTACTATTAATCTTGGTGATTTTTTACGCCCGTTAACAAAATCGAGAAAAAAAGAGAAAAAGAGGGTATGGAGCTTAAAAAAAAGAAATCTTAACCAAATTTACTGTGATGTCTGCTCAAGAAAAATTAGTTGTTCATGGCGCTTTATCGTTTCACCCTTTCCGAAATTTTTAAATGTTCCGCGTATTTAACGCCGTTTTCAACACTATTTTATCTACAAAGAGGCGGCCAGTACACATATCCATGCTCCCCGGTCTTTCACCAACCTTTGCACAAAGTTCCGTCAAAGCCTCTAGCTGCTTTCCGACACAAAAATGTTCAATGCTGATAATGCAATCAATCCCGTCGCAATGACTATAATCAATTCTAAGAAAGAATTTGATCGAGCTTGGAATCGGACCAGCAACCTTTTGGTTTCAAGCCCTGTTACAAACTGATGTACAAGGCACAGGTTGACCCTAAAAGCGCCTAATAAAACCGACAGACATCTTCAGTCGTAAAGTAAGACCCAGATAATCGTAATTTCATGGTTGCTTTTGTCTGCAAAGATTAAGCAAAGCGGACAGTGTTGATCAAAGATCAGACTGCACATTTTGTGCAGTCTGATCTTAATGTACACTGGCCGCAAAGGCAAGTATAGCCGTGAAAGGCGCTTCAAGGGTTAAGAAAGTGTCGACTCACAAGTCTCGTAATAGTGTCCGTATTTATCTCCCTTGGCGTAAAGGATGTAGGGATAGGGTATGTTCTTGTTGTCAAAGTTACAGACGTGCGGCCCACTGACTACTACAGTCCAACCACGGTCATTCTCACAACCTCCCCATTCTTCATTGATATAGAATCTTCTGTTCGGTGGGCTGAAAGTAGAAACAACTTCGAAAACTTCAAAATAGAACCTGAGATAATAAATATAATTGGAATCAAGGTTTGCTACCTGATAAAAATGTGAAAACCTAAAGGTACGACTCAATAAACAAGGTTTCCCGTCTTGCCACAATGTTTTTAAAACTGGTCCAAGGCTACCGGTTAAGATTCTGTAAATCTGGTAACCAATGAAAATTTCATACATCCGATAACCAGTCAAAATTCCATAAACGTAGTAACAAATTAAGATTCCATAAATCCAGTAACCAACTAAGAGTCCATAAAGCAAGTAACCAATTATGATTCCATTGTCCTGGTAACCAATTAATATTCTATAATTCCTGTAACCCATTAAGATTCCATAACAGCGATAAATATTAGGATTCCATAAACGACTCATTTAAAATCTATAATCCGATAACCAATTAAGATTTCATAAAACTGGTAACCATTCAAGATTCCATAAAAATGGTAACCAAATAAGACTCCACAAATCTAGTAACCAACTAAAAGTCATTAAATCAAGTACCCTATTAAGATTTCATTGACACGGTAACAAATTAAGATTCCATAAATCCGGTAGCCATTTAAGGTCTACGGCTCCTAACTCATCGGTAAACACTGACGTTTTCGTAGAGGCTATTCGACCAGTCTCGGCAGCTTCCGTCTAATATGAAAGTTAGGGGCCGTCGACCTTAAGGTTCCATAAATCAAGTAACCAATTAAGATTCTACAAGTCTGGTAATCATTAATATTCTATATGATTTGAGACTAATTAATACTCCATAAATACGGTGACCAATTGAGATTCCATAAATAACCAAATTGACTAATTTTCAAACATACATGCAGCACAAACAAGTACAGTGTACAAGGCATTTGAAGGATGAAACACGGGGAAAAAAAGGCTCGCTTAGT
Source organism: Hippopus hippopus (assembly GCA_946811185.2). Classification (NCBI taxonomy): domain Eukaryota; kingdom Metazoa; phylum Mollusca; class Bivalvia; order Cardiida; family Cardiidae; genus Hippopus; species Hippopus hippopus. The sequence continues at coordinate 24,109,378 of OX328111.1, read as the reverse complement.
TACAATAAAGTTCTTCATACACTCATTTAATACATTTTGTCTAAAACGCAAACTTAGGTTAGTTCTTACATAACTATTCATTCACGAATTATACTTATCGTATATGTACTCTTTACACTATGAAAAAAAAGCAGAATTAGACTTACAAGCCAACGTCTATACCAAAAGAGTTGGTTGTCGTGTTTTTTAGATCCACCCAGGTAGAATTAATTATTCGGTCTTGAGAGAACCAGTTCAACATAGTACTTCCGGTTCCGTTGAAATAAATGTATGCCACTTCCTGTTCATTTTTGTACAGAGCATACTTCACCTGGAACGAACGAAAGACAACTTGTCTGATGAACTCCTAAACGAACGACAATTTTTCGGTGAAAGTATAAAAGGTTGCTTCTCTTCAACATTATTCTTATGGATCTTTTTCGCTCTCCCTGTGTTTTCACAAGAGGTTTATAATGATGGTGATGAGATTTGTTGTCTCACAGGAGAACCTGATCACTCGTTTAAAGACTTAAATATTTAATAACATACCTTACCAAGTACAAGACGACAAAATTTTACACTCGTTCAATTCGAAAATATTCACATACGAAAACTTAAAACTTGCTTCAAATGATGGGACTTGTTCTTAAAAGCGTAGAAAACATTGTGGGAAAACTACAAAATGCTGATTACCAGTATTTTCTATTTTTCTAACAATGTTTTTATAATAATTGAGCCATGCTCTAGCAAAAGGGGGCTTCATGCATCTCTGTGATGCATTATACCAAACAATTAAGTTATCACATGATTGTGGATTCGTAAAATCCTTTGACACATAGAATATTCACCAATAGCAGGTCAGCCTACGCGGACTGCGTAGTCTTACATGGGTCGATACTTTCTGCAGATGCATCAGGCCTTACAGCCCCTTTTCACAGAGTATGGCTTATATGTACGTCGGGGACTGGTTAATGTAATATTACGAACATTTATTTAGTTTTAATTCTACCACAATGTTATTCGCGATATTTTTCGGGCTTGATACTCTGTAAGAATACCAGTATATACTCGTTTGTGTTACAAAGATATCAACATTTTCATTGTTCTAGAACAATCAAAGCCCCCGGAGCTGAGGTCGAATGTTTACATCGAAAACTTGATGGCAATAAAATGTCATAAATACTAGCTCACCACTGTGATATTTAGATTAGCCCAGTTATCCAGGACATTGTTTCTGTAGTGTATGCCACAGCCAAATGGATGAACGTTCCTACAATAGTCCTCCGACACTGAGTTATCTCCCTTTAGCCACGCCTGCAACACGTCACCTCCTATATGCGGCGTGATACGGAACACGAGGCCTGAAACTGTATTTCAACCAGAAGATTTCTAAATTGATTGCATAGAATTTTACGTTATGAAACAAAATCATGCATTGCAGCTCTGAGGTCAATGAAGCAATAATACATTATCATAAATAAAGAACAAAATAAATCAGAATTAGACTGGCCCAGACTCATCAAGCTTGACTAGAGGTGTCTTTCCTCAACTGTATTGCAATCTATACCTCTCAGTGCAATAGACGAAAATAGGACAGCTTTACCTTTTTGTGGACACTGTAGGTAGCACCTACTAACCTCAGTGTTAAGAAACCATTGAAAGAGTGATAGCTTTCGGACGTAATTAGATGTGAATTTGCAAGTGCTTTATCTGTCCGTGGAAAAAAGAAAAAAAGGAAAAGCATACGCATGAACTTTTGTATGAATATGATTTTATGAAAGGTTTAAGAATTCTTTTATTGTTATTTCTGTGCCTTGCTTTCACAAGAACATCCATATACTACTAAAATATAAGCTGCCACGAGAAACAAATCCAAATCGAAATACACGTATGCATAAGAGGTACCACACCAGCATTCTACAACGTTCTGGTACATCTTGAAATATTAGGAGCCGTAATTTCAAACCATTCTGTATCTGATTATTCCAGTCTTAATTCATAGTATCTATGTAATTGAGAAGTTCTGTCTCGGCCAACTAGCTAGCTTGTCTCTCTAAGTAGAATTACATCAGTCAAAACAACGTCTTATATGTCCGTATTCACCAACCATTCTTAGGAACATTCTTTCTCTAGTTTTCCAGAATTTTCTAAATTTGAAAGTAACACAACTTCTGATTGGCTAAACCGTATGGTTTAGCCAATCAGAAGTTGCGTTACATTCTAAATCTAGAGTAAGGCTTAGAATAAAATTAAGAATGGTTGGTGAATACGTGCCCAGGCTGGAATTTAGGATATAAGAACAATAGGTAGAACGCTAGTAAGATTGGTTGGTAAAAACGGCCACTGATTGCACAATAAGAGACGCAACAAACTTACCTTCATCAATATGGTGTTGATTGCACTGATCTGTGAAACAACACTGGAACTCTCCCAACTCTTGTCGTCGATGGAGGGATCTACCGACGATTGCGCCTGCTACGCCGTTCTCACATAGCTATACATGTAACACATTAAAGTGAAAATTATAGTAGAATATTAATATCGTCGTCGTCGTGTTCGTCGTCGCCATTCCTTCAAATTGGAAGCATTGGCAGACGAGAAATTAAATGTGGGTTAAAAGATGGTATTTGTTCGTGAAAGGGTAAGCCTAGAACATATAGAGGTAAAAGGACAGGATGCTGGTCACTAATGTTTTCTCTTTTTCCCACAATGATTTCTAAAAGCCGGGGTTTTTTTTTTGGGGGGGGGGGGGGGGGAGAGAGGGAAGCGTTAAACACACAATCCCGAATTTTAACGACCTTAAGAAAGTCTTTTGAAAATATTGTCGGAAAACGAGGAAATGCTTGAAAGCAGACTGGAAAAGCTACAGTATGTATCTGTCGCAATTATTGGTGATATAGGAAAATCAGGGGATTAAGAATATTGCACTTGCGGTCCGCATTGAGTTTACCCTATAAAGCTTTCTTTCTTCCTTTCTTTCTTTCTTTCTTTCTTTCTTTCTTTCTTTCTTTCTTTCTTTCTTTCTCTCTTTCTTTCTTTCTTTGACTCTTAATTCCATTATCGACATTATTTCATTAATATCACAGAAGCTAGTGCACATAATCATGCTTTTCTGGATTTTTTTTTTTTTTTTTTAATCAGTTTTTCACAGACATACTTTCCAAGCAACTGGCTTCTTTCCCACACACCCATGTAGTAAAATGAAAAGCTGTGAGAGAAGAATGGATTCTGTCGCAATGGCTATCATCAATCTTCGAAAAAAAAAATTGGCCTAGCTGTGGATTAGAACCAGCATCCCCCCTGTTTCAACTCCCAAAGGCTACCAACTGAGCTTCCGGGCTCAATCTGACTGAAGAGGAAGCGAATTGTCTTGTACAAGTATACTTACGTGTGTTGGTATACATCCCTGTGTATAGGTAGGTCTTATACTGTCATACAAAGATTCGATGTAACACGCCTGTCATACAAAAATATTAATTCTTATTCTGTTAAATAACTAAAATGAAACTTTCAAGCCGATGGCAAAAATCTGAATAATATTATTTCAAATTTTCTTTTTGGAGAAATAGATCTCCTTATCGGACAGTGTAGATCAAGATCAGACTGCACGTTCTGTGCAGTCTGATCTTGATCTACACTGTCCGCAAATGGTCAGTGAGTCGCGCTTAGAAGCTTAAGGATAAATTAGCTGTGCTCTGGTTAAATGCATCTCCGTGATTAATTATACCAAGCAAGTCATCACATAATGAATTATGAATCCATAAAATCCAGTTTTGTATAACAACCGACTGACCTGTGAGGTAATATGGTCCTTTTATATGCAGAAAATTGACCGATAGCAAAAAGTTTCAACCCGGTTCAGCCTGCGCGGACTGCGCAGGCTGACCTGAGTCGAAACTTTTTGCAAACCAATTAAACCCCCTATTTTAAGAGCGCGGCTCATTTGTTATAAAAATAAGACTGCATGGGTAAAAGATATAATTTGACGACGGTATCGTGTCATCTGGCAAGGTTAAAATCAGATACTCTTGAAAAATAAATCTTATAAACGCCATCTTACATTTCAAAATATTCATACACGAATATTCAACACTGCACCCTTAAGGTGTAATTCTAGATTTAGAAAGTAACATAATTTCTTATTTGCCAAACCTTTTGGTTGAGCAAATCAGAAACAATGTAATTTCTTAAATCTTAAACATTCTTTAGAAATAGACTAAAAATCAACAAGGGTTGACGAAAACAGGCCAAGTTCTGGTTACCCTAGGAACGCATAAATAAGTCCCACAGTTTCTGATTGGCTAAACCATTTGATTTAGCCAAATCAGAAATTGTGTTACTTTCTATATCTACAACATTCTTAAGAATTGGACCATTGGACTGTTGTTAAGAATGGTTGGTGAATACTGGCCTAGTTCCGATAACCCTGGGAACACATGGATAAGTGTGTTTTGGCCGTTATACAATTGAAATACATGTACATTGTAGCATTGACGGTCTAATCGAAGATTCAGAAAGTAACTCAATTTATGATTAGCTAAACCATTTGGCTCAGCCAATCAGAAATTATGTTACTTTCTAAATGTACAACATTCCTTAAAGTTGGACTATGAATGGTGTTAAGAGAGGTTGGTAAATACAAGCACAGTTCCGATAACCATGGGAACACATTAATAAGTGTGTTGTGGCAGTAAATTAGCTGAAATAATAGTGACGGTCGTGTAAGAAAGGGCAAAACATCTACAACAAACAAAATTTACCTCATACGAGCCACTGCATGTCTCCACCGTGCTGCAGTCATAGGTGTGAGTGATGTTCGTACAGTGGTAGCATCTGAGGTCAGTGTCGGCCGCTGGAAGGATAGAGTAACAAGAGTCCTACATACAGCCAGTGGCCATAAATACATGTATTTCATCAAATTCTGAATCTGCATTGACTAACTTGTTTTTCAGAGATTACTTTTAATGCATTGTGGGTTAAAATTAGACCTGTCTTGATCAAACTATCGTTAAAATAAAGCAAAATAAATTAGAAAAACTTTGGGTAAGGCAGTGTATGGGTCCTAGCCAAATACAGGTGAAACCAACAATTCACACAGAAAATTGAGTAATATAACTAGAATACCATTAAAATCAAAGTAAAAGATCATCCAAATAGTGCAAAGTAAAGATTAAAAAAAGGGGTCATTCTTTCAGCGACAAAACGCATCATGTCGACCTCTTTTGACGATTAAAAACACATTTCTTAGAAAAAGAATTATCTCACTAGTTTAACTAAACAAGCGGACGGCATAGATCTAAGATCAGACTGCACGTTCTGTGCAGTCTGATCTTGATCTGTGCCGGCGCTAAAGCCCCTGTTTTTCTCCGGATGGCAATGGAAGGGTTGAATCGTTTATGACATCGTAAGGTAGTGAATTGTGGCTCTGATAAGACCGAACGACAAAAGAATCGAAAGTTTGCCGATCCTAGTTTTAGCACGCTTCGACTATCATTAATTCTAAAGAAAGAATTTGACTCAGCTGGGAAATGGAACCAGCAACCCCGAAGCTTCAAGCCCTGTACAGTACTAATTGACCTACATGTACCTGGCTCGGCCCACACACTGCTCAATACAACTGTCAGCATTACTATATTGGCCTACGATTACAGCAAAGGCGGGAAAAGCGTTGTTGCCTGCTATGGTATTATGTTTATTGCAACAAATACGCAACTGATGTGAACGAAATAGAAGCAGTCATTTTCTATAGATTTCTTACTTAATGTTTGTCCAGGTTGGTACATGTACCTTAAATATTAATAGTACACGAAAACGTTTGATTATTGACATAAAGACAAATTACTCAGAACGAGAAATTTATCAATTAGCCTACACTGTTTCATTGATTCACATTGATTCACACCAATATCATTAGAATGGGAAAACATGTGAGTAATGCACTATGAAAAGGAGGACTGAATCCATTTGCAAAAAGTATCGACTCATGTCAGCCTGCGCAGTCCGCGCAGGCTGACATGGGCCGGTACATTTTGCAATCGGTCAATTTTCTGTGTGCCAAAGAACCAGTCTACGTCACGATTCAGTCTTTTATTATATAAAATGGATTTTATGGATCCATAGTTATATGATGAATTGCATAGTATCATGCATCAGGGAGATGCACTAAGCCCCCTTTTTTCTCCAGAGAATAGCTACTGTAATAACAGAAAACACTAATTACCCGCGAACAGCAGTTTCAACGTCACTAGCATAAACCAGAACATTATTCTAAAACGTTTTAGCCGAATTTTCTTGTCCGTTTGTAAAATTAGGTTAACTCTTTTACCAGGTAGACTTTGTCAAAATTGAAAACATTTGCATACGAAAATTTAAATGCGACTCAAAAGATGGAATTCGTCTTTGATATGTTAGAAAACATTGTGGGAAAAAGGAGAAAATGCTGGTTACCAGCATTTTCTCCTTTTTCCCACAATGTTTTCAAAAGGCTTCTTTCTCATGGTCTCTAAAAACTCCGGATTGTGCAGTAAAGGGTTGATAATCTGCACTTATCAGTTCATAGACCGAATACCAGAAAGTATTAGTTCGACAATGTGTTCGTGAAATGTTCAAGAAATAATAATAAAAGTGCGACAGAACTATATTTGTTTTTCTTACATGAATAAACGTTGAAACACGCTGTATTTCGTAGGTGGGACGTAGTTGGCGTACTTTTCCCTAAACCGCGTGCGCACGAAATTTGCGTACACAGTTTAGTTCTGCAAGCATCAAAGCTGAAAACAAGTTCCACTGAACTACATAACTTTACTACTTGACTAGATATTTACATAACTTTACGCCAGCTCATACCTTTCTGGTGAAGCAGGGGTGGTATGTGTATATATTCAATCCCAACAACCCCCCCCCCCAAAAAAAAAGTGCTTAAGTCTGCGATGGCCCTAACGGTATTCCGTACAGGGGTACCTTGAACCATACATCTGCAAATTAAGCCCTCCCCAAGCCATACACTCCGGGGATTCTAACAGGTTAAGTGTCTTTACATAGAGCTTAACCTTTAACTTTTCCAAATTCAAAGCATTTACAGACTACAAATTAAGCGTTGCTCAAAAATTGACTTTATCTCTGAAAGAGTAGGGAAACAAAATGTACTAAGAGGAGAAAATGCTGGTTACCCGTATTTTCTCCTTGTTCCACTTTTTTTTCCCAAAAGCGCTCTCCGTCAGGGTCGTTAAGACTTGGGATTGTATGATAAAAGGTTAAAAGATGCTCTGTGAAAAGGGTGTTTAAAGCATCTGCAAAAAGTATCGACCAAGTTCAGCCTGCGCAGTCCAAACCTTTTGCTCTTGGTAGATTTTCTGCATTTCCAAGGATCATTCTACCTCAGGATTCATAACGCATCACAAAGATTCATTAAAACCCCTTTTGCCAGAGCCTGGCCCAGTTCTAAATAAAATCCGGTAGTTCAGTCGGTAGCGTAAAGGACTTGAGAACAGGGGGTCGCAGGTTCGATCCCCGGCTCGGCCAGTTTCTTCCCGAGGATTGATGATCGTCATTGCGACAAGATTCATTCCTCTCTCACCGCTTACCATTGTTTCGACGATGTTACGTGGGAAAGTAGCCAGTGGCTTGGAAAGAACATTGTGCGGAGTACTGGTAAAAGAAAATCCAGGAAAGCATGGATAGGTGCACTGGCCGCCGCCATATAAATGAAATAATGTTGAAAACGGCGTTAAACACTATAGAATCAATCAATCAATCAATCAATCAATCAATCAATCTAGATAAACCTACGAGTGACACAATATCGACGTCGAATTATACTTACTCTGACTGTTAACATCGATACAAACACGTCGATTTTTGGAGGCAACAGATTGATGATTTCCTCATAAATATTTCAGTAATGCACCCTTTTCTTGTTCGTACAAATATATTTGGACTGTATTCTGACAAAAGGGGCCTAAATGCATTTACGTGATAGGTTATAACAAGCAAGTTATCACATAACCATAAATCCACGAAATCTGTTTGTCTATCAATAGACTGGATCATGAGGTAGTATGGTCCTTGGGCATGCAGAAAGTTTATAAATAGCAATAGTATCGACCCATGTTAGCCTGCGCAAATTGCGCAGGCTGACACGAATCGATACTTTTTGCAAATTCATTAAACCCGCTTTTCACAGAGCGTGAGTCATATTTTATTTTGCAACAAGGGACACTAAAAATCAGTTCGCTTAAGACAGTGGCTTACTTAGCACAGGTAGATTTCAAAATATTTTTCCTTCTCTGTGAACTTTGTAAATGTCTACTTAACAGGATGCTCGCTTAATACAGGTGGCCACTAAAACAGGTTTTACTTAGCCCTTTCCCTGCTAATTTTTGGTTAAATGAACCTTTCAAGTCGATAGTGAAAACAAAGATTTTGCTATTTTAAAAGAATTTTGGTGGAAAGATATATCGTTACCGGAAAGTGTTGATCCAAGTTCAGACTGCAAGTTCTGTGCAAATAGATCACATTTTCTCAAAGGCTAAAAATACATTCCCTCTGCAAGATCAAGACATGGTTGGGTCCTAATCTAGAATATAACAGTGGACAGTGTAGATCAGAGATCAGACTGCACGTTTTGTGCAGTCTGATCTTGATCTACACTGTCCACAAAAGCTTCTGGTGTCGTCTACGGTATGGAAAGAGTTAATTAACAATTTGAATACTCTGGCGAAACCCAGACTCTTGGCTTGGTGTTTGTATTCGGACCTTATATACCTTCATTGATTATGTTTGATTTGAAAGAATATCGTGCTAAGTAACACGTTACTGGTAAAAGAATTTTGGGAAAGCGTGGGTTTGTGCACTGGCCGACACGGTATAACTTTTTATAACTGAAATAAAATTGAAAGCGGCCAAACACAGAATTTAATGTCATTTCACCTTAAACTACACAGTTCCAAGTTTTAACAACCCCGAGAAAGAAAGGTTTTAAAAAAATTGTGGGAAAGGGAGAAAATGCTGGTAGCATTTTCTCCGTTTCCCACAATGTTTTCTAGCTAATCAGAGAATCTAATTTGTACCAATTTAAAAATTGTCGTCTGCAAATGCTTTCAGTTCAGAGGAGCCTAATATTTATCGTTTGAGGAATGGTTAACAGTACCACTGAGCTACAAGGACACATCAGCTAGGTAAGATCTTTATGATCAACCCTTAGGCTGCTTAGTGCAACTCAATAACCTTTCGCGGACAGTGTAGATCAAGATCAGACTGCACAGAACGTGCAGTCTGATCTTGGATCTACACTGTCCGATACGGAGATATTTTTCCCACAAAAAAATACCTTTGAAATCTCAAAAGTTGGGTTTTTCACATCGGCTTGAAAGTTTCATTTCACTTATTTAGCAGGATAAGGATTAACTATTTGACCAAACGACAAATTTCTAGACATGTCTTTCTAAAAACACTTTGGAAACGGACCATCGTTTTCTCAAAATATCTTCAAAAACCCTCATTCTCGGGATCATGAAAACACGTGGTCGTTTGGAAAAGGGTTAACTCTTTACCAAACGAAACACTGTCAGCCTTGTCTAAATTGAAATCATTAAAAAAAAAAAACAGATTAATTTTGGTACCGAAAGTAATAATATCTGTCTGTAAAAAGTTGAATCAGTGTGGGATAAGAAGAAAGTGTTGGTTACTGCCTTTATCTCTTTTTCCCACGATATTTTCTATAGAAGAAAAATGTAGTTAAAACAATGTGTTGTTTATAGAGTACCTAATGGTACGACAACAGAGTGCATGAAACGTGTTCAATATCTGTCCATGTTGTTGTTTGGATTTTAAAGTGCAGTTCACTCTGGACATTTTTACATTTATTACGATGTTTAAACTTGAATGGTTTAATGATAAAACCGTTGCCGATTTCTTCCTCAACTTAAATCCGAAACGAACTATCTGTGTCATATTTTGTTACGGGTAGCTGATTTTCTCTTTTTTTTTTCAAATACACCGACAACCTTGCTAATTTAGACCAGATCTACGTTTGATTTGAAGCATTATTGCTCTATGTGTGTCGACGTCTCTGTTGTTATATGAAAAATTCGACACAGGATTAAAACGAAACACTGTCAGTGTAGTGATTTTAAACTGAGATTCAAGTTAAATCTAAGGACATGACGTAGTAGTGACAAAGAAAACTGTTTGCATCCTTGTTTTCAGCTTATATGAGCGGCTCGCTACCAAAAGCGTTTAATGCTTCTTCGTAATGCAGTAAACAAAGCAAGTCGTCGGCTGCTCATTGATCGTTTTCTTAAAAAAAGAATGACTGAATCGTGATGTAAAGTAGTCCTTTAACAAGCAGAAAATTTACTTACTAGGAAAAAGTTTCGACCCAGGTCAGCCTGCGCAGTCTGCGCAGGCTGATCTGGGTCGATACTTTTTGTTTATGTATAAAACCACTTGTAACAGAGCGTGACTCATATGTATGTATGAAAATCATTGTGTATAAACTTGGGATTCACGCATGATTTAAGCATCGACTGATAAAGAAACAAATGAATATTTTGAACCGATAGCTAAAACACAAATTTTGCGATTTCGAGCTTCTATTAACACATAAACGGACAGTGTAATTTAGATCCAAGATCTGCTTTCGATCTACACTATCTGCAGTTTTAGTGCATCGAGTCGTGCTTACCTCAACCTTAAGAATTATTTACTGTGCAAAGTCGGTTTGAGTATTTAAGGGTATATGTATAACATAGATGTAGTTTCAGTGTATAGGGATCTAAAAACATTCATGTGACATTTGTGTAACTCGTTTTGTACATTCAAAAAGTTTTACACACCAAAGTTTAAATTTCTTGATACACAGGTGAGTTAATAGCGTCTTGCACTTTACACTATGATTGGTATTACTCAATTTTGTCAGCAACTTAACATTTTAAACCCTTTACTAGATAACAAAATAAAAGCATTTGCAAGCACACGACGATTAAAATGTGTACCACTTGATGTCAATAAAAAGGTAGAAAATACTGCAGGAAACGCTGAAAAATGAAAATGAATTGCCTCCCTTCCCCACTGTCATTTTTCAAAAAGCTTCTTCCTTAGGGTCGTTAAAACAAGGGATTGTTTTGGTAAAGGGTTAAATTTTATCATATGCAGACACAGCTTTGTGTAACAGCTGACTTCTTCAAAAGAAACGTTTCGACAAAATGAGCATTTTCCCGTTAAAGGCAATTCGCTCGATTTTCAACAACCTTTTAACGTTTGTTTGTATGCTAAACACAGATTTACAATGATTGTCCGCATTTTACATCCCATGGATGTTTTGATTCTTATCCTGCTAAATAAGTGAAATGAAACTTTCAAGCCGATAGTAAACACCTAAATTTCGCTACTTCAAAGGTATTTTTTGGAAAAAGATATCTCGTTATCGGACAATGTCGATCCAAGATCAGACTGCACGTTCTGTTCAGCCTGATCTTGATCTACACGGCCCGCAAAAGGTCATTGAGTCGCGCTTTGCAACCTAAGGGTAATACTCGTCTGCCGCAAATATCGTTTCAGGAAGTAATATCAAAACAAGAGGGCCATGATCGCCCGGAATCCGTCACCTTTGATTTCAAAATCTCATTTTTAACCTGTATGATTCTAACTTGTGTTAAACATCTGATCCATGGCAAAAACATTTATCAGCTGTCCTCGGTCTGTAACCACCAACCACTCCTAATAACATTTTTAGTCTAATTCTCAATAGTTACCTAAATTTGAAATTCTGATTGGCTAACCGTTTGGCTTGTTTGCTTTAATTTCCTTAACCTTGAATGAGATAAAGAAAGCAATTGAAAATTGTTGGTGAATACGGTTTAAGAAATATAAGACTTCACAAGAAAAGATTCGGGAAAGTTTTACATATTGTACAAACCACTAACAGTTGGTTTCGGTCATCTTTAAAAAATCATTAATCATTTTACATATAGATAGTCAAAAAAGTGTTACATCCCCCTATTAAAGCATGGTCAGCAATGAGTCCAAATCTAAATCACTTGAAACACAATTGGGACATTTTGCACTGCCTGATAAAAGGCAGAGATCCTTCTCCACAGAACTTTCAGGACTTTCAGGAACTGGAAGCAGCATTGCACGAAGAGTGGCTCCTAGAGCAGCCCGTAAGATTTTCCAAAGATGTTAAGACCTTTCGTTACAGATGATTTGGGATTGTTCTAGGTAAGTTTTATTCGTAATATAAAGATTTAAAGCACACATTAGTACAATATTCCTTTAAGTAACTTAATTCACTATGAATAAAAGTATAAATGATTTTTGTTTTTGAAAAGCAATTATCTTTACTGTTGTCATATATTATTTAACGAAGTTAATAGGACTTTTACGATTATTTAGTCTTTAAAAGCGCAAATTGGGGTATAATTTTCAATATTTTTTAAAGACTTTACCATTATTAATGGAGAATTGATGCTTTGATGTTTCTTATTCATTAAAGTCATATTAACTGCAAGTATTTGCTGAAAAAAACTTATTATCATTTTAATTATTATTTTTTTAGGGAAACAACGTAGTTTTCAGCCTCTGTTATTAAGACAAATGTTGGCAGAGAAGGGAGTGGAAAGTAGCGTCTAAATAAGGTAAATAAGCTTCACTCAGTAAAATGCGCTTAATCTCATATCGACAAAATTAAGATGAAATATCGTGAATGACACGATATTATTTGTTATAAATAAATTCACTTCGTTTTGTCTGAAAAGCAAAATGTGTAAATCAATATTTAAATGTAAAGTAAAACAGTGTGGCAAAAGCAATATTTGCTCAAAATAAGCGAATATATCTTTTTTCCACAATGTTTTCTAAGGCCGTATTTGTGGTAAAGGGTTTAAGCTGTAAAAAGGTGTGAAGGATGTGCTCCTTACATACTCCTTTTGAAATGATTGCATAAAAGTGTGCAAGGTGCTTAGACTGTAAAAACATGATATATAAAAATGTGAGTCGAATAATACTCACTAGTACTCCTGGAGGCAACCTGCATGATTTTCTTGTGATAGTCATGTATGTTGTTTCTGAGAGTCTGTAGAGTATATAAGAAGGGAAAGCCTTTCTTTCCAGGCAGTGACAGACAGACAAAAATGATATAGTGCAAAAGAGAGGGTGAAAAATAGGATTTTATAAAGGAGTTCTGAAAAGTGTTTGTGAAAATATAATTTTTTAAAGGATGTTTATTAAAGACATTAGTTTCTGTATAAGGCAGAAACTAGATGAATTTTGTAGTATGTGGTTGGAAGATAATGAAATAAAGGAAAGAAAAGAAAGTGTAATTTCTTTCAGTGTAGATGAAAGTCAACTACATGAGTGCTGTCTTTGGAAAGTGATTATTTTTCAAGTTGTCATAACTTTTTTTTTTTTAACATTTTCTTCAGCTTGTATTTAAAAAATTGTGATAAGCAGTTGTCATGGTTATATGTGTCTGTTGCTTGCTGTAAAGCATGATTGAATATTACACACAGACACAATTTAAATTAAATACAAAATACCATCACCTTACAATTTAGCAAAGTTTGATATAATGTCTGTTACAGTCCCAGTATGAAGACCCATGATGACAGAACATGCATGCCTGGATGGTGTACTGCAGTTTACAGAAACGATAAATATATTGCGTAAAATATAAACAAGTAGGTGGATGAATAAATGTAAACAGGTTATAAAATCTATAAACATTCTAAAAATACTACACCCGGATACTAGTAACAGTTTTAATCATGTTAGAAGCTGTAAAAATGCCAAGTACATTTAATTGCCTTCATTAACCAATTAGGAAATAGATTTAGGCATGTACGTAAAGGTTACAAGTTTCCAAAATGTAGCCATGCAATGTTGTTTTATTTCAGATGGATTCTCATTTGTTGTGTCCACTTTTAGAAGAACATATCGATGGCGAAAGACCTTCTGCTGGATTTGGGGAAGTGGGTGCCAAGGAATTCGTTCTGTCAGAGGAAATCATGCAGTAAATGTGACCATACATACATGTACAGAAGAGTTTCCTAATGTTCATATCTCGTGTGGTCAAGACTTTACTCGAATAATTTCTAATGAATGACTTTTAGATTGCTCAAATGATGAACTTGATACTCAGTTGCGTTCAACATCACCTAATTTTGATTTTAAGTCTCAGCAGTTATCGCATGGAATATTGGTCAGTTGTGGAGAACCCAATGGGAAAAAATCTTTTGATGAATACCCCGTTAGTAGTTTAGGTCTCAGGCGTATGATATAGGCGGCTTTCCTGTACTTTTGAGTCTGCTATGCTCACAGTAACTCACCGCCGTTCATATTTAGTTTAAAGCTCTTTGTATGTTTTGTTTTTGCATAAAATTTTAAAGGTGTTGTCGTTTTTTAATCGTAATTTCATTTTTGTAAATATTACAAATTGTAATGATAAAATTGCTTGAAGATCAAACTTACTTGCAAAAATGGCAATATGTTGAAGTGTGAACAGGCGTGTAGTACTTACCTTGATTAACGTCGGTGGGTGGGGTGATATTACATGTAATTCTAAAATTTGAATGAACTTTACAATAATAACAAAAACACTGATAATACATGTACCAATGATAGTGACATTAATACATTCATTTGATTCGAAACTGATGTTTTACCCTCTTGTAGTACATATGTGTTGTGATATGAATAATTCAAACTTAAATGTACCTATAAATGTTGCTTTGCAGTCTCATCGTCATATTTTGTGTAAAATTTATGAAATCCAAGCTACATGTACCACTGATATTTGGGCGTCTATTTTTCAATGTGTGCAACTGCAAAAGGTCAGGACTTTTTATGGATGCTTTAACATATAATAGTAGTACTAGAAAAAACTGACTTTCAAAATTTTTGCAGTTAGTTTTCTGTTGACTCTCCATATAGTGTACACTGATTAGCCTAGGATATTTTACTCTAACTCTAGTATCTGCACGCAGTAGGTTTTGCTAAAGCATTTAGACTTCTAATTTAAAGGCACTTGTAGATGAAAAATTAGACACTGTTCAAATGATGGTCTTTGAGAAGATAGAAAATATAAAATATTGTGGAAAAAGGATAAAATACTGTTTATCAGCAATGTTTACCCTCAATGTTTTCAAAATTCATCTTTTCAGGGTCTTTAAAACTCGGGACTGTTTAGTTAAGGGTAAAGGGTTAACAAAACCATCTTTGCACGATCTTTTACTTGTTTGGCACCAGAACACTTTTGAATATGTTTTTACAAAAATTGCATTGCTCAGAGAGAGAGTAGCTTCTTCAGGAACTCTTCAAATGGCAATGGTATCCAATTTCTGATTGGCTAAATCTTTGTTACTTTGAACTTCTTAACCACACACAAAAATGTTCAAACTATAAGCCACACACGAAAGAGGTGCATCTTCTAAGCCACACAAAAAAGAGGAACACCTTCTAAGCCAAAAGCAAAGGAAGTGCAATTTCTACGCCACTCACAAAAGATGAGTAACTTCTAAGTCACACACCAAAGAGGGGCAACTTCTAAGCCCCTCACGAAAGAGGGGCAACTTCTATGCCACTCACAAAAGATGGGCAACTTCTATGCCACAAACAACAGAGGTGCAACTTCTAAGCCTCACACAAAAGATGTGTTACTTCTAAGCCACAGACATTGCTGAAATTCTTTTCGAGGTTTGATGACTGTTACGTTTATAGTGATTTTTTTTAACCCTTTACCAAACACTTCAGAGTTTTAACAAACCTTAGTAAGAAGGCATTTGAAAACATTGTTGGAATGGTAACCTGCATTTTTCCTTTTTCCACACTATTTTCTACCCTTCCAAAAACAAATTTCAATTGTTGAGTTACAATTAGTTTGTTGTCTGTAAATGCTTTCAATTCGAAAAATTCTAAAACTCTGTCGTTTGGTAAAAACTTAATCCGCTATCAACAGTAGTACTACAGTCAAACAGTTTGTCTTGTCTGAGTTAACTTTTTCCTTGTTTTCCTCAGAAATCGCTGATATCGAGAAACTTTTTGTGGTGAACCGGGAAGAACATTGAAGATGAAGTTCCCAGTAGAGTGGCCATGCTTATGTTCGTTTGTGAGCCTAATTGGCGGACTGGTCATTGTCGAGAGTAAACCTCCCAATATTGTCTTGATCGTTGCGGACGATTTAGGTAAGTTCCTTACAAAAGATCTCATGTTTATTCGCCTCCCCTCACCCCTATCTCCGCGTTTAGAAAAGAGATGTTCTACCCTTTCCATTTCCCACAATGTTCTCTATCTTTGAACAAAGAAGAACTTGCATTTGAGCAACATTTTATTCGTCGTTGGGATGTGCTTTCAATTTTGGACCCGTCAAAAACTTTATTCTTTAGTATAGAGATATTTTGAAGTACAGTACACATGATGTTTTTGGCTGAACTCGTGTCAAGATTAACATCGAATCCCGAAGCATGTGACGAGATATGAGATTGCGTAACCAAACATAGGCGAAACCCTATCCCAAGGAAGGTGTTACTTTGAACCCTTGATAGCTTTTTATATTTTAGCTCTTTTACCAGCCGGTTAAATTTCAGACTTGCTCAAATTATTGAAAGCATTCGCAGACGACAAGTAAAACATGTCTTAACCCTTTACCACACAATTCCGAGTTTAACGACCAATAGGAGGAAGTGCTTGTTACTAGCATTTTCTCCTTTTCCCACAATGTTTCTACCCTATCAGACAGAAATCATCATTTGAACTACATTTAACTTGTAGTCTGAAAAGTTTTAAATTTAGTCGGGTCCAAAATTTTGTCGTTTGGTAAAAAAAAAATTGGAATTGTACAAATTAAAAGCGTTTGCAACCGATAAATCATATATGACCCAACTGATTACATTTACTTTTGGTAGTGGCCCGGCCGGGTAGCCTAGTGGTTAGCGTATCTGACTCGTGACCTGGTGGTTGCGGGTTCAATACCCGGTTGCGGCGAACTTTCTTTCCGGCGATTTTTAGCCTCTCACCTCTGATGCATGTGAGAAAAGTAGTCAGTGGCTTTGGAAAGAAAGTTATGTCAGTACTGGTGTGAGAAAGCCAGGAAACACATGGGTGCGTCAGTGACCGCCATGATGTGACCTAAGCTGATAAAACGGCGTTAAATTCCAATTCAGTCAATCAACCAACTGTAGTAGTTTGTATGGCTGCATTATGGGTAACATGTTTCTGAGATGTTCCAGTAAAAGGAGATATCCTTTTTTAGTTGATGTCTGTTTCAACTCTGACAACTTTCAGCGTCATTTGAAGGCGAAAACATGGACTTTTGCGGACGGCAAAGATCAAGATCAGACTGCATAGAAAGTACAGTCTGATCTTGGATCTATACCACCCGCTTGCTTAGCCATTCCTATTAACCCGTTAGTACACAAACCAGATTTTGAATGACTTTTTTAAAGAAGCCTTTTAAAAACATTGTGGAAAAGAAGAAAATGCTGGAAACTAACATTTCTCCTTTTCCCACAGTGTTTTTTACCCTTTCAAAGACCATCATTTGACTCGCGTTTGAATTGTCTTCTGCATTTTTTTCAATTTGGACTGTCTACATTTTGTCGTATAGTAATGGGTTAAATGAAACTTTTTCCTGATTAACCTGTAAGTGGGTTGTATGTCCAGTCGTCCAAAGAGGTCGAACTTTTTTGCTAGTTATGCTCTGGCAACAGGGAGCTTAATGCATATCCGTGATGCATTATACCAAGAAGGTCGTCGCATAATCATGGATACATAAAAACCATTTTATCTAACAACCGACTAGATCATAAGGTAGTATGGTCCTTGGGTATGCATAGAATTCACAGATAGCAAAGAGTTTCGACCCAAGTCAGCCTTTGCGGACTGCGCAGGCTGACATGGGTCTATACTCTTTGCAGATGCATTAAGCTCCCTTTTCACAGAGCTTGGCTCAATTATATTTGGTACTGAAAACGTTAAATCTATTATTAACATGTAGGTACTCATTTTACTGATCTCGACGAGACAATTCGATTGAGTATCCACGAACTTATTGAACATTCAATTTAGTCTGTTACTCATAAAATATCCTTTTACTTGTAGCCATAAAACCTGATACTCTTCAATAATAATACGGTTCGTGCCGAAAAGAACCACGTGGTATCTTTTTTATTCAAGTGTATTTGCATCATTTCTGCACCAACCCCACGCAACTACCTGAAATTCAACTTATTTCTTTTATGTACAAAAAGGTGTAATACGTGAGTGAACCAAGTATAATTTATTGTCGAAATTATTTACACACATTTGAAAATCCACCTGTCTTCGTCCAATTTTTGCAGTCCGTGAAATGGGAGAAAGGCTTGTTTTCTGAAAAAAAAAAAAGATAAATGAAACATAGTTTGGGACCCCTTTGCTTACGCAAATTCACAGTTTTTAATCTTGCAGAAAGAAAACTTATAAAAGTGAAATTTTTGTAGAGATACTAGTATTAGACAATTTACTTGAGTCTGATTTGTGTTGTTTTTGATCATTTCAAGATCGCTGCTCATTTTTTTCCTGGCTTTAACCAGTAGTTGACCTCGCCATGCCCTGGTATATCCCTACAAGAGCAGCGACAGCTGTAGGGAACAAGGCAGGAATTATTTATTATAAATCCTTAGCCACAGGGCCGAGTGGAACCCACGCACACCTTTAGGCTGCTTTCATTTTTAGTCTCATCTATTATCGTTAGTATTATCTAGTCTTATCTAGTGTCGTTTAGTATCGTTATAAGTCTCGTCTATTCTGATTAGTAGTCTCGTCTACTCTTGCTAGTGTCTCTTTTAGTCTCATTGGTAGTCATTGCTACGTGAATCGTTACTTTCTTGTTTAATTTTGTGATCAAAGTACCTGGATCTGTACCCACCAACCATTCCTAAAAACATTCTCATTCTTATCCTCAAGAATTCTCCAAATTCAAAAGTAACGCAACCTCTGATTGGCTAAACCAAATACTGGCTAAACAACTGGTTTAGCAAATCAGAAAATGCTTTACTTTCTAAATCTAGAATAAAAATGAATATGAGCCCAGGTCCAAGAACATTTAATCCCAGACTGCACGGTCTTGATCGTGGTCTTACCAAATCTTTGACCCTTAGACTGCTACGCGCGACTCCCTGACATTTTCCGGACAGTGTAGATCAAAGATCAGACTGCACGTTCTGTGCAGTCTGATCTTGATCTACACTGTCCGATAACGACATAATTTCCCCTAAAAAATACCTTTCAAATAGCAAAAATTGGGCTTTTTACTTTGGGCGTAAAAAGTTCATTTCACTTATTTAGGAGGATAAGGTTTAAAAGCATACTGTATTGTCTGTAGCAGAATGTATATGAATTAATTGTTCATTAAAAAGTGTGTCTAATGCCACAACAATACGTTCATCTACAAAGCGGGGAATCTTACACCTATCATATCTGAGAAGATGTCAACATTTATGCACACAGCGTCTACACCATGAAGTCCATATGTTCCATGAGGCTGTTCATGAACATGCGCATCAGTGACCTTCTAAATCTCGGGATCTGCATCATGGTCCTGACGTAATAGTTCATAAAGCGTTGCCGTTCCAACATTCTGTTGTAACTTTGTAAGTCCTCCATGGACGGAAAGCAATAACAGGCGGCCAGGACAGAAACAAGTAGTAGTACAAAAACGATTGTCTTCATTGCTGATCTCTGAAATTGGCGAATAGTGATAATATTTTAATTACTCGCAACATCTCACAGACAACTTTCAGCACCTTGCAACAGTCACTTTTGAAAATTGTGTGGGAAAAGGCAAATTGTCTCTTTTGTCAAATTATTTTCATCCGTGCTGTTAAACCTGAAGTCTGTAAAATTTGTAAAGGATGTTTTAAAGTCCGAATGAAGTGTTTAAAAAATCCTTTTAGAAACGGAAGTACGGTAAAACGGTTGGGTAGCTATGGAAGTACGGTATAAGGGTTAGGAAGCACATAGATGAGAAAGTTAGGTTGAGTGGGTTGGTAGCTAAGTAATTATGGTACATGTACATGCATTTAAAGAAGTACACTAGAGTGGTATAGGTAGATAAGGAATTATGGCAGAGCAGATAGGCAGATAAAGAATTTAGGTAGATAAGGACGGTAGAGCAAATACGTAGAAAGGAATTACGGTAAAGATGGTTGGCAGATAAGAAATTACGGTAGAGCGGGTGAGTAGATAAGGAATAATGGTAGAGCGAGTAGGTAGATAAGAAATTATAAGTATGGTAGAGCGAGTATGTAGATAAGAAATTATGGCAGAGCAGCTTGGTAGATAAGGCATTATGGTAGAGCGGGTAGGTAGGTTAGAAATTACGGATTCTTGAGCAAGAAGGTAGATAAGGAATTACGGCAAAGCAGGTTGGTAGATAAGGAATAAGGATAGAGCGGGCAGGCAGATAAGGACGTGCGGTATACCGAGTAGGCAGATAAGGAGTTACGGTAGAGCGGGAAGGCAGATAAGGAATTATGACAGAGCAGGCTGGTAGACATGGAATCGCGGTAGAGCCGGTAGGTAGATAAGAAATTACGGTAGAGCGGGTAGGTAGATAAGGAATAACAGTAGAGCGAGTAGGTAGACAACGAAGTACGGTTGAGTGGGTAGGTAGATTCGGAAGTACAGTAGACCAGGTAGGTAGATAAGGAAGCATGGTAGAGCAGGTAGGTAATAAGGAAGCACGATATAGCGGGTTGGTAGATAAGGAAGTACGGTAGAGCGGGTAGGTAGATAAGGGAGCACGGTATAACGGGTAGGTAGAGAAGGAAGCACGATATAGCGGGAAGGTAGACAAAGAAGTATGGTAGAGCAGGTTGGTAGATAAGGAAGCACGGTATAGCGTGTAGGTAGATAAGGAAGTATGGTAGAGCGGGTAGGTAGATAAAGGAGCACGGTATAGCGGTTAGGTATATGGGGAAGCAGGGTAGAGCAGGTAGGTAGGTAAGGAAGCACGATATTACGGGTAGGTAGATAAGGAAGCACGATATTACGGGTAGGTAGATAAGGAAGCACGATATAGCGGGTAGGTAGACAAGGAAGCACAGTAGAGCGGGTAAGTAGATAAAGAAGTACGGTAGAGCGGGTAGGTAGGTAAGGAAGCACGGTAGAGCGGGTAGGTAGGTAAGGAAGCACGATATAGCGGGTAGGTAGACAAGGAAGCACGATATAGCGGGTAGGTAGACAAGGAAGCATGATATAGCGGGTAGGTAGGAGGAAGTATGGCAGATTATACGGAAGTACAGTAAATCAGGTAGGTAGATAAGATAGGTAGATTACATTTGTTTCTAGACTGATAGGTCGAAAGAGGGATGGATAAATTGAGTTTTGGGATTAAATTCCACTCGAGAGAACGCGACATAAACATATGCATGATAGATGTTATATAAGTTCACATTTTGTACTGGAAACTGCTGAAGATATTTAACATGATTTTCATCTCATTTTTTGTGCGTAGCGAGGTAAAAAAAGAAAGCAGAAAGAAATAGCGTCAAAACTAAATAAGTAGACCCGCGAAAAACTTACGTGTTAAGAATAAAAAATAAATGTTCATTGATGAAAAAAGTGGAAAAAGAAATGGATAAATAATAATAAATCAATAAAGTAAAAAAAAGAAAAGAAAATCTAACAACAGAACAGAATGCAAAAAAATGTCAAGAGAAAAACATAACATACGTGGGTGCTATACTATCCAAGTTGTAGAGCTTACCTATCCAGGTATTGAGTAATTATAATTGTCTTGACCGGTAAACTTATGCATATTTACCTTTGGCCGAAACGATTTATATACTGCACAACTTGATAAAGTATGCAAGCATTACTGCGCAATCACTTCCAACTGTAGTCTTTGATAACATTTGTGTATCAAAACGTGATCCCTTTATACCTATCCCACATATCACAATAGAAATTTATAAAAATTGAATACCCTTAGTTCCGAGAGAGATGCAAAAATGAAGTATCAATTCCAAATTATTCCAAATATCAAATGGAAATTTATGAAAATGGAATACCCCTTAGTTCCAAGCCAAGGCAATAAGAGAGAGAGAGACAGACAGACAGAGAGAAATGCCAAAGTTAAGGGCCCGGACGACCATTCTTCAGGTAAAGACACTAGTAAAATCATCGAGTGTGAGCAACAATGGCAACAAAGGGACCATTACAGTTACTTTTTTGGAACAGTGTAAGAAAAAAAGATATATACTACAATTAACTTATGTAAAGAGAATAATATTTCTTTTTCCTGTAATTTGACATTTCTAATTAACATCGCACACCTGTTGTTTCATTTCAACATTTATTTTTCGCATCTTACTTTATTTCCAATTATGTTCCGCTCTGTTTTGTTGAGTTTCAAATAGAAGAAAGACTTACATAAAATCGGGCATGTTTAGGACATAATCACGCTCACGAGAGAATTTTTTTACATTGAAATCTGCTATGAGTAGTCTTTGGAATTTTCTGTTTCATCGAAGTAGAGGAATTGCGATACAAGCACACTTAATATCAAAGGGATTGCCTTTGCTGATACAGACGATGATTTCTGTGACTGGCATTGTCACACAAACATGTGAAATGGCCATTGCTGTCATCCAGCTATTGTCTTTACTGTCACCCAACTTTGACAGTGATTCATATTGCCTTTACTGTCACCCAACTGGGAGAATGGTCCCTATTGCCTTTACGGTTACCCAACTTATAGAAGGGCCCCTATTGCCTTTACTGTCACCCAACTTGGAGAATGGTTCCTTTTGCCTTTACTACCACCCGACGTAGAGAATGGTCCCTATTGCCTTTACTATCACTCGACGTAGAGAATGGTTCCTATTGCCTTTACTCTTATCCAACTAGGAGAATGGTTCCTTTTGTCTTTACTATCACTCGAATTGGACAATTACCCTCATATCCTTTAATGTCACTTATTGTGGAGAATGATAGCAATTTACTCAAACAACATGGATAATGAGCTTCCCCTAAAAGCTCCGTTGTTACCCAACATAGAGAATGATGCCTGACGTTGAATATTCACGTCTGTACGTTTTTCTCTCATACGTATCAACTTCAAAACCCCGAACAAATTTGTATCAAGATGTGGTTTAAGATCTTGTGGCTTTGCAAAGAGGTATTAGAGCTCCCTTGCCGTTCATTATTTATATTGACGAAGGTGCCATCTAAGCCGCTTGCTACAGTTTCTTCTACAGTACAATGAATAGAATAATGAACAAAATTTGCTTCCCTAGTTTTTTCCGTCTAGGTGTATCAAACATTATACCGTTAATAATATTACCCATAATATATCGCCCTGGCAAACACCTAAAAACCGATTCCCCATTTTAAATCACACCTGTGTGACAAAATGCAAACCCTGTTGAATTATCAGTCCTTGTCACTAACTTCAGTTTATGTTATAACTGACCATGATGCGGACACGTTTGGAGTAAATTAAACTGATTATAAAAAAAAAAAGATGTTAAAAATTGACAAATTGTTCATAATTATCAACGTTTTTTCTTCTGGACTATTTTCCCGACTTTGTAGACAGGCAGACAAATAATTATACATGTATCAAGAAATGCATGTGGGACAAAATTTAGACAATCCAAATGTGTTATTTGTGACAAAAAGAAGAAACATTTGGAGAAAAGGAAAAACTCATGTTTAAAAATGTAATCATGAGGATGAAAACCACAATGTTTAAAAATCACATGGTTGTAATCAAGCACTTCCTTCGTTACCTCAACGTTTTCAAGTGACAAAAAAACTCAAACTCATATATGAAAAGACGAAATAGCGAATTTATAACAGTATGTGATGCAGTGCGTTAACCCTTCCGTAACAAGGAAGTGCTATTTTAGTACAGGCTATTGTTGACCTACTTAAAACTTATATATGAGCCACACTGTGGCAAAAGGGGACATCTCTGTAATGCTTTATACCGAGCAAGTCATCGTATAATTATGAATTCATAATAGCCACTCTTTTAACAACCGACTCGATCATGAGGTAGACCGGTCCTTGGACATACAGAAAATTGACCAATAGGGAAAAGTTTCGGTCCAAGTCAGCCTACGCGGACTGCGCAGGCTGACCTGGGTCGTTACTTTTCGCAGGTGCATTAAGCCCCATTTTGCCAGAGTACGGCTTATATATAACACTAAACAGTATTAATCAAAAGTACAGAAGAAAACTGAGGGAAAAAGATGTATAATGTCATAGTGGCACACAAAATGAGTTTGGTAAGCGGATGTCAGCGTATTTTTGTCTTACCTGATTAAGGCCCCATTACCTCGTCTACCAGTTGAAAATGAAAAAAAAAAAGAAATGAAATGAGCAACGCTCTGGGAGAAGAGTGTTTAATGCATCTTCGTAGTACACCAAGCAAGACGTCACAAAATATGGACCCATTTTTGTCTAAATTGTGGCTGAATCGTGAGATAGAATGGTCCAATAACATACAGAAATTTTATAAATAGCAAAAAGTTTCGACCCAGGTCAGCCTGCGCGAACTGCGCAGGCTGACCTGGGTCGGTACTTTAAGCAGATGCATCAAACCACATTTTAGCGAAACACGACTTAAAGACGATCGCTACAGTTTCACCATTTTTTGAAAACATTCAGAATTTCATGAAACTTTGATTGGTGATAATATATTATCTGATCTACAAAAATAGGTGATTAAAAAAGGGGGTCACCAGCTTTGGGAAAATTCTATGAATATTTCTTTTAGTACACCCTGCATTGCTACAGTTCAGGATGAAATTTCACCTATGAAAACTAAGTCTATGTATATCTTTTTAAATGACAACAATTATAGGCAAATTTTATGTTATTGTATTGGAGAAACATCAAATTTAATGAAAAAAATAATATAGAGTATAATGAGTATCAATCTTTAAAAAAAAAAAACCTTAACTTTTGGGAAAAAAAAAAAAAACCGAAAAACCAAAGAGTATCTTTTAAAGTTATTTTTTTTAATGTTCTAACATTCAGATTTTTCTTTTTTTTTCTATAAATAATATTTATGTACTAAACTAAAAGAATCAGGCTTAAAATAAATAGGTCACCAGCCTTATCTTTTAAGAAAATACATTTTAAGTTTATGGGTGGGGCATTAACTAATGGGTGAATGTAGGGTTTGTCAAAGACAAAGACATTATATAAAGTAAATTATCTCATTTTTTCCAACAATTCAACAATGTTTATAAGAATCAAGCTTGTTGGTCATAATAAACCAGTCCAGAGCGTATAAGTGTAATACTGATGTTAGCATTTAACCCATTGCTAAACGACTAATTCTGGACTTTTCTAAATTTGACGCGTTTGCAGACGCTAAACCATAACCTGGTATTCATGTATCACAGTCCTTTGATGGGTCAGAAATCATTGTGCAAAAAGGAGACATCAGTCAGTAGGAGCAATTTCTCCTTTTGACATCAAAATATTCAGATGTTGTCTGCTGCAGACTCATCAAGCTAAGGGATAACCTGGTAAAGGAGAAAGAGTTACAGCTCCTTGTTTTCTGCAAGTCTTTACCAAGTAACATAATTTTGGACTAGACCAAACTCAAAGCATCTGCATCTGAAAAGATGTTTTAGCTCAACGATACGTCTGCCAGATAGAGCGCTAGTAGCATCTGTTTCCGTATATTTCCGTTGTTAGGTGACTTAGTTTTGTCATTCACTTTGACTTACAGTCCGATCTTTTGAAAGCGTAATTTCGGATTCTTGCCTTGCATATAATTATTTGGCTTGATACAAATACTTTTTTCTTCGTTTTACCGACATGAATGACCCGTTTTAGTTCTTTGGTTTATCCATTCTGCAGACATTGACAAGTGTGGCAGGATCATCTGTGTTAGGTTCTCACCGTTTCGAGTTAAAAGGTGAGCGTGATAGTTACACGAAGCGTGATAATGAAAACTGTCGCGAACGTCGTTAAAAATATAATATATTTTTAAATCATGTTTTATTCTACGATTGCTGTAGTCATACGAATATTTGAAAATGGTCTGTGTAGCTTGCTTTTGAGTACAAAATCAGATTGTGAGTTCTGTCTTTCGAAAAAAAAAAACACGACAGTTTCTTTTTGTTCGTGACAATGAAAGTTTTACCCTTTACAAAGCTATCCCATGTTGCTTTCGGTATTCTTTTAATAGCCAAATTACTCAGGTGATTACAAACAAACGCTCATGAACTAACATTATATATTTTTTATGTACTGACCTTTGTTCGGATGGGTAATTTTCATTCTGAAATCTACAACTGCCGCAGGCACAGTATTTGTTCGTGCGGTACACGCTTCTCTTTGCATCGTGAAATTTGAAACAATTATCTTCGTGTATAGCCACTAATCCAGGTCTAGAATGAGCTGGCGTTTGTACTGCCTTGTTAGAGCTAGCTTTTGTGGTGACTTGCGAGAGTGTTCGTTTATGGACTTGGAGGTTGTTATACCACCAACACAACGAAGTGAAGGGGTGTATACTGGTGTCATCATATATGTCGGTCCTCCCGTCTGTAAAGCCGTCCGTATTGTTTTCGTTTTTGTGCACTTACTCCAAAGCCGTTTGACCTAGGTCCCTGAAACTTTATACAAGTGCTCCTCATGAGCCAAAGAGGTGCCTTATTGTTTTTGGGTCACACGGGTCGAAGGTCAAGGTTACTGCTGATCTTGTTTTGAAAATCATTTCCATTCTCTGTGCTGCTTCAGTGACAAGGTGCTGGTGGGGGATATTTGTCTGCTTTGCAACAGTTCTAGTTGGTTCGACCCAGCTTAAATTTCGAAGACGCACAATTTCTAATTGGCTAAAGCAAATTGGTTAGACCAATTGTTTTAACAAATTAGAAATTGTGTTACTTTCTAAATCTGGAATAAGACTTGGACTGCAATTTAGAACGGTTGGTGAAAACGAGCCCCAGTTCTTACCGTACCCAATATGCGTTACTTATTATATGCAAAATATTTCTAGCGATGCAAAGCGTTGGAGAATCTTGAATTTATTTAGAGTTAGGAATGAAGTATTTTTTGTTAAACGCCTGTCTGTTATCTGCATTCACTGTTATAGCTGAATGATGTCGTAGTATCTGACCGGTTGGTATCTTCGGGTATCTACATTTGTTGCGAACGTTATTTTCAACACTTTATGCTGTATAATACTACATATTAAAGAAAAAATGTAATGAAACATTAAGACGTTACCGTTTACTCTGAGTGGGGAAAAGCCCCAAAATGCCACAAAAATTCTTTGTTATAAATGAAATTTGAACATGCAACCTAATTTAAGGTTTGTTGAGACAAACTATCTAACCAAGTTTTTATGAGTAACGGACTTAAAATTAGGCCTCTTGTTTGAACAAAAGCTTTCTCTAAGATTTCATCTTGTAACTTTTGACCCTAAGTTACATATGTTCATACTTAAATACATTTTCTCAAGACGAACATTCTGTTTCATACATATGGGACCGAATATGTGTCTTCTAGAGTGCCCACAAGGTTCTTTTGAGATTTGACTTGCTAACCAACTATTCGACCGGAGATGATCCCCTTAAAAAGATTCTTAGGTTAAACGTCTTCATTTACATCGACTGTGAAAACAAGTTCTTACAACTTGTATTAATCACTATTGATTATTGCCTTCTGGAAACCTAGACCGTATATCAGACGACGCTCGGAAGACGACGTACGTAGGACATAGAACGACCAAAATAATTGATGTTTGTAAAATCTAGCAATAGATGGCTAACAGCTGATTCATCTTTACATTCGACGTACTAGTATCAGAGTCATTTTAGACCTGACAATTATGTACTTGCTTTTAATTTCAGGCTGGAATGACGTCAGTTTCCACAATCCAGACATGATCACACCTAATATCCACAAACTAGCGACAGAGGGCGTGATTTTAAACCAGTCCTATGTTCAACCAGTCTGCTCTCCGTAAGTCTTTATCGTAATATT
The DNA here is from genome assembly GCA_946811185.2 of Hippopus hippopus. Lineage (NCBI taxonomy): Eukaryota > Metazoa > Mollusca > Bivalvia > Cardiida > Cardiidae > Hippopus > Hippopus hippopus. The sequence goes on along the minus strand of OX328111.1, from coordinate 24,081,415 downwards.
GAAAATTATACCTGACATCGCCTTGAGAAATATGTGTTTCGTTTAGGTGTAACTTGTGAGGTCTGTAGGTATATCATAGGTGTAACTTCTGTGGTGTGTAGGTATATCATAGGTGTAGCTTGTGCATTGTGTAGGTTTAGATATATCATAGGTGTACTTTGTGCAACATGTAGGTATATCAAAGATTACACTTTGTGCATTATGTACGTACATCATAGGTGTAACTTGTGCATTATGTACGTATATCATAGGTATGTCGTGTGAAGTCTGTAGGATAAGGTATATCGAAGATATAACTTATGAGGTACATGGGTATATCATAGTTGTAATTTGGTAGGAATGTTGGTATATCATTGGTGTAACGTTTATGGTGTAGGTGTATCAAAGGTGTAACTTGTTCATTGTGTAGTTTTTCATAGATTTAAGTTGTGCATCGTATAGTTTTATCATAAGTGTAACTTGTGTGGAATGTAAGTATATCAAAGGTGTAACATGTGAGTAACATGTATTTCAGTATGTCATAGGTGTAATTTGTGCATTATGGACGCATATTACAGGTTAAGTTGTGCATTACGTAAGTATATCGTAGGTGTAACTTGTGCATTATGCACATACATCAAAGGTATAACGTGTGAGGTCTGTAGGACTAGGTATATCAAAGATGTAACTTATGAGGTATATCATAGTTGTAATTTGTTAGGAATATACGTATTTCATAGGTGTAACTTGTGCATTATGTACATCTTCATAGGCGTAACTTAAGCATTATATAGGTTTTTCATAGATGTTACGTGTGCATTATGTTGGTTTGTCATTGGTGTAACTTGAGCATTATGTAGGTGTTTCATAGGTGTAACTTGTGCATTGTGTAGTTTTTCAAAGGTGTAACTTGTGCATAATGTACGCATATCATAGTTTAACATGCGAGGTTTGTAGTACTGCTTCAAAGACACGATGAGCAAAACTGTTCTGCCTACATTTCTTTCTTTGAACAGAACACTAAATAAATGTATAAATATATACATATAGATACATTATAAAATGTTTGGAGATAACTCAGTGTGGATAGTTGTCGTATTTCGTGTTATTAGTATTTCTATTTAATATGTTTTAGATCTTAGACATTTTATGATCTTTGACACACTAAAAATACGAGTATTTGAATCTTTGTAGGACTAGACATTCGATTCTGACAGGTTATTACCCATGGAAAGCCGGTTTACAGGTTAGTAAAGACGACTTTTTGGCATTGTTGGTGTTATTCATCTTTGACGTAGTCTGTACAGTACTGCATTATTATTAAAGTTCTTTATAGCATTTTGAACAACAATTTGCGATAAACGTACACATTTCTTTGACTTCCAAAGTGATTGTTTTTGGAAGATTGTTGACGTTACTATAAAGTGAAGGCTCGCAATTAGAGGGAATGAGCCGTGTGCAAATTCAAGGGAGTTTTGGCTCACAAACTATATATAAGAGAATGTTGACCAAAGACAGACAGTAAGTTCTTTGTAGTCTTGTTATTGATCCACTCTGTTCTAAAAGGGACCTTATATCATATAACATGCTGAGTGTTATGGAGATTAAAACATACATTCTGACTGTCACTAAAGTGCCGCATTGAAAATTTGTGAAAACCCCCTACAACGAAACGGTTTTTAGAATTAGAAGACCAACGTTTATTTTTTAGTGTGCCAAGAAAAAAATTGTGTAAACAAATACAATGCGGGGGCGTTTATAATCATGTTAACACATGTACATGGTACTAAGGTTTTGTGCAATAAACATGTGAGGAAAAAAAAAAGGAAAAATAGCATGTCAGAAGTAATTTATCCTTTTTTTGGCCACATGTTTAACAAGTGACCTGCAAGACAACAGAAGGCGTATGTGTGTGGCAGTGTGGTCATAAACTGATTTCTACTTAGATAAATTCTATTGCATCATGCAGAGTCCCTGGTTGTGGATCATACCATGTTTTCCCATGTTTGTGGTTATCCTGTGACAACTACAGGTTTTGATGTATAGTACAGCAACGATAGTATGTCACTCTGAAACGGTTAACAAAAGGTTTGATGTCGTAGAAACATACGAGCCACGCTCTGCAAAAGGGGCTTCATGCATCTGCAAAAAGTATCGACCATGTCAGCCTGCGCAGCCCGCGCATGCTGACATGGATCGAAACTTTTTGCTATCTCTAAATTTTCGGCATGTCAAAGGTCAAGTCTACCTCATGATTAAGTCGGTTGTTAAACAAAATGGATATTAGTGGTTCCATAATCATGTGGTATCTTGCTTGGTGTAATGTATCACGGAGATATATTAAGCCCTCTTGCCCAAGACCGCTGCCCATTTACTGAATAAAACCCAAATAAGTCTTATAAACAATAGAGTACGTTTCTAGATGTGCAATAGTTCCGAAATTGTTCTTGTGTTTTTTTTTGTTGAATCTTTAGTGTATACAAAAACGACACAATTTGGGCGTTTAAGTTTCGTTTACAAAACCGACAAAGTAAAACAAATGTTTATATTTGTTTTGATGTTTGATCTTTTAGGTAAAATTCTTTCACCCTTTACCGCACAAGTACTACTTTACTGGTCTCTGTAGCAGATAACTCTTTGAGAATTATTGTGGTAAAAGAGCAATTTCAATAAGCAGTCACTCCTTTTTCGATTTTTGGTTTCCAAATCATCTAAGAAAACTGATTTTCTTTCATTCAGATGTGTTTCTTGTAGGTCACTTGCAACAGTACGGTTCAGCCAATTTACCAAGTTTTTCTATTTTTGAGTCATTGCGACAGGATGCATTTACCTCTCAGTGCAGAACATTGTTTCAATGATGTTTAAGTAATAAAACAGTCCAAAAGTATTAAAAAGAATTCATGAACGCATGGATAAGTGCACGTCTGTCACGAAATGACTGAAATAATACGAAACATAGATATCGCCTTAATATAAGCATTGGTTGCTATTTATACACGGGGATCACTGCTTTCTTCTTGCAAACCACTTTAGAAAACAATGTGGCAAAAACATAAATTGCTTGTGAGGAGCAGTTTTTCCTTTTTCCACCTGTTTTCAGACGTTTTCATACATTAATTCTCAGTGTAAGCATATATTTGTGCCCCGCCTTTTCGAAGAAGAAAGGGAGACATGGTTTTCGGCTTTCCATCGTTTCTTATTCCGTGGTTCCGGAGTTTTGTCCCCCTTTATGAGTAGATACCGTGTGTGCGCAACTTCTCCTACAGTCTTACGCTAATCCTTTTGAAACTGTACAGATGTTTTAAGCATGATTTGAAAACACGCATGTGACTTTTGTATAGTCTTGAGATCAACTTTTTACATTTTTCCCCTCATTTTACACTTAGCCGTTTTTTTCCCCAGTTCAAACATTATCAAAGTTGATAAATGGTGAATAACTTGTGTGCGGAACTCCTCGTACAGTTTTATGCCGATCCTGTTTTAACTACACAGATGTTTTTAGCATTGTCTGAACATAATCATGTAACTTATATAGTCTTGAGACTAATTTTCATCACTTTTTTTTAGATTCTTATTCCTTTATTTTTGCAGTCCAAACACTATCAAAGTAACGATATACCAGATACATGTAACTTGAGTGCGCAACACTTCCTACAACTTTATGCCAATCTTTTTGAAACTTTACATATGTTTTAGGCATGGTCTGAAGATATGCATGTTTTGGAATTTTGTGAAATCTTTTTTTTTTTCTTTTTTTTTTTCAAATTATTCTTTTTTTTTTTTTCGTTTCAAATTATTAATTTAGTCACTTTTAACTGTTATATGATTGCTCTGAATTTCTTCAGATGCTTTACACACAGTCTCTTTATATGCGTGTCACTTTTGTTCTTACTCTGTGACAAAGCGTTAAACAAGGCGAGGACAAGAATTCATTGAATTTACTTGATTCGAACTTCTATTTTCAGCACCTCGTTATAGGCAGCGGACAGGCAGTGTGCTCCCCGTTAGACATGATATTTTTCCCGGAAGTTTTGCAGAAAAACGGATATAAAACCCACATGGTCGGAAAGTAAGGGACATTTTGAATTAAGGTGTTGATAACAAGCTTAAATACTTCCACTAAAACTGTAGATGTAGATCAAGGACAGTTTGTCCTGTACGAGTGGTCTGATATATTAGATCTAGGACCTTATGCTTTACGTATTGCAGAATAGTATTCATCACAAAACTTCCTCTGTTTTTGAGTGTTTTACATCATGAGAAACTAGAAATGCCCGTATAAGTACATCTGTGAGATACCATAAGAGACATGCACCAAACCACAATGCTGTAAAATGTAACGAAACAAGACCTCCGTTTTAAAGTGCATTATACCTAACCGCACTCCGTGACAATACTTTCTCCTTTGAGAACTCTAGTAAGCGTAGAACTGGTTGAAGAAATAGGAATGCCCGGATAGGTGCTCTCGCCGCTTTTGAGAATAACTTTGAGATAAGACTTTACAAAAAATGTAGTTTGATCATTGATACAAAAAATGTAGTTTGATCATTGATCTATACTGTGTGAATATTGTAAACATTGACAAAAAATAAGTTTCAGTATTTCAATGGATTTCACCTTTTATTTTTTTACATGAAGATGGCATCTCGGGTTTTGCAACTGGAACTGTACTCCAACATATCGAGGTTTCGACAGTTATTATGGATATTACAACAGTCGAGAGGACTATTTTACCCATGTACAAGGTAATGAAATAATAAGAAAGGTTGTCTCCCCTGAAATAAGCAGTGTAGAAGGTAATGATTTAAGAAAAATAGTGATCTCCCCTCAAATCACCAAGTTTAGAAGCTAATAAAATAATGAGGAGAATTATCTCCCCTAAAATTACCCATGTAGAAGGTGAGAACAAATGAGGAGAATTATCTTTCCTGAAATTACCCATGTAGAAGGTAAGAAAATAATGAGGAGAATTATCTCCCCTAAAATTACCCATGTAGAAGATAGTGAAATGATTAGGAGAATGATCTTCCCTGAAATTACCCATGCAAATAAGATAATGAGGGGAATGATCTTCCCTAAAGTTACCTAAGGTAATAAGATAATCAGGAGAATGATCTCCGTGAAATTTTGCATGTAGAAGATAGTGAAATAATGAGGAGAATGATTTTCCTTGAAAGTACTCATGTAGAAGATAATAAAATAATGTGGAGAAGGATCTCCCCTGAAATTACCCATGTAGAAGATATTGAAATGATGAGGAGAATGATCTTCCCTGAAATTACCCATGTAGAAGATAGTGAAATAATGAGGAGAATGATCTCCCCTGAAATTACCCATGTAGAAGATAGTGAAATGATGAGGAGAATGATCTTCCCTGAAAGTACCCATGCAAATAAAATGAGGAGAATGATCTTCCCTAAAGTTACCTATGTAGATAGAATAAAAGAGATCTACTACAACATTGCCCATGTAAACAAATAATGAAGAGACTGATCTCCTGTGAAGATACCCACGTAAAACGAGGAGAGTGATTTCCGATGAAACGATGTTATTGTCTTATGGTGCTGCAGTTCGTATTGTTGTCTGAATGTCGTACTCTATTTAATTCGAACGCCGTTTTACCTTCTCAAATTTCTGACAGTTACAAGTATATCATCAGAACACCCTTTTTCTCAAATTATCGTGCTGTTTTGATACCAGCAAATCATTTCTTCTTTACTTCAATGCTACCTTGTCTTTTTTTTTTTTCAATTACTGTCTTCTCATCCGGTCATTATAATTATTGTATTTACTCTTTGCCAAACCACAAAATATTTTGGACTTGTCCTTATTGAAAGCATTTGCTGATAATGAACTAAAAACGGCTGGAAAGGTCGTATCTCTCTTTGAAAAGGTAGAAAACATTGTGCGAATAGGATAAAATGCTATTTACCAGCATTTCTCCTATTCCCACAATGTTTTCAAAAGCCCCTTTCGCCAGGGTCGTTAAAATATGGGGTTAATGGTAAAGGGTTAAACCTGCATTGTATAATCTATTAAAAGAGAGTATTAATTTCACCATGTAACGTGTTATTATGACAACAACACGTGTTGTCTTGTTAGGGTAGAGTGTTTGTGTTCACTTTTTCACTTTTTCATTTACAATGTTATTCTGTCTAAAGGCAGTGTTAGCTTTTTTAAAGGGATCCTTTTAAGATTCATTTTGCTAGGGTTTTTTTTTTTTTTAAATATTACATAACATACTTCCTCTATATGTATAAAAAACTTACAGTTACATTAGGTAAAAAGGTGCTTTGGCACTCGAATTACGGATTGGTCGCCATGCAGGTGGTAACTCCGTTTATTCTTGTGTGATCAGATGTGACGTTATCTTACTTGAATACGATCCAACATATTCGATGCGTTGTTATTGGTCATATGACATTCCCACAAACCTTTGCCAAATTCTGGCGCTACATCTAATTAATATCTAAAGAGACTAAGTAGCCCATTAAAGAAATATGACCGAAAATATTTTTTCTTACATTTCTTTTTCTTCTCTACTGATAGCTTTTCAGCTGTTGTCTTACCTAATTCAGTGGTGAATTAATTTTAAATTTTGTCAAGATTATGAAAATCTGAAATAGCCCCCTTTAAAAGCATTTTGTCTTAAGTGAATACCATCATGTTTACAATTAGTTATATTATTATGTCGATTTTTCTTCATCTTGTCTTACCAAAGGCCGCTCCAACAAAAAACAAACAAACAAAGCCTCAGGTGGGATTCGAAGTTGCGAATCCCAAACCGTCATTAGGACCCCCTTCTCAGGCAAAAATATCTGAGCCATGCTCTGTGAAATGGGAGCTTAATGCATCCCCGTGATCCATTATACCACGAAATCATCTCTTAAATATGGATACATAAAATCCATTTAACAATCAGTCTAACAATCGACTAGATTTGGAGGTATTATGCTCCTTTGACAAGTAGAAAATTGACAAATAGCAATAAGTTTCGACCCCTGTCAGCCTGCGCGGACTGCGCAGGCTGACATGGATCGATACTTTTTGCAGATGCATGGTGAAGCCCCTTTGTCACAGAGCACGGCTCATCTAATTTGTTTATTCTCTGTTATAAATGTAAATTTGTCTATTAATACGTTATTCTCTGTATAAATGAACTTTCTCAATCAGGGAATTAGACCTTGACATTACAAAGGTGTTCGTTGCAAAAATTTAACAGGCAGTGTAAATGACAGATCAGATTGCACGTTCGTTACAGTCTGGTTTGATCTACTATGTTTACAAAAGCCTTTATTTCAGGGTCATTAAAAGTCAGAATAGTTTGGAAAAGGTTTAAACCTTTTCCACACAATCCCGAATTTTAACGACCATTTAAAAGAGGTATTTAATAAAGATTGTGGGAAAGGGAGAAAATGTTGGTAAGCAGCTTTTTCCTTTTTCCCTTATGTTTTTAGTCCCACCTGAGATAAATTTTATGCTTTAAGCCACATTGAATGTCGTCTGCAAAAGCTTTCAATTTTGTCGTTTGCTATTTAAGGAGTTGAGTTATGCCAAGCGCTCTAACAGTTTATCTCATCTTTTATCAAAGCTCATTACCTTGATTTCCATGACGGCTACAAAGTGGTCTGGGACAAAACCGGGTCCTATTCTGCAGTAAGTTCTTAGTAACCATTGTTAGTTTGGCTGGTTTCAAAGGAACCCGAGATTTTTGGCATAGCTTCGTTGTCATATGAGCCATGCTCTGCTGTGGCACAAGGGGGTTTAATGCATCTCTGACACACGTGATATAAAGCAAGTCATCGCATAACTATGGATCCCTGAAAATCCAGTTTGTCTAAAAACCATGAAGTAAACTGGTCCTTTGACATGCAGAAAATTAGCCGATAGCAAAAGGTATCGACGTAGGTCAGCCTGCACCGACTGCGCACGCTGACCTGGGTCAAAAACTTTTTACAGATGCTTTTAAGCTTTCTTTTCACAGAGCTTGGCTCATATGCGTTTGTGTCGTTGTGGTCCTCGTGCACAAACTGACATTTTCTCATATTTCTGTCATTACTGAAGATATTTACTTCAAAACTGGGCTAGTTGTAAACCATTATAAAAGTATCCCATACAACAAGGGAGGGTAACCTTGATACGGTTATGACCCTCCTTCGACTGAAAATGCAATTGTACTCGAGCGTTGGCACTCGAATGCGATGCTCTTATTTGATTGAATTTGCGTTTATGATCGTCGCCACCGGTTACCCATATGGGCGACGCCCCCTGAAGACTGTTATTTTTGTTACGCGGGATAGTGCAAGATACAGGACGAAACCCATTCTAAGTTACGTCTGGTTCTTTAAAGTGCTCGGTGTATAGCACCGTCACACGGGACCTCGATTTAACGTCACATCCGAAAGACTATTAGAAATTTTAGATGACCAGCCGTGTGACTCTAACCCACACCCTCTAGTGACCCAAGACAATGTTTACAAGTTCTACGCCCTACCACTTGAGGTATACGGGCTGGTCTGCTCTTATTTAACACTTACATGGAGCTTATATATATATATGCCTAATAGTGGCAAATGGTAATTAGTTAATAATTTGGGAGTTGAATTGCAGGCAAATTTCAAACATACATGTACCGTTAAAAAGTATGAATATTATTTTAGGTTCTTTTACCAGTCGTTATCTGTCTTACTTCGGAAGGAAGTCACACCGAATTTCGTTAACCCTTTACCACACTGCAAAATCTTGGACTTGTCCATTGGTAGAAATATAGGAAGAAAACATTGTGGAAAAAGGAGAAAATGCTGGTTACCAGCATTTTCTCCTTTTCCTGCAATGTTTTCTAAAGACTTCTTTCCGAGGGTCGTTAAAATTCGGCATTGTGTGGTAAAGGGTTAAACTCTGTCCCGGATGAAAAATTTGTTTAGGCTCATCTATCGAGACCCTGATAAATAAGGCTTTTGAAAATATGTAGGGAGAAATAGAAAAGAACACTTGTAACCAGCATTTTCTCTGTTTCCCACAATGTTTTCAAAAGGCTTCTTCCTTGTCGTCGTTAAACTCGGGATTGTGAGGTAAAGTGTTAAGGTTTAAATGCTGCAGTATGTCTGTTTTTACTTTTCTGTTGACAGGACCTATACGCTGACCGAGCCGAAGAGATTATTCAGAATCATTCAAGATTGGACCCGTTGTTTTTGTATTTACCTTTCCAGAGCGTTCATGAACCGCTTGAGGTAAGTTGTTACATCTTGAATATTCAACCAGACGACAAATTTTAAACTTTGTCCAAATTGAAAGTATTTGCAGACGACAACTTTTAGACTTGTCGAAATTGAAAACATTTGCAGACGACAAGTTTTTGAGTTGTCCAAATTGAAAGCATTTGCAGACGTCGAGTTTTAGACTAGTCCCAAATCGAAAGCATTAACAGATGACAAATTTTAGACTTGTACAAATTGAAAGCATTTGCAGACGACAAGTTTTAGATCTGTCCAATCTGAAAGCATATATTGTCTGCTTAACTCCATGTTCTATATTGCCTGCGTTTTATGCCGTCCCCATGGCTTGTTTGGATTGATTATGCATCAGTAAATCTAATGAACTAAGTGTTTTTTTTTTACTTTTTCACAAGCTTGTTTACATTTCTTAGTCCAAACCCATGGAATTTTGCTTTTCAACAAATATGTCAAGGGTACAACTACTGTAGACAAATTTGGAGTGAATTTCCTATAATATTTGACAATACCAAGTCAAGATTACAACTCTTTTTTGTTTTAGGTCCAGGAACTGCATTATGGCTTCTATCTTCCTCTTGGAAGGCTTAACCCTTTACCACACAATGACGCCTTTTAACGCCCCTGAAGAAGAGGCCTTTTGAAAACATTGTGGGAAAAGGAGAAAATGCTGGTAACCAGCATTTTCTCCTTTTCCCACAAAGTTTTCTACCCTATCAAAGAAAAGTTGAGTCATTTGAGCCACTATGAAATTGTCGTCTGCAAATGCTTTCAATTTGGATAGGTCTTAAACTTTGCCGTGTGGTAAAGGGTTAATGCCATCCTTATTTACCCTAAAAACAAAATATTCAACTTCATCTTGAAGGAAAAAAACACTTTTCTTTCCTAACTCAGCTTAAGATTTAATTGGGCTAGTCTTTTCAAAACTGACTCCAAATATTTCCTATGTTCCTCATCATTCTGACTTGTAATAGTGATATCATCTAATCTACAACCCACAGAATCCAATACTTCCAGCACCATGTCCATAGTTTGTTGGAATATTGCTGATGAACTTGAAACTCTATATGAAAGCTTTAGATAGTGTATACATGAATATATAGACGTGTCAAAAAATTTGCGAATCACTGATTACGGAAATTTTTGCGAATTCAAAACACTTTTTATTTGTTGGTATATTTGTGGTAAAATACAGAAACAGAAAAGTTTGCAAATTTTTCAACTTCGCAAAATCACAAAAATTTTCACATCACAATAACTTCCACTTATACAGTATCGGTAATGCTCGTTATATATTGTGAATTTGTCACATATTCATGCGACTGCTCATTTAATCATAAATGTTAGTACAAATGATGCATGTCAATTTCTTTAAACTTTTGTTCCCAATCTAATTTTATGGACATCTTCTGCTGTCAGTAATGGATATTCTGCTGTATCAAATACAGGGTTAAACTTGACTTTGAAATCTCCTTAAATTCTAACTGTATTGTCAGGTTTTAATACTCAGGCCTCTGCCAACTGTCAGAATTTGAGAAGTTACTTCTCCCTAGCCTGAGAATTAGGAGAAAATTTTCAAAATGGGGAGAAGTGGTCAGACTTTGAGGAGAAGTTTAGACAGCGTTAAAAACAGGATGTGAGCTGAGTTATACAAGGAAATAACAATATTTCAACAATTGTAATCAAAGTTTTATCAATTAGAAAACCATGTCAAAAAATGAAATTATATAATACTTTCTATCTTATTAATCAATATCCTTATTCCTATAAGAAACTATTTAAATCTTTGCAACACAACAGAATTTTAGACCAGTCCAAATTGAAAGCATTTGCAGACGACAAATAAAATGGGGCACAAATGAGAGTATCTGTCTTTAAGATCATTGAAAACAATGTGGGAAGAGAACAAAATGCTGGTCACCAGCAAGTTCTTCTTTTCCCACAATGTTTTCAAAAGCCTTCCTCTTCAGGGTTTTTAAAACTCAGAATTTGTGTGGTGAATAGTTAAAACATGTTTATTGTTCCCCAGCTCTAATAATACACTTTTTGGATAAAAAAAAAACAATATGGAAAAGAGAACACATTACTTGGTTGAATAATGGTTTCTGTTAGCCCATTTTTGTTATCTTTTTTCTTAAGTCTTCCAAACACTATTATTTCCAACATCCTGGACAGACTTTTTTTCTGAAAATCATTCTCTTTACTAGGTAAGATAATTTCTGACTATCAAATTGAAAGCATTTGCAGCAGACAAATATAGATAATGCCTTAAAGGGTGTAAATAATGTTAAAAAGTCATGAAAATATTTTGTCAAAAGGAGAAAGGCTTACTACCAGCATTTTCTCCTATTGCCACAATGTTTTCAACTTTCTCATGGTAAATAAAAGCCAGTTTAAAAAAAATTAAGTAATAAGACTTGTGTCCAAACTGAAGTTTGGCTTTACTAGTGGCACTAGTCATCAAAGGGTTAACTTGAACATATGAGACAGGAAAATGCTAGCAACCCCCATTTTCTCCTTTTGCCACAATGTTTTTAACTTTCTCATGGTATGTAAACCTCAGTTTCAGGAAATTTAAGACTTGTCATGACACAACTTACAAGAATACTTTCCATCAATCTTAATATACCAGTCAACTTTCTAGTTCAGTTTTTTAGAGAACTTGCAACCTTTCGCAGGGCTGGTCGATACACTGATATTACTACCTCTATCAACTTTGACAACTTTCAATTTACTACTTAGTTTACGCAAAGAGCCCTTCATCCACTCAGCTAGAGACAACGAAGATAAGTTTGTATGGGACAGTTTTGGTGTTGCACATTCAAAGTTTGGAGTTTTTCCACTTTCAACTAGTCTTTCTAATTCTGTTTTAATTTTGTTCTCTAGTGCAAACCGTACAGGTCTTGGTTTGCAAAATTTTGGACTGGAGTCATCATTTAATGTCAGTTTTGCTTCAATTCCTTTCATTACTCCAATATTTGTATCAAACAAGGAAGAGTATTTTGACAACCATTGCTCTACAGAACCATTTTCATGACACCTTTTAATCCAATCAGGCTTGAGTTCCATTAACCAACTTCTTCCAAATAGAGAGACCATCTCCACACAACAATTAACGGTAGACTTTTCTTTTGATGACGATATTTGACAGTTACTATACCTTGTAAAGAACTTTATTTCCTGTGTATGTTTTTAGCAACACGAAAGATGGCTCAAGTTTCACTTGACTAAAATTACTTTCACAGAATTTTTCCATAACAATAGTCATAGGGGCCCCGTATCTAATTCCATATCACAGTCTTTACCCTCAATCAGCACTGAAACACATATTTCTGAGCTAGACGGTGATATTAGTGTGAAAAATGGCGATTCTCCCTCATTTTTATTGTCAGAAGTTTGATGTTCATTCAGTTAGTGAATTTTGTTCAAGGTAAAGTGACTGTCAAATATTGTCATCAAAAGAAAAGTCTACTATTACTTGTTGTGTGTGGAGATGGTCTCTCTATTTGGAAGAAGTTGGTTAATGGAACTCAAGCCTGATTGGAAGAACATAAAATGGAGTCACCAAGTTGGTTCTATAGAGCAATTGTTGTCAAAATACTCTTCCTTGTTTGATACAAATATTGGAGTAATGAAAGGAATTGAAGCAAAACTGACGTTAAATGATGATTCCAGTCCAAAATTTTGCAAACCAAGACCTGTACGGTTTGCACTAAGAGAACATAATTAAAACAGAATTAGAAAAACTAGATGTAAGTGGAAAAACTCCAAACTTTGAATGGGCAACATCAAGATTGTCCCATACAAACTTATCTTCGTTGTCTCTAGCTGAGTGGTTGAAAGGCTCTTTGCGTAAACTAAGTAGTAAACAGAAAGTTGCCGAAGTTGATAGAGACAGTAATATCAGTATATCGACCAGCCCTGCGAAAGGTTGCAAGTTCTCTAAAAAACTGAACTAGGTTTGACAGGTAAATTAAGATTGATGAAAAGTATTCTTGTAAGTTGTGTCATGACAAGTCTTAAATTTCCTGAAACTGAGGTTTACATACCATGAGAAAGTTAAAAACATTGTGGCAAAAGGAGAAAATGGAGGTTGCTAGCATTTTCCTGTCTCATAATATGTTCAAACTAACCCTTTGATGACTAGTGCCACTAGTAAAGCCAAACTTCAGTTTGGACACAAGTCTTATTACTTAATTTTTTTTTAAACTGGGTTTTATTTACCATGAGAAAGTTGAAAACATTGTGGCAACAGGAGAAAATGCTGGTAGAAAGCTTTTCTCCTTTTGACAAAATATTTTCATAATTTTTTAACATTATTTAAATCGTTTGAATCAATATCTATATTTGTCTGCTGCAAATGCTTCCAATTTGGTAGTCAGAAATTATCTTACCTGGTAAAGAGAATGATTTTCAGCGAAAAATTCTGTCCAGGATGTTGGAAATAATAGTGTTTGGAAGACTTAAGAAAAAAGAAAACAAAAATGTACTAAGAGAAACCATTATTCAACCAAGTAATGCGTTGCCTTTCCATAATGTTTTTATCCAAAAAGTGTATGAATTAAGCTTGGGAAACGGTAAACATGTTTAACTCTTTACTACACAGTCCCGAGTTTTAAAGACCCTGAAAAGGAAGGCTTTTGAAAACGTTGGTAACCAGCATTTTGTTCTCTTCCTACATTGTTTTCAAAGATCTCGAAGACATATGCTGTCATTTGTACTCCATTTTATTTGTCGTCTGCAAATGCTTTCAATTTGGACTGGTCTAAAATTTTGTTGTCTTGCGAAGATTTAAGGAGTTTCTTATAGGAGTAAGGATATTGATTAAAAAGGTAGAAAGTATCATATAATTTCATGTATTGACATGTTTTTCTGTTTAATTAAGCTGTTAAATTGTAAAAATCATTTATATTTCCTTGTATAACTCGGCTCACATCCTGTTTTAATGTCTGTCTAAACTTCTCCTCAAACTCTGACCACTTCTCCTAATTTTGAAAAAATTCTCCTAATTCTCAGCCTAGGGAGAAATAACTTCTCAAAATTCTGAGAGGTGGCAGAGGCCTGAGCATTAAAACCTGACAATACAGTTAGAATTCAAGGAGATTTCAAAGTCAAGTTTAATCCTGTACTTGATACAGCAGAATATCCATTACCAGCAGCAGAAGATGTGTCCATAAAATTAGATTGGGGACAAAAATTTAAAGAAACTGACATGCGTCATGTGTACTAACATGTATGATTAAATGAGCAGTCGCATGAATATGTGACAAATTCACTATATATGGGGCATTACTGATACTGTATAAGTGGAAATTATTGCGATATGGAAATTTTTGTGATTTTATGAATTTGAAAAATTTGCAAACTTTTCTGTTTCTGTATTTTACCACAAATATACCAACAAATAAAAAGTGTTTTGAATTCGCAAAAATTTCAGTAATAAGTAATTCGCAATTTTTTCGACACTTGTATATATCCATGTATACAGTTTCTAAAACTTCCATTTAGACTTTCAATTTCATCCGCAATATTCCAGCAAACTATGGACATGGTGCTGAAAGTATTGGATTCTTTGGGTTGCAAATCAGATGATATCACTAATACAAGTCAAAATGATGATGAACATAAGAAATATTTGGAGTTAGTGTTGAAAAGTCTAGCCCAAATGAATATTAAAGCTGAGTTAGGAAAGAAAAGTATTTTTTCCTTCAAGATGAAGTTGGATATTTTGTTTTTAGGGTAAATAAGGATGGTATTTAGCCTTCCAAGATAAAGGTGGAAGCCATAATGCAAGTTTCTGGACCTAAAACAAAAAAGAGTTGCAATCTTGGCTTGGTATTGTCAAATATTATAGGAAATTTATTCCAATTTTGTTTACAGCAGTTGAACCCTTGACATATTTGTTGAGAAGCTAAATTCCGTGGGTTTGGACTAAGAAATGTAAACAAGCCTGTGAAAAAGTAAAAAAAAAAACGCTTAGTTCATTAGATTTACTGATGCATAATCAATCTAAACAAGCCATGTATGTAGACTTGTAATCAATAAAGTTAGAAATCAACATTTATACTGGTTATTGCTGTTGAGCCTACTCTAAAAACATTACATAAATCTGAGAAAAAAAGATGTTATCAACCATCAGATGGATGAAATTTTTATGAAATGATCCACTGTTAAAACCTATTTGCTAGCATATTTCTAGCATCACCTTTTATAGGTACTTTCAGTACTTTGATTCGATATTTCATGGTTACGACCAGTGAAAAATACCGTTTTTTTTTTTTCTTACTCTTCAATTTAAGGCGGAAACAGTAGTTCCCGCACACTAGTTACCTAGGTAAAATGCGCGTGGCACTCAACCAGGTGGAAATATAACGTAATTTACCCTACATTTCTCGCGCTTTACGTAATATTGCCTTGTTATGCGAAAGGGTACGCCACGGGGAATTACCGAAAAGAACTGTACTGGATTTGATGTAAGTCCCCCCAAAAAAAGTTAGAAGCATGAAATAAATAGAATTTTTTTTTTCGGTGAAAGATCGAAATTTATTTGATCTCGGGAAGAGCATCGGTGTTATTTTCACTCGTGGCTGCGCCATTCGTGAAAATATTACCGGTGATATTCACTCGATGAAATAAATTTCGATCTTTCACCGAAAAAAACCCAAATATCCCCTATTTATCACATAACCTTCCTTGTTTTCAGTGTAACATACCCATTACGAATTTTCATATCGTATACAAGTTTGATATCACTATTGTGGGAGATAAAATTTTATTAAACTCGTCAAGGAAAAAATGTTATCAAGCTCGCCAAAGGCTCGCTAACTGATATTTTTCCTAGACTTGTTGATGAAATTTGTCTCAAATGCCTAGTCATGTCAGATCCTATATATACCAAATAATTAGCCAGAGCCCATATTCATAGACCATTCTAAACTGTTGAAAAAGCAACGCGATTTCTGATTGGCTAAACCAGATGATTGGTTTAACCATCTGGTTTAGCCAGTCAGAAATTGTGGTACTTTAAAATATAGAAAAATTCTTGAGAATTACACTAAGAATGTTGTAACTCTAGAATGTGGTGAATGTGGGCTTGAAAACAATTTCAAGCTTGTCCAAATGGAAAGAACCTTCAAACGGCAAACTGAATGCTCAACGAAATGGATTTTTCTTTCAAATGAAAAGGTAAAATATTTATTGTTTTCTTTTCCCAGAACGTTTCAAACACTGTTCTTGCACAGGGACTTTGAACATTAGGTTTATTGGACAAGTTGTTGATTTAAAAGGATGTACATGATGATATAAGAAAAAAAAAAACATAACACTAAATGGTATAGTTTTGACAGGTACCTCCTGAATACGAAGCACTGTATCCAGGCATACAAACACCCGGAAGACGCACGTTCAGTGGTAAGACATTGATAGATTAGTTACCTTCTCTGATAAACTCAGCCCTTCGGCTACTAAGCGCGACTCAATGACCTTTTGCGGACAATGTAGATCAGAACCAGACTGACAAAAACTTGCAGACTAATCTTAGATCTATACTGTCCGATTAAAAGATATTTTTCTCCTCCAAAAAAACTTTGAAATAGTATATATTGGTTTTTGTTATTGGCTTGAAAGTTTCATTTAACTACTTTTAGGCCGAAGAGAAAGGGAAAAGATTCTTGAAAGAAACTATGACAGTTAAAAAGACAAAAAGGAGAAAGACATTAAGGAAAGGAAAAGATTCTCAAAGGGAATGGAAAACAAAGTTGAAAAAGCAACATACTACGAGAGTTTAATTAACAGGTTAATGTATCAAAATGTATTGTTCTCATTATGAAAATAGCGTTAATAAAACAAAACCAAACGGTACATTTTTTTAGACTGATCAATTATTCAAAATCGTTGCAGACAACATTATTAAAAGCATCGGATTTATTTTTGGAAAGCTTAAGAAGCACTGTAGGCAAAGGAGGAAAGGCTGGTTACAGTGTCAGAAAGATGAGATAGTCGACATGATTTAAGTTTTACCACTAAAAAGAATACGACAGCACTAGTTTAGATTTTGATCTGCGTCAAAACAGAGAAATAACGCCCCTTTCATGCAGTAATACATACGAAAATATATAACAAAATGAGAAACTGCTTGTTAAGAGCAACGTTTTGTTTAGACAGTATTCTTTTTACATTTCTTCACGGAATGACAGACAGAAATCCATCTGCAGTTAGTCAGAGTAAATGATTTAAAAGATATATGGAAAATATCATAAAATAAGTTAGCGAATATTTTCTACTTCCACATTCAGGTATGGTGACTGCGCTAGACTCGGCCATAGGTCGTGTTGTTGAAGCTTTGCAAAAGCGTGGCTTATATGAGGATACGCTGTTCTTTTTTACTCCCGATGTAAGTACATATTTTATCCAGGCTTCCTCTTTCTACTGTATTAAAGTGCTGCCTGAAGTGATTGCCATGTTATGGCTGACAAATAGAAATTCTGCGTTGAAATGTATATCGTTTTATAGCCTTCGGGCTTTTTTTGTTTGTTAACTTTGGTTTCATGGTGGTGGTGTTCTACATCGCTTTCAACACTATCAGTTCATAACATTGTGACGGCTACTTTTTTATGTGTTATATTTTTTACTAGTGCTAGGCTGGCGTTTTGCAATTCTTTAAGTAGTTACGCATTTAAACATCTTGAAAACTGGAGATTGGTTTGTAAAGAGTTAAACCTGTGTTGAGGGTCCTCATTAAAATGTTTCATCAAGAAGTTTTCAACTTAAAATCTCTAACATAAGACTTAAAAATAGACATTCAACAATTACAACAATCAATAGAATACGGATATTGCTTAAAATTCCGTCTGTGCTGCATGTAATAAAGCATGCCCTCACACCCTCCACAGTGTTGCCAGTCCTTTGATTCGTCTCTTGTCGATGAGTTTGTCGATACCTGTTTTACCGCCTTTCAAATGAATACAGAAAAATGGAACATAAAATATCCTTAGAAATTAGATCTGTACAGAAAAAAGCGGTTAACAATATTTTGTACGAGCATCAAATAATTCATGTAACGGACATTGTAGAATGGCGGCTGGATCCCCTATCATGGAAATAACTGGCCACTACGCGGTGGAAAAATTACGATATTTGAAGGAGGAACCAGAGTGGCTGGATTTGTTTCCGGTGCCGGTCTACAGAAAAAAGGCTACACTTACAACGGGTAAAACTCGTATAGAGTTATTAACTCCTTTTCTTACCTAAGGCGACTATACCTGACCTTTTGTGGATGGTGTGGATCAAGATAAGGCTGCATATACATGTAGTCTAATCTATGGCCAAAAACTATCGGCTTGCTTGCAAACGATTTTAGTCGTATTATGCAAAATCAATGCTGAACAACCAATGCTGATCAGTGCTTATAGAATCTATTTTTATGAAGGCCATTCAGAGGAATTCGAAAAAATATTAGAGTCTTTTGTAATGATAGGATTTGCACACGATAGGTTAAATTTGACTCGGATGATATCTGAAAACGCAGAAAACATTTTAAGATAAAGAAGAAAGTACTTGTACCCAAGCCCACGGTTTCATTGGATCGTTTAATAAATGGTTAATTGTCACATGAAAATGTATTGAGCTTTCCAGTATATGGGACATGCTGTTATTTTTATTACATGAAAAAGTTTGCTAGTTATAGCATGTTTGTTTTTTTTTTAAGAATGATGCACGCAGTTGACTGGCATCCAACAATTCTAGCTGCTGCAGGAATCAAAGCAGGTACAGTACCGTTTTTTTGTTTCAAAAGCACTAAACGTATCATGACAGTTAAGGCGTATCAACTCCTACAATAAGGTTAATTGTAACTAATTGCAGGCAATCGTTGTTAGCTGATTGATATGTTGTATTTATTCCCACTTTGGTTGGTTCGTTAATCCTTTCATTTGTTAGAACGTTAAGTTTAGCATTTAAACTACGCTATTAGAAATTTTCGTCTCGGCTGTTTTTATGCCGTAGCCCTTTCTGTGGCCCTGTCGTCGTCTGCGTTGTTGTCGTGCAAAAAGTGTGAAATTTTGCTACATCATATTTCTGAAGATATTTGAGCCATGCTCTAGCAAAAGGTTTTTGATCGTCTCCGTGATGCATAATACCAAGCAAGCCCTCATATAATCATGGTTCCATAAAATCCATTTTGTCTAACAACCGACTGATATATGAGGTAGACTGATTGCTGGACATGCAGTAAATTGACCAATAGCAAAGTGTTTATACTCAGTGCATCGCATCCTGCACGGTCTGCGCAGGCTGACCTGAATCGAAACTTTCTTCAAATGCTTTAGACCCCTTTTTTCAGAGCATGGCTCATTTAGTTAAAACTCGGTATAGTTGTTTACTGTCAAAAGGGAAACCCACTCCAGAACTGCATGTTACCCTAATATATTTATACACAGTTACGCCCCTTTTTCTACTTAGCATTTTCACGGAAAAAGCACTCCCCAGCCTAGCACTTTGGCACCCATATGTGAAGCTTTTGTTTGACTAAATGGTTTTCTATTTAAACTTTGGGGTCCTGCGTGGCTCAGTGGTGAAGCATAGGCATAACCAGGGGTTCAGAATCATTACGCACTTCGAATCGAGAGTGCTATTTCACCCTTAAGCTGCAAGCGGGACGCATCACACTTTGTGACAGTGTAAATCAATATCAGACAGCTCAGAACGTGCAGTCTGATCTTTATCTACACTGTCGGCTACAGTGAGCATTCGATTTTCCACAGGAAAGAGCTTGGTTGAAATCGCAATATTTCGCTTTTTACTATCGGTTGGAAATTTTCATTCTATTTTTCTGCGCAGTTTTAGACTCAATTATGGAAATAGAGATGTTCAATAAAGTGATTGAATAATTTTTCGCCAATTCCCATTTTTCTACTATTACGCACTTGCGTATTGTGTGTAATGGACGCTACACCCTTGTAAAGTGTGGGACTCGTAACCTGGAGGCCAGGGTTCGAGCCTCACTGGATCCATCGGGCTTTTCGTGGGATTGTCCTTGGGCAAAACACTTTATCATCCTAGCCTAGTACTAGGGGGAATCGAGACATTTTATAAATATGTAACCAGTCACCTTGATATAACTGAAAAATTGTTGAAAGCGGCGTAAAACACCATTCAATCAACCAATCATTCAATCAGTCAATCAATCAGTTCTATTAAGCCTTACCACACAATTCAGAGATTATACAGCCCAGAGAAAAAGGCCATTTTAAAAATAAAATATTGCGGAAAAGGAAGAAACTGATCGTAACCGGCATTTTCTCATCATCTTATAAATGTTTTTTATCCTTTCAAAGAGAAATTCCATTGTGTGAGCCGGCTTCAATTCGCTATCTGTAATTGCTTTGAAACTAGACCAGTCTAGAACTTTTGTTTGGTAAAGGATTGAGCCTTAGGCTGCTAAGCGCGATTCACTGACCTTTTGCAGACAGCGTAGATCAAGATCAGACTGCAAAGAACGTGCAGTCTGATCTTAAATCTACACTGTCCGATAAGGAGATATATTACCTCCAAAAATACCTTTCAAACAGCAATGTTTGGATTTTTAACTATCGGCTTGGAAGTTTTATTTCTTTTATTTACCAGGATAAGGGTCAACATCTGGTTTTAACAAACTGAAACTGTCCATATATCTATAAAACCGTCAAGCCAAGCCTCGGTAGCTCAGTCAGTAGCGTACAGGACTCAAGAACAGACTGCTGGTTCGATCCCCGGCTCGGCCAATTTCTTCCCGAGATTGATGAAAGTCATTTCGACAGGATTCATTCCACTCCCAACGCTGACTATTGTTTCGACGATGGTTATGTAGGAAAGCAGCCAGTGGCTTGGAATGAAAATTGTGCGGAGTACTGGTAAAATAGACCCTAGGAAAGCATGGATAGGTGCACTGGCCGCCGCGATATAACTGAAGTAATGTTGAAAACAGCGTTAAACACCATACAATCAATCAATAAGACAGTCAAATGGTTGATGTTTTTTTATGGTAAAGTGTATAAATACGAAGCTCATTTACAATTTTATTTCGCATTAATAGAAATAATACGGTAGTTAACTGAGATAGTACTTCCTCCGCGCATGCTCCGCGGTGTACTTCCGTTTCCGCCTAGCAGAAACGTGTTTTTCGAACGTGGTTCGAAATTTTGCAATCTTTTGATTATATCTGATGTAATCAGACCGAATTTCATTGAAATTCAGAAGCTCGGACGTAGTTCGTGGATATATGAAGACGTAATGTGGGATTTATTCATGAAACACTTAATGTTAATGAATTTTTCGGCGTCAACAGCGGACAAAAAAAAAAAAACTGACACCGGCGATGTTGGTTCAAAAGATAAATCGTCGAAGGGAAAAACTCCGGCGAGGAAGACGAATGAATTAGAGCCTTCTGATGTTCTTACCGGAAAATCGAAGCTTGATGCTGTTAGGCCTAAATCATAGAAGGAGGATGACAAACAAAGTGATTTGAATAACAATTTGATAATGGAATGTTTGAAGTCCATTCAGTCTTCACAACCGGCGCTTGTTCAGCGTATGGATACTTTTGAAACAAACTATCAAAATTTACTGTACGAAGATTATGATTACGACGAATACGAGCCATATGAGGACCAACAGGGTCCATCTTCTCCTAAACGAGCCAGAATTGATTCGTGTTTGAAATTTGCCAGTTGAAACAAATCAGACATCGTGCTTCTCTCGTTTTACGGACCTATCGAAGAAATTTAAAGTAACTGAGACTACTGACAAAAGTGTGGATGAAATATTGGCCGATACTGTGAATGAATTGTTCAGGAAAGGGATGGACAGTGAAATGTATGAAAATCTTATTAAAGGAGATTTGTTTGCAAGACCAGAAAATTGTGATTGGATAGTAGTGACGTCAAAAATGAAAAAACTTGTGTGGGATGTTATGTCGGCACAAAGTAGAACTAATGACAAGAAGTTACAATTGATTTCAACTTCTATAGTTAAGGCTGGGATTTGTCTAACAAAAACAATGGATAAGGCAGCAAAACTTGAGAAAAAGCTGATAGAAGTAGGTAAGGAGAGTGAATTTGAAGTTTCAAACATTATCGAAGGCTGTAATGATGCATTAGCCTTTCTAGGTCATGGGAATTATCAAACAAATATGACAAGGAAAGATTTTTTGAGACCAGAGTTAAAACGTAAATATTCCCATTTGTGTACACACTCAATTCCTGTGACTAAAGAGCTTTTTGGAGATGACTTCTCTAAAACTGCAAAAGAAATAGAAGAATGTGCCAAAATTAGTTCAGAAATATCTGGTCAGAATCCCAGAGGTCGTTTCAGAGGCAATGTGCCTAGAGGCAGAGGATACGATTCTCAAACTTCATCTTCGTCTACAAGCTTTCGCTATTACAATGAGGGAAAAAACTACCCACACAGAGGGGATATGTCAGAATCCAACAAAAGCAATAAAATCAGTAAGTAGATTTAGATGTAGCAACTTTACTGCAGATAGATTGGAAAAAATTGTCTCAGAATGGGAGAAAATTACTTCCGACAAAACAATTTTGGATATGATAAAAGGTTGTAAAATTAAATTCCTTAATGATGTTCGGCCAAAACGATCCAGTATTAGTCAGAGAAAATTTAACAATAAAGAAATGTCAATCATTGATGAACAAATTGATAAACTCTTGAAACAGAACGTTATAGTGCAAGTCAAGTCAGATGAAAACCAATTTATTTCTCCAATATTTCTCCGACCGAAGAAGAATGGAGAGTACAGATTAATACTTGACCTTAAAGACTTGAATACTTTTATTTCATATCCTGCTTCTTAAGCCAGATCTGTATATGGCTTCCATAGATATACGCCATGCATATTATTCTTTGAAAATAAATGATGAGGATCAAAAATTGCTAAGATTTCAATGGAGAGACAAAATTTTCCAATTCACTTGTTGCCCGAATGGATTTTGTCATGGGCCTCTATAGTTTACGAAACTAATGAAACCGGTTTATGCAACTTTACGCAATTCAGGCCATGTTAGTACGGGATTTATAGACGACCGTCTTCTTGGAGGCATGTCTGAAGAGAAATGTTTGTGTAATATAAATGATACATCTTTGATGACAAAATTAGGATTTATGATAAATTTCGAGAAATCAGTGCTGAAGCCAACAAAGATTATTGTTTACTTGGGAAATGTGATCGACTCTCATTTAATGATAGTCTATTTAACACCAGAGAAAAAAGATGTGAATGCACAAGATTAATGAAATTAAGAGAAACTTCCATTAGGGATGTAGCTAAAGTCATTGGCATCCTTGTTTCATCGTTTTCTGCAGTAGAATTTGGGAAGCTTTATTATAGAGGATTGGAAAGAGAAAAAATTAAAGCCCATAAGTTGAGTAAAGGGAATTTCGAAACAAAAATGTCAGTAACTTAACAAATGGGGTCAGATTTAACTTGGTGGATCTCAAATATTCACACACTACAGAAAAATTGACCATGGCAATCCAGACTTTGTCATTCAAACAGATTCAAGTATGAAAGGATGGGGTTTCTCATTTCAAAAGAAAAAGATTGGTGGTAGATGGTCTAAAATTGAACAAGATTTGCATATAAATGTTTTAGAATTGAAAGCAGTATACTTCTGCCTTCAAATTCTTGCAGAAACAGTGAGACACAAACATGTGAAAATTCTGACTGATTCCTCCACAGCAGTTTGCTATGTTACTAACATGGGTGGTTGTAAATCAAAGCAATGTAATGATATCAGTCGAGATATATGGCTTTTATGTATCAGACATGGAATATGGCTGTCAATTTCTCATATACCGGGAAAAATAATGAGGCAGATAACCCTTCTCGTAAGTTCAATGACAAGCTAGAATGGGAATTGCACATGGATGTTTTTCAAAAAATCTGTATGCTATGGTCAATACCAACAATAGATCTTTTTGCATCTAGGCTCAATCATAAAGTAAATCACTATTGTTCATATCAACCTGATCCAAATGCCAATTTCATGGATGCCTTTCTTTTAGATTGGAGTGAATTTAGTATGTGTTACATTTTTCCTCTTTCAGTGTAATCAGTCGCTGCATTGGCAAGATCCAAAGAGACGGAGCTCGTGCCATTTTGATCTTACCACTCTGGCCGACTCAGGCTTGGTTTCCTGTTCTAATGAGTATTCTCAAAGATCATCCACGAATACTTCCAAGGAAAAAAGATCTACTGACTTTGCCTCACAATCGCCAAGAACATCCGTTATGGAAAAAACTAGTAATGATAGCGTGCTTTGTTTCGGGAATTCCTTCAGAGACCGAGGATTTTCAAAAAAGGATACCAGCATCCTTGTTGCTTCATGGCGAAAGTCCACCAGAAACGAGTACAAAACATATATTTCAAAATGGCTTTCATTCTGTGATAAATGGAAAATCAGTGAAGTATCACCATCTATAAACAACGTGATTGAATTTTTGACTGAGTTATTTGAAAATGGACATGGATATAGTTCAATAAATGTCGCGTGGTCTAGCCTTTCATCTATTGGAATTACTTTGGAATCTCATACTGCTGGATCTCATCCTTTGGTCATCAGATTTCTGAAAGGTGTGTATAATGTTCGGACACCAGAACCAAGATATTCCGAGATATGGGACATTAATGTAGTTTTGTCTTACTTAACGAACATTAAGTCCCGTGAAGCATCTTTAACTCTAAAATTGGTCATGCTTATGGCTCTTACTAATGCAGCACGTGTACATACTTTAAATCAGTTATCAGTTAATAACGTTCAGAAGTTGAAATTAGAGTTCATTGTGATATTTGAAGGTTTGCTCTAGCAGAGTCGACCAGGACATGATTACCTTTGTTTAACATTTAAAGCATTTCCGCCAGACAGGCGTCTATGCGTGTATTTTGTGTTAAAAAATATTTAAATAGAACTAGTAATCTACGTGGAAATACCACTAAGTTGCTAATTAGTTACGTAAAGCCTCATCAGGCTGTTACTAGAGATACCATAGAACGGTGGATTAAAACCGTTATCACTAGAGCTGGAACTGACACTAATGTATTTGGGGCTCACAGTGTACAGGCAGCCGCAACTTCCTAGGCTAGTTATAAGGCTGTGCCTATTCAAGAAATTTTGCAGACTGCTGGATGGTCAAATGCAGGAACATTAAAAAAAATCCTACCAAAAGCCAATACAGGAATATACATTTGCAGCTTCAATCTTACAATAGGTATATATCTTTATATATGCCGCTTCGGGTGCAATTTTCTCTAACCCTTTTTGTTATGCTTTGAAATCTCAGTTAACTACCGTATTATTTCTATTAATGCGAATTAAAATTTAAAAATTAAACGAAACTTACCTGGAAGTTGATGTTTAATTGAAATTTTCTGAGATATATAAAAATAAGAGGGAGTAAATTGCCTCTTTCCCGCCTATACTTGTTCAACTTCCAGCCTTAAATAGAATCAATAGAATATTGGTATTACACACTGTTACAACAAAAAAGGTTCAGAAATGCTTTAAAGTCTGCGGAGCATGCGCGGAGGAAGTACTACCTCACTTAACTCCCTCTTATTTCAATATATCTCAAAAAATTTCAATTAACGACGTTCGCGACAGTTTCCATTATCACGCTTCGTGTAACTATCACGCTCACCTTTTACTCGAAAAACGGTGAGCACCTAACACAATTGATCTTGCCACACTTATAAATGTCTGCAGAATGGATAAACCAAGAACTAAAACGGGTCGTTTCATGTCAGCAAAACGAAGAAAAAAGAATTTGAATCAAGCCAAATAATTATATGCGAAGCAAGAATACGAAATTATGCTTTCAAAAGATCGGACTGAGAGTCAAAGTGAATCACCTAACTATGTCACCTAACAACGGAAATATGGACACAGATGCTACTACTAGCGCTCTATCTGGCAGACGTATCGTCGAGCTTAAACATCTTTTCAGATGCAGATGCTTTCAGTTTGGTCTCGTCCAAAATTATGTCACTTGATAAAGACTTGCAGAAAACAAAGGACTGTAACTCTTTCTCCTTTACCAGGTTATCCCTTAGCTCGATGAGTCTGCAGCAGACAACATAGGAAAACATTGATGTCAAAAGAAGAAATTGCTCCTAATGATTGATTTCTCCTTTTCGCACAATGATTTCTGATCCATCAAAGAACTGTGATACATGAATACCAGGTTTTGGTTTAGCGTCTGCAAACGCGTCAAATTTAGAAGAGTCTAAAACTAGTCGTTTGGTTATGGGTTAAATGCTAACATCAGAATTACATTTATATGCTATGGATTGGTTTATTATGACCAACAATCTTGATTCTTATAAACATTGTTGAATTGTTGAAAACATTGAGATAATTTGCTTCATATTATATCTTTGTCTTTGACAAACCCTGCATTTACTCATTAGTTAGTGCCCCACCCACAAACTTAAAATGTATTTTCTAAGACAATAAGGTTTGTGACCTATTTGTTTTAAGCCTGATTCTTTTAGTTTAGTACCTGAATATTATCTATAGAAAAAATAAGAAAAATCTGAATGTTAGAACATTAAAAACAATAACTTTAAAAGATACTCTTTGTTTTTTTTTTGTTTTTGTGTTTTTTCCAAAATAAAGGTGTTTCAGCCCTAAGTAAAGGTTTTTTTTTTAAAGATTGATACTCAGTATACTCTAATTTTTTTTTTTTTTTTTTCATTAAATTTGATGTTTCGCCAATACAATGACATAAAATTTGCTTATAATTGTTGTCGTTTGAAAAAATATACATAGACATAGTTTTCATGGGTGAAATTTCATCCTGAACTGCCGCAATGCAGGGTGTACTAAAAGAAATATTCATAGAATTTTCCCAAAGCTGGTGACCCCCTTTTTTATCTCCTATTTTTGTAGATCAGATAATATATTATCACCAAACAAAGTTTCATGAAATTCTGAATGTTTTCAAAATATGGTGAAACTGTAGCGATCGTCTTTAAACATGAACTTCCAGGTAAGTTTCGTTTAATTTTTAAATTATCATTTGCAAAGATGAGACGATTGATGGTATCAACCAATGGGATGATATCAGTCAGGGCGGGGAGTCTAAGCGGACAGAACTGGTGTATAACATTGATGACGTGGTGCCTGCGGTTCAAGGTCACGCGGCCATCAGGTAGGTTACCCCTTATCTTGTTACCAAACGACAAATTTTTGGACTTGTCCAAATTGAAAGCAATTGCAGACGACAAATTAAAGGTTCCAAAAAAGACACAAATTTTTCCTTTATAGAGCAGAAACATTGTGGGAAAAAGAGAAAATGCTGGTTACCAGCATTTTCCCCTTTTCTCATGTGCAAGCCTGCACAGCCCGTGTAGGCTTACCTGGGGCGAAAGTTTTTGTTATGGGTAAATTTTTTTCACGTCCAAAGACAGTTTACCTAATGACTTAGTCGCTTTTTGTACAAAATGGATTCATATTATGTGATGAATTGTAAATTGCAATTATAAAGATGCATGTGATCCGCTTATTCCAGAGCGCGACTCATTGCTATTTGAAATATAAAGATATTACCGAATGGCTCTTTTATCATTTTTTGAGCCATGCTCTTTGAAAAAGGGGCTTAATACATTTCCAAAAAGCATCGACCCAGGTCAGCCTACGCAGTTTGCGCAGGCTGACCTGAGCCGATACTTTTCGCTTTTGGTCAATTTTCTGCATACCCAAAGACTAGTGTGCCTTGAGATTCAGTTGGTTGTTACACAAAACAGATTTTATGGATCTTTCCGGCGAATTTTCGTCTCTCACCTCTGATGCATGTGAGAAAAGTAGTCAGCGACTTGGAAAGAAAGTTGTGTCAGTACTGGTGTGAGAAAGCCAGGAAACACATTCGTAGGTGCACTGACCACAGTGATATGACCTGGGTTGTTAGAACGGTGTTAAACTCCAATTCAATCGATCAATTCAGATTTTATGGATCTATAATTACGTAATGACTGCTTGGTATCATGCATCACGGAGATGCATTAAGCCCTCTTTTGCCAGACCTCGACTCAATTCTTTCAGCCTCACATACATATAATAGACCTCTTTTGACGGCTTAATATGCAGCCCTCAGAAACTTAGAAATAGTCTGTCTTATAGGCTTGACTTAAAAAGCGGACGGCATAGATCCAAGATCAGACTGCACGATATGTGCAGTCTGATCTTGATCTTTGCCGTCCGCAAAAGCCCCTATTGTTACTGCCGAGCCCCGGTAGCTTAGTCGGTAGCGTGCAGGACTTGGAAACACGGGATCCAGGGTTCGATCCCTTGCCATGACCCCTAGCTCGGCCAGTTTCTTTCCGAGGATTGATGATAGTCAGTGCGACAGGATTCATTCCTCTCCCACCGCTGACCATTGTTTCGACGATGATTATGTGGGAAAGCAGCCAGTGGCTTGGAAAGAAAATTGTGCGAAGTACTAGTAAAAGAGACTCCAGGAACGCATGGATAGGTGCACTGGCCGCCTTGATATAACTGAAATAATGTTGAAAACGGCGTTAAACACCATACAACCATACAATCATAAAACCTATTTTTACTTACGGCTGTGAAAGAATTTCACATAGATATATGGTCACATATCTTTTACATGGACGATATAAAAGGACATTTTCAGCAAAGGGTTATAGATTTAAATATTATTATTTCAAACTGGTTTTAATGAGAATTTCCACAAATTAGCCTATAGGCTTGACTAAACCACCAGACGGTACAGATAAAAAATAAGACTACATGTTATATGAAGTCTGATTTTGGATCAATGCGATCTGAAAAGGCCCCATTCATCTTTGCCCATGGACCTGAAAATTTTGAAATGCATCTCTGTACAAATTCATTTGGGAATGAATTTAACAATCGACTGGAGCTGGAGGTAGATTGGTCCTTGCACATGCAAAAAAGTTACCATGAACAAGAATTTCGGCCAGTGTCAGTCTGCACGGACTGCACAGGCGGACCTTGGCCGATACTTTTTGAAGATACAATAAGTGCCCTTTCCACAGAGCATGGCTTATTACATTTTTTAACTTATCTCTAGGGTTGGAGATTATAAATTAATAGCTGGTTACCCGGGACATGACCAAGGCTGGTACCCGCCTGATCAGTTTTATGGAAACTATGAGGACCCAGAGGATTGGTTCCGTGCAGCTGATATTGAAGCTGATGTATTAGCTTTCAACAAAAGAGTACAGATGGGAAATGAGTCTTATTATAAACTCTTCAATTTAAAAGGTAAATAACGTTAAGTCATAACAAAAATTCCAAATTTTAAAAAGTAAATTATTTGGAATTATATCATGAACTATTCAATTTGAAAGGTAAGTTACTTAAAAACATATCATAAACACTTCAATATTCAAGGTAAGTTACTTGAAGTCATACCATAAACACTTCAATTTAAAAGATAAGTTATGTGGAATCATATCGTAAACTCTTCAATTTAAAAAGGTAAGTTAATTAAAGTTATATCATAACCACTTCAATATACGAATTGAGCTTCGTGAAGTCATATCATAAACGCTTCAGCTTAAAAGATAAGTTACGTGAAGTCATATCATATACACTTATTTAAAAGGTAAGTTCCATGAGTCATATTATGAATTCTATAATTTAAAGGGTATATTATTTGAAGTCATATCATAAACGCTTCAATAAGAAAGGTAGGTTACATGAAGTCATATCATAAACACTTCAATTTCAAAGGTAAGTTAGTAGTAATCATATCATAAACTCTTCAATTCAAATTACGAGAAATGATATTCTAAACTTCAATTTTATAGCTACACATAAGTTATGTCGGCTCATATCATAAGATCTCTAATTTGAGTGGTAAAATATGTGAAGTGGTATTATAATCCAAACCAAACAATACCGTGTTTTGATGACCTATTGGAAAACATTGTTGGAAAAGCAGAAAAAGCTTCTAACCAGCTTTTTCTCCTCTTCCCACAATTTTTTCAACTATCTCAAAGACAAATTGCATCATTTGAGTTGCATCTTACTTATCTGCTGCAAATGCTTTCAATTTAGACAGGTATAACTGTTTCCGTCTTTTGTGAGTCAAATTAACCCCTTACCACATGACAAAATTATAGACCTGTCCAAACTGAAGGCATTTGCAGACGACAAAGAAATTGTGGCTCAAATGATTGAATTTGTTGTAGAAAAAGTAGAAAACAGTGTGGTTACCTGCATTTTCTCCTTTTCCCACAAGGTTTTCAAAAGCTTATTCTGTCAAGAGCTTATTCAGTGATTCAGGTATTTTGTTGTAAAGGATTAAATGATTAAAGAAGAGCAGTTTTGACATGCTTCGAAAGATTTACAATATTGGGAGAAGGAAAGTTTTTGTAAATCTGATACATTATGCCATTTTCACTCCTGAAAAGGGGACACTTTAGTGTAGATGAAAAAAAAAATTCCAATGGGGAAGTGAGGGGTGGGGGAAGGCTGGGAGATAGCCTTTGTTCTCCCCACCCTCACACCAAAATCATTGCTAGAGGGATATCTGGCCGCTGCCCCTCCCTCAAGACCCCAGTGGTATTTCTGTGGCAGTGTGAATTCGAATGTTTAAGAAAACGACTTTCCTTCCGGATCTGTATTCACCAACCATCAAACTTTCTCGTTCTTATTCTCCAAAATTTTCTAAATTTGAAAGTAACACAACTTCTGATTGGCTAAATGAAATGGTTTAGCCAATCAGAAGTTGTGTTTCTTTAAAATTTAGAAAATGCTGGAGAATTAGACTGTGAATGTTCTTAAAAATGGTTGGTGTATACGAACTCTGGAGAGTAAACTTTTACGTTCATGTATTTTAAACACATGCAAATCTAAAGCACTTGCAGACGACATATTAAATGTAGTCCAAGAATGAAGCGTGTTTCTTGAAGAACAAAAAAAAAAAAATGAGAATAGGAGAAAAAACTCTATCCAACAATATTTTCAAAAACCCTTTTTTTGCTCAGGGTCCTTTAAAACACGGGATCGTTTGATAATAGGCCAATTACATGCATTGTGACCGTTGACATTATTTCTAAATTGCAGATGACCCGACAGAGCACAACGACCTATCGAACGTCATGCCAGAAATGGTGGACAAACTGAAAACTGTTTTAGAAAACTACCATAAGCAGCTAGTCCCCGCTAAAAACCCTCGGACCAGTCCAGGCTCAAACCCGAAATATTTCGGTGGGGTTTGGACCCCAGGATGGTGTGACGAACCCTTGTCATGAAGGGGCGCAGAAATATTAACTATTCTTTTAATGTATTATGGTTTTTGTTTGTTTGTTTGTTTGTTTGTTTGTTTACTATTTGTCGTAAAAGGGGGACAATTGTTTGTTTTCCATGCTAAATATATGACTCCTTACACATGTTTATGTTTTTTACGTCATACTTTGTATAAAGCTATACTAACACTTTATCATGCTTTCACGACTGACTATAAGTTCCGTTAATAGACAATTCTAAAAACATTCCTTTAACAGGAGCATGTATTTGTTTTCCATATTTACAATATGAGTTAATTGTTTCCTTTCCATATTCAAAATATTACTCTTTAAACGTGTTTATGTTCTTTACGTTCTACTTTGCATAAAGCTGTGTTGAGTCATTACCATACTTAATCGACGGACTAATATCTAATGTACAATGTCTATTAAATTCTCTTCAATTCTTTCGGGCATATGATACAGCACAATATGCTATTATTTGGTATAACATTTGGATTTCAACTTGAATTGGGTTATACGCACCCTACGTAAGCAGGGCTGTCAGTGCTTTGATTTAATTTGATATAATTTTTTACGCGTTTTTAACGACCTTGAAGGCTTTTGAAACTTTTTAGTCAATAAAAAAAAATGATAGAATCAGTAATTTCCCCTTTTACCCACAAGGTTTTCTACATTCTGATAGACACGGACCATCATTTGGGCTACACGTGATTTGTCGTCTACTAATCCTTCCACCATGGACCAGTCTAAAATATGGTCGTCCAGTAAAGAGTTTAATCAAAGCGCTGAGAGCACTGATGGCTAGGGGCAAGTGGAAATTGCATATATGCCTAGAGCAATTTGTATTCAACCATGAACTATCCATTTAAAAGTTTTAAAAAAATGTGTACTGCTGCACTTTCTTATTTCATGCATATCCAAACGCTGAGAAGAAGTGATTGGATGCATCCACATGCTGCATCCTCATGTCGCGAAAATTCAAACAAAAACTACACATACCATCCTTTCCAAGCGCCGAATGCATTTTATGTAGTCCAAGTCGATAACAGTACTGGTAATAGTTGAAAAACAGGTTGCAATGATTTTCATCAATTCAAAAGGAAGAGTTGAAAAACAAAACTAACATTGGGTTGTAAGACATTCTATGTGATGCAGAAAACACAATTCTGTGTACTAGTAATTAAAAGAATAAATAAATAAATAAAACTGGTTTCACACCTCAATAGTATTATGTATCACTATTTGATATTTCAAGTTTGGTGTGTGAAAAGTTTTCTTTTTCCTCACATTCGTGTTTTTGTTTTGTTTTTTTTGGTTTTTTTTGTTTTTTTTTTTTCTTTCTTTTTTTTCTTCTTCTTCTTTTCTTCTTTTTCTTCTCTTTTTTACTTTTGCAAAAGAAGGAAAAGACTATAGCAACACATGTGGATGCCAATGGCTGCAGTTGCTTTTAGTGAAAATTGTAAGTCGAAAAACCGGGCATTACTGTGTCATGAATATTTAGATAGTTACCAATCCCTACTGTCTGGGTTTCCCTTATGATAGTGAAAAGTTGCCCAAGTTTGAAGTAAATATGATAGTTAGCAACTACTCCAAGTTTGAAATAGGTGTCCTAAGTGTTATGACAGAGACATTATAAAATGTCAAAATATTTGAACATTCAAAGTAAAAAAAAAGGCAATTATAACTGTTTCAAAAATACTTTGATGGATACCTGTCCTTGTTGTATGGGTTTCCCTTTCGATAGTTAACACCAGTCTGAGTTTGTAGTAAATATCTTCAGTAATGACAGAGATATCATGAAATGTCAAAGTTTTTGCAGGATAACACAGACACAGACGACGCCAGGGCTATGTAAATGTCTCAGTGTTTTCCTCGAAAACAGCTGGGCTAAAAATCTAAGTTATTCCATACAATGAAAACTTGCACTTTCACTGTCATGAGTTTGTTTTTTTGTTTTTTTTTTCAAACAATATGCAACATATATGAAATAGGCAACACAATAGGGAACAGAAATTGCGCCGAAGAAAAATATTCATTTTCTCAGAATTTTATTTATACAATAAAACACCGTTGCATTATTAATTCTAGTGATTGGATGCAAAGGTAGTAATTGCCACTGTGTTCTTTGACAATTTTTTACTATAACTTGTACGTGAGGACATTCTATAGTTGCTTTGAGATACATTTCTTGCATATAGGTTCGTCATGTGTGTTTTTAACATAAAATTTGTATAGACAAAAGCAAGACTTTCATCGAAAAATAATTAAAAGCCCATAATCAGGATGGGTTTAGCAATTAACAAACAAGAATTTATCATTTCGATGTTATATGTATCAAAATGTCAGTTAATACACAAATAAAACAGGTTGTATCAGTATCATTTTGTCAACTCCTACAGCCCAGAATGATTGTCAAGGACTTCTTTTAACTCTTCACCAACCAACAAAATGTTAAACTTGTTCAAAATGATACAATTTGCAGAATTTGATCTTGTTCAAATGTTGTTATTTGTCTATAGAAGGGTAGAAAACGCTAGAAAACGAGAAATGATGGTAACCTGCATTTCTCCTTTTCCTACAATGTTTTCAAAAGCTTTCTTCCTACCGGTGGTATAAACTTTGGGTTTTGTAGTAAAGGGTTAATTAGATACAAAAGATGCAAAAGCAATGCTTCTATTCCATTTTTTTTTTTTTTTTTTAATAGGACAATGTAAATCCAAGATCAGACTTCAAAGATGGGAAAGACCATTAGATGGTAAAAGGGAACACGCTAACCATTCCCAAAGAGGGCAGCCATCTTGAATTCTACCCATGATAAAGAAGGTCAACGGCATACAACAGTTTGGTCAATATCTAGAACGTCATTTGTCGACCAGGAAAAAAAAAATTGTCTGCAGATTGCAAAATGAGTTTTTCCTTCAAGTTTGAGGTCCATTCCTTATAGCCTTATGTCTTGCAAGTTCCTCTTTTCCCTTACATGAGTATGCTCAGGCTTTTCCCTATTCTATTGTCAAATGAAAATAGTGTTGCTATAAAAGTTTACATCGTACCTTTAAGTCAATTCCGGTCCATTCCGGTCAATTTCAGGTCCCTCCCGGTCCATTCCGGTACTTCGATGCATCGGGAATAAACCCGATACATTACGGCTGACAAGGTAAACTGTACTGTTCATTTACACACCATACACGGATACACATCATACAGCGCTTATGAATCTTGAATGTCAATTTTGCCACTCCCCATATGCATTCAATGGTGTGCACAGAGCGACCACCTAAGGTAAACAAGGCTGTTGGTTGCGGCATGCTCTGCACGAATATTACGTGAAATTAACGAGAGAAATTTTCACTGTTTCAAGGTTTCTTATTTAAAATTCATCATGAAAACAAATACCATTAAAAAAGTTTGCTTTGAAAATATTTTCTTTTGCACTTTCTCGGTATATGTAGACACCGACCCCCTCTTTCCATTTCTATTTTACATCACGGATGAATAACTCGTAAGGTATTAGGCGGTCTGAAGGGTGTGTCGTTTCAAGCCAATCAGAAACGGCAGTTACAGTTCCAGCAAATCAAAGATAGCGAGTAGCGCGCATTTATAGATGGTGTTTAGAGTGGTTGCAGCTTTCCTGCAAAAGTTTGAAACGTGGTTACTAATGCTGGGCGCCGTTGGCCCCTAGCCAAAAACAGCCCTATGTGTTGACGGAGACAAGCCAGTAATTAAGCCTTACCACCCCTTTCGAAATTTTAGTTGCCTTTGCAGCCAGTGTCGATCAAGATCAGACTGCACAAAACGTGCAGTCTGATCTTTGATCTACACTGTCTGCTTTTCTGAAACACGACAGACAAAAAAACTCATGATACTGCAATTATTTGAGTCTTAATTGTAGACTTCAAAATGGCTGTTGGATTTTTTTCGGCGGTCTACGGATTAATAAAAGTCCATGCACCATTTAGAATTTTCAAGGCCATCACAATATCAAAACTTCATTGTGTAGATCTTTTAGAAAAACGCATATTCTTTTCAGTCTAGACATGATTTACACTACCCGCAAAGGTGTACTGATTTGCACTTAGCAGCCTTAAAGGGGGCACTAAGTCCAATTTCGTTCAATATTTTATTTTGAAAATGTAAACACTGTTAGTTTTCATTCGCTTGCAAACATGGCTAAAATAATTAAAATATCGATTGAAATGGTGAAACATGAGGAATAGCCGAGTATTATTATTATTATAATTATCATTATTAAACATTTTTACTGTAACATCTTATTCTATCAGTTGCGGTAAAGACGTTACTGAGCAACAGGGGATTAACTCTTTACCAAACGACAAAATTTTAGACTGATCCAAATTGAAAGAACCTGCAGACGACAAAATAAACGTAACTCAAAAATTGAAATTTGTTTCCAGCAGGGTAGAAAACGTTGTGGGAAAATGAGAAAATGCTGCTTACCAGCATTTTCTCCTTTTCCCACAATGTTTTCAAAAGGCTTCTATCTCAGGGTCGTAAATACCAGGGATTGTTTGGTAAAGGGTTAATACACTTTTTTACAGAGTCAGTTATCGACCGGCCCTATAGCTCAATTGATACAGTCACAGACTTTGGTTTTGAAGGCCGTGGGTTTGATGCATTTTTTCAGCATTTTGTTTGTTCGCTCGGTTTAAATAACAAAAAAAAAACTAGGCAAACAAACAGAATAGTGAAAAAAAAAAATGCATCCTGTGGGACTCAAACCCAAGACCTTGCTTACTTTTCAGAAACTAAGGGTAAACAGTCACGCCCTTAACATGCTACTTTATATCAACATTCCCCCCCTTCAAAGAATAATTCAGGGCAAAATTTGGCTTAATGCCCCCATTAAGTTGAAAAATACACGAACCACGCTCTGGCAAAAGGGGTTTTAAAGGATCTCCGTGTTGTATTATACCAAGCAATTCATCACGTGATTACGGTTCCATAAAAAACAGTTTGTCTAATATCCTGATGAATCATGAGGTAAACTGTCCTTTGACATGCAGAAAATTGACCAATAGCAAAATCTTTAGACCAAAGTGAGCCTGAGCGGACTGCGCAGGCTGATCTGATTCGATACTTTTTACAGATGCTTTAAACCCCTTTTCCACAGGGCACTGCTAACATGAGTAAGCTCGCGCTATTTTGTTAGGACAGGAATGGGAAAAATTAGACAGGGGCTCATTTGACAATGATTTTCTTTATCTCTTTCATCTTTATATATTCTTTATCATTTTTTCTTTAGTTAGTATTGAACAAAACATACCAAAAGGTAATATGTAAACTCTTTACGAGACGGCAAAATGTTGGTCTTTCCAAATTGAAAAATGTGCAGACAAATTTGGAACTCAAAACACCAAATGAGCCTTTCATAGAGTAGAAAACATTGGTTAACAGCGTTTTCTCCTTTTCCCAGATTGTTTTCAAGAGGCCGCTTCCTCAGGATCGTTAAAGGCGATTTGTGTAGAAAAGGAAATACTTTTTACCAGACAAAAAATACACGGTTACAAATTGAAAGCGTTTGCAGACGACAAAAACTAAGTGTGAATCAAATGTTGGATTTTGTTTCAGAAAGGGTAGAAAACATTGTGGGGAAAGGAAAAAATGCTGGTTGACAGCATTTTTTCCTTTTCCCACCATGTTTTCAAAAGCTTTTGTTCTTTTTGTCATTAGAACACGGGATTGCGTTGTAAAGAGTTAAGCGGGCTATTCTGATTTTTAAAGTCTATCCATACTTAAAAAATGGTTTATCTCTGAATTAAAGTCTACGGACCCTAACTCATTTTAAAAGACGGAAGCAGCCGAGATCGGCCGAAAAGCCTTAACGAAAACGTTGACGTTACACGATATTTACCGATGAGTTTGTGAGTTTACAGCCCGTTACTCTTTTTAAAAGACGACGGAAGCTGCCGAGATTGGCCGAAAAGCCTTTAGGAAAACGTCGATGTTACACGATATTTACCAATGAGTTAGGAGTCGTAATCCTTGAGATACGCTGTTAAATACAATAGGATCTTTCCGGACAAGAGAACTTTAAAATCGCAAAGTCTGAGTACGTATTCACCAACCTTTCTTAAAAATATCATTAGTCTTACGCGGAAGAAGTTTCTAGATTTGGAAGTGACACATCTCATGATTGGCTTAACCATTTAGTTCAGCCATTCAGAAGGTGTGTTACGGACAAATTTAAAATATCTTAGAGAATGAGACTAATAACATTCTTAAGAATGGTTGGTGAGTACGGGCCGTTTTCTTTCTATTGTCTCGAAATATTCAATTTATGTATGACAACTTAACCTTTCCCAAAACGACCTATTTTGGACACTTACAAACTGAAAGCTTCTGCAGACGACATATTTGAAATTGGTATAAATGCACTTAAGTTTTCTTATAAGACAAAACATATTGTGAGAAAAGTAGAAAATACTTGTAACAAGCAATTTCTCAGTTTCCCACAATGTTTTCAAAACCTTTCTTCATCAGAGTAGTAAAAACACGGGTTTGCATTGTGAAGGGTTAAAATAAGAGTCATAGTGGCTTGTACCGAGATCCTATAACAAATCTTGAAAAGAAACAAACGCTGTTTGTCAGAAAAGTGTTTTGGTTGCTTTTCAGCATTTATTTTTAAATTACGATAAGCCCCGCACGGGTGGCTCAGTGGTGAGCGTGTCGGACTCATGACCTGGTGGTTGTGAGTTCGATACCCGGTTGAGGCGAACTTTCTTTCCGGCGTATTTTCGCCTCCCACCTCTGCTGAAGCATGTGAGAAAAGTAGTCGGTGGCTTTGGAAAGAAAGTTGTGTTAGTACTGGTGTGAGAAAGCCAGGAAACACATGTGCGTCACCGACCGCCATGATATGACCTTAGCTGTTAAAGTGGCGTTAAACCCCAATACAACCAACCAACCAACCAAATTACGATACTGAGACAGAGAGAGAGAGGCAAACAGAGACACAATGATAGAGACATATATGGAGAGGGAAAGAAAGAAACAGAACACCGAAAGAAAGAGAGTGAGAGAGTGTGACAGACAGACAGAACGACAGACAGACAGGGAATCAGAGACATAAAGAAGAACAGACAGACAGACACAGACAGAGAAGTAGAAAAAGACAAAACCCTTTTCTAGAACATGTACTAATTTTAATGATCGGGTCACCTAGCTGGAACTTATTAATATATATTGTTTTGACTACCATTAAAAACACCGAAAAAAAAACCACGAAAGTGTCCTTGGTCTATATAAAGCTACTACTACTTGGAACTGAATTTGATCTACCCTTTCCAAAAATTATTTCTATTGTTCAATCGTGAGTAAGTTCCAATTGAACAGCGAAACGGCATGCAGGTGCACAATTTTAACGACCCTGAACCCGGTATTCTACTTCTTCTTTCTCTTTTGGCACCGGTGGCAATCGAACTTACTTTAGCGGACAGGGTAGATCAAAGATCAGACTGCACAGAACGTGCAGTCTGATCTTTGATCTACAACGTCTGATTCTTTCAGATGCCCAACCAACAAAATTCTTAAAATCAGAGACATCTGTCGGTTTCACTGACTGAATACGATTAATATTAAGATTATATGGTTTTTTCGCCGCTTTTCAACATTATTTCAGTTATATCGCGGCGGCCAGTGCACTTATCCATGTTTTCCTGGAGTCTTTTTTACCAGTACTCCGCACAATATTCTTTCCAAGCCACTGGCTGCTTTAGCCATATACCCATCGTCGAAACAATGGTCATGGTCGGGAGAGGAATGAATCCTGTCGCATTGACTACCATCAATCCTCGGAAAGAGATTGGCCTAGCCAGGGATCGAATCCAAGACCCCCTGTTCTCAAGTCCTGTACGCTACCGGCTGAGCTACCGGGTCTCGGCCCGACTGAATACATGAAGTTTACACTTTTGCCACTGAAAAGGGTAAACTAATTACAATAGACTGTTTTCTAAATGTTTCAGTTATATCGCGGCGGAGTGCACAGATCCATTTTTACCGAAGTTATTTTTTACCAGTGCTTTCGCAATTTTTTTCCAAGCCACTGGCTGCTTTCCCACTTAACCATCAATCACAGGCCTTTGAAGCTCTACTGGTCTATCACGAAACACTAAATTTGTCCTTGGTCGATCATCGAACACTTATAGCACATTGGTGCATCGCCTGTGTATCACGGAAAATATATTCAAATTTTCATCAACACTGTTTCTATAAATAGCACATTGGTGACTCCCTCTATATCGTATATAGTAAGACAAGGTGTGCAGCGAAATCGAAGAAAATTTGATCCCCGTCCCCTTTCAGAGATAATATTTAACAGAAAATGGAAAAATAAACCTGGTTACCGGTGCAGATGGGTTCACGAATGATTTTTTTTCTGTACCCTGACCCTCGAAAGTTCCAAACGGCTCTTGCCATCAAGCGACAGCTCTTATCTCAAAAAAGTTAAAAAGCTTCCACATTTCCGGAACGCCATGCGCTGACGTCACACAATTCGTTATGACGCAGCGAATTATAACTCACGTGAATATGCCAATGAACAGTAATCAAAGCGTTGAGAACGCTGATGTGGCATTTGTCAAGGAAGCCACTGTGTAGAATTAATAATTTGAAAACAGGAGGGCCATGATGGCCCTGGATCGCTCATCTGAGTCAATAGGCGAAATTCACTCCACGTGCGTAATTCAATTTCTGACCAAATGTCTGGTCAATTGAGCCTAAAATGTGGCCTCTGGAGCGTCCACAAGGAATTTCCTGAAGTTGACCTAGTGACCTAATTTATCACCCGATGTGACCCAATTTAGAACTCGTCAAAACATTTATCAAGACAAACATTCTGAACAGTTTTCAAGATAATTCAGCAATAAATGTGGCCTCTAGAGTGCCCACAAGGTATTTCTTAAATTTGACCAAGTGACCTAGTTCATGACCCCAGGTGACCCAATTCCAAACTCACCCAATATTTCATCAAGACAAACATTCTGACCAATTTTCAAGTCAATTGAGCAAAAAATATGGCCTCTAGAGTGCCCACAAAGTATTAGTTTAATTTAACCTTGAGACCTAGTTTATGACCCCAGGTGACCCAATTTTGAACTGACTGAACACGTTGTGCTCAGGTAGGCTAACAAACTTAGAACAAGTTCACTACATACCAAATAACAAAGCTCTATGCTTTCCAGTTTTAGAAAAGAATAATTTTAAAGTTTTCCTTCTTTGTTCCTTTGTTCGAACTTGTGACCCCCGGGGCAGGGCCAGTTTTGACCCCAGCGGCATCACTGAACAAACTTGGTAGAGGTCCACTAGGAATTGTTACATACCAAATATCAAAGCTCCACACCTTCCAGTTTTAGGGAAGAAGAATTTTAAAGTTTTCCTTCTTTGTTCCTATGTTCGAAATTGTTACCCCTGGGGCGGGGCCAGTTTTGACCCCAGGGGCATCATATGCACAAAATTGGTAGAGGTCCACTAGGAGATGCTAGATGCCAAATATCACAGCTCCATGCCTTCCAGTTTCAGAGAAGAAGAATTTAAAACTTTTCTTTCTTTGTTCCTATGTTCGAACTTGTGTCCCCCGGGGCGGGGCCAGTTTTAACCCCAGGGGCATCACATGAACAAACTTGGTAGAGGTCCACTAGGAGATGCCACAAACCAAATATCAAAGTTCTACGCCTTCTAATGTCAGGGAAGAAGATTTTCGAAGATTTTGCTATTTTTTTCCTTTCTGTAGCCATAGCAACCAGAGTTAAGGGTGGAATTCAATCTCTTGAACAACTTTGGTAGAGTTTCACCCAAGGAACATCCCTGCCAAATTTCACCAAGATTGGCCCAGCGGTTTAGAAGGAGAAGATGTTTAAAGGAATTGTGGACAGACGGACAGATGGACGCCGGACAATGACCGATCACAATACCTCACCTTAGCACTTCGTGCTCAGGTGAGCTAAAAAAAAAAAAGAGAAATATTATTTAAATATTAACTTGAAAATCAACCTCCTAAGAAAATTAATACGTCTCTTTGGTTAAAGGGAGATTACTGGTGCCTAAGTTTGCGTTATTTGTGTATTGGTGGTCTCCCTTTGATCTTTCAAGAGGAGTCAGGAGTAACATCCCTTGACGGAAGGATGCACGATGGGTAGAGAGAGAAGCCATGTAAATATATTGAATTCAATTAAGTTTATACCTGAATATGTACTATGATTTTGAGATATCTTTGGCCGTCAGGACCTAATTCCCAACATTACAATAAAGTTTTCTTCCTGTAAATATTCATGCACAATCAAATGAGTAGCGTGCAGTCATGGGACGAACAAGCCCAGGGACGAACTGGTTTTGGAACGAACAACCCCGGAAGCAAAGCGGTCAGAAGACAAATTTTGTGCATATCATTGCGCCAATAGAAGGCTATGAAGAGGTGAAGCTGTTTTTACTCAAAAAGAAGTATTTCCACGATCGATAGCCTTTTGCAGTTTATTTCAATACGCCATTTCCAATTATTTATCTGAGTGCTATTGAAAAACTCATTTGTCTTGAAAAATTGAGTTTAATTGGGTTTACTTCCTTCGGTTTTGGACAAAATACCATACATGGTCTTCAAAATTCAATATTGAACATTTATTATCGATCTCATAGTGGCATTGTCTTCGACAAATGCCACAAAAACGCATTTATAAAAATATGCGAAATGGGAGATGAAAATCGTGAAACTGGATTAGATGAAAAGATAAATTTTATCAAACGAAATGTTAATTTAAATATTTCATCAATACACTAACAAAAAAATTTTCGATTTATGTTCGAAAAAAAAAGAATTTAATTCTTATTCGCTGCAGGATTACAAATCGTGTGACGTCAGCGCATGGCGATTCGGAAAATATGGAAGCTTTAGACTATGAGCCAGCAGGGTGTTTGCTCCCCCATCCCGGGGAAATTTTCGGGAATATGATTTTCTTGAGCCCCAAGGTCTCCTGAGCACATTCCCAAAGTCTGCCACCTGGCGAGTGGGGCTTTTGGAAGATATAGAGGTCAAAGGTCATCAAGTGCACCTCTAACCCTAACCTTATAAGATGATCTTCAACTGACACTTCTTTGGAAATTTCATACCTTGTAAAAGTCCCAAATGACCTCAGGTAATGTAATAAGCTCATATTTAGATAATTCTATGCATTTCTAACGAAATAAAAGAACATTTAATGCAAATCAAAGCACTGACAGCACTATTTTTTATGATTTAAGCTTACAAAAAATCATAATCTGAGAAACTACAGGGATATTTTCAGACAAAGCACATTTTCTTCATCACAAATGCCATGAATGCACCCTAGAAGCAACCCAAATTGCATTTTCAGATTTATTGTATATCAATTTGTCATATTATTAAATAAAATGGAAGGACTTATAACCAAAGTTCATTAATACTTTTTAATTTTTTATATCAGTTGCTGAGAATTCAACAACTATCTGGTTCAATTCTTTATTTTAGATAAACAAAAAAATCTAAAAATTTATTGGTATGCTCATTTTCACGATCTTAAAGTCTCAGTAGCGTCCAACTGAATAAACAACCTGTTTATAAAATAAAAGTAAATTTCATTTTTACCATGTAAAAATATGGTGATTATTATGACTTTCACGATATGTAAAGGTGCAGTTCGCAAAAGTTCCAGTCAGTGGCAGAAAAAAGAATTTTGAAACTAGAACAGATCCTACCATGCCGCATTATG
This sequence comes from Hippopus hippopus, assembly GCA_946811185.2. NCBI lineage: Eukaryota > Metazoa > Mollusca > Bivalvia > Cardiida > Cardiidae > Hippopus > Hippopus hippopus. Next base: position 24,038,183 of record OX328111.1, on the reverse strand, counting down.
TGTTTGTTTACATCGATGATCGCCGACGATAAGCCGACTTTTCGTCGTAATTGTCCGCAGTGACAAACCCTTCATTCACTTGATCGTTTTGTCCCCATTCTAGGCTTGAAAAACGCAAGTTTATCGACATCGTAAACAGAAACAACGACACAGGCTGATCATCGCTTATTCATTTATCATCAATACAGGAAGAGTTTACTACATCTAAATAAGAAAACAGGTTCTGAATGAGGAATCTTACTCTCCGATGACATAATGTTGAAACTGTAAACAATAGTCCTGTCTACTACGTCATAGCACTAATGAGATGCAATGTTATTACGTGACGTTCTCGAAGACCTAGTTCGAATATACACGAACGATAGCGAAGGTTGTCTCAATCAATGGCGTCCGTGAAATCGACGTGCTTCTCCATGCATTTTCGCTCCAGTATATTATGGCAACCAATGCAGTGACTGACACGTTCGAGTTTTTTCCGATCTTATATATGTGTGTTGTGATGGATCATCCAATATATTTTCGAGTTATAAACGGTGAAAATTACCTATTTTTGGCTTTAAAGGGGCTTTAATAGTTATATTCATTACAGCAAATAGAAACTTGTAGAGTAACTCAAAGTACTGAAGTTACTGATACATTGTGTACCATTTAACTCTTGTATCTAAAAAACGGACAATAAAGTTTAAAAGTAAAATATATCTTGATCTTATCTACTAAGAATACATTGCCTATGCTATCTACAGTGCCTTCTCATGTTATTTTATCAATTTAGTTCTCTCAGACAATAATATCAAAGTACTAAAGTTCGAACTTGCCATGACGAAGTAGTGAAGGTATAGTACTTTGATTCAAACAAAATTGCTACTATTTGTGTAAAACAGCTGTTTTGACTTAAGATATGAGTGTATAAACCCATCTGAACATGTTTCTAACATATTAAATGTAGAAAATGAAATGAAAATTTAACCTGAACTGCTATTCATTGATATCTCGTATGCAATAGTGCACTTGATGACCTTTGACCTCTATAACTCGCAAAAGCCCCAATCGCCAGGTGGCAGACTTTGACAAAGTGCCCAGGAGACCTTGGGGTTTCAGAAAATAGTAGTGCCGAAAATTCCCCCCCGGGGAGGGGGAGGGGGGCCTATTTGTTACTCAAGGTCTACTTTTTAATTTTTTTGAGATGAGAGCTATTGCTTGATGGCAAGAGCCGTTTGGAACTTTCAAAGGTCAGGGTACAGAAGAGAAATCATTAATGAACCCATCTGCAACGGTAACTAGGTTCATTTATCCGTTTTTGTTTAAATATTATCTCTGAAAGGGGATGGGGGGTAAAATTTTCTTCGATTTCGTTGCACACCATGTCTTACTATATACGATACAGAGGGAATCCCCAATGTGTTATTTATAGTAACAGTGTCCGATAATGAAAATTTCGTTATCCCTTGATAGACCAATGGAGTTTCAGAGGCCTATGCATCAATGAAACAAAGATTGGCTGTGAGATAGGTACGAAACCCTGTCGCGATGACTATTATCAATCCTCGGAAAGAAATTAGCCGAACTGGGGATTCTAACCAGCGATTGAATTCGGGAACGGAGTGTTTAGGCTGTAAGAATTGTCCTGGCAGGGCTGAGTTATGTTACAGTTCATTGCATTTTAGATTGGGGTAGACAAGGTAATTCGGAAATCATCGTGCGTAGCCGTATTCGGCGATTACTGCTAGATTCCCACTGCCGATCAGATAAACTCGATCAAGCCCGATCAAACGATTGAGGACTGGTCTGGCTCGCTCGGCAGGAGTAGTCGTGCAGGTCTACCTTGGTCAGTATCGCTCGGGATTCCTACCCGAAAATTTGTGACATGGCAAAATAATTCGAATACAGATCGAGTAGCCAAGCGCTCAAGAAGCGATTGGGAAGCGATCGAGTATTGATCGAGTAGAGCGCCGAGTTGATCGGGAAACAATCGTGTTAGAATTCTAGTTTGATCGGTATGAAATCATTTACCCGATCTGTACTCGACCTCTACTCAAGCAATACCCGATCGCTCCCAGATCAACTCGACCCCTGTTCGATCTGTTGTGCAAATGACCTCAACTGCTACCCGACTGCATCGGTTCACTTTCAGTTCGCTTTTCGACCATACACCAGCACACGTGACTAAGGCACGATTTACACGTAATAACGACGCATTCATCACTCACGTGTTGCCTAGAACTGGAAGCAATAACATTTATGTACAACAGTAACTAAAAGATGCCGAGAAAAGGCAGATTGGCGACACCTGTTTATACATTAATTTTGTAGATGCCGAAGTCGGAACCCCAACGCCCTCAGACCCCGCTCAGACAGGAAGGAATGAGAGCCAGCAGTCAGCTCCACCTATACCTCCTATTGACTCCCCTGCCAAGCAGTCTTCTTAAGAATGTTCTTAGTCTTATTCCCTAGAATTGTCTAAATTTGAAGGTAACTAAAAATCTCATTGGCTGAATAATTTGGTTTAAATAGGCCACGGTTCGGTACCTGACGAGATTATCCGATAATTGTGCGTAAAATACCGATATTGACCGACATTGGACGATGTTTCACGAACTCATTTGACTGGGTCTACCTTAATGAATCAAAATACAGATTATATTAAAGTTACATTTTGTGTATTCAATTTGTCAGTAAAAATTTTAGATGGGTTACTACACTCATATCTATTGATACAACAAATGTTCCCCAGAAAAAAACGGTTCTGTTTGAATCAAAGTTCTGACAGCTTTACTTGGTCATTTTAACCTAGAAAAAAAAGTATTTATCGTATGCATCATCTTTTATGAGCTTTGTGACACAGAATAGATGACAAAAGTTGTGCTTTTTCATAATAATTTAAGCTATTTTGAGTTGTTTAGCGAATAAAGTATAGTCTAGTACTAATAGTACAGAATGTTAATCTTATTTCAAAATCTTATTTTGCAGGAATTAAAGATGTTTTTTGGTGTTGACCAATAAGAATTCATTGTAGTCAGGCTTGTATCTATGGTCAATTTACAGCATAGATTGGCATTGTATTCATCCCATTGTATAAATTTGTTAAGGTGTTTTTACAGCGGGCCTTCATAGAGTACGAAATTAATATGAAGTTGATTTTTATTGAAATGATAATAATAATGCTCACAACAGATCGTTCCACACTGTATGAAAGTGTAGTTATCATCACTTTCATCCTCTTAAACCACATTCATAAATCAACATGAATGATGCACAAAGTTTTATTTAAATTATAAAATTTTCAAACAAAAATGATATCAAACGTTCCTTACAGCAAATAAAAACCACATGTTAGATATCGAGTATGACCATCCTTAGCATTTATCAAACTAGCCAGAGCCTTCGTCTCATTGGCAAGAATGTGCGGTTATTCAATGTTTTGGGATGTTGCCTCATTCTCCAAAACGGACTCGCAACGTCGCGGAACTGTTGCCGTGGGTTAGCTGTGCTATTTCAAAGCATCCAGATATGACAGAACCATTATCAGGTGATAACGCTGCAAAGTCAAAAGAAAATCAGTCGGAAGGTAACAAGTTTTGATTTAACTTAACTTCATGTAATTCCTTGTTATTCCGTTGGACGATGCACAAAATTCTGTTGATAGAACATTTTCAAACAGAAATGATACAAAAAGTTCCTTACGGCAAATAAAAAAATCCACATGCTGAATATCGAGTATGGCCCTCTTTTACATTTATCATTTATTCGCCCTAACTCTTCCTCTTATTGACAAGAATTATGAGTTTGTTCATTGCTGTGGGATGTTGCAAAGGGGATCTGCAATGTTGCAGAACTGTTGTTGGGGTTACATGTACTATTCCAAAGCATCCCAAATGACATTGCCATTAGTGTCGTATCAGGTACTCAGTCAAAGGCAATGACGAGTGAGGTTTTTTCAGTGGTTCACTAATGCACATGACTTTGTGAGACGTCAATGCAAAGCGGTGCGACTTCTGGAAAGGCAAATACAAGACTCCCATTTACCAGAGGACACCCCCGTTTCGAAAGGCTTCAGTAGAAACGTGTTCTGTTATCGAATAAATCTAGGATTCAACTACCTAAACCCGAGAGTCGTTGTACAGTTCGGCGTTGGCAGAATGAACATTTTAGTGATGCTTGCATTATGTCCAAAATAGAAATAAAAAGAGTCACAGGATATCTATCATATAAGGTTAATAATGATTGGCAGGCTGGAAAAAAGCAAGTTTTGAATTCACACAGATGATAAAACGTCTAAAATACTGTGTAAATGAGTAAGTGAATATATAGCCTTGAAGTCAGTAAATGGACTGCTCAGGAGATCTAGGGGTATAAGTACAATTATTATTATCATTATTATTATTATCATTTATACATGTCTATACAGTTTTTCAGTTTTGCATTAAAAAATGCTATTCCACGAGTGTTTCATTAGTGGTAATGTAGCAAATTAAATCCTTCACCCATAACTAGGGGGCGTGGGGGTTGTCAGAAAGATAACTATTTTTGTTATTTCTTCATGGAAATTGGGTCTAAATACAGATCAGGTAATCATTTTGCGAATGCATGTAAAATCATGTAAATTAACGGTCCTTGAACCATTGTGTATATACCCCCTTAGTAGTACACTAACCCAGAGCAGATCAGCTTAATACACTGAAGGGTAACAGGTAAGTAAATTCTGATATTATCTTAGATCTGAATTGTGAAATACAGTTAGCTTTAGGGCATGCGTAATTTTATAAAGTTTAAAACAAAAATTATGAGAAAAATAAAGAGAAATAGATGTCAACTGTATTTTTGTTTGTTTTTAACAGCTGAGCTTTAATTCATATCCGCAAATGTCTTCAATTAGTTTTTTAATTAATTTTACTGAAGGGAGTAAATTTCTTACTAAGTTTGTATAAATATATAGTGATAATTTAGTGCTTAGATAATAATTTAAGAAAACCAAAGTAAAAATGCGTCTCGGTTAACTTTATGCAAAAGCTTTCAAAATTTCCATACGCAGCGAGAAGTAAATACAAGCCCCAGGAAAGTTTCTACAGCATATACATGTAGCATAATATTCCTCTTATTACATACTTACAACTTGAGTTCTTACAACAAAATATTGCAGTATTGCTATTATTTTCGAGAATGGTGAGAAATGACAAACAAATACCGCTTCTGCGGATGGAAAAAAAATATTGTAAGCATGGCCAATAAATGTTGCAACCTAGCATTTTGACTTGTCGTTTTTGTAACAACATTATAGGGATACAATAATCAGATGGCATTCTGTCTACATAATGATGAAAAGAAAACAATGTTTTAGTGTTATTGCAAAAAAGTAATACGATGTAATTATAGTTAGATTAAAACAGCAATATTTTTTCATACTGATTTCAAAAGCATTGTTTTGTTCTCATTGATAAATAAACAGAATGTCATAAGATTTTCGTATAGTAATAGCATTCGAAGGATGTCACATTCAGCCTCGTAGAAAGCATTATTAAATAGGGGAGCCAAAGAAAAATAGGTGACTCAGCATCAATCTCTTATCTCTTTTATAAACCCCCACCTTTCTTTTGGACTTGAGACGGACCCCGACCGATGTTCAGATAGGTTTTTTTTTTTTTTTTAACTTTCTAAAGTTGTGACTAAAAAGGGAAAAGAGGATCAGCTATCATATAACCTCCAAATATCCCCAATCGCCCTCTCTCTCTCTCTCTCTCTCTCCCCCCCGTTCCTAAGTCCCTCTAACTGCATGTGTGCAAACTTCTTTAAACATTTATTGGTTTTAACGCAAATTAACGATGACCGTCCCGCTATTCGTGTTAAATGACAACTTCAGAGAGTCAAAGAGAGGGAGCAGTGAATGAACTTTGGATTATTTTAAAGCCAAAAACCACTTTGAACTATAAACAATGTTTTCAAACACACCAAGATTTCATTTTGTATACAGTTAGGCCATAGCATGCAGACAGACATGGATGAAGAAGATATTGATCGATTTCCCCAAACTTCAGGACGTGAAAAAGAAACTGGAGACAAAATCCTGATATACAAACTGATAGAGGCAGCATCAAAAGGAGACCTATCAGTATTCGAAAAGTAAACATTTTATTTCTACTGTCGGTCAACCACTGTTAGGAATCAAGTCAAATTTGCAGTGAATGAATGTCTACACTGACAAGACAACTATTTTTTGGGAAAAAAAAAAGAAAAATAAAATAAATAAGCATTTTGCTAATTTTAGTAAAGTATGAAATAGATTTGGATAAAACTTCGTGTCACCAGGTCACCAGAATAAAATGACCCTAGGGAAAGATTCATTTTTTTTTTTGTCTCTTTTTAGATACAAATCTTACAAGGATCATCATATAGCTGATTATGATGACAGAACACCTCTCCACCTTGCAGCAGTTGAAAACCAGCTAAACGTTGTTCGATATCTGATTGAAGAGAGGAAAGTAGACCCGCATGCAAAAGACAGGTTTGCTACACACAGGAATGCTATTTCGTGTTTTGCACTGATAAATGACTACTTATTATTCGAGAAATCAGTGATGTCTTCTGTAAATTTAGATGTTTTAAAGACCCGAAGAGCCTTAGTTTATAATTTTAATAATTTAAGATTAAAGGCTATATCTTGTTGAGATATAGATGTAAGTGGTTTTACAAGTGGTGAGCACGCTATAATTTGCAGAAGATAGTTAAAGGTTCAGTCGCAGTCAAAAGTAAATGCAGCTGATGTTAAAACGTATTTGAAGTTAATTAATACGTTTTAAAAGTATGTAAGTTATTGTGAAGTTACTAATCTGTAATTGTACGGTCCGTCCAAGTGTAATTCGATGGCAGAAAAATAAATTTTAAAATCAGGTAAAAAAAAAGAACAAAAAATTGGAGCGACCTGACAACTTTTCGCCTACTTTTGAATTTCTTTTGGTTGCCAGCGACAAACACTAGGATGGACCGTACAATATGAGATTACTATCTTCACAATGATGTCTATACTTTTAAATGGTGTGATTTGAATTAAAATAAATTTCAACGCCCGTATTGTTTATTTTTGCCCACTGTCTGGGCTTTACCTATTAATCGACACTTTTTTAGAAATGAAAACATTTGCAGACAACATATGAAATATAGCTGAACTAATAGGATTTGTCTTTGAAAGAGTAGAAAACATTGTGGCGGAAAAGGAGAAAATGGTAGTTACCAGTGAAAAGTGAACGCTGGTTTAATAATAACTTATGTGATGATAATTACAAACAGTTGTCGAGTGCGATTTATAAAAATATAAACAAAGTCCCCTTTGAAATTATTTTTCACTCGTTTTCCTTTTTATTCTAGATGGGGTAGGACTGCTTACGACGAGGCGGTTAGAGTAAATAACTTCGCAGTGGCAGACTACCTCAGAGATGGTAATTTCTTTTTATGATTATTTCTTTATTCTTAAATAGATATTAATATCACCAATGCAAACACTTTTTGCTGAGCTAAAAGGGACATTAGATCGTGCAAGCGAAAAAAAGTTTTTGATATGGCATACATGTACAGCGGTTGAAGTTCACCAAGACTTTAATACTGAACATAAATCAAGGATACTTAGTGTTCGATAACAGCCAACCTTTCAAAGAATGGGAAGTAAATAAGTATATTTTCTAATATAACTGGCCGACGAAGAATAAAATACAAGCAAAACTACAGTTTCCCTTATAGCACAGACTGAACCTCAAAAAAATTTTCTAGAAATAATTGATAAATTTTATATTAACTTTACGATATAATCTCCACATCGACTTTCACTTCTTATACTGCAGTTACAAAGACGTCAAGGAAAATGCTGCATACAAAAGAGTATGAAATCATCAATGCTGCATCGGAAGGAGATTTACTGTTTCTGAAAAAGTAACAGGGCTCTTTTTTATTGTTCTTTGTCATAAGCAACACAATATCAAAATTTCTCGTCAAATGCTGATCTACATACGTTCATCTTAAAAGCACAGTGATCGATGCCCAAAGTCAAACAGATTCAAATTCATAGAAATTAGATCACGTTGAAAAAATGGCGTTTAAAGCGCATTGACATGTCATTTACCGCACTTGAAAATGGGATTTTCATCAGAAGACAAATGATTGACTGTGTAGACGATTTTTTCAAGATGGTCAAGCTTGAGAGAGAGAGAGAGAGAGAGAGAGAGAGAGAGAGAGAGAGAGCTAACAACAGGAAAAAATGGGCCTACAATTAGATCAAAGAAGTCTACTGTATGCATGAATCTCAAATGAAATAAAATGCTACCATTACATGGAGAGCTAATCGTCAAGTTTGACCGTATGCTTATAATAAATGAACGTCGCATTATTTGACACACACACAGAGTGCACAATTTTTAATAGAAAGGTATTTCAGATGGCGTCTTGGAATATCAAAGACAAAAGGAAATGAAAAACGTGCGTAAAGAATTATGTTGAAAGGAGCAAGTCATAAAAAGTATCACAGCTTGTTGATCAGTTCAATCTCTTTGATTCAGGTGATACTGGTAAATGAACCAATTGCAACAACACTTTAAGTATCAATAAATTTGATTTCTAGACTGTAGATTGAAAGTTTAAGTCTATGTAACACTATAATTATATTGTATAATTTACCAAGGTGCCAGCAAGATGGTCTCAGCATGTCTTTCTCTGACTATGATAAAAGAACTCCTCTACATTTGGCCGCTGCTGAGGGCCGAGAAGACATAGTGGAGTTTTTGATAAAGAATTGTAAAGTTGATGCTACTGAAAAAGACAGGTAACTCTGCTTGCCTTTCGACAACGAATCCTTAATGGCAGATAAACGGGTCAGACAGAAGTTTGTATTGGGCAAGAGTATATATCAACAATGTGATGTCTTGCTTGGTTCGTTGGCAAAGGTGTTGGACTAATAACGCGGATGCCCTGGGTTCAATCTTCAGTCTAAGCAATGGATTTTTTTTTTTTTTTCGGTGAAGCGTCCTGGGCAAAAACACGTAAGAGCACAAACGAATAAGTGAGCTGCCGCCACGATGTGACTAAAATAATGTCGTACTCGGCGTAAAATGCCATTCAATCAATCAACGAGTGTAGTGTAAGTTCTTACATAGTCATAATCAATAAAGTAATATAATATATTATTTACTTCTTACCAATATCTCAAACAAATGATATCTTTCAGGAATCCGCAGATTGTTGTAATAGCCGGGGATTGTGGAATTCCTTTCACCCTTGAAGCGCTTTTCAGAACTATAATTGCATTCATGACCAGTGTAAGTCAAGATCAGATCGCACAAAATGTGTGGCCTGATCTTTCTCTAAATAACAAAGTTGGCTTCGCTGAGACATTCTAGACAACAGCAATCTTGAAATCATATTCATTTAGGTTCAATATCTAGACTGAAAATGCCCATCGGATTTCTTCGGTGCTCCAAGAATAATTAATTTCATCGAACCTTGAAAGGTATGTGTAACTAGATCACACTCTGGGGTCTTCGAAAGTCGCTTTCAGATATCAAACATCTGTACGAAAAGATCTTCTTACCCTTATGCTTGAGGAGTGACATTTGAAATTTTCGCCGACTGTCAAAAATCTAATGGTTACACCGTTACCTTCACCATACAGCTTTGTATTTTATACCCCTGTTACAGCAAGCTCGTTTTTAAAATGTTCGACAGAAATCGAACAGAACGGACAGAAAATGTGTTCAAATGGAGGAGAAAAAGTAACAATGTTTTATCATCTGTTTAAAAACTTTGTGAACGGGCTCGGACGGGGTTGATATGGAGGGAGGGAGATTTTCGAGTAGGTTCAAAATTTTCTGGCGTCCGCCCTGTTCTGCAAGTATACTTTGATCGTTTTATTGACGTGGTCTGTCTTAGTGCAATCGGACGACAGTTAGCATTACGTGTGCACACTGATTAGCGCCTTGTGAAGCTCATGGCACAAAGTTCGACTGTATTATTGTGTCCTTTCTCCATCTAAGTTCATAAGGACGTTTGTTACGTTTTCATGCAGTTTTTAAAGTGTCGACTCCGTCTGTAGAATAATTTTTTAAATAAGTAGGGTATAAGGGTATAAATAGAGCCATTAATTCACGACTAGATTATGGTGAGAAGAGGGAGGGCATGTCGGTTTTTTTTTTTTTTTTTGACTTCTAAAAAAGTCGTACATTTGACCTTCTGTTTTGGAGTCGTCGGAAGGAGCAGGAGAAACAACATCCCCAGTTTCGTTTCTTCAAGGCCCAATGACAGACTCAATTTGTCTGGTAGCTAGGAGAGAAACTGAATAGAACCTGAGGAGAAGGGGATCTTTTGGTCATGGTTACTTTTACAGGACAGTCTGTCTAGCTGTGCTTATCCTTGGAGGCATAATGATTACAGGGATGGAAAACTTTTTTCTGTATTATATTGACTAGGTCCTCAAAGCCTGAATTGTGAAACTGAAATGAGAACTGACAGGAAAAAAATGCTGATTTTTATACCCATCAGGTCAGAATGTGAGATCAATTGCGTTTTGAACGTACCACTACGAAGATGTAGGCACGATCAGATTGAGTTGAACAGTTTTTGAACGGAATTGTTGTGTTACGAACTATTTGGAAAAACAAATATGGACTGTAGAATAGCTACATGTATTTCTGAACCGGCTCGAATTGACTCCAGACAGATTTAGATACTTTTAGTTGTAATATGTCGTGAGAACGATGTTGGTGTAACGTGATCCTTACCTGACGACAAAATTCTAGACTTACTCAAACTGAAAGCATTGGAAGGAACAGTTTAAATGCAGCTCAAGAGATAGGATTTTTCTTTGAAGGGAAAAGCATTTTGTTAAAATGAGAAAATTAAGATTACCGGGCATTTCTCTTTTTTCCAAAATGTTATCGAGCCATCTTTTGCCTTCTTTTTCAGTGTCGTTAAAACACGGAAAAGTTTGATAACTAATTTACCTTATCGAATATGTATGTCTTATAGCAACCTTTTCAAAAGATGTTGTTTGTTTGTTTGTTTGTTTGTTTGTTTCTTTGTTTGTTTGTAACATTATTTCAGAAAGACATTCTGATTGTTGTTCTGAATTTTAGATGGGGCAATACAGCTATGGATGAGGCAGTGCGTTGCAAGCATACAAGAGTGGCAGAGTTAATTTTGGAGCTGAATGGTGAGTATACAAGCAAATGCAACTCGTTAATCACCCTCAAGATACAAAAGCAAACGTAGAAAACGTTTTTTTTTTTTTTTGAAGAAGAAGAAGAAGAATTCTATCTATGAAACATTGAATTTCTGTGCTGATTCAATCCAATATGATTTTCAATCGCTTTACGCAATGAAAAAGCATTTCTTATAGCATTTATCAAAATATACATGTAGTTTCAAAATTTGTCCTTGAGTCTATTATTTAGTTTCTCTTTTTTTTTCTTTTTTCTTTTTTCTTCTTTTTTTCATCTTTTTTCATCTGAGAAAAATATGATTTACAAACTATTTTTCTGTTTCGATTGGGTTTTTAACGGGAGTATTATTGGACAATACACTGGAGCTCTGTCAAAAAAACGGTGAACCCATTAACCACATTAATAAGTTAGCTTCATCTGTGGTGTGAAAGAAACAAAGTTGAAAGCAGGGTAAACATCATTCAAAATCAAAGCTTTTCTGTTCTGTATATTTCGATATGGATCAAATAAAGCATAAAAAAGCAAACATATACGCATATAAAGATTGTATTGGTACGTTCAGTTGTGTTATAAAAACTTTCTGTTAAAACCGGTATTCAATATTACCTGATGATTTTCTTGTTACTGAAACTAAAACTTGTAAGAGTGTAGAGGCTGTTATTCTGGCCAAACTTATCTTCCGCCGATTCACTGTTTTCTTAACTATAGAGGAACAAACATACCAAATGAATAAAACACTAAATGCGGACGACACAGAAGAATATAAAAGGACTTTAACAGAAGAGACAATAAGAAGTCACTGCATTCGCATTAACATCGTAGGGCACGTCGAAGCCGGTAAAACAACACTTACCAAACGTTTGCTACAACAAGACATAAAGGATTCAGGCCAAACTAATTCAATAGATACCCATGTGTACGAGGCTTATGCGTCGCAAGAAGGTGGATGGAACATACTAAAAGATATAAATCAGATTAAAAACTGCAACCAAGACAGCATTGCCTTTTCAGAGCAAAGTGAAAATACAGATTCTAAGACAACAAATATTTCGAGGAAACGACCTTTGTCAAAGAGTCACATTGATGAGGTAGAAAGCTTCTCAATTAAAAAAAGAGCGAGAAAAAACGAAGAAACTGTGCCAACCTTCATCAATATATGGGACTTTGGAGGAGAAGCAGTCTTCCACGCAACCCATCAACTATTCCACAGTACTGACGCCATATATTTACTTGTTATTGACCTGTCCAAGCCGTTTGATAGCAAGTTAACACATACAGAATTTAACAAGGACGTGCAGGTCAAATTAAATCTGGAAACTTACGAAGATTTATGCAAATACTGGATCAACACAATCTTTGCTTATACTGGTTCTGAGGAAAGAAAACCTCCAGTATTTCTGGTCGGCACTCATAAAGATAGAATGGACTGTTCAAATGAAGACAAAGCTAAGATGGCCGCTAAGGTTTTCAATAAAATAAGAAACCAATTTGCGGAGGTTATCCAAGACGAAACTCAAAGTCAAACCTTTCTAATTGACAATACTCGTGCGTCAGACGACGAAATTGAAAGACTGAAAAATGCAATATTTAAATACGCGAAAGAAAACAAATGTCTTGGAAGAATCCCAAAGAAATGGATCCCTCTTGAAACTTCAATACGTGAGATCAAGAAGGAGAAATGTGTCACGTTTCAAGATATATGCGATATAAACAAACAGAACCTGGTGCCACTCGACACTGAAGAGGAAATAAAAGATTTCCTGGCCTACCAACACAGACTAGGCTCAATAGTTTACTTTCTAGATTTAAAGCTGTCCAATCATGTAATTCTGGATCCTCAATGGCTTATTGATGCTTTCAAGAGTGTGATAACGGCAAAGAAATTCTTTAGGGGCAGGAAAGAGGACCGTGACAGACTGTATGAAAATGCCATGATTGGATTAGAAGTTTTTGAAGAAATTTGGAAGAACCATGAAGATCGATCCTTCTATCAACGGAAAGATATATTACTAATGTTTCTGGAGCGGTTTGGTGTTATTGCAAGACCAATAGTGGAGTCTGGAGCCATTCTAAAGGAAAAAGTAGATTTCTACTATATTCCTAGTCTTCTGACTACAGAAGACGAATTTGATTCAGGTGAGAATGTTCTACGATACAACCCAGAAGAATCGATCATGAAACAGTCAGTACCGCTGCAATTTATCATCAAGACCCCGATATTACCACCATCGCAGTATAACGGGATCGTGTCAGCTATCATTGCGAAATGGCCAATTGTAAAACATGAGGACAAAAGACAACTTTTCGTTAACCGGTGCATTGTGGAGCTGATAGATGAAGACAGGATTAACGCAAACACTAAAAAAATGGAGCTCAAGGCTGTAAGAAACCACTATGGTAGTATAAGGATGCCCAAGATGCCTGGAAATACAGTTGAAATAGCAGTTTATAGTATTGCAACATACGAAACTCGAGAAGAGAAGAAAGAAGCAGAGAATTTCCAACTAAGTTCTCGAAAGTGTGACCATTTTAGAAGATTTGTTGAGACAGCTATAAAAGAATCTCTAGAAAGATTTTCCGTTGATAGCTGTGGCAAATATGAGGTTCGTGTGAAGGGAGAGGGTCCAAAACGAAACTGTGAGTGTACCATAAACATAAAGAATGTAATGCAACAGTGGTTCGCAGATTCAGCTGAAACAATCGAAGACGGAAAATGGTTTAAAAGAATAACTGAGTCGGAATTGAGCAAGTTAACCAGTGCTCTTGGCCGAAACTGGGAAATTCTTTGTCTTTCATTGGGAGTATCACAGACTCAGCTTGATAGAATAAACGATAGTCGGGAGCCCGTCGCTGTTAGAATGGCTCGCGCCCTAAACACATGGGCAAACCAAAATGACGATAAAGCAACTTGGGATGTCCTTATAGAGGAATTAAAGAGAAATCCAAGTGTAAACTATGACATGGATATGATCAAAACCATTATGGAATAGACATAAATAATTCTACGAAGAACGAGAGTTAACGGTACAAAGCCTATATGAGTACACATTGATTGTAAAAAGGCGACATATATGCGTTTTTATTTTTGAAAAAGGCATACAAAATTCATACTGCGACTGTTGCTGGCGATATCACGCATTGTGTAAGATTTAATTGATCGTGATGCGAAGGAATATTGATTGCTAAGTATCAGGTAAAAATTAGATAGGAACCCAACTATACAACGATACGCAGGAATATAGGATAACATTACTCAACATTCTATTTAATACTACATTAGACGCTGTCTGTTACTCCGATTCGTGCTGTGAGAGAATTTTCATTCCGAGAGCATCCAGAGTTAAACCATGAGAGGACAAAAAAAACATGAAATGTTGCAGAAATTAGTGGTTTTCATGATGATTTTAATGAAATAGAATTGAACGTGATGACTGCGTAATGTAGAACTGTCCGCATATTCAGCAAATACAAAATGGTTTGGTTGTCAATTAAACACACGGAAAAGCTGTCGGTGTGGTCAACGCTGATATGTCACAGTCTGATGTTCTACCAAAATAAAGTCCTTAAGCCTAAGGCAATGCATTTAATGAGGAACCGGAGAAGTTTTCGTTGACAGCAGGGTTGTAAACAGTCCTGACGGCAATAATGACTTCCTAAGAACTTTTCAATATACTAATATTATTTGTTTCTTCTTTAATATTTTCTGTTGAAATACATGAAATTTCTTATGGGTTTCTTAGCTTTATCTCTAAGCCAATTAATCAGATCTGATTGTTATTGAAAGAGTTACAAGCTTATTTATATATGCATACATGTACATATAAAATTTGCTAAGTGTAGGGGAACTTTTCATAAATGTTATCCATATTTACAGCATGTTTTCAATTATAATAAATCACTGTACATGAATATGCAACTTGGCACAAAGGGGTTATATAACATGAACCAAAAGCAAGCTTTCGACAAGGATATTTGCATTTGGATTTATTTCGTTCTCGAAATATTGTTCAAAACTATATTTCAAACAAGTAGTCTTCTGCATGTACTCTGTACATAGTTTCAAAAGCCATTCGAATTTGTTTTACGTTGTAAATTTTTGGTAAAACACTTTAGACAAAGGTATGAACGGGACGTTGTTATTTCTTTTTTTATTCACTTTTCCACATGCCGATGTTAAAGTGGGAAAAATCTTGTAATAGTATGTTGAAGCTTTTGTGTGTGTTTGTATGAGTGATATTGGGACCATGGATTTAAATTCCCTTATACAATTTTCTTTATTTTCTTTATTTATTGCTGATTTGGTAGAATGTACAAACAAAAAGACTAGAAATGGTATTTTCATTGAAATTTGTTTAATAGTAAAAATAAAGAAAACAGAAATAATTGCTTTTAGAAATGGCGGTTCTCCTCGTTTTAATGATGAATGGTTCTGAAACAGTAGACCTATAAAGGTTGGTAGAGCTGTCTATTAGTATATGGGTCTTTTATTTAATCATAGTCATATGTAAAATGCAAGCTGGTTGCTCTAGCGCGTTAATCCTTTGCAATACAAACCCGGTGTTAACGACCCATAGGAATAGACCTTTTAAAAACAGTAAGGGAAAAGAGACAATGTTGGTAATTAGCATTTTCTACCTTTTCCAATTGTTTTTCGACGTGGGCAAAGAACTTCGGTTCATTTGTACTTCTCACGAATTTGTCGTCTGCAAATGCTCTCATTTCGGAAGAATCTAAAATTTGTCGTTTGGGAAATAGTTAAACTGCATTTTCTCTCACATAGTCTCAAAACCCACGTGAGCATATTTTGCATTGAGATATTTTCAGCTTGTTTGATTCATTTGTTAGAACAATACGTACATTTGGTTCGGAGTTTTGTGGTTTTTTAATATAGTGAGCTCAGCAAGAAAATGGAAGTAGAGAAAATCCCTACGTAGACATGTGCGTATGGTTTTGCAAACCCGCTTCATTAATTCGCGAGATATCGTTATGTGGTGAAAAGAATCTGACATCCGTTTGCTTTCCAGATAAAATTTTATTAAACTTGTCTATAAAAATGTTATCAAACTCGCCAAGGGCTCGATTAATAACATCTTTCTAGACTCGTTAAAGAAACTTTTACCTAAAATGCCAAATTATGTCAGATCCTATATGTCTGTAAACGGTCGTATGACACTTGAGAATGTGCTTTATAGCTTTATACGGTTCATCATTTAAAGTGTATAAAAGTATCGATGCTATCTTACAGTACTTCCAGTTTCTAGGTACCAAAGTCTTGCTACCACATGTTAAAATCTCTTGACGATGTTGGAAGAAAGTATGCCTAACACGTATTTCAAAAGCATCCATTGTTTAAACTCGGATTTGGCCATGTATGTAATTCGCAAGAAACAGGCAGTAAGTATATTGAGTCATACTCGGTGAAAAGATGGTTCTATGCATCTGCAAAAAGTACCGACCCATGTCTGCCTGTGAAGTCCGCACTGACAAGGGTTGAAACTTTTTGCTATTGGTAAATTTTCTGCCTATCAAAGGACCATTCTATCTCATAATTCAGTCGATCTTTTGAAAAAAAACGAATCCACATTATGCATCTTCTTGCTTTATACAATGCATTACGAAGATGCAGTAAACTTCCTGTTCCCAGAGCTCCGCCATGATTATTTCTGTTTACAGTTCGGATCAATAGATTAAAGCCCCCGCAGCACCAAACTAGTTCCTAGAACGTCTTACCCCGTCCTGACATAATCGGAAAACGGGCTGCGGTAGGGGTAGAACGTGTAATTTTGGCCTGATAATGTCTGAAGCCCCTGTCTCACCAAACCTGTTCCTAGAAAGTCTTACCCCGGTCAACAAAATCGTAAAACGGGCTGAGGTCGGGATAGGACGTGTAATTTCGGTCGGTAAAATGCCAATTGATGCCCGACTGCACCGCGTCTCTATTAGGATAGAAGTACGGCAGTTCCGTTTGTAGTACGTCCATCTGGTTTTAAGTACGTTGTCACTCCGTCTAATTACAGGACGGGGTGGACGGCAAAAAATTTTGAGCAGGCTCAAAGCTCTGGAGCACCCTTCCCGTCCTAACCCGTCCATTAAGTTCGTAAACAGATCGTAAAAGGTTGCTTATACGTCCACCCCACCCGAACACAGTTTAAGTCCGTTTGGCAATAATTTTCGGAACGGGGTGAGAACGAGTTTGGTGTGACGGGGGTATTACCAATTGTATGAAACAAACTTGCACTAGTGCTCTTGAAGAGTCCACTTGTTGCGACACATGTGTTAAGCAGTAAAAATTACAGTCATAGAATACAATGAAATTGTAGTTGTTAGTTTAATTGTTTAAAGGAAAAACTTTTCAATTCTGAATTGCAAGTTAACGTGTTGTTTTTTTTTACATATGCTTGATTTTATATTTCACTTTTGCTTACATTTTTAAACAACTGTATGAAGTATTTTTGTAATGTTTTCAACTAATCAGGTTAAAGATGCGTAAGATTTCATAGTTGTCATAGTTTGCAGAGGGATTGTTCAGAAGGAATATATGGATAAAAGGCTTGTGACAACATAAAAGAGCCCAAAATTTAGTCTCTGTAACGCAAAAAAGGATGGGTGCACAAGTTTTCTCCATAAACTAATTCTAGGCATCTTCCTTCGTAATGCTTTTTTTGTAATGCATGGTAACTCAATACACTTACACTTTGTCATTATGTTTTTAGTATGTTCTTGGTAAAATTGATTGTTAGAAAAAAGGGGTCGTTTGGTAAAGGGTTAATTAAGACAGAAAGTTTAACCATCTATTTGCTATTACCATATAGGTTAAAGTAATAATAAAGGCCAAATGTATACAAAGCGGGTGCTGAAATGCATTTGAACTAATATCATACTATTTAAAAGTATGAAAACTATTGTGTAGATGACAATCTGTCATTGTACAGTCGGTCCTAGTGTTAGTCGCTGACAGAGAAATTAATTTCAAAACTAGGTTAAAACCTGTCTTTTGTTTACTTTTTGCCTGATTTTTTTTTCTGCCAGCGACTAACATATGGCCCGACCACACAATAACAGACTGTCAACTCCACAATATCTTCCATACTTTTAAATGATATAATTTAAATTTAAATGTATTATGACGCCTGCTTTGATATTTTGGCCTTTACTGGGCCTTTAAGGAGTCCAAGTTCTAGCACGTGTAATGCGAACTACACAAATTACATACACAAATTAGAAATGTTTTGGTCTTCATAATTACTGACTAATGAACTAAATTTGCATAACTGGTACTGTGGTCAGTGTAATCAAAGAGCTTTTCGCCAAATAATGAAAAGTGCACATTATAAAATAATTTAGAAAAAAAAAACACGCACTCTATATATCTGCATGTATGTATTTAATGACCTTCACTGAAAATAAAAATTGTGTTAAAAACTAAACGACGTAATAGATTTATAACATGATAAAAAACCATGCTCTGTGAAAAGGGGGCTTAATGTAGGCCTATTTTCAAAAAGTATCGACCCTGGTCACCTGTGCGATCTACGCAGACTGACCTGAGTCGAAATTTTTGCTATCAATTGCTCAATTTTCTACTTGGCCAAGGACTAGAATACTTCATGATTCGGTTGGTTGTTATATAAAAAATGGATTTTATGGATCCATATTTATGTAATGACTTACTTGGTTTCATGCATCATGGAGACTCATTAAAGTCCCTTTTACCAAGGTATGGCCCATATGTATTGGTCTATTTATTATTCTATGTATGTGTAGTGCTGTATTATGGGTCAGAGACGTCTTATTATGAAGCACATGAGCCATGCTCTGTGAAGCGGCTTAATGCACCTGCGAAAAGTTTCGGCCCAGGTCAGCCTGCGCAGTCGGTGCAGGCTGACCTGGGCCGAAACTTTTCGCTATTGGTCAATTTTCTGTATGCCGAAGGACAAGTCTATCTCATAATTAAGTTAGTTGTTTAAAAGAAAGTGGATATTATGGATCCATAAGTATGTGATAGCTTACTTATTACCATTGATCACGGAAATGCATTAAGCCCCCTTTTGTCAGAGCATGGCTCACATGTATTTTTGACTTACATTGTAAACACAGGTGTATTGTTTGAACTGTCACTTTTCAGCCAAGTATTAACTTATTTCTCTTTACCAAACAATCTTGTCTTTTAACAACCCCGTGGATGACAGCTTTTGGAAACATTATTGGAGAAGCAGAAAAAGCTGGTGACCAGCATTTTCTCCCTTTCGAATGGTGTTTTCTACTCTTTCGAGATAAATATCATCATTTGGGTGACATTTTTAAATTTGCCTTCTCTAAATTATAAAATTTTGTGGTATGGTAAAGTCTGAGTGAACAAGTCAAATAATCTCAGCCTCGCCCTGTAGTGACCTGTATAGTTGTGCTCAAACGCTTTTCTTTTAACCCTAAGCAGCTAAGCGCGACTCACTGACTTTTTTGCGGACAACGTAGATTAAGATCAGACTGCACGGAACGTGCAGTCTGATCTTTAATCTACGCTGTCCGATAAGGACATATATTCCCCCCTAAAAACTACGTTTGAAATAGCAAAATCTTTGGGTTTTACTATCAGCTTAAACGTTTCATTTCACTTATTTAGCAGAATATCGGTTAAGAACAGTAATATGAACGGCGCTGTAGCGAAAGGGGGTTACCATGCATTTCCTTAATGTATTAAACAAAGCAAGTCATTATAAAATTATGGATCCATGAAATACCTTTTGACTTCCTACCGACTGAATCACAAGGTAGAAATATCCCTTGACATGCATAGCCAATAGCAAAAACTTTCGATCTAGGTCAGCCTGCGCGGACTTCGCAGACTGACCTGAGCCGATACTATTTTGTAAATGCGGTAAATCCCTTTTCACAGAGCTCATACATGTATGATTTGTTTTACTTTTTATTAAATATAATTACGCAACATGATTACATAAGTTATTCAACAAATTACGATGTTATTCAGGAAATTATTGTATCTTTTATGTGTAGTTTTGATGAACAGTATTTACTTAATAAACGGATAGTTATTTCTAAATTCTATTCTTTGATTGATCTTTTACAAAAAAAAAAACATGTTTTGGTACGACCTGAAAAAGAAAAAGAAAGCTTTTGAAAACATCGTGAGAAAAGGAGAAACTAGTTGAAACCCTTTACAATAAAGATAACATGTACCAATATTTCCATCCACAAATGCTTTGATTTTTTGGCAAGTCTAAAATATTGCTATTTGTTGAAGAGTTTAGTTCTATACGGCAGTAATTGCCTAATAGATGAGCTATGCTGTCTGAAAAGGGGACTTTGCAAAAAATATCGACCCAGGTCAGCCTGCGCAGTCTACGCAGGCTGACCTGGGCCGAAACTTTTTGTTATCAGTCAATCTTCCGCAGGGCAAAGGACTATTTTACCTCATGATTCACTTGCTTGTTAGAGAAAAAGGATCTAATGGATCCATAATTATGTGATGACTTGCTTGACACAATGCATCACGGAGATGCATTGAACTCCAGAGCATAGCTCATTAACACAGACATTTGTTAGCCCTGGATATCTTCATGTCAGTTTACTTTCAAGATAATGTCTTTCAAAACCGATAAAGTTGTTGCTGTCGTCGTCTTATTTATTAATTGAGAAACTGGCTATAATAAATAAGAAAGAGGCTTTTGAAAAAATTGTTGAAAAAAAAAAAAGACTGGCAAACAGCAGTTTCTCCTTTTCCCATATCGTTTTCTAGCTTGCATGAAAATATTTCAACGTTTGAGTCGCATTTAATTCGCTGTCTTCAAGTGCTTTCATTAGAGGTAGACCAAAAATTTTGTCATCGGGGACAACATAGGAGAGATCTGTAATAGCAAACTGGTATGGCACATTTTTCGTTCACGGAGATTCCGTCGTAAGAATATCCACGCCAAAAACAGAAGAAGTGATGGAGAGATTCGCGCGCGCGAAATAGAAAGTAAACAAAGCGTCAGCATCAAAGATTGAGTTAACAAGCAGTATCGACCCAAGCAGTGCAATTACTTAAGAGCGAATATGTCTTCTGCGTGCAATTTTACTCTTTTTTTTTATTGTGAGACATCCCTGCAGACATCCCTGTAGTATGCAAATAACCTCACACTTCATTACCATATTTTGGGTCTTGCCTGGGAATATGCATAAAACTGATTTTCCGTAATTACAATTTAAGTGAAGTAAATAATGTTCCGGTGTCTTCCCTTAACGTTTGTCCACCTATCAAAAGGATTACCTAAAATTCTATGCCCAGTTTTCGTATCGATTTTATATGGACAAATTCAGATTCTCATAGCAACATCACTATGTATGCCCCCGTTTCAGCATAAGCGTATTGAAAATGATGAACGATAAGAAGGAACGGAAATCAGTTTCAGTAATAAATTGAAAGACTGTATAAGGAATTTGCAATGTTAGCGTTAAAGCATCTCTCACAACTGTAATTGCCTCGTCGGACAGTGTAGATCAAGATCAGACTGCACAGAACGAGTTGTCTGATATTTGATTTATACTGTCCACTTTGCTAAAAAAAAAAAATTCTTGATACGAAAACCATTGAAATTGCAACTATTTGGGTCTTAATTATTCGGTGCTCTTAGAGTTAATTAAACAATGAATTTGACGTTCTCTAGCTATTAATAAACTGAGGATAGATGCTTGAAAGTATTGTTTACAGTTAAAATGTGTTAACGATAGAATATAAATGCTGATTGCATAAACTGTACTTGAACAAAAAGTGTAAGCAAAATAACAAATATTCTAAATCACAATATTTAAATTTAAAAAAAAAGAAAGAAAGAAAAAAAAAAAAACGAATACAGATTTAAGGTAAAGAAAAATGTCAACAGTAAAACTAAGCGTGTCAGGCTTGAAGTCAGAGTTCCATCGTGACATACTACAAGGAAGACAGCATCAGAAGTTACCGCAACTCGTCAGTGACGCCGTCAAACAGGGTACACCGTTGGAGTTTAGCTTTGACCGCCCGTCGGGAATGTTTACCTACATCTTGGCGTACTATCAGTCAGGAGAACTTCATATGCCGACATGTGTGTGTCCGGGTTTGTTCGAAAAGGAGCTGAATTTCTGGGGAATCGATGCCGAGGAGCTCTCACAGTGCTGTTATTTCAGGTAAGCCTGTGTAAGTTACTTGAACCTCTATATACTCAAGTTACGAGTTGATGAATGCGGGACCAATCCACGGTTCTGTCCACAACGCCGACATTTGGTGAAAACTTCATTCGTGCTATGTTGTCAACATTGAATCAAGTTTTAAGGTTCATTGTTCTGCCGGGAACTAGAACCTTGACAAACTGCACTTTAACTTTTTACTACACAAGCCCGAGTTTTAACTGCTCATGACAGAGAAAACATTGAAAACATTGTTGGAAAGCGAGAAAATGCTGGTACTTTGCTTCATTAAAACCACTTACGAATTTGTCGTCTGCATGTGCTTTCAATTTGGAAGAGTATGAATTTGTCTTTCGTTAAAAAGATACCAGGTCGTCAACATTACAGTAATCGCTATATCTCTCAATGGTAGGCATGAAATTTTCTTAAACACAGAAGTGTTTACATTTTGGCCGCTATTGTGTGCTTTAGGTGATAGTGTTTCGTCTGTTTTTTCTTAGCGAATAGTTCCATTGCATTATTTCAGCGTTCCTAAGGTTAAGGCATACCTTTATAACACACACACACTAGCACGATTTCATACCATCTACAGAAATTCCATTTTTGAGATGGGATGTGAATCCATGTGAGATTTCGAATTCAAAAAAAAAATTATTCTGGGGTACCTAACATCGCAGTATCAATGCCCTGTCAAAATAGTACCATTAAGAGAACACTCCATTCAGTGTTGTATATTATTAGCACTAAGACGACGTTAGCACTTGGGAACGTTACAGGAATTGCATAATTATGTCAAAAACACACAGAATCATAACAGGATTTAAAACCGAGCTTCAAAACAGCCTTTTATGATAAGAGGGAAGAAGGAAGCGTAGAAATACGCACTTTTTAATCGGTCTCACTAAACAGCGGCAGAAAACGTCAAACACTGCTATGAAAAAACCAGAAGCATCAAGAAAACCTGAAAGGGACATGAGAAATCTAAGGCTAATTTCTTTGAACATAATTGGTTTATATCTCCAAATATTTCTAAATAATCCTTTTTCACACCATTTTATCGTGGAATCCTTTTGAAACGCCCCAAGTAAAGCAGCTATAGCGACAAGCTCTCTTTAGATACATTTGAATAAAGTGCTGCTTCATGGCTACAGCTTCGGTTATGTTCCATGCCAAATAAGAATAGTAACTGAAGTATCTGAAGAGCAAGAAAATTAGATAAGGGACACGAAAGCCTAAGGCTCATTGGTGAAAAATCATTGACAAGAATGAAATAAACAAGCTTTAATATAATGCCAAGACCCCTTCTCCCTATTTTTGTGCCAAAGAATTGGACTGGTCCCTTGAGAAAAAGTAGAAAAAGACCCCTTTTGTAACAAATAAAGCAAGTAAATAAAATGAGAAAATGAAGACGAAACAAAAATGTAATAAAACAAGAAGGTCATCATGGGCCTGTATCGCTTTCTTCCCTACAGATAAATGAGCCATAATTAGCTGAAATAGAGCTCTAGTCTGTAAGAAGCCTGTGTTGCAAAAAAAGAATTATAGAGAAAAACCAAAACCCCAAAAAATGTCATTTTCACATGCCAAGGTATCAGAAGGTACAAAACACGTTTACTCGAGGTTCTTCAAACAGCATTTATACAAGATATCCAAACATTTTTCAGCTGAAGGCATATTTTGTTTGGTATTTGCTGTAAAGTTTCGAAACAAAAAGATAGAATGATACAAATCTTTCTTCATGTTGAATATTTAACACAACTGAACATAACCTTCAACATCAAATTACATGGTAGATAATTCTTTTCGTCAAAACAGGTATCTCCCCAAAAGATTTGACTTTTCTGTTGATATGACAAAAATGATGCGGTGCATACATATGACCCTTAACCCGTCCCTGTCACACTGACTGGTATATATAGCCGCCACCCTGCACGTAGTCGCGTAAGATGTATGCATGACATATTTTCAAAATTCAACAAGGGTATCAAGAGCTCACACATTTCTAGTGTAAGTGATCTGTCAACTTCACCTTGGAGACTTAGATGTGAAACCTCAACTCTCAGGCGGACAAAGCTAATCAAAAATATATGCCTCCTGTGCCAGACATAATCATCTAGACTGAAGTTGAACATTTTCTGTCCAGAAACCTGGTATTTTACAGATCAACAATGTCATGGAGTAATTTAATAATCAAAGAAAATATCAGCAAATATCTGTCATAAAAAAGAGTAATTTCCACAAATCATTACAAGTTTAAGTTTCTAGATGGATTAAAATTGTTCAATTTCATTGTAAAGCTGAATTATAATCAGAATGAATTAACGACGTATATGACAAATGTTCGCGCGCATCCTACTGCGCATGTATTTTTGTCGTGGATATTGGATCAAAAGTGCACCTATGTATTTTTTGCACATAGTACAATACAATACAATACAATATTTTATTTAAGTATTTAGGCCTCTGGCCCATATACAGACACATATCATGTAAATTATTTACAGAGTGACGCTAAATATACAACAAAATTTACAATCAAAGTTAAAGTTTACAATTTTGTGAAGATTAAGTTCTGTGATAATTAGAGGTCATATGTTTTTGAAAACATTTGTAGGAAGACCTTATCTCATCGATAAATTAACACATTAACTCAGACAGTTACTATATATAATATTAATGCCACGTTTCACGCTCATGTGGTTTAAGCTTTTGAAAACATTGTGCAAAGAAAAAATTGTTCATTCTTTTGAAAACATTTGTTGGAAGACATTATCACATCAATAGATTAATACATTTAACTCAGACTGTTACTAAATATAATATTAATGCCACATTTCACGCTTATGTGTTTTAACCTTTTGAAAACATTGTGCCACAAATAACTGCTCATTCAAATAATAGTAACAGGTAAATTTACTGATTGGGTTTATCTGCCAACCCATTACTGTTAGAACACGATATTTATTTTTATACCATATCAAAACTTTTGAAAAACATTATGAAAAAAAAAAAAATAATAATAATAATAGCATTGCTCCTGCAATTTTAAAACTTTAAAAACACTACTCCAAAACAATCCCGTATTTTAACGACTCGAAGGGGGTGCATTTGAAAACATTGTAGGAAAAGATAAAAAAAAAAAAGCGAAAAAATGACGTTTGACGAACATAATACGTCAAAATAACTTTTGACGAACATAACACTAGTAATAGTACAAAGAAAAATTTAATGATTAGGTTTATCTGCCTAACCATTACTGTTATAACACGATATTTCATTTTCATACCATATGAAAACATAGTGGTAATACTATTGGTGCACTGAAACAAGTAGCACTTTCTTCGGGTAGTAGTGGTGATGAGAAAAAAATGGATTTTTGAACCATCACCGTGAAATAATTAAAATGCTGCTGACACGGCGTTACACACCAGACAAGGAAACAAAGGCAGGAAATTTAAAGCTGTGGAAGTATAGCTGTTTCGACTTTGAAAATTATTGTTGGAAAAGGAGAAATCACTCCTATTGAGCAATTTCTCCATTTCCCACTATATCTGCTTAGCTTTTATCCTATTTTTTCCTTGAAAAAAAATAACTTAAAGAGTGACCTTCAACCTTGTTTTCTGAGGAAATAAGCACGGATAGGTGACATTTTTATTTTTTCTTATTGTTTAGAATTATAAACACTATAAGTGTGGAAATTTTAAGAAAAGTTTGTCCGTTAGAAAGTATGTATTTGTTACAATTAAAGATTAACCTTTAATTCGGTCAAATTATCTCTCATTTTAACTCAATGATCCATATATAACATGCATATTTGTACAGTTACCATGCTCAGAACCAGGCTTTTATATATTTTTTGTGCAAAAATCTATGAATTCTCATTAGAATGATGTATATTTGTATATTTTTCAAGTAATTTTCCTGTTTAAGAAAGGCGCTTTAAATCCAGTATAAGCTGAATTTTGGAACTGTATATACATATACCTTTTTCAAAGTCAAATTTCTCAGATACAAGCGCGGTGACCCACATTATTTTTTTTACTGTAATCTCCTAGAGACATGATGAGCTTTGTATGTGCAAAGCTTTAAAAAAATATGTCCGTTAGTAAAAATTGTAATATACGTCGTTAAACAGAGAAAAATAGATATTTGAAGAGCATTTCTTTAGTCATAAATCAAAGAATTTTAACGTTGCATTACTTCCTTGACTTCTTGCATGCTTGTGTATTTTATAAAATGTCTTACATATAGTTCAGCACATGCTTATTATATATGGCTTGCAACGCGAGAAAAGGGACATTCGGACATTTGCATAAATGCAGGCTTATCCGAGACGACACTTTACGATTACATTTGATTTTGTACTACAGTAGACTTGCACAAAAGAGAAAATTGCACAAGAACGGAAAGTGTCGTCACCGATTAGCCTGCGCGGACTGCGCAGACTGATCCGGGGTGACACTTTACGCAAATGTCCGAATGCCCCTTTTAACGTGTTGCAGGCCAATCATCGGTATAGCAGTTTGATTTCATCTTCAGTTGGATTAAACGCACCCTACTTCAACAGCGCTCTCAGAGATTTGATTCACCTCATTTTTAAAGATGCCCGTCTACAGCCGGTAAGCAAAAACGCTGTTAAATTTCAAACAATTTAGAATGGTACAGAAATCATTCCTTTGTGTAAACATGGATAAATGACTGACATATATGGTGTAATTGAGAAAAAAAAAAAACGGAGATTTATATCAGAAACCGAACATTGGTCAGAAGAAAACTAGCTGACGATCGAAGCTGTAAACAATGACGGTGCGTCACGGAAATTTATCGTTGGTTTCCGCCTAGAATCGGATACGGTGTAATTTGCATATAGGTCGCGACCTCCGTCTGAAAATCGAGGCTGCAACAGAGAAGTCTCCATTTTCCTTCGTTTACCTCATTAGACGCAGGGCGAAGGTCAAATATAGTCACGTGACAGAATGCATGATCTTCATACGAATCTACCCGAGTGTATAACGGATATATCGAAATCTTCGATTCAAAAACCGGAAACGACGAGTCTGTTTACATGGAAGGTCGCAACTCAGCGAAATGCATCTTCTATCGACCGTAATCTAAGCAACCTTGCCACCGTCAGCCGCAATATTTGGCATGAAGGTATAAGAATGACTATAGTTTGATAAATTAAAGACAAAATGAGTTAAAACTGGCTGAAAATGAGTATAAGGGCCTCTTTAAAAGTAGAATTCCACTGCAATTGAAGACATCAGTCGAGCCTTTTTGCAGAGGCATTAAATCACCTTTTCACAGTGCATGACTCAACTACATTTCAGATACACGAGATTTCTGAACGATTGTGAAACGCAGAGAAAATTCAAAAAGGAAACAATGTTTACCGGAAGTACAGGATTATCGATGGTTCCCGTCATGCCCAAAGGTGGTGTAGCTGGTTTCTGTGATAAAGTATGGAGAGTTGTTGACAACAGTTCGGACACTCTCGCTGCCAAGGTAATACTAATTGATTGGTTTCCGGTACTGAACACAGCTGACCGAATGATGCTGGTTGTTATATAGTATAAAAAGCCGTTTTCAACATTATATCTGTAACATCACGGCGACCAGTAAATCTATCTATACTCCGCTGGACTTTCTTTTACCAGTACAATGCACTATATTTTTCCTAAACCACTGGCTTTTTTCGCCACGTAAGGATCATCGAAACAATTTTCAGCCGTGAGAGAACGAATCCTATAAGAATGACTATCATAAGTCCTCAGAAAGAAATTCGGCCGAGCTGGAGTATTGACCCATCGACCCCGGCCTGCTTCCAAGCCCCTTATGCTACCAACTGGACTCAGCAGTTTTTCTGGGAGTTTTCCAAAGGTCCAGAAGGCTAGTCAGTCTCAATCCCAAGTTTTAAGGACCCTGTGTAAGAAGCCTTTTAGAAACGTTTTGGGAATAAGAGAAATGCTAGTCACTAACATTTTCTCCTTTTCCAACACATGCAGGCTTCAACACAATAAACTGTTTCCCATTTTATTATATTCAAACAGTTTCTAACTGTCTGCCTTTATAAATCATTTGTTCAAATTTGTTGGCCTGATAAAGCCCTTCCTACCCAACAATTCGTAGTCTAATTCTAAATTAGGAAAGTAACACAATTTATGATTGGCTAAACCATTTTCCATTCAAGCCTTGTGCGCCTTGTATATTTAAATTCTTTCAAGTCAGATTTGCATTTTTCAATGGCCTCGGGCTTTACTGTGTTTTTAGTGCAAGGAGCCCGAGACATTGAAACCAAGCCCGAAGGCTCACTCGGTTACATACAGGACTTAATACCAAGGGGTCGCTTGTTCACTTACCCAGCTCGGATAAAAAAGAAATCCCTCTCTAATTGCTGAGCATTGTTCCGACATTGTTTATGTGGGAAAGCAGCCAGTGACATAGAATTAATGGTGTGCAAAGTAATGATAAATGACTGAAACTTCAGGAAAGCACATACAGATGCACTGTCGTCGTTGCGATATAACCAAAATTAGGGTAAGAAGTGGCTATAACGGTTCACTACACAATAGTGAGTTTTAACGACCCTGAGAAAGAAAGCTTTTGAAAACATTTTGGGAAAAGGAGAAGATGCTGGCAACCAGCATTTTCTCCTTTTCCCACAACGTTTTCTACTCAATCAAAGCCAAGTTCCATCATTTGAGCCACCTTTAATTTGTCGTCTGCAAATGCTTTGACTTTTGACAAGTCTACAAGTTTGTCGTCTGGTATAGAGGTAAACATCACAGAGCCAAAGCAAGACATATGAACTAGTGTTCTTGGTGAGTTAAAACGACAATTTTGGAGCTTTTTTGTAGGACTATTATAACAAGGCGACAAATAGAGTGTTTTGTGTCGTCTTATCTAAACCTACACTATCTGCAAAAAACATCTAAACTGGCTTGGATTCTTTTGGGATTACTTCTTTTTTGTCCTCTGATCTATATGGAATACGCAGAATCGTCTGCGTTCTTTGTCAAGTCTAGACAATAAAGAGGAACATAGATCAGTCGGATAAAAGATATACAAAGGACATACGAAGGTCACGTGGGTGTGAGACGAATAGACTCGACATGTACTTTTAAAATCCTTGCTTTAACGAACCTGAGGAAGAGGCCTTTTTGAAAGCATTGTGGGGAAAGGGAGAAAATGCTGATTAACAGCATTAGTTCCTTTTCCGACAATGTTTTCTATCCTTTCAAAGACAGGCCAAATCATTTAAACCACATCTGATTCGTTGTCTGAAAATGCTTTTAAGTTAGATAAGTCTAAAATTTTATTGTGCTTTACACTTTCGCAAAAGGTTCTTGAGTCGGACTAACCTAAGGGTTAAACGACGTTTTGAGACAAAAAAGCGATAAATAAAATCGGACAGTGTAGAAAGTGACTGATCTTGATCTAAAATATCAGCAAAAGCAAGCTACTTGCCTTTTGGACCTGAGGGGTTTGTCCTCATTGTTCCCTTATCAATAAGGGATACATTTAGAATTATCTCTGTCCTTTTTGTAATCGCGTTTCTTAAAACACAAGATCACAAAAGGGAAGACGTACACAGCAGGGAAGATAAAGTCAGAAGGATTTAAACCTTTCAACGCCATAGATATGATAAGAACTGTTGCTGACGACATAGATCAAGATCAGACTGTACAGAACGTGCAGTCTGATCTTGGATCCATACTGTCCGCTTGCTGTGTCAAGCCCGTAAGATTAAAGTATTTCAGACATTGTAATGGATTGTATTTTCAACCGGCGACAGATGTCGAGGTTATGTACAGGGTGTCTAAAAAGGAAGTTAACAGTTTTAATGTCTATTTATCATATCTTTATGTTCTACTAGATAAACGAAAACTTGCGCATGTATGGACAATAGATATACGTTCTTTTTCTGTATCAGTCATAAGATTTTTATTAAAAATTTATGTCTATTATTCTTTCTTTTTGGACACCCTGTATATGACGCTGTTCAAAGTAACAAAGACTTACCGTGCGCTGAAACACGAAGACTGCTCAGTATATGAATTAAACAGTATCAGGAGAAATCGTCAAAAATTTGTAAGGTTTCGGCGACGTTTTGGTCCGAACATTTGTTAAAAACAAAGTATTATGCAATGTAAACAGGACCAGACCGCAAGGTCTGTGCATTCTGATCTTGATTTACACTGTCTGCAAAAGCGAATGAATTTCAGATCATAATTTGATAAATTAACCCTCAGTCTGCCAAGCACGACTCATGGACGTCCTGTGCAGTCTGATCTTGATCTACACTGTGAGATATGGAGATTTTTTTCCTATAAAAAATTCCCTTGAAATAGCAACATTTGGGTTTTACTATCGGCTTGACAAAATATTAGAGTTGTTCAAGTTGAAAATTCTGCAGACGACAAAATCATTGTTACTCAAAACATAAAATTTATTTGTCAAAGGGTAGAAAACATTACGGAAAGAGGTAAAGTATTTTCTCATTTTCCTACAATGTTTTCAAAACATTTTTTTGCCCTAAGGGTCGTTAAAAGCCGGAATTATTTGGTAAAGAGTTAAGTTATTTACCAGGTTTAGGGTTAAAATTCCAGAGGGACATATTAATACTGGTATACTAAGTGCTTACCTTTATTACATAAACCCTGCTGGGAGTCACCGGAAGCCATTGAAAGTCATTATACCTTTTTGTCGGTTGTAGATCTCTTTGCCTTTTGCTTGTACCCAACCCTTTATCAAACAATTTCGACTCAAGACCAGGCTGCAAGGTCTGTGCATTCTGGGTTTGTATTCCAGGCTGCAAGGTCTGTGCATTCTGGGTTTGTATTCCAGGCTGCAAGGTCTGTGCATTCTGGGTTTGTATTCCAGGCTGCAAGGTCTGTGCATTCTGGGTTTGTATTCCAGGCTGCAAGGTCTGTGCATTCTGGGTTTGTATTCCAGGCTGCAAGGTCTGTGCATTCTGGGTTTGTATTCCAGGCTGCAAGGTCTGTGCATTCTGGGTTTGTATTCACCAACCATCCTACAGAATATTCCAAGTCTTATTTTCCAGAATTTTCTAGATTTGAAAGTAACACAACTTCTGATTGGCTAAACCATTTGGTTTAGCCAATCAGAGCTTGGGTTACTGTCAAATCTAGAAAATCTTGGGGAATAAGGCTTAATATGTTTTTTTACGAATGCTTGGTGATATGGACCCTGACCTCGAATTACAGCCTTTGTAAAAGTATGTGAAGTTAACATCAATATGCCAGTGGGTTGATTTCCAGGGGAAAAATGTCCGGCCGGATAGTTCAGCTGTAGGCGTATCTGACTTGTGACCTGGTGGTTGCGAGTTCGATACCCGGTTGAGGCAAACTCTCTCTCCGGCGATTTTTCGCCCCTCATCTGTGATGCATGTGAGATAGTATTCAGTGACTTGGAAAGAAATTAGTGTCAGTGCTGATGTGAAAAAGCCAGAAAACACATGCGCAGACGTGCTGACCGCAATGATACGACCTTATCTGTTAGAATGGCGTTAAACTCCAGTAGAACCAAACAAACAAATAAGCTCTTTGTCTTGCTTGTACTCAAACCTTTACCAAACAATCTTGACTCAAGACCAGGCTGCAAGGTCTGTGCATTCTGATCTCCAATTACAGTCTTCGTAAAAGCACGTGAAGTTAACATTAATAAGTAAAAATCAACTTGCTAACGGGTTAATTTCGAGGGGAACATAATGTATAAAAGTGCTTACCTATATTGTATATACCCCATTGGGATTCACCAGAAGCCACTGGAAGCTATAATACCGGTACATGTACCTTTTCATTTGTTGCACATCTCTGTGTATGATTTGTGCTTATCCCTTTACCAAGCATTCCTGTGTTTTAGCGACTATCAAAGAAGGCATTTGAAAACTTTATGGAAAAAGGAGAAAATGCTGGTAACCAGCATTTTCTCCTTTTTCCACAATGTTTTCTACCCTTCCCGAACAATTTTCAGTATTTTGTGTTACGTTTCATATGTCGTCTGCGGATCCTTCCAATTTGGACAAGTCCTAAACTTTGTTGTCTAGTAAAGAGTCAAATTTTAAATACCTAGCTTCTTCCTTTGTGGCACCTCCGATCAGATCGACCAGAGTAAGCAGAATCAGTAAACAAATCTGCTGAGAATAGATGCACATCCTCATAAATAATAAATCTTAAACCTGATGATTTCACATGTAAAGTGATTGATTGATTGATTGAATGATTGATTGAATACTGTTTTATACCGCTTTCAAAATTACTTCAGTCATATCACGGCGACAGCTCACTTACATATCAATGTACTCAGTGTCGCCAATACTAGGCTAGGTTTCAGAAGTGTCTAGTCCAAGGACACTCACAAGAAAAACCCAGTGCTTTCAGTGAGGCTCAAACGCAGGATTTCCAGGTTAGAAGTCCACATGTAAAGTAATAACTTTTGCCGTAATTTTATGAGGCTATAACTTCTGAGTGGGAATGTCTGGCTCAAATCAGGTTTTCTTTTTATCTTCAGATCTATTTTGGAGCGGTTGTGTCCATGATAGTGCTATCCATCATCAGTCTAGCACTTAGTACTGAACCGAGCATGCGCAGATCTGTTAACAAATGTGAGTTAATCGAGTACCTGGAGTATACCAACTTTCACGAGATAAAGTTCATAGAAGTTGCTCTTGGCAACCCTACCTGTACTTGGGATGCAGCATTGTCAAACTCGGAAGAAATCAAAGTTGATGATTATGATTGGCAGCGTCTTTGGAACGACTATGTTGACTCCTCAAACAATGACAAAGAATCCGAGGAAAACGAGAACGATGATAGTGATGAACCCGTGAATGACATGAACGATCACACCCTAGATAGGAGCAATGATAACATCGAAAGCGATATAAGCAATCACCCCGAAGATACCAGCAAAGGTAACACTACAGATGACGTAAAGGATCACAAAGAAG
Source organism: Hippopus hippopus (assembly GCA_946811185.2). Lineage (NCBI taxonomy): Eukaryota > Metazoa > Mollusca > Bivalvia > Cardiida > Cardiidae > Hippopus > Hippopus hippopus. The sequence goes on along the minus strand of OX328111.1, from coordinate 24,004,859 downwards.
ATAGCAGTAATTCCAACACTGTCGATGACATAAGCGGTCACACCGAAGATACCAGCAATGGCAACACCGCAGGTGACATAATCGATCACAAGGAAGATAGCAACAATGATAGCACCGAAGATGACAAAAGCGGTCACACCGAAGATACAAGCAATGAAACTACGGAAGACGACGCAAGTGGTCACAAGGACGATACCAGCAATGATAACATAATAGACGACATAAAAGATCACACCGAAGATAGCAGCAATGAAACTGCCGTAGAGGACATAAGAAATCACAATGAAGAAAGCAGCAATGAAAGTAGCGCAGATGACGTAAGCCATCACAATAAAAACAGCAGCAATGAAAGTACCGCAGATGATATAAGCCAACACACTGAAGATAGCAGCAATGAAAACACCGTGGATGACATAAGAAATCACACCGAAGGTACCAGCAATAACACCGAAGGTGCCGAAGGTGACATAAACAAACACACCGAACATGACACTGATGATCACTCCGTGGATGACAGAGTGACCGGAAAACCCAAAAATAACAGCAGCACCACTGTCAAATCTGCAGTAGATAATATCACGAAAGAAGGAAATGGTTATTTGTCTGGGGTTGAACTAACCAATATGACTGACTTAAGAAACAGCAGCTTCAACAGAACGCGATCTGTTGTTCCTATTCCTCGTTTGACTGTCCCTGTGTACACGTTAGACGTTCTTGAAAATATAGCTATGGCCCTCTTTACAGTCGACTTCTTTATCCGACTGTTTTCTTGTCCTTCTTTGAAAAGGTACTTCCTGTCTTTCTTGAACGTAATTGACGCATGCGCTCTCGTTTCTTCATATATCTACGTCATTGTCTTGAGTATACAAAGGCAGTATCGGTATGAAAAGACTTGGGTTCATACACTGGAATACCTACAGATTTTCAGAGTGTTTCGATTGTTCAGAGTTGTACAGAATGTCAGGACAACCAAAGTTTTGGTCTATTCAGTCAGTAAGAATCTCCGCGATGTATCAGTCATTGCTCTCCTTCTCCTCCTTGCCGTGGCTATTTTTTCGACCGTGTTTTTCTTCACAGAGGAGAAAACCACAGTAGATTCTATTCCAGAAGCTTGGTACTGGGCCATCGTTACCTTGACAACGGTTGGATACGGGGATTTATCGCCAAAGACATACCCTGGGCGACTGATAGCATCCTTGTGTGCTGTGTGTGGGATAATGATACTTGTTGTAACCTTACAAATTTTTGTGAACAACTTCCTCGTTTATTATGATATCTCGTGTGTTGAAGAAGCCAATGAAGTCCGGAAGTCTAAACATTGTACAACTTCCGGTTTTGCACGAGATGTGTCAATTAATGACTCGTCAAAGAAAGCTGTCGAAGAGCAAGAGACAAAGGTTGTTGTCCTAACCTGCACTCCAGACTGAACGGAAGTAGCGTAATATAAGTGAATACCAGAACTTACTTTCAACCGTAGGGCGGCAAATACAACGTGGGTTACTATTTTGGACTTTTCAAATCAAGACAAAAAAGTACTCATGTCGTAAAGTCTGATCTTGGATTTATTCTCCTTCCTATTTTTCTTTTGTAAAGTGATTCGTCAAAAAAAAAAATCGACTTTAAAATCGCAAGTTTTGGCTTGAACCTTCCTTCAACCAAATATCGATTACAATCACTTTGGGCTGTAGGGTGGTTAACCCTTTACCGCAAAAAGTCGACCAATAACGACTTTTAGAAAGAAAGATTTTGAAAACAATGTGGGAAAGGAGAAAATGCTGGTAACCAGCATTTTCTCCTTTTTCCACAATATTTTCTATTTTTTTATGACAAATTCCATTTGAATCACATTTGTTCTATTGCCTGCTTATGTTTTCAATTTAGACTCGTCCAAAAATGTTGTCATTTCATCAATATATAATATAATTTACAACAGAGAATACAATCATATTACAAATATGCTGAAGAATTGTATGAGAACGACAGCTGCTTTGTAAGCTGCATCTATCCTATTCGTTTTTTTTTTTGGGGGGGGGGGGGTCCTAGGTGTTTCCTATTTACTAACAATCCAGTCGTCCTCACGAGTCTAAGTAAAAAGACTTTTTGCAAACCTCGTTTAACCCATTACCACACAATCCCTACTTTTGACGACCCTGAGAAAGAAGCCTTTGGAAAACATTGTGGGAAAAGGAGAAAATGCTGGTAACCAGCATTTTCTCCTTTTCCCACAATGTTTTCTACCCTTCACAAAACAAATTTCAAATTTTCAGTTACTTTTATTTTGTAGTCTGCAAATGCTTTCGAACTGGACAACCTAAAATTTTGTCGTTTGGTAATGAGTTAAAAAGGAGAAAATGTTGGTTACCAGAATTTTTCGTCTTTTGCCAGTAATGTTTTTAAAAAGTAATTTCCTAAGGGTCGTTTTAACAAGTAGATAGTTTGGTAAATGACTGTTTTGACAATCCTGGTTGAAGGTTACTCAAGGAACACCCGTGCGAAAATGTTTTAAATGGTTTAAAGCCAAAGGTGACGACGGACGGATGCACGGAAGGTGGGCGGACAAATACCACTTGCAGCAGCCAATTGCTGCAGCATGACATGACACAAAGACATACGTAGTCAGCATCCAATTGGTTCACTGAAAACAAACAGGACAATTTTGAAAAAAAGGGATAGAAAGCGAATATTTTCCAGCAAATATGAATGAAGGGGCCGGCAGAAGATACATGACCAATCGCAAATATCTATTTATTCGTTTGAATATATCAACACCAAGAAGTAGGTCAAACGCCAGCCAGTCAGAATTCAACATCGCAAGCAGGTGAAAAGTTGTGACTCAAAATATTTTCACTTTTTACTTTCCATCGATAGGCTATGGCTTGTTTCCATGGCGACGATATAATCTGCATCACTAAGAATGATTGTCGTATACGTTTGACTAGCTATTTTCTATACTCGTCAAAATATTTAAAGCTTCAACATCTCCTATTGAACTCCACAACGCCTTTATTAACAGTTTACCACGGTATCCCGAATTTTAACGACCTTGAAGAGGAAGGGCTTTTGAAAACTTTGTGGGAAAAGGAGAAAATGCTGGTAACCAGCATTTTCTCCTTTTCCCACAATGTTTTCTACGCTATCAAAGACAGAAGTCGTCATTTGGACTGCATTTTATTTGTCGTCTGCAAATGCTTTCAATTTTGTTGAGTCCAGATTTTGTCCTTTTCTACCCTATCAAAGACAGAAGTCATCATTTGGGCTGAATTTTATTTGTCGTCTGCAAATCCTTTCAATTTGATTGATTCCAAATTTTGACGTTTTGTAAAAAGTAAAGATATTGCTGTACACATAAAATGCATCTCCACCAGACAGCAATGGCATACTTCCTTTAACTCTTTACTAAAAGACAACATTTTGGACTAGTCAAAATTCAAAGTATTTGCAGACGGCAATATAACTATGACTGTAAAATTGAATGTTGTTTTGGGAAGGGTAGAAAACATTTGGGGAAAAGGAGAAAATGCTGGTTACCAGGTTAACAACATTTTCTCCTTTCCCAAAATGTTCTCAATAGGTTTTGTTGTAAAGGTCGTTTAAAGTGGGGATTGTGTGGTAAAGGATTAATTTTGGAAATGTGCTGTACCTGTGTAGAAATGGCTTTATATCTCACTATAGAGGAATCTATTTCAAAAAAAAAAACGGTGAGAAATTCAAGGTGCAACCTTCTTGCGCCAATTAAGCCATACAAACATTTTCAGTCAAATTAGATGCGACTTTTTACTATTATTACTCTTTTCAGTCATATTATATGCAAATTCTTCTAACGTGCTTTGCAACAGCTTTGTAGTGCATTCATCTTCAAAGAAGATCAGATCTAAAGGCTGCTCTAGATAGTAAGTCGTTCAGTACGGGAATAGAACGGACGGACCCCTTGCTAACAGGGCGAGTTGAAAAGAGCTTGCCAAATCCACATCTATCTGATTTGGGCATTCTGGATACAGAACCGGACTACTTTTCAAAATGAGACAAAATAAAGTAAACGTTTACTAAATAAAACGCTACCTGGTACGATCCATTCAGCCATGGTCAGCCAGCATGTAACCTATGCACCGGCCATTTATAAAAACAGCCCGTACAGGCTTGGGTAATAGCTTCGGTATAAGCCGAAACACTTCTTGTTGCTATGTCTGTGGAATCTTCGAAGAATATGACATGCGCAGACAACGTGCCAGACCGCTCGTCATACTGCAATACATAGTCACATCATGGGGAACGGTCAAATGGTTGGCAAAGTAAACGTACAAACGACTGACCTTTTTTGATAACTATACTCCACACAAACCAAAAAAAGGAAAAACCCACACTGCGTAAATACAATCATAAGTGAACACATTTACCTGTGTTTTCAATATATTTGAACCATATTGGCTAAGTATCGTGAAATGGCAACCAAAAAGAATATGCGGGTTCGATACATGTTGATTACTTGTGTTGTCGTAATATTTGTGATGCTTATTATCATTATATGGCTGGCTTCGAGCAGAAATAAAGGTAAGTTATTGCATTTGTTTACTTCACGTTAACGTTTGTAAACTAATTTATCCCACCCACCAGTGTTTATCTATATGTCAGAACTATTTATTCAACTGTACTAAACGGCAAAATTTTAGACTAGTTCAAATTCAAAGCATTTTCACAAAACAGGTAAAACGTTGCTCAAATGATTGAATATGTAGCAGAAAGAGTATAAAAACATTGTGGGAAAAGGAGAAAATGCTGGTTACCAGCATTTTCTCCTTTTCCCACAATGTTTTCAAAAGTTTTTTTCCCAGGGTCGTTAGAACTCGGGGTTGTATGGTTAAAGGTTTATCTTATCCTACCGAATTTAGATCATTCCTGATAATGAAAAAAAAAAATTTTTTTTTGTCTTTATTGGTAATGAACGGGCTATATATCTCGGAAACTGCTGAGAGAGCATCGGAAAGTAAAGAGCAAGATCAGACTGCACGTATGCTTACAATACATCTATGGTCGCCAACGGCAGAGTAAGAGTTGACATTATGCTTGATTGATTGATTGTATGGTGTTTAACGCCGTTTTCAACATAATTTCAGTTATATCGCGGCGGCCAGTGCATTTATCCATGCTTTCCTGGAGTCTCTTTTACCAGTACTCCGCACCACTTTCTTTCCAAGCCACTGGCTGCTTTCCCACATAACCATTGTCTCGACGTTGGGAGAGGAATGAATCCTGTCGCAATGACTATCATCAATCCTCGGAAAGAAATTGGCCGAGCCAGCGATCGAACCCACGACCCCCTGTTCTCAAGTCCTCCACTCCTCCGACTGAGCTACTGGGGCTCGGCAGTTAACATGATGCAGACGAGAAACACGACGTGACTGAAATGGTGGGAAGTGTCTTTCAAACAGTAGAAAACATGGTGGAAATTGAAATGAATCCTAGTTTTCTTTTCCCCCTCGGTTTTCAACTGTTTGCACGGGTTTTTTGCAGACGACATAGATCAAGGTAAGACTGGAGAGAACGTGCAGTCTCATTTACGTTCACTCTGATCTTTATCTATACTGTTCAGAAGAGCTTCTGTTTTCACCTATTGCGCTGAAAGGGTAAAACTCCGTCGCTACGTGCTTGTGTAAGCGACGCAGTTTCTGTTTCACCTGGCTACATGTGCGTTATTGATTTCATCACAGGGGTCCTGTGTGGCTCAGTGGTAAAGCGTAGCACTCGTAACGTGGAAGCCCCGGACTCGAGCCTCACTGGAAGCACTGGGTTCTGTTATGGGAGTGTCTTTGCTCAAAACATTTGGTCTTCAGAGCTTTTACCTAGTACTGATGAAACCCTAGACATACAATGCGAGCAGTCGCCGTGATATATCTGAAATAACGTTGAAAGCGGCATCAAACAGCGTTTATTCAATGATTCTATAATTGCATGTGAAAACAACTTTTCTCGCTTTTAGAGACGGTGAAAGAGATTCCAGTACCAACAAGTACATCGCTGACTGGCTATATACGTCCTAAAGCCGTGACTACAGGCGACGGTATCCAGGTCAAGTGGTTCCCAAATGCACAGCTTGTAAAAGATATCGATAAAGCAGCTGAAGGTCTGTACCTCATCATACACTGTTTCTCTTCGTGTTTCTTTTTCCTGGCAGTGTGGTTTCAGAAATAAGGGCAGAGGGGGACAAAGTATTTTTTATTATACTGCAAAGAAATTTCTCGTGATCTGATTGGATAATATGCCCCTAACATATATATCATGTACACTGGCAAAATCCACGTAAAACCAGTTTCCCTTTTGGGTACCCCGTATACATAACTACACTTTCAACACAACATCGAAAATGGCGGCGTCGATCGGTCACCAGACTGCACGTTTATGCACCAAACTGCACGTTCGGCTCGGGGCTACATGATTCACCACAGCCGTGAACAAGTTTCCAAGTCCCCTGCCACCTGACCGTGTAACTAATAATGTACATGTACATGTGTAATTCTTTTTATTTCTTCTTCTCATTGGTAACTACAGGTTTTTCTTTGAATCTTTTATATGTACTCGTTTATACACATGCGACAGTATTCATTGAAAAAAAGTAATATTTTGACAACACAATGCACCGTGTACAGTCTAAATAAAATGTCTGTTCTGCTGTGTTCAGTTGCTAAAACATGGACATTTACTATATCTGTACGTGTTTGTGTAGGTACGTACAACATGATCGAGGTGTCACTGACAACTACATACAATAGTGACGAAGGCATTACACTAGATAACATGTGGCAGGCGCTACAACCCAGCAATCTTGGGGTGAAAATAGATGCTAAAAGCAACGAAGAGGCAGAAGCGATCATCGGCAGTTTAAAGGATCGCACTTTAGACCGGCTTGTGGTTGTGTCCGTGCCCTTGTTGTCGCCCGGGCAACGATTCGACTGGCAGAGGTAATCTTGCACCATACACGCAAGTATTAGACTTAAACCAAATTTGTACAGAATTAAAATGCACATTATTACATTAATCTTTTAGTGCACAATCCTGGCCCTCGAAAGAACAGAAATTGTGGGAGAAGGAGAAAATGCTGGCAACCAGCATTTTCTCCCTTTCCCACAATGTTTTTCTACCCAATCAAAGACAGAAATCATCGTTTCAGCTACTTTTAATGTGTCATCTGCAAATGCCTTCGTTTTTGTCCAGTCTAAAATGTTGTCATTGGTAAAGGATAATAGCAGTTGTTTTTTTTTGGAGACACTGTATATCAAAATCGGACTGCAGAGAACATGCAATCTGATATTGCGTACACAATGTCTGCTATTTTGTAGAATATTCTGGCATTTTTTTTTGTGGTTGTTGTTTCTTTTTTTCTAACTGAAAAAGTCCTTTCCATTTACATAGCGCCCAAAGGTTAACTCTAAATCTGTCGATGAAAATCAATAGAAGAAAATGCATTTTACACACGCTGCATCGGTGTTATATCTTTTTATATCAAGAGTTGAAGACAACTCTTTAAAACATTCTGACACAGGGAAAATTGCTCGTTAGGAGCAAATGTTCAGTTCTACATGATTTTACCTAAAAGGCTTTTTGCTTCAGAACGTCAAACGGCACTTGTATTAGAGGACAGGTTAAGAGTAATGCATTTTTTTATATTGATTATAAGGCCTACAACACGCGAAAAGTGACAATCGGACATTTGCGTAAAGTGTCGTCTCGGATCAGCCTGCGCAGTCCGCGCAGGCTCATCCGAGACGACACTTTACGACTACATTAGATTTTGTCCTACAGTAGACTTGTGCAAAACAGAAAATTACATAAAAACGGAAAGTGTTGTTTCGGATTAGTCTGCGCGGATTGCACAGGCTGATCCGGGACTATACTTTACACAAATGTCTGAATGCCCCTTTTCGCTTGTTGCATGCCATTTATTATATGCTTGTGTTTTTTTTTTTCCGTCAACGTGCTCAAACTTCGATACGCTAGGTGAATCTATATGTCTGGTAAATTTCTTCTTTTTTCAAAACAATCTGAAGTTTAATTGATCGTGGGGAAAAGATCTTTTAAATCAGTGTGGGAAAAGGGGATAATGACGGTAAACAGCATTTTCCCATTTTCCCTAAAATGTTTTAGATCTACTATCATTTTTGACGTTGGAGCCTCTTTAAAAATATCTTCTGCACTGCTTTAAAAAATGTACTGGTCGAAAATAGCGTCAAACACCATGCAAACAAACAAATTCACACGTCATTGAAATAGGTTTATTCGTTCGTTCGCTCGCCCGCTCCCCGACATTCTCGCTTGCTTGCTTGCATGGGCATGTTTCATTTCGCTCGATTTAATGCATATTCACGTTTGCTTTGTTAGACTCGTGATCAACATGTATTACCACATTGCAACCTGTACATACATTTAAGCCTATCAGCGTATAGGCAAAATCTGGGACTTTTGCGGACGGTATAGACAAAGATCAGGCTGCACAGAACTTGTTTTTGCTATTGATGATGATGACGATGAAGATGACGATGGTGATGATGATAACGATGATGATGATCATCATCATCATCATTATCATCATCATCATCGTCATATTCGCATGGTTGGATTTAAATTTAATTTGTTGTAGGTTTACAGAGGCCATGTCTACGATCGACTCTAACAGACAAGTGGCGATAAATATCAAAATATCTCCGAATTGCTGTGATACCTTAGGCTTAGAATTCGGTACAGTGGAATACATTGGCTTCTTATTCAAGGAAACAAATTTTTCAACGACGATAGAGATGGATGCGGCTTTGATACCAACTTCATGGCCTAGCATGAAATGGTTATTAGATACAAATCCAAATTTACAGCTCATTTTGTCAGCGAATGCAGTAAATATGGTCAATTCGACTGATCTACTTCTTGTGCGCAACGATATCGACAGCGATAAAGTACTTTACAACATCGATGGTGCTCTATATGCAGAGTTCCTTGATTTGGCATCAACTGCCGGAAGTCCGTTGCTTTACTTTGGAATTACTCCGCGTGATGCAAGCGACGTCATATGGAGTCACAATACTGATACCTGGCAACTTCTGAATGCAGCTACTCAAGGTAATATAAAAATATATTGTTCACACTCTTGGGCTTTAATAACAAAAATACTTCCATTAATATCTGTCTATCTGTTTAACTCCCTGTCTGTACGTATGTTTGTTTGTTCATATTTTAAAGGCGAAAGGACGCAATGAAGATAAAGACTATCATACCATCTGGACAGGACAGAGGAAATTCAACAAACATTCCCGTCACAATTACTAGTACTCTGTCTGTCCGTTTATCTGTATTTTATTTCTATTTTTCCTACACATGGGCATTATATCATGATGTTGGGACAGGGCACTGCAAACAGAAAATACATTCAAACCATGGTCTGAGTGTATTTGTCTATCTATTATAGCCATGCTCTGTGAAAAGGCGGTTTAATACTTTTCCGTAATGCATTATACCAAGCAAGTCATCACATAATTATGGATCCCTAACACCCATTTTGTCTAACAACCGGTTAGATATCGAGGAGGAATGGTCTTTTGCCATACAGAAAATTAACAAAATAGCAAAAAGTTTCGACCCATGTCAGCCTGCGCGGACTGCGCAGGCTGACATGGGTCGAAACTTTTTGCAGATGCTTTAGGCCTCCTTAAGCATGGCTCATTCATCTGTATATCCCGTTCTCAGGCGACGTTATGATGATCGAGGGAGATATCATGCTGTTGGGACAGGATACACCAAACCAGACAAACATTCCAATCATGGCACACGGTGTCGGTGAATACAACAACCTTACTTTTGAGCAATGGCTGGATGAAATAATTAAGGTACACCCACTCTAATTGAAATTCGTTTTGTAGACATCACAATTTCGGTGATAATATTCATGGTTAACCATTCATTTAAATATAAAGATTTTTTTTACGTGCCTTGCCAACATAAGTTTAAACATATTTATATTACATCGTTAGAGAAACAAATTCTTGCAACTTATACCAATCTCACTCGATTCTGCTTCCTGGAAACTACACTAGTACTCGCGCCGATTGTGTGGGCCAGTGAACAATCCCAAAGTTGACACCTGCTCCCGGGTTTCGAACTTGGGACCAAACACTTCATCGCATAATTATGGATCTATACAATCCAGATTGTCTAACAACAGACTGAATTATGAGACCGAATTATCCTTTGACATGTATAAAATTTACAGATAGCAAAAAGTATAAACCCAGGTCAGCCTGCGCGGACTGCGCAGGCTGACATGGGTTTATACTTTTTGCAAATGCATTAAGCCCCCTTTTTATACAGAGCACGGCTTGAATCTGAAGCATTAACCATGAACAATGGGTCATCCTATAGTATTCATAACATTGCACAACAAACTTTATTTTTACTTGGAATATCATGTATGGGACTATGACGACCAATATCTTTTCACAGGTTGATAAAGGAATGAAATTGGACTTTAAAAAGCTGGACGCCGTCAGACCAACCTTAGAAATTGTGAAAAAGAAGAAATCTTTAATAAAAGGTCCTATATGGGCGAACGCTGATGTATTGAGAGGACCCAAGAGTTTGAACCCCGGCATTCCTATAGCAGGCTTCCTGGATGCTCTTAAAACATTTCCAAACGTTGTCTTGTCGCTCGGATGGACGACAGTGCGTGAAGGAGGGCCGTATAATATGTCCATGGTACAGGAAATGTACAATACAGTCAAAAACTTGTCACAGCCGGTGACATTTCCGGTGAGAGCTGAGCAACTTGTTGATTCGTGGTCGGCGTTAGAGTGGTTGCTAGGGAAATCACGTGGTTATACGTTAACTGTGTGGACAGCAAAAGGTGACAATGTTACAAAAAGTGATATGGACACGATTAGGAAAAAGACTGAAGCGTCACGAATATACTTTGATTTACCGCCAGAATTGAGACCAACTATTACCTAGAGTCGGATAGCTTCTTGAGTGGTGAATGACCATTTTGAATATATCAAAGCGCTAGAGAAATGGTTGGCTGGTGAATGACCATTTTCAATATATCAAAGCGCTAGAGAAATGGTTAGGCTTACCCGTGTGGGTCAGAAGGTGCTTCGCTATAGCCCATTTCTTTCGCTGTTGTGCCTTAGGAATGAATTTTTATTATATACCAGTAAATTTTCCGGTTCAAATACGTGCGTCGCAATCGGATGAAATAACACACATGACAGAAAAAAAATCCGTATCTATACACTGTGAAATACGGTTCAAAATATGGTATGATGACGTATCCCACGCACGCACTAAATATGCATTGATTTGTGATTTGATTAGACGGAATGTTACGCTGTAATATTAATCCGCCATTCATAATAACAGAGTTTCTACTTTCTACACTATTAATTGTCTCATTTTGTTTGCCTTTTTCGAATAAAATGTCAGTAATTACAAAAGTTTGTCGTTGAAACTTGTAGGTATGTAATAAAAGGGGTATTACGTTGTAGTAACTTTCCTGGTGCTTGTATTTACTTCTCGCCGCGTAAGAAAACTCTGACATCTCGCGAGATCTCGCGCGATATCAAATTTTCTCACGCTGCTCGAATTAAATACAAGCACCAGGAAAGTTACTACAACATAATATTCCGTATTTATCACGTAATTACAATTATTTTCAGTGTAATACAACCGTTACGGATGAATCTTTTTATCTTGCACACGTTTGAGATAAGCAAATAGTCCCGTATTTGGTCAAAGCTCTGCGATCATACGCCTCATGTCTAAACCACTGCTCAAATGTTACCATCTTAAGATTCAAAACAAAGTCATTTAATGCAAGTTTCTTTGGAAATGCTTGTCGTTCATGATTTGCACGCATGTAAAAGAAGCGAATAGGCTTCATGTAAATTTCAATAAACAGTTTACATGTCGGCCTATGTTTTGACACCTCATTAACAATAATACTTGAGAAACAATCATCACTGGTGATTAAAAAAAAAGATCTGACTTTTATTGACTTTTGGGGTAAATTCTTTAAAACTCGTCGACAAGAATAGTACTAAGCTTGTCAAAAACATTTCTTTTCTTACACTGGATAACAGTCAGCCTGTTCTAACGCATTTCCCGTGTTTCAGGATCACTGCCGTCTTTTGAAAACAATGTCAATCCGATCCCAGCTGCACATTTCCGCAGTCTAATCTAAGTCTTTCCTCAATTTACGCAATTATTATTGAGACTGCTAGACGCATCTCAGAGTGCTGTTGCGGACAGTGTACATCAAGATCAGACTGCAGAGAACGTGCTGGCTGATCCGAGATCTATTCTGCCCGAAACCGTTCGATTTTTCTGGCGCAAAGAATTTGGCTTTTGCGATATTTGCAGTAATGTTAAAGTGTTTATTACATTAGGTTTACCTATTTTTACATTTGTTCTTAATGTTACACTTGGGTTTTCATGACGGACAAGTTTCATTTAGTTTATTTGGCAGTGTAATTAACCCTTTATCAAACAGTCTTGAGCTTCAACAACCGTGAAAAAGAGGGCGTTTGAAAACATTGTTGGAAAAGGAGAAAATGCTGGAAGCCAGCATTTTCTCCTTCTCCTTCAATGTTTTCCACCCGTTCGGAGACAAGTTTCATCATTTGAGACATAATGAATTTGTCGTATGGAAAGGCTTTAACTGTAGAGGAGTCAAAATTTTGTTGTTTGATAAAGAGTTTTGAAAGGTAAATGGATGTTACACTAGTCTCCTATTGTATAGTCATAAAATACCATACTAAATGGTATCACTACACTGCTTTTTTTTTTTGCTGCATTGAAATAAAGAGAAAAAAACACTATTTTTAACCCTTTATTGACTTTTATTTGCTGTTTGTTTCTATCAAATATAAATCTTTGTCCAATAGACTATAAAATAAAGGGTGGGGAATTAAACCCCAATCGATTGCGATTTTTCAATTCGGCTGTTTTCAAAGAAAACCTCGAGAATTGTCGTACCCCTGGCGTCCTCGTCTGCATCATCTGCGTCGTCTTGCAAAAGCTTTGAGATTTTATAATATCTCTGTCTTTACTGAAAATATTTTGTTTAAAGAACTTGGACAAGATGCTCACTACCAAAAGGGGAACCTCTACAACAAAGGCAGGTTACTATCAAAGTATTTTTGACACAGTTATGCCCTTTTCCCGATGAACACTTAGGCTTGCTAAAGCAAGCGCGACTCACTGACCTTTTGCGGACAGTTCAGATCAAGATCAGACTGCACGGAACGTGCAGTCTGATCTTGGATCTATACTGTCCGATATGGAGATACCATTTCCCAAAACATAACTTTGAAATAGCAATATGTGGGTTTTTACAATCGAAATGAAAATTTCATTTTAGTTATTTAGCAGGATAAGGATTAAAAATTTTTACCGAAAATCAAGGTACTGCAGCCGAGCGTTTGCACCCACATGCGGTGCTCTTTTTTTCATATTATATCTCAAATACACCTATGATTAAAAAGCCGGAGTGTAAGCGGCCTTAGCTGACTACAGACCACGTACATTCTTGAGATAACAGGTAAAAAAAAAACAGTTACCAAAGAAATAATAAACTTGCACACAGTTTCCACAGAAATTATCGAATCAACACAAGAAAGACGTTTTTAGACCTTTCCTTCCAATTCCTCTGATAAAAAAGTTCAGAAAAAAAGTGCCTCATGTCAAACTTTGAAATGGGACAACTTTTGATCACTTCTACCTGGAAGAACTTCGCAGTGGTGAGATACCATGTGCTATGAGCAATACCAGGGGAGGTAACTAACCCATTAAGTCGGCTTCACTGTTATTCCCATTCAAATACTTTCTGTGATACTGGTATCCTATTTGAATATCCATCAGAAAAAAATGTTGACCGCGGCACAGTCATCGTACTATCTCCAGAGGATAATGCTCAATGTCCGTGCGATTTTATGGAATCGTGTTTGATATTTGCGATGGCTGAGCGATTATTTCACCATTTTCTGTCCCAAATGACCATCAAAAAATCTGCGTTGTCTGCACGACCAGCGTGCGGCATCTGCACGGTACCAGTGCAGGGATCTTGCGATGTCCACGGCGTGTCTAGGGGCAACTGGCTTGCAACTTACTGAAATTTGTTATAGATTTGAACAAATAGTAAATGCTACAGCACCTGTGAATCCGTAATCTTACGATAATCTTACGGCCTTCGGCTGCTTCCGTACGTTGGCCGCACAGAGGGCGGGATACGGGCAACTTAAAGGCACCATAAGCTCATCGCAAGCCGACTGTAAACAAGGTATTAATGACCACATTACTACCCGCAGACGATATTTCATGTCTTGCAGACTACTTCTGAAACATGGGATAGAAAAGCAGAAATATTGTTCGTGACGAGCAATTTCTTTTTCCGCCGCGTGTCTTCAAATGTTTTCATACATTAACTATGTACCATACAACAAAATTTTAGACTTGTCCAAATTAAAAGAATTTTCAAACGCCAAAAAAAAAATGTTACTCAAAAATTGACATTTGCCTTTAGGCGGGTTTTAAAAAACGTAGCGGGAAAAGGAAGAAATTTATGAAACATAGCGGGAAAAGGAGAAAACGCTGGTTCTTTTCCTTAAGCGTCGTTAACACTCGGGATTGTTTGGTAAAGAGTTACACCTTTGAAACAAGAATGTGTTTTCACAAATTACTGATTACAAACGCCCCCGTCACAATGTTTATTTACATAGAGTTATATCCTTTGGCACACTGTGAATCTTATAATTACTACCAAACCAATCCAGTAAGAATTAACGCAATCCAAAACACAACTAACGTGTTCAGCATACTAGACATTCTCACGCCACCGTTTATTTGGTCCACTTCCGCCTGAGCGCATGAATCCTTGGTCGAATAACTCCCTACACAAGAGGCATACGCCATCACGTGAGCAATATAGTGCTGCTCATGTACGCCATGAAACAAGTGAGACATGGGCCCACGGGCATATATAGCGACGTCCTCGCCGCCATGGGTCTCAGAATCACGAGGAATGCCGGCCTGTTGAAGGAACTCTTTGTCCTCTGTGAAAAGATATTGGAGAGAATGACATACATACGATATAAGGTTTTTATGACAATATTATGACAGTGGGTCTAAAGAGGAGATGTAATCTTTGGATGCCTAGAAGCGGCCATATGTAAACGAGGCCGTTGATAGAAAATGAATTTAAATCATACCAATTAACAATTAGGAAATTATTGTGAAGATCATAGTCTGTTATTGTACGGCCGGTACGAGTGTTAGTCGCCAGCAGAAAAAATAAGAATTTTAAAACTAGGTAGAAGACTAGCCATGTTGCGCTATCTTTTGTTTATTTTTAAACGATTTTAAAGTTCTTTTTTTTTTCTGCCAGCCACTAACACTTGGACCGACAGCACAATATCAGATTGTCATCTTTACAATATCTGTCATACTTTTAACTGGTATGATTTAAAGTTAAATGCGTTTTAACAACAGCGTTTACTTCTAATCGCTATAGGGCCTTTAAGAATTACCGAAATACAATTGTAGATCCCACCTTATTAAGAGAAATGAGCCATGCTCTGGCAAAAGGAGGCTTAGTACATCTCTATGATGCATTATACCATGCCAGTCATCACAATCCATTTTGTCTAACAACCGACTGAATCATGAGGTAGACTGGTCCTTTGACATGCAGAATATTGACCGATAGCAAAAAGTTTTGTTTCAGGTCAGCCTGTGCGGACGCATGGGCTGACCTGAGTCGATACTTTTTGCAGATGCATTAACCCCCCTTTTCACAGAGCATGGCTCAAATATAAAAGTCTTAAATTAAGAGGTTACTGTTTACCATTGACATGTCGCGAGCACCTTGCTTGTTTTGGCAGTCAGGGTGGATCAAGATCAGCCCTCAATAAACGTGTAGCCTAGTCAAAGACTTGACGAGATTTTTAGAGGAAAATTCTTTGTTTAACTATTTATCACAGAATCCAGAGTTTTAACGACTTTAACAAGAAAGACTTATGAAAACAAAGTGGAAAAAGGAGATAATGCTGGTAACCAGCATTTTGTCCTTTTGTTTTCCCACCATGTTTTAAAAAACAAATTCCATTATTTAAATTGTCTACAAATGCTTTGAATTTGGACGAATTTGTTAGTTTGGTAAAAAGTTAAAAATAAAAGTGGTAACCACAGAATATTGGGATTGGGCCCTTCGATCGATAGGCACAACTTCAGTTGCCTTTCCTCAACAGAATAAATAAAGATCAGACTAAACAGTAAGAGTATGACCAAAGTTGTAAAGTGTACCTGTATTGACTCCGGTCAGGTTTGGCCGTACCATGGTGTCTATCACAAAGTTAGCGCCCGGACCATTCGAGTACTGTAATGTAGCGTACGGTTTATTGTCTGCTGCCATCTCTTCTACCTCCGCACCATTTCCCATTACCAAGCCTAAACATGTTTGGAAGCAAAATTGTTTGTTTGTTTGTTTGTTTGTTTGTTTGTTTGTTTAGGATGCTCAATCCTTCATCATTTCAAGTATTTTATCCAAATTACGGCAACAGCTCACTAAATCATGTCTTGTCTGTGTTTCACCAGCACCAGACTGGTTTCTTTACCCAAAGGACAGTCTTACGTGACCAGCGCCACCAGCGAGAAGGCATACCATGGCTTACTGGTTGTCCCTAAGCTTCTGTTGTTATCATTATTTAATTTCTGAGTTTTATCCCTGATTAATTTCGGGAAGAACTGTTGCCTTCCGTAAAGTTGTCTATCCGTCTGTCACGTATCGTATCCGCTTTATATCTTTCGAACACCTAGTCCGACTGTATAAACTAGTTCACACCGCTGTCCACGTGCTGAGTTAATGTTATAAATGCCAGTCCCCATATAGTCAAGGCCTCGCAGAAGTTTAAAGTTTACATGGGGAAGATATCCATTTTCGACGAAAACAACAACTAGCTATTCCTATTGTTTGTATTCCAAGTACAATGAACTGTATACAAATAATGTTCACTATAAGGACGGAGTTCATGTAAAATTTCAAATACTGTTCTGCGTCCGTATTCACCAACCATTCTTAAAAAAGGTTCTTAGTCTTATTCTCCAAGATTTTCTAAATTTGAAAGTAACACAACTTTTGATTGGCTAAACCAAATGGTTTAGCCAATCAGAAGTCGCGTTATTTTCAAATTTCTATAGCAATAGACGGGCCATCTGACTGTCTCTAAAGGTTCTGTCTCAGTCAATAAAATGAAATTAGGATGGTCGATGAATACCATCTTAGTATGGTATGACATTACTATAAAAGTTTCTATAAATACCGAAGATAGGATTGCCTCGTTTTGGATAACCAGCGATCGTAAATACGTGTGAATGGTCCGCCGTAGTTATGATCAAGGTATCTGATTCTGACGTCATCTCCATAGCCTTGGTAACAGCTCTATCAAACGCTAAAGTATCATACAAGGATTTCTTTGCCTGGGATAGGTGATGTGCTTGATCTATTCTTCCACCTGAAATACCAGTCTAACTAAAGAACCGGGGTAGGGCTGTGTTCAACAAATATCCTGAATGACACTCCGATCTAGTTCTTCACAAAGAACTAGATTTTGTTCAATAAATCAGAAATTGCATTACTTTGAAATTCAGCAAATTCTTGAGAATATGGAAAGTCACTTAATAAGCTCAGTCAAATGGGGTATAGATCCGACAGTGTAACTGTATATTTTTTATGTATCGCGTAACAACCCTTGTTTTCAATGTACCTGTATCCGTTACGGATTTTTCTTATCTTACACACATTTGAGATAGGCAAATAGTCCAGTACACAGTCAATGCTCTAGAATCATACGCCTCATTTTTTAAACATTGCTGATGCAGATTTCTTTGTAGCATTCATTGTCAAAAAATGCTGATTGTGGATAAGGTGCGAAATCTGATATCTTTAGATGTAAAAGTAATCTTATGTATTTTTTTGTGGGGGGGGGGGGGGAAGACTTTCTTTTTTGTTCGAGGTGAACACACATGAAAAAAAAGAGAATAGATTTCAAGCATTTTTTTTTGGGGGGGGGGGGGGCTATTTTTCGTTTGTGATGTACACCCATGCAAAAGAAGCAAATAGGCTTCATGTTCATTTCAACACATGTACATGTTGGAATAAGTTTTAAAACATCTTAAACAATAATTCTTGAGATATAGCTATATAATAGTATAATGTTACTCTTTGTGCAACGAGTTGCCAAAGTCGATTGAGAGTCATAGCAAAAGTTGCTTACCTTCGACCATCAGGAAAAATCCATTGGGATTTTTCTGTAATATCTGAATGGCCTTCTCCGTCATTTCCTCTATAGAAGGTTCCCCATCGTCGCTTTCGTCACGGTCTATATCATACTGCATGTGGCTGTAACTGAACAAACCTGCAACCAACATATTCAAAAGGATGACGAAAATTCTTATTTGTTCGATAATTTACACTAATTCTGTTAAACTCTTTTATAAGCATTTCCTAAACAATCCCGACTTTCACGACCCTGAGATGGAATGCTAACAAGCATTTTCTCCTTTTCCCTCAATCTATTGGGGAAAACCGCACTTTACAATAGCGGACACATTTCGGCCATTTTGTTATTTTTGTCAATGACGTCTGCATATTTGTTACCGATTTGATTTGACAAGGGACTTTTAACGTGAAAATAAGCAGAGGCGTGGAAGCAGTAGCCTCCAAGTAGTAATCAAGTACAAGTTTATTATGTGTCTCAATATTTACGTATCCGCTAATGTGCAGCTGTCCCATTTATTGAAAAGGCGTCTTCATCATGGTGATTAAAACACAGGATTGTGAGGTAAAAGGTAAGTAGAGGATATTCGGGGGGGGGGGGGGGGTTAATGAAAGATCGAAATTTATTTTCACGAATGGCTCACACTCGTGAAAATATTACCCGTGATGTTCACTCGATAAAATAAATTTTCGATCTTTCACCGAAAAAAAAAACCTATATAATTCATGCTTTTTTTGTTGGCACTTTCATCAAAATCCAGTATATCTACAATAGTTTTCGGTAATTCCCCGTGGCGTACCTTTCCCCCACCCCCACAACACCGCATTACAATATTACGTAAAGCCCGAGAAATGCGGAAAAAACGCGTAAATTAAGTCATATTTCCGTCTGGTTTAATGGCACGCGCTGTTTACCTAGGTAACTAGTGCGTGGGAACCACTGTTTCCGCCTTCAGTTGGACAGCTACAGAAATATTTATGGTAAATTTCACTGATCGTAACCATGAATTATCAAACCTTATATTCCACCATTATTTCCCGATAAACTGCCGTAAAGCATGAAATAAATGGATCATAAATTTCATTTTTAAAATTCCAAGGCTAGCATCCAACTGGTTGAGAGAAGAGACGGTTTTTGAGGAAATGTTTATTGTAGTCTTACCAAGTAATTTTTCTATCTGTGCCGGGTCCACGGATTTAAATTCTGACAGTGTAGACACGTATCGATGTAACTTCATAGCCTCTTCTTGTTTCCTTTTCCATTCCTACAACAAACAAAGTTGCTTGCCTGCAGATATTGATATGTAAACAAATATTACAAACATTCTTAAAGTTGGGTTCTTCAATATTTTTGCCTTCAAACAGTCTTAAAATTTGGTTTATCAGCGTGTGTTACCTACAAACATTTTTTAATTTGGTTTCTTCAATGTTTATTGCCGTTTTCAGCGGATTTTCATTATTTCTTGTTTTCCTTGGCACGTGTTCCTGAGACATGTACCGGTATTTTCCTGGCAAATGACATGCACAGCAATTTTTTCAAGCTCACTGCCGGCTTTCCTACGTAAAGAAAAGTCAATGCAAAATTTTACATATGGCTTGTAACACGCGAAAAGGGGCATTCGGACATTTGCGTAAAGTGTCGTCACGGATCAGCCTGCGCAGTCCGCGCAGGCTAATCCGAGACGGCACTTTACGACTACATTAGATTTTGTCCTACAGTAGACATGTGTGAAACAGAAAATTACATAAAAACGGAAAGTGTCGTTTCGGATTAGCCTGCGCGGAGTGTGCAGGCAGATCCGAAACGACACTTTACGCAAATGTCCGAAACGACACTTTCCGTTTTTATGTAATTTTCTGTTTCACACATGTCTACTGTAGGACAAAATCTAATGTAGTCGTAAAGTGTCGTTTCGGATTAGCCTGCGCGGACTGCGCAGGCTGATCCGAGACGATACTTTACGCAAATGTCCGAATGTCCCTTTTTGCGTGTTGCAGGCCAGATAGTAGGGGAAGACTGGATAATCAAACCAAGGGCTTTCCATGAGACACCATTAAGTCTTTCAGTACTGAATAAATAAATTGCACTTTCTCAAAGGCAAAAATTACATTTCCTCTGCAAGATCAAAAGACAGTTCGGTCATAATCTAGAATACAGCAGTGGACAGGAAAGATCAGAGATCAGACTGCACGTTCTGTGCAGTCTGATCTTGATCTACACTGTCCACAAAAGCTTCTGGTGTCGTTTATGGTATAGAAAGAGTTAATTAAGCATTTTAAAACTTTATACTACATCTTTTATGGTCTAAGGCCCCTAACTCTCATATGAAAGGACGGAAGCTGCCGAGATTGAACGAATAGCCTTTACGAAAACGTCGATGTTACACGATATTTACCGATGAGTTAGTGAGTCTACGGCCCCATTCGGCATACCTCGGGCGATGGGAGCCATCAAATCCCTCGACTGTATCTGGTGGATTGATATGCACCAGATCGGTACATACCCGGAAATACGCCGGTTTACCGTTCTGAAAATTGTAAGGCTCCTCTTAAAAAAGAAAACTTGAGTTTCAATTTTCTATCGAAATCTTTCTAACTATATTTCAGTTGAGCTGGCAAACAGTTCGTACATTCATTATTTAACGTGGTTGATCAATTCCGACTGAAGTTTTCACCGACAGATAAACAGATGTGAACAACTTTATCGAGGTTGTTTATGTCGTTGCTAAACGACTGACAGTGGCGCGCCATGTATAAGATCACGTGATTCGCAGTTCAAATGGAAGCGACCGTTATACGGACGAGGTTAGATGTAGGTACGGAATCGGCCGACTTGTGATGAGTGTCTACGGCCCCTAACTCTCATATTAAAAGACGGAAGCTTCCGAGATTGGCTCCTTAGCCTTAACGAAAACGTCGATGTTTACCGATGAGTTAGGGGCCGTAGACCTTAAAAACATTATAAAGATACGGACTGCAGAGATAAAATACTTTTGAGAAAATCCCTATGACGTTATTTAGCCTTGACACTGTCAGCAGATGATCGCTTACAACTTAAATACGTGTACATGTAATTTAAAACAATGAACGGGGATACCGGTAAACGTGATTTTGGATATGTGAAATATCATAATTCGTTCTAAAGGAGTTAAAGATTTGTGTGCAATAGTTGTCTAAGGCCTGCAAGGAAAGTGGGAATAGGTACTTAAAAGCATACAGATATGTGTCACGCTACGGAAAGTTTAGATTCGAAGTTCTGTGCGCATCTGGTCAGTGATTATTTCGTGCTGGGATAACAGTGTTTGATTTGCTCTTTGGGTAAGTGTGCTATTTCTGTTTCACAGTTCAAACCGTCAAACGCTGGACACCGCTTTAATTCGTTAGATCTATCTTGCTTTTGATCACAGTGCAGGTGAGGATCCGACAGCATATCAAGCGTTGTCTGATCCCGAAAAAACACTGTCCGATAGATAAGGGTTCCGCACTCCTTTCAAAGGACCATTCTTCCTCATGATTCAGCCGGTTTTAAGACAAAATGGATGGATATCATTGGTATGCATTGGATGCATTGAACCATCTTTCCCAGGAGCGCCGGTCAGTTAATATGTTTTATGATGGTCAAAGGGAAAAGACTCATTGCAACATGATTAGTGTTGTACACTTTTAGCAAATTAAACAATATTCAATATTTGGCCTTAACCTGGCTTGCCAAGCCTAAGGTCATAGTAGCCATACCAAAATTTCAACCCCATATCAAAGCATTTACCGAAAAAAACCGAGTAAAAGTGCAAAGTACCGCTTGGAATGTGTTGCACGACACTGAAAAAAAGACCCGTGAAAACAGAAATGAGCCATGCTCTGGCAAAAGGGGGCTTAATGCACCTCCGTGATACATGATGCCAGGCAAGTCATCACATTATTATGGATCCAAAATAACCACTTCTTTCAACAACCGACTCGATCATTAGGTAGACTGGTCCTTTGACATACAGAAAATTTACCAATAGCGAAAAGTTTCGGCCCAGGTCAGCCTGCGCGGACTGCGCAGGCTGACCTGGGTCGATACTTTTCGCAGATGCATTAAGCCCCCTTTTCACAGAGCATGGCTCAAATGTATTTGGGTTTGAACATAAAAGTTAGGTTTAAGTTCACAACAAACTTTGGTGGATGTGCGGTGTTAATTATAGGAAAGTGTTTGACCAGGATTGAACATGAAAATAGTTTATAATATACTTAGACGTAGGTATTGCGTCACTTTTATACACAACAAAAATCCATAACAACAATACAGAGCAGGCATTATTCATTGTATTGTATTGAATTGTGTTTTACGCCACTTTTAACATTATTTGAGTCATATCATGGCGACAGCTCACATATTCATGTATTTCATTGATTCCACCAGTACTAGATTGGGGCTCTGAGGTGTCTTGCCAAAGGGCACTCCTACGAAAGGCCCAGTGGATTCAGTGAGGTTAGAGCCCGGGGCCTCCAGGATACGAATCCTACACTTTACCACTGAGCCAGGCAGGGATCCAGTAGGCATTATGAAATTCGGAAGTATTATGAATGTTTATACAGATATGTAGTTTATCGTGTATAATATTTATACCAGATTTATTTCATATATTTTACCGAAAATCCATGTGCTTTGACCCTATCCGGGTGTCACACCAGTGTTGTTATCACCATACAATTGAGCCATGCTCTATGAAAAGGGGGCTTAACGCATTCGCAAAAAGTAAGATCCATGTCAGCCTGCGCAGGCTGACATGGGCAGAAACTTTTTGCTATTTGTAAATGTTCTACATGTCAAAGAACCTTACTACCTCTGATTCCAGTCGGTTGTCAGACAAAATGGATTTTATAGATCCATGATTTTATCATGGTTTGCTTGGTATAATGCATCTAGTATCAGAGTGTGGTGTCCGTGGTCGTGAGGTAGAGCGTCGGCCTCGTAACCAAAAGGTCCCGAGTTCGATACCCGGTAGCGGGTGTCGTCTTTGGGATTTTTCATTGGCCCACACATTCGGCGCGAGTACTGGTGTAGTTCCCAGGAAGCAGAATCGAGAGAGATTAGTATAAGTTGTAAGAACTTGTTTCTCAATCGATGTAAAATAAATATGTTTAAATAGATATGTTTTAAACTAGTATCAGAGCTCCAGATAGAGGGAGTGATTTTGATTTCAAAATTGAAAATATTAATTATTCGCCGCTAAACCCTATGTTATGGGTACTCATTAGAATCGTCTCATTGAGACGATTCTAATGAGTACCCACAACATAGGGTTTGGAAGAGAAATAATGGATTTAGAATACCATCACTCCCTCTTATCTGGAGCTCTGCAGTATGGCATGGCTCAATTATTTTCCGAGGACTGCTTTTACTTTCTATCACATAGATAAAGATTAAATAATAGTAATAATAAAAAACGTACATCAACCAGGTTTCTGCCATTTATAAACATGATGATGTTAAAAAAAAAAACTCACTTCAATCAGGTTTCTGCCATCTCTACGTCCGTCTTTCGTGAGATCATCCGATGGACTTTGATCCGGATCGGTATCATTTTGACGTAAAAAGTTCACCCTCCCTCCACCCAGAACAACCTGAAAGTTGATATCAGCTGGTTCAAAGTTTTAGACTTGTCCAAGTTCAAAGGGTTTGCAGATGACAAATTAAATATAGTTCAAATGGTGAAACTTCTCTATGAATAAAAAGAGAAAACATTGCGAAAAAAGGAGAAAATGCTGGTTACCAGCATTTTCTCCTTTTCCCACAATGTTTTCAAGATAGTTCTTTCTCAGTGTCGTTAAAACACGGGATTGTTTGGTAAATGGTTAAACCTTTACCGTATGATATGGTGTCTTCACGACCTTGATGAAGAAAGCCTTTGATAACATCGTGGAAAAAGGAGAAAATGCTGAAAACCAGCATTTTCTCCCTTTTTCACAGTGTTTTCCACCCTGTCAATGACAAATCCCAAATTTGAGCCAAAGTTAAAGCCCAACAGCGGCCAAAAGTAGAACAAAGCGGGAGTTAGAATGCGTTTGAATTTAAACCGACCATTTAAAAGTAGAGAGAATATTGTGAAGATGACAATCTATCATTACTGTGCAGTCTGTCCAAGTGTTAGTCGCTTGTAAAAAAAAAAAATGAATTTTTCAGGCAGATAAAAAGTAAAAAAAAGAGAGAGAACAACCTGGCAATTTTTGACCTACTTTCAAATTCTTTTTTCTGTCAACGATTAACATTTAGACCTACCATATAATAACAGATTGTTGTCTTCACAATAGTCTTCTTACTTTTAAATGCTGTAATTGAAATTTAAATGCATTTCAAAATCTGCATTGTTTACTTTTATTCGCTATTGGGACTTAAATATGTTTTTTGTAAATGCTTTGAATTTGGACAAGTCCATAATTTTGTCGTACGTGAACAGAATGATTCTCGTTGGAATGTCGGATACCTTAGTGTGATGTCTGTATTTAGTACTCTCGCTAGGTAATGTCATAGATTTTCACAAGTTGGTTTCCTGCGCTTTACACTTGGTTTAAATGGGTATACATGTAAGCCGTGCTCTGGCAAAAAGGGGGCTTAATGCATCTCCGTAATGTATTATACTTAGCAAGTCATCACATAATTATGGATGCATAAAAAATGGTCCTTTGCTATGCAGACAAATTGATCAATGGCAAAAAGTTTCAACCCATGTCAGCCTGCGCGGAACATAGCTCACATGTATGTATTTTTACATTGTTTGTGAAACAAGTTCTTGCAAATGAAATCAAGGATAGGACACCCTAATGGATTCTTATAACATCGCCTTTCATCGCCGAAAAAACACGTACGGATTCGGCTAAGACTCGGGTAATCCGTAATCGATCGGCCGATACACGCTGGTTCCCCGCATCGATTACGGATTACCCGAGTCTTAGCCGAATCCGTACGATTTCGGCGATGAGAGGCGATGTTACAAGAATCCCATTAGGGTATCCTATCCTTAATTTCATTTGTAAGAACTGGTTTCACGAACAATGTAAAAATTAAAATGTAAATTAGGGTGTCCTGTCCTTAATCACTCTCGATGATTGTTTCCTGGAAACCTTTACCAGTTCTCGCGCCGTGATATGGGTAGTTCCAAAGGTTGACCCCCGCTTATGATGGGTTTTGAACCCGGAACACCCTTTGATGCGAGAGACCGTCGCTCTTCCCCTGCACTGCTGTCCCCCCAGGCTTTGTATCTGTTGCGACCGTTACTCGATAGACCAGGGACAATATTCACCAACTATTCTAAATGGTTTAGCCAATCAAAAACTGTGTTCTTTTAAAAAACAGGAAAAATCTTTCAGGACTCGTGTGTGATTTAGGTTGGTTGGTGAATAAGTGTCCTGTTATCGCTGTATGATCTTTGACGTCACTCTCGCGTCACGTGAAAGTCGATTGGTACATCATTTTAGGTTCTGAAAAGTAAAATAAGGTAACATCCGGGTCCATATTTACCAACTATTCTATTCTAACAAACTTGGACATACTCTCAAGAATTTTGTACATTTTGAAAGTGACGGAATTTCTGATTAGATAAACCAAAAGGTTTATAGCCAATCAAAACTTGCGTCACTTTCAAAATCTAGAATATGACTAGAAATGAAGTTAGATTGATTGGTGAATACGGTCGGACCCCGATCAGTTCTTACATCAATATAAAAGTTATCCTCCACAAGTTGTTTGGCAATGTCTACGCATCCGCCTGTCACGTTCACCATGTCCACGTCACTCTCCCAGTTTCGTTCTGGACTATGTGCGTATAGCGCCGCCGGGGTGGCATGAGTTATCCGAGTTGTTGAGATTATTCCGACCGATTTTCCTACACAAATGAAAAATAGGATACAAAACTCGGGATTGTGTGGTAAGGATTTAAAACATAAAGAAACTGTGTTGCACAGCGCTGGTAGAGGGTAACGGAGAATGGCTGTTCTTTGATAAGGAGGCAGGATTCAAAGAAACTAGACTAAATAAATCTTGTAGAGAAATTCCCTGATCTCGACACTTCTCGATAGATAAAAAATTATTTTCAAGATTTCCTTATCAAATGTGGCAGAAACGATTTATAACAAATTGTGAAATTCTTATATCTAGTTTATTTTGTAGTTTAGCTCAATTGGAATGAAGCATTATTAAGTTGTTTTTTTTTATTTCAACAAATCTAACAGTTTACTTGATTCACTTTACTTGAAGATCTCGTTTTACATCAGGCGATAGAAAAATCTTTTTAAAATGTTGATATTTGAAGGGTGATTTATTTATTCATTTATTTATTTATTTATTTATTTATTTATATTTATTTATGTTTATTTATTCATTTATTTATTTTTTATTTATTTATTTATTTATTCATCTGTCCACCCGTCGGTCCGTCCGTCTATCCATCCATCCATGATGTCACCTATATAATCGGATTTTTCTTGGTAAGGGCGAAAAACGTTGTGGGAAAAGAAGAAAATGCCGGTTACCAGCCACAATTCCTTCAAAATTCTTCTTTTACCGGGTAGTTAAAACACGATATCGTTTGGTAAATGGTTAATAGACAGTCTATGGCCAATCACACTTGGTATATTTGTTGGAATTCAGGAGATTTGCTTTCAATTATAGCCCGGTTTCTAGCAATTTACTGGCGGACTGTTTATTCTAACGTAAATAAGTGCCTTTTACATGACACCCTTATAGTTCATGTTTTCACGTAGGTATCTTCACTAACGTAAGTATATTTGAACATGTGAAGAAAACTCAGTTTCGTGATAAACACCCTAAAGTCACTTATTCTGACTATTTAAAGATACATCCTTACAGCCCGAGAGAAAAGGTTCAGAATTTAATCAGCTATGTAAACCTGGATGAATTTCCGATATATATCATGTAAGGGATAAAGAAACTCAAGGGTTTAGACTCCGATCTATAACTGGATCTGCACTGTGCGATAAGGAGATATTATTCCTTAAAACAAAACTTCGAAACATCAATGTCTGGACTGATTATCGAATTGAAAACTCTATTTTAGTCATCTGACAGGATGAGGATTAACACATATGTCTGTATGTGATGACTGTAAAGGGTCAAGGGACCTATACATGTTATATTTGTATATACATATGTATTTTGGGCCAGAGGCCTATAATATGAATAAAATGTTGAGTTGAGTTGAGTTGAGTTGAACTGGAAACGACAACAGTGCTTTCTTTGATGGCCCCCAGAAAATAAAATTCAATTTCTATCGGTCGTAATCTGTCCAACCCTTACAATCGTCAGGGGCAATATTTGGCATGAAGATACAAAAGTGGTTATAGCTTTCGTATAAAAAAAATAAGATAAAATGGGTAAAAAACTGGCTGAAGCAAGTATAGATTTATTTTTAACTTTCTCAAGAATAAGTTATGGTCCTTTTTTGTACGTCTCATCAACTCATGTTGTATGCAAATGTTTATTTGATAGATAAACAAGTACGCCTCTGATATTGTAGGGCATAACTGAGGCAAAATAGTTTACGAATATCATCTTCTTATTTCCTGTGCAAGGTACAGAGTAGTAAGACTTAAAGTAATATGCCGAAGTAAGGTCATCGAATATGCAAATGTCTCAAATTTTGTCAAACAATACTGAATATCTTACTTTCTCTATCACCATCAAGAACCAGCTATGGTCACATTTTGTGCGTCACATCAACTCTTGAAACATATTAGTATATGTTCATGTGATAGATAACCAAGTACGCCGTTTATACTGAATATTCAACTTTCATTCCAATCATCAAGAAATCAGCTACGGTTACTTTTTGTACGTCTCATCAACTCTTGTTATTTGTAAATATTTACTCAATAAATTATCCAATAAGCGAAGAAGCCAGCCATCATGAATAAATCAACACTACTAATAGTTTACTTATACCCTTAGGCTACTCTGCACGACTCATGGCCCTTTTGCAGACAGTGTAGATCAAGATAAGACTGCACAGTGTGTGAAGTCTGATCTTAATCTACAGTCGGATAAGGTGAGAGTTTTCTTGTGACAGGAAGTTTGATATGGTAATAGTTGGCTTGAACTTTACATTTATTTTTCAGCGTCTTCGCAGGCTGCAGTATTTAAACTGACCAGTTTGCATTTATCGTTATTGATGGAGTTGCAGTATCATGGAGAAGATGATGATGATGATGATGATGATGATGATTTATACAAGTACCAGCAGCCTTTGACCAATCCAGGATACTTGTTAACTCTGTGTCGTTCTTGGTAGAACATTCTCCGCGTCTAGATCGGGCGTCAAGACCGATTAAACCCATATTAGTCTTTACTCCACAGAAATACGCTGTAGCCGTACCGGCCGAGTCCGGGACTTGGTGGTCTTCGTTATACGTCTGAAAGATCGAGATCGAAATCGTGACCCCTAATCAATTAACTCTAACCTGCAGAATAATTCTTTTAGTCTTGCGACAGACGGCTATTGAAAGCATTGTGACAAAAGCAGAAATGGTGGAAACGAGCAACTTCTTCTTTTGCAACATTTTTATCCAAAATACAGTCATATTTTTATAATATGAATACCATCGTTTTCAGTGTGATACAGTCATAACGAATTCTTCTTGTCTTGTAACACACGTTTGAGACTTGTGAGCGTTATATTACGTCATTTTAATACTATTTAATCTTTTACTACACAGTTCAGAGTTTTACCTACCCCAAAGAAGAAAATTTTTGAAAATATTGCTGGAAAAGGAGAACATTCTGTTAACCATCATTTTTTCCTTTCCCACAATGTTTCTATACTTCAACACACAAATTTCAAGTTTTTAGTCAAACTTTTTAGTCGTCTGCAGTTGCTTTCAATTTGGACAAGTCAAAAATTTTGACATTTGGTAAAGAATTAAAAAGGCTAGAGTCGGGTGGAAATTCCTCCATGCGCATGTATGGTTTTGCATATTCCGACTTATACTTCGTATGATACTAGATAAGATCAGAAGAATCTGGCTTGTGTTGGCTTTTAAATTAACTAGCCAACAAAAAACTACGTCCGTGCACTTGCGAGAGGCTCGCATTTTAACATTTTCCTAGACTCGTTTGACCCCTTATCACACAATCACTAGTTTTAACTGACCAAGAGAGAGAAGCCTTTTGAAAACATTGCAGGAAAAGGAGAAAATGCTGGTAACCAGCATTTTCTTCTTTTCCACAATTTTTTCTACTCTTTAACAGACATATCACATCATTTGAGCCACATTTTATTTGTGGTTTGCCAATGCTTCCAAGATGGACCAGGCTTTCTTTTTAATCTGGTAAAGGGTTTGAAAAGTTTATCTCAAATGCCAACTCAAATCAGATCCTTATATCCTTAATTCATACCGTTTCTTTATATGAGCCATGCTGTG
Source organism: Hippopus hippopus (assembly GCA_946811185.2). Lineage (NCBI taxonomy): Eukaryota > Metazoa > Mollusca > Bivalvia > Cardiida > Cardiidae > Hippopus > Hippopus hippopus. The sequence goes on along the minus strand of OX328111.1, from coordinate 23,975,140 downwards.
TAAAAAGGAGGCTTAATGAATCTGCAAAAAGAGGTCAGCTTGCGCAGGCTGACCTGGACCGATACTTTTTGCTTTTGGTAATTTTTCTGTATGCCAAAGAACCAGTGTACCTCATGAATCATCCGATTGCTAGACAAAATGGATTTTATGGTTCCATAATTATGTGATTACTTGCTTGTAAAATGCATTAGAGAGATGCATTAAGCCCCCTTTTGACAGAGCTTGACTTGTATCTTGGTATCCAATCTTTTTCTTTTTGGACAAGAGACGTTGAAGTGAAACATGTAAAAGCGAACACACTTGCAGAAAACAAAGCACTATGAAAACCTTATTGTTGCTCAGCGCAATTCACTGTATTTTGCAGACAATGTAGATCAAGATCTGACTACACAGAATGTGCAGTCTGACTTTGGTTCTTCATTGTTCTATATAGCGAGATTTGTCCAGCGACAAAAATTTAGTAATCTAAAGATTAGGTTTTTTATAATTTGCTGGTATATAGTCAGTTTCGTTTGGTTTATTTAGCAATCAGTCCTTTACCACACAGTCTGGTAACCAGCATTTTCTCCTTTTCCCACAATGTATTTTACACTGTCAAAGACAAATTACGCCATTTGTCGTCTGTAAATGCTTTCAATTTCGACAAGTCTAAAACTTTGTCGTTTGGTAAAGAGGTTAGCCTACTCTCCCTTAATTCATGTGATACTTTAGCCGATCATTTACAACTTGATATATTGAAAAAAAAAGAAGAGCAAAATAGTTCTTAACAATATCCTCTGACCTTGGATAGACCGACATGTGGAAAAGTCTCAAAGGATAGTTTATCTTCCTCGCCCGGTTTGTTGTTTAACTGTCCTTTGAGAATTCTGGCTGCCGTCACGGTCGACACTCCCATACCATCGCCGAGAAATAAAATTACATTTTTTGCCACTGCAATATTGGGTTTATTCTGCTGGGCTCGATTTAATTCTTCTTTTGCAATTCTGTTCCAGTGATCATTGTCTGTGATGCAAATTAAACTATCAGTAAATTGAAGATTCCATTCAATGAATTACATTTACAATCATGGTTCTAAAGTGATAGTAGAGTGAATTCCTTCTTGGCTCAGTGGCTCAGGCGTTTGCATTGTTATCAAGTTTTTTCCTGTTGGACTCGCGATTGCGGCGCCCATAAAGTGTGGGTCCTTACATGAAGGCCTCAGATATCAAGCATAGTTCAGGACCCAGAAAAGACCTGAATAAGTAAACTGTCGCCATGATTCGACAGAAATATGCCAACTGTTGAAAGAGGCGTAAGCTCCCATTCTAACAGATCTAAAAAAAACTATCGAGGTAGGAAAAAGTTCTGACTATGCATAAATACCTCGACTTCCAACTAATCGTATGTACATTACTCGAAAAAGTTAATTATGTATTCTTCATTTCATACTTTCGTCATCAGTGGAGACAAAAGTAGTTTTTGTAGATTCGATCTTGATCGGACTACATTAAACTTGTAGCCTGATCTTTAAAATTCGAAAGAAAAAAAAAAAAAAAACAGCGCTTTTGGTGAGGTTCGAACTTGGGACTTGTGGGTTTCGAAACCTACACCTTCAACGCCGGGCGAGGTAGATCACGAGTTTGCCTTAGTCTGCTCTGGCATGCCGTTCTCTGGCAAAGGGGGAAGGGCGCTGAATGCATCTCCACGATAATGCAAGCCATCACGTAACTATGGATCATGCTTAAAAATCTATATTGTCCAAGAATCGGCTGAATCCTGGGAAAGATTGGTCCTTTTATTTGTAGAGAATTTAACAACAGCAAAAAGTTTCGGTCCAGATTAGCCTGCGCAGAGTGCGCAGGCAGACCTGGACCGATACTTTTTGCGGATATATTAAGCCCCACCCCCCTTTTTTTTTTTTACACAGCATACCTCATTTGTATAGTCAAGGCTGACTCGTTCTTATCTAAAAGGCCTAGTAGCGACCAAAATTAAACAGTGCGGGTGTTTACATGCATTAAAATTTAAATCATAGCATTCAATAGTATGGAAATTATTGTGAAGATAACAACCTGTTAAATACTACATGGTCGGCCCAAGTGTTAGTTACTTGCAGAAAATGAGTTTTATAACCAGGTGAAAATCTACGGTGTCTTCCCATTTGTCCCACATTTTTAAAAACCAATAAGGCACTTACCTGTATGGGTTAGGGGTGGTATAAGGGTAATTGCAAATATAGTCTGTTTCATACAGATGAATTTGGTAGGCCATAGTTTGAACAATTTCAAACATAGAGCAAATTAAGATATAATCATTTTTGTCCACTATAGAATAAATATTAAAGAAATTGCCTCCAGTTAAAGGTTAACAAATTTATGCAAACATCCCTTCATATTTTTGAGAGATAGACCAACATTTATGTTTTATAAATGAATAAGGAAATAAAATTAAGATTTGGTTTCTTTCACACATAATTTGCCTATAACTATCAGTATTGATACAGACTGTAGTTGTAAATTAGCCCCAGGCAAGGATTATGTGTGCCCTTACCTGTACAAATTCCCATATGTCCCACATTTATATTTTCCTCTAAAAATCAAAATGTGGGACAAATGGGATTAAACCAAAGCTACAAAGTCAGGCTTTTTTCTCTTTTTCTTTTTTTAACCTTTTACCTAGTTTTAAAATTCATTTTCTGCCAGCGAAAAACACTTGGATACAATAACAAATTGTTATCTTGACAAAGATTTCCATACTCTTAAAAATGATATATATTTAAATGCATTTTAAAATCTGTTTTGTTTATTTTTGGTCGCTGCTGGGCCTTTAAAGGGACAATAAACTAGACTTCGTTCCGTTTTTTTTTTGAAAATCTGTAACAGACTGCTAATTTTCATTCGCGAGCAAATATGGCTTTAAACTTAACCCTTAGGTTGCTAAGCGCGACTCACTGACCTTTTGCGGATAGTGTAGATCAAGATCAGACTGCACAGAACGTGCCATGCTCTGACAAAAGGGGGTTTAAAGCATCTCCGTGATGCATTATACCAAGCACGTCATCACATGATTATGGATCCATAAAATCCATTCTGTCAAACAACCGCCAAAATCCTGGGGTAGACTAGTCCTTCGATATGCAGAAAATTTACCAAAAGCAACAAAATTTCGACCCATGTCAGCCTGCGCAGACTGTGCAGGCTGACATAGATCGATACTTTCTGCAGATGCATTAAGTCCCCCTTTCATATTTTACAGTAAGCCCCTTTTCATAGGACTTTGAAGCTTATTTTGTGTGTGTGTTTGTGTGTGTTTGTAGACAATGTAGATCAAAAAGCTGCCTGTTGCTAATAGATCAAGATCAGGCTGGTCAGAACGTGCAGTCTGATCTTAAATCTACTCTGTCCACTGTTTTGTAAAATATTCTGACAAATACACCCTTTAAATTACCGTAAGTTGATCCGATCAACTCTTAACCACACGACAAACGTGTAGACTTGTCCAAATTGAAAGCTTTTGCAGACGACAATTTAAAGTTAGCTCAAAGGGGGGAGGAATTCGTCCTTTATAGGGTAGAAAATATTGCGGGAAAAAGGAGAAAATGCTGTTTACCAGCATTTCTCCTTTTCCAGCAATGTTTTCAAAAAGGATTCCTCCTGTGGGTCGTTAATACTCGAGATTGTGTGATAAATGGCTGAGGCAGGATTAATTCCTCTCACATCGCTGATCACTGTTTAAACGATGGTTATATGAGAAAGCAGCCAGTGGTTTGGGAAGAATATTGAGCGAAGCACTGGTAAAAGAAATTCCGGGAAAACATGGATAGGTGTACTGGCCGCTGCAATCTGACTGAAACTATGTTAAAAATGACATTAAACACGAACCAAAAAGCCAATAAATCCGCAACAGATGACAAGGAAAATATGTTACCTCAGTAACAGTAATTAATCCTTATTCTGTTAAATAACTAAAATGAAATTTTCTATTCGATAGTAAAAAATCTAAATATTGCTATTTCAAAGTTATAATTTGGGGAATAATATCTCCTTATGGGACAGTGTAGATTCAAGATCAGACTGCACGTTCTGTGCAGTCTGATCTTGATCTACACTGTCCGCAAACGGTCGGTGAGTCGCGCTTAGCAGCCCAAGTGTTAAGACTATAATTAAAATCTTATATACGAATTCCGATGTTAAATAGCGGCAAATGGAGAAATGAATAGTCGGGGGCAATTTCTCCCTTTATCACAATGTTTTCAATGGTGTTCTGCTTCAAGACGAAAATAATCGTAGACAAGAGGTAAAAATTAACACTTTACCAAACAATCCTACGGAGGAATATATTGAAAACATCGTGGGAAAAGGAGAAAATGCTGTCAAACAGCATTTTCTCCTTTTCCCACGATCTTTTATAGCCTTTCATTGCCATATTCTATAACTGGATCTAACTGTAATTCTTTACCAGATGACAAAATTTCAAACTTGTCCAAATTGAAAGGTTTTGCAGACAAATGAAATTTAAATATTTTCTCTGAAGAGGAAGAAAACATAGTGGGAAAAAAGGAGAAAATGTTGGTGGTCAGCATTAACACCCCTCCCCCCCCCCCCCCCCCGTTTTCTTCAACGATTTCCAAAGCCTTTTTCCCAAGTTTCGTGCTGAGCCCCAATAGCCCAGATGGTAGCGTACAGGACCTGAGATTAGGGGGTCGCATCTTCGGCTCGGCCAATTTATTTCCGAGGACTGATGATAGTCATTGCAACAGAATTCATTCCTCTCTCACCGCTGATCATTGTTTCGACGATGGTTATGTGAAAAGCAGCCAGTGGCTTGGAAAGAATATTGTGCGGAGTACTGGTAAAAGAAACTCCAAGAAAGCATGGATAGGTGTACTGGTCGCCACGATATAACTGAAATGCATGTAATGTTGAAAACGGCGTTAAAACACCATACAATTAACTAACCACAGTGTCGGCAAAACATAGGATTGTTTGGTAAAAGTTTATCTAAATTGTCGTCTGCAAAGTTCTCTCAATATAGACGAGACTAAATTTTGTCGTCTGATAGAGAGTTAAATCTATTCCTAGAAAATTTAAAGCATTTTCCTACCTTCCTCGGGTATAGAAAATTCCAATCCACAAACATTCACAAAATTTAAACAAATGGATATTAGAGCTAGCCAAAACAGTGTTGCGTCCATCTTTAAACAGGGAAACAAAATGTACAACAACAGGTCGATGCGCCAGCACGTATAAAACTGGACGTGCCATGTAAAAAGGGTTTACATCATGACTAGATGGAATGACCGACCCTGAAGCACACTCGGTATCGTACAGGACTTGAAATCGGGGGGAGGGGTGGCTCGTTCGAATCCCACACTCGACGTATTTCTTTTCCGAGGATTGATGATTGTCATTGCGACAGGATTTATTCCTCTCTCTCTCACAGCTGTTCATATATAGTTTCGACGGTGGTTATGTGGGAAAGAAGCCAGTCGCAAGGGAAGAAATTTGTCGGAAGTACTGGTAAAAAGAAATTCCAGGAAAGAATGGATAGATGCACTGGCCAACGCGATATAACTGAAATAATGTTGAAAACAGCGTTACACGCCGTACCAACAAACATGCAAGTCGGCATGTACAAACAAGTTTCAATAGATAACGAATCAAACTTTATCGAACGAGCCCGAGTTTAACTCTTGACCAAAGGACAAAATTTTGGACTCGAACGAAATGGAAGCATTTGCAGACGACAAAACAAAATTAATGTAGCTCAGATTATGATTTCTGTCTTTGATGTGCTAAAAACCATTGTGGGAAAAGGAGAAAATGCTGGTTACCAGCATTTTCTCCTATTCCCACAATGTTTTCAAACGCTTTCTCTTTCAGGATAGTTAAAATTCGGGATTGTGTGGTAAAGGGTTGAATTTAACGACCCTGAGAGAGCCTGCTAGCTCAGTCGGCAATATAAAGGACGTGAGACCATGGGACTCATTGGTTCGAATCCCCAGTTCAGCCAAAAGCCGTCCGCAAATGCCTACGTTTTCGCCTGTGGCGTAGCCTGGGCCCACGACTGTAATATTTCGATTGTTACAAATGTAGGTCTTCTTCAATGCTCTATTTGGATCTGTGGTAAAACTGTTGGCGGTTCGGTATTTATTCATCATTTTTTGACAAAATAACGTCCGAATATATGAATATATAAAGGGAAAAAATGATCAGACGGGAACCCAGGGTACCTAGGGCGCTGACAGAAGGGATGATTGTTTCGGTTTTAACTTTCCCATGAAATACTAACATACTTCACGTAAAAATTAACAAATTTCATATAATATATCTGTAAAAAATCAACAATACATGTTTCGACAAAATATAAAATTACCCTTTACTAAACAATCCGTGTTTTAATCGGATCCTGAGGCAAAAGGCTTCCTGACAATATTGTGGAAAAGAGAAAAAAAATGCTGGTAATCAGCGTTTTCTCTTATTCCAACAATGGTGTCTCTCTTTCAAAGACAAAGCCCTTCATTTGAGCGATACTTGGAACGTCCTCTGCAAATGGTTTCAATTCCGACAGGTTGAAAATAGCGTTGTTAGGTAAAGAGGTGGAGAAGTGGTCTTATCAAAGTGCTGTCAGTACTGTAATTGGTCGACACTTAAAACCAACCCTGTATACACTTTAGCATAATAATAATACTAATAATAATAATTAATAATAAATAAATAAATAGATAGGTAATTGATAAAAAAAATTTTCTTTTTTTTTCCGGAAGGTAAAACTTTAAGACAATCTTTAAAGCATTAATAATCCTGAAACAGGTCTTTTTTACATTGTTGCATTCCACTGTAGAGTAAAACGGGAAATCAGGATGATAACGATGATGGTAATGACCAAAAAAGATGATTACGTTTAGGTAAAATAAATGAAGCAATGGGCGATAAATAGCCTGTAATACGCGAAAAGGGGCATTCGGACATTTGCGTAAAGTGTCTTCTCGGATCAGCCTGCGCAGTCCGCGCAGGCTGATCCGAGACGACACTTTCCGACTACATTCGATTTTGTCCTACAGTAGACTTGCGCGAAACAGAATATTATAAAAGAATGGAAAGTGTAGTCTTTGATCAGCCTGCGCGGAATGCTCAGGCTTACCCGGGACGACACTTTACGCAAATGTCCAAATGCCCTTTTCGCGTGTTGCAGGCCATTAATAGTAATAAAGCAACAACATGCTTTGGATACTTCTGTATCAGAGGAGGTAACCAATCTACTCATCACCACTGACCCAATTACCGTTGAATACTTTGATTGTAATCTGCTACAAAATCGCCAGTTTCTATTTCCAGGTTTTTAATAACAGTGATATTATGAACAATTTTAATGCTTAATAATTTGCACATTTGTTTCTTCTGCGATTTTGACAAAGTAAAAGACATGTGAATGGAAACAACTGTAACATATATCAGGATGTTAGCCATGGATTGTTATGAAAAGATTCTCGATTCTGCCAACAGAAGGCATGTCTTTCTAATGAGAGGGAAAACATATCGGTTGCGCATACGTGGTATCTATCAGCCAAAACAGGTTAAAAAGAAAATGTTAAATTACTGAATTTTGTCTGTAATAAGAAAATACATGAAAAAATATTTTCAGCACAAACATATAGTACGAGAAAACGAATATTAAGATTTTTAAGAATTTGATTTTTCAAATTGTTGAGTGATTGGATGTTTAATAAGTTCCTCTAACAAGAACAATTCAATAAATTCTTTTCAGGCTGAGGTATATTTTTTTTACGCTAATTAACTATTCTGCAAAACATAAAACCAAATGAATGTCTCTTTTCTGGACAGTGGGGGAGGGGGGAGTCTACGGAGAATAACGGCTCAAAAGTGACGGTTTAGAAGTTTTGTTGGGTGTAATTATTCAGCGTTGAAATGCTGTTAGTAACAGCTAGTATAATAAGCAGTTGCACCAGTCTGCATTCTGCTGACGGGTTTTCGAATTTTGTGGTCTCTTCTAATCGACCGGCAAAGCCGCCCGATTGAAAACCATTGACTTTTTATGCAACATTATGCATTTTTTTCTTCCTGTCACTATCATTTTAAGCGCCACGGACTTTTTCATGCAATCAGCGACTATATATTGTTTTCTTCTTTTCAGTATCATTTTAAGCCTTTACGGCCCTGAGGAAATAGGTTTATGAAAAACATTGTGGAAAAAGGATAAAATGCTGGTTACCAGCATTTTATCCTTTTTCCACAACGTTTTCTATCCTATAAGATTAACAAATTCACCATTTGAATCACATTTTATGTCGTCTGCAAATGCCTTCATCTTGTACTGGTCTAAAATTCTACCATCTGGTAAATCAGACAGGTACACTAAAAACGAAGAGAAGGAAGGCGCCGTAGTGAGCTCAGAAACTGTGGACGTGAGTTCGGATGGAGACGCCGCGGTCGCAGATCTTGGTGATAACAAATATTCAAATTGAAATCTTTCATGCAATCTAAAACTTAGTATTTTTTCTTCCTTTCGGTATCAGTAAACCCTTCATCTGCCATGAAGTCGTCCATATCTGTATTTTGGGGAAAGCTTAGATAACGATCAACCTAAAACTTTGCGTTAGTCTGATCTTCATCTACATTCACCGCTTCTTCATTCATGATCTAAGTCATACTGTCTTCGTCCAATACAAATAAAATTCACGAAATGTACCCTTCAACAACATGAAATAAACATCATAGATGTATGAGTTTTATCAACCTTGAAGAAAAAGCCTTTTGAAAACAATGTGGGAAAATGAGAAAATGCTGGAAACGAGCATTTTCACCTTTCACTACAATGTTTTCTATCCTTCCCTAAACGAAGTTCACTTTTAGAGTCACGTTTTTTTTTTGTCATCTGGAAATGCTTTAAAATTGACCCAGTCTAAAATTCTGTCGGTTTTTTTTTTTGTGAAAAAGGTTCAAACCTTCACCAGACAACAAAGTTATAGACCGGTCCAAATTAAAACTACATGTATTTGCAAGCGACAAATTAAATGTGGATCAAATTATTGGATTTTTCCTTAGATTTATAGAAAACATTAGTGGGAAAAGGGGAAAATGCTGGTAACCAGCATTTTCTTCTCTTCTCACAATGTTTTCAAAGGCCTTCTTCCTCGAAGTCGTTAAAACTCGGGATTGTGTAGTAAAGGATTTAAAGAGATTGCAAGTCTGGTCTTGAATCTACACTGTACGCTAATACGAGAAATGTCCAGATCTACATGCAAAACCATTCCTTACAAGCAATAATTGCGTAGGTTCTTTTGTTTCTGACAGAAAATGGCCCTGACATTTATGTAGCGCTGATGGTTGAATATTTGTTGACATGCGAGTATTTTGTAAATATCACTTCGACACTGACAGACATGACAGCTTAGGTCCCACCATGCAGTCAGCATGTATTTAAAAGGTGATGCTTGACAAGATTTACATGTAACTGAAAGACATCTGCATATTCTGTGGACACTGCTTCGGTAAGGCTGGTCTTCCGAGCGGACTGAGTTACTATAATTATAGTTACAATATGCTATTTGACCATGGTAAAATCACATAAAACGGGTCTTCACGGACACAGACGAAGAGTGTGCCGAAGTATAATTTGTCTCTGTTCCGTCCCACTCGTCACAACTCGGCCGATTCCGTACATACATGTAACTTTGTCACTTGATGGCTCCCATCACCCGAGGTATGCCGAATGTGTTCCGCCCGTCACAACTCATTGTCTGCGCATGTCATATTCTTCGAAGGTTCGATCTGTCTGCAATGATGCATCCCTGCACAGGATAAATATTAATACACCGCTAATAAAGTAGCAATGGAGAAAATGGCTATAAACAATACATCCGTGGAAAAATGTAGCCTGTTTTTCGCTCCAAATGTTTTGAAAATTTAATTATTTCAAAAGGGAAAAATAGTTTTCACAAATACTCTTGTTTTACTACACATCTTTGAATACAGTTCTAAATATAGACTTTAGGGAAACCAGGATTCGTAAATGGTATTTCCACAGACTTACATGTATCAACAAGAAATGTCTGGGCTTATACCGAAGCTCCATGTATTACCCAAGCCTGTAGGGGCTGTTTTTTTTTTTTTATATAAATGGCCGGTGCATAGGTTACATGCTAGCCGACCATAACTGAAAGAATCGTACCAGGTATAGCGTTTTATTGAGTAAACGTTTATTTTATTTTGAAATTCAAAGTAACGGTTGTCGTTTTGAAAAGTAGTCCGGTTCTGTTCCCAGAAAGCCTAGATCAGATAGATGTGTATTTGAAAAATGCTACTTTGCGGAAGATAATGGTGAAAACTGCCAACGAAATTTGCAAACTACGTTAAAAATGAATTTACGAACTGTTTAAAAGGAAATGTGTATGTTTCAAAAGATTTCGCTCGAAAACTATGACTCGTATTTTGTTTTTGTTAAGTGGAGTCATACGATTTCAAGAACGGTAAAACAGTCTATTTCCGGCGAAGAAATCTAAGGTGTAATATTCGGATGATCCGTTGATTAAATCTGTCTTACTGCAGAGGGATTTATAAAACGGATCACCTGTGGTTTGCCGAATGTCTCAGTTCTTTAATGCAACAATGAAGGAATATTTTTCTTTGTATGGAGTTATAGGCAAATTTCAACAATAGTACGGACATATCACGGGGATATTCTCATTTGTTTATGTCTTTCAACAATAGTACGGGCATATCACGGGGATATTCTCATATGTTTATGTCTTTCAACAATAGTATGGGAATATAACGGGGATAGATCCTTTGTTTATGCCTTTCTGGGGTTTAGTTTTTTTCCCCCCAAACTTTGAATCCCGAACCATGTATTCCAATTTTCTTCTTTTCTTTTTCGTGTACATGTACTCGTATGTTGTCAACATAAAACAATCTATCGCCCACAAACGTCTCTCAGATTTCAGAGTTAAACAGTGTGTATAAGTAACCTCAAAGTCACGGGTAGCAAACTTTATACTCGGAGTCAATGGCTCTGATAAGAGCTTGTTGTGTTAGTCTTCCGGCTTCGAAAATATTAGCTAAAAAAAAAAACAAAAAAATAGGTAAGCTTGTCATTCTTTGTTGTTATGTGTTCTTATGTCTTTGAAATTCGAAAAAAAAGAAGAATGTCATGCAATGCAATGCTCTGGTCCTACAGAACTCTGTAGCATTTGTACAGTACTGTATGTATTATTTGTGCCGTGGAATGGCTGTAGCCGAAATATTACCTCAAGGACCTAATTCAGTCAGGCTGATAGGCTATTGCCGTCAAATTAGCAAAATAGGGAGATTTAGCTGTCCTAAAAGCGTGAACTGTTGTCTTAACTTTTTCCATTTGCTGCTGACAGGGAATTGAAAATAAATAACACAAAATTTGCATAAATGAACTAAGGCTCTGATTATGTGGACTGGCTCTGAAAATATGGTACTAATGAAATATGCTTTATTTTCCCGTAAATATCCTTTACTCCAAAAGGTTAAAGTATACATTTGTTCAATTAAACGTGACCGAATTTCTGAAAAAAACAGGAGACTGATTTTGTCAGAATTGAAAAATGCCGTCTTAAATCAGTTTATCTAAACATGGAAAATACTGTTGTGAAGCTTGTGATTAGCCGAATTCATTCATTCATTCATTCATTTAGTCAGTCAGTCAGTCAGTCAATCAATCAGTCAGTCAGTTGTCTAGCTTGAGTGAGTGAGTGAGTGAGTGGGTGCGTGGGTGAGTGAGTGAGTGAGTGATCGAGTTAGTGGGTGAGTGAGTGGGTGTTGGAGGTAAGTGAATGAATAAGTAAGTGGACGAGTGTGTGGGTTGTTGCTGACACGGGAGGGGGTATTTGAGAGAATGAGTGATCACCTATTATATAAACGGAACATGCGGATGTTGTAGAACAGAAATGAAATGTCGGGCACATCTTTATTTCGGGTTACCATTTTATGTGAGGCATACGAGGGCTGTTCGATATGTAATGTGTATTGTACCACAGCGCGATAACGCTTTGCACGATTTCGTGGATGATGATACGCTTGAATAGCTCTATTCAATATCTTTCCAACGGTATAAACACGAGCCTTCAGCTCCACATAGTTTTAAACTTATAGTCATTTCAATAGAGCTAGTCGTTGACCACTGTTGTAAAAATGGTTGGGAAACGGATTAAGAATATTAAAGAAATTAGAGCTTATATAAAAGTTCGCACAAAACTCGGTCATTCGGTGATGCAGATTTTTACTGAATTGGGGGAAGTTTATGGGTCTGATAAGGTATCTTATGAGACAGTTCATAGGTGGAGAAAGAAATTTCTGACTGGCACAGAGTCCGTCAAAGATGCAGCAAAATCTGGTCGACCTGTGACTGTAACAGGCGAGGCAAATGTCTCAAAAGTCAGGGAAATAATTGAAAGTGATGGCAGATACACGATTCGTGATATTGCCAACGCTGTTGGCATATCGCTATCGCGGGTGCATTTCATTTTTAAGCGTATTTTGAAAGTACGAAAGATTTCTGCCAGATGGATACCGCATATATTGACAGATGACCAAAAACGGGTACGAGTACAAACCGCTGAGCAATTGCTCAAAATGTTTCCCAGATTCAATCAAAGACAATTTGCAAACATTGTTACTGGTGACGAAACATGGGTTCACTATTTCGAACCAGTAAGAAAAATTGGAAACAAAATATGGCTAACTAAACACGGTAGAAGGCCTGTAGTTGCCAAAAGAAGCATAAGCACAAAGAAGGTTCTTTATTGCATATTCTTCTCGTGTGATGGTATAGCTGTACAAATTCCGGTGCCGAAGAGCAAAAGTGTTACAGGTCGGTATTACCGAGATGTTATACTAAAAATAGGTCAAGAAATATTATCTTTAACGACGCCCTGTGTCAGGATTTAGGCATGTTCGTCTACTTCATGATAATGCTCCATCACATACATCTGAGCTTGTGAAGCAATTTTTGAAGTCCGAGAAGGTTACCGTCTTGCCACACCCACCATACTCTCCAGATCTCGCCCCATGCGACTTTTTCCTTTTTCCAAATCTTAAAAAGTTCTTATCCGGTCGTCGTTACAAGTCCCGACAAGCCCTTGGCTCAGCCGTCAGTCAGTGCCTCAGAGGTCTACCTAAATCAGCGTACCGTGACGCATTTCAGAAATGGATTCAGAGATTGAAATTATGTATTTCAAACCGCGGAGAATACTTTAAAGGGATGTAATGTTCATTTCACTATTTCAGTCGAATGCTTTTGAGATACCGTACAATACACATTACATATCGAACAACCCTCGTAAACTGGAAAAAAAAAGTATACTTCACTTTCTTCTTCAGGATCTCTGGTACGAGGGTAAATTTATAATGTGAACCTTAAATAATTCGAAATTCGTTTACCACATGTCATGCAAAAGATGCTAAGGGTTCGGTATAATGGTCACGTTGCAGTGTTCTGTGCAGTCTGATCTTGATCTATGGCGTCCACAAAAGCACCCATAGCCAACTTTCACGGACATGCTTTATTGGAAGCCGCTCGAAAGCGGCTTCCAGTAGGAATGTACCTAAACTGTTTACCATGTAGATGATCGGTAATTATTCGACTGGTTATAATTTTTGGAAATTTCCTAATAATGTCGTGTTAGTGTTACAAAATTACTCGACATGACTCTTTCTCAAATATTCAATCAGACCTACAGGAACATCAAGTCTGGATTTCTTCAATATAAGTTCATTCTCAAATAACAATGAAAATACAGAAAAATAAACTTCCTTTTATTGGCTAGTCCCCCGAACTTTTCCAACTTAAAGGATTCCTTCCTCGTTCCCAAACGAAATTATAATGCTTTCCGTTTATCATAGGCTCTCCCACCTCTAAACAGTTTTCGCATTTGTCTACTTTTTTGCAAAACAAACTAATGATAATTATGAGATGGAGAGCATCTTAGAATATGATTATCAGAAGCAGTTTTATGTACAAGTGTTTCGTCCAGTTTTAATATGTAAAGATAATAGGGCGGTTAACCTTTGATCAAGGTATAGATTGGTTACCTCCCTATACAGTAAGAGCTGAATCAGCTATTTATAAAATAGGCCTACTTGTGAAGAGATAACCTTTTTTTTTTTCCCCTTCGTCGACACTTTAGCGTCATGGAATTTTGTAACATGGACGATCTACCTTATGAGCCCTGTAAAATTTAGCATTTAATGTATTGTGTGTCGAAGCTGTTATGATCAGACTGTAAGTTCTGTACAGTAAGGTTCTGATCTACAATACCCGTGAAAAATGTATGGATCGTGATGTACGTTGTCCACAAAAAATACCAAAGTGGTGCATAGTGCTCTACGGGTTGAAACTGTTCGAAAATGACAGAAATAGATAAAGATCAGACAGTACATAAGCCTGTGTAATATTTTTTAAATATTTTATAAGATATTGTAAACGTAAAAATTTCTTGTTTCATTTTCCTTACTCAGTATATTAATTTCATTCGGTGTAGTTGAAAGGATAAAGTTATTACCAAACCTATCACTGTGTATATACAACTTTTTACGTCGCTGCTGGTCAAGGGTTTGAATGGCTCCTGAAGTTTACATTAGAAGTTTTATAGGTTTTCACAAGGCGTTTGCAGAAAATCGTTCAAACTAATTTTCATTAAACGATATATATATAGTAATAATTACTATGTTGTTGTTGATCACCAGCCTCGCATATCAACAAATCTATGAAAATAACCGATATTATACGTAAAGGTTCGGGATTTTCCGGAGTTTGGCAAACATAAACCGCGTATAATCTATTCATAATCGATAGTCCGCAGCTGTAAAAGATAAGAATAACGTAAGATTACGTAACAGGATAACAGTAGCCCTTCTTCAAATTTACAGTCCTTGCCTAGACCGACTTTTTGTTTTTGGGTTTCCACCTTAACTCTTTGTCTGCTAAAAGCCATTGTAGCCCCTGTAGATCAGTATCAGGCAGCACAGAATGTGCACCCTCATCAGACTACACATAATCTTAGACTTACACCATCAGATACTGCGAGATTTTTTTTTGGAAAGAACATTGGTATATATGGGCTTTGTTTGACGGTTCATACTTCATTTCATTTTTCGGTTTAAGGGTTAAGTTTTGATGCTCTTAGATTAAAGTTCTGATCCTTGCTGTTCGGCCGTTTGTGCGACAGAGTGCACTTTTAGCTGACAGTGTAGTCCAGTAATAAACTTCACAAAAAGCAGTCTAATCTTGAAACTTAATCCGTCCAAATTCAATTTTGCTAACAGTGTAGATTGATAACAGGCTGCACAAAACAAGCAGACTGATCTTGGATCTGATCGACTCTATACATCGATTTTTTGCTTAAATTCTTGTACCGAAATATCACCAGGTTGCTGAATTCAGCAGAAAATACGAAGCTTTTGGAATACCGGTTTAATCCTTTACCATACACTTCCGAGTTTTAACGTTCTGTGCAGTCTGATTTCGATCTAAACTGTCCGCAAAAGATCCCTGAGTCGCGTTTAACAGCCTACAGGTTAGAACATTTCATAGTTCAACCAACGGCAGATGTCGGTTGAGATAGCAAGGAGGGATCGGCATCAGACTGAACGGACGTACTCTGGTAGGCCAATTGATCTTCTCCGATACCTGGTAGTGTTTAACAGCCTTGAATTCATCCATTTACAGCTTTTACCAAACAATCTTCCTAGTTTTGAACGAACGAACAAACGAACGAACGTTTGAAAGAAAGAAAGAAAGTATCGGATACAAAGTGGCAATAACTGAAAGTTGTGAACGACTAAAAGGCAAAAACGAAAGAAGAAGATAAGGTAGGTTTTTTTTTTCCTGATCCCTGGCCTGTCTGACCGGAAACCGCCTGCACTTTTCAATATTAAGGAATTCTTTACAGCCGAAAAAAAAAGTTTCCTTTCATATGAAGCCATAGATGTTTACTCTTTACTAAACGATTCAAATTTAGTCTCTTTTAGATGGAATTCATATATTGATATAATTTTTACCTTTAAATGACCATGTTTCCAACTTGATCTGACCAGGGATCGTATATAACATATACGATCCCTGGTAAGACCTGATTGCCAGTGACTTGCATCAGGGACTGCATTCACAAACCGTTCTAAATACTGCTGTATTGAAACACTAGCTGTGCCATCTTGCAAATAAAGGTCATCGTATAATGACGAAGTAAAGGGATGAAAAAAAAGCGAAATCGTTTATAAAAAAAAAAAACGACTTTTTCTCCCAAACAATATTATATAGAAAATATCAAGAAAAGTTTGTTTGTCAACCTACGAAGAAACAAGCCCTCTCACGTGTCCTATTGGTCAGTGGTGAGCACAACTGTAAACTTTGGAGTGGATAAATTCCTGTGTGGCCTGAAACACGCGGAGAGGGGGCATTCGGACATTTGCGTAAAGTGTCGTTTCGTATCAGGATGCGCAGTCCGCGCAGACTAATCCGAAACGACATTTTCCGCTTTTATGTAATTTTCTTTTTTTGCGCGTCTACTGAAGAACAAATTCTAATGTACCGGTAGTCGTAAAGTGCCGTCTCGGATTAGCCTGCGTGGACTGCGCAGTCAGATCCGAGACGACAGTTTACGCAAATGTCCGAATGCCCCTTTTCGTGTGATGCTCGCCATTTATGTACAAACAAAAGTAAAAAAAGAAATGAATCTAGAAATCCAAAGACATGTTATTGGTACAATTCCAAGTTCATCTATAAATAAGTGACTTGTTGGTTACCCGAGAGCTCCGAATAAACCTTGAGAAAAGACAATGCCAGTCTAGAAATAAGGCCTAAATAATTGCAAGTTTAAGGTTGCTCTTGGCCAGATTATCTCAACAAAACGGACAGTGTAGATCAAAGATCAGAATGCCTTTTTTCAGTCTGATATCAATCTTTAGTGGCCGCATTTAAGCGGCTTTAGTTGTGAAGGCGATTGAGGGTCAATAAAGGCTTCTGTTCCCGTCTGTTCTGGTTGGTTTTTAGGCTGATCCCGATCACGTGATTAATCAACCGCGCACGGGATTGCTCAGTGAGTAGTCAACGTTTGAGTGGGCAGTATGGTGTTTTGCACAGAGACCCAGACAATTTGATCGGGAAAAAATGAAGTAAGTGTCTTATGTATTTGAAATTAGTAGATATTTTTCATGAATAATCAAAGTATGTGTAAATCTAGATCTAGCATGGTACACATGGTTGCAAATTGCGATTGTTTTATTTTCTCGCAAATTATCGCCGGCGTCTTAAGTAGTGCTGATCCAAGGTAGAAAATTTTGTGGAAAAGGCAGCAAATTATAGTTGCAGCGTTCTTTTTTTTCAAAATGTTTTTGAAAGCCGTCTTTGTCAGAATCATTCAAGTATGGGAATGTTTTGAGGAATTTTCTCTAGCCTATTTTCAACAGTGAATTAAAAATTTTAGGGTAGAAAAATTCCAATTACAGTATACTGAGGCAAGTCAAAGAGTATCCTTAAAATGATGAACTCTTTACCAAAGGACGAAATTTTGGTCTTGACCAAATTGAAATCATTTGCAGACAACAACAACAAAAAAAATATAGCTCAAAAGATGACTGCTGTCTTTGACAGGGTAGAAAACATTGTGGGAAAAGGAGAAAATGCTGGTAACCAGCATTTCCTCCTTTTCCCATAATGTTTTCAAATGACTTCTTCCTCAGTGTCATTAAAACTCGGGATTGTGTGGTAAAAGGATAACATAATTAATATTGGTGTAGTTATTACCCTTTAGTTTGTAATGGAGTTTAACGCCATTTTAACAGCTTAGGTCATATCATGGCGGTCAGTGACGCACCCATGTGTTTCCTGGCTTTCCTACACCGGTACTGACACAAAGCCACTGACTACTTTTCTCACATGCATCAGAGGTGAGGGGCGAAAATTCGCCGGAAAGGAAGTTCGTCGCAACCGGGTATCGAACCTGCAACCTCCAGGTCACGAGTTAGATAGGCTAACCACTGAGCAACCCCGCCAGGCTTTATTACCCTTTACCAGAAGACAACATTACTTACCAGTCCAAATTGCAAGCCTTTCAAGATGAAAAATTTTATGTGACTCAAATTATGAAACTTGTTTTTGAAGGACTAGAAAACATGGTTAAAGAGAAAATGCTGGTTATCAGCATTTTCTCCTTTTCCGTCAATGTTTTCAAACGTCTTTTCCTCAGGGTCATTAAAACTGAATATGGGATAAAGGTTTAAAAATATACAGTTACAAAGAAATAGAAATTTTTATACCTTATTTGTTAATGACTATACAAAACTTGGAGTATTTTTTTTCTTTGTAGATCTACAATATGACCAGATTTGGACTTTGTTGAGGTAGGAAACACTTTACATAGGTAATTAAAAGTCAATTTGAGCACATATAAAATTATAAAAAATCTGTCCATGTAATGGTGGATAACTTATCAACAATTTCTAAAATTCTGGAATACAATATTTATAATTTGAGACATTGAGGTATGACTTTGATATACATGTACTTCTACCTGCCTAAAAATCAGAATTTAAATATAACCTGGTAGTTCTAAACTGATTGTCCGCCATGGTGTCAAGCGTATAAGACAATATGGTTGCCATATACTGTTGAAGGGTAGCAAACTTCGAAAGTTTGAAAAAAAAAAATGAGATGCACTCAAACTGTGCCATTTCACTAAGATGCCACACTCTACCTTCAAATCACAACATCTTGCCTTAATTTATGAGGCCATCCCCTGGAGTCAGCCACTAATAAATGAAAAAGAAAACAGTATCATGAATGTTAATCTTACTCTGTCGACAGACCTACATATTTTGTGTTTGTATGTCTGTCTGTGTGTGTGTGTGTGTGTGTGTGTGTGTGTGTGTGTTTGTGTGTGTGTGCCGGTGTTTTTTTTTTTTAAATAATTTCAATTATACCAAATAAATCAATACAGATTAATACTTAACCAAAAAACCCAAAATGGCCAACAAATATTGTCTTTCTAAACCTTAAGATTGCCATGTTGATGAAACATACATTATCAGTCTCTAAGACAAACCATCTTAAAGCAGTTCCAGATATATTCTGACCCTCATGACATCAGTTTATGCATATTCTTACAGTATGTCTCTTATATCCTGTAACACCCTTTATGGTTCTAAGACTAAGTAGATCTACTTCTTGTGAAAACTTGATGATGCTCCTTGACCACCCCCTTCTTGCTACAACCCAACCACCAAAAAAACTCACTGCATATAAATGTCAATATGACTAGCATTATTTGCAAAGACGCTTCAATAAAATAGGAAATTAATTATCAATCATCTGACACTATCATAGATAAGTCACATTACATTGATCATGTAGATTGGTAGATCAGTCAACAGTTATTTATAGGTCTCACTATATTGCATATTAAAACTCTAAAGTGGTTGTCTTTGTACTAAATATATATGTTTTTACACGTGATTGTCTAAGAATTCATCTAAAAGTAGGGTATTGTGGATGGGACAACCACAATACATGGATCCGTGGTGATAAGATAAACCAACTTCCTTGGTTACTGTTGCCAGGGGCTCCCAAACAACCACAGTAAATACATATACAGTATAGCAGATAGGCTACTTCAGTCGTGCTGTCATGACTGTTTCTCTCAATAAAATTCCGGAAAAATATTTCTATCACATGTTTCTGCCGATGATGAATTCTCGGTAAGAAATTCAAAGATCATTGAACTAATTTACACAAGGATATGTACTTAAAGTGCGAATTACGGTGGCTACGGACTATGTAATAGATCTACATGTTTTAGCCAAGTTTTGAACTTCAAGAATGAAACACCTCAACAATCCTCCGTTTTGCCACAGAATAAAAGAAATAAAGATACCCATTGTTTTCGTAAGGCTAGTTAAGTCGTCTCAACATCATACTCAATTGAATAACACTGAATTACAAGCATTTCGAAAAATTTATAAATTGTCTGATTCTACAGGGAGGTGTAACTTTATGAAAAATTTCAATTTCAGGTTAAGGGAAAAAGGGTTGTCTAATGATTTTAAAAGTGTGCTATCAATTAACAAACTTGTTAATATCATTGACGGTAGTTTGTTTTTTTTTATGATATACTGAAGAAAACGGGTGGTCAAGTTGATTAGGGCGGCAAATCGGTTTGCAATCAAACTCACTTCCTATCAATTATCAGTTTACCGACACACCCTTTGAAATGCCAGATGTGCTAATCCACTTTGAAACATCTAAGTCAAAAATCAATAAAAGTTGCCTTTCGAGCTGAACTTCCAACAGTACAGAATTCTAGTTAGACTTTTTTTTATAATTGAAATCTACTTCTAGTGAGGAATATATAGTAAGGAATTCACGTCAGTATGCTTATTGTAAATAGCAGAAAGTTTTAATCCAAGATTAAACTGCATGTTATTTGCAATCTGATCTATATCACCACATTCAGCATGTTCTTCACGCACCAAGGGTTAAGATTAACGTCAAACTGAAACATTGATGACAAGTGTCATTTTTTGGATGTGCAGAGGTTATTGAACGAGGTTAGATATTCAAGTGAACTTTTTTTCGTTTTATTAGTAGTACATAAATTTATGATTTTACCTTTGTTTTCCACTTAAAAACAATTTTTGTCTCTTTCAGAATCTTTAAGACGGGAAAAAACTATAGCTTTAATTAATCCAGTGTGTAATATAGCGCTGATCAGAACTTGCAAATGTCCCATTTGTCAGTCATTATCATATAATGCAAA
Source organism: Hippopus hippopus (assembly GCA_946811185.2). Lineage (NCBI taxonomy): Eukaryota > Metazoa > Mollusca > Bivalvia > Cardiida > Cardiidae > Hippopus > Hippopus hippopus. The sequence goes on along the minus strand of OX328111.1, from coordinate 23,954,364 downwards.
CTTGTCTACAGCCTCTGCGTGATCTCACGTCAGCGGTACACGTTCGCAAAGCACATACTTTAAACTTTTCTTAAATTCAAACGTTTAAAAACACAAAATAAATAAATACTATCGCACCTCTCCAACGTTAACAGTCGTTTATTTGGGAGCCGAAATAGCAGACAACAAGGCTACACATCGGGCAAAATAAATGCTATGACCTGATTGGTCAAATATCGATTTCCACGGATCCATGTATAATTTAGCAGTTACTATATCACACACATTACTGCATCATTTATGATTTTACATAGGTTATTGAGGCTAAACTTTGTTGATTTTTATGAATCACAAATACTTAATTGTCACTTTATGTAGAAATGATTAGATCTAGACCAATTACAGTCAGGTATACTCATAAATATGATTTAGATTTTCTGCGAGAAACAGAGCAGTAAAGGACATGTTTCTTAACCCAAGTGACAGTATGGACCAACTGCTGGTGAACAAGTGGCCTTCTATTGACTAAAAAACATCTATTTTATTAATTATGAATTACATAATTATTGTCCTCAAAATAATAGTGACTTAGCACCAAATTTCATTCAATCTTTAACAGCTACATACAAATAATAAGGATGTAATGTGTCAAGAATTTGCATGAAAGCATTTGTATTGGGCATGACTCCTTAAATTATAGTTCTGACTCTTACTATTATTTTGCTCAAATGACTCTTAAAAGTTTTGGCTAATACAATGTTCATCAATGGCTTTTGAGTTACCGAGTAGAGCTTAATAGACTCTTGTAGAAGAACTGTGTCCAAGTTTTTAAAGTTTTAAGTTTGTGGCCAATGTATTCAAAGTATTTCATTAGTTGACAGGTAACAGAAGACATAAAAGTTTACAACAGATGAATCTTTTAAATCAGCGCCATGTTTATGAAATTGATAGGTTTGATACATTTTGAAGTATCCTAACATGATGTGTGTCTGTAAGACACACATTAAGTTAAAAACATGTTTGAGAGTTAGTAAACCAAAGGGATTTGTAATAGCCACCAAGGTATTGTCAGCATACCTTATTATATGTTGAGGATTTTAACTCCTAAAAATGAAAGGGCATGTAATTTCTTACTACTCTTAGTGTGTTTTTCTGATCTATTATTATATGCCTTGTTTAACCCTTTACCAAATGATCCTGCTTCATTGTAATCCTAAAGAAATATTAAGACTTTTAAAAACATTGTGAGAAAAAGAGGAACAACATTTTTTTCTTTTTTCACAGTGTTTTGCTACCTACAAAGATAATTTGCAGCATTTGAGCCACATGTAATATGTCATCTGCAATGTTTCCAAGTTGACAAATCCAATTTATCATTCGGTAAAGATCTTTTTCTGCAGGGTTCATTTTAGTTTTTGTCTGAGGTGGGCTCTTGGCTCCTAAATCATTTTTGCATTGCCAAGCTAATTGAGGTAAAATACTTTTAAGGAAACTGACCAAAACATGGAAAGACAGTTTCAAATCAAAATTAAAGATTTGTAAATATGAGCGAATAAAAATAAAATCATACTTTCAATGTTGACCAAATACTGCAAAAATTTAATTTTAGAGAAACTGGAGATCAACAGGCAAGTAATTGTTACTGCACCTGATTACCCTTTTTGTGGCCCACCCAGCCAACCATTAACTTCTTGTTGCATTGATTTTATACCATCTTTTTTTGTACAGAAACTTGTTCTGAAATGAACACTGCATTTCTTTTTACCCAAGTCCCAAGCAATTCCTATGTTGCTAAGGCTCTTAGAAATATTAATTCTTTATCTCATACAATTTTTGATGTAGAGGATCTTAGATCCAGAAGTAAACAAGAAAAAATTCATTAGCTCACACAGTTTTTGATGTTAAGGATCTTAAATCCAACTTTGATAAGACTGATCATGAAAAAAAAGCAGAATTTGACAGATAGCTTTATAAGTAAGTAAAATCTGTTCATGTAAATTCTGAAAATGGCTTGTATTAAGTATACTTATCTTTTTTTGAAAAAAATAAGTTACAAATTAGAATACATGAAACAAAATTAGTTTTATACTTCATTGCTCAGAAAGGTTGTCCTTGCCCAATTGATGATTACCTTGGACTGGTTAGAATCCAGGAAACACAGCAGAGAGATACATGTAGTCAGGATAGAGTTGATTACTGGGTGGCATCCAGGAAAAATTTGTCTTTTGACCAAGATTTTTTTTATCATAAACAACCAAAAATACAGAGATAAACTGTCACCAATGACGGATCAAGGCAAGTCAGAAAGGTTTGTCAGTCTATTCAGGGGCAGCAAGATTTTTTAATCATGAACAAACAAAAATATAGAGATAAACTGTCACCAATGACAGATCAAGGCAAGTCAGAAAGGTTTGTCGGTCTATTCAGGGGCAGCAGCTGTGTTTCATTTGCAGAGTTAACCTTATCTGAGCCCTTTTATCAAAACCAAAGTACATGTCACTGAAAAACAATTTTATCAGTGAAAAAAAAGATCCATTTTCACAAGTTATGTGAATGCATTTATCTTACCTTTAGACTGACAAAGACAATATATAGATTTTTGGCCTTTCATATTTAATATTAGACTTATCTCTGTACCAAACAACAAAATTGCAGACTTTTCAAAATTGAAAGCCTTTGCAGACACCATCACTAATACAGCACAAAAGATAAGACCTGCCCTTGAAAGGGTGGAAAACATTGAGGGAAAAGGAGAAAATTCTGGTTACTAGCATTTTCGTCTTTTCCCACACTGTTTGCAAAAGCCTTCCTTTTGGGCTTTAAAACTTATAATTGTTTGGCACTGGGTTTAAAAGACCACACAGTTTTTGTGTGTGTGTGTCGATGTATATAAGGTTCATCTAATGTGGAATGAAAAGGATCTTAACCTGTCAGCCCCGCCCGGGTGGCTTAGTGGTGAGCGAGTCGGACTCATGATCTGGTGGTTGTGAGTTCGATACCCGGTTGCGGCGAACTTTCTTTCCGGCGTATTTTCGCCTCTCACCTCTTCTGAAGCATGTGAGAAAAGTAGTCGGTGGCTTTGGAAAGAAAGTTGTGTTAGTACTGGTGTGAGAAAGCCAGGAAACACATGTGCGTCACCGACCGCCATGATATGACCTTAGCTGTTAAAGTGGCGTTAAACCCCAATACAACCAACTTAACCTGTCAAGTGCCTCTCACAACTTTAGATTTTTTCAGGCTAGTGCAGATCAGGATCAGACTGTATAATGTAGCCTGCTCTTAGATCTACTCTACCTAATGAGTAAAGTTCAGCATTAAAATGACATTTTTTCTGGCCTCTGTTCCATGTCTACATAGTTTGTTTGGCACTTGAAGGGTATATAAAATAGATATGTACATAGAGCTTAATGGTACTGTACATTTATCTTTATAAATGTATTTATATTAGATCTACATTAATGTACTTATATTTATTTTTTCTTTTGAAATTTTTCTTGATCATATTATCTTATTATCACTGTCCTAAATTTTTCATTTATTTATTAATTAATTCATTCATTCATTCATTCATTCATGCCCCGCCCGGGTGGCTCAGTGGTGAGCATGTCGGACTCATGACCTGGTGGTTGTGAGTTCGATACCCGGTTGAGGCGAACTTTCTTTCCGGCGTATTTTCGCCTCTCACCTCTGCTGAAGCATGTGAGAAAAGTAGTCGGTGGCTTTGGAAAGAAAGTTGTGTTAGTACTGGTGTGAGAAAGCCAGGAAACACATGTGCGTCACCGACCGCCATGATATGACCTTAGCTGTTAAAGTGGCGTTAAACCCCAACACAACCAACACAACCAATCATTCATTCATTTCCTTTCTTTCACATTTGATTTAACCCTTTACCACACAATGCCAACTTTTAACAACTCTCAGGAAGAAGCCTTATGAAAACATAGAGAAAAAAAAGAGGAAATGCTGTTAACATTTTTTTCTACCCTATCAAACAAAAATCACATCATTTGAGCAATATTGAAATCGTCTGCCGCAAAAGCTTTCAATTTGGAATGGTACAATTTTTTGTTGTGTGGCAAAGGGTTAAAATAGCAAAACTTTTCTATTCCTCAGTATAGTACATGTAGGTTTCAATTTTATGTGATCTCACTGTCTATAAATGCATCTCTTGCTGACCTTTGTAATAAAGAGGGTATTTTTATTTATCATTATTAGGTTAGGTTGTATTGTGTATTTAACCCTTTACCACATAATCCTGAGTTTTAACGACCCTGAAGAGGAAGAATTTTGAAACCATTGTGGACAAAGGAGAAAATGCTGATAATTAGCATTTTTTCCTTTGTCCACAAGGTTTTTTAGCCTTATAGGGAAAAGTTCAGTGTTTGAGTTACAATTGATTTCTCGTCTGCCACTGCTTTTAATTTGGACAAGTCTAAGATTTTGTCATTTGGTAAAGAGTTAATATATTGAGAAGTAAAGTCATGCTTTCTATGTGAATGTAATCTCTGTTGGTTTAAAAACATTTCAAAGATGTTTTCTATAAAAAGATTTTGGGGAACTGGGGAATCAATATCAAATAGATATTGGGGACAATCAAAGACTTGGTGCTTTTAAAAGATTCATTGGCTGGTCTATATATAAATGCATTGACATTGTCTGATTTCAATGTAGTGACACATACAGATCAGCTGTTGGAATACCTTGAATACCATGAAAACCTTATAACAAACTTTTCTATGTAATGTATTAAATTATACTTTATGCTACAGCTGTTGCAACTTATGCATGCAAATTTTTACTATTTCATTTTAGGGGCTTTTCTTACAAAGTATTTGCATAAAGGTTATTTAAGAAAATGAATAGACAACAGCAATACATTACATTTATGATGTTTAAATTACTATTTTTTTCTGTTAAATCAAAACAGTATAGGAAAACACCTACTTTGAATTTGCAGTGGTTCAGATCATAAATGCTAGGCTGGTTTCAAACACTTTACCAGCCAAGAAATTTACCATCCAAGTCCAAGTTCATATAGACCTAATTGTTAAAGAAACTTGTCATATACTGTATTTCCAGTCATGTTTCAAAGTGTCATTTGGAAAACAAAGACATCACAATTTTTAAGTGTTGCTAGATTATTTCAAAGTTCAAATGCAAAAATGAGAATAATGACGTTTTGTCTTGGCTTCAACAATTTTGGCAAGCCTAGGAACACTTGTTAATCGTTGGAACATTTCTTAATAACTAATGAACTTCTAGCTTAGATGATCCCAGTACACTACACATTTAATGTGTCAACAATATTCGCATACCGGTAAAAGCATAATTCAAGCACACTTCAATAAATATCTTGTAAATAACATGTTTGCAACTTTCAATATCAACTATGTAATGGGTAAATCATGGGTAGTTATTTCCATTCTTCCGATGGAGATTTGTGGGATTGATTGAATGGAGTATTAGTCATAGTGGATCATGAACACTGATAATTTATCTGGATACTTCATTGAAAACAGACTTTTAAAATAGCAAAAACACACAAAGCGAAACAGATCTGTCTCAGCTGTAAGTATGTAAGTAATCAGTGTCCCATCCCCTATGTGTCTGAGCTAATGGTTTTCCACACCAAATAGGGACATTTACACAAATGAACCAAAACAAAGGATAGGAATACAGGAAAATATAGGAATATTATAATTATCATAAAACAAAAACACTGAACCACAAAAAAAAAAATAGAAGAAAAGGAATATCTAAATACAGAAAAAAATAAACACCCACAAAACTAAACTAGAAAAAAATATATATATATTAGTATAAATGACCAAAAAAAAGATAATAATGCAAAACGTCTTATTAAAAAAAACTTGTGAAAAATGAAAAACTTGAAAAGGAATGAAATAAAATAACATGAGAAGTAAAAAAAAAATAAAAATTAAAGAAACATGACTAGAAAGCAATAAAAATAATTAGAAAAAAATGAGTTACAAAAAAAAAAAGAAAATAAAAACAAGTATAAAAATGGTAACAGGGAAAAAAAATTATACAAGAATATATGAATAAAAGAAAACAATATTGGGGATAAAAAAGGTATAGAAATACAAGAACTGCTGCTTTAAATTCTAACACAAAAAATGGAGTTACGATACAAAAAAATGACATTGCCAAGTTCAAACAAACAGTTAGCTTTATACATAAAGCAACAACTTAATTTTTACTCACAAATGCAAAAAAAAGGGTGTAATCTTAAGTACCATAGATTAATATTGAACCGTTACCTGATAATCCTGAGTTTCAAAGGCTCTGAGGATCAAGGCTTAAATTGAAAACACTGCTATCAGCATTTTCTCTATTTGCCAACATATTTTATGAGCTTGTCAAAGACTAATACAACCATATGAGCCACATATTAATATATAGTCTACAAATGCTTTCGATTTGGACAAAAGTTAGGAATATGATTTTACTCACCATTACCATTAAAGTAAACCTTAATGTTCATTTTCTATTTATACAAGTTGTTTTTCTGTAGGTTAAACAAATAATCACATCTGTGCAGCGTACTTGAATTATTTATAGGCAAAGTTGTGCATGTAGTACTGAAAAAATCATTATTGTTTTTTTTCTTTAGAGGTTTTCAATGGGAATATGTTTGTTTCTGATACCCCCTGTCCCTGGCAAAAGTATTGCAGAAAGTATCAGAAGCAAGCATTATCCATAATCCTTTTTTTATTTTTTAAGTAATCAGGAATTTGCATACATAAACAATTTTCAGCTTGAACTAAAACATACACATTTGTAAAATGGAAATGAAATATCAGGAGAGGTTACCTTAGATACAAACTTAAAAACCAAAGAATATTTAAATTGTTGATCAACAGTCATGAAATAGGATACAGATAATAAACCTAAAATTTTCAGTACTTTCTTATTGAGGAATCTTTGATTGAAAAATAAAAATATTGACATATAACAAACAGAGTTTACTCTATGTTTCAAGAAAACATAAAGGAATAAATATAAAGTTACAGTACAAAAGTGTGATTAACAAGTTAGATATGCATACAGATTTCAACAGCAGCAGGTCACAGGCACATGCGAGCAATAAAGTCTTTTGAATAGTAAGTTTAAGATTGATTCATTTGCAAGAGCAAAGAAATCAAGATTACATGTATATATTCATATTAAGATGAAATTAAATTGAAAAACAAAAAAACAAAAAACAAAAAAAGAAACAAATAAGGGTGTGGTTTATTAACTCTTTATAATATACAATTCTGTATTTTAATTACTATTAGAAATAAGACTTTTCAAAACACTGAGGAAAAAGGAAAAAAAATGCTGGTTACCAGCATTTTATCCTTTTTCCACAATATTTTCTTCCCATTCAAAGACAAACTTTCTTATTTGAGTGCCATTTACTTTGTGATCTGCAATTGCTTTCAATTTGGACCATTCTAAAAATCTTAAAACCTGTTATCAGAAAGAAAAATTGATTAAATGAATACAATAAACTACCTCAAGCTTGAAGATAAAAATGAGTAAAGCTGCATTAACAGTACAAAAATAAAATGTTCACACTGAGAATGCATACAGTCAGCTTTCTACAGCAGCAGGTCATTTCTCACTTACAAACACAGGTTTGAGCAAGAAAAATTGAATTGTGAGTCACATAAGATTTACTTAAAATAGAAATACAGTTTAACCAAAAATAGTCATAATGATTTAAAACAATCTAAAGTGTATAAATCAGAAAAGAAACAAAAAAAGCAAAATAAAGTTACAGGAAACAACTTTTCCTACAACTAGCCCACCCCCATCCCCACCCCCATCCCCACCCCATAGAAAAAAGGAACCAGAGTTTGGTTTTTTTTTGTTTTCAATTTAAGATCCCACGGCTTTGAAGTGGTAATACATGTACTTGAAAAAGATGACAGACACTTTGCCTAAGGCCATAATGAGAAAAATCTACAAGTAGCAGTGTATCTACATGGTAAGTTAAAAGCTATAGAGGTAGATTAAGATCAGGCTAAAAAGACTATGCATTGTAATCTTAAACATAAACTGTTTTTTTTTCACAGATATTCTTTCCAAAACAACAATTTGGAAAGAAAAATAGTTTAAATTGTCCTATAACTCTTTACCAACCGACAAAATTTTAAGTCATTGCAAATTGAAAGCATTTGCAAACGACACAATCAGTATGACTGAAAAATTAAAACAGGTCCTGAGAAAGGTAGAAAACATTGTGGGAAAAGGAGAAAATGCTGGTTACCAGCATTTTCTCCTTTTCCCACAATGTTTTCAAAAGGCTTCTTTTTCGGGGTTGTTAAAGCTCGGGATGGTGTGGTGAAGGGTTAACCCAGCCAACAAACAATCCTGTGTTTTAAAGACCCTGGGAAAAACCTTTGAAAACATTGTGGGAAAAGAAAAAAATGCTAGTTACCAACATTATTTCCTTTTCCTGCTGTGTTTTTTATCTTATCGCAGACAAATTCCATCATTTGAGTGATATTAGTCATCTGGAAAATCTTCCACTCTGGACCAGTCGGGGTCCTGCGTGGCTAGGTGGTAAAGTGGTGTGGGACTCATTACCTGGAGGCTCTGGGTTCGAGCAGCACTAGATCCACTGGGCCTTTCGTGGGAGTGTCCTTGGGCAAGACACATCAGAGCTCTAGCCTAGTACTGGTAAAATCCACGAAACACATGAATATGTGAACTGTTGCTGTGATATGACTGAAATAATGTTGAAAGAGGCATAAAACACCATTCAATAACAGTCAAATTCTGTTGTTTTGTATTCTAGCCTTTCCCCAACAATCCCGTGTTTTCATGACCTTGATGAAGACCCCTTCTGAAAACATTGTGGAAAAGGTAGGAAATGCTGGTAACCAGCATTTTCTCCTTTTCCCACAGTGTTTTCATTCTACCTCATAAAATACAGATTCCATCACTTCAACCACACATAAATTGTTGTCTGCAAAAACTCACAATTTGGACAAGTCTACGTTTTGCTTGTGTGGTAAAGAGATAAATGAAACAAGCAAAGATTTGAAAAAAACAGAAAAGTAAAAAATAACAACACAAAGTAACTTTATAAACTGCCTCACAATAATTCCCCACTCCCATCTCCCTAACCCTCCTCCAAAATAAAATACAGAGGTTTTCTTTTATTTCTTTTTTAGGGTTTTCAATTCAAGATTGTTTCAAAGTGACATTGCTTGGAAAACATGGCAGACACTTTGTCAGCAGCAGTTATCTGAACAATCTACAACTCAGCAGCGCATCTATATGGAAAGTTGAACACAGATCAGGTATTTAACCCTTTACCACACAATCCCAAGTTTTAACAACCCTATGGAATAAGGCTTTTGAGAACATTATGGGAAAAGGAGAAAATGTTGGTAACCAGCATTTCTCCTTTTCCCATAATGTTTTCTACCCTTTTAAAGACCAGGGTTCATCATTTGGTCCATATTTCTCTGGTCATTTTTAAATGCTTTTAATTTGGACTAGTCTAGAATTTTATTGTGTGGTAAAGGGTTAACCCTAGCTTTACCAACAGCAAAATTTTTGGATGTGACCAAATTGAAACCATCTACAGACAACAAAATAAATGTGACTCAAAATTTGAAAAATGTGTTGGGTAGGGTAGAAACATGGTGGGAAAAGAAGAAAATGCTGGTTACCAGCATTTTCTCATTTTCCCACAATGTTTTCTAAAGGTCTCTTTATCAGGGTTGTTAAAGGTTGGGATTGTGTGGTATGATCAGACTGAACAAAATACGCAATCTGATCTGAGATCTACATTACGATTATCTGTACAGATATTCTCTCAACATGACATGAAATTGTAATACATGTATCTTGACAGTCTTTTAAGTCATTACCAAATGAAATTTTTAGACTTGTACTAATTGAAAGTATATGTAGACAACAAATTTAAGGTCTACCGCCCCTAACTCATTGGTAAACATTGACATTTTTGTAAAGGCTATTCGTCCAATATTGGCAGCTTTTGCCTTTTAACATGAGAGTTAGGGGCTGTAGAGTTACTTACTCATTGGTAAATATTGTGTAACATTGAGGTTTTCATAAGGGCTATTCCGCCAATCTTGGTAGCTTCCATCTTTTAATATGTGAGTTAGCGGCTGTAGACGGTAAATATGGCTCAAAAGATGGGTTTGCCTTTGAAGAGATAAAAAACATGTTTTTGAAACTTTAAGAATATGTGGTAAAAGTTTAAACTAATGGAAAATATCCACTTAGTTTATTTAGCAGCCTGTTGAGTAAATTTGCTGCAGGTATCTTTGAGAATACTCTTGTAAAATGGGCATTTTCAATATTCATTTTAAGGACTACGACCCCCTAATTCATCAGTAAACATCGTGTAACATCGATGTTGATGTTAGGCCTATTCAGCCAATCTTTGAAGCTTCCATCTTTTAATATGAGAGTTAGGGGCAGTAGACTCACTAACACATCGGTAAATATCGTGTAACATCAACGTTTTCGTACAGGCTATTCGGCCAATCTTGGAGGCTTCCATCTTTTAATATGAGAGGTAGTGGCCATAGACCTTAATTTGAATATGTCAATATGTGGAAAAATGAGGAATATGCCTTTTGCCACAGTATTTTCTAATGTACATATATTCTTCAGCATTACTCAAATGTATCTAACTCTTCCTAATGGCGAATTTTTAGACTTGCCATTTGCAGATGACAAATGTATCTCTTTGTATGAATTGTCTTTGAATGGGTAAAAAAATCTCGTTGGAAGAGGGGAAAATGCTAGTATCCAGCATTTTCTCCATTTACCAAAATGTTTTCAAAAGCCATCTTACTCAGGGACTTTAATCCTTAGGCTGCTAAGCACGACTCGCTGACCTTTTGCAGACAGTGTGGATCAAGATAAGACTGCACAGAATTTCCGGTCTGAACTTGGATCTACACTGTCCGAGAAGGATTAATTATTTCCCCAAATAAAACTTTGAACTAGCAATATTTGGGTTTGTTCTATCGAAATGAAAATTTCATACCAGTTTTTTAGCAGGGTTAAAACTTGGGCGTGTGGTAAAGGGTTAAAGACCTAGATGCCAATGCCTTGCTGAATCGCCATTCATTCATTCATTCATTCATTCATTCATTCATTGTGGTACATGCCGAGCCCCAGTAGCTCAGTCAGTAGCATTCAGGACTTGAGAACAGGGGGTCATGGGTTCAATCCCTGGCTCGGCCAATTTCTTTCAGAAGATTGATGATAGTCATTGCAACAGGATTCATTCCTCTCACTGCTGACCATTGTCCTGATGATCGTTATGTGGGAAAGCAGCCAGTGGCTTGGAAAGACTATTGTGCAGAGAAAACATTGATCGATGCGATATAACCAAAATAATGTTGAAAACAGCATTAAACACTATGCAATCAATCAATGATTGTGGTACATGTACATGTCTTTTATGTAGTTGTTGATTTTATGCTAAAATTATGTATATGTAGAATGATAAATTTTGTTCAAAGTTTATTATTATTCCTTTGAAATCTGTTGCAGGGAGGGAATGAACTCGCCTATATGGAAATTTCGGGGTGATTGTGGACTCGAGGTAGGTCAAAGTTGTCAGTCAGTTTTTAGCTGTACTATTGTTAAAGTTTTCTAAATTCACATGTTATTGGCTCAACAAAACTTTTATTAGTAGAGCTTAGAAGGTTTTAGTGTATTTTTTGTTTCATCATTTTGTGCATAAAATCCCTGTCTGCAATGCACTTCATCTTATCGGTATGGGCACAATAAGAGGAACACTGGGTGCAAGACATTCATACTTGTCCTGTTTGTACAAAGTTTTGCTAGGTTTGAGTTTCCATATAAAATCTTTATATTTCAAGTGTCTTTCTTTCTGAATATTTATGACAGACTATAGGTTAAGTCTGAAACACACAATCCAAACTTTCAAAAACCCTACGACAAAAAAGGCTTTTGAAAACATGGTGGTGAAAGAAGGAAATGCTGGTAACCATACCATAGTCAAAAACCGTTATTTGATGTACATTTTATTTGTTGTCTTCAATTTTGTATAAGTCTAAAATGTTTGTTGTTTGGCAATTAGTTAAAGCAATAAGGAAATGACAGTTGTAAATTTTTTCACAGTATAGAAGTTCATAAACAATGAAAAAGCAAATTTAATGTTTGGAAGGATTTGTTTCTAAAGCCTTTATTTTCAAACTAAGCACTAAAAGTTCTTTTGATGACTGAGAATGCTTTACCTTAGTATAAAGTTAATATAAACAAGTGAGGCTCAGTCAACTGATGGTAGGAATTTCCATTATATACATTGTGACCCGGGACAGTGGTTAAAACGAGAAATGGAAGTTTCAACTATCAGGTTGCTGGCAAAACTTCAATTGTAAAGAGGTAGAAAATATTCATTAATTATCCAGTAAAAAGTTCTTAAATATAAGCTTTAACTCGAGAAGACCTACAGACTGCAAAATCTAGCTGCTGACAATATCTTCCTTGAACTATATGTAAACTGTTAGGTTAAATAGGCATTATGGCATAAAGTAACAAATTTAGTGAAAATTGGATTGAAGCTCCTGGAAAACCTACTTTTAGCATAATGGTTAAAAATAAATCAGAGTATTAGACTAAAAGTTCATAAACAAAACATCTTACATTGGGTTCGCATAGGCAAGTGAGGGTCGGCAGACTGCCAGTTGGAATTTCCATTACCGGTACATATGCATTGTGGCCAGGGACAGGGGTTTTATAAAACAAATGGAAGTTTCAACTATCAGGTTGCTGTCAAAAACATTTTCAAATTATATGTAACTACATCAAATATACATAAAGTATGAAAGTGTAAAGTTCATTTCAAGGTCAGACATAACAAAGCATCAAAAAAGAGATCACTTATACAACTTCTGTACATAAATTTCACTTCAAAAACAAGAAATTTCTGAGCTATCAGGTTTTTCAAAATAACATTTACCTTTTTTTTTTTGTAAATAGGTCAAATGCACATCATGGAATCAAAAAAAAAAATCTTTCCTGTAGTTGAATGAGGATGCTGGCAAATAATCTTCTATATCTTTAAACAGCATTTTCTCTTTTTTCCCCACAATATTTTCTTTTGAGAAGGTTTTTAAAGAAAACGGTCATCATACATGCTTCATTTAATTTGTTGTCTGCAGGTGCTTTCATTATGGAAGAGTCTGAGACTAAAGATTTAACCCATTTCCACATAATCCGGACTTTTAACAACCCTCACAAAGAAGGCTTTCAAAAACATAGCGGGATAAGAAGAAAATGCTGGTAACAAGCATTTTTTCCTTTTCCCACTATGCATTCTACCCTTTCAAAAACAATTCTGCCATAATAGCTGCATTTAAGTTGCTGTCTGCAAATGCTTTGAATTTGGACAAGCAAAATTTTGGTCGTTTGGTAAAGTACTACTTAAGGTCTTTATCAGCAAATAAAAACTTTGTACACTTGAAGCCAATGTTGTGAATGTCTTGCATCTCTGTTCTTATACATCTGGATTGTTGGCTCTTCATGCTGTGTTGTATCAAAATGAATGAAAAAACAAGTACCAGAAAATCTCTTCATAACAAACTCTAATAATTTTCTAAAATTTTCTAAATTCAAAATTATTTTTGTTTGTATATTTTTCATGCTTATTTCATACTTTAAAGGAGCTTTTGTGGACAGTGCTATCCCCACATTGATAACCTAGGTACCGGCCTGCAAAAGTGTACCTGATATGGCGAATGTACAGAGAGGATATAGGGCCTTATGCCTTTTATGTTGCAAAGTATTTGCAGGTAAATATAGTACTGTCATGCAGTGTGTTGGATACCCTGGTGCAGAGATCATCTATAGAGATTATAGGATCGCTGCCTAGTCTCATTAAAACCTCAACCCAACTAATTTACTTTACATATTTGAGCCCGTCTCTCATGTAAGACTGTCAGGCCAAGGCATGTCCGAAAACATTGTAATATAACCCCATAGTGACATCAACATGGCCATTTACATGTTGACACCCACATTGTATGGAGCAAGGAAGAAAATGGCCATCGACATGCCTAGAGAAAAAGCTCCTCCAGATATTGGCCACACCACGCTAGGTGGACAGTCTTGTCTGATGTCTGGAGTGTATAAAATAAATATTATATATTGTGTCAGCATATAAAGTAATGGCTTCTACTTATTCCCATACAGGGGTTTTGGTTTTGGTCTTTGAGAAAAAAGGACACAGCAGAGAGTAGAATGGTCATTACAAAGCTGACACCAAAATGAGCATTTGTTTTGAAAAAAAAATGACCATGAACATGCCTGTAGTATATTCGCTAAAATATTAGCCACACTGTGCTATGTGAACGGTCTTGTCTGGTTGAATGAATCCATAATTATGGATCCATATATGAATCCATAATTATATAATGACTTGCTTGGTATAATGGATGGCAGAGATGCATTAATCCCCCTTTTGCCAGAACATGGCTCATTGGTAGTGAGAGTTAACCCTTCGCTTGCTAAATAACTGAAATAAAAATTTTAAGCTGATAGTAAAAACACAAATTTTGCTATTTCAAAGGTTTTTTTTTTTTTTTCTTTTGAAGGAATATATAGCTTTAACGGACATTGTAGATCAAAGATCAGACTGCACGTTCTGTGCAGTCTGATCTTGATCTACACTGTCCGAAAAGGTCAGTAAGTCGCGCACAGCAGCCAAAGCGTTAATAGATAAAGGATTCAGTTGTAAGGGGATGTAGTGGAGCGAAATGAAGCATATCAGCCAATCAAAACGCAGTATAGCGCATAGATGATATTTGTGTTGTCAAATGACACAGATTGTCTTGAAAGCAAGATTTAGTTGTTTTGTGTTTGATCCATTTTCCATCATTATTTCAGTCTTATCATAGCCATCAACCCACTAATCCGTACACTCCTGGAGTTTCTATAACCAGTACTTGGCACAATATCCCTCCCAAGCTACTGTCTGCCTTTTCTCGTAACCACGTTGAAACTAGTGGTAAGAGTGGCATGCATCGTGTAGCAATGACTATTATCAGTCTTCTGAAAGTAACTTACAAACTCAGTTGAAAAAAAAAGTTTAGCCATGAGAGATAAATGGCTAATCTCAATACTCTAAAAAGAGTTTTACACAACCACACCGTCCCAAGATTTAATGATCCTGAGGTAGAAGGCTTTTCAAGGTTGTGTTGACCAGACCAAAGTAGCAGAGATCAGACTGCGTTGTGTTATCGTGATCGGCACTGTCTGTATTAGCAACTATAGCTGAACCTAGCGTTTTAGCCATTAACCTATCAATTCCGAATTTTTACAACCCCCGAGCCAGAAGGCTTTTGAAAACATTTTTGGAAAAGGAGAAAATGCTGGTAACAGTAAAAAGAATCACAGTACTAGATCCAATATATTAAAATTGACATAGACTATGAATATTGTGGAAAAAGGGAGTAAAACAAACGAGTATTCCTTTACAAATGACTTAAAAAGTTAGCTTCTGCATAACTGGAAGCCGCTCGAAAGCGGCTTCCAGTGGGAATGTACCTAAACTATTTACCATGTAGATGATCAGTAATTATTCGACTGGTTATTATTTTTGCAAATTTCCTAATAATGTCGTGTTAGTGTTACAAAATTACCCTACATGACTCTTTCTCAAATATTCAATCAGATCTACATGAACATCAAGTCTGGTTTTCTTATAATTTAAATTCATTCTCAAATAACAACGAAAATACAGAAAAATAAACTTCCTTTTATTGGCTAGTCCCTCGAACTTTTCCAACTTAAAGGATTCCTTCCTTGTTCCCAAACGAAAGTATAATGCTTTCCGTTGATCATAGGCTCTCCCAACTCTAAACGGTTTTCGCATTTGTCTACTTTTTTGCAAAACAAACTAATGATAATTGTGAGATGGAGAGCATCTTAGAATATGATTATCAGAAGCAGTTTTATGTACAAGTGTACAAGTGTTTCGTCCAGTTTTAATCTGTAAAGATACTAGGGCGGTTAACCTTTGATCAAGGTATAGATTGGTTACCTCCCTACACAGTAAGAGCTGACATCAGCTATTTATAGAATAGGCCTACTTGTGAAGAGATAACCCTTTTTGTTCCCTTTGTCGACACTTTAGCCTCATGGAATTTTGTAACATGGTCGATCTACCTTGTGAACCCTGTAAAATTTAGCATTTAATGTATTGTGTGTCGAAGCTGTTATGATCAGACTGTAAGTTCTGTACAGTAAGGTCCTGATCTACAATACCCGTGAAAAATGTATGGATCGTGATTTACGTTGTCCACAAAAAATATCAAAGTCGTGCATGGTGCTCTAAAGGTTGAAACTGTTTAAAAATGACAGAAATAGATCAAAATCAGACAGTACATAAGCCTGTGTAATATTTTTTAAATATTTTATAAGATATTGTAGATCTAAAGGTAAAAATTTCTTGTTTCATTGTCCTTACTCAGTATATTAATTTCATTCGGTGTAGTTGAAAGGATAAAGTTATTACCAAACCTATCACTGTGCATATACAACTTTTTACGTCGCTGCTGGCCAAGGGTTTGAATGGCTCTTGAAGTTTACATTAGAAGTTTTATAGGTTTGTACAAGGCATTTGCAGAAAATGGTTCAAACTATTTTTTATTAAACGATATATATATAGTAATAGTTAGTATGTTGTTGTTGAATATATCCAGATCCTTAAAGACTTGAAAAATACTTTTTTGTTTTTGTTTTTTAGTGGTTTGCGCCAACTGTGAAGGCTATGATTAGAAGAATTTTGGAAATACTATGCAAATTCTGGAGTAGAAATGTAAAGATTGATTTTGTTACGAGCAGGCTAAGATTCTTTTCGACAGGCAAAATGATAATGTTATAGAAGAAAGTTGTTGAATATTTTTTTGTTTTAGTAAAAAAATGAAACACAAAGAAAATATCACTCAAAAATTGTAAATACATGTAGATCTACATGTACGTGAATAACGATCTAAATATTACTTTGAATAATTACTAACTTACATAATTCTGCAGTGTCGCCTTTGATGCCCCTACGGAAGTTTGATTCTTAAAATCATTTAATCATTTTTGAATGAAAAATTCTGTACTTGAATTCATGCACAATTTCTCCATTTTCAAACTTTGAGTAGAAATTTGAAAATTCCAATGCTTTTACATGTTTTCTCACATACGCATCATCACTTTAAATGATAATGATGATTATGATGATAATAATGGTACAAGATAATTTAAGATTCCTCTATTAACTTCTGCCTTTTTTATCCTGCATTTTAGTATCATTTGTCATGATCTTCCATGGGGGGGAGGGACACATACAAAAATGTCATCACTTTTTTTCTAGAAAGTAAATATTTCTGAAATTGTCCACCAAAAGATTGCAGCTTCTATGATGCCATGCATCATAAATTTGTCTTGTTATCATTTACGTATACACTCATGAAAACCCCAGAGAAATAGCCTCTTCTAAAATTGCACTGTGGGAAAAGGTAATACTTAACCCTGTACCACACAGTCCCGAGATTTAACGATCCTGTAGTAGAAAGCTTTTGAAAACAACTTGTAAAAAGTTATTGCATCAACTCGTATTCTCGCACTGATTTTGATCCTTTTAGAGACAGATTTCATCGTTTGAGTCACCTTTTATTTGTCTTTAAAAAAAACTAAATTTAGACGAGTCTAAAATTTTGTCGTTTGGTGAAGAATTAAATTACAAATTTAACCTGTTGTTGTATAAAATACGACTTCTAAAGACCATGCAGTTGATCTCTAACTTTTTCAAACAACTCCTTTTTTTTTTTAAATCAATCAAACAGTTTCTTGCATCTTCCAAATGTTCCCCTTATAACAACTTTCATATATTCATTGTTCATTGGTAAGAATGAGTCTAAACCGGCAGTGAGGGGCTAATTGTTGATTCTTCCATATTTAAAACGACGCAACCTGCAAAAAGCATAACCGCGAAAAGGTTGTACCCATCTTTATGTATCAAAATATAGTTCAAAAGGCGACATCATTCATTAAGCAAAAGCATTACCGAATAGAAATCGGCGCCACAAGGTCTATGGAATATTCGGAACAAAACATTTTCTCCTTTTTGTTCGATCAAAATCAAGTTTAAATGGATGCTTTCTTATATGCTGAATCTGTAACTTTTCGTGTGCATAAAACAATGTACATTTACTCTAACGGTTCTGAGCAGTATTCAAAATTAATATATGTGCTATAAATCGGTTTTATTTCTCCTTCTCCCCCACTTTTTTTTATTTCTTTAATCGTAGGAAGTGGAAATTATACAAATCAAAACAATCAAACCACACACACAAAATACAATTTGTAAATTCTGACTTAATTACCCCATCAAGATACAATCTTTAGCTTTTTACTAAACGACTAAATTCTAAGTTTTATTTTTTCAAGTTGAAAGCATTTGCAAATGACAAATGAGGCACATGATGAAACTTGCTTTTGAAAGGGTAGAAAACGTAGGAAAATGAGAACTTGTCGATCACAAAGATTTTCACCTTTCCGTGTGTTTTCAAAAGCCTTCTTTCTCAGGGTCGTAAAACCATGGAATTATTTGCTAAGGTACTAGTAGTTAACTGCATATAGCACATTTTCCCGTCAAAAGTTGAACTCGTTACCAAATGACGAAATTTTGGACTCGATCAAGTTAAAAGCATTTGCAGACAACAAATTAAATGCAACTCAAATTATAATGCCTGTCTTTGAAACAGGAGAAAATGCTGGTTACCAGAATTTTCTGCCTTTCCCACAAGGTTTTCAAAAGGCTTTTCTTTTAGGTCCGTTAGACTCGAAAGTGTATGATGAATTTAGTCAGTATACTCTTATACAGCGTAGTACCCTCAAATTTCGGCTTATCTACTTTTTAAGGTATATCTAAATGACTTTGTCAAAAAATCAAAAAATATTTCTACTATTATCAAGTCAAAAACCTTCGACGAAAGAGCCAAGGGCCATAGGGATCGTCTGTAGATATTGTTCATCATTTGCCGAAGTCCAAATCTTAGACTTAACCTTTTTTTAAAACTACTTGCAGACGACCAAAAAAAAAAATGTTTTCTGAAAAAGTAGAAAACAGTGTGGAAAAGGAAAGTTGCCGGTTTACACAAAGTTTTCAACATCTAGCCCGGGATTTGATGGTAAACGGACAAACCTCACCAGTAAAAAGTTACCATTCACCGGTATTTAAAAAGTTGGAAAACAACGGGTCCGGAATGATGTCTGCGGCATTGGAAACATTAACTTTTCCAATAGAAAACAAGCATTTGTAAGTTATTGATTGTCAATTTGCAAAATTATTTTAGAAAGGAAATCGTTTATCTTCTGTAATAATCAATACGAACTTTGTCGTATGGGAATTTCTTTTTTTTTTATCCAGTAGGTATACTTTCGGACATGTCATATATTCGGATACAATTTTACATGAGCCATGAGGAACTGACTTGGTTCGTTTCCGGCTCCATCCGGTCAGTATTAACTTTGAAAGTGAAGAACTGTGCAGAAAGATAGCAATTTTTTCCTAATATTCTCTATTTCAGCCCTTTGTTTGATAAAGAAAATAAGGTTTGTGTTGTGTCTGTGGTGGGGAAGGGAAGCAGACGAGTGTTCACATCTAAAGCTTCATTGCTAAATCCAGTTCTTGATGCTGATATTTTTAAGGTAGGCCTATATTTCAGCATTTTCACTCTTCATCACATCAGAAATGTAGACTTGTCCAAATTGAAAGTGTTTACAGATGACAAATGTTGCTCAAATAATGGAAACCCTGTGGGAAAAAGACAATATGCTGATTACAAGCATTTTCTCCTTTTTCGCACAAAGTTTTCAAAAGGCTTCTTTCTCAGAGTTGTTAAAGACTGGATTGTGTAGTAAAGGGGAAAGTCATTCAGAGTTCCCGATCACGCAAAATCATACATGAAACACGTACAAATGAAATAAAAAACATACAAAATAACAAACCTATACATGAAATCACGCACAAAAATATGAAGATCGAAAAAAAAAGCATAACGGCTCACGTAAAAACGATTTTCAGAAAATGTAAATCATCATAAAAATTTGGGATTTCCAGCTTTCTATTTTTAGAACATTTACATGGTCGGCATACTCGGTCTTTATTGCTGTGATCAATAATTGCAGACTGGGACTCGTTTATTTCCGAAAATTATCCGTTATTCAGCTGTCCTATTTTTAACACAGTCTATGAAAAAGCGTTTTTTCGACATCAACGTCTTTCGTCTGTAAAATAACATTGGGAATTGCTCAGAAATGCAGCACTTTGGAAGCTTTCGGATTTCAGAATTCGGGTTCCCGTAAGCAAGCAAGGTATACTAATTGCAGAAACATTCAAAATATAGAAAACAGAATTCATATTGAGTACAGTAGTCTTCAGCCAGACTTTGAAATTGACTCTGTTGTACAAGAGGCATGTGAAAAGATGGGCATAAAGACTACTTGTTAACACTTTGCAAAACAATTCTTTTACTGTAAGTTACATGTAAAAATGTACATTGACTTAGTTTATCTATACATGTATATGACTATTCTTCACCTTAAAGAGACGGAAGCATTTGAGAAAATAATTTAGAGTTGTAGATCTACTAGACTAGTTTTCTTAAATTTGTACCCCCCATTTTTTCTTTTTATACCCCCATTTTTCAATTGTAGGGGGTACAAAACCCCCAAATAAAAATTTCAGTGGGAACACTGTCATTCATAGGTGACAAAGTTGATGACTAACATACGTGGCCATTTGCAGACAACAACTGATGGCTGTTCTTCATTTAAAAAAAAGGCGGGGGTGTAAAAAATGTTGTGAGATAAATAAGAAAAGTTTCAAATGCAGCATTTTTTGTTGTCTCTTTCACTACCAAACAAATAAATGAAACTTTTTTAACAGCTACAAACAATGTTCACCTGGAACATGAAGAGTTTTACTTAAGATCTAGAATAGTGTAGTGGACAGTGTAGATCATAGATCAGACCGCACATATTGTGCAGTCTGATCTTGATCTACGCTGTCCACAGAAACTTCTTGTGTCATCTTTAGTATGGAAAAGAAGCCCTCTTCCTCTGAATCTCAAAAAGACATGATTGTTTGTAAGGAGGTGAAAGCAAGATCTCTATTTTTTATATATATATGGTATGACCATTGTAGCCCTGAAATTGCAAAATCTCAGTATGAACTCTTTACAGAACCATAAAATTTTAGACTTGATGAAATTGAGAGCAATTACAGCAACAATTAAATGTAGCTGAAATGATGGTAATTTTTTGTGAGTGTAGAAAACCTTTGGGGAAAGAGAAAATTCTAGTAACCAGGGTTTTCTCCTTTTCCCACACTGTTTTCAAAAGGTTATTTCTTCAGGGTCATAAAAACTTGGAATTTTATAGTAAAGGTTTAATAAGAAACTTACGAAAGATCTGTTTTTTTTTTTCATTAATTTAGCCCTCAGAGGGTCAATGGATCTGGAGTAAATAGAGCTTTCTTATGTCAGACATTACACTCGAACTTCCTAAAATAAACTTATATGCTTATTCTCCTTCTAGGGAGTGAAAGATTTTCTTGAGGACAGACTAAATGAGGTAAGAGTTATTGTAAAGATAAAAGTGACATGTATGCAAAATATGACTTTGTCTTTTTTATAGTAATATTAACAATAGTGTAGAAAAATTGTAGCAATTGCCTATTAACTCTTTACCAGACAAAACTTATAAATGGAATAGTCCAAATTTGAAACCTTTGCAGACAAGAAATCAAATGTGACTTGACTGATAGACATTGTCTGTGAAAGGCTGAAAAGAAATTGTGGTTAAGGAGAAAATACTGTATACCAGCAATTTTTTAAACATTGAAAGAACTGTTCATCAGCATTTTCTACTCTTTATAACAATGTTTTCAAAAGCGTTCTTTCTTAGTTTGATTAACCCTTTACCAAACGGTAAAATTTTAGACTTGCCCAAATTGAAAGCTTTTTCAGGCCACTAAATAAATGTTACTCAAAAATAGAAAATCACCTTTGGAAAGGTAAAAAACATTGTTGGAAAAGGAGAAAAATGCTGGTTACCAGCATTTTCTCCTTTTCCCACAACATTTTCAAAAGACCTTTTTCTTTGGGTTGTTAAAACCCGTGATTGTGTGGTAAAGGGTTAAAAATGGTTCTGTATGGTAAAGGGCTGAGAAACAATGCACTTTTTTTTTTGGGAAAATATGTTTAAGCCAAATGATAAAATTTCAGACTAGACCAAATTGAAAGCTTTTGCAGGAGACAAATCAAATGTAGCTCAGATGATGATTACTGACTTTGATGGGGTAAAAAACATTGTGGGAAAAGAAGAAATACTGGCAACCTGCATTTTCTCATTGCCCCACAATGTTTTCAAAAGATTCCATCTGCAGGGACATTAAAATACAGGATTGTGTGGTTATCGGTTTGAGGGTGCTCTTAAGTTTCTTGTAGTAAGACTTAACTTTAAAGATGTTTATTTGCTGAATTGAGTTAAGTAATGGCTGGCAAGTCATCAGTAATCAAGTCTGAGAAGTGTAGAAAAGAAGAATCTTTAAGGTACTGTACATGTTTTTCTTTAATGGGATCTGTGGCATTTTAACTCTTTACGAAACAACAAAATTTTAGACTTGTCCAAATTGAAAGCACTTGCAGACAACATAATAAACTTGCCTAAAAAATGGAAATTTGTTTTGGGAAGGGTAGAAAACATTGTGGGAAAAGGAGAAAATGCTGGTTAACAGCATTTTCTCCTTTTCCCACGATGTTTTTGAAAGGCTTCTTTCACAGGGTCGTTAAAAGTCGTGATTGTTTGGTAAAGCATTAAGGTGTTTTTTAGATTCTGGGCCGAATTTTCTTGAAGGTTTGTGAGAATGCCTCATGGTCAATAACATGCGATAGTTATATAGGATTGTATTCATATAAGTACGACGACATCCTATTGTCTCTTACCAATTGCAGTCTGACGTTCTCTTATTTAATCACCAAAACCAAGCCTTTTTTTACAGTATGTAACCATTAGGTTTTATTGCCCTTGCAAAGCAAAACTGTATTTAGTAGTATCTGTCACTGTTTCGTGTAAAATTTTGATTCACATTAAAAAGTCTAAATTGACCCCTTGAAAAGCTATCTTTCGCAGGACATAGAAAGTTGTTTTGATCAAGTACATGTACAAGTGGGTTCAATATGAAGTGCTCTTGCAGTAATCTTGTGTTTGTTAATCTTCTTTTTTGATTTATGTGGAGAACAACCATATCAAAACAGTTGTTGTCTCTACAGACAGTATACATCAGTATCTGAGTGCAAAGAACATGCAGTTTGATTTTGATTTTTACTTTGAGCTATGCTGAAATGTTTTTGCAAAGATTATCTTGAAATTGTTATACAGCAAACTCTTTTCCAAATGACAAAATTTGTTTTTGGAAAGGTAGAAAACTCTGTTGGTAAAGGAGAAAATGCTGGTAACCAGCATTTTCTCCTTTTCCTATAAAGTTTTCAAAAGGCTTCTTTCTCAGCATTGTTAAAACTGGGGATTGTGTTGTAAAGATTTAACTTAGCATAGGTAGTTCTGTATTTGTGTTGAAATATTTTGGCTTCACTGGCCAAAGGCCAGCAAACTTATGTCATGGCGCTGTGTCCTTTCAAATAACACATGGAAAAAAACTGTATTTATGTCCCTTGTTTACCCGCTTCCTTTTGAAAATGTAACATCCCAGGGTGTTAGATGAAGAATACTTGATGTGTCTGGTTTTGTTTATTAAACACTCTATGGGTTAAGGAAAAAGCTGAATCAAGAACAACTTGTTAACCCTTATCACGCCACATGTAAGTTGTTGACAATAACAAAAAAAAAATTGTTAAATTACTTGACATCGAATGGGTTTTATATGACTTAGTCAAAAGATAGAGCAGAGGAGAGTGTAGGGCAAGATCAGACTGCATGTATGTGAAGGCTGATCTTGCTTTGCACTCTGTGCAAAATATATCAGTGGTTGCAAAAAGCAGGATAAGAGTTAACCCTTTACTACATGACAATATTTTAGGTTGGTCCTAATTGAAAGCATTTTATACACAACAAATTAAATGTGGCTCAGTTGATTAGATATGTTTCTGAAAGGTCAGAAAACATTGTGGGAAAAGAAGAAAATGCTGGTAACCAGCATTTTCTCCTTTTCCCACAATGTTTTCAAAAGTCGAGTTTCCTAGGATTGTCAAAAAACTCAGGATTGTATGGTAATGAATTAAATACATTCTGAATCAAATTTGTCCTTTTTGATACAGGGAGAGATAGAGTGTTTCTATGACTCAGACAGCAATGTGATTTACCTGCATCACACCTGTTTACAAGACACTTACAGATTGACTGCAGTTTGTCAACAACTCTATAAAGCTAACAACAAGGTATATGAACTATCTGCTTTGTATACACTTATATGACTGTTTACCAAACAAGCCGGAGTTTTAATGACCCTGAAGAAGAAAGCTTTTAGAAAACATTGAAGGAAAAGGAGAAAATGCTGGTCACCAGCATTTTCTCTTTTTTTCTACCATGTTGTCTACTCTTCCAAAAACAAATTTTAATTTTTCAGTCATGCTTATTTTATTTTCTGCAATGCTTTCAAGTTGGACAAGACTTAAATTGGTAAAAAATTAAGTTGCATTTTGATTGACGAAAAATAAAGAGAAATTGATAAATTTTATCAAATCTAGACTCATCCAAATTGAAAGTATTTGCAGTTTACCAGTGTTGCTCAAATTAATGGGGTAATCTTTAAAAAGGCTTGCACCTTGTGGTAAATTGAGAAATAACTGGAGATGAGCAATTACTCTTTTTACCATTATGGTGTGGCATTTCTCATGTATTGAGCGCTAACTACTGTTGATAAACTGTATTTTAAATGGATGTTCAGCGTTTTCTGCTGCAAATTTGATTTAACCCTTTACATCACAATCATGAATATTAACGGTGCTGAGAAAGAAGGCTTTTCATTTTTACCCCTGAAATACATTATCAACCTTTGGCACTTGAAATAAGCTTTTCACAATAGCATTGTCAGGTCATACTCAGGGTATAAAACATTTTTGAAAATCAGAATGAAGGAAAGCGTACATGTACTTTGTACAGTGATACACTCAAAAAACAATATTCTCTGGCAAAAAGGGGTTCAATGCATCTCCATGATGCATGATACCTAGCAAGTCATCACATAATTATGGATCCATAAAATCCATTTCGTTAAACAAATCACTGAATCATGAGGTAGAATGGTCCTGTGACATGCAGAAAATTGTCCAGTAACAAAAAAGTTTCAACCTAGGTTAGTGGGCCAATACTTTCTGCAGATGCATTAATCTCCCTTTTCACAGAGCATGGCTCGAATTAGCTTTCACAGATAATGGCCCAAACATTTAAGTTTGCCTTATTCATAATTTTCACTCTATTTTCTAAGTTCTGTTTGTGCATTATTTCAGGACTTTGAGGCCATATGGCAAAGAGAAGACTGTCACTATGCCAAAAGTCTGTTGTTATTGTTTCAACTCTCTCACATCATTGTGGTAAGGTGCATTTCAAGACTTTCATTTGCTGTATGTTTGTATATTTAATGTGGCAAAAGTGCTTGTACCTTTACCAAATAATCCTCCTTTTCAATGACCCAATGGAAGAAGGCTTTTGATAACATTATGGGAAACTATAACCTCTTATTCGATGAAAAGATTTTAGACTTGTCCAAATCTAAAGCATGTCCTGAGGACAAATCAAATGTGGCTTAAATAAAGGGATGTGTCTTTCAAAGGGTAGAAAAGGCTTTTGAAAACACTGTGTGAAAAGGAGAAAATGTTGCCAACATT
The DNA here is from genome assembly GCA_946811185.2 of Hippopus hippopus. NCBI lineage: Eukaryota > Metazoa > Mollusca > Bivalvia > Cardiida > Cardiidae > Hippopus > Hippopus hippopus. Next base: position 23,928,454 of record OX328111.1, on the reverse strand, counting down.
TTCTCCTTTTCACACAGTGTTTTCAAATGCCTTTTCTTCTCAGGGTCTTGGGAAGATAGGATTGTTTTTGAAAGGGTTAAAGAAATACAGATGCTGAAGCAGATATCGTTTGGTGATTAAAGGCTATAAAACCAGATACCTTAGTCAAAGCAAAAATTTTCATTTTCAATAGGTAGGAAAGTCCAAACATTGCTCATTTAAGGCTGTTTTTGTAACAAAATCTCAACAATTAATGAAGTATACAAATTTAAGAACGAATTGCATATCTAGTGCTGTCTAATCTTGATACACATTTTCTGCTTACTGAGTATTGTAAAAGCTTATCCTTAATAATGATCAAATTTTGAATAATTTCAAATTGACAATATCTAGAACAAAGACAAGGAGATGTAGACATGATCAATTGTTCATCAAAAGCAGTTTCCTCCATTTGCCATACCTTTTCAAAAGAGATCAGCAGTTGTAGTATTTCAATTCTTTTGTTCACGGACATCCTACATAAACCTTTTACCATACAATCCCAAGCTTTGATGACCCCAAGGAAAAGGACTTTTGAAAATATTGTGGGAATAGGAGAAAATGCTGGTAACCAGCATTTTCTCCTTTTCCCACAATGTTTCCTACTCTTTTAAAGAAAAAGTTCTTAATTTGTGGAATATTTATTTTGTCGTCTGCAAATGCTTTCAGTTTTGACCAGTCTAAGATTTTGTTGTTTGTTAAAGAGCAAAACAGAGGCTTTTAACCTTTAGAGCGCCAAATAAACCCAGCAAACATTTTTGGTCTAGAAATAAAAGCCACTTACAAGCTAATTTTCAAGGTTGCCATTGCCTATGCCTGTAGTGTTTCTGCAAAGCAGATATTGTAGATCAAAGATCTGACTGCACTTTTTGTGCAGTCTGATCTTGATCTGCTCTTGCTGCAAAGGCAACAATAGTCGCTAAAGCTGGTTCAAGGGTTAATGTAACTATATTTTCAGGTCTCACATCCCGGATCATCTTTTGATGTGACTTATATTCGATTATTCCGCATTATTGACAATATTAGGTAAGTCCGTAAGAGGTCTCTCCCTTGCCAAACAATGTCTGTGTTTTAATGACCCTGGGAGAGAAGGCTTTTGAAACATCAAGGTTACCAGCATTTTCTTCTTTTCCAACAAAGTGCTCTATCCTGTCAAGACATCATCATTTGATCCACATTGTACTTGTGGTCAGCAAATGCTTTCAGTTTGGAACAGTAAAAAAAGTTGTCATCTTGTAAAGGATTAACTGTTTACCATGCAATCCCAACATTTAAGAAAATGCTGGTTACCACAATGTTTTTAAAAACCTTCCAGCTCAGAGTTGTTAAAACATGGGATTGTTTGGTAAAGGGTTAAACAATATGGGAAAAAGATGAAATGTTGTAACCAGGATTTCTCCCTTTCCCACAATGATGTCAAAGGCAAAAACCATAGTTTGAGTCACAAATGCTTTAGGGTTAAAGTGTTTTTTCCAGAAACTGAAGGTAAAAAAAAAAGGGGGGAGGGGGAGGGAGGGGGTCCCGGGATCCCCCCCTTCATCTTAAATAAAAAAATAGGCGGGGATTTTCAGGCAGGACAATTTTCGAACAGGTAGAAAACATGTAGCTTATAAAACAGACACTTATTTCTGTCGAAGACTATGATATACTGTAGACTGACACACCTGTTTACATATCAAAAAACAGTTTCTGGAATATCCCTCTCTTGAAACTTACTTTTAATTCATTTTTGAATATTAAACATGAGTAAGACAGTAATAAAATTCATTCTAATAAAATTCATGCTCTAACAGTAGTCTAAGACTAGTTAAAATTGGCATTCTGGACTTGGTCGTTTCGGAAGTTGGCTGTTTTCAAGGGAGGCTATTTTAATAGACAAAATCTGTTGCAAAACAGTTTCAGTGATGATACTGTTTTATTCAAAACAGTAATATTCTTAGCAATGCAAGAGTAAATTCTTTTTGGCATGTTTTCATTGTTATTTTTACGCAGGACTGTCATGCATTGGGCCTAAAGTTATGCAGGATCAGAAATTAAGAAATAGCACGAATTCCGCAGTTGCGCGTCCTAGAATAGGCACTGGGCTAAGACAAAGTATAATTTTGTCTTCTGATAAAGAGTTAAAAAAGCGCAAAATGAAATTTAATCCTCAACTGTATATATTTTTATACAGTACATTTGCTTTGAATATTGATCAGTGATCAGAATGCACAGTTATGCAGTCTGATCTTGACCTTTATTGGTTGCAAATATATCAGATTTTGCCCCTGGCATTTGAAGAAAATCTTACTTACTAAGATAGGGTTTTTTTTTTTTTTTTTTTATGTTAACAGACTGAAAGTTCAAAAGTGCTTATCAGATCAGCTTGCTGACTTTCCTGTGACCAAGGACTGGAAGATCAATGGAAGGCCGTGCTCGCCCAGGGTTCTCTTTGTCTTTGAAATGTCTGCCATTGAATACGACCCCGAGGAGGTGATAGAAACATTGGGACACAGAACAAGACCACAGGTTAGGTTACCATGGTTCCTAGCTATGTAGAGAATGTCAACCCTTTACCTAACATTCCGATCTTTTAACCCTTTACCGCATGATCCTGAGTTTTAACGACCCTGAGGTGAAAGCCTTTTGAAAACATTGTGGGAGAACGAGAAAATGCTGGTAACCAGCAATTGTACCTTTTCTCACAATGTTTTCTATCTGTCTGAAGACAAAATCTATAATTTGAGTCATGTTAAATTTGTCAACTGTTCTTGCTTTCAATATCAAGTGGTTAAAAAAATGATTGTGTGGTAATGGGTTAATGACCTTTGGGAGAGAGGCTTTTGAAAACATTGTGGGAAAAGGAGAAAGTGTTGGTAACCAGCATTTTCTCCATTTCCTACAATGTTTTCTATCCTATTAAAGACAATTCCCATTGTTTAGGCAACTTTTAATAAGTCATCTGCAAATGCTTTAAATTTGGGCAAGTCTCAGACTGTATTGGTTGGTAAAGAGTAAGTTAATCATGGTTCGCACAGGTCTTGAAAAACCCTTGAATTTGATCTCTGCCTTATAAAACCCTTAAAAATGATTAACTGCCTTATAAAACCCTTAAAAAGTACAGAAAGTCCTTAAAAAACCCTTTAAAATAGTTTCCCGAGTGAGCTGTAGTTTTATTGCTGGCCGGTCTTAAATATTAGACCTTTCAAGTACACAAAGATAATGGGTACCAGTCTATTATGACATGGGTATACACTTCTACCCGTCCTAATGGTAGCAGAAATACTTGAAAGAGGAAAGCGGGATACCACACAATGATGCGGTATAAAATACGGATCCTTTTCTATGTCGTCTTCGCGAAAAATCGGATGCATTAAAACTGAATCACGACGAGTTCTCCAACGAAACTATCATTTGAATTTAACTTTTTTTTTGAAAACGAGAAGAAAATGGATATTTAGATGCTTCATCAAGACAAATGGGATAAAAGTTGAAATTGGCGTTTTTCCGCGACGAGCGGAACTAAAGACGTAGTTTTATACATGATCAAAGAAAGTAGACGCTTTACTATTCATGATTAATAAGCGTTTCAAAAACGTTGAGTGCATGAATCAGCTCTTTTGAATACGTAATCGGCGATCGTCTGCGAGGGAAAAATCTTCAACCATGGGAAAGTGTGTTTTCAGTAAAAAGTGGATGACAGACCAGAAATACAAATCGTGGGTCAGAGAATTGAAGTCCGACAAATACAGCGTAATTTGTTGTCTTTGAAATAAGATAATAGACTTAGGAGAGCATGTCCTGAACTCGCATATGAAAAGTAAGAAGCACATCCGATGTACTGCCGCAACTATGACGACACCTATTGCAGCAGCTTTTAAAAGTGCACCAAAGGCAAGTGTAGACCCTGTTCATAGTACTGCTGCCGAATTAACTATCCCCTTACCAACAGATGATGCCCAGTCGGGTAACATTCCCACACAAGCAAACACTGCAACATTAGACTTGTTTGTTTCACGGAATGACACATTGAAAGCTGAAATTTTGTGGACTTTACACACTGTCACCCAACACTGTTCATTTAAGTCCCATGATGATGTATCAAAACTGTGCAGAAAAAAAGGGTCAAATAACACTTGTTAGACACTCAAGTTGTTTGAGAAAACATTCAAAAGAGAAGGAAGAGGAACTTAAAAAGGTTGAAGAAGACATCACCAAGATGGTGGGTTCATTAAAGCAATAGGTAGTGAAGATATTTGGTATTGCCATTGTTATAGATAGTTACACTGTTATAAACTGTATGAAACTAATATTTGTGCATATATTTATAGTGTTTTGTCAGCCTTAAATTTCAAGTTTGAGTCCTTAAAAAATCCTTAAAAAACCCGTAAATTTTTCTATCAGTATTTTGTATGAACCATGAATAACTTATAACTCTTTATTGATTAAATTTGCATTTACTTATCGTCACCACTAGTTGCCCATATGGGCAAGGCTGTTAGTTTTCTGGATTACAAATTAAGGCCTTGTTAGCACATGATGATGGTCTGTCAAGTGTACTACAATGTTGATATTATAGCTTTCAAATGCCTAATTCTTCAGCACTATATATATAAACTCAACCTCTTTCCCCACCTGAAAATACAATCCACTGAAAATCAGGAAGATTTTTATTTATTTTTATCTAATAGGCTTTACTAAATAAGCAGAATATATAGATACGAGATCAGACTGCATGTTCTTTGCAGTCTGATCTTGATCTATGCCATCTGCAAAAGCCCCTGTCTTTATCTATGGTGCTGAAAGGGTTAACTTTATGAATATTTCTTTTACAGAAAATACATCCGATAAAGAAGTTACAACATTGTATGGAGGACCAAATCTATAATTTGTTGAGAAAATCTAGAGTAATAACAAATATCAGGTATGACTGAATGTTTCTTTTATTGACTCGCCAAGCCTGGACAGCTCAGTAGGTAGTGTACAGGACTTGAACGGGGTCGCAGGTTTGATACCCTGCTCAGCTAATTTCTTTCTGAGGATTGATGATAGTCATTTTGACAGGATTCATTTCTCTCCCACTGCTGACCGTTGTTTCAACGATGGTTATGTGGGAAAGCAGCCAGTGGCTTGGAAAGAATATTGTGTGGAGTACTGGTAAAAGAAACAGAGGCATGGATAGGTGCACTGGCTGCTGCGATATAACTGATATAACAGTGTTAAACACCAAGTAATCAATCAATTGTTTTCACTCTTTACCAACAGAGGGAAAGAGAAATGTAGCCGATGACTTTGTTATTGTTTGATAGAAAAATGCATGTGTAAGGAGAAAATTCTAAGTACTTTAAGGAAAACTTTGAAAAATATCTGTTTAGAATAAAGATAAACACATGAATTAACTCTAAACTTTTGCTGGACATTTCCATGTTTTAATGATTTTGAGAAAGAAAGTTTTTGAAAACATTATGTGAAAAGAAGAAAATGCTGTTAGTCAGCATTTTCTCCTTTTCACATAATATTTTCCAAAAGCCCTCTTTGTCAGGGCTGTTAAAATTTGGGATCGTTTGATAAAGGGTAGATTAACTGATAAATATCAAAGTCAATAAATGTCATTCTTGTATGAAACAGAACTTTGAAAAATATCCTTTTGAGTTAGGTATAAATGTTGAGTTAAAAATCTAACACACTTAGGAAATTTTGATCAATTACGAGCATTGCAAAGGTTTCTGCTCAGTACTGAGTGTTTAATAGAGCAGAATAGACTATTTTATCTAAAAAGACATTGTTAGAGTACATAACACAAATATGAATTTTTAATAGTGCTAGTGCTAAAACAGCTATATACTTTGATTGTTGCCTCTTACTTTCAACATGACCTCTTGAACTAAAAGAGAATTATGACAAACAAAGAAATAGGTCACGATGAACATTTTGTCCCATTGACACATACATGTAGTTTCATAAAGCTCATCATAAATGTGTCAGAAAAAAAAAATGTAGAAGATTTTGTTTTCAATCCCTTGTAACATTTACTAAAGGGGACTAAAGGCTTGTGCCTTACCTGCACATAGTTCTTTTTCTTTCCTTCAAAATCAGCTTTAGTTAACACAAAAACTACATGAACCACACTAACCCTTTACCAGCTGATAAAATTTTAGACTTGTCTAAATTGATAGCATTTGCAGATGGCCAATTAGATGTGGCTCAAATCATGGTTTTGTCTTTCAAAGGGTTGAAAACCTTGTGGGAATAGATGATAATGCTGGTTATCAGCATTTACTTATTTTCCGACAGTGTTTTCAAAAGCCTTCTTCCTTTGGGGTCATTAAAACATGGGTTTGTGTGATGAAGGGTAACCCCTTTTTATCATTTCACCAGAATATATTCTTTTCTCTTGAAGGCAACTCCCAAGGTTTAACCACTGCTAACTTGTCAAGTACAAATACTGTTTTTTTGCCCTTTCTTTCTGTCTGGTTGGTACTTGAATTATAACAAGTACGGTAATCCTTGATTGTTTGTATTTCAGCAATAACTCGCTGTTTGCTGTACCAGCCAATCAAGAGTTTGTATATTTAGATGTCCTCAAAAATGAGGCTGCTGATCCAACCTCCTTCTTCCTACAGATGATAAGAGAAAACTGTACTGTGAAAGAGTCTGGTAAGTTTTTGATTTGTTACATTAGGGGTTAATTTTAAATGTGCTTCAAATTAGCCCTGAACAACACAATCCTGAGTTTTGAGGAATTTCCCTTTACCACACAATCCCAAGTTTTAGTGACCTCTAGGAAACAGACTTTTGAAATCATTGTGGGGAAAAAGGGAAAATGCTGGTAACCAGCATTTTGTCTTTTTCCCACAATCTTTTCTACACTTTCAAAGACATGACATATTATTCAAGCCACCATCAATTTATTGCCTTTAAGGTTTTCAGTTTTGACATGTTTTATCTCTTTACCAGACGAACATTTTTAGACTGGCTCGAATTTAAAGTATATAGAGATTACAATCTAGATGTGACTCAAATTTTGAGATTTGTCAAGGAATTGACAAATAAAAGTTGTTGGAAAAGGAGAAAAAGCTGATTACTAGCATTTTGTCCTTTTTGCACTATGGGTCCTTTCTTCAGGGTTGTTAAAATACAAGAATGTGTAGAAAAGGGTTTAAAGGTGGCAAATGTGTGAAGGAAAATAAAAAAAAATATTTTTTTACTTTCTCAACAGTTTGGAATATATTGTGGGAAATGGAGCTAGTGCTCGTCACAGACAATCACACTTATGTTCAAGTTTTTCACTTGTAGAGTCAGATTCACCTAGAACAAAGAGCTACCAGACAAGTCGCAGGGCCCAGACAGGACCCAGTGAAAAGGCAAGATCACCTGTATCCTCAAAGTCAGGCGGGGAGCTCAGTTTTAAGGAGTTTTTGTGGGAACATATTGATACAGCCTTTAACAAAGGATTTGATGACAATGTAGGGAGGCATCCAGTAGCTGCAACTTTTGAAGTAAGTTATTTATAGACTATGTGCAAGACTTTTGATGCCATTTGTTTGTTTGTTTGCTTGTTTAACTCTTTACCACACAGTCCCAAGTTTTAACGACCCTTGGAAGGAGAGCTTTTAAAAACATTATGGGAAAAGGTGAAAATGCTGGTAACCAGCATTTTCTCCTTTTCCCACAATGTTTTCTCCCCTTTCCATAACAAATTTCAGTTTTTGAGTCAGAGTTATTAGGTAAAGAGGTAATTGATATTTACCTAAAATTGGTGTTTTACACTTATTTCAGCATTATTTCAGCTATATCATGGCAGCCAGTGCCCCCATCAATGTTTCTCCAGAGTTGCGTTTACCATTTCCAAAAAACAAACAATACCTCTGTTAATGCCTGAAAAATACAGTCCATTGAAACTCAAAAAGATGTTTATCTTGGAGGTTTGATTAAACAAATGGACAGAATAGATCCAAGATCAGACTGCATGTTCTTTGTTTTTTGCTGTCTTTACATTTTCTGCATGTCAAAGAACAATTCAACCTCCTGATTCAGTCAGTTGTTAGACTACATGGATGATAGAGATCAATGATTACTGTATACGTATGCAAATTACCGATTACGGACATCTTGCATATGGAAATGTTTGCAAATTCAAGACATTCGTTATTTGTTGGTATACCTTTGGTAAAATACGCAAACAGAAAAGTTTGCAAATTGTTTGATTTCGCGAAATCGCAAAAAATTCCATGTCACAAAAATTTCCACTTATACAGTATGTGATTGCTTGCTTGGTATTATGCATCACAGAGATGCATTAAACCCTATTTGCCAGAGAAAAGCCCACTTAATTAATTACTCAAGTATTCTCTCTGTATCACAGTTGCCAACTTGCAAGACCTGGATTGCAATAGCTTCAAGATTATACAACTTTTTCTTTGCTGAAAGACTGGACTCAAAGCTACAGTCCCCATTTAACACTCTGAAATCATTGATGGAGACAGACACTCGTTTTTCAGAGAAGTACAAGTTCAACCCTTAATTATACAATTCTGAGTTTCAATGACCCTGAGAGAAATAAAGCTCTTAAAAATATTGTGAGAAGAGGAGGAAATGCTTATAGCCAGCATTTTCCTCTTTTCTTACAGTATATTTTACTCTGTCAAAGACAGATCTAATTGTTTAACTCTTTACCAAACAATAAAATTCTAGACTTGTCCAAATTGAAAGCATTATGCAGAAGACAAAATGAATGTGACTGAAAATTTAAAATTGTTTTGAGAAGGGTGGAAAACAGTGTGGGAAAGGGAGAAAATGCTGGTTACCAAAGGCTTCTGTCTTGGGGTTGTTTGACGGGATTGTGTGGTAAAGGGTTAAGACAGGTCTGATTTGTTTCATGCAGATACTTTAGATTCAGACATATCTAGGAATTTTGTCATTAAGTTTGGGTTGATATACTTTTATGTCATGGAGCAGACTCTTTTTTTTTTTAAATAAATGGCAAATAAGCAGATTAAGTTGTCACTCCACCTTTGGCAAAATGCAAGGGAATGCTCCCCCCCTGAATGCTTACATTGTGGATGCAACTGGCACTTAGACTTTCAATTTGGTTTAGTCCAAAATTTTGTTGTTTGTAAGGAGTTAAACATCACATCCTTATTTTAGCATCATACTTTGTGTATAACAAACTACATTCAAGTATTGTAGTATCTCTATGAGCCTAAAGGAGGCTTTTGAAAACATGTTGGAAAAAGGAGAAAATGCTGGTTACAAATATTTTCCTTTACCACAATGTTCCTACCGTGTTGCCCTTTTTCTATACAGTCCTAAGTTTCAATGACCTTAAGAAAGAAGCCAGTAGAAAACGTTACGGGAAAGGAGAAAATTTCTCTCAATGTTTTCTACCTATTCAAGGACAAAATTAATACCATTTATTAGTTGAAAGTTCTTTGAATTGTCTTTTGTAAATTCTGTCATTATGGAAAAGTCTAAAATCTTGACACATGATAAAGAATCATAGACAACAGTTTATTCTTGTCATTTGGGCCATTTTTGCAAATGCTTTCAATAGGGGGCCCGCCCGGGTGGCTCAGTGGTGAGCGTGTCGGACTCATGACCTGGTGGCTGTGAGTTCGATACCTGGTTGAGGCGAACCCTCTTTCCGGCGTATTTTCGCCTCTCACCTCTGCTGAAGCATGTGAGAAAAGTAGTCGGTGGCTTTGGAAAAAAAGTTGTGTTAGTACTGGTGTAAGAAAGCCAGGAAACACATGTGCGTCACCGACCACCATGATATGACCTCAGCTGTTAAAGTGGCGTTAAACCTCAATACAACCAACCAACCAACTTTCAATAGGAATCCATCAGAAATTTCAAGATGATTTTACTCTCTACCGCACAATCCCGAGTTTTAATGACCTCTGAGGAAGAGGACTTTTGAAAACCTTGTGGGAAAGGAGAAAATGCTGGTAACCAGCATTTTCTCCTTTTCCCACAATGTTTTACCCTATTAGAAAACTTTCCAGATGTGTAAACTATTTACCACACAATCCTGAGTGTTAATGACCCTGGGGAAAAGGATTTTTGAGACCATTATTAGAAAAGGAGAAAATGCTAGTAACAAGTATTTTCTCCTTTTCCAACAATGTTTTCTACCTCATCAGACAACTTAAATTCATTTGTATCAATTTTATGTTTGTCATGTACAAATGCTTTCTAATTGGACCAGTCTAGAATTTTGTCTATTTGTAATGAGTTAAAAAATTTCAGTTTGTGTGAAAATGAGACCATTTATTTATTTTCAGTCGGTGCAATAAGGTACTACCTGTTGCAGAAAGTTCCTATCAAGAAGGTCTACCTGCTAATTATACAACCCATTATCACCTAACAAAGGTACTATCATTAACCCTTTACCACACCGTCACGAATTTTAACAACCCAAAGGAGAAAAGGCTTTTGAAAACATTGTTGGGAAAAGGAGAAAATGCTGGTTCCAGCATTTTCTCCTTTTCCCAAAATATTTTCTGCTCTGTAAAAGACAGTTTCCATCATTTGAGACACGTTTGTCGTCTGTAAATGCTTCAAAAATGGACAAGTGTAAAATTTTGATGCCTGATTATGCCCCTCTTCAACGAAGTGGGGGTATATTGCTTTGCACATGTCGGTCGGTAGACCAAACCTTGTCCGGATGATAACTAGATACAGAATTGACCAAGGTTCGTCAAATTTGGCACAGACATGCGTCTCGGAGTGTAGATGATCCCTATCGATTTTGAGGTCAATTAGTCAAATGTCAAGGTCACAGTGACCGTCAACATGTTGATATATAGACCAAACCTTGTCCGGATGATAACTAGACACAGAATTGACCTAGGTTTGTCAAATTCGGCACAGACATGCGTCTCGGAGTGTAGATGATCCCTATTGAGTTTGAGGTCAATCGGTCAAATGTCAAGGTCACAGTGACCGTCAGCATGTTGATATATAGACCAAATCTTGTCCGGATGATAACTAGACACAGAATTGACCTAGATTCGTCAAATTTGGCACAGACATTTGTCTTGGAGTGTAGATGATCCCTATTGATTTTGAGATTAATCCATCAAAGGTCAAGGTCACAGTGGCCTTCAACTTAATGGCATATAACCCAAACCTTGTCCAGATGATAACTAGACACAGAATTGACATAGGTTCTTCAAATTCTGTACAGATATTCATCTCGGAGTGTAAATGATCCCTATCGATTTTGAGAGTAATCCATCAAAGGTCAAGGTCACAGTGACCTTCAACTTAATGATATATAGACCAAACCTTGTCCAGATGATAACTAGACACAGAATTGACCTAGGTCCTTCAAATATCTGTACAGATATTCATCTCGGAGTGTAAATGATCCTTATCGATTTTAAGGTTAATCCGTGAAAGGTCAAGGTCACAGTGACCACCAGATGATTCAGGGCCCGTGCTGCCGTTCGCCACTTGAGCCATTTGCTCAAAAAAAGTTAAAGTGTCTCAAAAATCATCATATGTGTCTCAACTTGTGGCTCCAACATTTTATTCGCGTATTATCTGGGATGTAGTAAGCATCGAAGTTGACTGGGAAAAAGCGGAAGTCGAACGCGCGTGCCGAGAAGAAAATCGATAACCCAGTTTGTGTATCGGCGACTGTTTACAATCTTGTATGTATACACATGGCGGTGTGTATAATTATGTGAACTGTTGACAGATTATCACGTTTAACAATTGAAGTGGGCTATAAATCAAAAAGACGACATTGATATTTCCCAATCAATTTTTTTGATATCAGTTAATGAACCATGCCACTTCCTGTATCAATGTGGCAGTAGTGGGGCATGACTGTTTTACAAACAGACATCTTGTTACGAGTTAACTCATTATTAAGCAACTCTGAGTTTCAACAATTCCAATGAAGAGAGTCTTTGAAGACATGGTAGGGAAAGGAAAAAAGGCTTGAATGTTCTCTTTTTCATGATGTTTTCTAGCCAGTCAAAGGCAAGTGCTATGATTTAAACAACATTTGAATTATTGTATGCAATTATTTTCAATTTGAACAAGTTGATACATGTAGTTCTGTCATCTATTAAAGACTTAACTCTCATCTGGTTAAGGATCATCAGTAAATATTCAGTAACATCGACGTTTTCGTAAAGGCTATTTGGCCAATCTCGGCAGCTTCTGTCTTTTAATATGAGAGTTAGGGGCCATAGGCCCACTAACTCATCGGTAAATATCGTGTAACATCGAGGCTTTCATAAAGGCTATTTGCCCAATCTCGGCAGCTTCTGTCTAAAAATATTTAGAGTTAGGGGCCGTAGACCTTAAATGGTAGATTTGTCCATATTAACCCATTACCAAACAGCAAAATTTTAGACTTGTCCAAATTGAAAGTTTTTGAAGTAGACAAATTTACTTTTATTCAAACGGCTTGACTTGCCTTTGGAAGGGTAGAAAACATTGTGGGAAAAGAAGAAAATGCTGGTTACCTGCATTTTCTTCTTTTCCCAAAATGTTTTCAAAAGCGTTCTTTCTGAGGGTTGTTAAAAGTCGGGATTGTGTGGTGAAGGGTTAAACATTTACAGGGTACAAACAAAATGTGGCTCAAATGATGTGATATGTCTTTACCTCTTTAACAAATGACAGAAATGTACACTTGACCAAATTGAAAGTACATGTATTTGTGGACAAAATATTCGATGTTGCCGAAATAATGGAATTTGTCTTTGATAGGGTCTTTATGACGGAACTTTATCAAATTTTGTTATCAAATTGTAGCACTCTGTCTCATAAAGACATACAAATTGTCATACAGTATCAAGATCTAATCCCAAATTCAATACTTTGATGTAAAATTGGAAGTCACGTAAAAGTGCAAAAGTACTAAAAAGTACTTATTTTATTAAGCTGGTCCTGCTTTGACCCCTGTTCCACCAAAGTGATGTTGTTAAATTTTACAGAAATGTAATAGTTAATCATTTATTAATCTGTCCAGCTTTAAGCCCTGTTCCACCAAAGTGATGTTAAATGTTACAGAAATATAATTGTGAGTGGTTCTCTGACTAAAGAGGGGTTTAACCCATTTCTGTGATGCATGATACCAAGCAAGTCTTGCATAATTATGAATCCATAAAATCCATTTTGTCTAACAACCAACATGAGGCAGAATGGTTTTTGGACATGCAGAAAATTTACAGATAGCAAAGTTTCAAGCCATGTTAGCCTGCATGGTGGATACTTTTTGCAGATGCATTAAACCCCCTTTTCATAGAGCATGGCCAGTATTTTGGTTGGTAATTTACATTAACCAGGATTATATGACCATTAATTTAAAAGCAGAGTGTATAGATGAAGATCAGTTAATCACATGAGACTGTATAAAGGTCTTCATTTTTCCATTGTTTTGAACAGTTAGCTCAAGCCAAGAAAGTATTTAGCCAGTTTGCTAGAGGTCCGGCCTGTGACAAGTATTTAAAGCAGCTAGAGGACTCGTGTGAGCGGATCTGGAAAGACGGAAAACAGCTGTGTGAAGAGGTCAGCCTGATGGGAAATCCCTGCATTAGTCCAGTAAGTAGATCTAACTATCTTGTGTAACTTACTTCCAATCGACAAAATTCAGCACTGTCCAAAATGAAAACATCTGCAAACAACAAATTAAATATTTCTCCAAACATGAAAGCTGCTAACCAAAGACAGAAAGCAGGGAAATGGAGAAAATGCTGGTTAGCAGCATTTTTTCCTTTTCTCACAATGTTTTCTAAGGGCTTCTCCATCTCGTCGTTAGATGTAGGGATTGTGTGGTATAGGGTATGCCCATTACCAAATAATTCACAGTTTTATCAGCCCATTTGGAAGAAGGCTTTGGAAAACACTGGGGGAAAAGGAGAAAATGCTGGTAACCAGCATTTTCTCCTGTTCCCACAGTGTTTTCTACCCTTTGAAAGACAAACATCTCTTCATTGTAGCCACATTTAAATAGTCACCTGCAAATGCATTCATATTGGAGAAATCTCAATTTTTAGCTCACCTGAGCACAAAGTGCTCAGAGTGAGCTATTGTGATCACTCACAGTGCGTCGGCGTCCGACGTCCGTCCGTCGGTCCATCGTCCGTCCGTTCACATTTCTTTGTTTACACTCTAGCATCTACAAATATCAACCAATCACCACCAAACTTGGTCAAAATATATATGACCATAAGATCTCGGATGAGTTCGATTATGGGTCTACTCAGACCAGAACATCTGGAGTTATTTGCCCTTGAATTAGAAAAATTGCTATATTTCACTTTGTTTACACTCTAGCATCTACAATTATCAACCAGTCAGCACCAAACTTGGTCAAAATATATATGACCATAAGATCTCGGATGAGTTTGATTATGGGTGTAATCGGACAAGAACAACTGGAGTTATTTGCCCTTGAATTAGAAAAATTGCTATATTTGACTTTGTTTACACTCTAGCATCTACAAATATCAACCAATCAGTACCAAACTTGGTCAAAATATATATGACTGTAAGATCTTGGATGAGTTCGATTATGGGTGTAATTGGACCAGAACAACTGGAGTTACTTGCCCTTGAATTAGAAAGTTCTTTAGAATAGTTCTTAGTCCGGAGCATAACTTTGTCATCTCCAGTCCGATTGACTTGAAACTTGGCATTTGTGTTTGTTGCAATAATACAGAGTGCAGTGTGAAAGAACCGTAACTCTACCTCGTATTGTCTATGAGTTATTTCCCTTTGATCGTCATTCAGGGTTTCCGTTTACGACGTAAAAGTATTTATATACACATAAAAAAACAGCTCGGACGCAAAATAAATAAGCTGATCGTGTCCCTGGTACGCAGTCAAAATTGAGTCCAAACGATTATTTAATTAGACTACATCAACACCGAAAACAATTCGAAATATGAAGATTTTAACTCTGCCTGTACAAACTGACCATCGGAATTCCAAAATGTCTATAAATAGAACTTGGTTCGCCAACATGTAAACTCTTACCAATCTCTTTCCTAAGACTGGTTACCCGCGTTACATCTATACTGTCTTTCCCGACGAACTGAGCGGGACAACAGCTGTTGCTTAGCACTTGTATACTGAAACAGAAGATGGATCCATAAAGAATTTTTAATTTCTAGTCAGGTTAAACTAGTCATTTATATTACAAGGCTTACTTAGTATCTAAGTTTAGTTCTCTTTTGTGATCTGATCTTCCTTTTTATAAGGTTAACAAGCCAATCCATTTAACTCTTTACGAAACAGTAAAATTTTAGACTTGTCCAAACTGAAAGCATTTGAAGACGACAAAAGAAAAGTGACTCTTACACTGAAATTTGTTTAAAGAAGGGTAGAAAACATTGTAGGACAAGGAGAAAATGCTTGTTACAAGTATTTTCTCCTTTTCCCACACTATTTTCAAAGGCTTTCTTACTCACGGTTATATTGTGGACTGGTAAAGGGTTACATTCCATTAGAGAGACACTCAGGGTAGTATTTCAAAACTGCTGTCCTCTGAAAATGACTATGTGGAAAGGGAGGAAAAAATCTTGTGAAGAGCAAGGTTTTTTCCCATCTTCATTCTATCCCCCAACTAAAGTGGTCTTCATTAAAAAGATGATTTACGGAAGAAAAAATGGGACTCAGAAGAAACTCAATGGGACTCAACTTTTTCAGTGGCACTAGGTCATTTTTACAGCATTTTCTGCTCGTCTGGAATATAACTTTGTCATCTACAGCCTGAACATCTTCAAATTTGACATGCATGATTGTTGAAAAATTGTGGAGTGCAGTGCACAAGAACCATAACTCTTCCTAGCACAAATTTTGAGTTATTACCCCTTTGACCTATATTTTTATAGCATTTCTTGCTTGTCCAGAGCAAAACTAAGTAGGAATGACTTGAAATTTGGTATGCTTATTTGTTGCAATATTTGGAAGTGCAGTGCACAAGAATTGTAACTCTACCTTGTGCTGTCTTTGAGTTATTTCCCTTTGTCATTTTTACAGCATTTAGTGCCTGTCCGGAATATAACTTTGTCATCTCAAGTCAGAACGACTTCATACTTGGTATGCAAGTTTGTTGCAATATTACGGAGTACAGTGCGCAAGAACAATAACTCTACCTAGCGCGGATTTTTAATTCCACTTTGATCTTCGTTTTTACAGTATTTCTTGCTTGTCCGGAACGGAACTTTGAAGTCTCAAGTCAAATTGCGACAATTTGCTGCTCTTGTTTCATTATCATTTGGCCTTGAACCTTGATATTTGGTATTTCTCTTTATTTTAGACCTCTACTGCTTGGTACTCAGGTGGGCGATATAGGACCATCATGGTCCTCTTGTTTCAGAAAATGCTGGTATCCAGCATTTTCTCCTTTTCCCACAATGTTTTCTACCCTAAAAAAGACAAACTCAGCCATGTTCAATCTATCATCTGTAAAATGCTTTCAATCAAGTCAAGTCTAAAATTTTGTCATGTGATAAGAGTTGACTATTTACCTGATGATTTTGTGTTTTCACAAGGCCATGTATGTGGGCTGTAGAAAACATCGTGGGAAAAAGTGTCCGTCATTCTAACCTTTTTCTATAATGTTTTCTGCCCTTTCACAGAAAACTCCTATTATTTGAGTCATTTTCAATTTGTTGTCTCCAATTTCTATCAACTTGGACAAGTCTAAAATTTTGTCAACTGGTAACAAATTAAAGTAATTTTACATCATTGTATTTTAATTTAACTTCCTACCAAATGACAAAATCTTATACTGGTTTTAATTGAAAACATTTGCAGATGACAAATATGACTCAAAAGTTCACTTTTGCTGTGATAGGGTAGAAAATGGTGTGGGTAAAGGAGGAAATGCTGCTTACTGGCATTTTCTACTTTTCCAACAATCTTTTCAAATGTCCTTATTCTCATTTATGTAAAAGTAATTTTTTTTTGTTTCACAGCTCCACAGGACAGAAGACCAGATGAAAACAGATTACAATGCACATCTACCTGTGTCCACACACTCTAACCAGTTCAAAATGAAGGCAGCATGTAACTGTGGTAAAACACAGGCAGACAAAGATGACCCCTTTGATCATAAGGTAGAGTGAAATATTATATGTGAGCTGCACTTTGACAAAAGGGGATTACTGCATCCCCAGTTACGCACTGTACAAATGAAGTGATCATCTAATTATGCATCCATAATAGTAATAATAATAGTAATATCTTTATTTAGTGAAGGTGAAAACATTTAGACATATTTCAGTCTTTTTTATAATGTTGCCTTCAAAATTTTGAACCATAAAATCCAGTTTGTCGAGCAACCAACTAAACCATGAGGTAGACTGGCCCTTTGGCATGCAGAATATTGAACGATAGCAAAAAGTTTTGACCCAGGTAAGCCTGTGCAGATTGCGCAGGCTGACCTGGGTCAACATTTTTTGCAGATGCATTAAACCCCTTTTCATAGAGCATGGCTCTCATGTGTAAATGTCTGAATATGTTTTGAAAATAGTAAAAGCCTAGAAACAAGCGGACATTTGGAATATCAGACCCTTTACCAAACAAGCTTGTGTTTTAATGATCCGAACCCAGAACGCTTTTGAAAACATTGTGAAAAAAAAAAAAATTGATGGTAACCTTCTTCCCAGGGGTTGTTTAAACTCAGGACTCTTCAGTAAGGGGTTAGTTGGTTTGCAGTGGTAGTATGTTTAACCTATATCAGATTTAAGGAAAAAAGCTCTTCAGGGGCAGTGAAAAAGGCTGATACTGTACCGGTTTCTGAGATGAATTACAGTAATTGAATGGTGTTTTATGCAACCTTCAATTATTTCATCCATACTGTGGCAAAAGCTCACATATTCGTGTATTTTCTGGGTTTCATCAGTACTAGGGTAGGGCTCTGAGGTGCCTTTCTCAAGGACACTCACATGAAAAACCCAGTTGATCCAGTGAGGGCCAAACCCGGGGTCTCCAGGTCATGAGTCCTACACTTTTTTCTCTGAGCAGGACCCTTCTGAAGTAGAACATCACGTTCTAACTTATTTGAAAATTAATTGATCAAATAGATAGATGTACTAATCCTTTGACTGCATTTTTTTTCTGCAAAATTGGTATTATTAAGAGATGTCTCCAGGAGGTAATTATTTTTGAAATGTGGGAAAAAGAGAAAATGGTGGTAACTGGCTTTCTCTCCTTTTCCCACAATTTTTTCAACCTTTTTACAGACATATTCAATCATTTGGGCCATGTTTAACCCACTACCATACAATGCCAAGTTTTA
Source organism: Hippopus hippopus (assembly GCA_946811185.2). Classification (NCBI taxonomy): domain Eukaryota; kingdom Metazoa; phylum Mollusca; class Bivalvia; order Cardiida; family Cardiidae; genus Hippopus; species Hippopus hippopus. The sequence goes on along the minus strand of OX328111.1, from coordinate 23,910,189 downwards.
ACAACCCTGAGGTAGAAGGCTTTGTAAGCATTGGGGAAAAAGGAGAATATGCTACCCTTTTTACCCTTTCTGATACAAATCCCAGTTGGTTGGCTGCATGTGTTCTCAGTATTGACAAATCTAAAATTTTTTCATCTAGGAAACAGATAAATTTCTACCCTTTACCAAACAACTGGATTCTGTGACTCAGCCAAATTGAAAGCATTTGCAAACAACAATTTAAATGAGGCTCAAATTATAGAATTTATTCAGGAAGGGTAGAAACACTATGGAAAAAAGAGAAGATGCTGTTCACAAGATGTTTCTTTTACTCAAACTGTGTTTTCAAAAGTCCTTCTTCCTAAGTGTCTCAAAAAACAGGACTGGTTGGTAAAGAGTTGAAAAGAAGAACCCAATGAACACTGAACAAAACTATAAGAAAAAAGACACTTCTTTCTTCATGTTCCTGACCACATTATAAATTAATGTGGAAAAAGGAGATATTGCTTTACATTTTTCCATTTGCCTTTTTTTTTTAGCTCACCTGAGCACAACGTGCTCAAGGGGAGCTTTTAGGGTCACGCTGTGTCCGTCGTCCATCGTCCGTCGTGCGGCGTCAACAATTCTTTAGAAAATTCTTTCAAAAATGTTCACGAAATTTTAATTCATCGAAAAACATGGCCGTGGTGGAAGGGGGGGCTCTTGGCGTCCATCGGTGTCAACAATTCTATAAAAATCTTCTCCTTTGCAAATGGTGGTCAGATTTTGAAATAATTTCACAGATATGTTCCTTGGGTGACCCTTTTCAAATATTGTTTGCGAAATTTTAATCCGTCGAAAAACATGGCCGTGGTGGAGGGGGGGGGGGGGGGCTCTTGGCGTCCAGCGGTGTCAACAATTCTTTAAACATCTTCTCCTCCTACACCGCTTGGCCGATTTAGACCAAACTTGGCTGGAATGTTCCTTGGGAGGTCTTCTTTAAAATTGTTCACAGAATATGAGTTCAACAAAAACTCTGGTTGCCATGGCAACCAAATGGAATTTACCAAGAAATTCTTTAAAAATCTTCTCCTCTGAAACCGTTGGTCAGATTTTGAAATAATTTCACAGATATGTTCCTTGGGTGACCCTTTTCAAAAATTGTTCACGAAATTTTGATCCGTTAAAAAACATGGCCGTGCAAGAAGGGGGGGCTCTTGGCGTCCATCGGTGCAAATGATTCTATAAAAATCTTCTCCTCTGAAACTGGTGGTCAGATTTTGAAATAATTTCACAGATATATTCTTTTGGGTGACCCTTTTCAAAAATTGTTTGCGAAATTTTGATCCGTCGAAAAACATGGCGGGGGGGGGGGCTCTTGGCGTCCAGCAGTGTCAACAATTCTTTAAACGTCTTCTTCTCCTACACCGCTTGGTCGATTTAGACCAAACTTGGCTGGAATGTTCCTTGGGAGGTCCTCTTTAAAAATTGGTCACAGAATTTGATTTCATCAAAAACTCTGGTTGCCATGGCAACGAAATGGAATTTACCAAGAAATTCTTTAAAATTCTTCTCCTCTGACACTGTGGGTCAGGTTTTGATATAATTTCACAGATATGTTCCTTTTCAAAAATAGTTCACGAAATTCTGATCCATTAAAAAACATGGCTGTGGTAGAAGGGGGGGCTCTTTGCGTCCATCGGTGCAAACAATTCTTTAAAAATATTCTCCTCTGAAACCGCTGGTCAGATTTTGAAATAATTTCACAGAAATGTTCCTTGGGTGATCCTTTTCAAAAACTGTTCACGAAATTTTGATCCGTTAAAAAACATGGCCGTGGTAGAAGGGAGGGGAGCTCTTGGCGTCCATCGGTGCAAACAATTCTATAAAAATCTTCTCCTCTGAAACTGGTGGTCAGATTTTGAAATAATTTCACAGATATATTCTTTTGGGTGACCCTTTTCAAAAATTGTTCGCGAAATTTTGATCCCTCGAAAAACATGGCTGTGGTGGAGGGGGGGGCTCTTGGCGTCCAGCGGTGTCAACAATTCTTTAAACATCTCCTCGTACACTGCTTGGCCGATTTAGACCAAACTTGGCTGGAATGTTCCTTGGGAGGTCTTCTTTAAAAATTGTTCACAGAATTTGATTTCATCAAAAACTCTGGTTGCCATGGCAACGAAATGGAATTTACCAAGAAATTCTTTAAAAATCTTCTCCTCTGAAACCGCTGGTCAGATTTTGAAGTAATGTGTTCCTTGGGTGACCCTTTTCAAAAATTGTTCACGAAATTTTGATCCGTTAAAAAACATGGCCAAGGTAGAAGGGGGGGCTCTTGGGGTCCATCGGTGCAAACGATTCTATAAAAACCTTCTCCTCTGAAACTGGTGGTCAGATTTTGAAATAATTTCACAGATATGTTCTTTATGGTGACCCTTTTCAAAAATTGTTCGCGAAATTTTGATCCATTGAAAAACATGGCTGTGGTGGAGGGGGGGGGGGCTCTTGGCTTCCAGCGGGGTCAACAATTCTTTAAACATCTTCTTCTCCTACACCGCTTGGCCGATTTGGACCAAACTTGGCTGGAATGTTCCTTGGGAGGTCCTCTTTAAAAATTGGTCACAGAATTTGATTTCATCAAAAACTCTGGTTGCCATGGCAATGAAATGGAATTTACCAAGAAATTTTTTAAAAATCTTCTCCTCTGAAACCGCAGGTCAGATTTTGAAATAATTTCACAGATATGTTCCTTGAGTGACCCTTTTCAAAAATTGTTCACGAAATTTTGATCTGTTAAAAAACATGGCCAAGGTAGAAGGGGGGGCTCTTGGCATCCATCGGTGCAAACGATTCTATAAAAATCTTCTCCTCTGAAACTAGTGGTCAGATTTTGAAATAATTTCACAGATATGTTCTTTATGGTGACCCTTTTCAAAAATTGTTCGCGAAATTTTGATCCGTCGAAAAACATGGCTGTGGTGGAGGGGTGGGGCTCTTGGCATCCTGTGGTGTCAACAATTCTTTAAACATCTTCTCCTCCTACACCGCTTGGCCGATTTAGACCAAACTTGGCTGGAATGTTCCTTGGGAAGTCCTCTTTAAAAAATTGGTCACAGAATTTGATTTCATCAAAAACTCTGGTTGCCATGGCAACGAAATGGAATTTACCAGTAAAATTCTTTAAAAATCTTCTCCTCTGAAACCGCTGGTCAGATTTTGAAATAATTTCACAGATATGTTCCTTGAGTGACCCTTTTCAAAAACTGATCGCGAAATTTTGATCCGTTGAAAAACATGGCCGTGATGGAGGGGGGGCTCTTGGCGTCCAGCGGAGTCAACAATTCTTTAAACATCTTCTCCTCCTACACTTCTTGGCCGATTTGGACCATACTTGGCTGGAATGTTCCTTGGGAGGTCCTCTTTAAAAATTGTTCACAGAATTTGATTTCATCGAAAACTCTGGTTGCCCTGGCAACCAAATGGAATTTTCCAAGAAATTCTTTGAAAATCTTCTCTTCTGAAACCGCTGGTCAGATTTTGAAATAATTTCACAGATATGTTCCTTCGGTGACCCTTTTTTAAAAATTGTTCACGAAATTTTGATCCGTTAAAAAACATGGCCGTTGTTCGGGGGGGGATGGGGGGGGGCTCTTGGCATCCAGCGGTGTCAACAATTCTTTAAACATCTTCTCCTCCTAAACCGCTTGGCCGATTTGGACCAAAGTTGGCTGGAATGTTCCTTGGGACGTCCCCTTTGAAAATTGTTCACAGAATTTGATTCATCAAAAACTCTGGTTGCCCTGGCAACCAAATGGAATTTTCCAAGAAATTCTTTGATAATCTTCTCCTCTGAAACCAATGGTCAGATTTTGAAATAATTTCACGGATATGTTCCTTGGGTAACCCTTTTTAAAGTTTGTTTGTGTAATTTTGATCCGTCGAAAAACATGGCCTGGGTGGGGATGGGCATCTTTGCACTGTATGGACTTAAAGTAATTCTTTGAAATTCTTCTTCTTCTAAACCACCTGTCAGATTTTGAAATAATTTCACAGAAATGTTCCTTAGGTGCCCCTTTTGAAAATTTATTCGCAAAATTTTGATCTGTCAAGAAACATGGCTGTGGTGGGTGGAAGCTGTTTGCTCTCTGAGGACATGAAGAAATTCTTAAAAATTTTGTCTTCTCTGAAACCACTATTCAGATTTTGAAGTTATTTCACAGAAATGATCCTTATATTATTCCCCTTATTTAGCTTAGCTGTTTTCAAAGAAAACATCGAGGTATTGACGTAGTCCTGTTGGCATCATCTGCGTTTTTGTTGTTGTGCAAAAACTTTGACATTTTGTTATATCTCAGCTTCCACTCAACACATGTACTTAAAACTCGGAATAATTGTTCACTAGTGAAAAGCAACCATACAACAAGGGCAGTTAACTCCAAAATTGTTTTGTCCAAATTATGCCCCTTTTGCGACTTGGAATTTTATTTTACTATCCAGCAAGGTTCCAACAGCCAATCATTGGCACTCTCATGAGGTGCTCTTGTTCAACTTAATATTTTTAGCCACTATCGGGCATGTACTCTTGTTCAAGATTAGGTCTTTGGGTGACCTATCCTAAAATTTATTTGCAGAATTCCGATTCGTCAAAAACATGGCTGTGGTGATGATTTTAGGGGTGGTGACAGATTTTGAAATGATTTTTACAGGTGACCTTTTTATAATTGTTTGGCAAAATACTGATTTTGTTTCCAAAATTTCAATACTTTAAAAAAAGTTGGTTATGGTCTCCAAAAATTCAGGTGAGCGATCCAGGGCCATATTGGCCCTCTTGTTTTTTAAACCCATCTGCTTTGAGACAAAAAGAATTTAATGATATGTATGAATATTTTCAGGCTGCAAATTATGACTTTTATCAAAAAATTGAAGAGACTTGCTGTGGAAAACTTGAGCACTTTATGTTCCCAGTATTTGAACCTAGCACCAGTGAAATAAGGGCTGCTAAGGTCCAGCGAGATTCTTCCCCTAGAGCAAAGGTCCAGCACAGTAAAGTGTCAAACAAGGACTCTACGTCTAGTTCAGGGAAAGCTGATGTAGCCAGTGTGACTGCCAACTTGGCAAGTCTCAGCCTGGCCTTGAGTCTAGGTAATTGATTCATATTAAACCCTTTACTACACAATCCCAAGTTTTATTAACCTTCAGGGAAAAGGGAATTTCGAAAACATTGTGGGAGAAGAAGAAATGCTGGTAAGCCAGCATTTTTAGCTCCACTGGCTAAAGGCCAGCAAGCTTATATCATGGCCCTGTGCCCATGCGTCTGTCAGTGTGTGTGTCCCTCTGTCTGTGTGTTAACTTTTTATTCAAACATCTCTGAAAATAGCTATTCAAGTTTGACCAAAGTTCAAAGAAATAATCCTGCTATGGTCCTCTTTAAAATTGAATTTGATTCCTATAATTTGAATCCTGGTTGCTATGGCAACAGAACTGAAAAAAATACTGAAAGTCTTCTAGTCCGAAACCATAAGGCATAGGGCTACCAAATTTGGCATATAGCTTCATTTAATGGACCTCTACCTAGATTCTTTAAATTCTTTAATTTTTAACCCTGGGGTCAAAACTGGTCCCACCCCAAGAGCAACAAATTTTACATAGGCTTGTATAGTGAAAACTTTAAAATGTTCTTGTTTCTTGCCATAAGGCCTGAGACCACCAAATTTTGTATGTGGCTTCATCTAGTAGGCCTCTATCATGATTCTTCAAATTATAGCCCTGGGGTCAGAATTGGCCATTCCCCACTAGTCACAAGTTTTACATAGGCTTATATAGTGAACAATTCAAAGATCTTCTTGTTCCTGACCATGAGCTACTGCTGTAAACTTTTTGAGTGTTAACATCTCTTTGAAAATTGTTCAATTTTAAGCCTTGGTGTCACAATTGGCCCCATCCCATGGGTCATAAATTTAACATTGGACATAGTTTTGTCTTGTGGATTACATCCGAGCTTGTCTAAAATTTAGCCATGGGATCAAAATTAGCCCTAGGTCTCATGTTTTATAATGAGGAGCTTTATATTGAGGAAAATTGGAAAATCTTTTTATGTTACTCATGACTCACATTCTTACATCCTGTTTTTTCCTTTCATTGCTTCTTTATTGCGTGCTAAATGACCTTAGGTGTCGATGCGCTATAAAACACCAGACATCCATTCATTCTTTTTATGTATAATCATAGGGCTTAGACCTTTATCATTTGGTGTGTGAATTTATCTTGTGGATGTCTACCTAGATTCAAGGAATTATTGCTCTGTGGCCAAAAATGGCCTTGCCCTGGGTCCATGACTTTCACTTGGACTTCTATAGAGAAAACTTCTTTGAAACCATTTGGCCTTGAATTGTTATGTTTTGTGTGTATGGTTTGTATTTATTAGCCAGTGGAGCCATACAGGGCCATCATGGCCTTCTTGTTACTTTCTTTCTCACAATGTTTTCTACACTTTCAAAGACACTTCCAAGCAATTTATCCACCTTTTATTGTCTGCAAATGACTTGGATTTGGACAGGTCCAAAATATCATTTGGTAAAGAGTTAACAATGTTTTCAACATCACTTCATTGCCACAAACCATTTTTTCCTCTGAACTTTGTATACTGAAACATACATGTTGACTGTTATATCATGCAATATTAACTCAGTTGGTGGAGGTTTGTGTGTTAAGTGCTCATACAAAGTAAATGGGGAAATTCTGACCTGGAGAGGGGTTTGTTAGGAAATTGGTGATCTGTTTGTGTTTTTTTGCAAAGTTGGAGAATTAAAGAATGCTAAAATTTAGGCATGTCATGCAACTGATTGATTGTATGGTGTTTAACACTGTTTTCAACATTAATTCAGTTATATCAAGGCTGCCAGTGTACCTATTTTATGCTTTCCTGGAGTTTCTTTTACTAGTACCATGCACCATATTCTTTCCATGCCACTGGCTGCTTTTCCTCATAACTATTTTTGAAACAATGGTCAATGGTGAGAGAGGAATGATTTTTGTCAACCCTTGGAAAGAAATTGGCTGAGCAGGGGATCCAACCAGCAACCCCATGTTCTCAAGTCCCGTACGCTACCGACCTGAGCTAGTGGGGCTTGGTGTCATGCAATTGAGTTAAAGCTCATTGCATATAGGAATTTTTACAAAAGATTTACCATAGGTTGTTGTAATTGGCATTGCTTGAGAAAGTATGAAATTGTACATTTCCAGTTCTCAGTAAAAATAAAAATATCAATTTCCTGACAAACCCCTCTTTTGGTCCTTCTGCCACAATGTTTTCTACTCTTTCAGAGAGAAAATTCTTTCATTTGAGTAATAATTGATTAGTAGTCTGTAAGGATTTCAATTTTGATTAGTGTTGAATTTTGTTTTGTGTTCCAAAGTTAAATTTGGATTGATAAAAATTACTTTCTCGGAACCTATATTACTGTTCTGTGGTAAAATGTGCCACAACAAGAGGATTGGTTCCATTTTATCAATGACTTTTATTCTATGTTCCAGACTCGATAAACCTAGATAGTAATTCTCAATTTTATTGTTTTCCGTGTTTCTTTTTCTTCATTGTTGTTATACCCCCCACAAACGAAGTTGGGGGGGTATACTGGAGTCACCCTGTCCGTCTGTCCATCCATCTGTCCGTCCATCCATGTGTCACGAAAAGCTTGTCCGGGGCATAACTTCCAAAGTATAAAAGCTAGTGACTTCAAACTTCATATACAGATACACGTAGGTCACATTGAGGAGAAGTGCAGTGTACAAGAACCATAACTCTCTCTTCAGTATATTCAGAGTTATATTCCCTTTAAATTTTTAACTTTGGATTTTTGTCTGGGGCATAACTTCCAAAGTATAGAAGCTAGTAACTTCAAACTTCACACAGAGCTAGATCACATAAAGGAGAAGTGTAGTATACAAGAACCATAACTCTATTCCAACTATTTTTGGGGTTATTGCCCTTTGCAAATTTTAACTTTGGATTTTTGTCGGGGGCATAACTTTCAAAGTGAAAAAGCTAGTAACTTCAAACTTCATATACAGATAGGCCACATTAACGAGAAGTGCAGTGTACAAGAACCATAACTCTATTCCCACTATTTTAAGAGCTATTGCCATTTGTAAATTTTAACTTTGGATTTTTATCTACGGCATAACTTGCAAAGTACAAAAGCTAGTAATTTCATATACAATTAGATCACCATAAAGCAAAGTGCATTTTACAAGAACCATAACTCTATTCCCTCTATTTTTAGAGTTATTTCCCTTTGTAAATTTTAACTTTGGATTTTTGTCTGGGACATAACTTCCCAAGTATAAAAGCTTGTACCTTTAAACTTCAGATACAGATAGACCACATTAACAAGAAGTGCAGTGTCTAAAACCATAACTCTGTTCCCACTATATTTAGAGTTATTGCCCTTTGTAAATTTTAACTTTGGATTTTTATCTGGGGCATAACTTGCAAAGTACAAAAGCTAGTAAGTTCAAACTTCATATACAATTAGTTCACATTAAAGCAAAGTGCACTGTGCAAGAACCATAACTCTATTCCCACTATTTTCAGAGTTATTGCCCTTTGTAAATTTGAAATTTGGATTTTTGTCTTGGGCATAACTTCCAAAGCATAAAAGCTAGTGACTTCAAACTTCATATACAGATAGACCACATTAATGAGAAGTGCAGTGTACAAGAACCATAACTCTGTTTCCACTAGTTTTTTTTTTTCAACTCTTACTTTTGTACTAAACCATTCTGCATTCTGTGACAAAGAGCTGTTTTGTGACAAGGAGCTGGTGGGAGGTATGATCACATGTAGTGATAGCTCAAGTTTTTTATTAGTTTCATTATATTTCAAAAGTAGATTCTATACTTATATTGATTTGAAGGTTATTTATTTGTTACAGTCAGACAGTTTGAAGACAATTATTTACCCTTTACCACACAATCCTGAGTTTCAACAACCCTGACGAACGCCTTTGAAAACATTGTGGGAAAAGAAGAAAATGCTGGTAACCAGCATTTTCTCCTTTTCTCCCAATGTTTTCTACCCTTTCAAAGACAAATCCCATTATTTGATCCACACCTATTTTGTTGTCTGCAAATTCTGTAGAATTGATTTAGGCTAAAATTTTGTTGTGTGATAAAGGGTTGATGTTAAATTCACAGTTTTCCAGTTGGCATCTAGATGTTTTCTTATCCAAAATGTTATAAGTTAGTGTATCTGAGTGTTATCCTTAACATTGTTGGGTTTGAATACAGTTTAAGTCAAGATCAGATTGAACAGAATGTGTAGTCTGATCTTGGGTCTATACTCTCCAATCTTTTGTTGGGTCTATACTCTCCAATATTTTGTTGGGTCTATACTCTCTAATCTTTTGAAAGATATTCAGTTAACCCTTTATCATACAATCCCGCATTTTAACAATCCTAAGGAAGAAGGTTTTTGAAAACATCGTTGGAAAGGAGAAAATGCTGTTAACCAGCATTTTCTCCTTTTCCCATGATGTTTTCTAAACTTCCAACAATAAATTCCAATTTTTGAATCATATTTGATTTGTCATCTGCAAATTCTTTCAATTAGGACCTGTGTAAAATTTTGTTGTTTGTTAAAGAGTAAAAACAAGACTGGTATTTAACTCTATACCACACAACAAAATTTAACACTTGTCGAGATAGAAAGAATTTGCAGAAAACAAATTACATATGGCTAATATGATGGCATATTTCTTTAAAAGTTTAGAAAAGATAGTGGAAAAAGGAGAAAATTCTGGTTACCAGTATTTTCACCTTTTCCCACAACCTTTTCAAAAGCCTTTTTTCCCCCACTGTCATTGAAAGTTGCCATTGTGAGATAAAGGTTTAAAGATGCATCCTTACAGCTAGAGAGAAAAGAAACGCTATTAAAACTTGAAAGTGTACAGAATGGCTCAGCTGTGCAAACATAGATATATTATCAAAATATATGGTAAAAAGAGACAGAAAAACTTAAGGGATTTGTTCTCTATTAAAACTGGAAAAGACAACAGCGATCGCTTTGAAGTCCTCCAAAGCATGAAATGCTTTTTATACGCTCGTCGAAGACGGGCCGTATTATGGGATCACCCATGGCGTATGGGCGTCCGGGCAGGCGGGTGGCATCCTGTTCTTTGTCCGGAACATAACTTTGTCATCTCCAGTCCGATTGACTTGAAACTTGGCATGTTTGTTTGTTGCGATAATACGGAGTGCAGTGAGAAAGAACCATAACTCTACCTTGTGCTATCTTTGAGTTATTTCCCTTTGATCATCATTTTTACAGCATTTTCTGCTTGTCCAGAGCATAACTTTTTCATCTCCAGTCCGATTGACTTGAAACATGGCATTTGTGTTTGTTGCAATAATACGGAGTGCAGTGCGAAAGAACCATAACTCTACCTCATGCTGTCTTTGAGTTATTTCCCTTTGATCATCATTTTTACAGCATTTTCTGCTTGTCCGGAATATAACTTTGTCATTTTTGGTCTGAACATCTTCAAATTCGGTATGCATGATTGTTGAAAAATTACAGAGTGCCGTGCACAAGGACCATAACTCTTCCTAGCACGAATTTTGAGTTATTCCCCCTTAGATCTTCGTTTTTATAGCATTTTTTGCATGTCCGGAGCATAACTGTGTCAACTTAAGTAGGAATGACTTGAAATATTGTATGCTTATTTGTTGCAATAATCGGAAGTGCAGTGCGCAAGAATTGTAACTCTACCTCGTGCTGTCTTTGAGTTATTTCCCTTTGATCGTCATTTTTACAGCATTTAGTGCTTGTCCGGAATATAACTTTGTCATCTCAAGTCAGAACGACTTCAATTTTGATATGCATGTTTGTTGCAATATTACGGAGTACAGTGCACAAGAACAATAACTCTACCTAGCACAGATTTTGAGTAATTCCACTTTGATCTTCATTTTTATAGTACAGTTCTTTGTCCGGAGCTTAACTTTGTCATCTCCAATCCAATTGACTTGAAACTTGGCATTTGTGTTTGTTGCAATAATACAGAGTGCAGTGCGAAAGAACCATAACTCTACCTCATGCTGTATTTCAGTTATTTCCCCTTGATCGTCATTTTTACATTTTCTGCTTGTCCGGAATATAACATTGTCATTTTTAGTCTGAACATCTTTAAATTTGGTATGCATGATTGTTGAAAAATTACGGAGTGCAATGTACAAGAACCATAACTCTTCCTAGCAGGAATTTTGAGTTATTCCCCTTAGATCTTCATTTTTATAGCATTTCTTGCCTGTCCGGAGCATAACTTTTTCATCTTAAGTAGGAATGACTTGAAATATGGTATGCTTATTTGTTGCAATATTTGGAAGTGCAGTGCGCAAGAATTGTAACTACCTCGTGCTGTCTTTGAGTTATTTCCCTTTGATCGTCATTTTTACAGCATTAAGTGCTTGTCTAGAATATAACTTTGTCATCTCAAGTCAGAACAACTTCAGACTTGGTATGCATGTTTGTTTCAATATTACGGAGTACAGTGCGCAAGAACAGTAACTCTACTTTGTGCGGATTTTGAGTAATTCCACTTTGATCGTCATTTTTACAGAATTTCTTGCTTGTCCGGAAGGGAACTTTGTCACCTCAAGTCAAATTGACTTGAGACTTGGTAAACATGTTTGTTGCAGTTATGAAAAGTGCAATGCACCGGAGCCATAACCTTACCTAATGCCCTTTTGGAATTATTCCCTATTCATTTTTTTTTTACAGCTTTTCATGCTTCTCTACAATATAACTTTGTCTTTTCATGTTGGAATGACCTGAAACTTTATATGCATGTTTCCTTAACATTAGACATTCATGCCTATTTCAATCACTTACATGATTTCTGCTGTACTACTATTTTCCTGTACCTGCCCTTTACGATTATTATTCCCCCTTGACAACTGGCAGCGGGACGGGCGTATCTTGCGACAATTTGCCGCTCTTGTTCTATCTGTCATAATCTGTGCAACCTTGCAGCTGGTAGGGGTAACATTTGTCTTGAAAATGCAAGAATGATTATAGTATCATAAAATAAGGATGACATGGGTTAAAAAGTGGCTGAAAACTGACTGAAAATGAGTATAGATGTGCCATTAAATATCTGTATTGAAATAAAAATGCAGTGACTGTGCTAAGTTCTTCATAATTTATGGTCTTCTATTCTTTTTTTTTTTTTTTTGCAGCAGCAGCAGCAGCAAAAAAAATAATGGCAAGAGGAGAACTTGATCATATCAAGCAATTTCCTCTTTTGGCTCTATGTTTTCTCATGTAAATGTTAATTCATTTACTCTTAGCATACAACAGATTTTGGGACTTTTCCAAATTAAAAGTATTTGCAGATGAAAAATTCAAGGGCAGTTCAAAAGATGCAAATTGTTTTTTAAAGGGTAGAAAATAATATGGGAAATGGAGAAAAATGCTGGTTATCAGCATTTTCTCCTGCTCCTACAATATTTTCAAAAGCCTTTTTCCTTTAGTTTGAAACATTGGAATGTTTAGTAAAGGGTTAAATGACTTTATTCCTCTACCACTCAATCCTGAGTTTTAACAACCCTGAGGAAGAAGCCTCTTGAAAACACTAAGGGAAAAGGAGAAAATGCTGGTAACCAGCATTTTCTCCTTTTCCCATAATGTTTTTCATTCTGTCACAGAAAAATTTCATCAAATTTCATCAATTCAGCCACATTTAAATTGTCATCTGCAAAAGTTTTCAATTTAGATGAGTCCACCTTTTTCGCGGTGTGGTAAGGAGTTAAATCATAATTATGATGTTATATAAGAGGCATACATGTACTGAACTCTGCACTGTGATATATTGATACTTAAACCCTGCTTGACCAGAATAGTTTACTTAGATAATTGATTGTGTAGATCTAAGATCAGACTGTATGTTCTGTAAACTCTGATCATGATCTACCCTATCCACTTTGGTCATTACCTTGTAGGTAATCCTCCAAGCTAAACCCTTGAAGTGCTTTTTTATTTAAGCCTTACTCTAGCAATGGAGGTTTAATGCATCTCCAAGAGATTATATCAAGCAAGGCCTCACATGGATGTGGATCCTAGAAATCCATTTTGTCTGACAACTTACTGCATCATGAGGTAGAAAGGTCCTTGGATAAGCAGAAAATTTACCAGTGGCAAAAAGTTTCAACCCAGGTCAGCCTGTGCAGACTGCACAGGCTGACCTGGTTTGAAACTTTTTGCAGATGCATAAAACCCCCTTTTCGCAGAGCATGGCTCATTTATTTAGCACTACGAGGGTTAATTGCTATTCTGTAGTATATATTCTAACATGACATGTGAATTAGGCTCTATAAACACAGTGCAACGAAAGCGTGGTAAAATCTACGTTATTCTATGTAGAGTGACGTCATTCTATATAGAGTGACGTCATTCTGTATAAAGTAAGTCAGTAAGTTATTCAATGGAATATAATCTGCATCCGCGTTTTTACTCTAAGTATGAACTTGTTTTCCTTTGATTAAGAGTTGGTCATGTTAGAATCGAAATAATCTTCTTTCTATCGTGGTTTATTGTTTAAAAAACCACGTTGTGAGTTATGAGGGGCAATGAATAAACCACTCGGGCTTTCGCCCTCGTGGATTATTTATTGTGCCTTATAACTCACAACTGTGGTTTATTGAACGATAAACCACAATAGAAAGAAGATTATTTCTTAAGTATATATCTTAAATAAAAGCTGCATTTTTTCCCACAAATCTAGGTCAGTCAGGAGGTAGTGATATGTATGGACATGGTGGACAGAGCAACTGCAGTCCTTTCAATGATCCAGCTCAAAACAATATGGCATCCAATCCAGACCAACAAGAAACTTCTGCACCATCTTCTCCAGGTAGTTTGTGTTTATGAACTTGAATAATTCAGTTCTTTCAAAAATCATAACCATTGACATATTTCTGCAGCTGATTTATATCAAATGCTTTTCTGTATGAAGCAACTTTGAAGTTTCTATAATGTCTTCTCTTGTAAGATATCTGATGATTGTTTTACTGCTTGAAAATTAGATGTTCACTGCTTTTATTCAGCTGTTTGACTAGTCAGTCATTTTTTGACTGTATGGTTGGTTCAGTATGAGACAACATATGAAAAAAGTGGTTTTCTGGGAAAAGGGGTTTAAGGCATAATGAATCTTCATCAAAATACCATGCAAATTGTCACATATTATGGATCAATTTTGTAAAATAGCGACTGAGTCGTGAGGTAGCATAGTCCTTTTACATGCAAAAAAATTACCGATAGCAAAAATTTTGATCCATGTCAGCCTGCACTGACTGCGCAAGGTGACATGGGTTGACACTTTTCGCACATCAATTAAACTACCTTTTCATTGAGCATAATTCCGATGTATACAAAACTACCTACACACTTGAATAATTCTTGTGAATTTTTCCAATTTTAATTTCAAAGTGAGCCCAAGGCCCATCAGACAGCACTCAACCACTGAGTATTTACCTGGTATGATCCACACAGATTCTCCGACTGGTCTGTTACCTAAGTTCCCTTCCTGGTCCCTTGTCTGTCTGGGTAAAGGTAGTTTGTACAATCATTCTCAAGGTGAGTACTGCACTCAGTGTGGGTGAGTTTTGTGATATTGGTGATGATATATTTTGTGATATATGCAGAGGTACAAATAAAGGAAATGTTATGAATCTAATCTGTTACCACATGATCCAGACTTTTAACTTTTAAACCTGAAAGAGATGATTTTTGAAAACATTGTGTTTGGCATTAACCTTTGTAACCAACATTTTTTCCTTTCCTCATGTTTTCTACCCTTTCACAGACAAATCACACAATTTTAGTCCCATTGAAACTGTGCTCTGCAAAAGCTTTCAATGTTGACAAGTCTTAAATTTTGTCATCTTGTAAAGAGTAGAAGAAATTATTAAAGGAAAAAGCATTTTCTGCTGCAAATTTGTTTCTAGAACACCTTTACCCTGTACCAGATGACAACATTTTATCCTTTTCTATGTTGAAAGTATTTACATACAACACATTAGATATGGACTTGCCCAAAATAGATGCATTTACAGCAGATAAATCACATGTGGTTTAAATGATTGGTTTTGTCAGTGAAAGGGTGAAAACGGTGTGGGTAAAAATGCTGGTAACCATCACTCCCTCTTTTTCCCATATTGTTTTCAAAAGAAGTATTCCCCATGTTCGTAGAATGCAAATAATTTTGTTTCCAAATTAAATGTTGTGATATAATTGAGCTAGATGTGATCAGATTAAGCTCTATAGCAAGCGACAAAATTTTGGACTCAACCAAATTGAAAACATTTGCAGATGGAACAGTAAATAGAGTTCAAAAGATGACTTCTGTCTTTGATAGGTTAGAAAACATTGTGGGAAAAGGAGAAAATGCTGGTTATCAGCATTTTCTCCTTTTCCCACAATGTTTTCAAGGCCTTCTTCTTTGGGGCTGTTTACTCCAAGGATTATGTGGTAAAAGGTTTAACACTTGAGTAATGATTCACAGGTATGGATTTACCGGGATTCCTGAGTGGAAGTAATTTCCTGTTACCGTGGGACATAGCAGTGCAGGCAGAGAAAGACAAGTGGCCTTCCGTGGGAGAAAGTACAGGCAAAAAGGGGAAGCAGAAAAAGGCTTCAAGACCTAAGGGTGAGTGAAATAAGACTTGCATCATGAATTAAAAAAAAAGGTTTCACATGTTTCACAATTTTCTGCAGACTATTTTTGTAATGTTAAACACATTTGGAAACAGGTTTCACATTTCAGTTATCTGCAGACTATTTTTGTAATGTTAAACACATTTGGAAACATTTCAACAAAGGAAAAATTGCTTTTAACGCTTTACAAAACGCAAAAATTTTTGAACTTGTCCAGTTTGAAAGTCTTTGCAGACGTAATTTACTTGTGGCTCAACTGATGGAATCTCTCTGTGAAAGGATGGAAAAAATTGTGGAAAAAGGAGTAAATGGTCATTACCTGCAAGGTTTTCACAAGGATTCTCCTCAGGCTCATTAAAAATTGGTATTGTGGTGTAACTTTTAATCAAATAACAGAATAGTAGACTCATCAATATTGAAAGCATTAGCAGACAACAAATCAAGTGTGGCTTGAATGATATACTGTTAATGTGTGCAAGAAAGGGTAGAAAACATTTTGGGAAAAAGAGAAAATGGTGGTTATCAGCATTTTCGCTTTCTCCCAAAGTGTTTTCAAAAGCCTTCCTTTTTAGGGTCATTACCTTGGAATTGTGCAGTGAAGGGTTAAATGGTATGTTTTTGGATTTACTATCACAAAAACCTTGCTCCAAAAATGATTAATTTCTAACCCTTCCACAAAATGTTATTTATACATCTTTACCATACAACAGACTTTAACTCTTTACCAAACGACATAATTTTTAGACTAGTCCAAATTGGGAGCATTTGCAGACAACAAAATTAATGTGACTCAAAAATTGAAATCTGTTTTGGGAAGGGAAGAAAGTATTGTGGGAAAAGGAGAAAATGCTGGTTACTAGCATTTTCTCCTTTTCCTACCATGTTTTCAGAAGGCTTCTTTCTCAGGGTCGTGAAGACCCGGGATTGTTTGGTAAAGGGTTAACACACCACATTGAGAAGAATTTATTGGCAACAAATCAAATGTGGCTCAAATGATGGGATTTTTCTTTAATGTTTAACCAGATGAAATAGTTTAAGACTCCTCTATATTAAAATTATTTGCAGACGTCAAATTTAGTGTAACTCAAATGAAGGAAATTCTCTAAATAAGGGTATAAAACGTTGTGGGAGAAGGAGAAAATGCTGGTTACAAGTATTTTCTCCTTTTTTGACAATATTCTCAAAATCCGTTCAGGCTTGTTAAAACACTGATCTGTTCACTGACGGGTTAAAAGGGTAGTAAACATTAAATGATTATGGGAAAAAGAGATCATGCTGGTAACCAACATTGTCTCCTTGTCCACGATGTTTTAAAAAAGCTCCTTTTGAAGATTATTAAAACATGGAATTATTGGGTACAGGTTTAGGTTATTCTGGGCTAATGATGGTTTAACCCTTTACCACACAATGACGACTTTTAACACCTCTGATAGAGAAGGCTTTTGAAAACATTGTTGGAAAAGGAGAAAATGCTGGTTACCAGCATTTTCTCCATTTCCCACAATGTTTTCTACCCTATCAAAGAAAAATCATTTCATATGAACCACATTGAAACTGTCATCTGCAAATGCTTTCAATTCAGACAGGTCTAAAATTTGTCGTGTGGTAAAGGGTTAAAACTGTTAGGTAATACAATAAAAACTTCAACTTTACAGAGATTACAGAGGTCAACTTGAGGGTATTTATTGGTGAAGAATACGAGTGCCCAAGAGGTCACAGATTTTTCTGCAGTGGACCAGAAAAAATTATCAAAGTTTCCAGTACAAGCACTGTGAAGGTGAAGTATCTTTTCATGACTGCTGATGTTCAATTTTCAAAAGCTTTTCTTAAAGAGGCTGTTTGTAAAGAATACATTAACTCTTTACTCAACAACAAAATCACAGAATGGCCCAAATTAAAAGCATTTGCAGACGACAAATTAAAGTGGCCTAAATCACAGAATGGCCCAAATTAAAAGCATTTGCAGACGACAAGTTAAAGTGGCCTAAATGAAAAAATTTGCCAATTTGCCGTTGATGGGTTAGAAAACATGGTGGGAAAAGGAGAAAATGCTGTTTTTAAAAGCCTTCTTCCTCAGAGTCTTTAAAAGTCGGGATTGTTTGGTAAAGGGGTAAGCTATTGTCATAACTCTGGAGGAGTTGTTGTCATGCAGAATCTTTGACATCTTTTGATATCTATCATTACTGAAGTTATTTACTTCAGAACGCTTTTGATACAGTCATGCCCCATTATTGGGTTGAGTAGTATTGTTGCTTTGAATCTAGCCTGGGTCCAGGTGGTAATGATTTATTAATTACTTCATAACACACTGTCCTAATCTCTGCCGTCGATCTTTGGCAGCTGTTATTATTACTGCCTGGGGACATTCGAGGGTCTCCCCATGATTATTAATTGTGCCGATAATCTATTATAGATTTGTTTATCGCATGACGTCACAATGTTGATAACGATGAATTGGTGCATTTTTCGATTAATTCAAGTACAACAGGGATGTGTGAATTTCCCGAACCATCACGAACTTCAACAAAACTACTAAAAACAACCTTTTGAAAAGCTTTCAGAGTCAAACATACAAAACGAGTAGCAGCTTTTGTTAAACTATCCTCCAAAGTCATTGTGAATAACCTTTTGAAATTTTGTTGTCAATATTTTCAAAGACGGCCCACGAACAAGAAGTGACCAAAACGAGGCTTGTGGAATTTCTGTATCTATTTTTAGTCATTTACATTCTCGAACGATTGCAGCGACATGTACTTTACCCCACTGTGAGATGGGGGTAAACTAGATGCCGCTTCAATCAGTTTTGGAATGTCCCCAGGCCGTCATTTTTTTCAAAGTAACATTCGAATGATAGACAAGGAAAAAAATGAACAGACTGGAACCCAGGTGACTTTGAATCAAGCATGCCCTTTGTATTTCTAGAAGCAACAGCAGCTGAACATTGGCATCCATCATGATCCTGTGTTACTAGGCAGCACTTGCAACACTAAGCTGAAATCAGTTTATTATGCTTGTGCTTTTCTTGATCCACTGGTATTCTATATTTTAACTTAAGTTGCAGATGGCAAAAGTGTTGATCAAAATCAGACTGCACAAAATCCTTGGCCTAGATGCCACTTTGCTGAGACATTCTGGAGAAGAGCAGCCTTAAAATTGTAATCATTTAGGTCTTATTTCTAGGCTTAAAATGTCTGTTGACCCTTCTGCTGTTTGTGACTATGAATGAACTTTGTTGATAGTGTACAGCAAGATCAGCCTGCACATATGTGCAGACTGATCTTGCTCTACACTCTTCACTGCTCTGTCATTATTTTGGTCTTATGAAAGCAATCCAAAGCCAGTTAGCTTAACAAAATCTATTTTTGTAATAGTCAACAATCAGAATTTGGTTGGACAAGTGTAAAGTTTATTGGATGTTCTAGGGGTTACAGGTTTTTTTTTTTCCATTTCAGGATAATGCAAATAAACTGATAAAGATGGACATGCCTTTATATTGTCCCTGCCACTGCAGGTAAACATGGTTTTTATACATCATCTGTATTTTTGGCATCGAATCCTCTGTTGTGAAGTTGCTAAAAAAGTTGATTCCACACATCAGAACAGAAGCTTACTTTTGGTTCAGTGTTTTTATATCCATTATTTTCCCCTTTTCCTACAATGTTTTCTGCCTCCTCAGAGACAAATTTCATCATATGAGCCACATTGAATTGTCATCTGCAAATGCTTTTGACATAGTTTGGTGAAATTAACTCATAATACTGGACGACACATAATTAATCTTCTGTAATTGGCTTCTGACATACTGTTAAACATTGCAGGGAAAAGAGAAAGCGCTGGTTACCACCATTTTTTCTCTTTCCCAAAGCATTTTCAAAAGCTTTCTCTCTCAGGGTTGTTAAAAGTCAGTATTGTGTTGTAAAGGGTTAAGAATGAATTAAGACAAAAGTGGAATCTTTATTTCAGGTCGTCAAAAGGCTACATGGCACAGATGTTGAGAATCTATGTAGTGACCCCTGAGGGACCATTGAAGGTCAGTGTGAACCCACTCATACAGCCCAACCCACCTCCTTGTCCTACATTCCACCCAGGAACTGGGGGAGAGATAGATCTTAGCCCAGGGCACATATGGGTGCTAAGATTGCCGTATCCTTTTTGTGTTTTTTTTAGAATGTAACATTTTAGGTTTAATATAAAATACATAACCATTTCAAGTTTTCTTTGACTATTTATCAATGCAGATGAAGGAAAAGAATGCAAAGCTGCATAACCAGTGACTTAACATATTTTGCATTTTGCTTGTGAATTGTTTAATTCTTGCATTTAAATTATTGGGATATAATTAAATGAGAAATTTCTACAACTTCCAGGAAATTTATTGGCATTCGAGAAATTTTATTATAGTCATTTACAAATGTGGTGTTAAGCTCCCCATTTGCTTGCTTGATATGTTTCTTTCAACTTGTTTGATAAAATTTCATCTCAAATGCCAACTCATGTCAGATTCTATGTAGCAGAATCACAGAATCATTTAAAAAAATTTCTTTGACAATAAGAACAGATCTGTGTATATGGGAGATAATGGTGTGTATCCTATGCCGACTGATGCATTACAGCTGCCTGGTTGTCGTCTGCTAGCAGGCACCTTTAACTTTAGAGAGGTGACTAATGAATGATGGAGATCCAGATGTTTTGGAGTTTTCTATTGTTGTCGTCTCCAGTCTGCTACCTTCAGCAACCGAGAAATGACCAATAGTTGACAACCATGTTTCAGAGATTCTAGTGTTGTCATCTGGTGTCTGGCACGTTTAGCTCAAGAGAATTGATTGAAGGCAAACCTAATGTTTTAAAGGTTTCTGGTGTTCTTTACTGCTATGTCTGGCACTTTCAACTTCAGAGAAAAGAGTTTGATTGCCAATTTTGTGGTACTCCGTTAATAATCCCCAATCACAAAACTGAGAAGAAATTATAGGAATGGCCTTTGTCTGTTCATCTGTCCCTTCATAAAACTTTTCTGTCTGCTCCATATCTCCTGAACCCTTTGCAAGATTTTAATTAGCTAATTTTCATCTTGATGAGAAATGTGAAAAATTCATGACTCAACTATGCAGACTCAAGGTCAAGGTCTTAGTTAAAGGTCATGGGATTTAGCTTTTACTTTCTCAAGGTCTTAGCTAAAGGTCATGGGATTTAGCCTTTAATTTCATTTCTGCTCCATATCTCCTTTACTCCTAGAAGGATTTTCATTAAACTTCGGTATGATGTTCACCGTAGTGAGATGGTGTGCAGAACCCATGACCCAATCATGCAGACTCAAGATCAAAGTCACAGTTGAAGGTCATGGGATTGAGCCTTGAATTTCTTGTCCATTCCATATCTCCTTTATACCTGGAAGGATTTTCATATAACTTTGGTCAAATGTTCCTGTCAATAAAATGATGTGCAGAACACATAATTCAACCATGCCTACTCCAGGTCAAGGTCAAAAGTTGGAGCCTATGTCGGCTCCATATCTCTTTTACTCATTGAAATATTTTCACGAAATTTTGGTGAAAAATTTGGTTCAATGAGAGAATGTGCAGAACTCATGACAACATGCTGGCTCAAGGTCTGGGTCACAATTTTAAGTCATGAGTTTGAACCTTTGATTTTCTGTCTGCTCCTTATGTCCTTTATTCCTGGAAGGGTTTTCATCAAATTTTAGTCAAATGTTTGCCTCAGTGAGACTTTATGCAAAACATAATTTGAACCTTGGACTTCATTTCAGGCCTGGAAGAATATTCATTTAACTCTGGTGACATCTTGACCTAAGTAAAAAAAAAAAAAGTGCAGAACACCTATCCATAGCCGTTTAAGGTCACAATTGATGGCCAAGGTCCCAGTCATGGGTCTTATGTTTGTAGCTTGGCTTTAATGTTTGCGGATATTGTGTTTGTAGCTTGCCTGTTTGTAGATATATCATCAAGATACTATATTAGTACATCGGCTTTCTTTGAATTCATCAGTACAGCCAAAGATATGGATGTATGGATGGCTGGCTTGGTGTTTTATGTCTGTCAGTAGTATTTCAGTCATGATTTCAGTCATGATACGATGATGGAAGGGTGATTATAAAAGCTCAGTGGAATGTTTTGGTCCATCAGGAATCAAACCCGGGACTCTGTGATCAAAAGTTGAGAGCAGTGTTTGCTTTTCCATCCGATTGCTTCAACACCTAAAGATCCCACCCCTCTGACACTCATTCTGCAGCCAATGATATAGCTGTCCTTCAGACTGCCTTCTTTTTTCAATTGGTTTTGTCAGATCAGTAAATGCTCTGCTTTTTGCAGTATTTCCAAGTGTTACAACTGGAATTAGGGGTTCTTATTTTTCTTTCAACAGAGTACTGGTACATTTAACTCTTTACCAAACAACAAAAATTTAGACTTGTCCAAATTGAAAGCATTTGCAGACGACAAAATTAATGCGACTGAAAAATTGAAATTGGTTACCAGCATTTTCTCCTTTTCCCACAATGTTTTCAAAAGGCCTCTTTCTTAGCGTCGTTAAAAGTCGGGATTGTGTGGTAAAGAGTTAAACTAATCCACATGCCTTTTCCCTGTTATACCATTTCTTATACCTGTTTTGAAACATAGTGATCTATCCCTAGATTCCACACACCCAGTTATCCATTTCTCTTTAAGGATTCTGTGTTCTGGCTATAGGTCTTTTTAGTCAGTTTGAAAAATTGGTAACTCGATAAAACAATAAACAAATAACAAAATAAGGTTATCTCTCAATAGGAAGTGTACTTGACCTGGGTTCTCAATTTATTAATCAGTGGTGGTATTTGATAGATGGGTGCAATGGTACTCCTACTTTCAAACTCTGCCCCAATTCAATGAAAACTGATGTCACTGGGAACTGACGTCACTGAAACCTTGGTAAAACGTGCAGTTTGGCGCATAATCTTGATGTTAATCTTGATCGACGCCGCCATTTTGGATGTTGTGTTGAAAGTGTAGTCATGTATACGGGGCTCCCAAAAGGGAAACTGCTTTTACGTTGGTTTTGCCAGTGTACATGATATATATGTTCGGGGTATATTATCCAATCAGATCACGAGAAATTTCTTTGCAGTATAATAAATTATATTATAAATGCTGAAGACTTAGTTTAAACATATGATCACCAGATCCATGACCAAAGCCTTATTCACATAAATGATAAATGTATTCAATTACCATCTTAAACATCGGTTTGAGTACAAGGCAGTCTTTTGGCAAAGGCATATGGCTTGACATTACTGCAGTGCTTGATTTCTGTAAATAACTGTAAAGTCTATCAGACTTCATAAGATATCTACCTTGACTTCATTTTTCTTAGAAAATAAGAAAACTAAAGCTGAATATTTTTTAAATCCATTTGGAACCTTTTTATTATCTAGTAGGCTCTTGAAGTTTGTAGTACCAAAGGTTTCTTTTAAGTTGTCTGCTCATAACCAGGAGGCCTTGGGTTTGAGCCTCACTGGAAGCGCTCAGTTTTCTTTTCATGGGACTGTCCCTGGGCTATTTCAGAGCCCTAGTATAGTACTGGTGAAATCCAGGACATACATGAATATGTGAGCTGTTCCTGTGATGTGACTTAAATAATATTGAAAACACCATTCAATCAATCAGTCAATCAGTTGACAGTCAAAACTATCAAATGCCACTATGTTACCAGTCTCATTCCCAATCATAGTATCAGCACCTAGTAAACTACCTTAACAATGTCTTGATGCACACTTCGTCTAATCAGTATCAGGGTTACAGGTATATTGTGATATGAGGTACCTTTCCAGTGTAGAATTAGACTTTTTCCAACATTTTTTGACTGTTAAACTGGCTTTGGATTACAGAATGTTGTGCAACCTTTCTTGTATCTTTTTCCATTTACTGTACTGAAAGACAACCTGTTCTTGTGGCAATCTATTGATTATGAATTTCCTGTATTTCTAGAATGGAGAAGTACTATTGTGTGAAGTCAAGTGGTTGAAGCTGTTGTTTTTGAATGCTTTGAAAAAAAATAAAAGGCCATTGCTAAAAATTCAAATGTTTTATTCCTTTATCTATGTAGAAAAATACTTTTTCATGAAAAATAATGTATGATACTTTTTTGAAAAGAAGTATTAAACAGTGGAGAATCATATTGCAAATAATGAAATATCATTAGATTAGGTTAAGTAGTGTCGCATTCATCAAGAAGCTTGTCAAGCTCTTCAATGAAAAGGTCAGAGTTTTTGGATGCATGACTCCCTTCAAGCTTTTTCCTGACATGATTCGTACATTTCTTTTCTCCAGCCCCAAGCATGAGAACTTCATAGGACAACATACTGTCATTTTTGCCATTTGTCAGTCCTGTATCATCCATCAAATCATCTGTAACAGAAATTAAGAAATTAATCCCTTACCAAGCAATCCCATATTTTTACAAAACCAAGAAAAAGGTTCTGAAAACGCTGTAAAATAAGGAAAAAATGCTAGTAGGCAGCATTTTCTCTTTTAATTCTTTACCAAAAAATTCTTGAACTAATTCTATTTGAAAGCATTTTCAGAGAGCAAATGAACCTGAGACTCGTATTATAGGATTTGCCTGTGAAAGGATGGAAAGGTTGTAGGAAATAGGGAAATATTGGTTACCTGAGTTTTCTTCTTTTCCCACAAAGTTTTCAAAAGGCTTATTCCCCAGGGTTGTTAAAAGTCTTGATTTTGTCAAAGGGTTAATCACAGTATTTGTAACCTTTTAATAGACAAATTTCATCATTTGAGTCACTTCTGCATTGTCTTCAAGGGAATGCTTTCAAATTGAGCAAACTTGAAAATTTATTGTCTAGTAAAGGTTGTATATGGCATTAATTTTCTTCCATTAACCCTTTGCCTAACAATCTGGTGTTTTAGGGTTCCTAAAGAAAAAGGTTTTTGAAAACATAGTGGGAAAAGGAGAAAATGCTCCTTACACAAATTCCATGGTCGAACTCTTTATCACACAGTCCCGAATTTTAGTGGCCCTTAGGAAAAAGGCTTTAGGAAACATTGTGAGAAAAGGAGAAAATGCTGATTACCAACATTATCTCTTTTTCCCACAATGTTGTCAATGTGCAGTTTTCTAAGACAAATCTCATCATTATACCCCCGCAAAACGAATGTTTTCAGGGGTATACTGGGATCAGCCTGTCTGTCCGTTTGTCCGTCCATGTGTCCGTCTGTGTACAAATAATTCCCTGTTTCTGTCAAAGCGCTGGAGGGGGGGGGGGGGTATTAAGTCACATTCATTGACAGCTCTAGTTTGAGCCAGAATCATTTTTGTTGTTTCCAAATGTTCTCAATTTGATCGAGTCCAAATTTCAGTCATTTGGTTAACTCTATGCCATGTAATCCCAGGATTTAACAACACTGAAAGAGAAGGCTTTTAATAACATTGTGGGAAAAGGAGATTTTCTCCTTTTCCCACAGTGTTTTCTGTCCTTTACGTGGGTTGCAACTCATGGTTAAATAAATAGTATTTGTAGCAATGAATGGAAGCACAATGACTTGCCAATCTCTCTCATGAGTGACACTAATTCTGTTTCTTCCTTCTCATGAGGGGTTATTTTCGGTAAATTGGTCCCTGTCTTTTCTGTGGTCTTTTTCGTGTCTGCTGGAATAAGCAAAAAGAAAGTGTATGGCTATGTAACTTTAGTCATTCAGAAGCCAATCCTTCCCCCTTTAAAGGTCTCATTATTATTAGTTAAAGTTGGGGTCATAGTAGATCACAGAAGGTACACACGGAAACCCTGAATTTTCCTTCCCAAGACTTTATATACTTTTGGTCAAAATAATGTGCTATTTGCATGTCATGAGTATGCATAATGCCACTTTACCACCCACAAAAAGATTTTAAAAGTCCTTTTTTAGAGCATTTGCAGACAACAAATTAGAGTAGCTAAAAAATGATGGACTTCGTTTGTAAAAAGAAAGAAAACATTGGGAAAAGGAAAAAATGCTGATTATCAACATTTTCTCCTTTTCGCACAATTTTTTCAAATGCCTTCTTGTCGTAAAGTCGTAAAAACATGAGCGTATTTGCTAAAGGGTTAACTTTTTACCACAGAATCTGGGTAGTTCTCGACACCGAGGAAGAGGTATTTTGAAAACTTTTGCTTGTAACCAGCATTTTTTCCTTGTCCCTAAATGTTTTCTGCCCTATCAAAGATGAGTTATTTCAGTCACATTCAAATTGTCGTCTGCAAATGCTTTGAATTTGGACAAGTCTACATTTTTGTCATTTGGTAAAGGCATTAACATGTGACTTACCAGCAGACTTTGCTGTACCTTGGCAGGCAGCTTTGTTGTTATCCTGCTGGAGTTGTCCCATTCGCTCCAAGTCTTGTTGAACATTCTTTGTGTTGATGTTTCTTTTTACAGCAGGGTTTTTCCATGTACTTTCTAATATTGCGAAGAGAAACAATGACAGACAGTAATAACAGAAATTAATGGTATTTTACACCCTTTTTGTACCTCTCACCTACGAAGTAAAGGAGATGTACTGAATTCACCATGTCTGTCTGTCAGTCCTTCCGTCCGTCAATCTGTCTATCTGTAGAATTCTTCGTTTCCTTGCTCTTAAAAGCCATTTGACCTAGGACCTAAATACAAACTAAATACAAGTGTTGCTCAATTGTCACACGTACCAATTGTCCATGTACAAATTGTCACAGGTACCAATTGTCTTGGTACAAATTGTCACAGGTACCAATTTTCCTTTGACAAATTGTCACAGGTACCAGTTGTCCTTGGACAAATTGTCAAAGGTACCAATTGTTCTGGTGCAAATTGTCACAGGTACCAATTGTCCTCGGACAAATTGTCATAGGTACCAATTGTCCTTATAAAGATTGTCACAGGTACCAATTGTCTTAGTACAAATTGTCACAGGTACCAATTGTCTTAGTACAAATTGTCACATATACCAACTGTCTTTGTACTAATTGTCACAGGTACCAAGTGTCCTTGAACAAATTGTCATAGGTACTAACTGTCCAGCCGCAAATTGTCGTAGTTGCCAACTGTCCTTGTACAGATTGTTTCTGGTACCAATTATCCATGAACGAATTGTAACACGTACCAATTGTCCTTGTACAACTTGTCTCTGGTACCAATTATCCATGTACAAATTGTCACAGGTACCAATTGTCCCTGTACAAATTGTCTCTGGTACCAATTATCCATGCATAAATTTGTCACAGGTACCAATTGTCCTTGTACAAAATTTCACAGGTACAAAATGTCCTTGTACAAATTAGCACAAGTAACAATTGTCCTGGTACAAATTGTCACAGGTACCAATTGTCCTTGTCCAAATTGTGTCCGGTACCAATCATCCAGGTTCATGGTACCAATTGTTCTTGGACAATTTGTCTCAGTTAACAATTGTCTCAGGTACCAATTGTCCTTGTACAACTTGTCTCAGGTACCAATTGTCCTTGTACAAATTGTCGCAGGTACCAGTTGTCCTTGTACAAATTGTCACAAATACAAACCATCCTTGTACAAATTGTCTTAGGTACCAATTGTCCTTGTACCTTTGGGAAGGGTACAAAACATTGTGGGAAAAGGAGAAAATGCTGGTTACCAGCATTTTCTCCTTTTCCTACAATGTTTTCAAAAGGCTTCTTTGACAGACTTGTTAAAAGTCAGGATTGTGTGGTAAAGGGGTAAACCCAAATTTTGCTATTTCAAAGGTATTTTTGACGGCACAAAATGTCCTTATTGGACAGTGTAGGTCAAAGCTCATCTTGTGTGCAGTCTGATCTTGACTGCGCAAAAGGTCAGTTGTGCTTAGCAGCCTAAGGGTTTAATAAATGAACAAAGAGCTTTCTGCTTACCCAGTGAGTTAGTGCTTTCCAGTGTTTTCAGCATTACATCTAAACAGTTTGGTGGCGTGTTCTTCCGTCTTCTTAGTTTCACTTGGGTCTGTCATTACAAATGTTTGGTAAAATAGTTAATCAGTAAATATTAATTTGATAATTTTTTAACCCTTATCCTGCTAAAAAAAAAGTCGAATGAAACTTTCAAGCTGATAGTGAAATAGCAAATATTGCTATTTCAAAATTATCTTTGGGTGGAAAAATATCTCTATATCAGACAGTGTAGATCAAGAGCGGATTGCACATTTTGTGCAGTCTGATCTTGACCAACACTGTCTGGAAAAGGTCCTCTAGTTGCGCTTAACAGACTTAGAGTAAATTCAACATCAAAGGCTTTTTAGACCTAAATGTAGCTACTTAAACCAGTTCTCTTGTTTCAATTACATCTATTTTACAATACATTCTGGCATAATTTTACATCCTTGTGCAAAAAAGATTGTAACGTATTTGGAAACAGGGAAATACTGGTAAACAGAATTTCCTTTTTCTCACAATGTTTTCAACCATTTCCAAGACAAATTCAAACATTTAGTCGCTTCATGAGGGTAACGTATTAACCCCTTCTCATACAACCTAGAGTTTAAATGACCCTGAAGAAGAAAGTTTTTTAACACATTATGGGAAAAGGAGAAAATGCTGGTAACCAGTATTTTCTCCTTTTCCCACAATGTTTTCTACCCTTTCAAAGACAAGACATGTTCATTTGAACCACATTTATTTTCATTGTCTGCAAATGGTTTTGAATTAGACGTATCCAAAATTTCACCATTCGGTTCAAAGTTAAGAAATTCAAACTAAAGAGACAATGGTATTTTGTAGTTAAGGTGACAGAAAGAGTTATTTACCTTGGCGTCCTTGAGTCCTGTTTTATTTGTGACATTGTCCATGTGGATCATCAGTCGAAGCATTTTATCATCACTGGTACCTGGGATAGGTAACTCCTCTATGGAGGAACAGGCACTTTCAACGGTCAGTAAAAACTCCTCTAAATCGGCCCTATAAGAGGAAAGAAAGTTGTGTTTATCGTAAGCACAAAAGCTTGTCTTCCCGTGTCTACAGTCGTATACAATTATGTACACCGACTTCTTTGAACTGGGTATCTTGTCAGCATATTAAATCCTTATTACTGCATTGATTAAATGGAAACCCCCCCCCCTTCTTTTTTTTTGGGGGGGGGGGTGGGTTACCGGAAATATTACAATTTCATTTTTTTTTGCCAGAATAATATTTATATTAAACAGGTGTCGACATTGCCTGTAGACCTTAAGATCAGACTGCGCGTTTTGTGGTGGTACCATGGAAGTTCTCCGAAATTTGTTGAAATCTTTTTAAGCTCAAAAATTCCAGTTTAACAATCGTTTAATACAGGTATGAGCGGTATATGATCAAAGCTGTCGATGCGTCATAAAACATTCATTCATAGGTTGTGTGTAGATCGTATATCTTTGCAAGGATGTTTTCTTTGGTCTGACTGTGGCTTGACTTTTTTTTTCTGGCAGAATAAGGTATCACCCATACATTTTTTTATGTAAACGTTTTGTGCAAATACTCCTAAAATTTATTGAGTTCACAAGCAAAAACAGGCCCAACATACATTGGAATCGCTTCAGGCGACGTCCTAGATTCCAAGAATTTCTTGGGGGGGGTCTCGGCACCACATTCATGCTGTCTCACCCACCCCACCCCCCTTTGAGTGCCTTTGGCACTCGGGGAACGCGTAAGGCGTTCTATGGCTGTACCACATTCCAAAAGCTGGCGGAGGCCCTACGTTGTTTATGGTATTTGGTTCATGGAACTCTATTTCGTGAGATACTATGTACACCGACTAAAATGCAGCTTGCAGGTTTCTATGGGATACCGATGGGTATGAAGGCAAGCACTCTAAATCCTTAACTCTAGATTCCGAGATTAGCCTGTATTTGATGGGCTGGGACAGATGTGAAATGCTTGTTCTTCAAATCTTGAGCAAAAATTGAATGCAGAAAGCCGGGGAATATGACCCCTGGTCAGCATGACTGAAGTCCTTGCGCTATGGCTAGTGCCAGTTTTCAGGTCTAAGCGCTAGTCCTTGTTCTAGATCTAGGTAATTCAATGAAGGAATGACGTATTTGAGACTTTTCTCGAGATTCGGATATGCTTATGGCTAAACATTTGGAACGTTCTAGAAGCTCGTAAATATCTATTGGGAATATATAAATATATGCACCAATAAAGTTATAATTTGGCTAGATCTTAGACACCTGCAATTCTTTATGTTCTTAAATTGCGAGAAGAGCGTTATACTAAAATGATAGATCTAGGTTCACACTAATTTATGACATAAGTTCCAATAGCCTTTAAAGAATCACGAGCATAAACTGACAAATTTGAAAATCTCAAGGTCACCATAGTAAAATATTTACCTGGTTCCAATTTGCCTCAGGACCATGTGATCATTGTCCCGAACACCAATCAGGTAGCCGTGCATTTTAGAAATGGCGCCTTGTACATTCACGATGTTCTTTATTTCCGCCTTTGTTCTCCCCAGTTTCTCCATATTCTCCAGTACCTGACGTAAATGTTCCCGCTGTTGTTCCACTCTAACCAGTAGATACATAATACGGTACTCTGCAACAGAGACATCAATAAGTCTCTTTAGTTTTTTACCTCATTTGTCATCAACGAAAACCGACCAGGTTTTTTTTTTAGACTGCAACTGTTGTACTTACCGTGTGTCACAGGAAGCGGTTTGATATCTAGCACTTCAACCAGAATTGCCATGTTTGATGCATGTCTTTCTGTGAGATTTTTAAAAGCCTTCTGCTTTATGGTTAGTGCTTGAGTTAACATTACATGTGGAGGCAGAGGTGAGATTATGACAACTGTCGGACTAGAGATGCCTTAAGCCCAGGTTACGCTATCACAACAATAGTTTAAGGTAAAGCCCAATTAAGTGCAAAGGATTTGATCGTTATAAATCCAAAGTCAACAGTCCTGAGTTAAAGAATGTTAAAAATATTGACGTTTATACCATAGATACCAGTCCTACTCTGCAGTGCATCAACTATGATCCCTACCATGTTTATAAAACTTACTGTCCAGATCTGGATAACCGTCTGGTTCTTTTGTCTTCTTACCGAGAGGGTGTGGTGTTTGCGGTCGCGATACGTGTACATTCTCGTGAAGCCTGCTGACGTTTTCTCGGAAAACCTCTCTCTCGGGAGGGTTTCCTGAAAGAAAAAGTAGGGCCTTAATTAAACTGGTAAGAACCATGCTATGCAAAAGGGGGTTTAATGCATAATCGTATATTTACCAAGCAAGCTGTTGTATATTACGGTTCCAGTTTGCCTAAAAACTTGAAGAATCGTGGGTAGAATGGGCTTTTGAGATGTAGAAAATGAACCAATAATGAGTTTCGACCAAGGTCTGCTTGCGTGTACTGGGCAGGCTGACACGAATTGATACTTTTTGCAGATGCATTAGCCCTTTACCATACAATCCCTGGTTTCTACGACCCAAAGAAGCCTTCTGAAAACATAGTGGGAAAAGGAGAAAATGCTGGTAACCAGCAATGTTTTCTTCTCTTCAAAAGTCAAGTTTCAATTCTTGAGTCACGTTTATTTTGTCATCTGCAAATGCTTTCAATTTGGACAAGTCTAAAATTTTGTCGTTTGGTAATGACTTAAACCACCTGTTGACAGAGCATGAATCATGTTTGTTTTTAGAGAAACATGTCTCCTTCGAGATGGTCGTTAGAGAACAGGCTTTATCAAATAATGCTGTTTCGATCTTGAGTAAGAAGGCTTTTCAAAAATTGGTAAGAAAGTTAGAAAATGTTGCTAACCAGCTTTTTCTTCTTTTCCCACGGTTTTATATCCTTGCATTGACGTTCCAATCATCATATCCAAATATAATATGTTTTCTGTACATGCTTTTAATATTAGCAAGCAGAATTCTGTTCTGGTATAAGGATAGGGAATTCCTACAGCTGTAACTGCCTAAATTTCGAAGTTGATAGGCCAAGCAGGTTCCGTATTCACCAACCATTCTTAAGAACACTCTTTATCCTGTTCTCCAGACTTTCCGATATTTGAAAGTAAGACATCTTTTGATTGGCTAAACCAAATGGTTTAGCCAATCAAAGATTGTGTTACATTCAAATAAGAAAATCTTGCAGAATAAGACTAAGAATTTTCTTGAAGATGGTTGGTGAATAAAGACCCAGATTTTCTTTCTTTGCTCTGAAAGTTTTACCACTTTTTCAGTTGCTCGAAATGTAGTCGCTCGTTCAACTTCGAATATCTACTGATTATTATTACTATCCATTTATTAGACGACAAAATTTTTTACTCGTCCAGATTGAAAGCTTTTGCAGACGACATATTAAAGGTGGCTCAAATGATAACATTTGTCTTTCTATAGGGTAGAACAAATTTGTGGGAAAAGGAGACATGCTTGTTACCAGCATTTTCTCCTTTTCCCTCAATGTTTTCAAACGCTTTCTTACTCATGGTCGTTAAAAGACGGGATTGTGTGGTTAACAGTTAAGAAAAAAAGGTGAAAGTATAACAAATTATGCTTATACCGGAAGTATCACTCCGATTTCTTTTGATGTAATTCGCTTTTGGTTTATTTTCATCTTTTTCCACCAGCGTATCGTCTACAGGCCCCTTTCTGTGTGAATTATCTGTTGATTTCTTGTCAACTTTTCTAGCTCTATCATGGTCCACCCACTGTATGAACTGATTACAAGAGCATTGCATTATAGGTTATTTTTTGACTGACGAAAATGCACTGCAGTTCATACTTAAGGTAGTAGACCCCTAACGCTTCTAGTGCAACATGGAATAAAATTTCTTGTTAGTGGATAAATAAGGATTTATACTGATATAATACTTTTGCACATTTTTAACCAACCAGAAATTCCTCTGATGTCTATCTTGAAATTATTTATTGATACTTTTTTAGTTTCCTGAAAAGGGGGGGTAATTATTATCTCCCTTTATAATGAGAATATAGTGGTTTTAGATTTATAAATGATAATTCTAAGAAGGAAAAAAAGAAAAAGTGGCTCGATTAAAGTAGTACAATAATAATCATTTTTATTCATAGCAAATTTTGTAGGATAATATTTTAGTGGAAATAGCTGTTTTCCATTAGGGGTCTACTACCTTAATACAAGAGACATGCTCTGACAAACGGGGGTTTAACCCTTCGACACACGAAGCCCAGTTTTAACTAAACTTAGGAGAAAGGCATTTGAAAACATTGTGGGAAAAGGAGAAAATGCTGGTAATCAGCATTTTCTCCTTTTCCCACAATGTTTTCTATCCTTTCTGATACAAATCCTCTGATTTTTGTCACATTCATTTTGGCCCCGCCCGGGTGGCTCAGTGGTGAGCCTGTCGGACTCATGACCTGGTGGTTGTGAGTTCGATACCCGGTTGAGGCGAACTTTCTTTCCGGCATATTTTCGCCTCTCACCTCTGCTGAAGCATGTGAGAAAAAGTAGTCGGTGGCTTCGGAAAGAAAGTTGTGTTAGTACTGGTGTGAGAAAGCCAGGAAACACATGTGCGTCACCGACCGCCATGATATGACCTTAGCTGTTAAAGTGGCGTTAAACCCCAATACAACCAACCAACCAACCAACAACATTCATTTTGTCGTCTGCAAAAGCTTTCAGTTTGGAACAGTCTAAAATTTTGTAGTGTGGTGAAGAGTTAAAAATGCACCTCCCTGATACATTATACCAAGCAAGTCATCACATAATTATGGGTCCATAAAAGGCATTTTGTCTGACTACCGACAAAAATGGTCTATTTACATGCAGAAAATTGGCCAAAAGTAAAAAGTTTCGACACCGGTCAGCCTACCTGACCCGGAAGCATTCTGCCATTTTCACTGAGAATTGGCTCAAAAATATACATCACTGGAAAGGAAAACATTTTTCCGTCAGTTGGATAAACATTGTGGGCAAGGGAGGAATTACTATAGGCCGCTTGCTTAATCTTTTCTCGCTTCATGTTATAGCCATTGTGGCCGAAGTCGAGCAAGCTTAGCCTGTCATGGCCCTGCATCCATTATGCTTCTGTGTGTGCATCAATTTAGAAACATTCCTCACTGATACTATCCTACCTACCCAATTTTGACAAAACTTGCCAGCAATGATCCTGCCCTTGCACTTCAATTTTTTGTTTAAGATTTTGATTCTATTAGAAACTGGTTGCCGCAACAAAAATACTGCATTCCCCCCCCCCCCCCACAAAAAAAAAAAAAAAAAAAAATGATAATTAAATAATAATGATAATAATAATCTTCTCCAAATCAATCCTCTGGAATCCTTTACATATTTGCATAAATGATCCTTTTGTGGACCTCTTTCAGATTTCTTGTTATAATTTTGGTCTGGACATGGCAGCTGTGGTCCTGACTTAAAACTCTTTACCAAACGAACAAAAAAAAAAAAATTGGACTAAGTCTAAATTGAAGGCATTTGCAGACGACAAAATAGATGCTCATCAAACACTGAAACTTGATTTTTGATGGATAGAAAAAAATTGTGGGAAAAGGAGATAATGCTCGCTACTAGGATTTTCTCTTTTTTTCCCACAATGTTTTCAAAAATCTCTTTCTATAGGGTCGTTAGAGCACTGGATTATTTGGTAACCGATTAATTATTAGTAATTTCAACTTGTAGTTAAACATGTGTAATGATTTAGGAAAATAACTAATGTTGCCCTCATGACAGTATGTATCAACTCATCCCCTTGATTGGCATTTACTACACTGTAACATCATTGGTATTGTATATTCTTGTTATTTGCATAGAAAATGTTCATGATGACTTGTTAGGATATTGATGGTTATGCTCTGATTTGCTGAATATTTCACTGAAGTTTTGTATCATTGTAGTTTTTTCCAGCAACATTAGCCTTTATGCCAAAAAATGTCAAAATAATATTCTTCAAAATCTATTAGTCGGAGTCCATTGATATTTCGTGTGAATGATACTTGATTAGGTGTGATTGTATTCATTTACTTCTTCATAGAATGTGTTAAAAATAAGACTTGGTTTTTGCTAGTCTTATTTTCTCTTTCCCTCTTGCTCCAATACATTTTTCTTATGTCTCTGTTGATACTAATTACGTGTAGGGTCAATTGTGTATAACACAGTCGAGCGATACGGGGCTAGTATGGCCCTCTTGTTAAAAAAAAAAAAGGTCCAACACACAAGTCGTGCTGTTATTGTTCGGGGACAATTGATATAACATTATCTACTCTTTGTTGTGTTAGCCCTTACAACATTAACTCTACCAAACGACAAAGTGTTAGACTGATCCAAATTCAAAGCATTAGCAGACGTCAAATTCAATGAGGTTTAGGTATTGAGATTTAGGAAACGATATAATCTACCAACATTTTATTCTTTTCCTGGACCACAATGTTTTCAAACCCCTTCCTCTCCAGGATCGTAAAATCACGGTATGGATCAGTGACGGGTTAAATTAATGCAATTTCTACAAGAAAAGCCATGTTGGAAAGCAGCCAGTGGCTTGGAAAGAATACTGTGCGGAAGTATTTGTAAAAACTGAAAAAGAAAACACCTGAAAATAGTGCGATTTCAATGTTGTTTTGCCAGAATATCAATATATGAGCGGACAGTGTAGATCAAAGATCAGACTGCAGTTCTGTGCAGTCTGATCTTGATCTAGACTGTCCCCAGAAGCAGTTAAAGCTGGGAAAAGCTGGTTAAGGATTGTATAGTTGTTCAGTAGACAAAAACTTTATTTATTAAGAAGTAGTATGCGGTTGCGCCAAAGGTTGCTGTGTCTTCTTTTTATTTAAACCGTTCATCATAGGTACTCAGACCGAGCATCGATGTCAAACTGCCAATTTGATTAGATCTTTGTAAAGTAATTTATTGAAAATATTACAAATAATAAGTAATTTTTGGTGGTTTTCACAACGATCACTTAATGGCGCACTAGCGGCCAAAACACGATTCAGGTGTTAAAATTTCAAGTTAAATCATACTGTACCCTTTCGAACCTGGCGAGGGTTCATAGGACTGAAAGCACCATTTAAAAGTATGGAAAATATTGTGATGATATCAATCTATTATGGTGTGGTCGATCCAAACGTTAGTCGCTGGCAGAAAAATTAATTTCAAAATCAGGCTAAAATAAACAAAAGATAGAGTAACCTGGCAACTTTGAACTTAATTTTTGAATTGGGCTGATTTCTCTGCCAGCAACTTTCACTTGGACCGACCATAAAATAACGGATTGTCTTCACAATAATTTCCATACTTTTAAATGATAGCCTAAAACTTAAATTTAGATACATTTTAACACCCACATTGTTTACTTTTGGCAGTTATTGTTTCTTCTAATAACAAAGATTATTTTATGACAGACGCCTCATGTAACAATAAAAAAAATCAAGTTTCTTACGGTTCCAAGTAAAGATTCTTCTCTATTATCAAGTCTGCGTAAGTAAGGACTGCTCGATGCGTTATCCGGGTACATCGTTTTTGGAAAATATGCATTTTCCGATGCGTTCACTTCTTTTGTCATTTTCAGTTATAACAATGCTTGGTAACAAACCAATTCTGGGTTCTTTGCATCGATACGCGTCTATTTATAACATACAAGTTCCGTTGACGTTGTATGCATGGTGACCTAATGTACCGACGTCGAATATTGCTTGTGACGTCAGTAAATTAAGCACAGAAGCGGTTTTCTTTGTTTTTTTTTTCGTTTAGATTAAGTGGCTCAATAGTGAGAAATGCGTCATACTAAAGGTTTTCAGACTGATTTTTTTCGAAACCGGCTACACGATGTGACAAACGGTGAATTGATGATCATCTCAACTTCAAATATGATGGTCATCGTGCGTAAGAAGTCGCTTGTTGGAAATGTCTCGACTAAATTTTGTGTTACGATCTGTGAGTAGGTGGTTTTGCCCTTTACCAGACGTCAAAGTTTTAGCCTTCTCCAACTTGAAAGCATTTGCAGACGACAATATCAGTGTAACTCAAATGGTGCAAATTTTCTTAGACAGGGTAGAAAACATTGTGGGAAAGGAGAAATGCTGGTCACCAGCATTTTCTCTTTTTTTTTCCATGATGTTTTCACAAGGCTTCTTTCCGAGGGTCGTTTTCTTAAAAGTCGGCATCGGCGGTAAAGGGTTAATGCGTCTTCAAAAATATCTACCCAAGTTAACCTCCGCTTCCTCTGAGTCGTCAACACATTGCATCTTTCTGCGTCAAAGAAAACTTGCGTAATGCTTTGCTTCCTATCGGGGAAACAGTAAACTCCTCGGCTTCAAACTGTAGACAATTTTAATTCATACATTTAAAAGTATGAATATATTCGTGAATCTGACGGTGTGTTATAGTGAAGTCTGTTCAAGTACAAGTCGTGGATAAAATGGTGAAATTGTTGTGGACGAGAAAGAAAACATTTTGGGAAAAGGAGAAAATGTTGGTTTTCAGCTTCCTTTCTCAGGGTCGTTGAAACGCAGGATTGTGGGCCATACTCTGGTATGATGAACTCTCTTATTACCGAATGCATAAATTCTAAATACTTTTTAAATGTAGATTTTGACTGCTACTGCAGACTATTATCATAGTTGAGGACTAGTGAGCGGACAGTGTAGATCAAAGATCAGACTGCACGTCTCGATGTATACTGTCCGCAAAACCTACTTCTAAAAAGTCGTTATTGGTCATGAAATAATCGCCAAGTTACTTTTCTTTGTATGAACGTGCGCCGTATGCCGATCCTTTTAAGCGCAGCTCTGTCCCTCCCTCTCCCTCTCTCTCTCGTAACATAAAACCAGAGAAAACATAAGAAAGCTTCTAAAATGTATTTAAAAACAAACATAGCACATAGAACATAAATAACAGTCAAGGTTCTGAAATATTATGCCAGCATAAAAACGTGTAGAACTCTGATCATATCTATCTAGATTTCACGTCCAATCTTTACCAAGGTCGCCATGGTTTTTCATCACATATTAAGTTACCGAGGACGTAGTTTTCACTTAAAGATCCAGTCATGGCACTATAACTGTCCTCACTATTAGAAGAAGAAGAAAGCTTGAAATCACTGAGTGTGCTAGATGGCGGCGTTGTCATGGAGATATCACATGAAAGTTGGGGCACAGATGCATATGGTTGAGGCGTCGAACATAATCTTTGTGACAGTAAATGTTGATTTGTTTCCATGGTAACAGTCGACGAAGTTTCTTGAATCTCTCTTTGTCTGCTAAAAGAATCCAAGTGACCTTGAAGTCTCGAGAGTGATAGAGTATCCAGGATACCATTGCCGATTAGGAACTGGATTGCCTCCCTTGAACAATCATTGAAGCCTTGGTTGTAACGATCGCTATTGGCGGGTTTACGTTGTTCATTACCGAGATGCTTCACCGTCAGTTCTAGGATCTCTGCTTTGTCCAGCTTCGTCTCACTGTCGAACTGAAATGGAACAGGAGTTAAAAAAATAAAATACCATAGCTTCTACAAAGTTTTATCCCTTCGCCAAACAATCCCGTGTTTTTTAACGATATTTTAACAAACAATCCCGAGTTTGAACAACCCTGACAGAGATGGCTTTTGTTAACATTGTGGGAAAAGGAGAAAATGCTGGTAGCCAGCATTTTCTCCTTTTCCAACAATGCTTTCTATCCTACATAGGAGGAATTTCAGTGTTCACATGTAGTCCGCAAGCTGAAGACGCTGTCGATCTCGACCAAAATAAAATTTTGTAGCTTGTTAAAGGGTTAAGAAAGCAGACTTTTCAAATATTGTGGTAAAAGGATAAACTGCTGGTGATCAGCATTGCTTCTTTTTCCCCACACTGTTTCCTACCCATTCGGAGATAGATCCCATCGTTTTACACACATTATATCTCTTATCTGCAAATTCTTTGACACGCCAAAAAGAAAATTCGTGTGATAGAGGGTGAAGGGCTCTGGGGTATGCTATTTTGGTACCAACATTTATTAACCATTTACGATCTTATGGATGAATGCCTTTAGAAAACGTTTTAGAAAAGGGCGAAATAATGATAAAGAGTATCTATTTTCTTCTGTTGCCCAATTTTCTATTTACTCTTTGAAAGACGAATATCATGGGGGGGGGGGGAGTATATTGGTACCAACTTTTCTAACCATTTACGATCTAGTGGATGATGAATGCCTTTAGAAAACGTATTGGAAAAGGGGAATTTAGTATTAAAGAGTATTTATGACACCTAGCAAGGGCTACTTAAATGCTGGTGGCCAAAATTTTCTCCTTTTCCCATTTTTTTCTCCATTTTTTAAAGCAAAATCATTCATTTCGGTGGCACTTTAAACTGTTGACCCTGAACGAGAAAGCCTTCGAAAACATCGTGAAAAAAACGAAGAAAATCCTGGTAACAAATATTTACTCTCCCTAAAGATCATCTTTCTTTTACCCTTTTTAAAGACATATCCAATAAGATCTAGTTTAGCGACAGACTAGTGACATCCGCAAAGTGCTTTCTACAAGAATGATGCTCAAAGTCTAAATTTTGTCATCTGGTTAAGAACTGAAGTGAGCCATGCTCTAGCAAAAACGGGTTTAATGCATCTCCATGATCCATTATACCAAGCAAGTCATCATAAATTATAATTATGGACCCATAAAAATCCTTTTATAAAAACTTTTATGGAACCTTTCTAAAAAAAATATCAAAAATATTTTACCTCTGGCCTGTGCTGAATGACAAACTTCTTGAGCTGGTCGATACTCGTGTTCATACGTTCTCGACGTCTTTTTTCGATCAATGGTTTACGTAACTGAAAAAGAAAAGTGCAATGGATCTCTCACATACCCCTTACCCATTTATAAAATGACCTTGACTTTGAACGATCCCAAGGAACATCACTTGTGAAAACAGACGAGAAAATGCATTATCTCCTTCCTCTGTAATGATTTGTACCCTGTCAACTATATATACCATGTCATTTCAGCCACAGTTTGCCTTTTCCATATGCCCTCAATATGGACCAAAGTAAAATTGTCCTCTGGTAAATGGTTATTTTGCGTAATTATTTTTTTCAAACTCTTTACCATCCATTACCGTGTTTTAAAGACTCTGATGAAAAAGGATTTTGAAACATTGTGGGAAAGGAGAAAATGCTTGGAGCCAGCATTTTTCTCCTCTCATCATGTTTTCTTTCCATTTAAAGGCAAATCCAGCCATTTAAGCCATATTTTACCCTAAACCTGCTAAATAAAACAAATGAAAGATTATGAAATGCTAACTGTGTTACATAGTTTAAATGGTAGGTTAGAAGGACAATATCACCTGCAATTCCTGCTTTCCCATGAATTTTCATAAGATAATGCAGGTTTGTTGGCCCTATTGACGAGATTGCTATAGTTTGGTAAAAATGTTTTTTTTTTTTTCTTTTGCGTTCAACGCAGCCGCCAGTCAATAGTGTTGAGGACTGTAAGTTTATAGCCTGTATGTTTTCTAAAAAGTTTCCATGACTATTAGATTGATTGTCATAATAATTAAAAACAAAAGAAAAAATGTAAGGACGTTAAACACTCACTTTTCTCAGACATGACCCGTTGTCAACGGGCATAACTTTATGTCCAACCATGCTGGCAAATGTAGAAGCTTTAAATCTCTTGAATTGTTCAATTTTTTTTTTCCAAGTTAACTTATTACAACGGTAGATGCAAATTCGTGTGACCTTTGATAACATAAACGTTCTTTTATATTTTACCGTGAACAAATTGCACCCGTTATAACAATAGCAATTGTCTTACGGGCATCCGCTTGGTTTAAAGAGTACTCTAAGGTCGCACGCGTAGACTTGCGCCAACACTTAACACTTTCGCAAACATCCAAGTTCTCGACCCCTCGAATTTCTATCATTTGTAGACGACAAATTAAATTCGGTCTCAAATGATGGGAATTCCTGATGACGTAGCATAAAAACATTGTTGGAAAAGGAGAAAATACTGGTTACAAGCATTTTCTCCTTTTTCAACAATGTTTCTGTAGACCTTTTTGTTCAAACTATGAATCAAACAAGTAAAGGGTTAACCGGCGTCTCGCAGGTAATGATTGCCCAATCAAACTATTGCTCAATTATAATGATTGAGTCTCAATTGACACACGTCAAACATACCTTGAGTGAGTCTGATTAATCGGAAACGTTTTACACTTTTTTTAAAATTAAATTTGCAAGAAAAACTTGGCTCGTTATCCAATTGTCTAAGGATTGTTCATATGTGTTCTTTTTTTATCATGAAATAGATGGGAGAAAATGTGTTGACGATTTTTTTACTTCCATAGTTGGTTTACCTAGGATTATTTCCCCTAGTCTACATAATTTTTAAATTTCTCCAAAGTGATTAAGTTGTTAAATTTGTTTTAAAATCAATTTATAATACATAGAGTTAATCCTAATTTTCAGAAAAACACTTTGAAAAGAAGGTATAAAACGGACGATTTTCATGAATAGGCTAATACATAAAATACCTCAATACATCTATGTCAATTTATCGGAGCAAAACAGGTGAAAATGAAAGAATCTCTGAACTAGCTGAGAGCATCAGTAAAAATAAAAAATACAACAAATGTAATATATTAGATTTAGCTTCAGAAATCAGTGACGCTTTTTTACTTTTTCTTTGTAAAAGGGAAACGAACCTATCTACGGGACGCAACCTTTAATACAAGAGTAACTATATTAAAGAATTACCTCGCTTGATATGAATTCTGCAGATGAAACACACGATGGTTCCAGACAAATATAAGGTAAAGCCAAAATTAAAGCCAAATTCATGGTAATCTTATCTTTTTTACAGACCTGAAGATGTCATTTAGTATATTTATGCTGAAGTGATATTTCTTGATTGCCTTCTTTACATTTCGTTTCAAGTTGAAATGCTCCAAGAAAATGTTTCTGCTGTCGATTCAGCATGGTGGGTGGGGTATGGCAGAAGAAGAAGCATGGGAAAGAGAATTTCCAAAGAATGTGCAGATGAGGTGTATTCTATTCTACTCTCAGTGTTTTCTCTGTATTGAACATTTTTTGGCCATTTTATATGATTTTCATCCTTTTAACCCATACTTTCACCCAAATATTTTACACTTGAATAATAGTGTCGTCTGCTGCACCGACTTCGGTTTTCGCTCCTATTTTCCAGACATGGTGGACTTTACACTTCAGATGCAGAGCACCACATCATTTAGTTTTGCAGGTCAACTGATCACAATATTTAGACTTGTTCATATTGAAAGCATTTTTAAATGAAGATAAGATGATAGAACTAGTAAACATTGTAGAAAAAGAAGAAGATGATGGTTAGCAGCATTTTCTCCTTTTTCCTACAATGTTTTTGTGAAGGCATTTTCTTTAGGTTGGTTCAGAACATGGGGTCAGCTGGTAGAGGGTAAAACGTACTGCCCTATGTCTGA
This sequence comes from Hippopus hippopus, assembly GCA_946811185.2. NCBI lineage: Eukaryota > Metazoa > Mollusca > Bivalvia > Cardiida > Cardiidae > Hippopus > Hippopus hippopus. The sequence continues at coordinate 23,868,149 of OX328111.1, read as the reverse complement.
ATTAGGGTGTGTGAATGTTTTTGTATCAGGTTATTGAGCAAAAATGGCATTGAAGATGGAACAAATGAAGAACTACAGTCCAATGTTGCTTTTGTCATAACAGTGTCATGAAAATCTCTGTAACATCTTGTTTCTTTAACTCTATACCAAACAAAACAGATATTACTCAAAATTCAGAATTTGGTTTTGGTAGGGTAGAAAACATTATGGGAAAAGGTTACCAGCATTTTCTCCTTTTACCACGTTTTCAAAAGCCTTAGTCTTCAGGGCCATGCAGATGCAGGATTATTAGGTAAAAGGTTGAATGAAAATGGTGCCCAGAAATGATGAGCCAAGCATGGTAGTGCAGTTGGTAGTGTACAGGACTTGAGAAAAGGGGATGGTTGCTGGTTTGAATCCCTAACTAGGCCAATTTCTTTTTGTAGAATGATGATAGTTATTGCAACAATATTCATTCCTCTCTCACTGCTGATCATTGTTTTGACGATGTTTTGTAGTAAAGCAGTCAGTGGCCTGTGAAGAATATTGTTTGAAATACTGGGAAAAGGAACTCCAGGAAAGTATAGATAGGTGCACTGGCAGCCTACATAAAACTAAAATGTTGAAAGCAGTGCTTAACTCTTTACTACACAATCCAGACTTTTAACGACCCTGAGAAAGAAGCCTATAGAAAACATTGTGGGAAAAGGAGAAAATGCTGGTTACCAGCATTTTCTCCTTTTCCCACAATATTTTCTACCCTATCAGAGTCAGAAATCATCATATTACCAAGATTTAATTTGTTGCCTGCAGATATTTTGAATTTGGTCCAGTCCAAAAATTTGTTATTTGGTAAAGAGTTAAACACCATGCAATCAATCAATCAGTTATCAAGGTCATTAAAACTTTAGATTGTGTGATAAAGTGTTATGATGTCAAAACAAGATAAATAACTGAAGGTGCCTTTATCTTTTTTTTCTTCCCATATACTGTGTACTATATTTTTTCCAAGTGACTGAGTGCTTTCCCACCAAAACATCATCAAAACAGTTTTCAGCAGTGAGAAAGGAATGAATTCAGTTGCTATGGTTTTTATTGATCTCTGGATAGATTTTGGCCAAGCTGAGAACTGAACCTGTGACTTTTAGATTACAAGCCCTGCAGGTAACTGACTGAGCTAAAGAGCCTGCTTTTAACTCTTTCACTATCCAAAAAACCAAAATACTTTTACAGCTGCCACAAATACATTTCTACTGCAATATGAAAAGACAGTTGGGCCATAGCCTAACATGAAGCACTGGACAGTATAGATCAGAGATCAGACTGCATGCTCTGTGCAGTCTGATCTTGATATATACTGTCCACACAAACTTTTTGTATTGTCTATGGTACAGCAAGAGTTCAAGGAATTCAGGAAAAGGCTCTATTTGTTTGAAAGAAAAATCATTTAGGTACAGCTGCTCCTAATTATGTGAGATTAACAATGGTGGGCTTTACAAACTGCATTCCTGGACATTGTCTATGATTATAGGATGTGGGTTTTGACACGAATAGCTAATGCCTTGAAGAAATAGAATCATATTAAATTCTTTCTTTCATTTAGGGGCATATAAATATGCGTTAACATGTGAATTTTAATTTCTTGTTGAACACCATCAGAGATGGATACTGGTGAATTTTTATTTTATTTGCACGTATGAAGAAACAGGACAGCTTAGTTAAATGAAAAGTGGCAGTTTGGGCTTTTACATATGGCATGGTTGTGTAAACAGGGTGTTCATCTATTTTTAGCTCCACTGGCCATAGGCCAGCGGGCTCATGTCATGGCCCAGTGTCCGTCATGCATCCGTCCGTGCGTCTGTCCATGCGCCTGTCTGTGCGTCCGTCTGTCCATGCGTGTTAACTTTTATTTCAAACATCTTCTCTGAAACTACCCATCCAAATTTGATGAAACCTCACAGAAATTATCCTGTCATGGTCCTCTTCAGAATTTCTCGAAAGAATTTGATTCCTTCTAAAACTCTGGTTGCCATGGCAACAAAACTGAAAAATATTAGAAATTTTAAAAATCTTCTCTGAAACCCAGGGCTACTGAATTTGGCATGTAGCTTTATCTAATGGACCTTTAACAAGTTTCTGCATATTACAGGCCTGGGGTCAAAATTGACTCCATCCCAGGGATCACAAGTTTAACATGGGCTTGATTATATAGTCACTTCAATTTAAATATTAATCAAAGGAAATACCTCCTGTTATAAGAGATAATGTTTGTTACTATTTACCTCCCTTGATTGTCAAAGTGCAGTGATACATGATTGGTGCTGGGTATTTAAGTTTTTTTGATAGAAAATATTCTGCTTTAAGGGAGAGTGATTCATTTTGATGCTAATTGTTATGCTCACATGAGTGGAATATTAAATTCAAAGTAAGGTTTCTATCATTCATTTTTTTTTTTTCCCAGAGCTTTACCTTTCATGCCAATGAATAAACCTGCTTGTATTGCCTGACAATGTTCACTGTTTTCGAAAGCCTTCTCTTTCAGAGTCACGAACACTTCGATTTGTGTGATAAAGGGTTAAAAAGCCAGTGGAGCGATACAGGGCCATCATGGCCCTCTTGTAATATGGCATCATTTTACCTATTTGAATATGATCCCATGAATTACCTATTTGAATATGAAAGCAAGGCATTGTTGTCAATATTTTGACATTCTTACTAGCAGTGTTCTGCCGACGATTTTAAAAAGTAGAGACAAATGTCTCACCTATCCAGAAAAGTTTGAGACATTTTTAAAAATTCGGGGACAAAATTTAGCATGGATAAAATTGGTTAAAAAATAAGAAATTTAAATTAGTTCCCCAATATCCATACTTGTTAATCGCTATGTTCTCTTTCACTAGCCAAAATGTGGATTTAAATGCAACTAACATGGCTGATTATTTCTCATTTAAACTTTCCCTACGGTACAGTTTTCTTAAAATCCCCCTGAAGAGACTCGACCATGATGGCTGATCTACGATAGACATTCTCTGCGGTCGCGATCATATTCCAATGAAGAATATTCTTTTAAATACTAAGAACTGTCGTACAGGTATTTTTTACTATCTTACGACGATTTTGATTGAGTGGGAGGAGTACTAGGCATAGAACATTATCGGACTTTGAGCTCTGATTTATATATGCTTTGGTTTACCATAGAAGCTTAGGATAATACCTGGCTTTTTCGCCGTGGCGACGAAACCATTTTCTGACTGAGACTGCAGAAGATACTAAGTTATGAAAGTAAAGTACACGATCAATACTTGGTTGATGTTTTCGTTCTGCATCCAATCAGATTTCATTTTGCATATACGCACCTTCAGCGCCCATGAAAAACACTAAATTGTAATAGTTACGCAGCTGATTCCACGACTTTCGATATGCGACAAAAATTGCCTTTTACCAATTTCATCTGCGACATTTTGAAATTTTTAGCGAGAAAATCGCAAATACACGGTCTCGGCAGAACGCTGTACTAGTCTTTGCAAAATTCAGATGCAAAATGTAAACGATTTCCATACTAAGTATCAATATGTATTATAAAAGTTTTTAGTATAAGAAATGAAAGGTTTCGAAATGATATTTTCTTCAACTTGAAAATAAATCTTACAGTATTTCCTTTAGATTTGGCAAAGGCTGTTACGAAGACAGGCAAGAAAGCTTAACCCTTTACCAAACGACACAATTTTAGACGTTCAAATTAAACACATTTGCAGACAACAAAATAAGTGTGACTCAAAAAGTGGGAAGGGTAGAAATATTAGAGGAAAAGGAGCAAATGCTGGTTACCAGCATTTTCTCCTTTTCCCATAAAGTTTTCAAAAGGCTTTTTATTTTGGGGTGTTAAAGGTGAGAATGTGTTGTATGAGTTAAAAAAAACCCAGATTTAGTGCTTATCTTAAGGCAGGTGCAGAGTTTGATAAGAAATTTTTGTGTATTTGAAACCTTTACAGAACAACAAAATTTTGGACTTGTCCAAATTGAAAACATTTGCAGGCAACAAATGTAGCTCAAAAGGGAAAAGTTGTCTGAGAAAGGGTAGAAAACATTGTGGGAAATGGAGAAAATGTTCGTTAACCGCATTTTCTCCTTTTAGCACAATGTTTTCAAAAGCCTTCATCTGCAGGGTGATTAAAACTCGGATTGTGTGGCAAAGGGTGAATTGTAGCATGTCAGCATGCCTTGCTCTTTCAGTTTCCTTACTAAACTGTTTTTAGCTCCACTGGCCGAAGGCCAGCGGGCTTATGTCATGGCCTGTTGTCCGTCGTGCGTCCGTCCGTCAGTCCGTCCGTGCGTTAACTTTTTTTTTAAACGTCTTCTTCTCTGAAACTACCCATCCAATTTTGATGAAACTTCACAGAAATGATCCTGCCATGGTCCTCTTCAGAATTTCTTGAAAGAATTTAATTCCTTCAAAAACTCTGGTTGCCATGGCAACAAAACTGAAAAATTTTGAAAATCTTTGAAAATCTTCTTGTCTGAAACCGTAAGGCCAAGGGCTACCAAATTTGGCATGTAACTTTATCTAGTGGACCTCTACCAAGTTTCTTCAATTTATAGCCCTGGGGTCAAAATTGGCCCCGCCCCGGGGGTTACAAGTTATACATGGGCTTATTTAGGGAGAACTTTAAAATTCCTCTTCTACCTAGCCATAGGGCCTAGAGCTACCAAATTTGGCATGTAGCTTTATCTAGTGGACCTCTGCCAAGATTGTTCAAATTATAGCCCTGGGGTCAAATTAGGCCCTGCCCGGGGGTAACAAGTTTTACATGGGCTTATATAACAAGTTTTACATTTGCTTATATAGGGAGAACTTTAAAATTCTTCTTTGACCTAGCCATGGGGCCTAGGGCGACCAAATTTGGCATGTAGCTTTATCTAGTGGACCTGTACCAAGGGTGTTCAAATTATAGCCGAGGGTCAAATTTGACTTCGCTCCGGGGGGTAACATGTTTTACATGGGCGGGCTTATATAGGAAAATCTTTCGCATCTAGCTATAAGGGCTAGGGCTATCAAATTTTGCATTTAGCTTTATCTAGGGGGTCTCTATCAAGGGTGCCCAAATTATAGCCCAGGGGGTCAAATGTAGCCCCACCCCAGGGGGTCACAAGTTCTACATGGTCTTAAATAAGGAAACTTTAATAATCTACTTGTACATAGCCATATTTAGGCCTAGGGCTACCAAATTTTGCATGTAACTTTATATAATGGGCCTCTACCAAGAGGGCCCAAATTTTAACTTTGGGGGTCAAGTTTGACTCCACACCAGGGGTCACAAGTTTTACATTGGCTTTTATAGTGAAAACTTGATAAACCTGTGTCATGGATCACATATTTTACAGGGCCTTTTATTCAGCAAACTTGTTTTACATGACTTTTTATTGGGCAAGATTAAAAAATCTTTTTGTTTATAACCACACATTCTAGTTTCATATTGTAGGTCTGGGGTCAAAATTGCCTTCATTCCAGGGATCGCAAGTTTAACATTGGCTTCAAAATATTGTCACTTCAATTTAAACATTAATCAAGGGAAGTAACTCTTTTTATGAAAGATAAAGTTCGTTACTATTTACCTCCCTTGATTATCAAGCTGCAGTGATACATGATTGGTGCTAGACAAGTTTTTTAGCTCCACTGGCCGAAGGCCAGCAGGCTTATGTTATGGCCCGTTGTCCATTGTGCGTCCATCCGTATGTTAACTTTTTAGCTCACTTGAGCACAACGTGCTCAAGGGGAGCTTTTAGGATCACCTGGTGTGCGTCGTGTGTCGTCAACAATTCTTTAAACATCAACTCCTCCTAAACCACTGGGCGGATTTGGACCAAACTTGGCTGGAATGTTCCTTGGAAGGTCCTCTTTAAAAACTGTTCACAGAATTTGATTCCATCAAAAACTCTGGTTGCCATTGCAACCAAATGGAATTTTTTAGGGAATTCTTTAAAAATCTTCTCCTCTTAAACCACGGGTCAGATTTTGAAATAATTTCACAGATATGCTCCTTGGGTGACCCTTTTTAAAAATTGTTCGTAAAATTTTGATCCGTCAAAAAATGTGGCTCTGGTGAATGGGGGCTTCTTGCACCATATAGAAATGAAGGAATTCTTTAAAATTCTTCTTCTCTGAAACCGCTGGTCAGATTTCGAAATAATTTCACAGGATTGTTCCTTGGGTGACCCTTTTCAAACACTGTTCGTAAAATTTTGATCCGTCAAAAAACGTGGTTTTGGTGAATGGGGGCTTCTTGCACTATACAGAAATGAAGGAATTCTTTAAAAATCTTCTCCTCTGAAACAGCAGGTCAGATTTTGAAATAATTTCACAGGATTGTTGCTTAGGTGACCTTTTTCAAAAATTGTTCGTAAAATTTTGATCCGTCAAAAAATGTGGCTCTGGTGAATGGGGGCTACTTGCACTATATGGAAATTTAGAAATTCTTAAAAATTCTTCTTCTCTGAAACGACTGGTCAGAATTTTACTTAATAGCCAGTGGAGCGATACAGGGCCATCATGGCCCTCTTGTTTTGTTTTTATGGGGTTTAATGCCATTTAAAGAGACATCTTTACAGCCAGAGAGTAAACAAACACTGTTAAAACTTGACGGTTTTATAATCTAGTCAGCTGTATAAACTTAGATAAAAAATATAATATCAATATAAGGTGTATCGGGTAAAGAAACTGTTGGGATTTGTCTTCGATTTGAACCAGAAACTGTGGTTGTTATGTCTATGGCTAGCCGCAATAGAAAGGAATGCATTTTCTATCTGACGTAATCTGTGCAACTTTGCAACCATCAGGGGCAATATTTGGCACGAAGATACAAGACTGATTATAGTTTCATAAAATAAAGAAAAAAACGGTTAAAAAAACTGGATGAAAATGAGTGACGACATATGTTTCACAGCTAAGGTCATATCACGATGGTCAGTGCACCTATGCATGTGTTTCCTGGCTTTCCTGCCCCAGTACTGACACAACTTTCTTTCCAAGTCACTGACTTCTTTTCTCACATGCATCAGAGATGAGAAGTGAGAAATCGCTGGAAAGAAAATATACCTCAACCAGGTATCGAACCGAGTCACGGGTAGGATATGCTAACCAGTCATAAATTGAAAGTATTTGCTCAATTAGATGCGAGTGAAAAGATAGGATTTCTCTTTCTTGGGGGTAGAAGACATCATGGGAAAAGGAGAAAATGCTAGTTACCTGCATTTTCTCCTTTCAAACATTGTTTTCAAAAGCCTTTTTTGTCGTGTTTTTCCATTATTTCAAATAAAAGTTTTTTAGTTGTATTGTAGTTTTCTACAAAATGCTTTTAGTATGGAAGGGTCTAAAATTTTTTTGTCTGGTAACGATTTAACTCTTAATCAAATAATCCCGACTTTTAACGACCCTGACAAACAAAGAAGCTGTTTGAAAACATTGTGGGAAACGGAGAAAATGCTGGTAACCAGCATTTTCTCCTTTTCCCACAGTGTTTTCTACTCTTCCGAAAACAAATTTCAATTTTCAAGTCACATTTACTTTTTCATCTGCAAATGCTTTCAATTTTGACAAGTCTAAAATTTTGTTATTTGGTAAAGATTTAAACTCCTACTTATTGTAGAACCAAAAGCAGACTGCATTTTTGGTATAATCTGGTTTTGGTTCATCTTCAATACATGTATTTTCAAAGGCATTTAACCATTTACCACACAGTCCAATGTTTAAATGATCCTGGGAAGTAGGCATATATAAATTATTTTGAGCAAAGGAGAAAATACTGGTAACCAGTATTTTCTCCTTTTCCCATATCATTTTCCACCTGTTCAAAGACAGATTTCATCACTCAAGTAACAGTTAATTTTTCATCTGCAAATGCTTACAATATTTGGACCAGTCCAAAATTCAGTTGTCTGTTAAACTGCAATAATCAGTGGAATGTGTTGTCATTTACAATCAGAACTAGATAAAATGCAAGGCTCTCATTTTATCATTTTTTACACCAATGCAAAAGGCTTGAAGGAAAAAAAAAAGTATGTCTTGATTGAAAAGCAAAATGTTGATAAGCACAACTGGCATGACTTGAACTCCTATCTTGCAGTTGCACCTGATAGGCATGATTTTATGTAACTGGAGCACAGAAACATTCAATGTTTGGCAGAAAATAGAGTGCTTTAAAGATAACTGTTTCGCTTAACCCTTTCCCACACAATCCAGAGTTTTAAGGACCCTGACTGAGAAGGCTTTCTCCTGTTTTCCACAATGTTTTCTACCCTATCAAAGACAGAAATCATCTTTTAAAATATGTTCAATTTGTCATTTGCATATATTTAATTTGGTCATGTGGCAAGAGTTAACTGTGGCAAAAAGATCCCAAGTTTTAACTATGCAGAGAAAAAATACTGCTCAAAACACTGTATGAAAAGGAGAAAATCCTGGAAACCACCATTTTCTCTTTTTCTTCTATGCTTTTTATATGTCGAAGACGGGACGTATAATCACCCATGGCATATGGACTGGCGGGTGGGTGGGCTGCGTCCAGTTCTTTGTCCGGAGCATAACTTTGTCATCTCCAGTCTGATTGACTTGAAACTTGGCATTTGTGTTTGTTGCAATAATACGGAGTGCAGTGGGAAAGAACCATAACTCTACCTTGTGCTATCTTTGAGTTATTTCCCTTCGATCGTCATTTTTACAGCATTTTCTGCTTGTTCGGAATATAACTTTGTCATCTCTAGTCTGAACATCTTCAAATTTGGTATGCATAATTGTTGAAAAATTATGGAGTGCAGTGCACAAGAACCATAACTCTTCCTAGCACAAATCTTTTAGTTATTCCCCCTTTGATCTTCATTTTTATAGCATTTCTTGCTTGTCCGGAGCATAACTTTGTTATCTTAAGTAGGAATGACTTGAAATATGGTATGCTTATTTGTTGCAATATTTGGAAGTGCAGTGCGCAAGAATTGTAACTCTACCTCGTGCTGTCTTTGAGTTATTTCCCTTTGATCGTCATTTTTACAGCATTTAGTGCTTGTTCGGAATATAACTTTGTCATCTCAAGTCAGAACGACTTTAAACTGGGTATGCATGTTTGTTGCAATATTACAGAGTACAGCGCGCAAGAACAATAACTCTACCTAGCGAGGATTTTGAGTAATTCCACTTTGGTCTTCATTTTTTGCTTGTCCGGAAAGGAACTTTGTCACCTCAAGTCAAATTGACTTGAGACTTGGTAAACATGTTTGTTGCAGTTACGAAAAGTGCAGTGCACTGGAGCCGTAACCTTACCTAATGCCTTTTTGGAATTATTCCATATTCATTATTTTTTTTTTACAGCTTTTCATGCTTCTCTATGATATAACTTTGTCTTTTCATGTTGGAATGACCTGAAACTTTATGTGCATGTTTCCTTAACATTAGAGGAGACATTCATGCCTATTCAATCACTTACATGATTTCTGCTGCACTAGTATTTTCCTCTACCTGCCCTTTACGATTATTATCCCCCCTCGACAACTGGCGGTGGGACTGGCGTATATTGCGACAATTTGCCGCTCTTGTTACCCTTCCGAAGACAATTTTTGTGTTTTTAGTTGCATTTGTCATCTTCTGAATTAGTGGTTCCAATTTGGACAAGTTTAAAATTTCATTGTCTAATAAGGGAGTAACCCTTTATTGGCAGACAAAATTCAAGACATCTTTAACAATGAAAACTTTTCAAGGTTGTAAATTAAATGTGGCAAAAATGATGGGATTTGTCTTTGAAAGGGTTGGAAATATTACCGGCATTTTGTTATTTTCCCGAAATGACTGCAAAAATCATCTCTGTCAGAGTTGTTAAAACTGAGGATTGTGTGGTTAAGGTTTTGCTCATTTACCTAACATTGTAGACTGCCTTTAATAAATCTATTCAATATGAATTTTACTACATGAATACATGTAAAAATATTGAAGAAAAAGAAAACACACTCATTGATACAAAATTTTAGTCTATGGGCTATTTCTCCTTTTCTCTCAATGTTTCCTACCATGCTTTAGTGCAAGGTAGAATGAAGTTATCTGCAGGAGGTAAAGTATCATATTTTGCATATTTTGTTTTGAACTACATTGGTCTTGATGAAATTTGGGAAACTGAAATGTTGGCACCAGTTAAATATGTGTGCATGTGCTTTTTTCCCTTTGACTTTAGGGCAGATGAAATAGTAACACACAGTAGGCATGGAAATGGATTGATTGTATAGTGTTTAATGCTGTTTTCAACATTAATTCAGTTACGTTGCTGCAGCCAGTGTACCCATCCATGCCTTCCTGGAGTTTTTTTACCAGTACTTGGCACCATATTCTTTCCAAACCACTGGCTGCTTTCCCACATAACCATTGTTGAAACAGTGATCATTGGTGAAAGAAGAATGAATCCTGTCGCAATGACTATCATTAATCCTTGGATAGAAATTGGCCGAGCTAGGGATTTGAACCAGTGATCCCCTGATCTCAAGTCTTCGTACAGACTGCGCTACCTGGACTCTGAAGGCATGGAAATGCTTATTTCTTTGATAAATTCTTTACCACACAATCCTAAAAGGCTTGCAACACGCAAAAAGGGGCATACGGACATTTGCGTAAAGTGTTGTCTCGGATCAGCCTGCGCAGTCCGCGCAGGCTAATCCGATATGACACTTTACAACTACGTTAGATTTTGTGCTACAGTAGACTTGTGCAAAACAGAAAATCACATAAAAACGGAAAGTGTCGTTTCGGATTAGCCTGTGTGGACTGCGCAGGCTAATCCGAAACGACACTTTACGCAAATGTCCGAATGCCCCTTTTCGCGTGTTGCAAGCCAAATATGAACCTCGTGTACCTGTGAAAAAATGGTTTCTATTCAGTATTTTTTGAAAAACTTAGTGTATTGGGTTGTGGGAGTTATGAGCTTTTTCCTATCTTATTTTTTTTTTTAAATGATGATAATCCCTTTTATCTTTTACATCTCTTTAAGTAGTTATTGCATTCGTATTTTATATAGTGATATATACTCACTTGTGAACCAAATCAAATGAGAAACTGACACTAACAGGCTGGGAATCTATCAGCAGTTGGAATTTATTGCTTGCAAATGAGATTGGATCATGGATGTGTAAAGATTTGTTTTACAGGTAAATAGTTCTGTCTTCCATTACACCAAAAGATAACTGAATCACTTGCCATCTCCATGAGCTGTGTATCGAGAATGGCATGGCTGAAAACTGGAATTGCTGAAAACATGTTACAGAGTTCCCATAGAAACTTAGCTATGTTTCTGTTGTAGTTCACTGCCACAACTGTACAAGTTCAGGCAGTTAGCATACAAAAACAAAGTTAAACTCTAAGAAATAACAAAATTTGCAGATGAGAAATTACAGGCTTTCAATAGCGATTTTTGTAAGCCGTCTCTCTGCATAGTTTAACCTTGGGATTTTTGGTAAAGCGTAAAAGGTTAGGTAGGATCAATGCAACATCTTGGCCAGGGGCCTCAGGGCCTCAGCCAAAACTGAAATCTTGTTCCTGGTGGTAAAAAACTGAAGTGACAGCCGTAAGTCACACAAGTTTAGTAACCTGTAGGGATCTGTAATGTTTTCAATTTGGATAAGTCTAAAATATTTTCAACTAGTAAAGAGTAAGTAGAATTTAGTGGCCACTAGGACAACTACTCATTTTCCAAAATTGCCATGTAAAAAATGCAAGAGATAGGATGAAGGGTTGCTTGATTATCAGTAATTATTTGACTCAGTAATTATGTCAGCTCTTATTGTACATAATAGTGTAGACTAGAGACAGAGACTGTTATCTAACTGTTCTGTAACACGTAATTGACTCTGCAGGAATTAGCCTGGCATTCAGGCCCTGCATTTAAGTCATTCTAATAAACAAGGTACACAACTACAGCAAACTCACAGAAATATGTGTTGTTATTTGCCCTTCTTCTGAAATACAGGCGTTAAATCAGACATTCAGAACATTGAGAACACAGAGTGTTTGTTTTGCAGTTTTACTTGATGATTTTGTTTTAATGAAAATTCTCTATTTAACGGACTGATACCAGTCTATGCAGGAATGGGCGTGGAACTGTAGGAATGGTTATTATAGTTTGGCAATTACACTTTTGCCTGTAGAACAGAATAGAACAAGAAGTATTCTTCATGTGAGGAGAACCATTATTTAACTCTGTATCACATGATCCCGAGTTTTAACAACTTTAGCAAGAAAGCTTTTGAAAACATTGTAGGAAGAGGAGAAAATGCTGGTAACCAGCATTTTCTCCTTTTCTCCCAATGTTTTCATCCCATCTTATATTAATATCACATTAAGTAAACAAGATCAAATGTGTTGTCTGCAAATACTTTCAATTTTGTCAGTTAGAAAAGAAATAAAGTGTTGGTAAACTATCAGACTAAAACATAGATACACAACATAATGTCAGCCCAAAGAAAAGACAGAATTGCAAATTTCAACTTTTGTCAGAATGTCTTTCAAGAGAATCTTGATTTCTGGGAAGATTTTCTCATATGGAGCCAGGAAATGGGGGCCACAGGGATCCAGGATTAGACATTCTGTGTTCCCTGACCTTGACCTATACTGTTTGTAAAAGTGCACTGAGCTGCTCGTGCAGCTACCTACAGGTTAATGTGTATTGTTGGAGAACAACTAATAAGTAAAATCACAAAGCCAAAGCCCTAGCACATGTATGGTGACAAAAGTATTTCAATTCATCAGCTGATCAGTGTTGAAAGTGGATTTGTCTTGCATAATTCATTGCTGCTGGAATAATTCAGATAATCACTGATTGGATAGATTCTTCATTATGGTAATTACTCAAGGGGAATTTGTTCATTATGCAGGCTGTGATGATATGATTGAACTATTTACCCCTTCACTCTTTGCCAAACAATTCCCCCCTGTATTTTAACAACCTTAACCCATAAAGCACTGGAACCGAGTTAAGTTGTTTTTGCGGACAGTGTAGATCAAGATCAGACTGCACAGAACGTGCAGTCTGGTCTTGGTCTACACTGTCCGTTACTTTGTTAACATATTCTGGCCATAACAACAATGAAAATTCGGTACTACGGATTCTTTTCATAATTGAAGCCGTCCATTGTATTAATTCGGCATTGTAAGTGTCTGATCTTGGTCTACACTGTCCGTTACTTTGTTAACATATTCTGGCCATAACAACAATGAAAATTCGTTACTACGGATTCTTTTCATAATTGAAGCGGTCCATTATATTAATTCAGCATTGTAAGTGTTAAGGAAAAAGGCTTTTGAAAACATTGTTGGACAAGGAGAAAATGCCGCTACCAGCATTTTCTCATTTCTCACAATGTGTTTAATCCTAAAAGGATAATCCAATCATTTAATACCCCCGTCACACGAAACTCGTTCTCACTCTGTTCCGAAAATTGTTGCCAAATTGACTTAAACTGTGTTTGGATGGAGTGGACGTATTATCAACCTGTTATGATCTGTTTACGAACTTAATGGATGGGTTAGGACAGGAAGGGTGCCCCAGGACTTTGTGTCTGCTCAAAAGTTTTTGCTGTCCATCTCGTTTTGTAATTACACGGAGTGACATCATACTTAAATCAAGATGGACATACTACAAATGGAACTACCGTACTTTGATCCTAATAAAAATGCAGTGCAGTCGGGCTTCAAATGGCAGTGCTTTTGCATTTTACCGACCGAGATCACACGTCCTATCCCGACCACAGCCCGTTTTACGTTTTTTTGACTGGGGTACGTAAGACTTTCTAAGAACAGGTTTGGTGAGAGAGGAGCATTATTAGGCCAAAATGACATGTTCTACCCCGACTGCAACCCATTTTCCGATTATGTCAGGACGGGGTAAGACGTTCTAAGAACTAGTTTGGTGTGACGGGGGCATTAGCAACATTTTAATTTCTGGTCTGCAAATGCATTTAATTTTGACCTGTGTAAACTTTTGTCCTTTGATAAAGAGTTGACTCTAAACAAGATGATCAATATTTTCATGACCCAGAGAGGGGAAGAAGACTTCTCAAAACCTTTTGGGAGAAGGAGAAAAATGATAATTACTTTCTTTCCTATTTTTTTTCAATGTTTTCCACCAAATTAGACAAATCCCATCAACTGAGCCACATTTTATTGTCTGCAGTCTTTCCCTATGGATGATTTCTAGACTCCGTTGTTTGACAAAGAGTTTATTCTTAACAGAACAGATTATTTTTTTAAATATACTGGCACGCAAAAGAAACTGCATGTTTCAATTTTGGATTACTAGGATAGTTTTATTGACTATAAGCATTTCATTTTTGTTCTACGTGCAGCATGTGCATCACTTTGTCAAACACTGGGCACATCCTGTCAGTATCGGGTAAAATGTTATGCAAGTATCGGGTAAAATGTTACGCAAGTTGCCAGATTTGCTCGTGTAATTGCTTCTCATATGCAAAATCTGTTGGATGAACTCTCATTTCTTTCTTGTGAATCCAAAAAGTAAGAAAAACACACTGTGATTATAGAAAAAATCAAAACTTGCAATGTCAAGACTCTCTACATCACTGAATTGAGGCGATGATGACGCTCAATAGAGGCAACTCTATTGATAATGTTGCGCGGGCCTTTAATTGCCACAGAAACACTATCAGTAATCTGCAAGCAAGGTTCCAGCAATCAGGCCCAGTTGCAGATCGGCCTGGAAGTGGCCAGCCTGGCATCACTGACACCAGATTAGACAGCCACTTGGAACTGACACACACCAGACTTTGATTCCAAATGGCTACCACTACAGCGACACAGTAGGGTATAAGGAGGGACACCGTTCTGAAGTGTCTTCATCAATGTGTTAGGTTCATAAGACCAAGTTGGCCTTACATCCGAAGCACACTCACTTGACATCATCACATTGCTCGTCTGAACTGGGCACAGCAACATCTCCGTTGGCAAAGGCGTCAGTGGAATGAAACTCTTTCTTCTTACGAATCCAGGTTCAACCTTAGTTACTATGATGGTAGAGAGTGGGGTTTAGAAGGAGAGGCAAGCGCTTTGCTAACAAGATGTTATAAGAAACAGTTGAAAGAAACATGTTTAGCGGGGGCAGCGTGATGGTGTGGAGTGGGATGAAGGGATAGGAAAACTGACTATGCTGTTGAATACATAAATCAGCCAGTAATTCATCCGCCAGTATGCTCCTGCCACATTGATGCATGACAAAGCACGTCTGCATACGACTGGCATTATAAGACAGTATCTGAATGCAAATGGTTTTTACGTCTTGCCGTGGCCTGCAGTTTCCCAAGACCTAAATCCCATTGAGCATATGTGGGATCTTCTTGGTAGTAGGGTAAGATCAAGGCATCATGTAAACAATTTGCAGGAGCTAGAGCATGCTCAGCAGGTCAAATGAAATAACATTCCTCAGCATGTCATACAAGGTTACATCAATTCCAGGAGACATCGTATTGTACAGGTAATATGCCAAAATGGAGGTCATACCCGATATCAATGAAATTATTACAACTACGCCATATGCATATGTCATATATGTATGGAGAGTCTTTGATTTTATTTTTAGTCACAATAACACCAATATCACTATTTGTGTATTTTTTAATTTTGACCCCTACTACACTTTAATGATTAACACACATCTATACAAATTGCTATTTGACATAAATTTATACCACCTTGTTGGAAATTAGATAAGCTAAAATGTGGTACCAAACTTGTATACTTTGATTCTTGGATCCTTGGGAAAATAGCCTAAAATTCTATACACAGTTTCTTTTGCGTGTGAGTATATCTGAAAATATGGCATGTTTCACAAAGGATAAATATTTGAGGAAGAGGAATATACCACTTGTCACACACCGTAAGAAAAAGAACAGTTACTCTTTTCAAGCAGTAACATTCTACGGCTTGCAATGTTTTCCAAAACTGTCAACGGAAAGGCATAAAATGTGATATTTGTCCAGTAATGGTTTTCTGTAAACCTTGTTGGGTCCTGTGTGGCTTAGTGGTAAAGTGCAGGACTCAAAACCTGGAGGCCACAAGTTCATGCCATGCTGGAAGCATTGGGGTTTTCATTGGAGTGTCGTTGGGCAAGATTCTGTAGAGCCCTAGCCTAGTACTGGTGAAAACCAGGACATACATGAATATGTTAGCTGTTGCTGTGATATGACTGAAATAATGTTGAAAACAACGTAAAACGCTGTTCAACTGATTCAACTGTAACCCTTTTTAGTTCACCTGAGCACAACGTGCTCAAGGGGAGCTTTTAGGATCACCCAGTGTCCGTCGTGCGTCATTGGCACCTGCATGTAGTGCTCTTGTTCAACTTACGTTTTTAGTCACTATTGAGAATGTGCTCTTCTTCAAGAAATTGTCCTTGGGTGATCTATCCAAAAATTTATTTGCAGAATTCTGATTCATCAAAATTATTGCTGTGGTGATAATTGTAGAGGTGGTGACAGATTTTGAAATGACTTTTACAGATGACCTTTTCAAAATTGCTTGGCAGAATAATGATTTTGTTTCGAAAGTTTCAATACCTCAAAAAAAATTGGCTATGGTCCTCTCAAAAATTCAGGTGAGCGATCCAGGGCCATCTTGGCCCTCTTGTTTGTTAATCCAATTACCATATAATTTTTTACAGCCCACGGCTATTAAAATTATCTTGGGAAAAAGAGCAATTGCTTGTAGCAAGCACAGCAATCCCTTGTTTTCAGGACCATTAAGCAATTGGCTTTTGAAAACATTGTAGAAAAGGGAGAAGGTGATAGTAAATAGCATTTATGTTTTCTACCTTTTGAAAGACATAACCATACAGACTTCTAATTACAGGTTTTATGTCCGTAGATGCGAATTTAATGCATTTGTTTAAAGGGCAGTGGATTGATACAGGAGGGCCCTCTTGTTTGATGACCTCCATTTATTTAGTCAGTTTCTCTTAGCAGAAAGGAAAAAAAGGGTGGATCAGTCTATCATATGAGAAGGGAAAAAAGTGTAGATCAGTCTGTGAAATAAATGTTAATTAAATTGTTCATTTGCTTGCTTATCTGTAATGACCATGCAGGTCAACAGTCATTATGGTCACAGTTGATGATCCTTTACATGACTTAATTATCAATTTTAGCCCTTTACAAGACAACAAAATTTTAGAATTGTCCAAATTGAAAGCCTTTGCAGACGACAATATCAGTGTTGCTCAAATGGGGCAGTTTTTCTTTGATAGGGTAGAAAACATTGTGGGAAAAGGAGAAAATGCTGGTTACCAGCATTTTCTCCTTTCCCACAATGTTTTCAAAAGGCTTCTTTCTCAGGGTTGTTAAAAGTCTGCATTATACGGTAAAGGGTTAAAGCACTTTTAATCTGAACCATTGGACGATTACCAAAAAAAGTGTCTGTATGACCCTGGAGGAAAAAAAATTTTTTTTTTTGAAACATTTTTGGAAAAGGAGGAAATGTTGGTAACTAGCATTTTCTCCTTTTCGTTAAATGTTTCCTATATTCAATTTGTTGTGGTTTGTTGGACAAGTCTAGAATTTTTTCATTTAGTAAAGACCTTGTGTCCAAATGGGAAATGCATTCAGAATAGCCTTATCTAATTGTTGTCTTCTGGCAAAGGGTTAACCCTTGTAGTGGTAAATATTAGCCTGGCATTCAGGCCCTGCATTTAAGTCATTCTAATAAACAAGGTACACAACTACAGCAAACTCACAGAAATACGTGTTGTTATTTGCCCTTCTTCTGAAATCAGACATTCAGAACGTTGAGAACACAGAGTATTTGTTTTGCAGTTTTACTTGATGATTTTGTTTTAATGAAAATTCTCTATTTAACGGACTGATACCAGTCTATGGTAAATATATGAAATGGACATTCTCAGTACTAAATAGATGATACTTGGTTTTTTTTTTTGTGAAAGACAGAAATTTATTTCATTGAGTTAGTATCATTAGTAATATTTTCATTAGTGGCGCAGAGTGAAAATACATGTGTATTACCAATGATGTTCAAGAGATGAAAAAAAATTTCAATCTTTCACTGAAGAAAAATCTATTTATTTGAAACTTTTTACCCCTTTTTTATTGGGACTTTGCCCGCCCGGGTGGCTTAGTGGTGAGCGTGTCAGACTCATGACCTGGTGGTTGTGAGTTCGATACCCGGTTGAGGCGAACCTTCTTTCCGGCGTATTTTTGCCTCTCACCTCTGCTGAAGCATGTGAGAAAAGTAGTCGGTGGCTTTGGAAAGAAAGTTGTGTTAGTACTGGTGTGAGAAAGCCAGGAAACACATGTGCGTCACCGACCGCCATGATATGACCTTAGCTGTTAAAGTGGCATTAAACCCCAATACAACCAATACAACCATTTATTGGGACTTTCATTAAAACCCAGTAAAGTTGTTTTCGGTAATTCCTTGTGGCATACCTCCCTACATAAGAATGCATTATAATATTACATAAAGCGCGAGAAAGAAATGTAAGTTAAATGCACATAGATTACGTCATATTTCCATCTGGTTGAATGGAACACACTGTTTACCAAGGTGACTAGTGCACGGGGGATTGCTTCACTTTCAAATGAAGAGTTACTGCAGTGTTCTGCCAAGGATTTTAAAAAGTAGAGACAAATGTCTCACTCATCCAGAAAAGTTTGAGACATTTTTAAAAATTTGGGGACAAAATTTAGCATGCATAAAATTGGTTTAAAAATAAGAAAGTGAAATTAGTTCCCCAATACCCATACTTGTTAATCGCTATGTTCTCTTTTACTAGCCAAAATGTGGATTTTAAATGCAACTAACACGGCTGATTATTTCTCATTGAAACTTTCCCTACCGTACAGTTTTCTTAAAATCCCCCTGAAAAGACTAGGCCATGATGGCTGATCTACGATGATTCTCTGCATGTCGTACGTATGAGTAGTAGTTCTGAAGTTACTTTTTTTTTTCAGTAAATGGGTACTTTTTATTTTTTTTTAAACTCATTTTACAACCCGTAAAGTTGCGGTCGTGATCATAAATCAACGAAGAATATTCTTTTAAATACTAAGAACTGTCATACAGGTATTTTTTACTATCTTCCGATGATGTTGATTGAGTGGGAGGGGTACTGCGCATCAGAACATTATCGGACTTTGAGCTCTGATTGTTAGTATGCTTTGGCTTACCATAGAAGCTTAGGATAATACCTGGCTTTTTTGCCCTGGCGACGAAACCATTTTCCGACTGAGATTGCAGAAGATACTACGTCATGAAAGTAAAGTACACGATCTATACTTGGTTGATGTTTTCGGTCTGCGTCCGATCAAATTTCATTTTGCATATACGCACCTTCGGCACCCATGAAAAACACTAAATTGTAATAGTTACATGGCTGATTCTGTGATTTTTGATATGCGACAGAAATTGCCTTTTACCGATTTTTTCTGCGACATTTTGAATTTTTTAGCGAGAAAATCACAAATGCATGGCCTCGGCAGAACACTGGTTATGGAAATATTTACGCCAATTTCCCTGGTCATAACCATGAATTATCAAATCTTATAATCAACCATTATTTCCTGATAAATTACCTTTTGCTCGCCACATGGCTTTATGCTGTGTGGCAAGAGTAAAGAAGACAAACAATGATGACAATAAATTACCGACAAGCACGAAATAAAGATGCACAATTAGATTGCAATTTCAAAGCTGTTTTTGTCAGAATACATGGAAAAGAAGGGGACAGTTTAGATTTAAGATCAGACTGAACATTCTGTGCAGTCTGATCTTGATCAGTACTGCCAGCATAAGCAATTAAATCCAGTTTCAGCACTACAGGGGTTAAAAGTACAGGACTTGGAATTTGCTCCTTTTTTTTTTTTTAAACCCTTTACTACACAATCCAAAGTTTCTTCCCCATCAAGAATAGTTTTCATCAATTGGGCTATCTTGGATATGTTGCCTGCACATGCATTTTCAATTTGGACCAGTCTGTAGTTTTGTCCTTTGGTAAAGAGTTAATTTTATAGTCTGCAACTGCTTTCAATTTGGACAAGTCTAAAATGTTGTCATTTGGTAAAGAGTTAAGCCTTTTTGAGTGCAGAATTCTGCAGGACAGGTTAAGTTGATTCTGTTTGGCAATGGGTGAATGATGGAAATAACCTGATCAATAGTTTGACTTGACATCCCACCAACATGGACAGGCAATGCTCTGTCTCTGGTATATCTGCTGTGAAAATATTGGAAATTGAAAACATGAGTCACACACAGTGTGTGTGTGTGTATATGCAGGCTTGTTTTAGCAGATTAGTGATAGAACGATTTACTGATAACATTTTAAAAGTGTTTCATATATAGTGCTCTAATTGATTTTTGCTTTGTAATACCTGTTGTCAAAGAACAAGTTTGAGTGGATGATTCTTGTTGTTGGATTTCGAATTTTTATCATCATAATTTATGTTGGATATAGAATGAAAATAACTATAAGAGGTTAGTAAAATTCAAATTCAGTGTCTCTTTCAATCCTATATAGGTCATAAAATTTTTGGGATTGAGTCAACTACTCCCCCATAAAAAAAATCCAGTTTGCCAGTTTTAGTTCATGATAATTAAGAATCTGCATTTCAAAAGAAGAGACATTTTGGCCATAATTCATAATGTTCATAATGAAACAGGAACAGTAAAGATCCTAGATCAGAGAGCATGTTCTGTGCTGTTGGAATCCAATCCACGTCATCTGCGAAAAAGCTGCATGATATTGCCTGTGGAAGTGAAAAATGTTGAAGCACCAAAGGCATGTATCGGTAGTTTCAATTGATTTGATAGCTACCTGCATCAAATGGTCCCAAGTATTGTGGTTAACCTAACAACCACAAAGGAAAGAAGGCTAATGAAATGTGCTAAATTAGTCCTATTTATAAGACCCTACGTACGTTATTTCACATTTTGACATTCATCGTGTACGTAGGTACCTGCAAAAGAAAAGTAAAATGTGAAATGTCTGATAGATAAATGTTGAACGGTCAACAAGCATGTGTACGTCTAAATATTTGGACTAGTGCTAAATATGCTAATGCCATGAATGCCAGAATACTCTTCAATGTGCCGGAAGATGCCACAGTACATTAGAATACGCTAAAATATGCTAGGATACTCAGAAATAGGTAGAAACATGCTAAAATACATTAAAATATATGAAATCATGCAGGAATAGGCGGAAATACGCTAGTGTACCCCGAAATAAAATGAAATGCTGATAATTATAGGCTAGTCAGTGATGCAAATATACATACTGGCGTTACATTTTGGAGTATTCAGCTTATTCTTGAATACTTCATTTATTATTTCAGCATATTTGGGCATACTGTTGTATATTTTGGTGTTTTCTGATGTATTCCAGCACATTTTAGTCTTTCTAGTAAGCTATGCTTCCTGGCACATGTAGCAGTCGATGGCTTGCCCAAACACACAAAGTCTTTGGTGAACAGCTTCAGCTGGGATTGAGCTAATGATATCTAGGTTTCAAATCTCCCAAATTAGCATTACCAGATGACAAAATATTAAAGATGCTTTCAATTTGAAAGCTTCAAATTGAAAGCATTTGCAGATTTTTGTCTTGCTGTAGAGATGTATCTTAAAGTTGAAACAAGGACTCATTACTTCAGTATTCATTACTGAAATACTAGTACCATTATCAAAGTTTAATTTTCAATATTAGTTAAAAAAAAATATATGAAAACATGAAATCTTTATTCAATCATTTTACCTGTCTATTATGTCTTATTCAATTTTGTTTATGACTGAACAAATTGCTCCCACTTATGTCAGAACTTATGTATATAACCAGCGTGATAGCAAAAAACATGTCATTGTCATATTTCTTATACCAGAAATAGCCTAATAGCCTTTCCATACAATTGCAGGTCACAAGTTTTACACTCCCTTCACTGATGAAACTTTTCTTGTGCCATTGAAACAAATTTTGTTCTAACATGCTGAAATTATTTTGCAAGAGTAGATCTATTTTTTCCAAGCATGTTTTCAGAAGACCTGAAAAACTGTGTATTGAGCAATTTCTTACTTTGCCTTAAGGATAGAGAACCCTAATGGGATTTGTGTAACAACGCCTTTCATCGCTGTACAGATTCAGCTAAGATTTGGGTAATCAATCCATAATGGATTGGCCGAGCAGGGTTTGACATTAACATTTTTTCCAACTAGACCAGTGGACTAGTAATTTGCAATTTTTACTAGACCACTTCAGATTTCTTACTAGACCAGTTTTGAAAAATGAAGAAAAGTATAAAATAGATCAAAAGCTCTGTTGTTTCCCTTGTGATTATACCAAATTGTAACAAAAAATGACAATGTCATGATAATCTACTGTGTGGACGTCCACGAAGTCAGAAGTTACAGAATACAAAAGTTAGCACCTTCACAAGTATTAACAGCCACTAAAAGACAGGTATCGCCCCAAACTAACTCGGCACACTTTATCATGATCAACGAATGTTTCCCCGTTAATTATTTCAATTACAATTTTTTACTAGAGGACAACAATTTAGACATCCATTTTGAAAGCAATCACGAACAATATATTAGTCTAACTAATGCTCAAATAACAGAATTTGAGTTAAAAGGATAAAAACATTTTGGTATAATGTTATCAGATCCTGGAACATATCTTCCATTTATTAAACTGTCCGCAAAGAAAACATAACATTTTCCTCCGAATCAAACAAACCAACTGCGCGAATTAGCTTTCCATTCAAGGTCTAAAATGATCTTTTTTCTGTGGACTAGATCTGCTTCTATTCATCTAGATTTACTTTTGTTTCGATTCATATCTGTTTTTTAGCTTCATTTTATGACTTCGCTCCTCCCCGATCTGATGTTGTTTTGAAGTTATGCAAGCTTTGCATATTCACCGGTCGTCTGCTCCATTGTCTAGGTAAACGTCTGGAAGACGCATTCTCGGTTGTCGTCAAAATGAAACTACAGTATTCCAAAATAGAGGTAGACCTAAGAAATTCTTGTTAAAAGATCAAATACTCTGACAAAATTATAACAGTCACGATAAAATTTATGACTTTTATCCTGGCTGACGAAATAGCGACGTACCGTGGACTCTGGTCTACTAGCCTTACTCTATTTTCAGTTCAATTTGGTTTTTCCAGTGAAGGTATGGGCTACCGTGAGTAGTATGATATTAACCCTAGCTGGCACAAAACCCAAAAAATTAAGAAAGAAAGAAAGAAAGGGCGGGCAGCTCAATGCGTTTCGAAAAATTCAATTTTTAAATCCCCCGCATATCCAGGGAGTTAAAAAAAAATTGACACCCCTATCGATTCCAATGTCTAGCATATAAAAAAAATTTATCCCTTTTGAAGGCTGAAGTTGTCCAATGTCTAGGATAAAAAATTTTTTTAAAAAAAGTTTTAAGCTTAGTCCTATTTATACGATAAAAAATATTTTTGAATTTAGACTTTAAATTATCCACAAACAATGTATCCTTAATATGGATAAAAATAACGAGAAATTTATAACACTGTCTAACGCGGCGGGTCCTTTCTTTTCTAAAGACGAAAAAGAATTCGCGTTTTTAAGGTCACACGTTACCGGAATTACTACTAATGTTTTGGTGGTATCCGAAAACAAAAGAGTAATAAATTTTATAGGAGCTACATCGCACGATCCTAAAGAAGCTTTTAAAGATAAAGGTTACGAGTGGTCGGTAGAATATAAACGTTTCGTATGTACAACTAGCGAAAATTTTTTACAACAACGAGGTTGGCGTAGTTTAAAATACAAATACCATATATCGTTCGCTTTCGTGGGACTACCAACAGTATTTACTCTGGTAGTTTCCGGAGACAATCCGGATTACGCTATAGAACAATTCGCGGAAACTATACGAACCGAGCCTATAGGCGAAAAACTAGAAAAAGCTTTCTCCATAGGAGAATGGTTCACACCTTACGTTGTACTAGAATGTGTGCCATCCTATCTAGAAAAATATGTAGGCGTGTACTAGATGTAATGTACTAAATAAAATATAACCTTACCCGGTTATATTTTAACCTATTCCCAAACCATCTTTTTGATCAACCTAAATTTTTGTTTCTTTCCTTCGCTATCTACTTGTTTATGGTAACAATGTAAAAAGTATTCGGTTAAAACAATAAACTCATTATAAACCTTCTTGTCTAATTCGAATATACTTTTATTAGCCTAAATTTTTTTGAAAAATTTAATATCCTTACTAACAACCATTTTATTTTTAAATCATGAATCAAAAATATAACTTTTATAATAAACAAAGTTATATTTTTACAAGTCTAACTCTATCAAAATAGTTATGTAAGAGTGACGCGCAGTAGGGCTGTTTGATCTTGAAATAAAGTTTATGATGTCACATTGTTTAATTTCGAGTGGTTTAGGAAAAACTACACAGCTACAAGTTTCATCTTTCTTTTTAATAATAGAGTAATCAACCTGCTCTATTCCGTTTACCACAATATTAACTTTTACCTCTTCTGGTACATTAGGGTCATCTTTAACAACCGTTAAACTACCTCTTATAATTCTACCTGGAGCACTCATACAATAACCACCCAAACCATGCTCTTTGCCTGAAGCACCATTACCAAATGAAAACTCATAATTACCGTTTCCAATTGGTCCATTTTCTTCGGCCCACACGGTTATAATAGGGAGGGAGACTTTTTTATCCATGTATGATTTTGTCGCTAAATCTCTCTCTTCTACCGGGGCCGCAGCGTTTTTTATAGAAAAACCTTGAAGATCTATGTCAGTCACCGCCATGAAACTTCCATCTGGATTTTTTATAATAGCTCCACCATTATCGACATAATTTTTATTGACAGCAGAGTCATGGGATACAGGATTTGGTAACCTAGTAATCGAGTTACCATTCATATTTATTTCACCATCCATTGAATAGAATCCGTCTCATATTTTTGTCAAAGCTTTTTCACCCGCAGTAGCCGCCTCAACGGTGGTATCTACGTAAAACTTATTAGAGGCTTGATCGTGTCTCATAGGGATTCTGAGATTGTTAAATAATTACTCGTCCTCCCATTGAGATTGCATCTTCTGCCTCATACCACCTTCCGTCTTTATAAACGAAGGCCCGATCGATATTATCCACATATTTTTTAGTAGCAGCTTCATCCGGTTCTGTTGGTTCTTTAACATTTCTTATCGGATTAAAACCCATATTTAAATATCCAGTAACGTGGAATCCCCCGTTTTCATCCAACAACCCTGAGTTGGCGTCAACATAAGCCTTAGTTGCAACATCATGAGAATTTACCGGATTACTAACCCTCGTTAATGTATTACCATTCATGTTTATAGAACCAGTAACAACAGTTGTTCCATCTTTGCGTAAAAAATTATTATTCACGTAAGCGAGTGACACACCATCACTAATTGTGCCATCATCTTCCATTCTTCCAAATTTGTTAACGGGCATTTTTTATATTACTAAAAAAGTTTATTTAAAACATTTTGAAACTTTTCCCCTGCGGATAACTCTTTTAGAATGTACAAACATAAATGACCACAAAATACTTGTCCCGCTCTTTGTAATTGATCGGTATTGTACTGTATCAGGCTGTTTAAATACTCTCGAATTTCAATAGGTGGTTGTATACCATAACTGTCAAAATAAATTTTAGTTTTACCGTTTTTATACCAAGCAACCCAATGTGTACCAGGTCCACCACTTTTATCAAAGTTTACTATACCACATTCTTTTTTACTCGGTTTTCTCTGTAATGTATCTAGTAAAAAAACTCCTCTAAAATAAGGAATCTTTAATCTTTTTGCGGCACCCTCTAATTCGAAATTGCTCAACGGTTTATTCGGTAAAATCACGTTTTCGATCGAAATATTTTCCATTTTTTATAGTTTAAATATTTGTAATGTCTTTATTGTCAACCCACGAATTAAATTCATCGGAATAACCTTTCCACTTTACTAGAGATTTCTTTTTTCCTTTTTTAATAACCTTTTCTATTCTATACAGCTCTTGACTGGTTTTCTGCAGTTCAGGTTCATAAAAGGTACCTTGTATTTCTTCTCCATTAAGATCCTTAATTTTATATGTTACGGGTGATGTAAGTTTTACTTCAGAAACTGTAAAAACCTCCTCAGTCCATCTTGTTGTATAACCTTTCTCAAAAGTCTTTTTCTTTTTACTTATCCTTACTTTGTCTCCAACGGAAAACTTAGGATTTATATCTTTTATTTCGAGATGATCGGGGTAAAGAGTTCTCCAAACTCTCGTTTCATTTTCTTTTTTACTCGCGTCTACCGGAGTCATCTTGATAGATGAATGCCTCGTGTTATTATATTTTTTAACGAGATCCGGTAGCACATTGATGTAAACGTTTGTGGAGTTAGCGGAAAAATACTTCCACATTTTTTCTTTCATTGTTCTAATCCATCTCTCAACCACACTAGATTTTTCCTCATTTTCGGTAGAATACAATTCAACCAAATCTTTAACATCTTTGTTATAAAACTCTTTACCCTTATCCACCCACATTTTTTCGGGTTTTCTCTCCTTAAAAATACTTTTTAATGCTATAGCAACAGATTTCCCTGTTTTGTCTTTTAATGGCACCAGATATCCATATTTAGAAAAGATGTCAATGACAGCGAGAAGGTACTTAACACCACGATTAAGCTTAGAAAATGCTTGCATGTCTACTAAGTCCGCAGCCCATATCCTATCTATACCGTTTACTCTAACTCTCCTTTTCTTAAAATTTCTTTTTACGGGTTTATGTAATTCTTCAGCTAAAATTTTTATCGAATTTTTTTTTTTAACCCCATTCCAAATTTCATCTTCGTTCCAATGAGTTTACTTACCAAACCCTTTTCCATTTTTTCTCTAATACTAGGATTGTAAATACCTTCTAACTCTGTTAACATATCTTTATCACATATTTCATTTCTAGTTTTTGTATCATCATGCTTAAGATAGCAAACATCATGATTATAAGCAGCTTGATCTACTCTATTTATAGGTTTACTCCATTCCTTTGGGGTTAGATCAGGATTTAACCTCTCATCTAGCTTGGTACCTGGCCCCGTAAAATTGTGACCAGGGAGATGCATTTCAAAAGGCATCATGTTTATAAATTTGTTTAAGATGCTACTGCCATTAGTAGTTTTTTTTTCTCCTTTTATAAATTGTGTTTTAGTTATTCCACAAACCACACATTTACCCCGCATCATATTTCTTCCATTTTTAGAAACGGTATACCCGATATTACTCGTATCAGTATGTTTTTTACATTTAACGCAATACATTTTATATATAAAAAATTAAAAAAGTTATATAAAATGGATATTATAAACTTATCATGGAATGAAGTAGTATCAAAGAGATTTAATCACTCCCTTTTACCGAAAAGTATTAGAGGTTTAATTATAGGCAAATCAGGATGTGGTAAAACTACTTTATTGTTAAACCTTTTACTTAGACCAGGTTGGCTTGACTACAACGATTTGAGTGTTTTTGGAAAAAGCCTTTTTCAACCGGAATACCGAATACTAAAAAAGGCTTTTGAAGAAAAACTACCAAAAGAATGTATCTTAAGGTTGTTTAACATGCGTGATGAGATACAAGAACTAAACATTGTACCAACAGCTTTAGTTGAAGAATGGATTAAAACGATTAAAAACAAATCGGATATAAATTGCAACTTCTTCGAAAATGCTAGTGATGTGCCTGATCCGAGAGAGTTAAACTCAGAAAATAAAAATTTAATGATTTTCGATGATTTACTTTTAAAAAAGGCAAAATAAATGTGAGTGTTACTACATTCGAGGAAGACATAGTAATGTTGATTGTTTTTACCTCTCACAAAATTATTTTAGACTACCGAGACAAACTATTAGAGAAAACACTAATTTTATTTGTCTTTTCCCGCAGGACCTAAAAAACATTAATCATATTTATAACGATCATGTAGGTGAAGATATGCCTAAGGACGAGTTTAGAAAATTTTGTCAAAAGGCATGGGAAAGACCTCATGGTTTTGCTATCATTGACTTAACCAGTAAAAAGCATGATGGGAAGTATAGAAACGGTTTTGATAATTTTTATATACCAAAGTCAGTATAAAAAAATATTTTCGCTTTTTTAAAAAATGGAAGATCTTTTAGAACAAATTGTAAAAAATACGAGCAACAAAACATCATTTCAAATTATAGTAAGCGACAACAAAACACGTTTTAGAACAAGGTTTAATCCCCCAATTCAACTGGAAAAGGATAAAGTATATGAAATAGCTTTAGTAAACCTTGAAACTTACTACTCTTTTCCAAACATTGATGAAACAAACAACATATTCGTTTATTCTCCAGACAATGGTAATTCATGGGTTAAAATAAGAATACCTGAAGGAAGTTATGACCTTGTTGGCATTAATGACACCATTCACCAAGAAATGAGAAAAAAGGGTCATTATGATAGAGTTAATGAAGGGTACCCTATTAACATTTCTGCAAACACCAATACTCTAAAGTCTATTATTACCTTAGAAGATGATTATCAAGTAGATTTTAATCAAGCGAGCTCCATTGCTAAAGTATTAGGATTTAGTCGCGCTAAATATACGCGAGGTTTTCACGAGTCAGAGAATGTAGTCAACATTCTTAGTATAAATAGTTTGCTCGTTAATATAGATATTATTTCAGGAAGTTATGTTAATGGTTCAACAAAAAACACTATTTACTCTTTTTTCCCAGATGTTGCACCCGGATATAAAATAATTGAGTCACCAGTTAATTTAGTATACCTACCAATAACATTAGATGAAATACATAACCTAGAGGTAAATATTACGGATCAAGATGGTAATTTACTAAATCTTAGAGGTGAAAATTTAACGATTAGGTTTCATATTAGAGAAGCGAGATAAATAAAAAAATAGTTATATATAAAATGACGAGTTACACTAATGTTAAAGTAAATATATCGGAAGGGCAAAAGGAAAAGCTTCAACACGCTGTTAAAGCTAGTTGCCCAGTAAGTATTCGTTTAGGTCATGAAGATTTACGTGGTAATGATGTTTTAGCAATTACCGATTCGCAAGCTAAGAAAATAGCTAAAGCCTATGAGGATGGTAAGGGTATAACTATTAGAATGTCTGCGAGACAACTTAAACATAACACGAAAATAGAAGGAGGTTTTCTCGGAATGTTAGCCAGGTTAGCTGCTAGAGCTTTGCCGATGCTCGCAAAAACCGTTTTACCAGCTTTAGGTGTTGGTGCTCTTTCTGGATTAGCTCAAACAGGTGTGCAAAAAGCGATGGGATCGGGTCTTTATCTTAAAAAAGGAGGATGTGTTTGTCAAGTTGAAACTGATGGATGTGGATTATACTTAAAACCATACAAAGGTAAAGGATTAGCTTCCGTTGGTGATGGTTTGTATTTAAAGCAAGGAGGAAAAATGTATGATGGAAGAGGACTTTTACTCGGACCTAATAGTCCATTCGCTAATATCCCTATCTTAGGAGCTATATTATAATGGGACCCAACTTGTTTGGGATAAATATTATTTATAACAAAATAAAATGGATATACATAAATTTGGTATAAAACCTAATATTACTACTCAACATAAAACTATATTTTGGAAACCTCATTTACACGGAGTAAGATATCCTCCCTTAAAGCATGATCCTCTAAAATGGAAAATGTACTCGCAAGTAACTATCAAGATTCCTCCTCGTGATGGCATGAGACTTTCGCTAGGATTTGGTTATATAACTACACGAGGAGTTGTAGTGATATCTGTTAGTAATAAATGGAAAGATAGTTTAACCATTCTTAATGGAGCACATCTTGATAATGAGGCTGATGATATCTTAGTCTACATTTATAATTTCTCACAAAAACCGATCGAAATACCCGAGGGAGAGTTATTCTGTTATCTAAAATATTTACAATCTTGAGATAACTCGTCGTCGACTCGTTCGGTTAAAAAAATTATTATTTTAATAAAATGGCAGATACAGATCAAGAACATCCCTCTAAAAAAATATATCCTCCGTTACCCAAAGAACGAAGTACCGCAAGCGCCCCAATATTTACGGGTGAGCTCAAGAATCCAGAACCCCATATGGATGGACCAGGTAAGAGTCTGGAAGGACATATGTATAGGTTAGGTAAGATATCTGAGATACAAAAATACCTTGAGAAAGAAGTTCAAACTAGAGATGTACTGGCTAAAAAGTATTTTAGAGCAGCAAAGATAGTTGACAATGTTGACACCGTCTTGATAACTGTAACAATGGCTACAGGAGCAGGAGGCATAGGTTTGCTCTCTACAATCGTAGCTATTCCAGCAGTTGTAGCATTAGAGGCTACCGCTGTTGCAACGGGTTTGCTATCTATCATAGGCAAGTATGTAGTAAGAAATTCGAGATCTAAGGCTCTAAAACATCAAAAGATTAGGATGGTAGCTGATGCAAAGCTCGATACAATTTCTTCGCATATATCCAAAGCTCTAAAAGATGACTACATCTCAGATGAAGAATTCAAACTAATCATGGAAGAGTTAGAAAAGTACAAAAGTATGAAGGAAGAGATACGTACCAAGATCAAGAAGAAGATATCCTCAGAAAACGAGGAAAGCTTGATCGAAAGAGGGAGGCAAGAAGCACGTGAATCCTTTTGGAGGCTTGTGGAAAAGAATAGTGCAACGACATCGTCCTCGGTGTAGTCTACCCCAAACAAGTTGGTGTTTGCCTGAGATTCGATGTAAGTGTATTTGTGAAATAGGTGATACCTCAGACATGTAATATATAAGAGAATTAATAATGCTCTTATATATTAAAAACTATGATAAAAACTGTTACAAAAACTGTTACAAAAACTATGTTAAAAAATTATTTTAGTAATTAAAAAAAAATGTCTTTTTTAAAAATCGCTGATCCTACAAAAAGGGACTTAATTGTAAAAGAGTATCTTGAAACGAGAAAGAAGATTCGGGATAATCTACTAGCAGAGAGAACGGGTAAACAAGAATTACAAACCGATATTTCAAGGTTTTTTAAACCTATTACGGAAACGCAAAAAGCTACAACGAGGGAGATTACAGAGGGACTTAAACCTATTAAAGAAGGTATAGAAAAGTTACCAGCTTTCCCATCAATAAAAGTTGATGATAAACCGTCAGAAGGTTCGCAACTTATTGGACCAATTGCAAGGGAGTATCTAAATAGACCTAAGTCTGATATTGATGAAAGATATGGATTGCGCGATGAAGGTGGTAAATTTTATATTGGTAGCGAAATGTTTGAAATTGATGGTGATGATATTAAAATTGGTGGAGAGATATATAAAGGAACACCTGGTTTATGGGAGTTACTCGTGTCTAAAAACCCGAATGAAGATATATATACAAAAGATGATCTTGAGACGTATGCTCATTTAATGATAGATACCAACTCTCTTCATCGAAATTATGATCCGAATAATCCATATCCTAATCGTTCTAGAGGCGATAAGTGGGTGAACATTCTTAGTCCTATATGGCAGGTAAGAGGATATTATAAAGTTAAAAGACTCAGAGGTATTGATCCTGCTGAGTCATATATATATCCATCAACAAGTGGTAAGGGTATCGTTATCCCGTGCGACCCTAACGCATTAATAGAAAGACTAGACCTGTTATTAGCAAGTAAAAAAGCAGGTAACACAGGTGTAAGAAACGAGTTAGTGAGCATTTGTGACGAATTAAAAAGACAAGGTGTTTTAAATTCAAACGCTTATAAAAATTTAATGTCTATACTATAAAAAGATGATCATCACTAAAAAACACGGATTTAAAAAAAGGTATTCATACGGTGGTTCCGGAATCTTTGATAGCGTTGCTAACTTTTTAGCGAGGCTTTTTACTAGTAGCGCAGCTAAACAAATTGCGTCTTCAGCCCTTGATGTAGGAAAGAGTGTAGCTAAGGAAGGTGCAAAGAAAGCTTTAGAGGTTGGAAAAAGTGCAGCTGTAGAAGCAGGGAAGAAATTAGTTACGAAAGCGTTGACACCAAAATCGAAGCAAATTTTACAAAAATATGGTGCACCTCCCATCCCCAACGAGCGGGTGGAAACGCAAAACATTAGTACATTAATAGATGGGAGCGCCATTGCTATTCAAGACTTAGTTAAAAGATTAAACAATGGAGCGGGCATTAAAACGGTATAAAATTAATTTAATTTAAGTAATTATATTTATTATATAAAAAGATAATGCCAGAATTAAAATTTGATCGTGTAGATTATAAAAAATATAATACTAGTTCTATTACTATAGTAGGTGCGTCTTTAAACATAAAAGACTGTGAAATCCTAGAAATTAATAAAACGAAATACGGTTATAAAAAAGCTGTTGTGAAGCTATCTCCCGAAAAAGTAATCAAGATGAAAGAGATTGAGGAAAAAGTGAATGAACGTTTACAAAAGTTGGGGATACCCCGAGTAACGATTGTATACGGTAATAGAGTTTATCCTAAAACTAAAATGGAAACCGCGAGAAACATTAAACTCGGAGGTGTGTTTGTTAATAATGAAAATAAGTCTTTCCCCCAGCTTTGGTTAGAACAATTATAATTTTTATTTTATTTAAAATTATAATTGTTATTATAAAATGGACATTTTAAGAATTACCGAACCAATTTTAAAAGATGATAGTATTGCTGAGTATGAGCACCATGAGTATGAACCAATCACTGGTTCTAATCTCAACAACTCAGGAGGAGATATTAGAATTAGTATCGAAACCCAAGATATTTTTACTCATCCTAGTGAGAGTTATTTACTTATGGAAGGACAATTAGTAAAGAATGCTGATGGCGCTGCTTATGTTATAGGCACAGACAACGTTAATATTGCTTTAACAAACAATGCCTTGATGCACCTGTTTAAAAATATTAAGTATCAACTTTCGGGTATGGATATTGAATCCATAACAAATCCTGGCCAGGCTACTACAATGCTTGGTTTGTTAAAATATCCGGATGATTTTTCTAAATCACAAGGGTTAAACCAATTATGGTATAAGGATACAACAATCAATGCAGACGATCAAAATAGCGGATGGGAAATAAGAAGACAATACATTATTAATAATACATTTGATCCAGTTGGTTCAGTAGGTTCATTTAGTTTTAGAGTTCCTTTAAAACATATATTTGGTTTTTGTGAGGACTATAATAAAATATTGTATGGAATGAAGCAAACTCTCACGTTAACAAGAAATAATGATAATGATGCAATCTTTCGAATCAATGCTGCTCCTGAAGGTAGAATTAGATTAGATAAGATATCATGGTTTATGCCACACGTGCTACCCGCAGATGGAGAGAAGATGGAACTTTATAAAATTATCGAGAAAAAAGAAAAAATACCGGTTGGATATAGAATGATACAGTGTGACTCTATCGCGGTTCCTCAGACAAGATCATTTACCTGGAGACTTTCCGTTAAATCATCTCCTGAGGTACCACGTTTTATCGTTGTCGGCTTTCAAACTAATAAAAGTAATAACCAAAGACAAAATGCATCTGTATTTAACAATGTAAATGTTAACAATATTTATGTTATGTTAAATGCTACTAGATACCCTGCGGTTGACTATAATCTCTCATTTGCTAAACAGCAATTTAGTAAAGCGTATGCTGACACCGCATTATTTAGATCTAAGTTTTATAACATGAATGAGTTGGTGTCAAACCCTAATATTTCCCCCGTAGATTATAGAACTCTATATCCTTTGTTTTTGTTTGACGTTTCCAAACAGAGTGAAAGATTAAAATATTCTGTTACTGATATTCAAATTAAGGCATTTTTTGGTGGAATTGTGGATGCGAACACAGAGGCATATGCTGTCATTATTAGTGATAGGTTAATTAACTTCCAGTCTGATGGAAATAAAATGAGTGTAGTGTATTAAGATATTTTTTCCTATATAAAAAATGATAAAGATTACAGATTTAAAAAAAATTCTTAAACAAAATAATATAAATTTTTACGGTTATTGGAATAAAAAACGCTTAGAGGATTTGGTAGAAGAACATGGTTTGTTACCGGAGGAGTCATCTAAGCTACCAAAAAAAGAAAGAAGCAAAGACCCTAAGTATGATAGATTAAAGACTATTATGCATAATCCTAAGAAAGTTACTTTAGAGGATGTTGAAACTGCCGAGATAAAAACCTTTCCATCTATTTATAAGGCTAGTAAATTTATAGATCGCTGCCCGCAAATTATTAAGATCTATAATGGAGGAATTTGGAATAATAAATATAAGATTAACGTACAATAATTTTATTATAACAATGACGAAGTTGTAATAATAAAATTAAATTTAGTTTAAGTTTTTTTATTATATATAAAAAAGATGAGTTTCCTAAATAGATTTACTAGTGCAGCTAGACGAGTTGCGCCTATTGTTTACTCAGGAGCAAGACGACTAGCCGCAGCTGTCGTTCCGGAATCTATACAAAGAAGAGTAACTGATTTCGGTAACTGGCTAACTGGTAATGTGGAGACAACACAGATACCGCAAGTGTTGGATGAAATTGTTGCCCACGTTAGAGAAAATTACCCTCCAAGACAGGAGTTACGGGTTAGAGAGGGGGTATCTGCTTTAGGAGGGTTTGCGAGGCAATATGTAATAAATGGGGGTTTAGAAAGAGATGCGTATACGTTTATGGAAAATGCGCGTGATAATATGGTTAATGTTATGAGAAACAACGTAGGAAGTAAAGTTCAACTAATTCTTAGATGTATTATGAGAAAAATAACTGCACCCGAACTTACTTTAATAAGAGTACCTTTCTATTCAGGACATGAATATATTCTTGAGGGAACCGATATAGATGAACTTTATACAACTATGATTGAAAGAATTTCAGAAAGCATAGCAACATTTCAAAGAGAGGGTAGCGATTGGGTAGTTCATAATATATTAACATTCGAGTTGCATACAGTTGAAATTGATCCTTTAAGAGCTAATGGTTGGTTACCTTTACCAAAGTGGATTGTTAACAAAAAGTCGGTTATCAATATGCAAAATGAAGATGATAAATGTTTTGATTGGAGTATTTTAAGAGCATTAAACCCTAAAGATACTAATCCACAAAGAGTTGGTAAAAAATTAAAAGCGAAGGAGGGCAGCATAAACATGGATGGAATAGAACGTCCTGTTTCGCTTAAAGGTATTGATAAGTTTGAAAAACAAAATCCTGAGATTAGTGTAAACGTTTTTGGAATAAGAGATTATGATCAAAAAGTTTATCCTCTTAGGATTACAAAAGATGAAAAAAGTAAACACGTTGATCTTCTTTTTATTAAATATCATGTTAAAACTCCCGATCCCTCTAACGCCGAAGGCGCCAAGGGTAATGGTAATGATGGGATTAATACTCACTATGCTCTCATCAAAAACTTTGGTGGGTTGATGAGAAGCCAAGTGAGTAATAATAGTGGTATAGAATATTGCAAACGATGTTTAAATCATTTTGGTAGTATTAAACTTTTGGAAAAACATAAACGATATTGTAACGAGTATGAACCCATTGAAATGGTTATGAATGCACCGGGTACCATGTTACGCTTTAATCATAACGCGAAGAAAATAAAGGTTCCTTTTGTGGTATATGCTGAATTTGAAAGTGTTTTAAAACCGATACACACATGCGAGTCAAATCCAAAAGATAGTTATACTATACAAACTCAAAAACATTTACCTTGTAGTTTCTATTATATCATAATATTTTTTACTGATGATATGTCTAAACCGATAATAAGAAACTATACTATATAGTGAAGTTTTTATAGATACGTTATCGAGAGATATTAAGAACCTTTATGAAAAATATTATAAAAAAACAAAACCTTTGAAACTCACAATAGAGGAACAACAAAAACATTCGCAACAAACAAAACGTTGGATTTGTGGTAATAAGTTTACAAAAGATAATATTAGAGTAAGAGATCATTGCCATTTTACAGGAGAGTATAGAGGTGCCACGCATCAAGACTGTAATCTAAAAGCTAGTAAACCTAATTTTACACCAGTATATTTTCATAATTTAAGTGGATATGATGCTCATCTTTTTGTAAAATATCTTGGTAAAACTAGTGGTAAAATTAATTGCATTCCAAATAATGAGGAGAAATATATTAGTTTTGGTAAAAGCATTTGGGTTGGAGAAACAAAAAAAAAGAAAGATGCTATATATCACGAAATTAGATTTCTTGATAGTTTTAAATTTATGAGTTCTAGTTTGGATAAACTTTCATCTTACTTAGAGGAAAGTCAGTTAAAAATTTTAGCAAGATATTTTACTAAAGAACAACTACCACTAGTTAGGAGAAAAGGAGTTTTCCCTTATGAATATTTAGACTCATTTAAAAAGCTTTATGATGAAAAATTACCACCAAAAGAAGCTTTTTATTCCACTTTAAATAAAACACATATTAGTGATGAGGACTATGCTCACGCTAAAAATGTATGGGAAGCTTTTAATATGAAAACTTTTAAGGATTATTTAGAACTTTACAATAAAATAGATGTGTTACTTTTAGCAGACGTCTTTGAGAATTTTAGAGATGTTTGTTGTAAAAATTATGACTTAGATCCTAGTTGGTATTATACAGCACCAGGTTTGGCATGGGATGCAGCATTAAAAATAACGGATGTAGAACTAGAACTTTTGTCTGATCCTGATATGCTTTTAATGTTTGAAAAAGGTATCAGAGGTGGTGTTAGTATGTGTTGTAAAAGATATTCAGAAGCAAATAACAAATATATGGGCGAATTATATGATTCAAGTAAACCATCAAAATATTTACTATATATAGATGCAAATAGTCTTTATCCTTGGGCGATGAGTCAACCTCTTCCTACTCATGGTTTTAAATGGATGACAGATAAAGAATTAGAAAATTGGCAGGATCATTCTTGTATATTAGAAGTACATTTAGAATACCCTAAAGATTTACATGATTTACATAATGACTTCCCTTTAGCGCCTGAACGTTTAAAAATAGAAAAGGTAGAAAAACTTATTCCAACCTTAAATAACAAAAAGAATTATGTTTTACATTATAAAGCTTTAAAAACATGTGTTGATTTAGGTTTAAAAATTACTAAAATACATAGTGGAATTAAGTTTGAGGAAAGTGTATGGCTTAAACCATACATTGATAAAAATATTAATCTAAGAAAAGCAGCTAAAAATTATTTTGAGAAAGATTTTTTTTAAGTTGATGAATAATTCGGTATTTGGTAAGACTATGGAGAATTTAAGAAATAGAGTAGAAGTTCATTTAGTTAATGATAGAAATAGAGCAAAAAAGCTTGCAGGAAAATCTAATTATAGACATACTACAATATTTAGTGAAGATCTTGTTGCTATTCATATGAAGAAAACTAGTATAAAATTTAACAAGCCTATTTATTTAGGAGGAAGTATTTTAGATGTTAGCAAAACACACATGCAAAAAGCTTTGTATAATTACTTTATACCAAAGTATGGTGAAAAGGTTAAAATGTGTTATACTGATACTGATAGTTTTATCCTTGAAATAGAAACTGATGATTTATATAAGGATATAGAAAAAGATGTACTTGAAATGTTTGATACTAGTAATTATCCTAAAGATCACTTTTTAAGAAATGATCATAATGCGAGAGAAGTTGGAAAGTTTAAAGATGAGTTAGGTGGTAATATTATAACTAAGTTTGTTGGTTTAAGAGCCAAAACGTATGCATATAAAACTTTAGATGAAGAGGAAGATAAAAGATGTAAGGGAATAAAAAAGTCAGTAATTAAGAATGAATTAAGATTTGATCATTATAAAGAATGCTGTTTTACGGAAGAAGATCAGTATAGGGCAATGCATGTATTAAGAAGCCGTGGTCATGAAGTATATACAGAGAAAATAAACAAAGTTGCTTTGAGTTGTAAAGATGATAAAAGGATTGTCTTGGAGAACAAGACTGATACATTAGCTTGGGGGCATCGAAAAATATAACTTTTTGTTTATAAACAAGTTATATTTTATTATTAGAAAGTTTTAAAATCTATTTTTGGAGGTGTGCCAAATATATAAAGTTAATGTGTCTGCTATATCTTCTTCAGATACCGTTTTTACAACCTCATCAAAGTGAGTTAGTAAATTATCACTGTTGTATAGGTCTAATAAATGTACCTCATTAACCACATCGAAATCTAGTATAAAATAAAATGGGTAATCATACGTTTTAGCTTTACTAAATTCATAGTAGAGAGCTGCTCGTGTATTTATTAATGCTTGTTTGTAATTTTCACCTACAGCTCCTGGAAAATAAGTCATTTGTGCGTTGTATGCAACACCCGAGTATTTTATTTTAGCTTTTAATGCTTCTTCTACAACCAACATTTTTTTATTATCGTATTCATCTAATACTTTCGCGTTATATAAAGGAATAGATTCCCTATTTGTTTCCCAGGATAAATCCGTGTTTTCATTCATTATAATTACACACAATGTTTTTGACGAAAAATTTTTTCAGATTCAAAAAAAATTTTTATCCTAGACATTGGACAACTTCAGCCTTCAAAAGGGATAAATTTTTTTTATATGCTAGACATTGGAATCGATAGGGGTGTCAATTTTTTTTTTAACTCCCTGGATATGCGGGGGATTTAAAAATTGAATTTTTCGAAACGCATTGAGCTGCCCGCCCTTTCTTTCTTTCTTTCTTAATTTTTTGGGTTTTGTGCCAGCTAGGGTTAATATCATACTACTACCGTGCATGCGCTACCGTCTTCCTGTTAACAATTAAGAAGTTGTCAATGAAATTATCGCTGCTTGAAAAAAATCGCAGGTTTTATAAACGATCTTTTTCGGCAAACAACATGTAAGGTCGATTTTCGCCACTTATGCGAAGCATGAAATTGACATTTAAAGTAATTGTCTCAATTTTTGCACTAGACCATTCGGGCTAGCTGGAAGCTGCCTCTACTAGCCTGAACCGATCTCTTGCTAGACAATGTTGTTCGGACGTGCCTTAATGTCGAACCCTGCCGAGAGATGCTGCTTCCCCGTATCGATTAAGATTAGCCGAGTCTTCGCCGAATCAGTATGATTTTGGCGATGAAAGGCGATGTTACACAAATCCCATTATGGTACCTGTCTATTTAATAGGGTTTTTAAAAGTAGTTTTCTGCAAGGCATTAACCCTTTACCAAACAATTCTGAGTTTTGAGGACCCTAAAGAAGAATACTTTTGTAAGCATAAATGTGTAAAGAGGAGAAAATGCTGGAAACCAGCATTTCTTTTTTTCCCACAATGTTTTTTACTCTTTCCAAATACAAATTTCAAGTATTGCTTAACATGCAATTTGTTTTCTGCAAATGCTTTTAATTTGGACAAGTTTGAAATTTTGCCGTGTGATAAAGGTTGTTAAATATATATATTTATGTGCTTGATGCATGATTATCCTGGTTTATTTTAGCTTTTTAAGTTATTTTGGTCGAGATTTTGTGATATTGGCAAGAAACTATCATTCAACAAGAATCTTGGAAATGCTTCAACTCTGAGTCAGTAATAATTACGGTCTACATATTTAATTGGCGCACAGAATTTTTATGTCACAGACATGCAGGGAACCATTCATTTCCTCAATGAAGGACTTGTTTCCCTGCTTCATTGACAAGAATTCCTGCTTTCTCACGGTAATAGATGAACATGAAAACAACCAGTAGATTAGATTTGTATTGATCAAGAGCAAAGGCATGCAGTTATAGAGGTGGATTATGCATTCTTAGTGTGGCTGTTTTGTTTGATGGATGCTGGATATTAAACACTGTTTTCTTTAGGGTTTTTGATAGGAAAGGGGTATTTCTTTGTTTTCAAAAAAAATGACCAACATCGAAAATGTTTTTCAGATTTATGTGAGTTTTTGTTTTATGATATTTCCATGTTTTAGTTGCCATGTAAAGACTAAAATAATTTTTTGTTACTCTTACTTAAACTCTCTACCAAAAGACAAATTTTTAGACTTGCGTAACTTGAAAGCATTTGGAGACCACAAAGATGATGTGGCTGAATGTTTTTCAAAAGGTAGAAAGTAATGTTTGGACTTGTAATTGAAGGATCCAGCACAGCTAGGATGTGACAAATGAATTATTAAGGGACTCTTAGCTGCTATTTCTGTGGGTGTTTACCATACAATTTAATCTATGGAGGTTTAATCTATGGAGGCTTAAAATGTTAAGTGCAATTAAATTGAATTTTTCTTCATTCACATAGTAGAAGTCTTCTCTAGACAATAGATTTTTTGTGCAAAATAACCAAAGAAAATATAGTAAGATAAGTCTGACATCTAATTTCCTCCAGAGGTGATGAAGAGGACATTGCTGGGAACAAAATTAATGACAAGAAGAAGTTCAGTTGTGTTTCAATCATTACCTAACCCTTGTCGGGCGAAATAAAGGAAATGAAACATTCAAGTCGATAGTGAAAACCCAAATATTGCTGATTAAAAGATATTTTTGGAGGAAAGGTATCTCTTTATCGAACAGTGTAGATCCAAGATCAGACTGCACATTCTGTGCAGTCTGATCTTGATCTACACTGTCTGCCAAAGGTCAGTGAGTTGGGCTTAGCAGCCTAAGGGTTAACTATGCTGGTTTGGCTGGAAAATACTTTGATGTTCTTATATGAGGGTTCACAGAACAAAATATGTCAAGAGTAAAGCACAATTGTACAGTAATGGGAGAAAATTTTAATTTTGTTTGTTAGGATAATGAGATGGGAATACTGTGGGTATCCCTATCCCAACAGTTTTCTGTGATGGTCCTATACTTTTAGCTCACCTTAGCGTGAATTGCTCAAGGTGAGCTTTTGTGACAGTGCAGTGTCCATCGTTCATCGTCCAGCATCCAGCCATCAACATTTACCTAATGTGCACACTAGAGGCCACATTTTTGGTCAGTTACTCATGAAACTTGGTCAGAATGTTTGTCTTGATGATATCTTGGACAAGTTTGATATTGGGTCACTTCAAGTCAAAAAGTAGATCACCAGGCTTAGAAAAACCTTAGAAAAACCTTGTTTGACATGATGATATATTGGACAAGTTTAAAATTGGGTCATGTGGGGTCAAAAAGTAGGTCACTGGACAAAATCTTAGAAAAACCTTGTGTGCACTCTAGAGGCAACATTTTCAGCCTGATACTCTTGAATCTTGATCAGAATATTAAATTTTGTCTTGATGATATCTCAGACAAGTTCCGTATTAAGTCATGTTGGATCAAAAAGTAGGTCACTGGGCTAAATCTTAGGATGACCTTGTGTGCACTCTAGAGGCGACATTTTCAGCATGAAACTCTTGAAACTTGGCCATAATGTTTGTCTTGATTTTATCTTAAAGAAGTTTGAAATTGGGTTATGTCGGGTCTAAAAGTAGGTCACAGGGTCAAATCTAGGAAAAATATTGTGTTCACTTTAGAGGCCGCATTTTCAGCCTGATATTCATAATACGCAGTCAGAATGTTTGTCTTGTTGATATCTTGGACAAATGCTAAATTAGGTCATGTTGGGTCAAAAAGTGGTCACTGGGCCAAATCTAGAAAAACCTTGTGTGCACTGTAGAGGCCTCATTTTCAGCCAGATATTCATGAATTATGGTCTGTATGTTTGTCTTAATGGAGTCTTGAACAAGTGTGAAATTGGGTCTATTGGGTAAAAAAGTAGGTAATGTGGCCAAATTTGAGAGAAACCTTGTTTGCACTGTAGAGGTGACATTTTCAGCCTAATACATACTCATACTAGGTCAGAAAGGTTGTCTTTACAAAGTCTCAGACAAGCTTGAAAGTGGGTCACAACAGATCAAAAAGTAGGTCACTAGGGCAAATCTTAGAAAAAAACTTGTGTGCCATCTGGAGGCCACATTTTCAGTCTGATACTCATGAAACATTATCAGAATGTTTGTCTTCGATAATATATCTGACAAGTTCAAAAGTCTGTCCAGATGGTAAAAAAGAAGGTCACTTACACACATTAAAACCAGGATCTCTAGGCTTAATCAACTACAGATGACTTTTCTCAGGTGAACACTTTAGGGCTGATGGCCCTCTTGTTTTATGAGGGGGTCAGTTTATATGGCCCCATTTATATGATTTCAAGAATGAACCATGGAGGTCTGTTCACAAAATGACAAACTTTATTTATTAGTTATTCAGCAAGTAGATTATACTTTTTCATGACCTCCAAAGGTGGTGCAAGTATACTTTTACTTACTCCAATATACTCCAGGGATAATTAGGCTTACAGGAGTAAATTTATTCATTCAAATGACAACTTAACTACTTACATAAGTATCTGTGACTAATATGTAAGTAAACATTTGTGGTTTAACAACAATTTTCTCCTTTTCCAACAATGTTTCCTACCTTTTCATAGAAAATTCCCATCAGCCACATTTTATTTGTCACTTGCAAGTGTGTTCAGTTTGGACCTTTTAAATTTAAAAATGTCACCTGGTAAAGTATTGACCCTTTGGCACACCATCCTGATTTGAACGACCCTGACAAAGAAAGCTTTCAAAACACTGTGCGAAAAGGAGAAAGTGCTGGTAATGAGCATTTTCTCCTTTTCTCACAGTGTCTTCTACCCCTTCAAAGACAAGTTCGATCATTTGAGCCATATGTAAAATGTTGTCTGCAAACACTTTCAATTTGAACAGTCTAAAGTTTATCACCTAGTAGACATTTATGAGCAGACAGGGATATGGACATGGACGACAGAAAGCCGAGAAAACTCAGGGATTGTCTCAACTCACTCATATGTGACGCATCACGCATAAAGGGACCATCTGGGAACTGCAAAAAATATCAACTCTGGTCAGACTACGCGAACTGCACAGTCTCACCAGGATCAAAATCTTTCGCTTTTGGCAGATTTTTTATATGTTAAAAGATCATTCTACCTTACTTAATAGTTATTGTAAAAATATCTACCCGGCTCAACCTGCACTGGCTTCGATGCCTTCTTCATTTGTTAACTTGATTTATGGAGTTTGAAGATGGGCCCTTTATGCACAGTAGGTCACATATATCAAAATAATCATTAAGTCCGTATTGTAAATTTATATTGAGATCTTTTACATTGATCATTATAGCTTGGCTGTTTTTGAAGAAAACGTCGAGGTGTTGTTGTAGCCCTGTCATTGTCAGTGCGTCGTGATTGGGCAAAAACTTTGACATGATCAAAAACTGACATTTTATAGTATCTCTGTCATTATGGAAGATATTTACCTGAAACTTGGACAAGTTGTTCACTATCAAAAGGGGAACCGATACCACAAGGGCAGATGAAAGTATTTTTGACACAGTTATACCCCTTATTCGACTTTGAATTTTCACTAAAAATCAGGCAACTGCAGCCAAGTGTTGGCACCGGCATGCGGTGCTCTTGTTTAAGGAAAATGATAATCAGGCTAACAGCCTTTTTAGAAACATTTATTTTCATGGAATTGATCCAGCTCATGTACGACAATATACTGTTTTTGCAATGATTCGAAAAGTTTGCGATAATAATGGTCTGGGATGGTGCCAGAGTGAACTAATGCATTGCTAACTTTCAAGTTCTGCGTTCATGAGTTCAACCTTAATCCTGTAACGTTGAATACTGTTTCAGTCGACATGCATGTCGATGTTTATTTCACGCTGTCCAACGCAATTGGGCATTACAGAAAGTCATGACTGGAAATTCTATTTGGATATATCGTATTTTGTCCGCCAGCAATATGCAGTCGACCGGAAATGGCAACTGTTGTCAAATTTGCTGCATCAGTATGAATTGTTGGGTATTATTCTGATGACACAAAAATCTAGTTTCCATATGTCAAACCCTTTCAGTATTGTCCATGACAACCTGGGTATGAATACATTAACATTGATTACATCGATATCTGGAGTAAAACTTTTTGATTGGTTTTCAGCAGATCCACATATTTTTTGACTCGTTTAATCAATTGCACCTACAGCCATTCCAATTCTATTCTAGTTTCCACTTAGAGTGTCCCCATAGGGTCGACCATTCTGCAACCGTAGGCCAGCCTAAAGAACGTTGGAAAGTGTCGTAAAGATCAGGCATCAATGCATTTATCACATTTTTTACTGTTGAGATACATAAACAACGCAGATAAAGAACCTAAAATGGGAAATGATGCCAACCACATGAATAACAGAAGCACTATGATTCGTCTGAACAACACTTTTGCAATGTTGTGTGGAAAAGGAGGTGGCCAAAAACAATGAGGGAGCTAGGCATAACTAGCAGTTGTGAAAATGGTTATGCTGAGTTAATGTTTGTTCACTGAGTTGTATCGGAAGCGCTGAATAAAAAGTGTGTTAAACCATGATGTCTTTTTCTTTGGCCTGTATGCAAGATGACATAGTTACTAAAACCCCTGTCACACCAGGGCTGCGATCCCACGGCATCCAAGAAAAAATGCAGAACGCCGAAGTGCGCGCAGTACGATCGCAAGCATCGTCACAGCAACGCAGTAGCATGGCGAGTAGACATGTTGGGATCGTCTAGGACTCCGAGGGACGGCGCGCATTTTGAGCATGCACAAAACAAACGCCGTCACTCGACGTTCTGAGAAGAGCGCAGTGGGATCACTGGAAGGTCGTCTTAGCGGCACAGTAAGATCTCCCACAACGCCATGGGAGCTCCGTCGGTGCGCACAGAGGTCGGAGTGCGAACGCTATGGTTGTCGGTGGCACTTGCAAGGAGATTGTACCGCGTGCTCCGAGATGTCACCGCGTCTCTACTGTGCTTATACGGTGCGTCAGTGGCGCTTATTCAGCGTGTCAACGGCACTGACATGGAGTGTTATTT
Organism: Hippopus hippopus; assembly: GCA_946811185.2. NCBI lineage: Eukaryota > Metazoa > Mollusca > Bivalvia > Cardiida > Cardiidae > Hippopus > Hippopus hippopus. Next base: position 23,823,206 of record OX328111.1, on the reverse strand, counting down.
ACATTCACTGTGCTCTTAAAACAACTCCTCTGAGCTGCAACGGCGATCATTGCGCTTGTAAAGCGCTTCTACAGCGTCCATCAGTCTTTGTCTGACAAAAACGAACATACAGTAGACGAAGTATGCAAATAAACATTCAATTCACCATGGCTTGTGTATGCTAACAAGCCGGGCTAGTAATGGTTGAGGAGGTGACAGTGATTGACTTGCTTCTGTTTGAGAGGGTGGGGTTAATGTCCAGCTTTTTCCCCTTTTCTTTCTATGAGCATAGTTTTATTCTCCGTTGAGTTTTCGAGACCACAGCAAAAAAAAAACAATTGATGAGTAAATGTGTATACATATAATTCGTTTTCAGAGATTGTTCATTGTCACGCCTTCAGCGTAGTATGAGCGCCTTTAGAACGCAGTGAATGCCCAGTGCACGCAGTATGAGCACTGTTAAAGCGCAGAGCACACAGTGGTAGCGCCATGAGAGCGCAGAGAATCGCCAAGAACTCCGTAGGAACGCGATGACGCGCCATAGGAGCTCCGTAGCAACGCCTTGGTCGTGGTGAGAATGCCGTGACATCTCGGTCTTCGCGAGAAACATCCGATTTTTCCTGCGGTCTCATGGCGCTCTGGGAAATTAAACAACGCCGTCCCAATGCAGTCGAAACGCCATATAGTGTGACGGGCTTTACATGTACTTTGAGAAAACCCCTTATTGAAACCTGTTATCCTTTGTCAATCTCCATATCCATGTCCATTCATAAATGTCTAGTATGAGGTATAGGGGAAGAATGGGGAACTGGAATGCAGGTAGCCACACAAATAGTACATGCAAGCTTCAAGTCTGTGTTTTACAAAAGGCATTACACAATTGAGGGCAGGAGGTTTTGGCAAGATCTCCCTCAACAAGGTGGATCTATGTTTCTATGATCTGTTTACCTGTTCAATACAAAGTAAACATTTTCCAGGAACTGAGTACTTGAACCAATCAACAAGGTATCATCAGTATTGATAGTAAACCTCTCTACAGGTATTTAACCCTTTACCACACAAACCTGACTTTTAACAACCTCGAAGTATAGGAGTTTTGAAAACACTGGGGGAAAAGGAGAAAATGCTGGTAACCAGCATTTTCTCCTTGTCCCACAATGTTTTCTTCCCTTTATAAGGCAAATCCCACCACTTGAGCTACCTTTAAGTTGTCATCTGCAAATGCTTTCATTAATTGGATCAGTCTGGAAATTTGTTGTTTGATAACGAATTACCCTTAACCAAACCACAAATCTTAGACTCTTCCTTATTCACACAATCTGCAGGTGACAAAGAATTGATACTAAGGCCTTAAACAAAAAAATATCTGTGTTTAGGGTTTGGGTCCAAGATGCTGTAGGTAGGGTAGGTAGGGATTTTTTTTTTTTCCAGAAACTTTTTACATGGACCATGTACAGAAATCACACCTGACAAATACTTTTCAATCATAGCGTAAAAAGTTTAGGGTCAGCAACAACATTTTATAGGTAGGGTAGGGAAACGCTAAACACAGATATTTTTTATTAGGCCTAATGTAAATGAGATAAATTTCTCTGGTGGGGTAGAGAGCATTGTGGGAAAAGAAGAGAATGCTGGTTACAGCAATGCAGCAATTTCTTTTTTTCCCACAATGTTTTCAAAAGCTTGCTTACTCAGGGTCGTTAAAACTCGAGATTGTGTTGTAAAGGGTTAATGGTGAATTATTTCTTGGCATCCATACCTGCATACTTTTCTCATATTTGAGGTAACTACCCTTCTGTCTTTGGGATGCAATACATGTTAAAATCATTAACATCAATTTCAATCCAAATGGAGATATTGCTAATTCTGTGAAATGTTTCCACTTTGCCAAGCTGTTTTCATTGTTAACATGTTCAAAGAATTTTGTCTGATTAAACCATATAGTAAGTTTTGCTCTTACTATAAGTTAATTTTGGAATAGTCTGGATTCTGAATGAAGTGCCAGAATGAGTGAATTATGATATTGGAGCAGAACCAATTTCTCCGCTATTTTTTTTTTCAATTCAGAAATTTCTAGAAACTTGGGTGAACTTTAAAATTTCAGACTTGTCCAAATAGAAAACGTTTGCAAAAAGTCAAATCAAATATGGCTCAAGTAACTGATAGTACTTGACTCTGAAAGGATACAAAACATTGAACGAAACGGAGAAAACTTTATAGGAGAAAATGTTGGTAATCGGGTTTTTCCCCTTTCCCACAGTGTTTTCAAAAGTCTTCATTCTCAGGATGGTTACAACTAGGGGTTGTTGGGTGTTGGGTCAAGGGTTAGTACCAAGAAAAGCTCAACATGATGCCCATCAATGCCAAGATAATGTATATATAGATCAAGTGGTCATGGTCTGTGATCCTGATAGGAGATACCACATGTTGGATTTATGATGAGCATTACTCATTCTGTACTACATCTCTTCTTATTGAACCAAAGCACTGGGTTTTTCCTTAGGGGTGTCTGTGGGCAAGACACTTCAGGGCCCCTTAGCCTAATTCTGGTGTGTCTGTATGTAAGTTCATCTATTTATAGACATTCACATAATGTACAAAACAAGGGATTGTGCAATCAACTCCTCCATTAGTTTTGCTGTCATTGTATTTTATACTTCAGCACACTTTCTGGCACTTTGTTGATTTGAATTATATTTCAGTCTGCTCTTCCTGGCAGCAGTCTTCTTTGGATTAAGTCATACTTGAGCACTCTCTCTGGCACTCTCCTTTGACTTAAATCACATTTCAGCACACTCTTCCTGGCATTATTCTTCCTTGGCTTAAATCAAACTGCAGCACACTCTTACTGGCATTATTCTACTTGGGTTTGTGATCTTTACTAATGCACACTCTTCTTGGCATTATTCTGCTGTGGTTTAAATTATACTAAGATACACTCTTTCTGGCATTATTCTGCTGTAGTTTGAATTATACTAAGACTCACTATTCCTGGCATTATTCTGCTGTAGTTAAAATTATACTAAGACACACTATTCCTGGCATTATTCTGCTGTAGTTTAAATTATACATCACACTCTTCCCCCAGGCGTTATTCTGCTTTGGTTTAGAGTATACCTAACCCATTACAACACTTCAAAATTTTGGACTTGTCCCAACCAAAAGCAAAACGAGATGACAAAGTAAATGATGCACACATTGTGGAAGTTGTCTTTGTTAGGACAGAAAACAATAAGGGAAAAGGAGAAAATGCTGGTAACAGCTGGTTACCAGCATTTTTTCCTTTTACCACAATGTTTTCAAAACATGTCCTTCACAGGGTTGTTAAAACACGGAATTGTTTGGTAAAGGATTAAGCACATTCTTTTAGGCATTATTCAACTTTGGTTGAAATTTTACTTCAGTATGCACTCTGCAACATTTACATTGTTGATTTGAATTACACTGAAGCTCAATATTTTTGGCATTTATAATTCTTTGCTGGTTTAAATTATACACACACTTACGCACTCTCTTCCTGGCATTATTCTACATAAGTTTCTGTGAACTGTCAAGGAGATTTGGTTGATGTTCTTTTACTTAATCAGATGTGACATTGAACAGTTATTGTTATAAAAAAAATAGTCATTTGGCAGACAAGCCGTGCCAAAATGAAAGATTCTTAGAGTATGCATAACTATGTCTCTTTAACCAGCAAAGCCAGGTTTTAACCCTTAACCTGCTAGATAGAAAATGAGACTTCCAACCTCATAATAAAAACCTGTTTCAAAGTTATTTTAGGGGAATCATTGTCTTCATCCGACAGTGCAGATCCAAGATCAGATTGCACATAGTGTGCAGTCTAATCTTGATCTACAGTGTCCTCAAAAGCTTCTTGAGTCATGCATGGCAGCCCAAGGGTTAATGAAAGGTTTTGAAAACATTATGGGAAAAGGAGAAAATGCCGGTAACCAGCAAACTTTTGTCCCACGATGTTTTCTAACCTGTTGAAGACAGGTTCAAATTCAGAAAAAGAATTTGTTCTCTACAATTGCTTTTAAGTTTGGGTAGGTCTAAAATTTTGTCATTTGGTTAAGGGTTAAACCTTATTTATAAAGATAAGTATATTCAATATCATGCACCAAGGTTATCAACTGGGTCAAATTTGTTTGGGTGTCTGGGCTCCAAGAAATTGATTATTCATTTAACCCTTTACCAGAGGACAGCGATTTACTTATCTGTATTTAACTTTTTACCACACAAGAAAAATTTAGATTGATTGATTACATGGTGTTTAAACCTGTTTTCAACATTATTTCAGTTATATTGCACCGACCAGTGTACCTATCCATGGTTTCCTGGAGTGTGTTTTACCAGTACTCCACACAATATTCTTTCCAAACCACTGGCTACTTTCCCACATAACCATTGCCGAAACAACAGTCAGTGGTGAGAGAGGAATGAATCCTGTCACAATGAATATCATCAGTCCTCAGAAAAAAATTGGCAGAGCCAGGGATCGCGTGAGCTACCTCCTGTTCTCAAGTCCTGTATGCTACCCACTGGGCTATAGGGGCATGGCAGAAAAATTTAGACTTGTACAAATGAAAGCATTTTGCAGACAACAATTTAAATTTGGTTCATATGACAGAATTTGTCTTTGATAGGGTAGAAAACATTGTGTGAATAGGAGAAAATGCTGGTTACCCGCATTTTCTCTTTTTAGCTCACCTGAGCATGAAGAGCTCAAGGTGAGCTTTTGTGACTGTGCTGTGTCAGGCGTGCATTGTGTGGTTGTCAACAATTATCTTGTGTGCACTGTAGAGGCTACAATTTTAGTCTGATACTCATGAAATTTGGTCAGAATGTTTGTCTTGATAAAATCTTGGACAAATTTGAAATTGGGTCACTTTGGCTCAAACAGTAGGTCACTGGGCCGAATCTTAGAAAACTCTTTTGTGCACTGTAGAGGCCACATTTTCAGCTTCAATCAGAATCTTTTTCTAGATGATATCTTGGACAAGTTCATGATTGGGTCATGTCGGCTCAAAAAGAAGGTCACTGTGCCAAATCTAGAAAAACCTTGTGTGCACTCTAGAGGCCACATTTTCCGCCTGATAGTCTTGAAACTAGGTCAGAGTGTTTGTCTGTATGATATCTCGGACAAGTCTGATATTCAGTCACTTTGGGTCAAAAAGTAGGTCACTAGACCAAATCTGAGAAAAAGCTTATATTGCACTTTGGAGGCCATATTTTCTGCCTGATACTCATGAAACTAGGCCAGAGTGTGTGTCACATTGGGTCAAAAAGTAGGTCACTTGGCCATATCTTAGAAAAACCTTGTGTGCACTGTAGAGGCCACATTCTGTGCCAGATGCTCTTGAAACTTGGTGAGAATGTTTGTCTTGTTGATATCTCGGACATGTTTGATATAGAGCCATGTTGGGTCAAAAAGTAAGTCTTTGGGCCAAATCAAAGGAAAACCTTGTGTGCACTCTAGAAGCCACATTTCTAGCCAGATACTCATGAAACTAAGTCAGAGTAGTTGTCTTGATGATATTTCAGGTATGATTGAAATTGGGTCAAGTCAGGTCAAAAAGTAGGTCACTTACACTTACGTGTTTATATCATTAAAATCAGGATCTCTTCAGCTTTATCAACCCTAGATGACTTTTACTCAGGTGAGGGCTTTAGGGCCAATGGCCGTCTTGTTATCACAATGTTTTCAATCACTTTCTCTTCCAGGTTCGTTGAAACTTGGGATTATGTATGTGGTAAAGGGGTAACTCTGTACTAAACAATTCTTTGTTTTTATGACCCTTGGGGAATATGCATTTGAAAATAATAATTTGTCAGCTGCAAATACTTTCAATTTGGTGAGCCTAAAATTTTGTCTTTTTGGTAGCGGGTTAACTCTTTACCAAACAACAAAATTCTAGACTTGTCCAAATTGAAAGCATTTGCAGACAACAAAATAAATGTGAATCCAAAATTGAAACTTGACTTTGGAAGAGTAGAAAACATTGTGGGAAAAGGAGAAAATGCTGGTAACCAGCATTTTCTCCTTTTCTCACATTGTTTTCAGAAGGCATCTTCCTTGGGGTCGTTAAAACCAGGGATTGTTTGGTAAAGGGTTAAAGCATTTGCAGGCAACAAATCAGTTGTGGCTGAAATAATGGAATTTGTTTTTGAAAGGATAGAAAACATTGTGCGAAAACGAGGGAATGCTGATTACCCACATTTTCTCCTTTTCACCCGGAGTTTCTAAAAGCTTAATTCCTCTCGGCTTGGAAAAGCACTGGATTTGTTTGGTAAAATATTTGAAGAGCTTAGAAATGCAAAAAGACATGACCTTTACAAGGTAACCTTTACGAAAGAACCCTAAGAAAGAAGACTTTTGAGAACAGTGTTGGAAAAGAAGAAAATGTTGGTGACTGGCATTTTCTCCTTTTCCCTCAATGTTTTCTATCCTTTCAGGGATAAATTCTTTCATTTTAGCCATTTTTAATTTGTCATGTGCATTATGCTTTCAAATTGGACAAGTTTAAAATTTTGTTGTCTCTGAAAGATACTGATAATTTTTGGCCAAGACTTCATTTTAACTCTACCAAAGGGCAAAATTTTAGACCAGTTGAAATCGAAAGCATTTGCAGACTACATAATTAAATTTAATTGAAATGATGGTGATTGCCTGTGAAAGTATAGAAAACCTTGTGGGAAAAGGACTCCTTTTCCTACAATGTTTTCAAAAAGCTAATTCCCCAGGGTTGTTAAAACTCAAGATTATGTGGTAAATAGTTATCTCTTCTCATCCTATGACACAATTTTAGACTGGTCCAAATTGAAAGCATGTGCCTTGACAAATTATTATGTAGTCCAAATCATAGGGGTCCGTAGTTTGACTCCTGTCACCCGTAGACTATATATTGTAAACAAGGGATTTAACTGTATGCAGTCCGTTACTCGCCCCCGGTTACAAAAAACAACGTATCTTTTCTATCCCATCAGTTATTCTCCTATTTTTTTCTACAGCTGAGAGCTAAAACATTTTTCTACCAGAAAAACACAACTGTTTGTCAGTGGCTAATGCAGTCTGGCTGATACATTCGCTCGAACTTGTAAACTCGCTCAAAAATCTGCGCCATTGACACGGGTTCGTACATCCGTTTTCAAGATATAAAATGCACTTTAGATCCAATGAAACGCAGCATTAGCGGCACCCACCCTTTAAAAATGTTTAAAAATACTACTGACCTATAGTCTTTATCTTCAATAACGACGAAACGCCTCAGAATTCGTTGAATTTGTGATCCATGTTCTTATTTCGAACAGCTGCAGCCATCTTCTGTCATGTGACATTGTTTGGAACGAGAAATTTCATCGGTTGATATGTACTAACAGTCGTGAATTCAACCAATGAAATTTCGTACAGCTGCTCACACCTTTTTGTCACGTGACAGTACAGTGACACTGTTTGGAACGAGAAATTTCATTGGTTTATATGCGCGAATGTCAGTATTGAATGTACGAACCCTTGTCAATGGCGAAGATTTTTGAGCGAGTTTACAAGTTTGAGCGAATGTATCAGCCAGACTGCATTACAGCCACTGACAAACAGTTGTGTTTTTCTGGTAGAAAAATGTTTTAGCTCTCAGCTGTAGAAAAAATTAGGAGAATAACTGATGGGGTAGAAAAGATATGTTGTTTTTTTGTAACCGGGGGCGAGTAACGGGCTGCATACAGTTAAATCCCTTGTTTTAGTCTATGGGTGACAGGAGTCAAACTACGGACCCCTATGGTCCAAATGTTATGATTTGTCAGTCAGGGGAGAAAATATAGTGGGATTTAATGGAGGAAATGCTGGTTTCAATGTTTTCAAATACTTTCTTCCTTCGGTCAATCAGTAGACGGTTAACCATTTTTCAAACTATCAGGTATTTAACTAACCACTGCAAGGAAGCATAGATGAAATGTTTTCTAAATTTTCAAGGACAAATTTTATCATTTGAGCAATATTTAATTTGTGGTCTTCAGATGCTTTCAATTTAGTCAAGTCTAAAATTTTGTTGTTTGGTAAAGAGTACATGATGTATGTATGTATTCCATGTCATGCCTCAGTGTTACAGTTAGTTTGGGTGTCTGAGCTGTAACTTTTAGCATGCTTACCGGCAGAGCTCCAGATAAAGGGAATGATTTCGATTATAAAATTGAAAATATTAATTATTCTCTACTAAACCCTATCCTGTGGGTACTCATTAGCATCGTCTCATTGAGATGATTCTAATGAATACCCACAACATAGGGTTTCAAAGAGAAATAATGTCATTATGACTTTAGAATACCATCACTCCCTCTTATCTGGAGCTCTGCTTACTAGTACATGAAGAATGTGCAGGCAACAGTTTTGGTGCCAGGTAAAGAACAAGGGACATCTTCTTTTTAAATTTAGACTCCTACACATTAAGGGCAGTTGAAATCGACAAAAAACTATAAAATATTGATGGATATAAATTGGAAGTTGAGAGAATCAAAGAAACAATGTTTGCAATTGAAAAATTACTATTCCTGTGGATGATTTTAACTAACATTTTAAACCAACACACTAACCATGATTATGCTTGAATGCTAAAAACCTGCAAATCTTTCCTTCATATAAGAATATAATTATCATAATTCTTTTCGTCACATCTTAATAATAAATGTTTTTTGTCAGTAGATGGGATGCATTTGATGAGTTTTAAACTTGTATGAATGAACCTGGGGAAGAAGGTTTAGGAAATGCCTTCAGTTTGGACCAGTCGAAAATTTTGTCCTTTGGTAACAGTGTACTAATGTTGTCCTGCGTATGTTGGATCCTAATTTATCTTGGGGTCTTAAGGATGAAATTCTGTAACATAGTAATGTGAGATAGAAACTTGGGTATCATGCAAAAAGAATGTCTAATACATACCATGTCTTTATCTGAGTGATAACTGAATAGGTAATTAGATCTACTTAAAAGTCTGAAAAGATGGCAAAAATTAATACTGCATATAACTTATTGACCTTTTGCAGAGATATGGGCAATATTTGAAACTCTTTTAAGCAGACAGAATGAATTTTATCTTATACAAAATAACCACGTTTTAACAACCCTGGGGAAATAGGCTTTTGAAAACATTGTGGAAAAAAAGGAAAAATTTCTGATTATTCCCCAATTTAACCCTTTCTTAGCAAAAGCTCTTATGGCTTGAAAAAAACCTACTAGCATATTTCTCCTTTTCCCACGATGTTTTCTAAAACCCAGGGTTGTTAAAACATGAATTGTTTGGCAAAGGGATAAAGAAAGACTTTTATACCAGACACTGAACTAAGAAACATAAAATGATAATGAAAAGATGAAATCTTTCCTTCTTAAAGAAAATATATAGAAAACTTTGAAATAGTTTTGAAAATTATCTCCTACTAAATTTGAAATTGGGATTATTAGATGGAGAAAATGGGAGTTTATTGGTAGCAGAAGTGTTTATCTAACCTCTGGCTTATCAGCTAATGCCTGTGTAAATAGATTATAGATGTTATGATGTGATAAGGAGGGCTTGGTTGGAAAAGAAATAAGTAGCTTTGAACTTTAATCTTTTTCTTTTTATTGTAAACCTTTTTTTTTCCCACAGAAATTATTTTGAAGAAATTTTCAATTATGTATACCAGAGCAGTTGCTGTTTTGTTGTCATTATAATATCGTTTAATATTAGTTAACTTATTACCAAGCAATCCCACGTTTTTATGACCCTGAAGAATAAGGCTTTTGAAAATGTTGGAAAAGAAGAAAATGCTGGTAACCAGCATTGTTTTCTTTTTCCACAGTGTTTTCTATCCTTTTAAAGAGTTAGATCCAACACTCCTGAGAAAGAAAAGACTTCAAGTAGCTGGTTAACAGCATAGGGGTCCGTAGTTTGATTCCCGGCACCCATAGACTATATATTATAAACAAGGGATTTAACTGTATGCAGCCTGTTACTCGCCCCCGGTTACAAAAAACAACGTATCTTTTCTATCCCATCAGTTATTCTCCTATTTTTTTCTACAGCTGAGAGCTAAAACATTTTTCTACCAGAAAAACACAATTGTTTGTCAGTGGCTAATGCAGTTTGGCTGATACATTCGCTCGAACTTGTAAACTCGCTCAAAAATCTGCGCCACTGACACAGGTTCGTACATCCGTTTTCAAGATATAAAATGCACTTTAGATCCAATGAAACGCAGCATTAGCGGCACCCACCCTTTAAACATGTTTAAAAATACTACTGACCTATAGTCTTTATCTTCAGTAACGACGAAACGCCTCAGAATTCGTTGAATTTGTGATCCATGTTCTTATTTCGAACAGCTGCAGCCATCTTCTGTCATGTGACATTGTTTGGAACGAGAAATTTCATTGGTTGATAGTCATGCATTCAACCAATGAAATTTCGTACAGCTGCTCACACCTTTTTGTCACGTGACAGTATGGTGACACTGTTTGGAACGAGAAATTTCATTGGTTTATATGCGCGAACGTCAGTATTGAATGTACGAACCCTTGTCAATGGCGAAGATTTTTGAGTGAGTTTACAAGTTCGAGCGAATGTATCAGCCAGACTGCATTACAGCCACTGACAAACAGTTGTGTTTTTCTGGTAGAAAAATGTTTTCGCTCTCAGCTGTAGAAAAAATTAGGAGAATAACTGATGGGGTAGAAAAGATACGTTGTTTTTTTTGTAACCGGGGGCGAGTAACGGGCTGCATATAGTTAAATCCCTTGTTTTAGTCTATGAGTCAAACTACGGACCCCTATGGTTAACAGCATTTTCTCCTTTTCCAACATTGTTTTTAAAAGCCTTTTCCTAAGGGTCGTTAAAAGTTGAGATTGTGTTGTAAAGGGTTAAACATAACTCATGTTGTCTGTGACTTTGCAATGGCTTACATCATTATCTCCTGAAAAAGTTTTAAAAATTTTGAAAACTCCTTTGAAAGAAGTGAAAACCGGCAATCAGTTTAAGGTTTACGATATGAAAACCTGTGGAATCATTGTGGTAAAAGAGGAAATAGCCTTTGAACAATTTCTCCTTGCGCTCCTACTCCTTAAAAATCTTTTGAAACATGTGAATACTGGCAATCAGTTTAACTCTTTACCAAACAACAAATTTTAGACTCTGTCTTATTCAAAACATCTGCAGACAACAAATTCAAAATTGGTACAAGTGAGCTTCAGCCCTCTGATAGAAAAGAAAACATTGTAGGAAAAGGAGAAAATGCTGGTAACCAGCATTTTCACCTTTTCCAACAATATTTTCAAAAACCCTCTTTGTCAGGGTCATGAAAACCTAGGGTTGTTCGGTAAAGTGTTAAATTAAGGTTTACTACATGAAAACCTATGGAATCATTGTGGTAAAAGGGGTGATAGCCTTTGAAAAATTTCTACTTTTGCTGTAACTTTGTTAAATGTTGTCTGCTGCAAAACACATTAATGTTTGTCTACAGGAAAAATGAGTCTAAAATTTTGATGTGTGATAATGAGTAAAGGCTCAAGTAGTAATGGATGTGCCATGTAAGTGCTCAGTGAATAACCCTTATAATCTCCTTTCACAAGTGTAGTTGCCTTTGGGTTCTGTGAACATTAAGATTAGACTGCATAAAATATACACTCTGATCTATGATCTACACTGTCTGCTTTGCTGATACATTCTGGACAAAAGACAGCTTGATATTGTGCTTATTAGAATTTTTATCCTAAAATGAAAAGAAATATGCATAATGAGTTTATTTGGCACTCTAAGTGTTTACCCTTAAAGCACCTTTTACAACCTTAGCTGCCTTTGGAGCCAGTGTAAGTTTAGATCAGACTGCACAAAACATGCAGTCTGATCTTTGATCCACACTTCTGCTTTGCGAAATCTTTACAGACAAAAGCAACCATGAAGTTACAATTTTTGGGGTCTTACTTTTTTCTGATTGAAAATGTCTAGTGTTTGTTGGGTTCATTGTGCACTGTATTTACCCTTTACCGCACAATCCTGATTTTTGAGGACCCTGGGAAAGAAGACTTTTGAAAACATGGTGGGAAAAGAATTTTCTCCTTTTCTCCTTTTCCCACCATGTTTTCTACCTTATCTAGGACAATTTCTACAATTTAATCCACATGTTTTGGGTTTGGACATATCTAAAACTTTGTCATATGGTGAAGGGTTAAGAGTTAAGAATGAAGCTATGCAGGTTCTATGGTAGCTTCAGATGCTATATTTAGAACATAAACCACAGAGAAAGCAGAGTGCTGTGGGAGCCCCAAAACCTATCATCTCAGTTCTGTGCTTGAATTATTGAAGGCTGGTTTAACAAAAAAAAAGTTTACACACATTTGAATTCCCTGTAGGATTTATTCAGTAGGTAATAAAATCTTGTCTTTCACTTTTACAATATTTTAATACAAATTTTGCTTCTTTCCTACTTAATTCCTGTGAGTAGTAATCTTATATGATGGTGTAATATTAGTAGAGTACCATCTGCATGAAAATTCCTTTGTTATTACCCACTTGCAAAGTGGCTTCCTTTGTTGCACAAACTTCTATTTACATACGATTATACATCTCCTATGTGTTTGAATTTTAGGGCTAAATGTGCATTGCTGTTACCGACAGCAGACTTTGTAGCTTGATCAGATTGCACAGAATGTGCTCTTTGTCTAATCAATTTTTTCGCAAAATGCTGATGTCCACTCAATATCTTTTGGACATATTATTGTATTGGATTAATATTCTATGCAGGTCAAGTTCTATTGAAGGGCAAATTCCACAAAATAGTATTTCAGTTATGGCCCTTTCCCAACTTAACTCTCTTTATGTGTGTGTTTGCTGGTTACCAACTTTTTCTGCTGTTTCCACAATGTTTTCAAATGGCTCCTTCCTCAGGGTTGTTAAAAGTAGGGATTGTGTGGTAAAGGGATAGACATACACAGCGTTTTCCCTTGGCCACAAAAATAAGAGGTCATTGTGACCCCCTAGTCAAAAATAATGGGGGTCATTTTGGAATTTGTGGGGGTCACAACAAAATGTAATTCGCTTAAACAAAAGCTACTATTTGTGAAAGTATGTGTTTTTTTTTGTTTTCTATTCACTGTAAATCTTCATTTACCCTATATATGTATTATTTCATGGTGATAGATACATAATAACACCAGAGATTCTCTATATAGAGGGAGCTTACAGCCTAGGTGGCACCTTTTACATAAAGACTATCTGGAGTATGCTTTATTTCAACCTTTTCTTAATGAGCAAATATCACTGTGTTGTAAGCTGTACGGGATGAAATGTGTAGTCACTTCCAAGATGGCGGACTGTTTACATGGAGAAAGGTGGGTGTCACATTTTATCATCAATAACTTTTTTTCTTGAAACCTTCCAGTCATGATACTTACAATATATTGTGGGGGAATGATATGGTAAGTCTCGGTGCTATATAGCAAAGAGCCAGTGCCATTATTCGATACGTCATATCAGCGTAAACATTGCCATTCGGTAAAATTTAAATTTTAAGCGAGGAACTTGCATCGTTTTTAGTTATAGAATGGAAAATAAGCTAATGCAGTGGATGAAGGTTGTTATTTCTGTAGGTATTCATCACATGCTTTTCAATGATTACGGTAATTTTTGTGAAATATGTCTAGAAAGACCCGAAAACATGGGTTTTGTATATCGCTAATGCAGCGGTGTAGTCCACATCAACAATTCCACACACAGCGGTGTAGACACGTTGTTTTCTGAACAGTTTAGATACAATTTAAAGCACAATTTATGTACGGTTTAGACAAAATTGGCTTGGTCTTGAAACAAATCTATTCTTTTCTGAATATAACGTAAGTTGGCGTTAATCCAGAATCCTGAAAATTAGCACCAACAGTTCGAGACAGTCTCCCTTATTACCGAAACCCACCGAAGGAACCGTCTGGAACCGGTATCAAGACAGTTCCCCGACAAGACAGTTCCCCGACACAAGTTTTCGAGACAGTTCCCCGACAGATTTGGAGACAGTTCCCCGACATTTTTGAAGACAGTTCACGGACACTTTTGTTTCATGGCAAATAATCTTTTATACTGTAGAATTTACACAATTATGATTGATAATCATGAGAAATTAGAAATTTTCATGGATAATTGATGTGATCGAATTATCTGTACCCTGTGAAGAAGATTTCTATATAGAACGACGGATAGTTATTATCTCATGGGTGAATTCACGACAAATCACGCCTGTCATGAACATAAGAGAATTCTAAGAAGACTTTTAGCCAGCCTCAAAGTTGATAAAAGGATAGAGAGTATTTGGCACTGAATAATTTGTACATTTATTTTAGTTATTTGCATTCCCCTGTTTTATAGAAATACAGTGGGGGGGGGGGGGTTTCTGAGTGAAATACCTTTTCTGTTTATCTTGTACACTCAGACAATTTTGCATACATGTATATTGTAGATCTATATATATACCATGGGAGAATGTAGTCTATTTCGACATCGTTTGATATTTTGTGACGATAGGCCTCAAATTGTTCCGTCGAACTAAGCTTATAGGCATTACCACGATGAAGAAATGTACGCGCCAATTAGTTTAAACATTTATTTTACATCGATTGAAAAACAAGTTCTAACAACTTATACTAATCTCTCTCGATTCTCACCAATTACATGTACAAAAACTTCACAAACGATCATTTATCCATAAAATCCTCTATTAAACATGTTTTTTATACATGATAAGATTTATTTTGTTGTGTTGGGGAACTATCTACAAAAGTGTCGGGGAACTGTCTCCAAATCTGTCGGGGAACTGTCTCGAAAACATGTGTCGGGGAACTGTCTTGTTGGGGAACTGTCTTGTTCCCGTGGAACCGATAAGGGATCATCGTGGAACGAAAAGAGATAGTTGGGAACAAAAGAGTGCATCAAGAGATTATTTACGATATTATTTATGTAATAGTATTATATCAAGAAAAAATAAATTAAGAAATTACTAATGAAAGTTTGTGCAATTACAAATCAATTCCAGCATGGTGGCAGCCATAATTTCAATCATTCACTTAGGATGATAATTACCATCCCGGACATGCCAATCATTTTTATTTCGGAGTTGTTTGAAATACTTTCGCTGATTCGTATCTTGGTATCTGTTTGTTTAATATCTAGTTAAAGTTTTTGGTTTCTTTGCCACTGTTCGAGTAAAATATGACCGGTAGGTTAACAGGGGATGGGGGATCTACAAAAATTCCGACTGGAGTAAAAAGTATGTTATGTAATTGTTGTTTTTACCCCAAAAGGAAAAATCGTAAGATGGAATTCCGTGTGATCGATATTCACAATTTTCATTTACCATTGTACAGTTTGATTTCATAATATACGGGTCATGGATTTATATTTATAAAATCGAATGTTACCCATTAAGATAAGTTATCTCATAAAGTTTTTTATTTATTCTTATCGTTTCTCGAATGTTTCTTTCAGCCCCGGACTACATCTTGTAGGTGAATACTCAGACCCGTTCGCGATGTACCAAAGAAATTTCAATTTCCCATATTTTGATAGGAAGACAATCGATGATTAGCGAAACACTTTCAAAACATGAATAATTCCCGTGGCATCTTATTTGATATAAGTTTGTCTTTTAGAATATACAGGATAGCAATAATATTGTATTTCCAAAAGCCCTGATGTTATTTTTGTTTCAGTACTATAAATGCTATGGAAGATACTGTCAAATTTTATGTCTAAACCATACAGAATATAAAGCTTATGTCTGTGTCTAAACCGTTCAGAAAACAACGTGTCTACACCGCTGTGTGTGAAATTGTTGATGTGGACTACACCGCTGCATTGGCAATTTACATAACACGTTTTCGGGTCTTTCTAGACATATTTCACAAAAATTACCATAATCATTGGAAAGCATGTGATGAATACCTATAGAAACAACAACCTTCATCCACTGCATTAGCTTATTTTCCATTCTATAACTAAAAACGATGCAAGTTCCATGCTTAAAATTTAAATTTTACCGAATGGCAATGTTTACGCCGATATGACGTATCGAATAATGGCACTGGCTCTTTGCTATATAGCACCGAGGCTTACCATATCATTCCCCCACAATATATTGTAAGTATCATGACTGGAAGGTTTCAAGAAAAAAAGTTATTGATGATAAAATGTGACACCCACCTTTCTCCATGTAAACAGTCCGCCATCTTGGAAGTGACTACACATTTCGTCCCGTACAGCTTACAACACAGTGAATATGCTCTAGCTACAGACAAGCTGTCATATCTCTAAGTAATTTTAATGTTTCAAGGGTATCGTCATGGCCGCTAGTGTTTTGATGATGCACAAGGGTTGATTTTCGAAGTATGTGTAGCCTCTCTCTATGGTAAAGGGTTATTTTGTTTTTATCACAGGAATCGACCGTTTAGTTGGTGAAGAAAGCTTGTTGTCGGCCGGATTGGGAAGTCTCTGTTTTTTTTCTTGATAGAGATTATCCATTTTGGCCAAAAATAAACTATTTTCACCAATTAAATGGCCGATTCCTGTGTTTTGACATGCAGGTCACGTTCATGCCACTGCTTTCAACGAATAACAAAGTGTATCTCTTAAGCTAATTTACAGTAAACCCTTGAGACTTTGAAATGTGATTCTGGGTGCTCTTACCAGGTGTTGTATCGTCTGATCTTTGTTTAAGGGCTCTTCTTCCGTGCAGACAGCAAGAATGACCTCGATTTTGACAGAGCCTATTTGTTTTAATTAGAGATCAACTGGTTTAGTTTAGACCCATCTAAAGACCGATGGTATTTTAGTAAAATCAATACACAGTCCACTGTTTCCTCCCATTTTCTCTTCGTACTCCAGATTTTTCATCTACTGACGATGTAACAGTGTCGAAAGTATATACAATCATTAGTACCTCTTATCGTATTTGTGCGTCAACAGTGACGCATTACTGAAAAAATTGCGGGTCATTTTCCTTAAAAAATGTGTCAAAACACACAAAATCGTGCATCAAGGAAAACCCTGCATACACGTATTTCTAGTTAAAAAAAGAATAAAACATCATACTCAGTAGATTCAGATTATATACCTCTTTTTGTAGCATCTGATAAAGATTCATAATATTTGCACTAGGAATGAAGATAACATTCTGTGCAGTCTGATCTTGATCTACACTGTCCGCAAAAGGTCAGTAAGTCGCGCTTAGCAGGATAAGGGTTAAGGCATGGGAGCATGAAGTAAAGGGTTGAAGGACTGGAATTGACTCTATTTTACTGCCTATTGACTTGTGGCATGTGTGGATTTCCTGTTGGAACCTTTGATATCATTTGCATTTTTGAGGGGATTCTGCTTTTCTTTTACACTCTCTGAAAGGAAGAAAAACAACATTATGGAATACTAACTCTTAAAACTTTATATAGAAAAACATGGTGACAACAGTCTCTCTATGTTCCAATTCTCTGTTTTTGAAAGAAACACATTTTTACCTTAATATAGTAATGGAAGGAAATACAAAAGAATCTAACAGCTGTCTTCAAGTGTTTGATTTACATAATTCTAGTGGAAAAAAGATCCTTTTACACAATGGACCCAGACAGTTCTTTAGACTTGATGTTTTTGAATTCTCATACTTAATTGACAGCTGTTTTGACTCTTTACCAGATGACAAAATTTGAGACTTGTTCAAAACAAAAAGCATTTGCTGGCAAAAAATGGAAAAATTATGGCTTGAAATGGGAGGGGGGGCTTACTCTGGAAAAGTAGAAAACATTGTTTGAAAAGAAGAAAATGATGGTTACCAGCATTTTCAGTTTTTCCTGCCATGCTTTTTAAAGCCATAGCAGGGCATAGACACATTTAACCCTTACACTCCTGAATTTAAATTATTGATTATTTCAAAATCAGATTTCGTCTAGTGTATCTGCAATGGTTTCTGTTTACATGTTTGAAACCACTGATTGGGTAGTGGAGAGTGTAGAGCAAGGTCAAGCTGCATGTATGTGCAGCCTGATCTTGCTATATACTCTTCACAAAGTACCTCAATGGTGGCTAACGGCAGGAGAAAAGTTGAAAAGCTAAAACTTTATGAATGTTTTCGAAATGGTGGACAGGGTTTTATCTGGACTTTCTGGAGTGGGGGTCATTTGACCCCCTTCACATGAATAAAAGAAGGCAAACAAAAATTTTAAGAAAAAATGGGGAAGGGGGGGGTCCGTATTCAAAGAAACAGGGGGGTCAGGGAAAACCATGGTAGAGAAACTGCTGATTTTATTTGAATATTTTCAAAGGTTTCTACCTTTGAAATGTTTCTTCACAAGTTGTTCAAATGAATGTTATTTGATCAGAAGTAAGATTGGAACTTTGTTGTAGTTTTGTCTTTAGCCAAATCTTTTTGAAGTGCTTTTGAACAAAATGACAAAAGATAGAAATAATACTTCAATAAGGGTTTGTTTGGATTACTTTCTTGTTATATTAGCTGTGATATACTGAACACAGGGGTCATTTTATTTACTTGTATTAGGTGGGGCCTTCCTTAGCCCCTTGATTATGTTAACTCTTTACCGAATGACAATATTTTTGACGGGTCTAAATTCAAAGCACTTGCAGACGACAAAATTAACATGGCACAAATGATGAGATTTGTATCAGATGGTCTAGAAAACATTGTGGGAAAAGGAGAAAATGCTGGATACCAAAAGTTTCTCCTTTTCCCACAATGTTTTCAAAAGGCCTTCCATGGACCCTTTACCAAACAATCCTTTGAAGGACTCCCAAGAAGAATAATTTTGAAAATATTGTGGAAAAAGGATAAAATGCTGGTAACCAGCATATTCTGCTTTTTCCACAACATTTTCTACCTTTCCATAAAGAAAAAAAATCATTTCGGAGTCAAATTTATCTTGTTACATGTACCAGCAAATGCTTTTACTTTGAATAAGTCTTTAATTTTGTCCATTGATAATGACTTAACCTTTTACCACACAATCCTGAGTTTTAACAACCCTGATGAAGAAGCCTTTTGAAAACATTGTGGGAAAAGGAGAAAATGCTGGTAACCAGCCTTTTCCCCTCTTTCCCACAATGTTTTCTGCCTTTTCAAATACATATTCCACCATTTGAGCCATGTCTGCAAAATGCTTTAAATTTGGACAGTTCTACATTTTTGTTGTGTAGTAAACAGTCAATTCTTTACCAGACAGCAAAATTTTAGACCTGTCCAAATTGAAAGCATTATGCAGAAAACAAGTTAAACATGGCTAAATGATTAGGTTTTTTCTTTGAGAGGATAGAAAAGATTGTGGAAAAAGAAGAAAATGCTTGTTACAAATATTTTTTCCTTTTCCCACACTGTAAAACAGTTTTTCAAAAGCTGTCATTCTCAGGGTCTCTTAAACTTGGGATCTTGTGGTAAAGGATTTACTTCTCATTTTTCATTTGCTTTTTTGAAACTGTCAGGTGGGGGATTCAGGCCCTCATGGGCCTCTTGCTTCCATCAGCGTTTTCTGACATTTCTTTGTTATAAAATCTGGTCTTGCTTGGCTCATTGTTAAAGTGTAGACTCGTGATTTGGGGGCCCTGGGTTCAAGCCTCACTGGATCCAATGTTTTTTTTTGTGGTAGTATCCTTGGGCAAGACAATTCATAGCCCTAGCCTAGTACAGATGAAACCAAGGAAAACATGAATATGCGCGCTGTAGCAATGATATGACTGAGATAATGTTGAAAGCGGTGTAAAACTCCAATCAGTTGTTATAAATTACAAATAAGATTAACCCTTTACCAAACAGCAAAATTTTGGACTTGTCCAAATTGAAAGCAATTGCAGATGACAAAGGTGGAAAAGATGACTCAATATTTCTTTGATAGAGCAGAAAACATTGTGGGAAAAGGAGAAAATGCTGGTTACCAGCACTTTCTCCTTTTCTCACAATGTTTTCAAAAGGCTTCTACCTCAGGTTAGTTAAAAGTCAGGACTGTGTGGTGCAGAGTTAACAGATTATTAAGAAAGATCTCTATAGACTATGACAAGAAGTGGTTGAGTGGAGAAAAGAAGTTACTGGCACCTGGACAGAGGCTAGTTGAAATCATACTCCTTCATTATTACTGAAACACTGAGTTTTGAACTGAAAAACTTTAGTTGTTTACCCCATTATCAAACAATACTGTTGTTTAACTACCTTAGGTTGATCGATGTAAATTAATTGTTTGCAAATACATGTACTTTCAATTGGGACAAGTCTGAAATTTTTTAATAGGTGACCATATACTACGAGTGACTTCTAATGGAGGTAAAACTATAATTGAGCCATGCTCTGTGAAAAGGGGGGCTTAATGCATCTGTAAAAATTATCAACCAAGGTCAGCCTTCACAGTCCATGCAGGCTGACCAGTGGGCCGAAACTTTTTGCTGTTGGTCAATTTTCTGCATGTCAAAGGACTAGTTTACAACATGATTTAGTCAGTTGTTCTACGAAAGGACTTTGTGGATCTATAATTATGTGACATCTTGCTTGGTATCATGCATCACAACATGCATTAAGCCTCTTTTTGCCAGAGCATTCCTGAATAATATCATGTGATCCAGCTTTGATATTGGTTTCACTACTTAATGAGAAGATAAATAAATGTACAGGACATTTTTGGAATACTTTTGCTACAGAACATAGATATATTTATTGCGTTTTGTAATTATGTCTGTGGTTGAGGGATATTTTATGAGTTTTCTGACAGAGGTTTAGTAAATACTAGTAAATATAAGGTTATTATGCATTGACTGTGACTGAAGATACAAAATAATGGCCTTAGCCGTGACCCCATCTGATTTCAGTCTGTGGATATCATCATTTGCCACTCCTAATGAAAATTCAATAGATTCGTCCTGTTCATTGATCTTCGACACAGCAACATTGTTTAGTAAAGGTGAAAGTTGTGTCTGACTCTCAGTTGCAGTTGGATATATTTATAGTGGTAAATAAAAAGTTTTTATGTACAGGGTCCAAAAAATCCACTCGTCCGCTCATATTTACGAGTAAGAAATGGATGAGGACAAGTGAAATATCAGTCATACTCGTCCAGCAGGACAAGTGGTGAATAGGAGATAGTAAAACAAGTTTTTCAGATGAATATCTAACTTACATGAGACAAAACGGTCATTCAATTATTGAATAAGTGAATTAAGGGTATTCAGGAAATCAAATTTTGAAAGAGAACATAAAACGTGCTGGTTCCCGCCCCAAATAAAGACCGGTTTCAAGTCAGCCTAATGATATAACCCGGGACCTTTCACTGCAAACAAAAATCTCATAATATGCTTCGGGTGGACCTTATTCAATATGAGCGACTTTGCTTATTATTAGAATGAACGATATTAACATTAACATCATTACTTTCCCGAAACCAGTTCGAAAAACTGTGTTGTGTTGGCTTTATTGATTTCTGTAACTTGACTGGATAACTGGTACCGGTTTTTAAAACCCGGTATATAAGGTTCCGTTTCCTCTGGAAAAAAAAAAAACGTCAGAGTCCAATATTAGAAGGGTTTTTCTCGTCGGACGAGTGAGGACCAAAGCAGGGCAAGTGTCTTTTCAAAGTCACTTGTCCTACAGGACGAGTGCCTTTTCTGGAAATTTTTGGACCCTGATGTAGTGCTAAATATACAATAGTTCTCGTTGATTGATTAACTCTTTACCAAATGACAAAATTAAAGACTGGTCCAAATTGAAAGCATTTGCAGACGACAAAATAAATGTGACTGAAAAATTGAAATTTGGTTTGAGAAGGGTAGAAAACATTGTGGGAAAAGGAGAAAATGCTGGTTACCAGCATTTTCTCCTTTTCCCACAATGTTTTCAAAAGGCTTCTTTCTCAGGGTCGTTAAAACTGGGGATTGTGTGGTAAAGAGTTAATAGGTGGTGTTTGGGGCTGTTTCAACATTATTTCAGTTACATTGCAGCGGCCAGTATCTCTATCCATGCTTTCTTGGGACTTCAGTTACAATTACTTCGGGCAATATTCTTCCCAAGCCACTTGCTGCTTTCCCACATAACCATCTTCAAATAATGATCAGAATGTGAGAGAGGTATGAATGAAATAATCCTATTGCAATGACCATCATCAATCCTCCGAAAGAAATTGCCAGAGCTGAGGATTTGAACCAATGACCCCCTGTTTTCACATCCTATATGCTACCTACTCAGGGCTACTGGGGCTTGGCCTGGTAATTTTTAGTCTGGAAAATTGAAAGACAATTGGAAAATTTTGAAGGTTCTTCTGAACAGAATAGTCTCACATTAGGAACTGCGTAGATCAAAGATCTGGCTGCAAGATCAGGGTCCAAAAATTTCCGGAAAAGACACTCGTCCTGTAGGACAAGTGACTTTGAAAAAACACTTGCCCTGCCTTGATCCTCACTCGTCAGACGAGAAAAACCCGTCTAATATTTGACTCTTGTATTTTTTTTTTTTTTTTCAGACGAAACGGAAACGATATATTGTCTCCCGTAGCAACGAACATTAAATACCGGGTTTGAATATCCGGTATCATTTATCCGGTCAAGTTATAAGAATAAAGCCAAAACAACACAGTTTTTGGACCTGGTTTCGGGAAAGTATTTGCGTTATTGTTAATATCGATCGTTTTAATTAATTAGCAAAGTCACTTGTTTTGAATTAGATCTACCCAATGCATATTAAAACATCTGTATGCAATGAAAATGTCCCGGGTTATATCATTAGGCTGACTTGAAACCGGTCTTTATTTGGAGCGGGTACCAGCAGGTTTTATGTCCTGTTTCAATATTTGATTTCCAGAATACCCTTAATTCTCTTATTCAATAATGGAATGACCGTTTTGTCTCCTGTAAGTTAAATATTCATCTGAAAAACTTATTTGTTTACTACCTCCTATTTACCACTCGTCCTGTCGGATGACCATGACTGATATTTCACTCGTCCTCATCCAGTGGATTTTTTGGACCCTGAAGATTATGTGATCTTATCTGGCCTACACTGTCTGGTTATGCAATTCAAGGTAGGGTTAGTATAAATTTAACATTTTACCTAATATCAAAAATAAAGACTCCACCAAATTGAAAGTATTTGCAGACAACAAGTTTGGTATAGCTTCAACGATGATTTCTGTCTTTTTAGAGGTAGAAAACATTGCTGGAAAGGTAGAACTTGCTGGTTACTAGTATTTTCTCCTTTTCCTACAATATTTTGTAGAACCTTCCTCTTTTGGGTCTGTTAGCACTTAGCAGACTCAGAGTAACAGTTGACCCCAAAAATGCCAAATAAACCCAACAGACAATTTCACTGTAGAAATAAGACCCATTTAAGCTCAGTTTCGAGGTTGCCTTTGTATTAATTTGTTTCAGCAAAGCAGGCAGTTTAGATCAGTGATCAGTGCAGTCTGATCTTGATCGATACTGAATACAAAGGAAACTTTAGTTAAGAGTGAGGGAAGCATCTCGGCTAAAAGAAGTCGCTCATAATGATTGATTGATTGTATGGTATTTAACGCTGTTTTCAACATTATTTCAGTTATATCGCGGCAGGCAGTGCACCTATCCATTCTTTCCTGGAGTGTCTTTTGCCAGTACTCTTCACTATATTCTTTCCAAGCCACTGGCTGCTTTCCCACATAACCATCATCGAAACGATGATCAGTCGTGAGAGAGGAATGAATCCTGTCGCAATGACTATCATCAATCCTCAGAAAGAAATTGGCAGAGCTGGGGATCGAACCAGCAACCCCCTGTTCTTCAGTCCTTTATGCTACTGACTGCGCTACCAGGGCTCGGCGTTCATAATAAATGAGCCGTGCTCTGGCAAAAGGGGGCTTAATGCATCTCCGTAATCCATCATACCAAGAAAGCCATCACATACTTATGGATCCATAATAGCCACTTTTTTTAACAACCGACTCAATCATGAGGTAGACTGATCCTTTGACATGCAAAAAATCGACCAATAGCGAAAAGTTTCAGCCCAGGTCAGCCTGCGCGGACTGCGCAGGCTGACCTGGATCGAAACTTTTCGCAGACGCATTTAGCCCCCTTTTCACAGAGCGCGGCTCAAATAATTTCTCCTGCTGCTATTGATTCCTTTGATTCATATTGATTACACAAATGATTTAAATGAAGTTGTCGTGGAAGATCTTTCACACCTGACTGAAAGAAAATACAAAATGCATGCACTTCAGATAACATATGAGATGCACTCCTGGACAAGGGAGTTTAATGCATCTTCATCATTTTGATCCCTGGCTGGGTCAATTTATTTCTGAGGACTGATGATAGTCATTGCAACAGGATTCATTCCTCTCTCACCTCTGATCATTGTGTGGGTGGTGGTAATGTTGGAAAGCAGCCTGTGGCTTGCAAAGAATATTGTGTGGAGTACTGGTAAAAGAAACTTTAGGAAAGAATGGATTGGTGCACTGGCTGCCGCTATATAACTGAAATAATGTTGAAAACGGCGTTGAACACCATACAATCATTAATGTATACAATAAATCATCTTCATCATGCTGGTTTGCAGTATTTTGTTCTTTTTCCCATGATATTTTCAAAAACTCTTTTTGTCCGGAGTCGTTTAAACGCAGGATTGTTGGTAAACAAGTTAACCATTTACGACACAATCTTGAGTTTTAACGATTCTAACAAAGAAGGCTTTCGAAAACATAGTGGGAATAGGAGAAAATGCTGGTAACCAGCATTTTCTCCTTTTACCGCTATGTTTTCTACCTTTCCCAAAGCAAATTTCGATTCTTGAGTAACATTTACATGTATTTTGTCATCTGCAAATGCTTTCATTTTTGATTTATTTAAAATGTTGTGGTTTGATATAGAGTTAAATAAGAGCAGGTAGAAAAGTGCATGTAAACTGAATGAGGTAACTTTGCTCCCAGTTGATTGAAACAAACCTTTGTTTTCTTTTCATTACAGAAACATCAATGAGGTGATTGTGTGGTTGAATAGAGAACAGTATTGAACAGTGGATTAAAACTTTTGGATAGGATTAACTGGTGGATTTAAAGTGCACCTTTGTGTAACGAGTTTATGTGATATACCTGTGTGTTTTAAATGCCAGGATTGTGAGGATATGTTCAGTGAAAATGTTGTTTACATGAGGAGATCACAGTCCATGTAATTTACAGGTAAAATGTTTATATATTTTTTTTTCTGCTATTTCATTAGATCTCTTAACTCTTTGCCAAACAACAAATTTTTTGACTAGACCAAGATTGAAAGCATTTGCAGACGACTTATTGAATGTGATTAAGATGATTGAATTTGTATTTGAAAGGGCAGAAAACATTGTGGAAAAAGGAGAAAATGCTGGTTACCAGCATTTTCTCTTTTTCCCGCAAAGTTTTCAAAAGCTTCTTCCTCAGGATTGTAAAAAGTCAGGATTGTGTGGTAAAGGCTTAACTCTTTACCAGACTACAAAGTCGTAGACTGGTCCAATTCAAAAAAATTTGCACACGACAAATTACATGGGGCTCAAATGTTGGAATTTATCGTTGAAAAAGTTGGAAACTTTGTGAGAAATGAAAAAATGCTGATTATTAGCATTTTTAGCTCACCTGAGCAGAACATGTTCAAGGGGAGCTTTTAGGGGCACGCTGTGTCCGTCATGCGTCGTGCGTCATCAACAATTCTTTAAACATCTTCTCTTCCTAAACCGCTTGGCCGATTTGGACCAAACTTGGCTGGAATGTTCCTTGGGAGGTCCTCTTTAAACAGTGTTCACAGAATTTGATTTCAACAAAAACTCTGGTTGCCATGGCAACCAAATGGAATTTTTCAAGAAATTCTTTAAAAATCTTCTCCTCTGAAACCGCTGGTTAGATTTTGAAATAATTTCACAGATATGTTCCTTGGGTGACCCTTTTCAAAATTTGTTTGCGAAATTTTGATCCGTCGAAAAACATGGCCGTGGTGGAGGGGGGGGCCTCTTGGCGTCCATCGGTGTCAACAATTCTATAAAAATCTTCATCTCTGAAACTGGTGGTCAGATTTTGAAATACTTTCACACATATGTTCCTTGGGTGACCCTTTTCAAAAATTGTTCGCGAAATTTTGATCCGTTAAAAACATGGCCGTTGTGGAGGGGGGGGGGGGGCTCTTGTCGTCCAGCGGTGTCAACAATTCTTTAAACATCTTCTCCTCCTACACCGGTTGGCTGATTTGGACCAAACTTGGCTGGAATGTTCCTTGGGAGGTCCTCTTTAAAAAATTGTTCACAGAATTTGATTTCATCAAAAACTCTGGTTGCCCTGGCAACCAAATGGAATTTTCCAAGAAATTCTTTAAAATCTTCTCCTCTGAAAACGCTGTTTAGATTTTGAAATAATTTCACAGATAAGTTCCTTGGGTGACCCTTTTCAAAAATTGTTCGAAATTTTTGATCCGTCGAAAAACATGGCCGTGGTGGAGGGGGGGGGCCTCTTGGCGTCCATCGGTGTCAACAATTCTATAAAAATCTTCATCTCTGAAACTGGTGGTCAGATTTTTAAATACTTTCACACGTATGTTCCTTGGGTGACCTTTTTCAAAAATTGTTCGCGAAATTTTGATCCGTCGAAAAACATGGCCGTGGTAGAGGGGGGGGCTCTTGGCGTCCATCGGTGTCAACAATTCTTTAAACATCTTCTCCTACGCCGCTTGGCCGATTTGGACCAAACTTGGCTGGAATGTTCCTTGGGAGGTCCTCTTTAAAAATTGTTCACAGAATTTGATTTCATCAAAAACTCTGGTTGCCATGGGAACCAAATGGAATTTTCCAAGAAATTCTTTAAAAATCTTTTTCTCTGAAACCGCTGGTCAGATTTTAAAATAATTTCACAGATATGTTCCTTGGGTGACACTTTTCAAAAATTGTTCGCGAAATTTTGATCCGTTAAAAACATGGCGGTTGTCTAGGGGGGGCTCTTGGCGTCCAGCGGTGTCAACAATTCTATAAAAATCTTCTCCTCTGAAACTGGTGGTCAGATTTTGAAATTATTTCACAGAAATGTTCCTTGAGTGACCCTTTTCAAAAACTGTTCACGAAATTTTGATCCGTCAAAAAACATGGCGGTGGTGGAGGGCGGGGGTGGCTCTTGGCGTCCAGCAGTGTCAACAATTCTTTAAACATCATCTCCTCCTACACCGCTTGGCCGATTTGAACCAAAATTGACTGGAATGTTCCTTGGGAGGTCCTCTTTAAAATATATTCACAGAATTTGATTTCATCAAAAACTCTGGTTGCCATGGCAACCAAATGGAATTTTTCAAGAAATTCTTTAGAAATCTACTCCTCTGAAACTGGTGGTCAGATTTTGAAATAATTTCACAGAAATGTTCCTTGAGTGACCCTTTTCAAACAGTGTTCACGAAATTTTGATGCGTCAAAAAACATGGCTGCGGTGGAGGGGGGGGGCTCCTGGCGTCCAGCGGTGTCAACAATTCTTTAAACATCATCTCCTTCTTCACCGCTTGGCCGATTTGGATCAAACTTGGCTGGAATGTTTCTTGGGAGGTCCTCTTTAAAAAATGTTTACAGAATTTGACTTCATCAAAAACTCCGGTTGCCATGGCAACCAAATGGAATTCTTCAAGAAAGTCTTTAAAAATCTTCTCCTCTGAAACCACTGGTCAGATTTTGAAATAATTTCACAGATATGTTCCTTGGACGAAATTTTGATCCATCGAAAAACATGGTCGTGGTGGAAAGGGCGGGGGGGGCTCTTTGCGTCCATCAGTGTCAACAATTATATAAAAATCTTCTCCTCTGAAACCACTGGTCAGATTTTGAAATAATTTCACAGATATGTTCCTTGGGTGACCCTTTTCAAAATTGTTCGCGAAATTTTGATCTGTCGAAAAACATGGCCGTGGTTGAAGGGGGGGGGGATTCTTGGCGTCCATCAGTGTCAACAATTCTTTAAAAATCTTCTCCTCTGAAACCACTGGTCAGATTTTGAAATAATTTAACAGATATGTTCCTTGGGTGACCCTTTTCAAAACTTGTTTCCGAAATTTTGATTCGTTGAAAAACATGGCCGTGGTGGAAGGGGGGGGGGCTCGTGGCGTCCAGCGGTGTCTTCTCCTCTGAAACTGGTTGTCAGATTTTGAAATAATTTCACAGAAATGTTCCTTGAGTGACCCTTTTCAAACAGTGTTCACGAAATTTTGATGCGTCAAAAAACATGGCTGTGGTGGAGGGGGGTCTCTTGGCGTCCAGCGGTGTCAACAATTCTATAAACATCATCTCCTCCTACACCGCTTGGCCGATTTGGACCAAACTTGGCTGGAATGTTCCTTGGGAGGTCCTCTTTAAAAATTGTTCACAGAATTTGATTTCATCAAAAACTCTGGTTGCCATGGGAACCAAATGGAATTTTCCAAGAAATTCTTTAAAAATCTTTTTCTCTGAAACCGCTGGTCAGATTTTAAAATAATTTCACAGATATGTTCCTTGGGTGACACTTTTCAAAAATTGTTCGCGAAATTTTGATCCGTTAAAAACATGGCGGTTGTCTAGGGGGGGCTCTTGGCGTCCAGCGGTGTCAACAATTCTTTAAACATCTTCTCCTCCTAAACCGCTTGGCCAATTTGGACCAAACTTGGCTGGAATGTTCCTTGGGACGTCCCCTTTGAAAATTGTTCACAGAATTTGATTCATCAAAAACTCTGGTTGCCATGGCAACCAAATGGAATTTTCCAAGAAATTCTTTGATAATCTTCTCCTCTGAAACCACTGGTCAGATTTTGAAATAATTTCACAGATATGTACCTTGGGTAACCCTTTTTAAAGTTTGTTTGTGTAATTTTGATCCGTCGAAAATCATGGCCTGGGTGGGGATGGGCATCTTTGCACTGTATGGATTTAAAGAAATTCTTTGAAATTCTTCTTCTCCTAAACAAATTGTCAGATTTTGAAATAAGTTCACAGAAATGTTCCTTAGGTGCCCCTTTTGAAAATTTATTTGCGAAATTCTGATCTGTCGAGAAATATGGCTGTGGTGGGTGGAAGCTATTTGCTCTCTGAGGACATGAAGAAATTCTTAAAAATTTTGTCTTCTGTGAAACCACTATTCAGATTTTGAAGTTATTTCACAGAAATGATCCTTATATTATACCCCTTATTTAGCTTAGCTGTTTTTAAAGAAAACATCAAGGTATTGACATAGCCCTGTTGGCGTCATCTGCGTTGTTGTGCAAAAACTTTGACATTTTGTTATATCTCGGCTTCCACTCAACACATGTACTTAAAACTCGGAATAATTGTTCACTAGTAAAAAGCAACCCATACAACAAGGGCAGTTAACTCCAAAATTGTTTGTCCAAATTATGCCCGTTTTGCGATTTGGAATTTTATTTTACTATCCAGCAAGGTTCCAACAGCCAATCATTGGCACTCTCATGAGGTGCTCTTGTTAAACTTAATATTTTTAGCCACTATCAGGCATGTGCTCTTGTTCAAGATAAGGTCTTTGGGTGACCTATCCTGAAATTTATTTGCAGAATTCTGATTCGTCAAAAACATGGCTGTGGTGATGATTGTAGGGGTGGTAACAGATTTTGAAATGATTTTTACAGGTGACCTTTTTATAATTGCTTGGCAAAATACTGGTTTTGTTTCCAAAATTTCAATACTTTAAAAAAAGCTGGTTATGGTCCTCTCAAAAATTCAGGTGAGCGAGCGATCCAGGGCCATCTTGGCCCTCTTGTTTCCGTTTTGCACCATGTTTTGAAAGGCCTTATTCAGGGTTGCTGAAACACGGGATGGTGTGGTAATATGCTAACTCCTTTTCCTACGTTATTTTCCACACTGTTACAGACAAATGCCATCATTTCAGCCACTTTTTTATTTGTCTGCACATACTTTCAATTTCGACAAATCTTGATGCTAAAAATACCAGAAATCAAAATTTCATACTCATCTAAATTGAAAGCATTTGCAGATGACAAATTGAATATTGTTCAAAAGATGGAATTTGTAGTTTGGAAGTAAAGAAAACATTGTGGGATAAGTGGAAAATGCTGGTTACTAGCATTTTCTCCTTTTCCCATAAAAAGCCACGAAAAACTTTCCTCATTAGGATAATTTAGATTCAAGATTGTTTGGTAAAAGGTTAATAGTAAAGGATGTGTTGCCCATTATCGAATACTTTTGCAAACAGAGCATATCAAACTAATTAAATGGACTGCATGAACTATTGAATGCTGTGTTTCCTTAACCCCTTGCCAAATGACAAAAGTGAAGACTTGTCCAAATTCAGAGTATTTGCAGACTACAAATAAAACTTGGCAAGTATCATAGAATTTGTGAAAGAGGAGAAAGCATTGTTGACAAAGGAGAAAACGCCAGTAACTATTAATACCTCATCTTTCTAACAATGGTGTCTGAAGCCTTCATCCTCAAGGTCCTCAAAACACGGAAGGTTAGATAAAGGATAAGTACAGACTTGAAGTTCCAATATTTGGATCTTTCATGCTGATCAAATATATTACATTTCTATTGGTGATCAAATTATTGTGTCCTTTTCTACCAAGCTGTTAAGGAATCAAAATGGGAAACCTGCTGTCTGATCTTAGATCTACATTGTCTTCTTTTATGAGACATTCTGAAAATTTAAATCAACCTTTTATATTGCAAGTACTGTACTCAGGTCTTACTTCTAGGCTGAAAATTGCCTCTGGGTTTATTCTAAAGGTTAAAAACCTGGATATTCCATGAAATTTTTATCCAGAAATATACGCATTAAACTATGTTAACTCTTTACCAAACCACAAAATTTAGACTTGACCACATTGAAAGCATTTGCAGACGACAAAATAAATGTGACTTAAAAATTGAAATTTGTTATGGTAAAGGTAGAAAACTATGTTGGAAATGGAGAAAATGCTGGTTACCAGCATTTTCTCCTTTTCCCACAATGTTTTCAAAAGGCCTTTTCTTCTGAGTTGTTAAAACTTGTGACTGTGTGGTGAAGAGATACAAGGTAAGGAAACTGTTTACATTTCAGAAAACCTCTTCAGTGTGCATTCACCTTAACCCTTCCCCTACATTATACCTTATACATGTCTTTCCAAACATGTGAAAGGCTTTGAAATAGATTGATAAATTTCAAAATGCAAATTGCAAAGAGCATTTGATCGGGCTGATGGCAGCTTTCTGTGATTTTGCAGAAAATGTAGATTACAATGGGACAAAGATCAGTTGTGCTGGTTGGGTAATGCATTGTTGCAGATCTATTATAATGACTGACCAGCCACAGAATGTATTGCTAGCTCTTGCTGAAAGTGAGAAAAAGGAGAAATATACAAAGATTAGGAATAGGGTGTTTCTGAGTTACATTGTAAACATTGTGCAAAAAGAGTAATTACTTGTTCAGGGTTGTTTAAAAAGAGTAATTACTTGTTCGGGATTGTTTTTCTTCTCAGAGTTCAGAAAAAGTGTCTTCTTCAGGTGCGTAAAAAGTTCGTTGAACAGGAACAGGTTTTAGGGGAAGTAGTGTTTAGACAAGATGGTATATTTCAATGGGAAGACCATTAATTTCAATTTACTCTTTACCAAAAATTTGACACAATTATAGACCCTTGCGAATTTAACACTTTACCACACAATGACGTCTTCTAACACCCCTGATAGAAAAGGCTTTTGAAAACATGGTGGGAAAAGGAGAAAATGCTGGTTACCAGCATTTTCTCCTTTTCCCACAATGTTTTCTACCCTATCAAAGAAAAATAATTTCATATGATTCACATTGAAACTGTCATCTGCAAATGCTTTCAATTCGGACAAGTCTAAAATTTGTCGTGTGGTAAAGGGTTAAAGCAGTTGCAGATGACAAAAAAAAATGTGTGGCTCAAAAGATGAAATTTGTACTTCAGCATTTTTTTTTTTTTCCTTTTTCTACAAAGTATTCAAAAGTCTGTTTAATTAGGGTTAATAAAACTCTGAATTATTTGGTAAAGGGTTAACTCTTTAGCAAACAATAAATTTTAGTCTTCCAAGTTGAAAGCATCTGCAAAGGAACAAAATTTGAAAGTTATACAAATGATCTGAAGTCCTCTGATCGGGAAGAAAAGGATGTGGGAAAGGGTGAAATTGTTTGCTATAAACAATTTTTCCTATTCCTATTTTTTCAAAGGCTAAAAATATTCCTTGTGGTTGTTGACTTTTTTAGTAAAGGGTAAAGTGTTCAGTATTTGATATAGCTAGGATTATCAACAAGTGATTGTTATCATTTTAATTGAATATCAAACCTCAACTGATGGCCACTTCAAACAGCTCAAGGGTTTGTTGCCCTTCTGTTTGTCCATTTACTCTTTACTACACGATCCAGTGTTGTAACGACCAGGAGGCAGAAAGCTTTTGGATACAATTCATAGGAAAACAAGAAAATGCTGGTAATCTGTATGTTCTAGATTTTTTCCCGCTACCATTTTTTTTATACCCTTTCAAAGACAATATGCATCACTTGAGCCATATGAATTTGTCCTCTGCAAATGCTTTTAGACAAGTCTATGATTCTTGCTATGGTACATGGTTAACTCTGTAGCAAACAACAAAATTTTGGACTTGTCTAAATTGAAAGCAAATTTGCAGATGACAAAATCAAATGCAGCTCCATTTATTTGGTTTCTCTCTACTGGTTGGAAACATTATGGTAAAAGGAGAAAATGTTGGTTTACCAGCATTTTTTCCATTTTTCAATGTCAACCTCAGGGTTGTTATTCACCTCCAGAGGGTTAACATGTACTCATATATCGTCTTCTAGCACTGATTTCATCTTCTAGTACCGATTTCACAGATAGTTTAATTCTCAGTATGCTAAAATATTGTTTAGTGATTGATTGCAGATTAATTGATTGGTGTTTTATGCACTTAAAACCATAATTCAGTCATATCACAGTTACAGTGCCTTCATCCATGTGTGTCTTGGGTTTCACATGTACTAGGCATCGGGCCCTGATGTGTCTTGCCCATGAAAGACAAATTGCTGCGAGTGAGGCTCAAACCTGAAGCCTCCAGGTAATGAGGCCTAGACTTTACCACTGAGCCACACAGGAGCCCTGTTCATTGATAATCTGCTCTGCTTGCATAAAAAAATTTGCTAAGAAATGGTAAAAGAAAACCTAGCAGAAAGTCGTATTGATCCAATAGGTTCATGATTGGGTTGTGATTGATTATAGAGAGAGGTGGACATTATTGGGAAGCTGGAATAACAATTAGTAACTCTTGTAGTGCTGAAACATAATTTTGAATGCATATGCAGACAGTTGAAATCAAAGATCAGACAGCAAAGGACTTGCAGTCTGATCTTTGATCTGCACTGTCTGATTCTTTTCCAGCTATTGTGACTGAAACAGCTTTGAAGTTGCAATAGT
Source organism: Hippopus hippopus (assembly GCA_946811185.2). Classification (NCBI taxonomy): domain Eukaryota; kingdom Metazoa; phylum Mollusca; class Bivalvia; order Cardiida; family Cardiidae; genus Hippopus; species Hippopus hippopus. Next base: position 23,789,820 of record OX328111.1, on the reverse strand, counting down.
GATATCTTTAGGAGCGACAGAGAATGTCCATTTCATTAACTCTTCACCAGACAACAGATTTTTAGGCTGGTCCAAATTGAAAGCATTTGAAGACAAAAAAAGAACTTGGACTCAAAAATCTAAATTTGTTTTTGAAAGGGTAGAAAACTTTGAGGAAAAAGGAAAAAATGCTGGTTACCAGCATTTTCTCCTTTTCCCACAATGTTTTCTAGAACCTTCTTTTCCAGGGTCGTTAATAGTTGGGATTGTTTGGTAAAGGGTCAGTGTAACACTGAAACAGTAAGATAGAAACCATATCTAAATCTTTCTGGATAGATCGATGAAGAAATTTTTGTCTGCACATATAACTCTTTCCTTACCATGGACAGCACTAAAAGCTTTTGTGGACAATATAGGTTAAGAACAGACTGCATAGAACGCCAAAGCTTTGACTAGGCTCTATTGTATTTATAGAAGGGAGATAATTATGCTGTCCCTAACAATTTACAGGGTCCACTTTGCAGAGACATTCATAAAAGCTACTAATACATGAATGTTGAACCTATTTTGTTCTTATTTTATAGAGAGCTGAATTAAGCAAATGGACATGTTAAGTCCAGGAATAAGACTCAAATAATACCAGTTTCAAAAGTTGCTCTAGTCAAGAATGTCTCAGCAAAGTGGACAGAGTAAAACAGGATCAGACTGCACATTTTGTGCAGTCTGATATTGATATACACTGGCTGCAAAAAAAGAGTCATGCCCTATGAAAAGGGGGCTTTAACATATCTGCAAATAGTATCGGCCTGCCCAGCTTGAGTCTACACAGGCAGACAAGGGTCGATACTTTTTGCTCTTCGTTAATTTTCTGTATCTCCACTTGGATCATTCTACCTTCAGATCCAGTTTCTTGGTATACTTGATGGAAATTAATTTTGTGTATCCATGATAAACTTTTTAGCTCTTTACTACACAGCAAAATTTTACATTAGTCCAAACTGAAAGCATTTACAGACAACAAATTTAATGTGGTTCAAATTGTGTAAGATGTCTTTGATAGGGTAGAAAACATTGTAGGAAAAGGAGAAAATGCTGGTTACCAGCATTTTCTCCTTTTCCCACAATGTTTTCAAATGCGCTCTTCTTCAGGGTCGTTAAAACTCAGGATTGTGTGGTAAAGGGTTAATTATGTGATGACTTCCTTGGGATAGTGCATCAAATAGATACTCCCCTTTCCAAGATGGCCCCTCAATTGATTGATTGATTGTATGGTGTTTAATGCCGTTTTCAACATTATTTCAGTTATATCGCAGCGGCCAGTGCACCTATCCATGCGTTCCTGGAGTCTATTTCACCAGTACTTCGCACAATTTTCTTTCCAAGCCACTGGCTGCTTTCCCACATAATCATCGTCGAAACAATGGTCAGCGGTGGGAGAGGAATGAATCCTGTTGCAGTGACTATCATCAGTCCTCAGAAAGAAATTGGCTGAGCCAGGGGTCGTAGCCAGAGATCGAACCCTGGACTCTGTGTTCTCAAGTCCTGCACGCTACCGACTGAGCTACCGGGGCTCGGCTGGCCCCTCAAATGCTATTGCTATGGACAAGTTAATCCTTTATCACACAATGACGACTTTTAACAACCCAGAGAGCTGAGCCCCGGTAGCACGGTCAGTAGCATGCAGGACTTGAGAACAGGGGGTCGTGGGTTCGATCCTTGGCTCGGCCAATTTCTTTCTGAGGATTGATGATAGTCATTGCGACAGGATTCATTCCTCTCCCACCGCTGACCACTGTCTTGACGATGGTTATGTGGGAAAGCAGCCAGTGGCTTGGAAAGAAAATTGTGCTGAGTACTGGTAAAAGAGTCTTCATGAAAGCATTGATAGGTGCACTGGCTGCCGTGATATAACTGAAATAATGTTGAAAGCAGCGTTAAACACCATACAATCAATCATTAACGACCCTGAGGAAGAAGCCTTTTGAAAACATTGTGGGAAAAGGAGAAAATGCTGGTAACCAGCATTTTCGCCTTTTCCCACAAAGTTTTCTACCCTATCAAAGAAAAATTGCATTATTTGAGCCACTATAAAATTGTCATCTGCAAATGCTTTAAATTTGGATAGGTCTAAAATTTTGCCATGTGGTAAAGGGTTAAGGATTGTGCTGTCTGGTATAGGATAAAGTGTGAAGATGAGCGGACCATGTCTAGACATGATAGAAGCTATTTCTTTCAAAGGCAGGATTATGGAGTGTTGGATGTCATTTCTCTGGCACTCGGCTTAATATTATTTTTGTTTTGGATCATCTTTTATTCTCTGTGTTTATGTAATGGCTAACCCTTTACCAGAGGAAAAACTTTTCAGTGCTGTCCAGTTTTTACCATTTAACAAACTATCCTGGTTACCAGCATTTTCTAATTTTCCCACAATATTTTGGGAAGCCGTCTCCTTCAGGATCATTAAAAACTCAGGATTATGTGGTAAAGGATAGATTGGTAAATTTTGTGCCTTTTTCTCTGAATCTTTGAAATTGAAAAGTCAAGATTTAAGTTTGAAAGTCTGTAATGTCTTATAATTCCTTCCAGTGAATCACATGTATAATTGTATTGTAATTTAGACAAAAAAGTTACTGCCATCATGCAATAAAAAGATAACCAGAGAACAGAAATTTAGACTAATCCATTTCAACTCTACCACGCAAAACAAAATTTTAGCCTGGTCCAAATTGAAAGCATTTGCAGATGAAAAATTAAACATTACTAAAAACATAAAATTTGTCTTTCAAATGGTAGAAAAGATTGTGGGAAAAGAAGAAAATGCTGGCTACCAGCATTTTTTTCTTTTCCCACAATTTTTTGAAAAGGCTCCTTCCCAAGGGTCGTGAAAACTAGGGATTGTGTTGTTAAGAGTAAAAGCATGTTCGGAGTAAAAACTGGAACATGGCTCAAGCCATCCAATTTCTGTTCAATTTTTTATCATACTACAAAATTTAAGAGTCATACATATTGAATGCATTTGCAGACAACATTATTATATGTTACTCGAAAGGATGAAATTTATCTTTTAAAGCACAGAAAACATTGTGGGAAATGGAAAAAATGGTGGTTGCAACCATTTTTTCCTTTTCCCACAATGTTATTAAATGTCAATATTTCAAGTAGCGATTGTTTGGTAAAGGTTTGATATGGTAGTAAAACATTACGGGACAAAGGAGAAAATTCAAGTTAATACCAGCATTTTCTCCTTTTCTCACAATCTTTTCAAAAGCTTTCTCCCTCAGTATCATTAGAACACAGGAATGTTTGATGAAAGGTTAACACTTTACCAGACGACAAAATTTTAGACTGGCCAAAATTGAAAGAAGTTGCAGACAACAGATTAAGTATACTTCAAATTATGCAATTTGGCTTTGAAAGGGCAGAAAACATTATGGGAAAGGAGAAAATGCTGACAACCAGCATTAAGTTTGTTCTTTTTCAAAAGTATTTACTACCCTAGTTAATACAGAGTCCATCATTTGAGCCACATTTAAATTGTCATCTGCAAAATTCTAATGGTATCAATTTGGACATGTATACATGTTTGGACAATCCTAAAATTTCATTGTCTGATAAAGAGTTTAGCCTGTACCAAACAATCCTGTGTTTTAGCTGAGAAAGAAAAGGCTATTGAAAACATTGTAGGGGAAAGACTAAATGCCGGTAACCAGGGTTTTCTCCTGTTCTAACAATATTTTCTGTCCCTTCTAAAAGAAATCTCATCACTTTAACCACACTTACGTTGTGTGCAAATGCTTTGAAAGTTGACAAGTCTAAGATTTTATCTTTTCATGAAGAGTTAATACTTTACCACACAACAAAGTTCTAGAACCAAGTAATACCTTATCACAGACATCTGAAGTAGCATTGGAGAGCTAAATGTATCAAGGGAGGTAACTATCTTTTGTCTCCCATAATGAGAGCATTAAATGCAGATGACAATTTAAACATTAAATAAAACTGAAATTTGGCATTGGAAGAGTAGAAAACATTGTTAGGAAAGGAGAAAATGCTGGTTACCAGTATTTTCTCCTTTTCCTGCAACTTTTTTGAAAGCCTTCCCCCTTAGGGTTGTTAAAACTCAGGATTATATGGTAAAGGGTTTATTGCCAAGATTATGGACAGATGAATAGAGTAAATATCTCAATGAGCAAAACCTTTTAGTGTTGCTTACACTGATAGATATCTAGGCCAGATAAAAGGTGAAAATGTAAACAACAACAACTCATCTGCTAAAATACTTTTGCCATGCTTAATTGATACATTATTTTGTGCAGTCATCCATTATGGTATGCCATAGTCCCTTGGTTTTGACCCTGTACTGTAATTTGTCATTTGCAAATAGACGAGTCAAATGGACATTTTGTAGTTTCTTAACCCTTTACCAGATGAGAAAATTTTAGACTAGTCCAAATTGAAAGCATTTGCAGACGACAAAATAATTGTGACTCAAAGAAGGAAATCTGTTCTCTGAAGGGTAGAAAACGTGAGAAAAGGAGAAAATGCTGGTTACCAGCATTTTCTCTTTTTCCCACAATGTTTTAAAAAGACTTCTTCCTCAGGGTCGTTAAAAGTTGGCATTGTGTGGTAAAGGGTTAAAGAAATTACCGTAAATGTAGAACAAATGATTAATTCCCTCTTTGATAGGGTAGAAAACAGTATAGGAAAAGAAGAAAATGATATTTGTGTTGGAATTTTACAGTTTTGACAGCTTAAGTCATATTGACGGTGGCCAGTGCACCTTCGTATTGTGTATCCTGGCTTTCTCACACCAGCACTGACACAACTTTCTTTCCAAGCTACTGAATGCTTTTCTCACATGAATCAAAGGTGGAAGGTAAAAAGTCACCTGAAAGAAAGTTTGCTGCAACTGGGTATGGAATTTTCAATAACCAGGTCATGAGTTGGATGTTAGTTATCAGCATTTTCTCCTTTTCCCATCATGTTTTCAAACACCCTCTACAGAGTCCTTATAGCATGGGATTTTGTGATTTAGGGTTTATTGTAATGAATGTAATACAGGGTAAAGGGCCATCTGATGGTATTTAGAGCATGTCATACTATAATGTAACAACCAGGTATCTACATCTACAATACTCTTCCCACTTTTTAAATGGATTATGTCTATATAATGTATAGTATGAAGGCCTAAATAACCAGGTAAGTGGGCCATCTTCGACTCTGTGTCTTTCTAACTCTTTACTAAATGATCATGTGTCTTAATGCTTTCGAAAACATTAACTCTTTACCAAACAAAAAAAAAAATGATTTGCCCACATTGAAAGCATTTGCAGACAACAAACTATATGTGCCTCAAAAGCTGAAATTTACCTTCAGAAGGGTAGAAAACATTGTGGAAAAAGGAGAAAATGCTGGTTACCAGCATTTTCTCCTTTTCCCACAATGTTTTCAAAAGCATTTTTTGTCAGGGTTGTTAAAATGTAGGATTGTGTGGTAAAGGGTTAAAGGAAAAGGTGCAAATGCTGGTAACCAGTACATGTGCTTTCAAAGACAAATTTTATCATTTGGGCAACATTTAATTTGTTGTCTCCATCATCAATTCTAAGATAGAAATTAGCAGAGCTGGAGATTTGAACCAGCAACTGCCTATTCTCAAGTCTGGTTGGTTACCAACTGCACTACTGGGGCTTGGCTTGAATAAATAAAGTCTTTGTGTTTACCTGTTATTTCAACCATATTTTAAATATGTGGGGGTGTTAAGTGCACGTATCCATGTGCCTCAAGTTCATGTGCAATCATGTATTGCATGACCCTGCGTAAGAACGTAAGGCTTTTGGTAAACATTGTGGGAAAATTAGAAAGTACTTGAAATGAACAAATGAAAAGCTGTGCTTAAGTTTCAAATGAAACTAGAACTTTTACTTCTGATAGGTTACTTTGTGTTTTTAGCTCCACTGGCCAAAGGCCAGCAAGCTTATGTCATGGCCCTGTGTCAGTAGGGTGTGTGTGGTAACTTTAATTTTGAACATCTTAACTGCGACCACCCATCCAATTTTGACCAAAATTCACAAAAACCATCCTAACATGGTGTTCCTCAGAATGCCTTTCAAAGAAATTGTTTCCCTTGAAAATTGTGGTTGCTATGGCAACAAAATGAAAAAATCTGACAATCTTAATAAACTCTAAAGCAGCAGGTTAGATTTCTGTGCAAGTTTGCTCAAATCACCTTCCCTTTGGTAAATCCCGTTAAGATTTCTTGATATACTTTTTTTCCTGCAAAGAACATTGCTGTTGTGGGCTTGGCTTAATTACAATTCAAAGCCATAGTTTACGGATCAATGGAAATAACTCCTGTTTTACTCATTACAGATTCATTGCAGTTTGTTGCCATGTATCTCCATTGGTTCTTGAACTGCTTTGTAACATAATTTGTATTGTGTATTCAAAGTTTTTGGATAGAAAATGTTTGAGTTACCAGTGAGAACAGTTTATTCTTTTGTTCTATTGGTTATGCTCAGATGATTGAATATTTTGCATGAACTGGGGTTTTGTAGCATTCTTTTTTTTTTTTGTTCCAAAACTGTACTAGATCTGTTCAAAACTTTAACATTCCAGAGTTTTCCCTGAAGTTTTCCCAGAACTTTCTGGTGTGGGGGTCATTTGACCCCCTTCAAATTCAAGAAGGCACATATATAGATTTTTTTTATCATTTAGGAAATTTGGGGGTCCATATTCAAAGAAAACCCTGTCATTCTTGCCATAAAGAAAAGCTATTTCTGCTGAGTTTAAATGGAAATCTTCCTGTCAAAGTATTCTATGTAAGAGTTCATTGATATTTGGTATGAATTATACCTGATTAGACTTGCTCGGATATCATCTGGGCATGTGAAAATGATATGACTTTTTTTGAGGCTATGCCTATTTTTTCTATGGATTTTATTGCCATACAGACTTCCTTTGGTTTAATTTCTCTGTGGATGTCAATGAATTGCAAGGCACATTAATTTTATTTTAAAGACAGTGGAGCAATACAGGGCATTTATGATCCTCTTGAGTTCCTCTTAACCGTAGGAGCTCTGCCAGATTTCATGTACATGATGATAGTATAAACATTATGGGTATAAAAGAGTCTATGCAGGGAGAAGTATGTTGCGAAAGTTTCATTGAAGGATAAAATTACATGTAGGTAAAATTTTCGATATGACTGCTTCATCAGAGTATTGAAGTTTGTGAGAAGTTAAGATATACAGTATATTGCTGCCAGTATTGGATAATGGTGGGAATTTCCTGTTCTGTTTAGGTAAGTTTGGAATCTGCACTTTCATGTTTCCCAGTCTTTTTCTATTGTCTTGACTAATTTTGAAATCATTGTTGGGAAAGAAGGAATTGTTTGTGACGAGCAGTTTCACCCTTTGCAACAATGTATTCATGCACTAAACCACAATTGATGTATATAGTCAGTGGTAAACGTAAAGTGTAGGATAGAACTTGTAACCTGGAGGCCTCAGTTTCAAGGCTCTGTGACCGGAAGCACTGGGTCTTTTTGTGGGAGTGCTCTTGGGCAAAACACATCAAAGTCCCAACCCAGTATTGGTGATACTCAGGACATACATGAATCTGTGAGCTGTCGCCGTGATATAGCTGAAATAATGTTGAAAGTGGAATAGAACACCATTTGACCAAGTATTGATTGTCAGTATCTTACAAAGAATTTTTCAGAGATGTCTACTGAAAAACTAGTTTCTGGAGGTAATCTAGAAGTAAATCCTGTTGAAAAAGTTATATCCCCCTCTCATTTTGCGACAGGCTTGTGTATGTACATCTATTTTGTACCAGGATTATGTGGTTGTTAGCATATATTTAGCAGGATAAGGGTTAAGAAAGAAATGAGCCACGCTCTGTGAAAAGGGGGCTTAATGCATCTGCGAAAAGTATCGACCCAGGTCAGCCTGCGCAGTCCGCGCAGGTTGACCTGGGCCGAAACTTTTCGCTACTAGTCATTTCTCTGTATGTTCTAGGACCAGTCTACCTCAAGATTATGTCGGTTGTTAAAAAAAAGTGGCTATTATGGATCCAAAATAATGTGATGGCTAGCTTAGTACCATGGATCACGGAGTTGCATTAAGCCCCCTTTTGCCAGAACGTGGCTCAAACGCTTCAGCAATGCCAACTTCCACAGCCAGTACTCACTGATACCTAACCTGCTCTCCTTTTATGCCAGGATGCAGTGAATTTTTAAGTGCACTGGTAACCCTTAAAGCCCTTTTCAAGTCTGTAGTTGCCTTTATAGCCAGTGTAGATCAAGATCAGGCTTCTCAAAACATGCAGCCTGATCTTTGATCTACGCTGTCAGCTTTGCTGTAACACTGTAGATAAAAGCAACCATGAAATTGCAATTATTTGGGTCATATTTCTGGTATGAAAAGGTTTGGTAGGCTTATTTGGTACTCAAAGGATTAAAAAGTGGCACATACATGGCAGTACTAGCCATCTGCTTGTGGGAAACAGAATGGCTCAGCCATAGATCAAAAAACCTAGATCTAATTAAGAATGTGAACAATATTTTGACTGGGGGGTAGATTAAATGGATCAGGTCACCTTCTTGCTCACCTGGATAAATAATTTAACCAACTTCATGGCAAACATTTTCATAACTTGATATTCTGATGGCTTAGGTGAAAAGATACTTATCAGGTAATCAAACTGTCAGATTGTCATGATGAAATGACCCAGTTTTGCTCAGTTACAAAGAACCTCTGATATGGTAAGTATATTTGGTTAAAATTTGTGAACATGTAGATCCCAGATCAGACTGCATGTTTTATGCTGTCTGATCGTGGTCTGCAATTTCCTGAAAAGTAATCAAGAATAACTTAACCCTTTACCAAAAGACAAGATTTTTTATTTGTACAAATTCAAAGCAGTTGCAGCCTACAATGATGGGGTTCAAATGTTGGAAATTGTCAATGAAAGTATAGAAGACATTGTTGGTTACCAGCATTTTGTCCTTTTCCCACAGTGTTTTCATAAGCCTTCTCCCTCAGGTTATTCACACCTGGGATGGTGTGATAAAGGGTTGTTAGTAATATGATCACTAATCTTGTGCTCAAAAGGTTAATCCAAAATTGACACCTTTATCATTGACTCAGATTGATCTCCCTTGCTACACCATCAGGCAAATGGCTAGAACATGGTCATACCTTTCACCAATCATGTGATCCAACAGCCCTAACCCTTTACCACACAATCCCGAGTTTTAACGACCCTGCAAAAGGAGCCTTTTAAAAACTTTGTGAGAAAAGGAGAAAATGCTGGATACCAGCATTTTCTCCTTTTCCCACATCATTTACTACCCTGTTAAATGCAGAAATCACCATTTACACAACATTTGATTTGTCATCTGCAAATGCTTTCCATTTGGTCAAGTCCATAATTTTGTCATTTGTTAAAGAGTAAATCATGCTAGCCTTGATGCTAAAAACTGGTTGTTTCTCCTTTTTCCCCACAACATTCTTTACCCTGTCAAAGACAAATTCCTCCAAATGAACTGCATGGCTATGCCTTTACCAAACATTTATTGTTTTTAGCTCCACTGGCCGAAGGCCAGCGGGCTTATGTCATGGCCTGTTGTCCGTCGTGCGTCCGTCCGTCTGTCCGTCAGTCCGTCCGTCCGTGCGTCCGTCCGTGCGTTAACTTTTTTTTAAAACGTCTTCTTCTCTGAAACTACCCATCCAATTTTGATGAAACTTCACAGAAATGATCCTGCCATGGTCCTCTTCAGAATTTCTTGAAAGAATTTAATTCCTTCAAAAACTCTGGTTGCCATGGCAACAAAACTGAAAAATTTTGAAAATCTTTGAAAATCTTCTTGTCTGAAACCGTAAGGCCAAGGGCTACCAAATTTGGCATGTAGCTTTATCTAGTGTACCTCTACCAAGTTTCTTCAATTTATAGCCCTGGGGTCAAAATTGGCCCCGCCCCGGGGGTTACAAGTTATACATGGGCTTATTTAGGGAGAACTTTAAAATTCCTCTTCTACCTAGCCATAGGGCCTAGAGCTACCAAATTTGGCATGTAGCTTTATCTAGTGGACCTCTGCCAACATTGTTCAAATTACAGCCCTGGGGTCAAATTAGGCCCTGCCCAGGGGTAACAAGTTTTACATGGGCTTATATAACAAGTTTTACATGGGCTTATATAGGGAGAACTTTAAAATTCTTCTTTGACCTAGCCATGGGGCCTAGGGCGACCAAATTTGGCATGTAGCTATATCTAGTGGACCTGTACCAAGGGTGTCCAAATTATAGCCGATGGTCAAATTTGACTTCGCTCCGGGGGGTAACATGTTTTACATGGGCGGGCTTATATAGGAAAATCTTTCGCATCTAGCTATAAGGGCTAGGGCTATCAAATTTTGCATTTAGCTTTATCTAGGGGGTCTCTATCAAGGGTGCCCAAATTATAGCCCAGGGGGTCAAATGTAGCCCCACCCCAGGGGGTCACAAGTTCTACATGGTCTTATATAAGGAAACTTTAATAATCTACTTGTACATAGCCATATTTAGGCCTAGGGCTACCAAATTTTGCATGTAACTTTATATAATGGGCCTCTACCAAGAGGGCCCAAATTTTAACTTTGGGGGTCAAGTTTGACTCCACACCAGGGGTCACAAGTTTTACATTGGCTTTTATAGTGAAAACTTGATAAACCTGTGTCATGGATCACATATTTTACAGGGCCTTTTATTCAGCAAACTTGTTTTACATGACTTTTTATTGGGCAAGATTAAAAAATCTTTTTGTTTATAACCACACATTCTAGTTTCATATTGTAGGTCTGGGGTCAAAATTGCCTTCATTCCAGGGATCGCAAGTTTAACATGGGCTTCAAAATATTGTCACTTCAATTTAAACATTAATCAAGGGAAATAACTCTTTTTATGAAAGATAAAGTTCGTTACTATTTACCTCCCTTGATTATCAAGCTGCAGTGATACATGATTGGTGCTAGACAAGTTTTTTAGCTCCACTGGCCGAAGGCCAGCAGGCTTATGTTATGGCCCGTTGTCCGTTGTGCGTCCATCCGTATGTTAACTTTTTAGCTCATTTGAGCACAACGTGCTCAAGGGGAGCTTTTAGCATTTGTTTCAACTCAATAAAAGAATTTTCAATCATACACCAAAACAAAAAATTATCCTCCACATATCTGACTGTGTTTACAAACTATGAAGTGTTCATATTAATACACCATGTCTACTGTTTGATGATGACTAGCTTAGAAAAAGTATTAATAAAATAAGTTTGAAAAAAAAATCTTAGTGATTTATTATGACAATTGTTAGCACACATGTAACTCATTACCAAACAATAATATTTTAGGCTTGTCTAAATCGAAAGCACTTGCAGACGACAAAATAAAAGTGATTGAAAATTTGAAATTTGTTTTGTGAACAGTAGAAAACATTGTAAGAAAAGGAGAAAATGCTTTTCTAAAGCCTACTTTCTCAGGGTCATTAAAAGTAGGGATTGTCTCGTAATAGGTTAAAAAGATATATTTCAAACTGAGATTGATGTATATACTTGTTTTTTACTGGCACTGAAGGTCCGTCCGTCCATCTGTCCGTGCGTGCATTAACTTTTATTTCAAACATCTCTGAAACTACTTATCCAATTTTGATGAAACTTCAAAGAAATGATCCTGCCATGGTCTTCTTCAGAATCCCATGACAGAATTTTATTCCTTCAAAAACTCTGGTTGCCATGGCAACAAAACTGAAAAATATAGAAAATTTTCAAAAATCTTCTTGTCTGAAACTGTAAGGCCTAGGGCTACCAAATTTGGCATGTAGCTGTATCTAGTGGGCCTCTACCAAGTTCCTTCAAATAATAGCCATGGGGTCTACCAAATTTTGCATGTAGCTTTATCTAGTGGGCCTCTACAAGGAGGGCCCAAATTATAGTCCTTGACCCAAGTTTGTCCCCACACCACGGAACACAAGGTCACCAGTTTTACATGGGCTTTTGTAATGAAAACTATCTTAAGTCATTATGTTACTAACCATTATAAAGACTAAGGCTATTAGATTTAGCCCTGTCTCATGGGTTTCATGTTTTACAGGGCTTTTCATTGAGAAAAATTTGAAAATCTTCTTGTTTATAACATTCAAGAACTGAATTATTTGGTATGGAGCTTTATATTGTGGACCTCCACCAGGATTCAAATAATTATAGCTTTGCGATCAAAATTGGCTTTGCCCATGGATCACAACTTTCTCGTAGGATTAGATAGAAAAATGTTTGCATGTCCTCATGTTTGAAATCAATTTGCTGAATACTGTAATGTTTGGCTTGTAGTGTTTTTACTTAATAGCCAGTGGAGCGATACAGGGCCATCATGGCCCTCTTGTTTTTTAGCTCACCAGAGCACAAAGTGCTCATGGTGAGCTTTTGTGATCGTGCTGTGTTCGGCATCTGTCGTGCGTCATCCGTCTTGCGTCATTCATCATCAACTTTTACCTTGTGTACGCTCTGGAGACCACATTTTCAATCTGATACTCATGAAACTTAATCAGAAAGTTTGTCTTGCTGATATCTCGGACGAGTTCAAAAATGAATCATGTCGAGTCAAAAACTAGGTCACTAGGTCATATCTTAGCAAAACTTTGTGTACACTCTAGAGGCCACATTTTCAGTCCAAAACTCTTGAAAATTGGTCAGAATGTTTGTCTTGATGATATCTCAGACAAGTTTGAAAATGGGTCATGTTGGGTCAAAAAGTAGGTAACTAAGTCAAATATTACTAAAACCTTGTGTGTACTCTAGAGGCCACATTTTTAGTCAAAATCTCTTGAAAGTTGGTCAGAATGTTTGTTTTGATGATATCTAGGACCAGTTTGAAAGTAGGTCATGTCGGGTCAAAAAATAGGTCACTAGGTCAAATTTTAGCAAAACCTTGTATATGCTGTAGAGCCCACATTTATTGTCCAAAACTCTTGAAAGTTGGTCAGAATGTTTGTTTTGATGATGTCTCAGACAAGTTCAGAAATGGGTCATGTGGGTTCAAAAACTAGGTCACCAGGTCAAATCTTAGAAAAACCTTGTGTACGCTCTAGAGGGCACATTTTGAGTTCAAAACTTGTGAAAATTCTTCAGAATGTTTGTGTTGATGATATCTCGGACGAGTTTAAAAAAGGGTCATATCAGGTCAAAAACTAGGCCACTAGGTCAAATCTTAGAAAAACCTTGTGTAAGCTCTAGACCACATTTTCAGTGCAATACTCACGACTCTAGGTCAGAATGTTTTTCTTTGTGATTTCTTGGACTAGTTTGAAAATGGGTCATGTTGGGTCATAAACTAGATCACTGGGTCAAATTTTACAAAAACCTTGTTTACCCTGTAGAGGTCACTTTTTCAGTCAAATACTGGTGAAAGTTGGTCAGAATGTTTGTCATAATGATATCTTAACTGAGTTTGAAAATGGGTCATGTCAGGTCAAAAACTAAGTCACCAGGTCAAATCTTTAAAATAGCCTGTGTAACTCTAGAGTCATCATTTCTGTCCTATACTTATGAAAATTAGTCAGAATCTTTTTCTTGATGATCAATATGATGAAATTGAAAATGGGTTACATTGGTTAAAACACTAGGTCACCATGTCAAATCTTGGTAAAACCTTGTTTACCCTCTCGAGGTCACATTTTCATTGAAGTACTGGTAAAAGTTGGTCAGAATGTTCGTCATAATGATATCTCAACTGAGTTTGAAAATGGGTCATGTTAGGTCAAAAACTAGGTCATCAGGTGAAATCTTTAAAATAGCCTGTGTAACTCTAGAGTCATCATTTCTGTCCTATACTTATGAAAATTAGTCAGAATCTTTTTCTTGATGATCAATATGATGAAATTGAAAATGGGTTACATTGGTTAAAACACTAGGTCACCATGTCAAATCTTGGTAAAACCTTGTGTACCCTCTAGAGGCCACATTTTCTGTCCAATATTTATGAAAGGTGGTCAGAATCTTTGTTTTGATAATATCTACAATGGGAAGATGGGCTATGTTTAGCTAAAAAGTAGGTCACTGAGAGAAATTCTAGAAAAAGCTTGTGTACAAGCTAGAGTCCAAAGTTTCAGTCCAATAATTATGAAAGCTTGGTAGAATGTTTATCATAATATCTCTCAAGAGATTGAAAATAGGTCATGTTTGGTCAAAAGACTCAGGTGAGCGACTTTAGGGCCATCATGGCCCTCTTGTTTAATGACCCTGGGTTAAAATACTTAAAACATAATTGGAAAAGGAGAAAATGCTGCTAACTAGCATTTCTCCCTCCCCCCAGATGCAGATGACAAAGTAAACATGGTGAAATGTGACATAAAAAGGGTAGAAAACATTGCAGGAAAACAAGATAATGCTGGTTACCATTTAAACTTGGGATTGGGGGGTTGAGTGTACATGATGGTTGCATTGTAATCTATATTATACTGAAAGATTTATTGCATTAACACCTGAAGACAGATGGACGTCAAAGATTTCCAGGTCAATGAATTGTTTTATGAGATGCTAATTATGATCATTACTGTCATTATAATGTTTACGGACATCTCCTTGCTCATCCATCTGTCAAGGGACCTAACTTCAGTTGGTCTGTTTAGCCAGAGGACATAATTTTTAGGCAGGCAATATTGAAAACATCTGAAGAAAACAAATATGGCTAAAATGCTAGATTTCTCTTAACTCTTTACCACATGATCCCGACGTTTAAAGACCCTGAGAAAGAAGCCTTTTGAAAACACTGTAGGAAAAGGAGAAAATGCTGGTAACCAGCATTTTCTCCTTTTCCCACAATGTTTTCCACCCTTCCCAGAACAAATTTCAATTTTTGAGTCGCATTAATTTTGTCGTCTGCAAATGCTTTCAATTTGGACCAGTCCAAAATTTTGTCGTTTGGTAAAGAGTTAAAAGAGTAGTACACAATGTGAGAGAAAGAGAAAATACTGGTTACCACCAATTTCGCCTTTTCAAGTTTGTTTTTCGAAAGCTGTCCTTACCCAGATCTCAGTGGTCCTGCGTGACTCAATGTGTGACTTGTGACCTAGAGACCTTGGGTTCAAGCCTCACTAGATCCACTGGGTTTTTTGTGGGAGTGATGTTTGGCAAGACAATTCAGAGCCCTAGCCTAGTATTGGTGAAAGTACATGAGTAATGTGAGCTATCGCCCTGATACGACTGAAATAATGTTGAAAGTGGCATAAAATGCCATTCAATCAGTTGTCCAGATTGCAGATACAGTGGATTGGTTTGTTGGAAAGTTAAGGGTAATGAACGTAAATTGCAAAAAAAAAACGGTTTGTTTCTTTGAATCTTTGCCAAGATATTCCTTCTCCTGGATTTCGTAAATATGTAATGTACTCATTACAATAGGCAGCATATCTTTTCAAATTTCTTTGCAACTTCTTTACCAAAATGGTCTCATATCTATTTGAGCCATGCTCTGGCAGAGGGGGGGCTTAAAGGTGAGTATTTAGATTTTTCACATCTTACCAAATTAAAAAATATATGTATCACTGAAATTTATATGAAAAAAGCAATACAAATCATCAATACATGTAATTAAGAATCATAAAATTACAAAAAAAAGTTTTTGATGGTGTTCCCTTAAAAGGCTACGTAGCCTCTTAAGGTATTTTTAGATTTCGCGCCAGAAATCAAAAAAGCGTTGTGGGAATGTCAAGTGACTGGCGCGTGACTAATGACGCTTAAATTCCATAACATAACAAACATGTAATTATTTTCCACAATGTCTTCTTCGGACGCTATGTTTGAAGCTTTGTCTGTGTATTTCCGGTATGTAAATGAGCAAGTTGCTCATGTAAAAATAGAATGTGTTTTCCGTCGGTGTCGACCTGGGCCGTAGTAAATCTCTAATTTGTTGTCGGATGGTTATCAACTACTGGGGTTTTATGAATGAAAATTAAAAGGCTTTGGGAGTATAAGGATGATTTTTTTGTACTTTTGTAAAATTTTCGTCCCAAAATCTGAAGGGCCACCTTTAATGCATCTCTGTGGTACAGTATACCAAACAAGTCATTACATCATTTGGGATCAAAAAAATCCATTTTGTTAAATAACAGACTGAATCATGAGGAAGAATGGTCTGTGGAGATACAAAAAATTGGAAGATAGCGAAAAGCTTTGGCCCATGTCAGCCTGTGCGGGCTGCGCAGGCTGACATGGTCCGATACTTTTCGCAAATGCATTAAGCCCCTTTTTCACAGAGCATGGCTCATTTATATATTAAACCATACATATAATTCAGTGTGTCCACTGCTCTACCCTTTACCGAATGGTCTCGAGTCTAGACGAACCTGACAGAGAAGGCTTCGGAAAACATTGTGGGATAGGAGAAAATGGTGTTAGCCAGCATTTACTCCTTTTCCCACATTGTTTTCTACCCGTCCAAAGAGGTATTTCAGTTTCTTAGTCACGTTGATTTTGTCTGCTGTAGACCCTTTTGACTTGGACTAGTGTAATATTTTGTCATTTGGTAAACATAACTCTTTACAACATGACAGTATTTTGGGATCAACTAAACTCAATGCATTTGCAAATCACAAATTGAAGGAAGCTCAAATGGCGACTTCTGTCTTTGATTTGATATAAAACATTGTGGGAAAAGGAGAAAATGCTGGTTACCAGCATTTTCTTCTTTTCCCACAATGTTTACAAAAGTGAGGAAACAACGGAAAAGCCTGACTTTTCTATTTGCCTGTGCTTATGAGTTATGTTACTGATTACTGTGACAGTTTCTTATGTCTTTGATGTTAATGTGTTTGTTATAAATGGATTTTAAAGCAGCTTTAACAGCTTAGGTCACATCACATGTTTTCTGGCTCTCTCACACCAGTACTGACACAACTTTCTTTCCAGTTCATGGACCACATTTCTCACATGCCTCAGAGGTGAGAGGCGAAATATCGCCTGAAAGAGAGTTTGCCACAATTGGGTATCAAACCTGCGGGGTCACAGGTCAGATACGCTAACCACTGAGCTACCCGGCCCAGCTTGATATTATAGCAATTTTATGTACACCCAGAAATGTGTCAAAATCTCTTTTTTGTTTGTGATTTTTTTTTTAAGGAAAGGCTCCCATGCTTCACATACAGTTGTGAATGAATAGGCTAAAGTTTGCTTGATTTTCATATTTTAAAGACTTTGTTTCAAATTTGACAAATTTTTTCAGGAGCTTATGTCTCAATATGATTAGTTATCTTTCCACAGCCCACTAGAAATCAGATTTGCCTGCACAACGCATCAAAGATCAGACTAATACTGACAGCAAAGGCAACTTTAGCCATGAAAGGCATTTTAAGGGTTAGCTTATTGTAGTCCAAGTTGCATGACTGAAAATTATGTCGTGACAAATCCCATAACTTTTAGCTTAGTAACATTTGTCATGTGCTGGTTACCCCCATTTTCTCCTTTTCCCACAATGTTATCAAAAAACTTTCTTGCTCAGGTAATTGTTTGGTAAATAGTGGAGAGGTCATGTCTGTCATGCATTGAAAACCTTGACTATCTAAACATCTATACATGTATATCAGCTGAGACTTGCTCTATCTTTTCAGAATCAGAAAAAAACACACTAGACAGATGAAGAGACCTAGGAAGTGACACATACCTATCTTGTAAAGGAAACTCATTTTGTGTCAGGTAAGTTAAGTAAAATAGCCACAATACATGTATAGTATTAGTTGTACGGTCAGGTGGCAGGGGACTTGGAAACTTGTTCACGGCTGTGGAGAATAATGTCGCCACCTAGCTGACGCCGAAGGCGAGGTGGCGACATTATTCTCCACAGCCGTGAACAAGTTTCCAAGTCCCCTGCCACCTGACCGTACAACGAATGTATTATACTTCAAAGTTTTACCATTCCAACGTGTGTTAAGCGAAATTTACCTGGTTTTTTGGTTTAAAAAATTGAGTACGTTGACGAGGTAAAATTACCCTTCTTAGTACCCCAATTCAATGAAAACTGACGTCACTGGGAACTGACGTCACTGAAACCTTGGATATACGTGCAAAAATGTGCAGCTTGGCGCATAATCTTGATGTTAATCTTGATCGACGACGCCAATTTGGATGTTGTGTTGAAAGTGTAGTCATGTCTACGGGGCTCCCGAAAGGGAAACTGCTTTTACGTGGGTTTTGCCAGTGGACATGATATATATGTTCGGGGCATATTATCCAATCAGATCACAAGAAATTTCTTTGCAGTATAATAATGTTTGTTGTTCATAGGGAATTTGACTCAGTGGAGGACCTTGGCTTCTCCCTGTCTCAGGTCTTGATCCAGTCAACATCATTTTATAGGTATCACTGAATGATGTTTAACCCTTTACCACACAATCCCGAGTTTTAACGACCCTGAGAAAGAAGCCTTTTGAAAACACTGTGGGAAAAGGAGAAAATGCTGGCGACCAGCATTTTCTCCTTTTCCCACAATGTTTTTACCCTTCCCAAAACAAATTTCAATTTTTGAGTCACTTTAATTTTGTCGTCTGCTAATACTTTCAATTTGGAACAGTCTAAAATTTTGTTGTCTGGTAAAGAGTTAACCCCATTGTCAGTGTTTAGTATTAAACCTTTGCCACACATCCCAAGTTTTTCTGACCCTGAGGAGGAAGCCTATCGAAAATATTGTGGAAAAAGAGAAAATGATAAACATCTTTTTCTCCTTTTTCCACAGTGTTTTCTTCCATTTCAAAGACAGAAATTATCTTTTGAGCTACATTAAATTTGTCGTCTGCAAATGCTTTCAATTTGATGTGTGACGACGTGTCTAAAATTCTATTGTGTGGAAAAGAGTTAAATCTTATCACACAGTTTTAGGGCACTTTTTCATGTCAATCCTTGGTTACACTAGCATTAGACTGACAGGTTGGAAGTGCCTTGTGCAATGATGCTCAGGTCAGAGAGCTTCCATTTGTCACCTGAGCATCAAGTGCGCAAGGTGAGCTGTTGTGATTGTGTAGTGTCGGACATGCATCCTCTGTCAACAACTTTTACCTTATGTACTGTCTAGAGGCTACATTTACTTAAAATCCAATACTCATCAAACTGAATCAGATCTTTCGAAAACCTTGCATACACTCTAGAGGCTACATTTTCAGTCCAGTACTTAGGAAAGTTTATCAAAATGTCAAACTTTGCCATGATGATATCTTGGATATGTTGGAAAATGGGTCATGTTTGGTTTAAAACTAGATCACCAGGTCAGATCTTAGAAAAACCTTGTGTACACTGTAAAAGCCACATTTTTAGTCCAATACTGTGAAAGTTTGTCAGAATGTTTGTCTCTGAGGAGTGAAAAAACGGGTCACATTGGGTCAAACTAAAGAAGGTCACTGACACCAGTCCTAAGAGAAGCTTGTGTACACTCTAGAGGCTACATTTACAGTTTGTTACTGAGTAACGCATGATCTTGGATTAGTGTGAAAATGGGTCATAGTGTGAAAATGGGTCAAGATGGGTCAAAATCTAGGTCACCAGGTCCAATCTTCGAAAAACCTTGTGTGCGGTCTAGAGACCAAACTTTCAGTCCAATACCCATGAAAATTGGTCAGAATTTTTAATGATATCCCAGACTATTTTGAAACTGGGTCGTGTTGTGTCAAAAACTAGGTCACCAGGTCAAGTAATAGGAAACTTGAGTACACTTTAGAGCCTCATTTTTTTAGTCCAATACTCATGTGGGTTGATCAGAGTGTTTGTCTGAATTAAAGAATACCTCTTGTGAGTGCGAAAATGGGTCACACTGAGTCAATAACTAAGTCACCAGGTCACATCTTAGAAATAGTTTGTGCACACTCAACAGGTACTCATGAAAGTTTGTCAGAATGTTTGTTTTGATAAATGGGTCACGTCAGGTGTAAAAGCGGGGTGCTGAGACAAATGACTTGATGATATCCTGGAAGATATTGGAAATTGGTCATGTTGTGTCAAAAAGGCTCAGGTGATTGATTTTAGGGCCACCATGGCCCTCTTCTTAACCCTGTACCACACAATCCCGACTTTTAATGACCCTAAGAAAGAAGACTGTTGAAAACATTGCGAGGAAAGGAGAAAATGCTGGTAACCAGCATTTTCTCCTTTTCCCACTATGTTTTCCACCCTTCCCAACTAAATTTCAAATTTTCAGTCACATTTTGTCGTCTGCAAATGCATTCAGTTTGGACTAGTGTAAAATTGTGTCATTTGGTAAAGAGTTAAAAGTATAAGATTTGTGGTTTGGGAAAGGTTGAAGTACTATGAGTAAAGAGTAGTAATGTGATGACAATTTAAATCCTTTAATGGAAGGGTTTGTGGGGACTTCATACCCTATTTTGTATACCTATTATTTTTGTAATGGAAACTGGTCACTGATACAAACTGATATATGATATCGTGTCACCTGGTTACACAAGACAGTTCATTGCAATAATGCAGGAAGTGTATTATTATTTTTTTTTATGAATATTTGTACCTGAATATTTCTTAATGTTACATATTGTATAGAACACTAATTTAAGTCTTGTTATTTATACTTGTTCAACCTTAAGTCAAAATGTTAAATCCTTAACAAGGTGACTCATTATTGCTGTTAAATTATAGCTCTGTCACAATGCCACATAACCATCATCGAAACAACTATCAGCAGTGAGGGAGGAATGAATCCTGTCGCAATGACTATCATCAATCCTCCAAAAGAAATTGGTGGAGCTGGGGAATCAGACCGGTGACCTCATGATCGCCAGCCCTATATGCCATTGACTGCACGACCAGACTCTGCCCCAAGTTATTGAAAGTAATCTGGTAAAGAACTTACTGCTCAAAACAAGAGGGATGATACCTTTGCAGGATAAACTGTAATACCAGAAGACAAAATACCAGAAGCCACACTCTGTGAAAAGGGAGTTTAATGTGTCTACAAAAAGTATCAACCCGGGTCAGTCCACGCAGGCTGACATGAGTGGATAATTTTTGCTATTGGTCAACAAAACATTGTGGGAATAGGAGAAAATAGTGGTTACTAGCATTTTCCTTTTCCTACATCGTTTTCAAAAGCCTTCTTCCTCAGGGTCTTCAAAACTCCAGATTGTTAAATGGTTAATATAAGATTACAAGATAGTTTTGCAAGACACATACTTCAACTCTTTTACAACACTACAAAATTTTTGACTTGCACATGTTGGAAGCATACTGCAAACAACAAATCACATACAACTGAAATGATGGGAGTTGTCTTTGAAATTAGCATACGATAAAGTATAGCTCAAAGAGGAGATCTTTGAAAGAAGATTACAAGTAAATACTGCTAATCTCTTTACTAAAGGACAAAATTTTGGACTGGTTGAAATTTAGAGCAGTTGCAAACGACTGACGTAGCACAAATGCTGAGATTTGTCTGTGAATGGTTAGAAAATGTGAAAAGGAGAAAATGCTGGTGACCAGCATTTTCTCCTTTTTCCAAAATGTTTTTAAACACCTTTATCAGGGTTGTTAAAACTGATTGTGCAGTAAAGGGTTAAATAGGAGAAAATACAAAAAAAGTATTTGAAAATATTGCTCAAACAGGAGAACATGCTGGTTACTTAGCATTCTCTCTTATTTTCGCTCTATGATATCAAAAGTATTCGTCCTGTGACAGCCACAAAATCTCTGGATTGTTTTGTAAAGACTAACTGTAACTCTTTGTTACACTTACTAGAGTTTTAAGGACCCTGAGGAAAGTGCTTTTTTAGAACCTTGTGATAAAGGAATAAAGGTAGTTATGAAGTATTGAGTTTTAATTCTTTACCACACAATCCCGTATTTTAACAACTCTGGGGTGGAAGCCTGTTGAAAACATTGTGGGTAAAGGAGAAAATGCTGGTAACCAGCATTTTCTCCTTTTCCCACAATGTTTTTGAAGGTTTCACTTACAACCCACAGTATTTTGCCCTTATTTGATATGTTGTCTACAAATCCTTTGGGTTTAGACGAGTCTGAAATTTTGTCCTGTTGTTAAGAGTTAACTTTTTACCAAACAACAAAATTTAAGACTGGTCCAAATTTAAAGCAATCGTGGAGGACAATTTAAACGTGACTCAAAAACTAAAATTTCTTATTAGAAGGGTAGAAGATATTGGAGGGAAAGGAGAAAATGCTGGCTACAAGCATTTTCTCCTTTTCCCACAAAGTTTTCAAAAGCCTTCTTCCAAAGGGTCATTAACTCTTGGGATTGTGTGGTATAGAGGTGAGTGTAGCCTGGCATTCAGGCCCTGCATTTAAGTCATTCTAATAAACAAGGTACACAACTACAGCAAACTCACAGAAATATGTGTTGTTATTTGCCCTTCTTCTGAAATACAGACATTCAGAACATTGAGAACACAGAGTATTTGTTTTGCAGTTTTACTTGATGATTTTGTTTTAATGAAAATTCTCCATTTAACAGACTGATACCAGTCTAAGGTGAGTGTGAACCAGATAGATGTACAGGTTTTTATTGCAGCTTCACTTTGTGTCTGGGTATTTGTTATGAAGCAGTCATCCAAAACAGATGTGTGTTTTGATAAAATTAAATAAGAGAAAATTTGAAGTTTCGTGCTAAAAAGTTACTTGCATTTATATTATTTAAGTGCTTAGCGCACTTTTTAGCTCGACTGGCTTAAGGCTATAAGGCGCTCATGTCATGGCTCTGTGTCTATCATGAGTGTGCCTGTGCGCTAACTTAAATAACTGGCCCAGCTTGAACCAAATTTTATACAAATATTCCTACCATGGTCATCATACAGGTTACTTGGAAAACTTGGTTCTATGAAGAAGTCATGGCAACAAAATTGAAAAACTTGAAAAATATTGAAAATTTTCTTCTTTCAGATCTCTGTGCAATTTAGGCTTGAATATCTCTTTGATAGACTTTCAGACTCTTGATGAATTGTGATCAGTCAAAAACATGGCAGCTTTGGGCATGGTATTTTAATTCGATAAAAACCAAAGATCAAACTTTGAAATTCCTCTTCAAAAACCATTAAATTTGCTATAAGCCAAGGGCAAACTTCAGAAATCTTTTGCGAATCTGCTGGTCAGAATTTGTGTATATTTTGCATTAATGGTGACTGTGTACATGCTTTTTAAATGTCATGAATAGAAGTGACATTGTGACAAAAGGGTAGAAAGCATAGCAGCATTTGCTCCTTCGTAAACTTTTTCATTTTTTCAAAAGCCTCTATAGGATTGTTTGGTACAGGGTTTGGTACAAGTCCAAAGCCATAGAGGACCCTGTGTCTGAAAGAGAAAACCCTCACTAATGGGACATAGGAAAATGGTTTGGATTAACTCTTTACCGCACAATCCCGACTTTTAATGACCCTTGGAAAGAAACCTTTAACTCTTTACCAAGCAACAAATTTTTGGACTGGACCAAATTCAAAACATCTGCAGACAACAAATTAAATCTTGGTAATTTGATGATTTCTGACTTTGATAGGGTAGAAATATTGTGGGAAAAGGAGAAAATGCTGGTTACCAGCATTTTCTCCTTTCCACACAATGTTCTCTATAGGCTTCTTTCTCAGGGTTGTTAAAAGTCAGGATTGTGTGGTAAAGAGTTAAAAAGCACTGTGTGAAAAGGAGAAAATGCTAGTTACCAGCGTTTTCTCCTTTTCCCACAATGTTTTCTTCTCTTCCCAAAGCAAATTTCAAGTTTTGAGTCACATTTATTTTGTCGTCTGCAAATGCTTTCAGTTTGGACTGGTCTAAGTTTTTTCCTTTGGTAAAGACTTAATTCTTTACCAGACATACAAAATATTAGATTCATCCAAATTGAATGCATTTGCAGACACAATTGGCTAAAATCAAGGTTTTGCCTTTGAAAGGGTAGAAAACTTTGTGGGAAAAGGAGAGAATACTGGTTTTCATCATTTTCTCCTTTTCCCACAATGTTTACAAGGGCCCTACTCGGGGTAGTTAAAACTCTGGATTGCTTGGTAAAAGGTTGAAATGGAGTACCTAAATTTATATTTTGTTACTGCAAAGAATGTTGTATCAACAAAATAACCTTCACCAAAATTACTGATCATTACAAAAAAAAGTTTGTCATGACATGATAATGCAGAAAATGTTTTCAGTCAACCCTTTACCAAACTTCCCGTCTGACCCTAAGAAATAAGGCTTTTGTAAAAATTGTGGGAAAAGGAGAAAATGCTGGTACTAACAGGCATTTTCTCTTTTTTCCACAGTTTTTGACATTTTTAAAGAAATAAACCCATCACTTGAGCCACATTTGGTATGTCTTCAGCAAATGCTTTCATTTGGGGTTTTTCTAATTTTTTGTCAGGGGTCCTGTGTGGCTCAGTGGTAAAGTGTAGTACTCGTAACCTGGAGGCCCTAGGTCCGAGTCTTACCAGAAGCACTGGTTTTTTTCATTGAAGTGTCCTTGGGCAAGATACTTCCGAGCTCTAGCCTATTAGGGGTGATCTCGAAATCATGGGCATAAAAATGTGTAAGCTGCTGCCGTGATATGACTGAAATAATGTTGAAAGCAACATGAAACACCATGCAATCAATCAATCTAATATTTTGTCTTCAGGTTAATATTAAAATGCACGTTTATCATACTGTTCCATTATGATTAAAATTCTTATTTAGCCATTAGCACATGATGAATGCATTCCCCAGGTATGTATAGTTGTCTGGAATTTTGAGAATGTACTTTGTCATGTGGTTTTTAGCTCCACTGGCCGAAGGCCAGCGGGCTTATGTCATGGCCTGTTGTCCGTCGTCCGTCCGTCCGTCCGTCCGTCCGTCCGTGCGTTAACTTTTTTTTAAAACGTCTTCTTCTCTGAAACTACCCATCCAATTTTGATGAAACTTCACAGAAATGATCCTGCCATGGTCCTCTTCAGAATTTCTTGAAAGAATTTAATTCCTTCAAAAACACTGGTTGCCATGGCAACAAAACTGAAAAATTTTGAAAATCTTCTTGTCTGAAACCGTAAGGCCAAGGGCTACCAAATTTGGCATGTAGCTTTATCTAGTGGACCTCTACCAAGTTTCTTCAATTTATAGCCCTGGGGTCAAAATTGGCCCCGCCCCGGGGGTCACAAGTTTTACATGGGCTTATTTAGGGAGAACTTTAAAATTCCTCTTCTACCTAGCCATAGGGCCTAGAGCTACCAAATTTGGCATGTAGCTTTATCTAGTGGACCTCTGCCAAGATTGTTCAAATTATAGCCCTGGGGTCAAATTAGGCCCTGCCCGGGGGTAACAAGTTTTACATGGGCTTATATAACAAGTTTTACATGGGCTTATATAGGGAGAACTTTAAAATTCTTCTTTGACCTAGCCATGGGGCCTAGGGCTACCAAATTTTGCATGTGGCTTTATCTAGTGGGCCTCTACCAAGAGTGCCCAAATTATAGCCCTTGGGTCAAATTTGACCCCACCCCGGGGGTCACAAGTTTTACATGGGCTTATTTAGGGAAAACTTTAGAAATCTCCCTGTACCTAGCCGTAAGGCCTAGGGCTACCAAATTTTGCATGTGGCTTTATCTAGTGGGTCTCTACCAAGAGTGCTTAAATTATAGCCCTGGGGTCAAAATTGGCCCTGCCCCGGGGGTCACAAGTTTTACATGGGCTTATGTAGAGAAAACTTAAGAAATCTCCCTGTACTTATTCATAAAGCGTAGGGCTACCAAATTTCGCATGTAGCTATATCTAAAGGCCCTTCACCAAGAGTGCGTAAATTATAGCCCTAGGGGGGAATTTGATTCACCCCGAGGGGTCAGAAGTTTTACATGGGCTTATATAGTGAAATCTTTAGAAATCTTCTTGTTACTAACCATATGAACTAGGGCTACCAATTTTAGTCCTGTTTCAGGGGTCTTATGTTCAAAACCAATTGGCCAAGTATTGTAATGTTTGGCATGTAGTGATTTTACGTATTAGCCAGTGGAGCGATACAGGGCCATCATGGCCCTCTTGTATGAATTGTAGGACAACTTTTTGTGGCTGTGATGGTTTATTTTCCTAGTTTATTGGTTGTTAAAAATCCATTAAAGTGATACCTTCACTGTCACACTAGTAAAATATGTATCCATCTTGGATTACAGAAAAAATGTCAGACTTGATACTTAAAAGCTGAATAAAGCTTTTGACCAAAGAAGGTTTTCTTTAAACTATAATTATAAGCTAGGGTCATGAAGTGTCTTGCCTAAGGAGACTCCTACAAAAAACCAAGTGCTTCCAGTTAGGCAAACATACATACATGAAATAAGTTTAAAAAAAGCCACAATTACCCAGATAGAGGAATGTCAGAGCTCAAGCAGTGAGAGTATGTTTTAGTTAAGTAAAAGTAAAGCCCCTGACTTGTTATAAATCATATGGACATTTCCAGGCCAGACTAGCTCAGAAAATACCAGACAATGTAGATCAGTGATCAGACAGCTTGTTTTGTACAGTCTTGTCTTCATCTCTGTTGTAGGTAAAAGCCCCTAATCTGTCTTGGAGCATGACAATAGTAAAATTGAACAGGTAACTTCAACACCAAATAAATCAACTCACCTCTTTTTAGCTCACCTGAGCACGAAGTGCTCAGGATGAGCTATTGTGATCATTCACCGTCCTTCGTCGTCCGTCCGTCCGTTCACATTTCTTTGTTTACACTCTAGCATCTACAAATATTAACCAATCAGCACCAAACTTGGTCAAAATATATATGACCATAAGATCTCAGATGAGTTTGATTATGGGTCTAATCGGACCAGAACAAGTGGAGTTATTTGCCCTTGAATTAGAAAAATTGCTATATTTGACTTCGTTTACACTCTAGCATCTATAAATATCAATTAATCAGCACCAAACTTAGTCAAAATATATATGACCATAAGATCTCGGATTAATTCGATTATGGGTCTAATCGGACTAGAACAAGTGGAGTTATTTGCCCTTGAATTAGAAAAGTTGCTATATTTGACTTTATTTACACACTAGCATCTACAATTTTTAACCAATCAGCATCAAACTTGGTCAAAATACTTATGACCATAAGATCTCGGATGAGTTCGATTATGGGTCTAATCAGACCAGATCTACTGGAGTTATTTGCCCTCGAATTAGAAAGTTCTTCAGAATAGTTCTTTGTCCTGAGCATAACTTTGTCATCTCCAGTCCGATTGACTTGAAACTTGGCATTTGTGTTTGTTGCAATAATACGGAGTGCAGTGTAAAAGAACCATAACTCTACCTCATACTGTCTATGAGTTATTTCCCTTTGATCGTCATTTTTACAGCATTTCTGCTTGTCCGGAATATAACTTTGTCATCTCTAGCCTGAACATCTTCAAATTTGGTATGCATGATTGTTGAAAAATTACGGAGTGCAGTGCACAAGAACCATAACTCTTCCTAGCACGAATTTTGAGTTATACCCCCTTTGACCTTCATTTTTATAGCATTTCTTGCTTGTCTGGAGCAAAACTTTGTCATCTTAAGTAGGAATGACTTGAAATATGGTATGCTTATTTGTTGCAATATTTGGAAGTGCAATGCATAAGAATTGTAACTCTACCTCGTGCTGTCTTTGAGTTATTTCCCTTTGATCGTCATTTTTACAGCATTTAGTGCTTGTCTGGAATATAACTTTGTCATCTCAAGTCAGAACGACTTCAAACTTGGTATGCATGTTTGTTGCAATATTACGGAGTACAGTGCGCAAGAACAATAACTCTACCTAGTGTGGATTTTGAGTAATTCCACTTTGATCTTCATTTTTACAGTATTTCTTGCTTGTCAGGAACGGGACTTTGAAGTCTCATGTCAAATTGACTTGAGACTTGGTAAACATGTTTGTTGCGTTACCCGCCCTTTGCAATTATTTAACCTCCTTGACAACTGGCGGTGGGACGGGCATATCTTGGACAATTTGCTGCTCTTGTTTCATTATCATTTGGCCTTGAACCTCAATATTTGGTATTTATCTTCATTGTAGACCTTTACTGCTTAGTACTCAGGTGAGCGATATAGGACCATCATGGTCCTCTTGTCATGGATGAAACTACAATCTACAGAAACTCGGAAAGATTTATATCTCAAAGACTTGTCTAAACAAGCAGTGCTAATACAAGATCAGACTGCATATTCTATGTAGTGTAGTCTGATTTTGATCAACGCTATGCCTTCTGTTAAAGCCCCTATTTTCACACTTTCAGCACCATAGGTGGAGACAAATATTTTAAGGATGGCATAGATCAAGATAAGACTGCACAGAAAATGCAGTCTGATGTTGGATCTGTACTGTGTGGTTATTTGGTCAAGTCTGTAAGAAAAATCTTACTGAGTTTCAGTGGATTATATTTTCAGCTGTCAAAAGAGGTTGAGTTTATATCAAATTTTGTGCAGACTGAGCAAAGTAAGTTCAAGAGGAAAGCAGAATATCATGTGTCAATAAAGAGGTACCCATTACGATAAGATCAGAATATCAGGGAAAAAAGTATAGCAAATTACTGTGGTTGTATACTGTTGGTGTCAATGGGGTGATCATTATACAAAATTATATGTTATTTTGTAGTTAGATTTCAAAATACTGAAATATCAAGCAAATTTTAGAAATCAGACACTAAGTTAACTCTTAACCGAAATAATAGACTTGTCCAAGTTAGAAAGCTTTAGTAGACAACAAGTTAAAAGTGGCTTGATTATGATAAAATTTGTCTTTGAAAGGGTAGAAAATATTACGGGAATGGGATAAAGTGTTAGTCACCAGCACTTTCTCTTCACACAGTATTTTCCAGGCCCGTAGGAACAGGGGGGTCCGGAGGGGCAATTAATTTCGGCAATGTTACTAAAAGTACCAATAAAAATTTTTTTTAGCTCTATGTCTAGATCCTACTTGATTAGAAAAATAAGACTGTGAGTTGTTAAGTTTTAGATGTAGATCATAGTAACCTATAAAAGAATGTGATTTGTTAAATTTTATGTGTAGAGATCTACCTATAAAAGAATAAGACTGTAAATTTCCTAGGTACTCTGTTGTAAACAATAAGTATGCACACAGACATAGGTCGAAGGTCAGTTACAGTGCGGTCTATCCTTGTCTCTCCCCCCCCCCCCATGACATTTTGCTTCATACGGGTCTGTTTTCAAGTCTTATTCCTCAAGGTCATAAATGGGTGGAAAAGGGTTAAAGTAGTTAGATGTTTTCCCCTTGAAATCATTGAACAGAGCAGTAATTTGTAACCAAATTGTTTCTGCCGAGCCCAGTTGGTAGCGGATAGGACTTGAGAACAGGAGGTTGCTATACAAATTAGCAGCTTGGCCAATTTCTTTCCGAGGATTGTATCTAGTCATTGTGACATGATTTATTCCTTTCTTACTGCTAATCATTATTATGGGAAAGCAGCCAGTGGTTTGGAAGAATAATATGCGAGTTACTGGTAACAGATACTCCAGGGAAGCATGGATAGGTGCACAGTGGCCACCACATTATAACTGAAATAAAGTTGAAAAGGCCGTTAAATACCATACAATCAAATCAACCAACCAATCTTTCTTGATTACTTTGAAATTTCTTGCATTCACAGAGCCAAGCCTGTATTTTTAGTAACTCCTTATGAAAAAAAGCCATGTTTTGGCTGAAAACCACAGTCAAGAATCCTGATTTTGTCCTTTCAAGTTTCCGTATAAATGTAGGCTCAAAGCCTTGGGAAAATTTCATAAAGCACTCCGACATCTTGGGAACTTACATCATAACTAGTATATCCAAGTTAACCCTTATATTATGTAGCGCCAGATAAACCCAACAGTCATTTTCAGTCTAGAAATAAAACGTAAATAAGGACAATTTCAGGTTGCTTGTGTTCAGAATGTTTCAACAAAGCTGACAGTGTAGATCAAAGATCAGGCTGCATGTTTAAGGGTTAATACATTTTGGCTCTGAATGTTTTTTAAGGAATTTTCAATTTTTTTTATCAGAAGCAGCTTATAACAAAAGTTGTATAGAATGTATTTTAAACCTTCCCAAATTTCTATTTGTGGAAAATTTCTGATTGGGATATAAGAATAAATTAGAAATGTCATTTACACTCAGGTTAGGCATTTAATTAGGGAGAAATGAAATACTTGGCTTGGCCCCCTCCTCCTTTTATTGACTAAAATAATAGTGCTACAAAGTTTATGGTTCATTGATGACCTTGTTTTAGTGATCCCAGTTCACACCTGGAATATCTGTATCCAAGATTTTGTAGACCTCTGTTTGGGTTAAAAAGTTAGCATATTTCAGTGCATAAATTATTTTCAACCATAAAGGGGCATATTTAGCTTTTAGGCTGTTATCAGAAGTTCTTGTAAAATACTGATAAATACAACAAGATATGAGCCGTGCTGTTTGAAAAGGGGGATTAATGCATCTGCGAAAAGTATCGACCCTGGTCAGCCTGCACAATCTGCGCAGGCTGACCTGGACCGAAACTTTTTCCTACTGGTCAAGGATCCATGACTTAATTTGATGGCTTGCTTGGTACAATGCATCACGGAGATGCATCAAGCCCCTTTTTGCCAGAGCGTGGCTCAACTATATATATTTTCCTTTGAAATCACATACAATGTATGAATTCATTCAACAAAAATATGCATTTTTTTGGCATTGGTTAAGTTATGGGATGGTTGTTTTGTAGTTGGTATTCTTTAAAAGTCCCCAAATATGTATGCTTGTTTTATGAACTTGATGAAAATTCTGTTACTGTAGAGGCATTCCTCTTTTCATGGGACCATTCATCTGCAAGACACTTCAGAGCCCTAGCGTTGTGAGCCATGAATATGTGAGCTGCCGGTGTGATATTACTAGAATATTGTTGAAAGTTGTGTTAAATACCATTTAATAAGTAGAGGCATTCCTCTCTTAAATCACTATCAACTTGGTTAGTAATTATTGTTGAAGGTGAGTGTAGGTGTCCACTTGATGCTGCATGCAGAACCTGATATTTACAAGGTAAGTTTGCTCAGTATATTCTACTGCAGCCTGATTCTACTGCAGCCTGATCTTGATCTACCTGAACAGCAACAAAGATCATGTTGCTAATGGAAGGTTCACTCTCATCAGAGTGTCAAATAAACACAACAAACGCTTTCAGTTGTAATTTTGACCCCCCCCCCCTTGGAAAAAAAAAAGTAGTTTCATGACTGTTTTTGTCCTAGAGAGTCTTGGCAAAGCTGATGGTCTACATGTACATCACTAGCCAGACTGCCTGTTTTGTGCAGTTTGATTTTGATCTATACTGATCTATAGTTGTGCAAAGGCAACTATAGTTGTGAAAGGCGCTGTAATCTTTACCAATATTCCCTGGTTTTAACAACCCTGAGGGAGAAAACGTGTGGGAAAAGTAGAAAATGCTGGTAACCAGCATTTTCTACTTTTCGCACAATTTTTTCTACCCAGTAAAAGAACTTCAGTTGATTTGTACCACTTTCGGATTTGTTGTCTACTTTGAATTTGTAAGATTGTAAAATTAGTTGTTTGGGAAAGGGTTAAACCTTTACCATAGGGCAAAATTTTAGATCCATCCAAATTGAAAGCATTTACAGACTACAATTTAGATATGGCTCAAATGATGGAAGTTTTCTGTGTAAGGGTAGAAAACTTGGGAAAAGGAGAAAATGCTGGTTACAAGCATTTTCTCCTTTTCCCACAATGTTTTCAAAAGGCTTCTTCCTCAGGGTCGTTAAAAGTAGTCATTGTGTGGTAAAGGGTTAAGGGTTAGAGTTGAAAGTAGTGGTCATCATTATCTCAATGAACTCATGAGGACACTTCAACCCTTAACTTTATATATAACAACAAAATTTTAGGATGATTCCAATTGAAGTATGTGTAGAACACAATTGTGGCTAAAATTATTGGATTTGGCTGTCAAAAGTTGTAAACATAGTGGGGAAAAAGAAAAAAAAAAATGCTATTTACAGGCATTTTGTTCTTTTCCCACAATATGTTTTTGAAGCCTCTTTCCTTAAAAATGTTTAAGCATGGGATGGTTTGGTAAAGCATTGTAGTGCAAGGGACAACTTAACTTACATAAAATTTTGTTATTGGCATAGCTCAAAACAAAAATGCACAAATCCATAAAGTTGCCGTCTTATCTAGAACCTAGGTTGTCCTCTTTGCCAAGACATTCTGGCTGAACATGCTGCCCTGACATGGCAGTTACTGATATTTTCTTCCTGACTAAAAATGTCCAAAATGTTCCATGTTTTAACAGCTTTGATGAAAGAGTGGCTTTTGAAAATATGATAGGGAAAGGAGAAAATGCTGGTCAAAAGCATTTTCTTCTCTTCCAACAGTGTTTTCTACCTGTTCAATGACAAATGCTATCATTTGAGGCAATTAATGTTTTGCCAATGTTTTCAGTATGGGCTTGTCTAAAATTTTGTCATGAGGTAAAGAGTTTTTGAAAACGGTACCATAGGTCCATCTTGGATGTTTTAAAGCACACTGCAGGAAGAGTGATAAAACTAGTATCATGGTTTTGTTGTTAGCTTGTTATTGGGATTTAAATTTAGATGAGAATTAAAGCACTAGACCAGTTGTGAATTGTCTATCTTAAAGGAGTATCATATTTCACAAATCAGGGCTTTTATATGACATTTTAGTTAAATGTGTTGGAAAGCTTGGGGGTGGTTGCAATTCATCAAGTATTCTAAATTTTATTAAAATTCTCAAGAACTTTGTATAGAGAAACATTATTTCTGATTAGCTAAACCAAAATGGTTAACACACTAAATTGGTTAAACCAATCAGAATTTGTGTTACTTTGTATCTGTGAGTGAATTCAAACCTTGGAGTTAGGCTGATTTTGTGAGAACTGATGATAGGTGAACTTATGCCATACTGATAATAGTATTCAGTGCCCCTGATCAATGAAGATCAAGATCAGACTGTGCAGAATATGCAATCTGATATTTTATCCTTTCAGTTATATTTGAGCCATGCTCTGTGGAAAGGGGGCTTGATGCATCTGCAAAAAGTATCGACCCAGGTCAGCCTGCGCCGTCTATACTGAGGCTGATCTGGTCGGAAATGTTTTGCTTTTGTTAGTTTCTGCATGTCAAAGAACCAATGCACCTCACCAACTGTTGTTCTTAGGGACTTTATGGATCCATGATATTGTGATCACTGATTTCTTGCTTAGCATCATGCATCACAGAGATGCATTAAACCCCCTTTTGCCAGAGGATTGCTCATTCATTTAAATGATTCTTGCCACAATATGTGATTTGCTTCCATGATGTAAAATTATAGTCTGGTATATTTAGTCTTAAAATTGCTATGAAAGAGCTCTACTTTGTGAATGATTGAAGGCTATAATGAGCTTTCATCTATTGTGAATCAATGTATTTAAAAATGTTTCTTCAGTTTGAAATTTGCTGAGCCCCTGTATCTCAGTCATAGCCTACAGGACTTGAGAACAGGGGGTTGCTGGTTAGATCCCTGGCTTGGCCAACTTCTTTCCAAGGATTGGTGATAGTCATTGTGACAAGATTCATTACTCTCTCACTGCTGACCATTGCTTTGACAATGGTTATGTGAGAAGGCTGCCAGTGGCTTGGAAAGAACATTGTGTGGAATACTGGTAAATTTAGAAACTCTAGGAAAGCATGGATAGGTGCACTGGCTGCCACAATATAACTCAAATAATGTTGAAAATGGCATTAAACACCATGCAACCAGTCAATCAGTCAGTTTGAAATTGGTACAAATGTTCCCGACATGACTATTTTTTGCAATGTCATTTTAGATTTAGCTCCATGGAGAATTCGGCTTTCCATAGCAACAAAAGGAAAAACTTGAAATCTTCCCCAAAGCTTCATGTTTGATTTGTGTGCTTTGAATTGTAATTTATATGTTGGTAGACTTCTTATATATCTTGATGTGTCAAATAGCATAGCTCTTGCCATGGCTTATTATACCCCCGCAAAACGAATGTTTTCTGGGGGTATACTGGAATCACCCTGTCTGTCCGTCTGTCCGTGTATCCGTCCATGTGTCCGTCTGTGTACAAAATACTAGTAATTTTGTGTCGCGAACTCCTCCTACAGTTTTGCTGCTATTGTATTGAAAGTTTGTTGATACATTGATCGTATACTGAAGTTGTGCAAGACGCAGTTTTCAATCATCTACTCCCTATGATTCAAGGGTAATCTCCCCTTGAACTTAGAAAATTTTTTGTTAAATTGCCTGTTTCTGTCAAAGCGCTGGCGGGGGTATTAAGTCACATTCAGTGACAGCTCTAGTTGTCTCTAAATAGTTATTCTATCAAACCATGTGTTTCTTTGGTTTCCATGAGAGAACAGCCCCTGAAGCTGAAGGTCAAGGTCATTACTGTTTTCTGTTTGGGATTTGTCATTTGACGAGGGGATACGGGCAATATAATGATGTGATAAAATTGATAATTATAGAAGTTCATGTGTTTTAAAGTAACAATAAAGCCCAAAAGTAAACAAATCGGGTGTTTACATGCATTTGAATTTATATCATACCATTTAAAAAGTATGGAAATTATTGTGAAGATGACAATCTGTCATTGTACAGTTGGTCCAAGTGTAAGTTGCTGACAGAGAAATTAATTTTAAAACTAGGTTAAAACCTGCCAGGTAGCTGTGTCTTTTGTTTACTTTTTTGCCCGATTTTTCACTTCTTTTTTCTGCCAGAGACTAACATATGGCCCGACCATACGATAACAGACTGTCATCTCCACAGTATTTTTCATACTTTTACATGGTATTATTATGACACCTGTTTTGATATTTTGGCCTTTACTGGGCCTTTAATGTTGATAAATCTTTGTATTGATAGTTGTTAAACATTTACAATAATTCAATTGAGTTCTGTGTTTTGCAATTTATTCAGAGACAAGAAGCCACAACAACAACCTTTGCTTTTTATGCAGATTCAGTTTCTCTGGATTAGCTTTACTCTTGATCAGACCACAAAATTTTAAAAATTGCCTGTCTTGGAAACGTTTAGTAGACAATAAATTAAATGTAGATTTAATTGATTAATATTGTTTTGAAAGGGTAGAAAAAAAAAATGAAAAAAGATGTTATCAGCAGTTTGATTTTTAACAATGTTTTCAAAAGCCTTCTTCATTATGGCTTTGAAAACAGGATTGTTTGGTAAATGATTAAGAACTTAGAAAATCCATGCCTCTGTGAACCAGGACAGTAACACAGGGCTCCTCTGGGTCTCTTGTTCACAATTCAAAATGCTTAGATTTACTTAAAGGATGAATTGATTTTGTATAGAGGTTTGCATACTTGGGTAAACAAAGTGCAGTTTGTGAAGCATAAATTTTTATTAACTTGTCAGTGATAATTTACTCAAGCTATAGGATCTGCTTTAAAATCTTCCTCATAACCAACACCTATAAATTTTCCAACTAAAAGATATTCCTCCTTTTCCAATTGTGTAAGGTTTAGACATCATTGTGTGATACACATACCAAGTTGGTAGTGTGCCTTGGAACTGCTGTAGATTTAAATACTCACAAAAACCACAAAATTTTGTACTGGACTAAAATCAAAGCGTTTCCAGACAACAAATCAAATGTAGCTTAAATAATGTTTTCTGTCTTTGATGGTGTAGAAAACATTGTGGGAAAAGGAGAAAATGCTGGTTACCAGTATTTTCTTCTTTTCCTACAATGTTTTCAAATGTCTTCTTCAGGGTTGTTAAAATTTGGGATTGCGTGATAAAGAGTTAAGACATTAGTGTGTGATACAAGTTGGTATGCCTTTAAACTGCAGTAGATTAAATTCTCAAAATATAGGAACACACAATGTGATTTGGCAAACTAATCCTTTACCAAATCACTACAGTTTGAAGTTGTCCAAATGGACAGCATTTGCAGACGACAATATGAAAGTGGCTGGTCTTATGAGATTTGATTGTGAAAGAGTAGAAAACATTGTTGGAGAAAGGAGAAATGCTGTTTACCAGTATTTTCTCATTTTGCACACAGATTTCAAAGGCCTTCTTCCTGAGGGTCATTAAAACTCAGTATCGTGTAGTAAAGAGTTAACCCAATAAGGCTTAACAAAAAAATATCTGTGTTTAGGGTTTCGGTCCGAGATGCTGTAGGTAGGGATTTTTTTTCCCAGAAACTTTTTCACGTGGACCATGTACAAAATCACACCGACATATTTTCTTTTTCAATCGTAGAGTAAAAAGTTTTGGGTCAGCAGCATTTTCTAGATAAGGTAGGGAAACCCTTAAGACAGATATTTTTTGGTAGGCCTAAGGAAGATACAATGTTTTCATTACTAAAACCAATTACATATCTGTACATCTGATGCATACTCACAAGGAGTGGTCAGTGTCCACTGTCTAAAAAAATAGTCTACCAGTGGCATGTAGATGGATGACATTTCTTCTTGTATGCTCGTTAAGCATGAATTTCAAAGTGTCAATTATAACTATGGAGAAATAGAGTTTATTCATCTATTAAAAGGGTCTATATATATTTTATGTATTTAACAGTCTGATGATTTATCAGTTATTTGAATTGAAAATAGTTTAACTCTTTACCAAACGACAAAATTTCAGACTAGTCCAAATTCAAAGAATTTGCAGATGACAAACTAAATTGACTCAAAAATTTAAACTTGTTTTGGGAAGGGTAGAAAACATTGTGGGAAAAGGAGAAAATTCTGGTTACCAGCATTTTCTCCTTTTTCCACAATGTTTTCAAAAGCCTTCCCTTTCAGGGTCGTTAAAAGTCGGGATTGTGTGGTAAAGAGTTTTAACTCTTTACCAAATGACAAAAAATTTTAGACCTGTCAGAATTGAAAGAAATGACAAAATTTTAGACCTGTCAGAATTGAAAGCATGTGCTGAAATGTGACTCGGAGAATTAATTTTTGGAATATTAGAAAACATGTGAAAAGGGGAAAATGCTGGTTACCAGCATTTTCTCCTTTATCCACAATGTTTTCCAAAGTCTTTTTACTTACAGGTCTTTAAAACTCTTGATCGCTTTGTAAAAGGTTAGCATTTAGCATACTAGAGGCCCATTTTAGAAGCTATTGGAGACAGTTTAGGAGTCAGATCATACTTAACGAAACATACAGGCTGGTTTTAGATTTGTGTCATTTTATTGGTGCTGTATTATTACTGATAGAGAAACTTGGAATTTATAATATTGGTGTTGTTTTTGCAGACTGGAAAAAATATAAGCCGTTTCAGCTTAATCCTTAGGGTGCTGAATAAACCCAACTAACATTTCCATTGGATGAAATAGAGCGTGATAAGAGCAATGTCAAGGTCGCAACTGTCCAGAATGTCTCAGCGAAGCGGACAGTATAGATCAAAGGTAAGGCTGCATGTTTTGTGCAGCCTGATCTTGATCTATACTGACCGCAAAGGCAACTATCGTTTTGAAGGGGCTTTACAGGTTAATAACAGTTAAAGGGGTAGCCAGTATACTTCGTCCTTCACTTAGAGAAAGAAGTTCATGGTTGTCTATAATGTTTTGTTGCAAGTTTGGCAGTTGATGTTTTTTTTGTGATTCTGGATGTT
Source organism: Hippopus hippopus (assembly GCA_946811185.2). Taxonomy (NCBI): domain Eukaryota; kingdom Metazoa; phylum Mollusca; class Bivalvia; order Cardiida; family Cardiidae; genus Hippopus; species Hippopus hippopus. The sequence goes on along the minus strand of OX328111.1, from coordinate 23,752,259 downwards.
CAGATTCTGATCTTTCGCTGTTTTGGTTATTATGAAAGATTAATGTGTGAGGAATTCCCAGTGATAGTTTAGTACGTGAATGCATCTTGTACAGCTCAACATACAGAGAGCAAGTAAATAACATTTGAGCCATACTCTGTGAAAAGGGGGCTTAATGCATCCGCACAGGCTGACATGAGTCCAAACTTTTTGCCTTTGGTCTATTTTCTGCATGTCCAAGGACCATTCTGCCTCATAATTAAGTTGGTCATCAGACAAAATGGATTTTATGGATCCATAACTATGTGATCACTTACTTGGTATATTGCATAACGGAGATGCATTTAGCCTCCTTTAGCCAGAGAATGGTTTATTTACATTTTAAAGGCCCAATAGGGTCAAAAAGTAGGGCACTCAGGGCCAAACCATAGAAAAACCTTGTGTGCAGTCTAGAGGCCACATTTTCAGCCTAATACTCATGAAACTTGGTCAGAATATAAACTTTGTCTTGTTGATATCTTGGACAAACTTGAAATTAGGTCATGTCTTGTCAAAAAGTAGGTCACTTACACTCATGTGTTGTACATCATTAAATTAGGATCTCTTCAGTTTTATTAACCATCGATGACTTTACTCAGATGAGTGCTTTTAGGCCATCTTCATAAATAACTTACAATACAGATCTAAGATCCACCTTCGATGTTTTTACTGAGTGATTTTGATCTACATTGGCAGCTAGAGCAACTAAAAACTATGGGGAAGTGCTTTCTGGTATAATGTTTTGATATTTGTCACAAGCAGTTCTATTGGATTATGCAAGAAAATGTTTTTACTGAAGGAGTTTGTGTAAATTGTATGATTTGTTAATCATTAGTTATAGCCACTTTGTAGGTGTTGGTGCATTCCAATTTGTCAACTTGTTCAGTGATTAGGTATTTTTGTATAAATCAGGCTTTGTAATGGTCACAGCTGCTGTGTAATATATTGGTATGCTCTTTGATGTGTAATTGTTAGGATGCAGATGTTTAGAATGGAATGCAGTTATCTGAACACAACTAATTCCAATGTAGGAATATTCCAAGTATTGTTTTATGATAGCACCTTTTTCGGCGTAGCTGTATGATCTCACTTTTGACCTACTTTCAGTACTAGGAGGAAATGAAAGGTTACACATTTTATGACTGGCCAAATATAGGTAAACTGCGCAAAAAAATAAAGGTCACAGTAGAAATTTACCGACATTGGATAAAAGTGTTCATGACTAGAAAATCACGTAATGATCACACTTACCGGTGTAAAGATGTACTTTTTGGCCATGCAGATGTTAAACTCTAGCTAAACATCTATAATCTAAATCATGGATAAACTAATAGCAATGAGTATTGGCGAGTTTTCTATTTTGGTTAGTGTGAGAGATTTGGTACCCATTTTTCCTCGCGTAAAGCCGAACACGAATTGCAATGGCAGGCTACCGCTCTATTGTCTTACACGAAAACGGGTTGTGAAACAACCGATTTTGTTTCTTGTCGCAGTGAAAAAAGATGTTATGTCTTGAATTTGGTAATTTAATTCGAAACGTGAATAACTATGCCTACCTGGGGGAACAATCGATTTTATTGCGTTGTTAGCAAAGAAACTGGGTTTCTACTAAATTACTCTTAATAAAAGTAGGTGGGTGTGGTCAAGCATTGAGTGGGATGATAAAATCCCGCCTTCTGATAACGACAAATAGTCGATGTTTGAAAGGTGCTTCATTTTTGTACAAAAACATACAAATCTACTTTGTTTTTAGCTCACCTGAGCACAAAGTGCTCATGGTGAGCTTTTTCAATCGTGCTCTGTCCGGCGTCCATCGTGCGTCGTCCGTCGTCAACTTTTACTTTGTGTACGCTCTAGAGGCCACATTTTCAGTCCGATACTCATGAAACCTGGTCAGAATGTTTGTCTTGTTAATATCTTGGACGAGTTCGAAAATGGGTCATGTCGAGTCTAAAACTAGGTTACCGGGTCAAATCTTAGCAAAACCTTGTGTACACTCTAGAGGCCACATTTTCAGTCCAAAACTCTTGAAAAGTTGTCAGAATGTTTGTCTTGATGGTATCTCGGATGAGTTCGAAAATGGGTCATGTCAGGTCAAAAATTAGGTCACTAGGGCAAATCTTAGAAAAACCCTTTGTATGCTCTAGAGGCCATATTTTTAGTCCAAAACTCTTGAAAGTTGGTCAGAATGTTTGTCTTGATAATATCGTGGAAGAGTACGAAAATGGGTCATGTCGGGTCAAAAACTAGGTCACTAGGGCAAATCTTAGAAAAACCATGTGTACGCTCTAGAGGCCATATTTTCAGTCCAAAACTCTTGAAAGTTAGTCAGAATGTTTGTCTTGATGATATCTTAGATGAATTCCAAAATGGGTCATGTAGGTTGACTTTTAAGCCAATATTTGAATAATATTTCTCCTTTTCTTTCAAATTATTAATTCCACACAATGGCTTCCTTGACAAATACCACTTCAGTGTTCTCAATGCTTTGATTATACTTGTGATGGTTAGTGAAGGGGCCAGATTAGAATGATGGGTGTAAATGAGACCCATGCTATGATATAATCTGCTTTTGAAGACTGAGGATAAATGAATTAACAGTGTGAAATTGTGATAAAAGCTGTTTTACCCTTTACCACACAATCCCGACCTTTAACAACCCTGAGAAAGAAGCTTTTTGAAAACATTGTGGGAAAAGGAGAAAATGCTGGTAACCAGCATTTTCTCCTTTTCCCACAATGTTTTCTACCCTTCTCAAAACAAGTTTCAGTTTTTGAGTCACATTTATTTTGTCGTCTGCAAATGCTTTCAATTTGGACTAGTCTAAAATTTTGTCGTTTTGTAAAGAGTTAACTTTACCGAACAATCTTTAGTTCTTACAATCCTGTGGAAGAGGGCTTTTGAAAACATTGTGAGGAAGGGAGAAAATGCTGGTAACCAGCAATTTCTCCTTTTCTCACAATGTTTAATATCCTTTCAAAGACAAATCCCATAATTTTAGCCATGTTTAATTTGTCATCTGCAACAATAACTTCTTTCAATATGGACCTTTCAATATGGACCAGTCTAAAATTTTATGCCTTAAAGTAAAGACTTAACTGTGTGATGGTGGAATAAATTGGGAGAAATTACAGTCAGTCAGTACAACTTTTAAGATGTAAATAAACTGAAAACTTGGGGTTCTTGGTTTTTGCTAAAAAACTACAAAATGTCAGACAGTCAATGTAGATACACGATTAGATTACATGTTCGTTGCAATCCGATCTTGATTTTCAGTTGTAAAAAAAAGGGTCTGAGGTCTTGCCCCATGTCAGCATGCTGAGAGATTAAATATTTTTGTTTTGAGAAATGCAACATTCTATCTGATGAAACCAAGACCACTGCCTCATACGCTCATATTTTGACAATATTCCACAACATTTTCAAAATATGGTGGCAAATAGATAAATAGCTTTAGATGATAAATGTCTACATTTGTCACAACGTTTTCTAATTGGTTTAGAATCTTCCTTGCAGAAATCTTATTGGTTTTGAGTAGTTCTGTTTGTTAGATTAAGATGATGGACTTCAAACTTTGTTCATGGATAGACGATGGTTTGAATCTAGTTTAGCTTCTAAAACAAATTTGTAGACTTTTGTTAAAATCACCATTCTTGAAATGGGATTTCAACTTTAATGAAATACATGTGAAACATTGTGGCAAAAGAAGAAATTCCTTGTTTCAACTTAATTTTCCTTTTGTCTCTTTTTTTAAAAATTGGTCCACTGCAAAGCGAAAGAAAATGTTTGCAGGAGGTATTTTGTGAACCCTTTACCAAACAATCCCATATTTCCACAAACCTGAAAAAGAAAAGACTTGAAAACATTGTGGGAAAAGGAGAAAATGCTGGTAACCAGCATTTTCTCCTTTTCCCACAAAGTTTTCTACCATTTCATAGAAAAATCCCTTCAGTTGAGCCACATTTATTTGCTTGTCTGCAAATGCTTTCAGTTCGGACTGAAGTCAAAAAATTTTGTCACTCTGTTGAAGAGTCAAATTCCTATTGGGAGTTTATCGGATGTTTTATAACAAATAAACACGAACAATAGATCTTTCACGCAGCTCAGGCCATATTTGTGATATAAATAAAGTGTAGGACATTGTTTAAGTGGATTGGATGATAATGATCAATATAAGTATAAACTGGATTATATTAATTACGTAACAACATGTTGTGCGGAAGCAGATCCAAGAAAGGCAAAAGTGAGGATCAGTACACCTTAACAGGTCAGTTAGTCTTGCAAAAGTACAAAATAAGACATGATAAATCCCTTACCAAATTATCCAGTGTTTTATGTAAAGCTTTTGAAACAGTAATGTTTCCTGTGATTGATTGTATAGTGTTTTACTCTGTTTTCAACATTATTTCAGTTATATCAAGGCAGCCAGTGCGCCTGTCCATGCTTTCCTGGAGTTTCTTTTACCAGTTCTGGGCACAATATTCTTTCCAAGCCACTGCCTGCTTTCCCACGTAACCATGGTCAAAACAATGGTAAGCAGAGAGAGAGGAATGAATCCTGTGGCAGTGACTATCCTCAGGAATCGAACCAGCGAACCCCTGTTATGTTTCCTAATTGAAAATGAACTCTGTGATGGACAATCTATCAGCCAAGTTGAACTGAATCAGTGTGAATGAATTAAAGACCTAGCATTGTCCTAATTACTTAGCAAAGCAAGGTCTTTTACACCTATCTATATCTACATAATTGATATAAATACACTTTCCATCACATTTTACAGTTTTGTTCACATAAAACAAGCTGGTAAGAACTAAAAGAAAAGAAACTATGTTGAAAAGTAGTGCCCCGAAATAGAAGCAAGTAACATTTAATGTGCAAAACAAGCAGTTGGAGGTTAAACTGAAAGAAATGCTGAATAGACAACATTTTCTCACAGTGTGATCGCTTCACCATTGGCTTAAACAACACCTAGACTTCATTTCTCAGAAAATGGTTTTAGCTAACTTATCTCTTCTCTAACACACACACACACACACACACACACACACACACACCCACCCCCCCCCCAACTTTTTTTTTGGAAAATCTAACATTGGTCTGGAGGTTGGAGAATTTACGGTACATAATCTTCTCGAAGATAAAGTTCCATGGTCACATAATGCTTGTTTGCAAAAATACTTTATGGGATTATGATTAGATTCCAAATTTTTTGCTATTGCATAATAATAACTGACCACCTAATGACAAAATCACCATCACAAGGGTGGATTCTCGTACAATATTTGATTGGCTGAGTGTCATAATCAAGATCAGACAAACAGAACTTTGCTACAGATTTGATCTTTCACCGTTTGCGAAAGTTTGTGTTTTTTCCAAAACATTCTCGAATATCTCTAATATTCTATACTGTGCCTGACAACTAAACAGTCATTATTCACTATAATTTGAGACAACAGACACAAAATGTTGACATATAGTAGACCAGCTTGACAGTTTTACTTGTATCAAATAGGAAAATAATGATTGTTTATGATGCTTATTGTCATTGGTGTAAAAACAGTTTATAGAGAGGGTAAAAATGGTGTTTGAGTCATTTTTTTCTGTGCATTTATTTATTCTCATTGTTTTTGTCATGATATTTTGAAAGAATTTTATTCATTAAGAGGAATGCATTATGTTTAGCCATCACCATACAAAGATTAAGATTTTAATGCTTTTGCTTGGGGTAATTTTGGAAACATTGTGATGAAAGCAGCAATAAATTATTGTATTTTAGAGAGATGATGGCTCCATTTGCATCAATGTACTGCTTAACTTTTGTTCTCCTCTGTGCTAGTTTTACCAGGTTTTGAAGACTCAAGGGAAAAAAGTTTTCTAAATCATTGTTGGAAACACAGGATATCTGAAACAAAAAAAAATTGTCTTTCAAAGGGTAGAAAACATTGTGGGTAGAGGAGAAAATGCTATTTACCAGAATTTTCTCCTTTGCTACAATGTTTTCAGAAAGATTCTTCCTCAGGGTCGTTAAATCAAGGGATTGTATAGTAGAGGATTAACAGTTAACTCATTATCTTCGAAACGAAATTTAATGTATCTGCAAAAAGAACCAACCAAGATCAGCCAGCACAGTTAACACAGGCTTACATGAATCGAAACTTTTTGCTATTGGTCAGTTTTCTGCATATCCATGGACCATTTTACCACAGGATTCAGCTGGTTGTTGAACAAAATGGAATTTAAGGATCCATTACTTATGATTTGATTGGTATCATGCATCATGGAGATGCATTAACCCTTTACCACACAGTCCCGACTTTTAACGACCCTGAGAAAGAAGCCTTTTGAAAACATTGTGGGAAAAGGAGAAAATTCTGGTAACCAGCATTTTTGCCTTTTCCCACAATGTTTTCTACCTTTCCCAAAACAAATTTTGATTTTTTAGCCACATTTATTTTGTCGTCTGCAAATGCTTTCAATTTGGACAAATTTGAAATTCTGTCGTTTGGTAAAGGGTTAAACCCCTCTTTTACCAGAGCACCACTCAGGTTCAAGAGATGATTTTTAAAACATCTGTAAAATAAAGAGTTTATTTCATCAGCTTGTGGTTAATATGGGGAAATATTTGCCGAAAAAGGGAAAGGTATGCGAAAATAACGAGTGCCGTAAAGCACGAGTTATTTTCGCGGACCTTTCCCTTTTGAGGCAAATATTTCCCCATATTAACCACAAGCTGATGAAATAAATTATATATTTCCTCTGATTATTTTGTCAATGAATGCCACTTTTAAAACTTAAAAACTTAAAAAACTTAAAAAAGTAGTTCCAGATTTTCGGCAGGAGGAAAATATTCACTGTGACAGGGAAATAATTCCCCCCAGCTTAAATTACGACATTTCTTTACCCATAACATTTCTAAAAATAGACACATGAAATATAATATAGATCTATACTCAACATTTTGCAAGGTGTAATGCATTAATACATTGTTAAAAACACTGTTACAAAAGGAGAACTTGACCATAATGTGCAGTTTCCTTTTTTTTTTACCACTGTGTTTCCAAAAGTGTTATGCCACATGGGGATAGAAAGTCTTCTGTAGTAATAAAGTGAGTCAGATGGCACCATCCATATCAAGTCTTCAGTTTGAGTTGATATTTTCGGTACTATTGTAGGGCTCGTAACCTTGAGGCCCTGGGTTTGGACATCACTAGAAGCTTTGGGTTTTTCCAGAGTGTCCCTAGGCAAGGCACTTAAGAGCTCAAGCCTAGCACTGGTGAAACCCACAACATACATGAATATGTGAGCTACCACCATGATATAACTAAAATAATGTTGTAGACTGTGTAAAACACCATTCAATCAATCAATCAATTAAACAATTTATATTGCAGGTGCTACTTTGGACGAGGCCACAATGGGAACAGTGCGAGATCTGCACGACTTCCTTATTGAAGCGGAGTTGGAACATTACTACAATGCATTTAAAAATGAACTGAAGATCGCAAGTGTACCACAATTGAAGTATGTGGCGGAGGAGGATCTGGTGGATGTGGGGATGACAAAGCCTGAGATGAGGCGGCTCAAAAAATTCTACAAGAAAGAATGTCCTCAGGGCAAACTAGAAAAATTCAAAAGGGTAGGCATTTGTTAACCATAATTATGATCTCATTTTTCTCAACCAAGAGGAATACTACTTTTTAAAAGGAATTGTGGGTTAACTCTTTACCACACAATCCCGGGTTTTAAGGACCCTGTGGAAAAAGCCTTTTGAAAACCTTGTGTGAAAAGAAGAAAATGCTGGTAAACAGCATTTTTCTCCTTTCCCGACAAGGTTTTCTACACTTTCACGGACAATAACCATCATTTCAGCTAAGTTTTATGTGTCATCTGCAAATGCTTTCAATTTCGAAAAGTCCAAAATTTTGTCACTTGGTAAAGAGTTAAGGTGACCAGAATTTTCTTTATTTTCCACAATGTTTTGTAGTCTTTTAAAGACAAATTTCGGTATTTGATCCATTCTCCAATGTAGAAAAATTGTGAATTTTGATGCTTGCTACAGCATGTGTGGGCCTACTTGTCATCAAATGGATTAATGGAAAATGAGGTAAAAAAGATTTTTTAAAAGGAAATTGGAAGAAAAATTCTAAACTAAGCCTTACATTTTGGGGGTCATGATGAAAATCCTATAGATTTACCTGCACTACAACATCCATATAATTATTTTTTTGGATATGATAAATGGATGGGGTTTAATCTTTTCGGAACAAAAAATAATTTGATCAAATTGATTACGTGAATCTAGCCACACTGATAATGACGTCACAGGAGCGCCATTAAAGAGATTTCATCGTCTGAATTTTCAAGGGGAGCACCTTTTCATAACAGGTATTTCATCCAAAGTTTTTGTGTTTTGTTGGTTTTAGCAACATTTTTGGGTAGAAAAAGGATTTTCTTCTTTACTCTTAACAAATTTGTACTGCTGTTATTGTAATAAGTGACTGATGAGTTGTTAAGGAGAATGCATACCCAGACCATGTGTATGTTTTGTTAATTATTAAAGTAACTTACAATAGTATTCCAGTCATGTCACTGAGATGACTGACTGTCCTATGCCTCTCCTAGGTTACACCATACTAGGCTTGGGTTCTGCAGTTTTTTGCCTATGGACATTTCCTGTGTCCAATGTTGCCAAAGGGAGGGGGGTTGGGCTTGAACCAGGATTTCAGGATTACACCTTCTGAGCCATGTAGGACCAGGCTTTTGTTAAGTGTGTAATTGCCTCACAGGAGCAATGGAAAATATCATTTGTGAATATGGTAAACACTGTTGAAAAAGGTGAAACTATTGGTAACAAACAGTTTCATCCTTTTTACACATTTTTTTTCTTTATTAGCTTTTATATTGTAGGCAAAAAAAGAGGTCATATTTGTACAGCAATAAGTTAAGTCTGGAAGTTTATGGTTGTATGGTGCTTAAAACTGGGTAACCCCCAGAGCTCCTGATAAGGGGGAGTGATGGTATTATAAATCCATTTATTTCTCTTTAAGACCCTATGTTGTGGGTACTCATTAGAATCGTCTCAATGAGACGATTCTTATGAGTATCCATAACATAGAGTTAGATGGAGAATAAGTAATATTTTTAATTTTAAAATCAAAATTACCCCCTTTATCTGGAGCTCTTTAACCCTTTCCCAAACAATAAAATTTCAGACTTGTCCAAATGAATAAAAGCACTTCCAGATGACAGATTAAATGTGGCTCAAAGATTGAAATTTGTTTTTGAAAAAGTAGAAAAGTGTGGAAAAAAGAAGAAAATGTTGGTTACCAGTTTTTTTTTTGTTGTTGTTTTCCAGAGTCTTTTCAAAAGTCGTCTTCTTTCAGGTCGTTAAAACTCAGGATTGTGTGATGAAGGGTTAAAACAAGATATGAGATCACTACCATAATTTTTGTCAAGATGTTTACTACACTAGTAATAATATTCAATTTGCTTCAATTTAGTTTAATAAGGAATGCGAACACAAATTCTTGACCTAGATTTGAACTTGAGCTTGAGACAGAGTAGAGCCCAAACAATGTAAAGTTGTGTTGAAGAAACATTGCTGTTGTAATCACTTACAGAACTCCAGATAAGAGGGAGTGATGGTATTCTAAATCCATTATCTTTCTTCCAAACCCCATGTTTTGGGTACACATTAGAATCATCTCAATGAAATGATTCTAATGAGTGCCCATAATACAGGGTTTAGTGGAGAATAAAAAATATTTTCAGTTTTGAAATCAAAATCACTCCCTCTGTCTGGAACTCAGTACTGAAGCTGCAGCATTCTATGTAATTTTTATCCTGTTCCCACCCCCTGCCATATATACTTAAATATTGATTGTTGAAAACAGAGTTAAACACCATACAATCAAATAATCGATCAATCAGTCCCTTTTCCCACAATATTTTCCAAAGCTTCAAGATCATTGAAACATTGGATTTTGTGGTTAGGGCTTAACTCATACCACACAACAAAATTTAAGTAAATGCCAGAATGGATAGTGTGGTCAACAAGCTCAGGGCCTTTATTCACCAACGATTCCTAAGAATATTTTTTGTCGTATTCTCCAGGTTTTTCTAAATTTGAAAGTAACACAACTTCTGATTGGCTAAACCAAGATGGTTTGGCCAATCAGAAGTTGTGTTACTTTCAAATCTAGAAAATTCTTGAAAATTAGGCAAAGATTTTTTTTTTTAAATGGTTGGTGAATACAGACCCAGGTTTAAACTGCAACCTGAGTTTTACAAGCTGTCTGCAGGCTCCCAAATGGATCAACACAGATTTAGTTAGATTCAGGCTAGATTAAATTTTTTTTATAGAAGACAAGGATGATTAAGTTGCAAGGAATCTACTGCCTCACAATACAAACTTCTGAAATTGGAAAAGAAAAAAAAAATATATTCATTATTAGCTCTTAACCCTTTACCACACAATCCCGACTTTTAACGACCCTGAGAAAAAAGCCTATTGAAAATATTGTGGGAAAAAGGAGAAAATGCTGGTAACCAGCATTTTCTCCTTTTTTTAACTTTACTGGCCAAAGGCCAGCGGGCTAATGTCATGGCCCCTTGTCCCTGTGTGTGTCCGTCCGTCCGTCTGTGCGTTAACTTTTTTTTAAAAACATCTTCTTCTCTGAAACTACCCCGCCAATTTTGATGAAACTTCACAGAAATGATCCTGCCATGGTCCTCTTCAGAATTTCTTGAAAGAATTTAATTCCTTCAAAAATTCTGGTTGCCATGGCAACAAAACTTAAAAATATTGGAAATCTTTGAAAATCTTCTTGTCTGAAACCATAAGGCCTAAGGCTACCAAATTTGGCATGTAGCTTTATCTAGTAGACCTCTATCAAGTTTCTTCAAATTATAGCCCTGGGGTCAAATTTGACCCCGCCCTAGGGGTCACAAGTTTTACATAGGCTTATATAGAGAAAACTTTAGAAATCGCCCTGTACCTAGCCATAAGGCCTAGGGTTACCAAATTTTGCATGTGGCTTTAATCTAGTGGGCCTCTACCAAGAGTGCCCAACTTATAGCCCTGGGGTCAAAATTGGCCCTGCCCCAGGGGTCACAATTTTTATATAGGCTTATATAGACAAAACTTCAGAAATCTCCCTGTTTTCAGTCATATGGCCTAGGGTTATCAAATTTTGCATGTGGCTTTATCTAGTGGGCCTCTACCAAGAGTGCCCAACTTATAGCCCCGAGGTCAAATTTGACCCCACCCCGGGGGGAGTCACAAGTTTTACATAGGCTTATATAGATAAAACTTTAGAAATCTCCCTGCACCTAGCCATAAGGCCTAGTGCTACCAAATTTTGCATGTGGCTTTATCTAGTGGGCCTCTACCAAGAGTGCCCAACTTATAGCCCTGGGGTTAAAATTGGCCCCTCCCCAGGGGTCACAATTTTTATATGGGCTTATATAGACAAAACTTTAGAAGTCTCCCTGTTCTCAGTCATATGGCCTAGGGTTACCAAATTTTGCATGTGGCTTTATCTAGTGGACCTCTACCAAGAGTACCCAAATTATAGCCCTAGGATCGAATTTGACCCCACCCCAGGGGTCAGAAGTTTTACATGGGCTTATGTATTGAAATCTTTAGAAATCTTCTTGTTACTTACCATAAGAACTTGGGCTACTAATTTTAGTACTATCTCAGGGGTCTTATGTTCAAAACCAATTGGCCAAGTATTGTAATGTTTGGCATGTAGGGATTTTACGTATTAGCCAGTGGAGCAATACAGGGCCATTGTGGCCCTCTTGTTTCACAATGTTTTCTACCCTTTCAAAAACAAATTTCAACTTTACAGTCGCATTTATTTTGTTGTCTGCTAATGCTTTCAATTTCGACTAGTCTAAAATTTTGTCGTTTGGTAAAGAGTTAAGGCCCCATGCCCTCTTTGATGAAAAAAATTGGGCAAAGAAATGAAAGGAAGCCATTGCATAGGTAGATAACAGATTCAGATAAGATACCAGCTTTAATTAATCTTTTACCATACAATCCCGAGTTTTAACAACCCTAAAATAGGAGGCTTTGGAAAACATTGTGCAAAAGGGGGAAAATGCTGGTATCCAGAATTTTCTCCTATTCTCACAATGTTTTCTACCCCATCAAAGACAGGTATCATTATTTGAGCTACAAATAATTTGTGGTCTGCAAATGCTTTCAATTTGATTGAGCCCAAAATTGTACTTTTGTAAAGAGATAATAGGATAATTACTGAATTTACAGAATACTGGAAAACTCACTTTATGCATATTTTGAGGCAAGAGCTGTAGAAAATATGGTAAGGAGGTGTGAGGTAAATTTTCATACAGAAGAATTTTCTTAAGATGAAAATAAAATGCACACAAAAAAATATGTTTACCCAGAACTATTTCCATGGCTCGTTCAATACTGCCTGTTGACACCACTTTTGATACTTTGTTTACTTCCTGCTACGCCCATACATCTCTTCTCTGTCTCTTCTATTTTTGGCATGGACTTTTTTTACGACGTAACCTCATTTAAAAAAAAGTACCTTATCAGTTTTTTATTACTGATTTTTAGCTCCACTGGCCAAAGGCCAGCTGGCTTATGTCATGGCCTGGTGTCCGTCATGCGTCTGTGCGTCCGTTCGTCCGTCCGTCCGTGCGTCCGTTAACTTTTTTTTTTTCAAACTTCTTCTCTGAAACTACCCATCCAAATTTGATGAAACTTCACAGAAATGATCCTGCCATGGTCCTCTTTAGAATTTCTTGAAAGAATTTGATTCCTTCAAAAACTCTGGTTGCCATGGCAACAAAACTAGAAAATATTGAACATCTTTGAAAAACTTCTTGTCTGCCTCAGGGATCACAAGTTTAACATGGGCTTTATATAGTGACTGTAATTTAAAATAGTAATCAAGGGAAGTAACTCCTGTTATACAAGATAGTTTGTTACTATTTATCTCCCTTGATTATCAAACTGCAGTTATACATTATTGGAGTTTGGTGTTCAAGTTTTTTGGAGAGGTAATGTTTTGTTTTAAGGGAGAGTGATTTATTTTGATGCTAATAGTTATGCTCACATGAATGGAATGTTTAATTTAAAGTAAGGTTTCTATCACTCAAATTTTTTCAGAACTTTACCTTTCATGCTAATGAATAAACCTGCTTGTATTCACAAACATTATTTTTGCATTTAAAAAGATATGACTGTTTTTGTTTGGCGGGCGGGGTGGAGGTTATGTTTTCAAATTAAGTTTATTACCATACAGACTTTTTATGCTGTATGTTTTTGTCAATGGCAATTAAGCGCATGATACATTAATTTTAATCTTTAAGAAATGACAAATTTTTTTTACTGTACCAAGTTTAAAGCCATTGCAAAAAGACAAAGTGAATGTAGCTTAAATGACTATTTCTGTCTTAGATAGGCTAGGAAACGTTGTGGGAAAAGGAGAAAATACTGGCTCACAACATGTTGTCCTTTTCTCACGATGTTTTTGAAAGCCTTCTCTTTCAGGGTCATTAACACTTCGATTTGTGTGCTAATGCTTAAAGAGCCAGTGGAGCGATACAGGGCCATCATGGCCCTCTTGTTTCATTTTTTTTTTCCCAATTAATGTTGATGATATTTTACCCTCTTGAAGAAAAGGGGGGGGGAGGGAAGAGAGAAAAAAAAAGATGAGGACATGGGGCTTTAACTCAAGGCGTGATGAGGATAAAACAAGGGATACAGAACAGATTAGGTGCAGGCTGCACAGAAAGCGCAAGCTGCACAGAATGTGTACTCTGAGCTCTGACCTACTTTCTCTAATACTTGATGAGATACAGTGTAAAACAGCCTGAAAATTTGCTAAAAAAATTGGTTTTGTTTACCAAAGCTGTCTAAGTGTTAGCTTTATACTAAACAACCATATATTTAGGCTCATCCATTATTGAAAGCATTTTGCCTCCTAAAAATCTGACTATAAAGGGTGCCTGTCCGAGTAGCTCAGTGGTTAGCCTATCTGACTCGTGTCCTGGTTGCGGGTTCCATACCCAGTTGGGGCAAACTTTTATTTCTTGGGATTTATCACCTCTCACCTCTGATGCATGTGAGAAAAGTAGTCAGTGACTTGGAAAGAAAGTTGTGTCAGTCTTGGTGTGAGAAAGCCAGCAAACATGTGCATTGGTGACCACCATGATATGATCTAAGCGATTAAAACTGCGTTAAACTCCAATACAATCAATCTATTTTTATGAAGGGTGTTAGAAAGATAGAACTGTTTGGTATAGTGTTATACTCCATCAATGGAATGGGTTTCCTTCTGTAACGGAAATAGTTGTAGATAGAGTTACAGCCAGTTTGTCTGAAACTTGCAGTCAAAATCCTTAATACTATTGAGCCATGCTTTGTGAAAAGGGGGCCCGTGCATCTGCAAAAAGTATCAACTGATGTCAGCCTGTGCAGTACCCACAGGCTGACATGGGTGAAAACTTTTTGCTATTGATCAATTTTCTGCATGTCAAGGAGCCAGTTTACCTCATGATCTAGTAGGTTGTTTGACTAAATGGCTTTTATGGATCCATGATTATGTGATGATTTTACTTTGTACAATACATCATGGAGATGTGTTAACCCTTTACCACACAATAACGAGTTTTAACGACCCTGATAAAATAGGCTTTTGAAAAACATAGTGGGAAAAGGAGAAAATGCTGGTAACCAGCATTCTCTCCTTTTCCCGCAATGTTTTCTACCCTATCAAACACTGATATCATCATTTTAGCAACATTGAATTTGTCTTCTGCAAATTCTTTAAATTTGGTTCAGTCCAAAAATTTGTCGTTTGGGAAAGAGTTAAACACCCTTTTGCCAGAGCATAGCTCTATTATTATTGGCACCTGGCCGGGTAGCTCAGTGGTTAGCGTATCTGACTTATGACCTGTTGGTTGTGAGTTTGATACCTGGTTGAAGCAAACTATCTTTGCGGTGATTTTTCGCCTCCAACCTCTGATGCATGTGAGAAAAGTAGTCAGTGGTTTGGAAAGGAAGTTCTGTCAGTACTACGAAGTGTGAGAAAGCCAGGAAACACATGCGTAGGTGCAGTGAGCATGTGATTATGACCTAACCAGCGTTAAACTCCCAATACAATCATTCAGTATTATTATTGGTATGCAAACTCCCAATACAATCATTCAGTATTATTATTGGCATACCATTCTTATGGACCACCACAAAGATAGATGTATGTCTTTTTGAGTGAACAGGATGTAGGAAGAGGAATTACTCCTCCTTGTTGTACAGCAGTGTTTATTCTAGGACGCGCGATTGTGGGATTCACCCCAGTTTTTTAGCTCCACTGGCCGAAGGCCAGAGAGCTATTGTCATGGCGTTGTGTCTGTCGTACGTGCGTCCGTCCGTTCGTGCGTGCGTCCGTAAACTTTTTCTTTAAAAAACTTCTCCTCAGAAACTATTGACTGGATTTTTACCAAATTTCACAGGAATGTTCCTTTGGTGGTCCTCTTTCAAATTCCTTCAAATAATTGTGTTCCATGAAGAATTCTGGTTGCCATGGCAACCAAAGTAAAAAACCTTTAAAAATCTTCTCCTCCCAAACCGCTATTTGGATAGCATTATTATTTTGCAGGAATGTTCCTTAGATACAGGTTTACAGAATTCCTTAAAAAAAAAAAGATCTGTCAAAAAACATGGCTTTTATGGGAGACTCATTTTCCTTTTATGGTATAAAGTAAAATCTTTGAAAAATTTCTTCTCTAAAACTATTCATTGGATTTCATTGTTGTTTTGCAGGTAAGTTCCTATGGTGGTTGTCTACCAAATTGTTTCTTCAGTGAGCTAAAATGCAGGATTGAATGATAATTGTTAAAAACTTCCTTTCGCCATTATAGAAATATCAGGCCTGTGGAGCGATACAGGCGCTCAAGCGCCTCTAGTTTAGATTCTGCATGAATTCAGACCCAATGTCCCATGTAAATAATAAACAATGAAAAATTCCCAAAACGTAGAATTCACACTTGCCTCACAGAAAATACTGCTGTTTTGAATAAAACAATATCATTGCCAAAGCTGTTCTGCAAGTCATCATGTTCATTAAATAATCCTCCCTTGATAGGAAGTGGTCTAAATGGCCCACTTCCAAAACAACCTCGTCCAAAACGGTCCGCTTTAAGACTACTATAATTGCAATGAATTTTATCAGAATGAATTTTGTAACTGTTTCATTTGTATCTATTTTTCAAAAATAAATTTAATTTATACGGAAGGATATTCCAGAAACTGTCTTTTGACATGTTAACTGGTCAGTAGTTCAACTGTACAGAAATGAACACGAATAAATGTCTGTTAAATGGACTATATGTTTTCTATCTGTTAGAGAATTGGCCGGGGCCCTTCCATCATTTTCTGTTTCTAGAATAGACACATGTGCAGTCTTTTATCTGAATTATCCCTGTTTTTGCCATTGATCTATGGCTTATTGGCTCAAAGGAATTGTGTTTGTAAGACGGAAATCTTTGTTAAAGTTCTCTCACTGGACATCAGAGCAGGTCACCACTGCTGTACTTTGGCAAGGCAGTACGCAGCTCCAGCTGAGTATTGGGGAAACCCAAGAAAAGCTGTAATTGATACGAGAGATCACTTTACCAAACAGCAAAATTTGAGACTTGTCCAAATTTGAAGTATTTGAAGATGAAAAATTAAATGTGGCTTTAGTTGTTTACCATGCAATCTGGAGTTTTAACGGCCCTGAAGAAGGGACCGTTTGAAAACATTGTGGGAAAAGAAGAAAATGCTGGTAACCAGCATTTTCTTCTTTTCTCACAATGTTTTCTATCATTTTGCAGACATATTTTATATTTTGATTAAATTTGATAATATGTTCTCTGCAATTGCTTTTAATTTAGACCAGCTTAAATTTTGGTAAAGGGTTAAATAATTGCATTTATCCAAAGGGAGAAAAAAACATGGTGGGAAAAGAAAAAAATGCTGGTTACCAGCATTATTGCTTTTTTTCACATAATGTTTCCAAGAGCTATTTGCCAAAACACATGGCCTAGCCTCAGTAGTTCAGTTGGTAGCGTGCAGGGCTTGAGAACAGGGGGTCTTGGGTTCAATCCCTGGCTCGGCCAGTTTCTTTTCGAGGATTGATGATAGTCATTGCGACAGTATTCATTCCTCTCCCACTGCTGACCATTGTTTCGACGATAGTTATATGGGAAAGCAGCCAGTGACTTGGAAAGAAAATTGTGCGGAGTACTGGTAAAAGAGACTCCAGGAAAGCATGGATAGGTGCACTGGCCGCTGCGATTTAACTGAAATAATGTTGAAAACGGTGTTAAACACCATACAATCCGTCAACCAAAACACAGGATTGATTGGCAAAGAGTTAAATTCTGTCGAAAGCTGTGCTGAACCTGACCGAAGCAAATTCAGCATGACAGAAGGCTACAGCATGAAGTATTTATGTGAATAAAGTGAAAGATGGCTGTTTTTATATAAATAACTCGGTTATGTAATCTAGCCTTACATAGCTGTCATATTTGATAGATAGCCTGGATAAATAATATAATGTATTGTGTTGACCCTTTGAGCACTGAGCACAACTTAACCCTTAAAACGCCTTTCATAACTATTGTTGCTCTTGCGGCCAGTGGAGATCAAGATCAGACTGCACAAAACGTGCAGTCTGATCTTTGATCTACACTGTCTGCTTTGCTAAAATACTTCAGACAAAAGGCATCCATGAAATTGCAATTATCTGGATGCTATTCTAGAATGAAAATGCCCATGGGTTTATTTGGTGCTTCAAGGGTTAATTTGACTAAATGCAAACATTGTAGACCAAGATCAGACTCCTCATTCTGTCCATCCTGGATCTTGGATCCACACCATGGGCTACTTTGAAACATATCCCAGCTAAAATTGGATTATTTCAGCTGCTTGTCATCCTATAAAGTTGATGACCTCCTCCTACGTGGAGTTAGGGTAGGGGTATGTTTTACATGCATATGGCTCTTTTTAGGATTTCTAACTTGGAGGCCCTGGTTTCAATCCTTACTCAAAGCACTGAGCTTTTGATTGAAGTGTCCCTTGACAACACTGAAAAATGCACCAGGCCAAAAGTAAACAATGCTTGTGTTTAAGTGCAGTTTGAATTTTAATCATACCATTTATAAATATGACAATTGTTATGATAATTACAACCTGTTCTTGTATGGTTGGTCAATGTACAAACAATCTTGTCTATGAACAACCCTTGGAAAAAAAACTTGAAAACATTGTAGGCAAGAGAGAAAATGCTTAGTCCGGCATTTTCTCCTTTTCCACATTGTTTTCTATTATGTCTAAGACCAATCTCTCCATTTGAGCTTGATAAATTTTGTGTCTGGTAAAGAGTTAATTAAATTGATGAGAATCTCTTCTTTCAGCTGTCTGTCATTCTCTCAATCCTGAATAATTACATTATTGTTATTTTGTCTCTGTGTTAATTCATCTAATTATTTTCTTACAGGCATTTATGGACAAAGCTAATTTAACCAGCAGTGGAAGTACCCGCACCCTAAGCCCTTCTCCCCCACACAACAGAATATCACGCCCTATCTCTTATATACGGCCCACAGGAAAACAGATTATTTCCTCAGATTCACTGGAAATCACAAAAAATCTTGGAGAGGGAGAGTTTGGGATTGTACAACAAGGATTATGGCAGACAGAGGAGGGAGAAAAGGTAATTGACTAAATGTCTGTATGGAATGCTTGATTCTAATATTTAGAGGCCGAGCCGAGTGTGCAGGACTGGCAATGAGGGGCCACTGGTTCAAATCCGAATTTCTTTGCAAATGGAGAGGGTGCACTGGCTGCCATGATACAACTATAATAATGTTAAAAATGAAATTAAATACCACACAAACATACAATACAAACACTGTTGAAGGAAATAAGCAAATACCTATTCCATCACCTCAGACCGCTTGCATGAGTTGCACAGACCATGTTTTATCATCAAGAGGTTGAAGCCTGTCGGAACTAAAGAAAATCCAATTATCAGTGCAGGAAAAGGAGTCATTTGATTTTTTTCTTTTGTGCAACAAAGACCTCATTATTGGTCTCATTTCTTTGAAACCTGCAGGGGTTGCTTCTTGCAATATGAGCACTAAAGGTTCTACAAAATTACTTTATTTTCTTTTTGTTTCAATTTATCATGTGTATTTACTATGCTGCCCTGTCTTCCGTGACTTTTATACTTTCATGTACATGAAATCCGAAACTGACATGATGGTTGGCTGCATAACCCTTTATCACACAGTAGCAAATTTTATCAACCCTGAGAAGAGTGCTCTTCTAAAAGCATGAGAAAGGGAGAAATGCCACAATTTTTTCCACCCTTTTATAGGCAAATTTCATTAGTACATGTCAATAGGGAGTTTCATGCCCTCATGGGTCACTTGTCCCAAATAGGAATAAAGGGTCACATCTTGGGATATTACATTATCAAAATTAAATATTTAATATACAAAACTCTTTTGACTCTATATTTTAGGTTCAGGTAGCCATTAAGTGCCTTAGTCGTGACAGATTGGAGAACGGTACCCAAGAGTTTCTCAAAGAAGCAGGCTTGATGCAGACCATAGACCATGAAAACATTGTGCGCATGTATGGTGTGGTGCTGGATAAGGATAATACACTGATGTTGGTAGGTACAGGTCTCCGTTTACCGCCATATTTTTCTTCCCGTTTCAAAGACATGGTTATCTCATTAGGTCTAACAGTGCAAATCTAGGATCATGCTGCAAGCTCTGAGTGTTCTGATCTTGATCTACATAATTAGCATACACATCTACAATAATTTAATTGTTCTCTACATGTACTCAGCTAACCCTTTACCATATGACAAAGTTTCAGACTAGTCTAGAATGTTACTGAAATGGTGAATTAGGTCATTGAAAGGGTGGAAAACATTGTGCTCTTGCACAATGTTTTCCACCTGTCAAAAAGGACTTGCTGGCGGCCAGCATTTTCCACAATGTTTACTACCATTTCAAACATATGCTGTATCATTTGAGCCACTTTAGTGTGTCCTCTGCACATGCCTTCAGTGTGGACATGTCTAAAATTTCGTCATCTTGTAACGAGTGGAGATCAAAAAAATAGTCATACAGGGGTTTTTATGTTAAAAATAGTTACTTTTGAGAAATTACTCCTTTTGCCTCATTGCTTTCTAAGGCAGTTTACTTAAGATTAGAAAAGTTGTCTACAGGAGGTAGAAATGTTACAGTAAAGTTTATTTATCCCCTTATTCAGGTGACAGAGTTAGCTCCAATGCGTTCTTTACTTGAAGTACTAAAGGATACAATGAACCGGGCAGACTTCCCTCTTCCTCGACTATGTGACTTTGCTCAGCAAATCTGTGATGGAATGAGTTACTTGGAAAGTAAGCGACTCATACACAGAGATCTTGCCGCTAGAAATATACTTGTGTTCAGTAAATCCAAGGTAAGTAAGGAAACTCCATGCAAATTATAGATGTACTAAGAACTAAATTAGGGGACTTCAATGAGATCTGTTATAGTGGCCATATGGCCTCTATTGAACAATATGTATAATGCCATCATATCCTGAGTTCTAAAAAAAAATGCAAGTTTGTTGCAATATACCTGGCTTTGGAAAGAAAGTTGTGTCAGTACTGGTGTGAGAAAGCCAGAAAACACATGGGTGCGTCACTGACCGCCATTATATGACCTAATAAACTGGCGTTAAACTCCAATACAAAACAAATGAAATATATCTGTATTAAGAATCACCTTCGTTAGCTGTCATGATCTTAAGTTCCAAAGAAGGCAAACTATGTTAAAATGTACCAGCACAGGCAAGCGCCCGTCTTAACCCTTTACCAAACAACAAAATTTTAGACTTGTACTTATTGAAAGCATTTGCAGAAAACAAAATAAATGGGACTCAAAATTGAAGTTCGTTTTTTGAAGGGTAGAAAACATTGTGGTAAAAGGAGAAAATGCCGGTTACCAGCATTTTCTCCTTTTCCCACAATGTTTTCAAAATCAGTCTTTCTCAAGGTCACTAAAAGTCGGGATTGTGTGGCAAAGGGTTAAACAATTACACTTTTAGTGTCTCTTGAGTGCATGCTTATTACAGGTTGGACAGTAATTCAAACTTAAAGCAACAATAAATCCCAAAAGTAAACAAAGTGGGTGTTTAAATGCATTTGAATTTATATCATACCTTTTAAAAAGTATGGAAATTATTGTGAAGATGACAATCTGTAATTGTACGGTCGGTCCAAGTGTTGGTTGCTGACAGAGAAATTAATTTCAAAACTAGGTTAAAACCTGCCAGGTAGCTGTGTCTATTGTTTACTTTTTGCCTGATTTTAAAATTATTTTTTCTGCCAGCGACTAACATACGGCATAACCACAGGATAACAGACTGTCATCTCCACAATATTTTTCATACTTTTAAATGGTATTATTTAAATTTAAATGTATTATGACACTTGCTTTGTTATTTTGGCCTTTACTGGGCCTTCAAATAGTGAAACTAATGTGTCCCTGTTTTTCACTTTATAAACCTGTGCTGTGGGTACGCACTAGAAAGCAGACAATAGGCTTTAGGAAAGATATAACTTTTTATACTCACCCGCAATGAGCTGAAAGGGGGGGGGGGATATACTGGAATTAGGTTGTTGGTCAATCTGTTTGTGGTTGCAATCTGTCTGTGTCACAATTTTTTGTCCTTTTTTCTTCCTACATATGAACCAATATGGCTTAAAATTTAATAGAAGCTTTTGAAGTATAAGAACTTATGAACCTGTAAATTTGATCAAGATTGATAAATATGAGTTATGGCCCTTTGGTTTATTATTTGATAAGGGAATTGATGGCTGAGGGGGTATTTTCAGACCCACAACAGTTTTAGTTGGAATTAGATTGATTTGGGGGTAAAAATAACCCCCTTTCATAGTCAAATCCTATCACTTAACTCTTTACCAAACGACATAATTTTAGACTAGTCCAAATTGGAAGCATTTGCAGATGACAAAATTAATGTGACTCAAAAATTGAAATTTGTTTTGGAAAGGGTAGAAAACATTGTGGGAAAAGGAGAAAATGCTGGTTACCAGCATTTTCCCCTTTTCCCACAATGTTTTCAGAAGGCTTCTTCATCTGGGTCGTAAAACCAGGGATTGTTTGGTAAAGGGTTGAAACATACGTAATTACCCACATGCAAATGCTTTCAAATCGGTCAAGGTTAAAATCTTGTCATATGGTAAAGAGTAAAATTACCTCAACTAGTACAGATTCTAATTTTATGCCTCTTATGGAAACTTCATTATCTCTACAAGCAGTTAAGTCAGTTGTTGCAATTTTTGTTCTAAAACAATCCCACTGATGATAAACCTGTAATGAGGGCCTAGAGTGTGGCATCTACCAATCCCATTCTTCTGTCTTACCCTCAAGTATGACCTATGAACAGCTGTTTTATAAAGCTTCTGGAAGAAGTACTATTTTTATCTTGCCTCCAACGTTTTACCAAGTTTTTTTCCGAGTTTTAACGACCCTGAGGAAAAATGCTTTTGAAAAAATTGTGGGAAAAAAAAGTAACAAACATTTTCTCCTTTTCCCACAATATTTATTACAGTTTCGAAGACAAAGGTTATCATTTGATCCACACTTTGTCATTTGCAAGTACAGTACTTTTGGTTTAACTTTTTACCAAACAACAAAAACTTTGGACTAGTACAAATTGAAAGCATTTGCAGATGGCAAAATAACTGTGAATCAAAAATTGAAAATTGATTTGGGTAGCTTTCTTTCTAAGGGTTGTTAAGTCGGGATTGTGTGGTAAAGAGTTATACTAGTCTAAAATTTTCTTGTTTGGTCGAGGATTTAATTATTACTGTCTTGAACCCTCTATGAAGCAACAAAAGTTTTGGCATATCCACTTCAAAAGCAATTGCAGACGGCAAAACTTTAATGAAATGTGGCAGGATTTTTCTGTGAAAGGGAAAAAAGCATTAGTGGGAAAAGGAGAAAATGCTGATTACCAGCATTTTCTCCTTTTCCCATAGTGTTTTTGAAAGCCTTCTCTGTGTGTGGTAAAGGGTTAAGCAAGTTTGAAGCAGATCCATTTTGAAAGTATCCTCGTAAAATATGGATAACTTACCTAAGAAAGTTATATATACATGCATGAGTACATATGAAAACAAAAGTAGCATAAAGAGAAGTTGCGCATGACAAGTTACTCCTTCTGCCACAATGATTAAAAAAGCAGTCTGCTATGAAAGAAATTATTTTATTCTCTAGCAGTAAAATGTTAACTCTCTACCAGATAACAAAATTTTTGACCGTTCTATAAGTATTGAAAACATTTGCAGACAAAAAATTTAATAGTGGTTCAAATGATGGAATTTGTCTATGAAAAGAGAAAATATTGTGGAAAAAGGAGAAAAATGCTGTTACCATTATTTTCTCCCTATTCTTCAATGTTTTTGAAAGGCTTCTAATGTCTTCAAGGGGATTTTTTCATAAAGGGTTATCATGTAAATCATATAGCATACATGGGGTTACATATATCCAACAGCTGTGATGTAAAAAAAAAAATTCTTATCATGTTTCAGGTCAAGATAAGTGACTTTGGTTTATCCCGAGCTCTAGGAAGAGGCAAAGATTACTATCAAAGTAACTTCAGTATAAATCTCAAACTTCCAATAGCATGGTAGGTATGGTTTAGTGATTCAAGTTTTTGTTTGACAGAGGTCTTATATTTAGGTAAAACAATGCCTAGCTTTTTAAAAAAACTGAGTAGTGTACAAAATCTCTACCCAGCCTGGTAGCAGCTCCGCAAATTTCTTTCCGAGGATTGCCGATAGCAATTATGACAGGAGTCTTTGTGACAGGACTTGTTCCTTTCTCACCAATGATCATTGTTTCGACTATGGTTACGTGGGAAAGTAGACAATGGCTTTGGAAGAACATTGTGTGAAATACTGATGAAAAAACTCTAGGAAAGCATGGATAGGCGCACTGGCAGTGGTGCTATATCTAAAATAATGTTCAAAACGGCGTTTAACACCATACAAACAATAAAATCTCAGCCCTGCCATACCACCAATCTGATCAATATACACGGTATGCCTGATAGTGGTAGATCTGGCTGTGCATTCACTCCCCATTCTAGGGCACATTCTAATTTTAATTCTGGATTTAGAAAGTAGCACCTTTCGCATTGGCCAAACTATATACATGGTTTAGTCAATCAGAAATTGCATTCCTTTGCAGTTTTGAAAATTCTTGAGAATTAGAAAATTTATGCACTTTATAAAAGCTAAGGAATTTAAACCCTGATGTAGAACTTTCTCATTGGGTGCTCTAAATAATCTGATTTCAGTTACAGATTATTGCAGTGATACAGATACAGCTAAGTAACAGTTCTTCTTGTGTAGATCATCTTTGATCTACACTGTCAGCTTTAGTGAGACATTCAGGACAAGAATTAGCCTGAAGTTGCAATTATTTGGGTCGTACTTCTTGACTGAATGTCTGTTAAGGTTTTTTTCCCACATTCTTATTTCTTGACTGTAAATGTCTGTTAGAATTTCACAGTGCTCTAAAGGTGAGCTATTTCCCAGTTTTTATGTGTTACAGGTGTGCCCCTGAGTGTATCAACTACCTGAAATTTACCTCTGCCAGTGATGTCTGGGCTTTTGGTGTGGTGCTCTGGGAACTGTTTACTTATGGGTGTCAGCCTTGGGCTGGCTTGAATGGCCAACAGGTAAGCTTTCTGAAAGTGATTTGCCTCTTTAACCCTTTTCCACATAATCCAGAGTTTTAATGACCCTGAGAAAGTAAAGTTTTTGGTAACAGCATTTTCTCCTTTTCCCTCAATGTCTTCTACTCTTTCACACACAAATTTTATCGTTCTTCCACATGTAATCTGTCATCTGCAAATGCTTTGAATTTGGACCAGTCTAACATTTTTTCGTGTGGTAAAGAGTTAATTCTATATCAGACAACAAAATTTGAGACTTATATTGAAAGGCAATAATTGATTAATACTGAATGACAAAAAAATAAATGAGGCCCAGCTGACCCAAGTTTGTGTTGAAAAGTAGACAAAATTGTGAGGAAAGGAGAAAAAGCTGCTCTTGAGCACCGGATAGGCTAAATTGCATGGCATTGTGCTATCCAGTCTTGAATCGAAACTGTTAGGTATTCTGTTAACCCTTTCAAAAACAATAAATTCTAGACCCTTTAAAGTTGAATATGCCTGCAGAAGACAAATTCAAAATCAATACAAAGATATTTAAGTGTACTGACTACTAGCATTGTCTCCCTTTCACACAGTGTTCTCAAAAACCTTCCTCTTAAAAGATAGCTAAGCCCAGTAGCACAGTAGGTAGTATTATGGACTTGAGAACAGGGGTCACCGGTTTGAATCCCCTGCTCGTTGTTTTTTTTTTTTGTGAGGATTGATGATGGTCGATGCAAGAGGATTCATTCCTCTCTCATTATTGATCATTGTTTCGATAATGGTTATGTGGGAAAGCAGCCAGTGGCTTGGTATGAATATTGTGTATAGTACAAGTAAAAGAAATTCCTGGAAAGCATGGATAAGTGCACTGGCTGCCGCGATATAACTGAAATAATGTTAAAAACAACGTTGAACACCATACAATCAATTCTTAATAATGAAATTATAAATAGAGTAGGGAAGTAATAACTAAGTAGCATTACAGTTGTATAGATACTTTGGTACCCTCCTTAAGAAAATGATAATCATCTTCAATATCACTTTGGTGATGAGGACTTAGAGCACTTATCCAGTCACTTCATGTCTAGTCTCATTGATTAATAACCCTTATAGTGCTGGACCTCAATCTAACTGCTGATGCAGACATTGTACATCAAGAGCAGACTGGCTATATGAGAACATAGTGGGAAAAGGAGAAAATGCTCTTGACCAGCAATTTTTCCTTGTTCCACATTCTTTTACTAACTTTTGAGAAACAAATACAATCACTTTAGCCACATTTAATTTGTTGTCCGCAAAAGCTTTAAAGTTTAAAACTTTGTTGTTCTGTGATGGGTTATATAGCATTACATTGGTTAATGCTGTACCAAAGGACAACATCTCAGATCTTTGTCCAAAATCTAATATTTTGTTTTTTAAAAAAGATTTAATCTCTAGAGGGTGGAATAAATTCAATAGACATTTTTAGGTTAGAAATAAGACCAAAATAATTGCAATACTATAATGGCTGTAGGCTATAGTGTTCCAGCAAAGTGGACAGTGAAGATCAAAGATCAGACTGCATGTTGCGTGCAGTCTGATCTTGATGTACACTGACCACAAAAGCAACTGTAGTTGTGAAAGGCGCTTTAAGGCTTAACCTGACAGTAGAAGAATATGGAAGGATAAGACAACTTGCACAAAGGTTGGATCAGTATTGTTTTTAGTTTATCAGACTTTGAAGATTAGCACATGTATTTTATAATTGGAGTAGGATGGTTTTCATAATTTCACACAGATTTTTTGGCACACATTTTCATTGCTATGTGAAATTTCTTGTCTTTTTTCCCCCACCTAATCCAAATGCTTATATCATGATTGGACATTTTTTGGTAAGCAAGGGATACCAACAAGCACTGTTGATGATTTTGAGGTAGTGTAGATCAGGATCAGAATAAACAGAATTTGCATTGATTAGTCTTATTCTTCAAAATTTTCTAAATTTGAGAGTAACTCAACTTCTGATTGGCTAAACTACAAGAAAATTCTGGCAAATATGACAAAGAACATCCTTAATAATGGTTGGTGAATATGTACCCTGATGTTGCAATATTAAAAGATATCAGACTGGCCTGAAGTTGCATTATTAGAAGATAGCTGACTGGACTGATGTTGCAGTATTAGAAGCTATCAGACTGGCCTGATGTTGCAGTATTAGTGGATATATCAAACTGGACTGATGTTGCAATATTAGAAGTTATCAGACTGGCCTGAAGTTGCAATATTAATGGATATCAGGCTGGCCTGAAGTTGCATTATTTGAAGATAGTAGACTGGATCTTAACCGTTTACCAAACGTCAAAACTTTAGACATGTCCAAATTAAAAGCATTTGCAGACGACAAAATAAAAGTGACTCAACTATTCAAATTTGCTTTGGGAAGGGTAGAAAACATAGTGGGAAAAGGAGAAAATGCTGGTAACCAGCATTTTCTCTGTTTCCCACAGTGTTTTCAAAAGGTTTCCTTTCAGGGTCGTTAAAACTCGGGATTGTGTGGTAAAGGGTTAAGCCCTTTTCCAGAGGTCAAAATTTTGGACTTGTCTATGTGAAAATGGATAAATTCATGGCCACTCCATTCTGGTTACCAGTATTTTCTCCTTTTCCCCCCGGGTTTTCCTCAGTATCATAAAAAACAGGATATTTCTTTTTTAGAGGTTAACTCTACCAAACGACAAAATTTTAGACTGGTCCAAATTGAAAGCATTTGCAGATGACAAAATTAAAGTGACTCAAAAATTGAAATTTGTTCTTGGGAGGGTAGAAAACATTGTGGGAAAAGGAGAAAATGCTGGTTACCAGCATTTTCTCCTTTTCCCACGATGTTTTCAAAAGGTTTCCTTTTCAGGGCCGTGAAAACCAGGGATTGTTTGGGAAAGGGTTAATGGTATGATTGGTTCAGGGATATAAGAAGTCTGCTGGGTCATGAAAAAGTTAATAATATAAAAATCCAGGTGTTTGGTTGCCAAAATTTCATGGTTTATGGAGGCAGTTTGGGGTTAACTCATCTGCTCCATCCCACATACCATTCAAATCCTTTTTCAACTCTGTCAACACTGTAGGAGAAAACAGGTTTTTGTAGATACCATAGATCAAAATCAAACTGCACAGACTGTACATTGTGATCTTGTATTTTTTCCGTCCTTTTGTTTAGTCAAGCTTTAACTCTTTACCAAACGACAAAATTACAGACTGGTCCAAATTGAAAGCATTTGCAGACAACAAAATAAATGTAACTAAAAAAATGAAATTTGGTTTGGGAAGGGTAGAAAACATTGTGGTAAAAGGAGAAAATGCTGGTTACCAGCATTTTCTCCTTTTCCCACAATGTTTTCAAAAGGCTTCTTTCTCAGGGTCGTTAAAAGTCGGGATTGTGTGGTAAAGGGTTAAATCCTTTACCAAATGATCCCTAGTTTAAACATCCCGGTTGAAGAAATTTTTTGAAAAAGGATTTTTTGGTGACCAGCATTTTCTCCTTTTCCAACAATGTTTCTTCCCTTACTGAGACAGATTTCGTCATTCCTCACAAGCAAGTGCCTTTTATGAAAGATTCTAAAATTTTGTTATCTGTTGAAGAGATAGATAACTTTAGCATTTCAAAGCAGCATCGAATTAGGTCAACACTAAACTTCATGTTTGGGGATTTTGTATCTTTTTTTCCACCAGAAACATTTTTTTTTTGTGAAAAAGGAATTTATACCTTGAGTGGAAGCATATTCTGTTCTAAAAAGTAGTTGAGTATGCCTATGTTGCAGCTGTATTTTAAAAATTAATTTCCACTTTTTTATCCCCCACCGAAGGTGAAGGGATATAATTTTAGCGTTGTCCGTCCTTCCGTCCGTCTGTGTGTCCGTCCATGAGAATATCTCCAATACTGTTGGACGGAATTTCTTGAAAATTCATACCTGTGTACAATAACCCATTCCGCCAATATACTATTTTTCTTTTTTTGATTCGATGAAAAATGGCCAACTGGGAGCGATTTTAAGTTACGTGCTCAAGCAAATTTTTCGGCGGGGGATATCATTTCAACGAAATTGCTCGTTATCATCTGACTGTATGCTGGTTAAAGGGTAAAAATTATTAAATTCTTTCTTTTATCAAACTTGGAATGCTCTTCTATCAAAAGAAATATAATTGATCAGAAACTGTCTGGCCACTTGCTGCTTGCTTATCATGGACTGATAAGTATTTATAGGCTTTCAGGTAATTTAATCCATTTGAACTTAAATCTAGCTCTTTTGAGTTTCTGCAATAAACTCATGATGGTATTTCGGATCATTAACACTTACCCAAAAAAAAGGGGGG
Organism: Hippopus hippopus; assembly: GCA_946811185.2. Classification (NCBI taxonomy): domain Eukaryota; kingdom Metazoa; phylum Mollusca; class Bivalvia; order Cardiida; family Cardiidae; genus Hippopus; species Hippopus hippopus. Next base: position 23,723,116 of record OX328111.1, on the reverse strand, counting down.
GGGCTGTATTCGAAAACATAGTAGTAGAAGGAGAAAATGCTGGTAACCAGCTTTTTCTCTTTTTCTCAAAATGTTTTCTGCCATTTCAAAGATGAATCACATCATACTAGTCACATTTAACTTATTACCAGCAAATGTTTAAAATTTGGTTGAGTCTAAAATATTGTTGTCTGGTAAAAAATTAGGAAAAGATGACATTTTACAATTTTCTAAAGGTTTCCCAGTTATGCCAGTCAAACCAGTAATATGTAAGAACTAGCTGAAATAACAATGGGTTAACTCTTTACCAAACAACAAAAATTTAGACTATTCCAAATTGAAAGCATTTGTTGATGACAAAATAAGTGTGACTGAAAAATTGAAATTTGGTTTGGGAAGGGTAGAAAACATTGTGGGAAAAGGAGAAAATGCTGGTTACCAGCATTTTCTCCTTTTCCCACAATGTTTTCCAAAGGCCTCTTTCTCAGGGTCGTTAAAAGTCGGGATTGTGTGGGAAAGGGTTAAGAGGTAACTAAATGTGATGTTTAACTCTTTACCAGAACTTTAGACATTCATTTTCAAAGCTTTTGCAGACAACAATCTAAATTTCACACAACTAATGTAAAGTGATCATGAGAGGGTAGAAAACATTGAGGGAAATGAAGAAAATGCTGGTTACTAGCATTTTCTCCTGTTCCCACAATGTTTTGAAAAGCTTCCTCTCTCAGGGTTGTTGAAGTTTTGGGTTGTATGGTAGAGTATCAATGAATACAAGGTAATTGAAACTTGTTGACTGTAGAGCAAAAATGGCATTTTATTACTTTATAATGGTGGGGTATGATAAAAGTTGAGTAGTGTTGTGGTGGTTAAGAAATAATATACTTTTATTGATAGAGGTCACTTCTCTTTGACCTAACTCTATAATACTGTACCTAACAACAAAACTTTAGACAAGTCCAATTTATAAGCATTTACAGAAGGTAAATTGTACATGACTCAAGTGATGAAGTTCATCATGGAAAGAGTAAAAAACATTTTGGAAAGTGGAGAAAATGCTTTTAAAAGGCCTCTTTTCCCAGGGTTGTTTAAACTTGGGATTGTGTGGTAAAGGGTTAAACACTCTAAGTACAATGACTTCACAAAAGTAGTCATAGAGTAGTCTTCTTTCCAAGTTTTCCATTTGTTCTGATCTGTGACTTGAAAGGTCATAAGCATTAAGAGCTTTGATTGATTAATTGATTGGTGTTTAATGCAGTTTTCAACATTATTTCAGTCATAACATGGTGGCCGGTGCACCTGTGCATGCTTTCCTGGAGGTTCTTTTACCAGTTCTCCGCAAATATTCTTTCCAAGCCACAGGCTGCTTTCCCACATAACTGTCATCAAAACAATGATAAGTGGTGAGAGAGGAATGAATCCTGTCGCAATGACTATCATCAATCCTCGAAAAGAAATTGGCCAAGCTGGGGATCAAACCAGGGACCCCCTGTTCTCAAGTTCTGTACTCTACTGACTGAGGTATCGGGGCTCGGCTAAAAAGTATTAAAAACTTGAAAAATCAGAATCTGAGGAGTCGGCCATACAGAAATTTCATACTGCAGCCTCTGTAGTAAATGGGGAAAGAAATTCTACAAAATATTTAGGTCATGTGACTAATAGGGACCTGTTCCCAGATTGTTCACATGATAGTTTTGGGCTTGAAAGATGTCTTGCACCCTAGGGTCACATGTTACAGATAGAGCTTCAGAAGAAAAAAAACTCTGGGACCTTGTCAGAAACCACTTGTCAGAAACCAAATACAAAGCCTGAAAATAATGAAAGTTCATTATGAAGTATCATTCTAAAGACTAAACCAAGACTATTGCAATTTTTGCGACTGTTGTGCGAGTCAAAATTTTAACCTAGAACCGTAGAGAGAAAAACTGAATACTTAAAAACTCCTCTTCTCTAAAAACTTTGATACTTCCTCGATACTTTGTACCGGTAGTATCACTTATTGGATCTCTGCCAGTCACTGATTGTTGGGATTGTTGAAAATGGCCAGATTGGCCAAACAATTTTTAAGTTCCTTTACAAAGGTCATACTCTGTGTAGGCTTAGAGATTTGACCATCATATTCTCACATGTATCCCTTATCCCATTGGCAGACAGTCTGTAATTTTAATGACCCAGATAGAAAAGGCTTTTGAAAATAATTTTGGGTAAAAGGAGGAAATGGTGGTAAACAGCATTTTCTACTTTTCTCACAATGGCGCCTTTCACAACTAATTAGTTGCCTTTGCAGCCAGTGTAGATCAAGATCAAGTTGCAGAAATTGTGCAGTCTGGTCTTTGATCTACAATATCTGCTTTGCATAGACATTCTCAACAAGACTATATGGTCTGCAACACGTGAAAAGGGGCATTCGGACATTTGCGTAATGTGTCGTCGCAGATTAGTCTGCGCAGTCTCTGCATACTGATCTGAGACGACACTTTACAAACTACTTTGATTTTGTATTACATTAGACTTGTGCGAAAGAGAAAAATGCATAAGAACGGAAAGTGTTGTCTTGGAATAGCATGTGCAGATTGTGCAGGCTGATTCGGGATGACACTTTACGTTAATGTCTGAATGCCCCTTTTGGCGTGTTGCAGGCCATATATGGGTCTAATCTCTAGATTGAAAGTGTTGGCTGGGTTAATTGGGGGTTCTAATGATTCCAAAGGGCTATCTGAATGATGGCCCTCTTGTTTCATCTATTCTGCATTAAAATACAGATAGATACTAGAGTTGGTAACAGTTTAGAAAGCATTTGCTGATGACAAGCAAAATGTGGTTCGAATGATGATATCTGTCTTTGAAAGGACATAAATATTATGAGAAAAGGGGAAAATGCTGGTTACAAGCATTTTCCCCTTTTCCCATAATTTTTTTTTAACAGCCTCTTTCTCAGGATTGTAAAAAAACAGAATTGTTAACTCTTCAGCAAATGACAAAATTTTAGACTATTCTAATTTGAAAGCATTTGCAGATGACAAAATATATGTTACTCAACTATACAAATTTGATTTGGGAAGGGCAGAAAACATTGTGGGAAAAGGAGAAAATGCTGTTTACCAGCATTTTCTCCTTTTCCCACTGTTTTCAAAAGCTATTTTTCTTGGGGTCGTTAAAATTTTTAAGTTGTGTTGTAAAGGGTTAAATGGTTAAATTAAGGGGATATTACAGATGATAATCAAGGAAATAGATCTAGGTGAAAAACACTGTTGTGGTTTTTGATATGGATTTCATTAATCATTTTAGGCCTTTTAGATGATTCTGTAAGTTTTTTTTTGTAGTCATAAATCAAAAGGAAGAGCAATTTGAAGTAAAGCTATAATTACTACTTTCATTGCAAGCTTGAAGCTCTGAAAATGATGGTGATTTATGTTCGTGATTTATCTCCCAGCTCAGATTAAAACAGTTTTAGCAGTATTTCGATTTGCCTAAGATTTTTAATGAATTCATTTCGGGCTCACTGTTGCTTAAAAAGTTAAGTCCCATTGAGTTCCTTCTGAGTCACATTTTTGCTTGCATAATTGTTATTAAAGTATCTGAAAACCATATTGAAACTGAATAAGAAAATAGCTTTTTACGAGAAATTTCTGGAAACCATCTTCAGCTTAAGAAATGCTTTGCAACCTTTAGTTCCTGTGATCAGAGGAGTGGGAATGGTATTACAATATTGTGGTAAAGCCACTTGTGAAATGGAACATCTCTGATTTAAACAGAGCTGCAATTGCATAGCCTTGGTTACATCATAGTACACATGCAGGTCTAGATATATTTGTAGACAATTTTGAATTTTGATGTTCATTTGGAGCAGTATGAGCTGAAAGCTTCCATATTTTTCATTGATTTTGTTATTGATGTAGTTAGCTTAATTGATTTAATGTTTTGAATCAGTTTTGTTCGCATCCAAGAGACCAAAATAAATGAGCTTTGGTATTTGCGTCCAGTTGATCAGTTTTTTACATGACTCTTCCAGGGTGAAGCATATATCTCTGAAGTGGTTTATTAATGTTATCAATATTTAAACATTCCCAAAATTCCATAAAAAAGCTCCGTTCTGACACATGATTTCTTGAGCAGCACATGTTTCATATCAGCTTTGCAACATGTTACAGTTTATTATCCAAGGTTACAACAACCAAGCTAGAGAATTGTACAGTCCAAGTTTTTTGTTGCTGTACAAAGTTATATAAACCCTTAAAGCACCTTTTAAGACTTTAATTGCATATGAGGCCAGTGTAGATCATGATCAGACTGCACAGAATGTGCAGTCTGATCTGTGAACTACACTGTCCGCTCTGATGAGACATCAAGACAATGGCAACATCATATAAAAGAGGCTTTAGGGTTTACCGACAACCAATATGGCGAGCATGATGGGATGTGAGTCTTCAAAAAAAAAGAACAACAGTGCAGGATTATGGGAAAATGCTGGTTACCAGTATTTTCTCTTTTTTCCCAAAATCTTTGTTATTAAGGTTGGTAAAACAGGGAAAATTGTGGTGCATGTTATTGTAATGGATTAGCATGTACCTCGTTGAGAGAAAGGCTCATAAAACTAGGCTATAAAGAGCCACAGAATCTCCAGATATTGTAAACACTTGTAGAAAAACAGTTTACTGTAACTAAGTTGAAAGGTGTGTCATGTATGAAGACCTGGGTCTGTATTCACAAACCATTCTTAAGAACTTTCACAGGCTTATTCTCCAGAATTTTCTAAATTTGAATGTGACACAACTTCTGATTGGCTAAACCATTTGGTTTAGCCAATCAGAAGTTGTGTTACTTTCAAATTTAAGAAATCTCATAGAATAAGATTAAGAACCTTCTAAAAAAATGTTTGGAGAAAACGGACCCTGTTTGAGGAAATTGTACTCTTCATAACTAGACTTTATTGAATACCCCAAAATCTGAATCCTGTACCTAACAATCACATGTTTTAATGACCTTGTGGAAGGTGGCTTTTGAAAACATCATGGGAACAGGAGAAAATGCTGGTAATCAGCATGTTCTCCTTTCTCTGTCTATGTTTTCTACCATTCTTTGGACAAAAATCATCCTTTGAACTTCATTGAAACTGTCATCTGCAAATGGTTTCAATTTAGTCAAATCAAAAAATTTGTTGTTTGATAGAATTAAGGACTTTGAAGGAGAAAACTTTTGACAACGATCTGAAATCCAGCATTCTCTCCTTTTCCCTTGCAAACATTGTCTTACTTAGGCCACATACTCCTCTGCAAAATGCTTCCAATTTGAGCATATCTAAAATGTTTTCATCTATATTTAGACTGCTTTTGGGGACAATACAGATTAAGATTAGAATGCACAGAACATGCAGTCTGGTCTTTGATCTACACTGTCCACTATTTTGTCACAATTTCTGGTCAAAGCGACCTTCAGACTGTGACATCATGACAGGTTTTCCATTTTTAAAAGGTCTGTGTAAAAATTCAGTGCCTTAACCCTTTACCAGATGGCTAAATTTAAGCCTTGTCCAAATTGAAAGCATTTGCAGAGGACAATTTCAATGTGGCTCAAATGGTACAATTTTTCTTTGATACGGTAGAAAACATTGTGGGAAAAGGAGAAAATGCTGGCCACCAGCATTTTCTCCTTTTCCCACAATGTTTTCAAAAGCCTTCTTTCCCAGGGTCGTTAAAAGTCGGCTTTGTGCAGTAAAGAGTTAAGGGTTAACAGGTACATAGAAACAAACATTGTGGAGGACAGAAAATACTGGTTGTAAAAACTTTACCGGAAAAGCAGCAGTTTCTTGTAGCATGCAAACTTGCTCCTTTACCAAGTAAAGAGTTGCCAGTAGTTGAGAAGCGATCAAAAAAGTAACAAGTTTCCAGAATTACATAGATTTTATCTACAGTGTAAAAACCAGTATTTGTTCATACTTTCTTCCTGGTTTTCCCACAAGAAGCTGAAAAAAATAACGCTGCAGTTATTTGAGAGATTTTCGTGGGTGTTCTATGCACGAATCCTCAAAACTCTAAACCAGATGAGTAAAGCTTAGACTTGCCTGAGCTAAAAGCATAATGCAGACCACAGATTAAGTATGGCTTCAATGATGGAATTTTTTTTTTTATAACACCCCCCCCCCCCCCCCCCCCATGAAGCAGAGAGGGGTATACTGGTTTCACCATGTCAATCTGTCCGTCTATATGTCTTGCTTTTGTTTCTGTACTCTAACTCAAAAGCCTTTTGACCTAGGACCCTGAAACTTTATACAAGTGTTGCTCATGACCGAAGGAGGTGCTGTATTGTTTTGGGGTCACATGAGTCAAAGGTCAAGGTCATTAGTAATCTTTGTATTGAAAATCATTTCCGTTCTCTGATTTTGCTGCTAATCAGTGGCAAGGTGTTGGTGGGGGGTATTTTCACACTTTGCGACAGTTTTAGTTTCTTGGGAAAGTAGAAAACATTTGGGGAAAGAAGAAAATGCTAGTTACCAGCATTTTTTCCCTTTTTCCACAACGTTTTCAAAAAACTTACCCTGAAAGCTTGTTGAAACTCAGCATTTTTTGGTAAAGGGTTCAGCTGTATACCAGACGACTTAAGTTTAGACTTGTCCAATTTGAAAGCATTATGGAGACCAAAAATGAAATGTGGCTTAAATGAAGACAATTGTCTTTGAAAGAGTAGAAAACATTGATGAAAAAGGAGTGAACGCTAGAAACTAACATCTCTTTTGCCCACATCAGGTTCTACCCTATCAGAGAAGACTTTCATTATTTGAGCCCCCTATGTGTTGTTGTCTGCAAATTCTTTCAATTTGCACTATTTAAAATTAGCCCCTTTGCAATCAGTAATCCCATCCATTTTTTTTTTAAGACCAAATAATTGTCATTGAACATGCTCCCACAAAACTGACCTGTGTTATTAACACTTTACCACACAGTACCAATGTAGACTTGTCCAAATTGGAAGCATTCTCAGATGACAGTCTTACCTTTAACCACACAACAAAATTGTGAACTTGTCCATACAACAAGTGTTTGCAGACGACAGATTAAATGTGGCTCAGATTGTAAAAGTTGTCTTTGATAAGATAGAAAACATTGTGGAAAAGGGAGAAAGTGCTGGTTACTAGCATATTCTCCTTTTCCCACAATGTTTTCTACAGTCTTCTCTCTTTATGGTTTTTAAAAGTCAGGATTGTGTGGCAAAGGGTTAAATGTGTCTTAAATGATGGTATTTGTCTTTGATGGGTAAGAAAACATTTTGGGAAAAGGAGAAATCCTGGTTACCAGCATTTTCTTCTTTTCCCACAATGTTTTCAAAAGGCTTCTTCCTCATTAAAAGTTGGGATTGTTTGGTAAGGAGTTCATCACATGACATTCCACAAAACGTTTGCAAAGGATGGATGCGAAATCTAGTAGAAAACATTAGAAACATGACTGAAAAATGTTTTTTTATTGCAATTTTCTTCTTCTTTACTTAGTAAATTCAATATAATAGGGCTAACCCCCAATAAAATATAAAATAAGTCAGTGAACCAGATATTGCGCATTCCACTCGATAAGCTTGCATACACAATTGACGAATCTTTTGACTAACTGAATCAACCAGGTTATATGTATTGTTGTACAAAGGGAAGTAACTGTGAGTGAGCCTATATTGACAGTAGTATGCAAAGTTAATGAACTTTTACAGACACATATACATTTCAAGCTGTAGCCTTACGATTTTTAACCCTGAAGTGTCTTTCACAACTAGTTTTGCTTTTGCAGCAAGTGTAGATCAAGATCAGACTACACAAAACATTCAGCTCCTTAGGCAAAAAGAAGTTTTTGCTGATGGCATAGATCGAGATTGACAAAACACAAAATATAATGTCTAATCTTTGATCTACATTGGCCCCTTTGCTGAGACCATGTTCAAAGATGTTTAGGCAACTAGAGAAGCTGCTTATGTTAAAATGTTCTCATCTGCATTTATGTAAAACATAAATGAGTGGGACTCTGGCAAAAGGGGGTTTAATACATTTTCGCACTGTATTACACCAAGCAAGTCATCACATACTACAGACCCACTTTTCTTAAAAATCATGTGAATCATGAAGTAGAATGATCCTTTGACAGGCAGAAATTTACTGATTGCAAAAGGTTTCGATCCAGATCGGCCTGCATGTACTGTGCAGGCTGAGATGAGTCAATACTTTTTGCAAATGCTAAACTCCTTACTAAATGACAAATTTTTAGCTCACCTTAGCACAAAGTGCTCATGGTGAGCTTTTGTGATCATGCTGTGTCCGTCGTGCGTCATCCGTCGTGCGTTGTTCGTCGTCCGTATTCAACTTTTACCTTGTGTATGCTCTAGAGGCCACATTTTCAGTGTGATACCTGTGAAACTTGGTCAGAATGTTTGTCTCAATGATATCTAGGACGAGTTCAATAATGGACCATGTCGGGTCAAAAACTAGGTCACTAGGTCAAATCTTAGAAAAACCTTGTGTACGCTCTAGAGGCCACATTTTCAGTCCGATACTCGTGAAACTTGTTCAGAATGTTTGTCTTGATGATTTCTCGGACAAGTTTGATAATGAGTCATATCAGGTCAAAAACTAGGTCACTAGGTCAAATCTTAGAAAAACCTTGTGTACGCTCTAGAGGCCACATTTTCAGTCCGATACTCATGAAACTTGTTCAGAATGTTTGTCTTGATAATATCTCGGACAAGTTTGATAATGGGTCATGTTGGGTCAAAAACTAGGTCACTAGGTCAAATCTTAGAAAAACCTTGTGTACACTCTTAGAAGCCACATTTTCGATCAAAAACTACTGAAAGTTGGTCAGAATGTTTGTCTTGATGATACCTCGGACAGGTTGAAAATGTGTCAGGTCGGATCAAAAACTAGGTCACTTGGTAAAATCTTAGAAAAACCTTGTGTATGCTCTAGAAACCACATTTTCTGTCCAAAACTCTTGAAACTTGGTCAGAATGTTTGTCTTGATGATACCTCAGACAAGTTTGAAAATGGGTCAGGTCGGGCCAAAAACTAGGTCACTAGGTCATATCTTAGAAAAATCTTGTGTATGCTTTAGAGGCCACATTTTCTGTCCAAAACTCCTGAAAAATGGTCAAAATGTTTGTCTTGATGATACCTTGCACCAGATTGAAAAAGAGTCATGTCTGGTCAATAACTAGGTCACTAGATCAAATCTTAGAAAAACCTTCTGTACACTCTAGAGGCCACATTTTCTGTCCAAAATTCTTGAAAGTTAGTCAGAAATGTTTGCTTTGATGATATCTCAGACAAGTTTGAAAATGGGTCATGTCGGGTCAAAAATTAGGTCACTAAGTCATATCTTAGAAAAATCTTGTGTATGCTCGAGAGACCACATTTTCAGTCCAAAACTCTTGAAAGTTGGTCAGAATGTTTGTTTTGATAATACCTTGGAAGAGTTTGAAAATGGGTCATGTTGAGTCAAAAACTAGGTCAGTAGGTCAAATCTTAGAAAACCTTGTGTACTTTGTAGAGACCACATTTTTAGTGCAAAACTCATGAAACTTGGTCAGTTGGTTGTATTGGTTGGTTGGTTGTATTGGGGTTTAACGCCACTTTAACAGCTAAGGTCATATCATGGTGGTCGGTGATGCACATATGTTTCCTGGCTTTCTAACACCAGTACTAACACAACTTTCTTTCCAAAGCCACCGACTACTTTTCTCACATGCTTCAGCAGAGGTGAGAGGCGAAAATACGCCAGAAAGAAAGTTCGCCTCAACCGGGTATCGAACTCACAACCACCAGGTCAAATACTCATCAAAGTCTCGGTAGAATGTTTTTCATAATATCTCAAAAGAGATTGAAAATGGGTCATGTTTGGTAAAAAGACACAGGTGAGCGACTTCAGGGCCATGATGGCCCTCTTGTTTATTTTGTCTTAATTCAAAGCTGTTGATGATGACAAATTTAATATGGCTCATTTGACGAAATTTATCTCTGAAAAAGCAAAAAAGATTGTGGGGAAAAGGAGAAAATGCCTTTTCTCCTTTTCCTGCAATGTTTTCAAAAGGCTGTTTGCTCAGGGTCATTGAAACTCCGGATTATTTGGTAAAGGGTAAAACCCTCTTTTTCCAGGGCATGACTTAAATATTGTTTCCATTTGAATATTTGAAAATACTCTTATTTGAAGCACTGACCATGTGATATTGCTTGTATTACAGCAATTTCATCTTTTTTTTTTACAGATTTTGGACACCATTGACGAGCCCAACAACCAAAGATTAAGTCAACCTGAACTTTGCCCAAAGAACTATTATGATCTCATGTTACAGTGCTGGGATACAGAGCCAGAAAAACGACCCATGTTCAGTGAAATGTTTATAACCTTACCACAGGTATGTACACCAGCGTTATGATGGAATTTTTTATATTTGTTGGTTACATCATTTGATAACTAGTCTGTGGTAGGTTTTAGAATTTGATTTCAGCTTGATCCAATAATGTTTTGGCAAACTGTTAACTTTTAAATGAATGAAATGAACGCTTCAAACTGATGGTAAAGACCCAAATTTTACTATTTCAAAGGTATTTTTCAGGAAAAGATATCTCCTTATTGGACAGTGTCGATTCAAAATCAGACTGCACAGAATGTGCAGTCTGATCTTGATCTATACTGTTTGCAACAAGTTCCCGAGTCGCAATTAGCAGCCTAAAGGTCAGTTCTTTACCAAACAACAAAATTTTAAACTAGTCCAAATTTAAAGCATTTGCAGACGACAAATGTGACTCAGAAATTTAAATTTGTTTTTGGAAGGGTAGAAAACACTGTGGGAAAAGGAGAAAATGCTTGTTTCCAGCATTTTCTCCTTTTACCAGAATGTTTTTCATAAGGTTTCTTTCACAGGGTGGTTAAAACTCGGGTTAAGCACATATGATAAAAACTAATTTGTATTACAAGACCATCACAATTTCATTAACAGTAATAATGATATATTTTAACTTTTTTACCTACTGAGAAAATTTTGGACTTGTCCAAGATGAAAGTAGATCTATTTGCAGATGACAAATTAAATATGGCTGAAATAATGGCAATTAAAGTTAAAAATTCACAGCAATTTTCCTTTTCCTACTATGTTTTCAAAGGCTTTCTTCTTCAGGGTGGTTAAATTTGTATATCGTGTGGTAAGCAGTAGATGAACTTTCAAGAATAAGGATTTCAATTCTGTGCCTTCCATGACAAGGACTATTTTGTGGTAAACACAGTGGCAAAAGAAGAAATTGCTTGTAAATAGCAGTTTTCCACTTGCCACATGATTTTAAATTGTACTAATATGGATGTCAACAAATTTGTTTCAAGAGATTAAATGAATTACCCTTATCCAAACAAGCCCATGTTTTGAGAACCATAAGGAAAAGGGCACTTGAAAACATTGTTGCAATGGGAGAAAATGCTTGTTACCCACATTTTCTTGTTTTTCACAATATTTTCAAAAGCCATTCAAAGACGGTTCCCATGCTTGAAGACATTTGATTAATTGCCTGCATTTCACAAGTACTTGGCCAGGGCTCTGAAGTGTCTTGTCCAAGGACAACCCCACAAAAAACTCAGTGCTGCCAGTGAGGCTTGAAACCATGGCTTCCAGATTCCAAATTGTACACTTTTACCACGAACCCTATATATAAGAGAAACAGATGAAAATGTACAATTAACCATTAAAATGCCTTTCACAACTATAGTCGCCTTTGCGGCCAGTGTAGATCAAGGTCAGGCTGCACAAAATGTGCAGCCTGATCTTTGATCTACACTGTCCGCTTTGCTGAAATACTTTAGACAGAAGCAAATATAAAATCTCCATTATTTGGTTGTATTTCTAGGATGAAAATGTCTGATAGGTGTATTCGGCTCTCTAAGGGTGAAAATGGTTTCGTGACATGTAACAGTTGAGTTGACACATAATTTTATTGATTGCTCTGATCGACAAAACAAGTCCTTATGGGCACTTTATTGTCCAGGGATGGTTTCTTCATCCCTAAGGGCATTATGGGAAATTATGAAATGAACTTGTTAACTTACATTAAGTACAAAACATCTTTGTATTATTAAAATAGACACTAAACCCTTCACCAAACAATCCCCTGTTTCAACAACCCTGTGTGAGAAGGCTTTGTAAATGTTTAAACCAAATGGTTTAGCCAATCAGAGGATGTGCTACTTTCTACATCTAGAACTAGGCTACGAATGTTCTTAAGAATGGTTGATGAATACAGACCCTGATTGTGAATCTACAATGGCCACTTTTGTCACGTTTTTTAGCAAAAGCAACCTTGACATTGGAATATTTTAGCCATTTTGCCCAAAAAGATCTTTCTGATTAGGCTAATTGCTGTAAGAATTAAAATGGACACATTTACAAATTCAAGGATCCTAGCCAGGTAGTTTAGTCGGTGACAAAGAGGGCTTGAAACACAGACCTGGTTGGTGTTAGTTCTCCCAGCATGCCCAAATTCTTTCTGAGCATTGGTAATGGTCATTGCAATGGGATTCATTCCTCTATCACCACTGATCATTGTTTAGACTCACAAAGCAGTTAGTGTCTTGGGAAGCTTGGGAAGACAGTAATGTCAAGTACTGGTATTAGAAGCTCCAGGAAAGGATGCATAGGTGCAAAGGCTACTACTATATCGGGGAAATAAATATGAAAACCGTATTTATACCCCCCACAAACTTATTTTGGGGGGTATTTAGGAGTCACCGTGTCGGTCGGTCGGTCTGTAACCTTTTTGTCCACACTATTTCTCAGTGACTACAGGAGGGATTTCAGTCAAACTTCATATGAAGTTTCAATATCAAGCAAAGATGTGCATATTGTAATTTGGTTATGGTTGAATGATTTTCAAATGAGTTATGGCCCTTTCTTGATTTTTTTGTTTGTGCTATTTCTCAATAAGTATTGGACAGATTTCTATCAAACTTCATAGAAAGTTTCAATATAAAGCAAAGATATGCATATTATAATTTGGTTATGGTTGAATGATTTTCTAATGAGTTATGGCCCTTTGATGATTTTTATGAAAGCTATTTCTCAATAACTACTGGACAGATTTCTGTAAAACGTCATAGGAAGTTTCAAAACAAAGTGAAGATGTGCATATTATACTTTGGTTATGGTTGAATGACTTTTCCAGAGAGTTAATGAGTTACAACCCTTTGATGGAGTTTTTTTTTTTTTAACTATTTCTCAATAAGTACAGATTTCAATCAAACTTCATAGGAAGTTTTATTACAAATCAAAGATGTGCATTTTTCATTTTGATTATGGTTGAATGATTTTCCAATGAGTTATGGCTCAATGATAACTTTTTTTGTCCAAGCTATTTCTCAATACCTACTGGACAGATTTCAATCGAACTTCAGAGGAAGTTTTAATATGAAGCAAAGATATGCATATTATATTTTCAATTCAAAGCGAAGATGTGTATATCATAGTTTGGTTATGCTTTAATCTTTATCAAGGAAGTTACAGCCCTATGATGAATTTTTTTTTTGTCAGAGCTTTTTTTCAATAAGTACTGAATGGATTTATATCAAACTTCATTGTTTCAATACGAAGCAAAAATCTGCATTTGCAAACCGGTTATGGTTGAATGATTTTCCAGTGAATTACAGCCCTTTGTGGAATTTTTTGTCCCAGCTATTTCTCAATAACTACTGAATGGATTTCAATCATTCTCATAGGAAGTTTCAATACAAAGCAAAGGTTTGCATATTAAAATTAGTCTATGGTTGAATAATTATCGGATGAATTATTGCCCTTTGATATTTTTTCAGAGCATTCTTTGTCACTGCTATTTCTTCAGTACTGTAAGACAGATCTCAATCAAACTTCATAAGAAATTTCAGTACCAAGCGAACATGTGTATGCTATACGTTTTATGTGATTCAATAATTTTTCACTGATTTATGATCCTTTGATGTTTTTTTTTTTAAATCAATTATGTCTGTTGTATTTTTCAATTATTGCTGGATTCAATGTGTGACAAAGAGTTATTTCTTGCCATGGAGCGGGTGGAGGTGTTCATCACCTTTAGTGATAGCTCTAGTTATCCTTGACCACATAGCAAAATTTTAGACATATTAAAATTAAAATTATTTGCTGACAGAATTATGTTAAGTGTGGTTTGAATGATGGGGCTTCTCGATAAAAGGGTAGAAAACATTGTTGGAAAAGGAGACCAGCATTTTCTCCTTTTTCCTCAATGTTTTCAAAAGGCTTCATTAACTCAAGATTGTGTGGTAAAGGGTTAACACAAATCAAAATCAATTACTGGTAGTTTCAAGGCTTATGGATTAAGATACAGTGTTTCTCACAGTTAGTGGACTATAATGTAGAACAAAGATTAGGATGCTTATATACAGTAACACCTATTGTAGTGGCCACCTCTGTTAAGCAAGCTACCAGTATTTAGGCTATATCATGCATAAAATATGAGTTTACAGAGATATGGAGAAAATGTCTGTTGAAATGTACCTGCTATAAGTAAACACCTGTGTGAACCCTTTGCCAAACAATCATGTGTTTTAATAGCCCTGTGGGAGAGAGTTTTTGAAAACATTGTGTGAAAAGGAAAAAATGGCTATAGTTACTGTAGCCTTTTCTCCATTTGGGAAAAGTAAGAAATGCAGATAACTAGCATTTTCGTTTTTTCTTATTATGTTTTCTTCCTATTCAGAGACACATCTCATCATGATATAAAGGCAAATTTGACATGTCTGCAAAATGCTTTTAATTTGGACCAGTTTCAAATTATTGTGTTTGTTAAAGATTTAACTCTTTAAGCGCCATTTGCAGCTGTATTTGCCTTTGTGGCCTATGTAGATCAAGATCAGATAGCAACATTAAATTTTGCGTCTGCATATGCTTTGGATTTGGGTCTTAAATTTTGTCCTGTGGTAAAGGGTTAACAAGCAAAAGGTCTAGGGAAGGAGTGACTGGATGATTCACAGTCTAATATTACAATATTTGGGCTTGGATTTAACCCTTAAAGTGCCTTTCATGATTATAGTTGCCTTTTCGGCCAGTGTAGATAAAGATCATGCTGCACAAAGGGTGCAGCCTGATCTTTCATCTACACTGTTTGCTTTGCTGAAAGACTGTAAACGAAGGTAACCATGGAATTGCTATCATTTGGGTTGTATTTCGTAGGATGAAAATGTCCGATAGGTTTATTTGGAGCTCTGAGGGTAAACATCATTTCACAGTGACTCCTTTATCATATATCTTTTTTATATGTTGCAAATCTATACCTTCATGAGGATGCTTTTAGTTAAAAAGGAGAAAATGCTGGTTACCAGCATTTTCTCCTTTTCCCACAATGGTTTCAAAAGCTTTCATTCTCAGGGTCGTTAAAAAATACGGATTTTGTGGTAAAGGGTTAATGCTATAAACTAAAACAGGCCTTGAATTTATTTTGATTTCAATGTCACATGAAATATGATACAAAGTTAACATGTTGACAGTCTTTTGAGCAATCAATGCAGCAAATGGAGAAAAAAGCATACTGAGCAATTTCTCCTTTAGCTTCAAGGCTAGATAAAATCTTACTTCATGTCAAGTACCCGTATTTGTGACAAGGATGTTTTCAAAGTTATTTGTGAACTCTTAACAGACAACAGAAGTTTAGTCTTGTTCAGATGAAAGGCACCACTGATCATTGTTTTGATGATGGTTATGTGGGAAAGCAGCTAGCAGTTTGTTAAGAATATTGTGCAAAATAGTGGTAAAAGAAACTCCAGGAAAATGGATACACTAGCCAACGTGATATCACTGAAATAATGTTGAAAACACTATATCATGTCAAAGGCATTCGCAGACAAAATAAATTAAACGTTCTCACATTGTAGTATTTTGTCTTCTGAAAGATTAGAAAACACTGTGGATATAGGAGGAAATCCTGGACATGAGCATTTTCTCCTTTTTCCACAATGTTTTCAAAAGCTTTCTTGCTCACGGGACAGTTTAGTAAAGGATTGGGGGAGGTTATGAGTTCACCACAAAAATTAGATGTGAGGAGAAGGGTCTATGTCAATGATGTCAAATTCGGAAGTATGCAAGTTTGTACAAAGACTGTACAAAGACGGGACTGTTCATTATTTCATACTACATAGTTTTACATAAATGACACACTTCATAATTGTAATGTTGTCATTTAGTTAATTACGGATCTTGGTGTTGATTGGATATTATCTGGTAAACATGTTTTTCAAAAACTCGAAGGTAAGTTTTATTCCATTTTTAAATGTAAAAGATGAGTGGAATAAAGGCAAAAAATATTTTTATGAAAAGATGATCTTTGGACTGATATAAGTTTTTACACGTTTGTTAGTATTACACAGTTAGATAAAAAGATAACCTTGCTGTTTGGCCCTTTACCACACAATCCCGAGTTTTGACAACACTGAGAAAGAAGCCTGTTGAAAAACATTGTAGCAAAAGGAGAAAATGCTGGTAACCAGCATTTTCTCCTTTTCCCACAATGTTTTCTACCTTTCTAAAAAAAAATTTTTGTGTAATTTTATGAGGCACAATTAGTTTGTAGTCTGCAAATGTTTTTAAGTTGGATAAGTCCATGAAAATGGCGGCTTGGTGAAGAGTTTAACCTCTCCCCAAACACCAAATTGTTGAATCCTTCCAACTGAAAGCATCTGCTTGATTGATTGATTGATTGAATAATGTTTTATGCCACTTTCAACATTATTTCAGTCATATCACAGCGACAGCTCACATTTTCATGTAATTCCTGGATTTCACCGGTACTAGGCTGGGGCTCTGAAGTGTCTTGCCTAAGGACGCTCCCCCAAAAAACCCAGCGGATCAGGTGGGGCTGGAACCCAAGACCTCCAGGTTATTAGTCCCACGCTTATCCACTGATCCACACAAGACCCCTGAAAGTATCTGCAGACAACAATTTAGAATTTGGTACAAATGAGTTGCTATTCTCTGATAGGGTAGAAACAGTGTGGGAAAATGCTGGTAACCACTATTGTTTCAAAACTCTTTTTCCTTAGGGTCATTAACTCTATACCAAACGACAAAATTTTCGACTTGTCCAAATTGAAAGCATTTGCAGACGACAAAATTAATGTGACTCAAAAATTGAAGTTTGTTTTGGGAAGGGTAGAACACATTGCGGGAAAAGGAGAAAATGCTGGTTACCAGCATTTTCTCCTTTTCCACAGTGTTTTCAAAAGGCTTCTTCCTCAGGGTCATGAAAACCAGGGATTGTTTGGTAAAGGGTTAAAACTTGGGATTGTGGGATAAGGGTTAACTCTTTCACTGCCATATACATAAATAAATTTTTTTTGGTAGCTTGTCCAAATTCAAAGCTATTGCAGATGACAAATTAACTGTGGCTTAATTTATGAAACTTGACTCTAAAAGGGTAGAAAACATTGTGGGAAAAGGAGAAAATGCTGGTTACCAACATTTTCTCCTTTTCCCACAAAGTTTTCAAAAGGCTTCTTCTCTAGGGTCGTTAAAACTCGGGATTGTGTGGTAAAGGGTTAAATGAAAGATTAGGCAGCACATTCTCTATAGTCTGATCCTGATCCACACTGTCTGGAACAGAAGTTCATGTTGAATATGGCAGAGGAAGGTTTATCACTTTACCAGACAATCCAATGTTATGTAGACCTTGAGGAAAAAGGCTTTTGAAAACATGTCTAAAGGAGAAAATACTGGTAACCAGCATTTTCTCCTTTTTCCATGATGTTTTCTTCCCTTTCAGAGATGAGTATTCTTAACTGAATAACAGTAAAGAGTCCTATATGGCTTAGTGGGGCAGGTGTAGGATTGGTAAAATTGTTTGATTGTCATCTGGGTATTGGGTTTTTCTCGGGAGTGTCCTTGAGCAAGACACTTAACCATTTACTGAACAAAAAAAATCATGGACCTGTCCAGATTCAAAGCATTGCAGATGACAATTTGAATGTGGCTCAAAATACAGAATTTTTTGGTGAAAAGGAGAAATTGCTGGTCCTTTTCCAACAATCATCAGTGTTTTCGAAGTTTTCTCCCTAAGGGTTGTTTAAACTCTTTGATTGTGTGTTAACTCTTTACCACACAGTCCCAAGTATTAACAACTCTAAGAAAACAGCCTTTTGAAAACATTGTGGAAAAAAGGAGAAAATGCTGGTAACCAGCATTTTCTCCTTTTCCCACAATATTTTCTAACCTATCAAATACAAATTCTATCACTTGTGCCTCCTTTCAATTGTGGTCTGCACATGTTTTAACCCTTTCCCAAACAACAAATTTTAGACTCTTCCAAACTGAGAGCATCTGAAAACGACAAATTCAAAATTAGTACAAATTAGCTTTAGGTCTCTGATAAGGTAGAAAACATTGTGGGAAAAGGAGAAAATGCTGGTTACTAGCATTTTCTCCGTTTCCCACAATGTTTTCAAAAGCCTTTTTTCTCAGGGTCGTGAAAACGAGGGATTGTTTGGTAAAGGGTAAAATTTGGACAAGTCTTCATTTTTAGCTCACCTGAGCACAAAGTGCTCATGGTGAGCTTTTGTGATCGTGCTGTGTCCGTCGTCCGTCGTCAACTTTTACCTTGTATACGCTCTAGAGGCCACATTTTCAGTCAGATACTCATGAAACTAGGTCAGAATGTTTGTCTCGATGATATCTCACATGAGTTCGAAAATGGGTCATGTCGGGTCAAAAATTAGGTCACTAGGTCAAATCTTAGAAAAACCTTGTGTACACTCTAGAGGCCACATTTTCAGTCCGATACTCATGAAACTTGGTCAGAATGTTTGTCTTGATGATATCTCAGACGAGTTCGAAAATGGGTCATGTCAGGTCAAAAACTAGGTCACTAGGTCAAATCTTAGAAAAATCTTGTGTATGCTCTAGAGGCCACATTTTCAGTCCAAAATTCTTGAAATTTGGTCAGAATGTTTGTCTTGATGATATCTCGGACGAGTTTGAAAATGAGTCATGTCGGGCAAAAAAGTAGGTTACTGGGTCATATCTTAGAAAAACCTTGTGTACGCTCTAGAGGTCACATTTTCAGTCAGATACTCATGAAACGTGGTCAGAATGTTTGTCTTGATGATATCTCGGTCAGGTTCGAGAATGGGTCATGTTGGGTCATAAACTAGGTTACCAGGTCAAATCTTAGAAAAACCTTGTGTACGCTCTAGAGGCCACATTTTCAGCCTAAAACTCTTGAAAGTTGGTCAGAATGTTTGTCTCGATGATATCTCAGTCGAGTTCGAGAATGGGTCATGTCGGGTCAAAAATTAGGTCACTAGGTCAAATCTTAGAAAAACCTTGTGTACACTCTAGAGGCCACATTTTCAGCCAATACTCATGAAACTTGGTCAGAATGCTTGTCTTGATGATATCTCGGACGAGTTCGAAAATGGGTCATGTCAGGTCAAAAACTAGGTCACTAGGTCAAATCTTGGATAAAACCTTGTGTACGCTCTAGAGGCCACATTTTCTGTCCAAAACTCTTGAAAGTTGGTCAGAATGTTTGTCTTGATGATATCTCGGATGAGTTCGAAAATGGGTCATGTCTGGTCAAAAAGTAGGTCACGAGGTCATATCTTAGAAAAACCTTGTGTACGCTGTAGAGGCCACATTTTTGGTCCAAAACTCTTGAAATTTGGTCAGAATGTTTGTCTTGATGATATCTTGGACAAGTTTGAAAATGGGTCATGTCAGGCAAAAAACTAGGTCACTGGGTCAAATCTCAAAAAAAACCCTGTGTACGCTCTAGAGGTCACAGTTTCAGTCCAAATTTCTTGAAAGTTGGTCAGAATGTTTTACTTGATGACATCTTAGATGACTTGGTCATGTTGAGTCAAAAACTAGGTCAGTAGTTCAAATCTTAGAAAAAACCTGTGTATGCTGTATAGGCCACATTTTCTGTCCAATATGTATGAAAGGTGGTCAGGATCTTTGTTTTGATAATATCTATAATGGGAAAATTGGCTATGGTTGGCTAAAAAGTAGGTCGCTGAGAGAAATTCTAGAAAAAGCTTGTGTATATGCTAGAGGCCAAATTTTCAGTCCAATAATTATGAAAGCTTAGTAGATTGTTTGTCATGATATCTCAAAAGAGATTGAAAATGGTCATGTTTGGTCAAAAGACTCTGGTGAGCGACTTTAGGGCCATCATGGCCCTCTTGTTGTCATGTGGTAAAGAGTTAAAGGGTTAGAAGCGAGTGAGGATTAAACAAGGGGATTTCAGGATATCCAACACCACCATTTAGCCACGCAGGGCCCCCAGTTTATACAAGAAATATCTTTTTAAAAAAAGATAGACGGCGTAAGAGGCACTTGGATATGAATACAGTTAAATTCGTTTGTAATTGATCTATAATATGAAGAGAAATGATGAAAATAGTTCTGAGAGTAGCCTCTTTTAAATTGTTTTGCATATGGTTGAAAGCGTAATTATCAATAACATTTAAGAATGGGGAAGCATGTTTTTTTACTTAAATGAAGCACCTTTCAAACATTGACGATTTGTCGTTATCAGAAGGCAGGGTTTTATCACCCCTCTCAATGCTTGACCACACCCACCTACTCTTACTAGAAGTATTTTAGTATGAACCCAGTTTCTTTGTAAACAAAGAAATAAAACGGATTGTTTCCCTAAGTAGGCATAGTTTCTTGCGAATTGAATCACCAAATTCAAGATGTAACATCTTTTTTTATTGTAACAAGAAACGTAATAAGTTGTTTTACAACCCGTTTTCGTGTAAGACAATAGAGCGGTAGCCTGCCGTCGCAGTTGGTATTCGGTTTTACGCGAGGAAAAACGGGTACAAAGCCTCTTACACTAAACAAAATAGAAAACTTGCCAATACTCATTGCTATTAGTTTATGCATATGATATAGATTATGGATGTTTTGCTAGAGTTTAACATCTGTATGGCCATAAAGTACAACTTTACATAGGTAAATGTGAGCATTACGTGATTTTTTTTAGTCATAAACACTTTTATCCAATGTCGTAAATTTCTACTGTGACCTTTATTTTTTTGCGTAGTTTACATATATTTGGCCAATCACAAAATGAGTAACAATTCATTTCCTCCTAGTACTCGAAGTAGGTCAAAAGTGAGATCATACAGCTACGCCGAAAAAAGAAGATAGTTTGGTATAGGGTTCACAATGTCTTCATGGATACTTGTAGTACAACTCAAGGGCCATCACACCCTCTGGATTGTAAACCTATCATAGTATTTTATAGTATTTTACTTGTAACCACAACACTCCTTCAGGACCACTGCCTCCTTTGGTTGACGTTGATTCAGCCTCATATAGAAATGGTTATTTATGTGAAACAATTAACAATGAATGACTAAGAGTCAGAAAGAATGTTTATTGGTTGGCAGGGCAATTAGACAATTTTACGTTACACATTTGTATGGACCATGTCCTTTTTAACTCCTTACCAAACAACTTAATTTTGGACTCAATGAAATTGAAAGTATTTGCAGATGACAAAATAAATTCAGCTCAAAGGATGATTTCTGTCTTTGATTTAGGAGATTTAAAACACTGTCGGGAAAGGAGAAAATGCCGGCTACCAGCATTTTCTCCTTTTACCACAATGTCCTCAAAGTGTAATAAAGGTTTAAAAGCATTCAAAGAAACTGCAAGGTATTATCATACCCCTATCGTCAGCGTTGTCTGCATGTTCTTGGTTGTTGTGCAGAAACTTGGATACTAGTATGTTATAATATTTCTGGCATTGCTGAAGATATTGACTTAATTGTTTGTTTGTATTGGAGTTTAACGCCATTTTAATAGCTCAGGTCATATCATGGCGATCAGTGACGCACCCATGTGTTTCCTGGCTTTCTCACACCAGTACTGACGCAACTTTCCACAGCCACTGACTATTGTCATGCATCAGAGGTGAGAGGGGAAAAATCGCCCGAAAGAAAGTTCACCCAAACCAAGTATTGGACTGCAACCTCCAGATCATGAGTTAGATATGCCATCAACCGGCCGTGCCATATTGACCTGAAATTCAGACTAGTTGTTAACGCTCGAAATGGGAACCCATACTAGCAACCACCACCCTTTTTCTGAAAGGAGTCTAATCTGTAAAAACTATACATTTTCTGAAAGATCTCATCAATACAAATCAGGAAATATATAGTTTATATAGGTTTTACTATTTCTTTACGTCAAAAATACCTTGACAAAAGGCAAAAAATCATGTTTCTGAAAACACAAATTTTAATTTTTCAGGAAAAAATGACCTCACTCTGTAACTATAAGAGTCTGCTTGATATGCAGTTAATGAAGTGTCCACATGGTGGGCAGAACACCAATGATTAATTACATACTCTACCGTAGCTGTTAGGTGATTTTATTGTGTCTTTTTCTGATGTTATATCTGTCGGACTGAACCCCATTTTGATATTGAAAAAGAGAAAAAGCACACTTTCTACAATATGTAAGGTTTTTGAGCTTAGTTAAAGTAATCTAGATGACATCTAATAGCTTGTAAATGATAAAATGATCTTCCATTCAGTTTTGAAAGGTTTATGCACCCAAAAAACGCTGTATATGTTATATAAAGGAAATAACGTTACCCCACCCACCCATTTTACAATGGGGAAAATATAGGTTAATGCTATTGGAAAAATAGACTCATTTGAAAATGTATGAACCACAGATATGATTTAAAACATGACACTTATTTCTTGTCTATGTTTTCTCCTTTCTATTTCATCTTATTCACTGCATTAAACATAAAGAAGAAGCTAAAATCTCCTCTTTATTATTTATAATGAAAAAAATCGGGCGCGCGATTGGGGGGGGGAGGTGGGGGAAGGGGAGGGGGTCTTGCCTTACCACACGGGCATGTAGAATCAATTGCAATGATAGGAGGAATGCAACATTTATGTAACATTTAACATTTATCGACGATGTTGAATGGCATGTAAAGTAAGGATTTACTCTATGAAGACCTGTTTTTCCGTATTTCACTAAACTGTACAGATTTGATACCCTTTAAATTGAAAAAATAAGTATCAGAAAAGTTAGAGACACAGAACTAACATTGCAGTAAAAGAAAGAAGGAAAGGGTTGAGAGTTTGTATTTGTTAGTATTTTGTGGCTTGCTTGTCTTGCAAAGCACTGTTAAAAATAAAGATATGAATTGTATTGGTATCAAGTCTGTAGTTGAATGGCATGAGGCTTTAGAAAAACATTGTGTGCAAAGGAGATGCTGGTAACTCCTTCTGTTCAGCAATGGCTTTTTAATTTGCCAAGTCTGTTATCTGGTAAAGAGTTAAAGAGGATTATTTTATGAACTACATGTACTTGTATTGCTCCTGGACTTAGCTAAACTACTCATACTGAAAAATAGTTTGTTTGTTTAGATGAAGCTGCAAGATCCATATAAGCCAATATAGTAGCTTTATTTCTGTTGTGAAAATCCTTAATTTTAAGTAAGAAATTGCAGGAGAAATTGTCTAAAGGGTTATAAGAAAATTCTTATCCCCTTTCCCCGTGAGAGAGAGACAACCACTCCCGCTCTTATGGCCCCCCCCGGCGCTTTACGCCTCAAAGTGCCCTTCTTAGCCACAGCACCCTGCCCTTTTTTTACCCTGGCTGGAGCACTGATATGCATAAGTATGCATTTGAAAATGTACAACTTTGTATTTGCAGACTGAGTAAGTCTCAATCAGCATGTTCATAGGCAGTCTGATCAGAGGCTACACATTTTGTCAGAACCTCCTGCATAGCTTATCATTTCATATGTAAGCAAATAAAACAATGGAAGCATCTGCAGATTACAAATTATATGTGGTTCAAATGATAGAATTTGTCTATGATAGGGTAGAAAACATTGTGGGAAAAGCAGAAAATACTGGTTACTACCCTTTTTTTTAGGGTTGTTGAAAATCCTGATTGTCTGATAAAGTGTTGAAAAAAAGCTACTATCACTTGAAATTAATAGATGTATGTCAATGTTTTCAAAGTCCTCCCTTACTGTCTTTTAAGCCTGTGATTGTATGGTAGATGGCTAAAGCACTTTCACCACTTTTGTGGTCTTTGCAGCATGTACATCAAGATAAGACTGCAGAAAATGTGCAGTATGATTTCTTTATATACTGTCTACTGTTTTTGATAGACGTTCTAGACAAAAGCAGTCTCAATGTTGTTCTATTTAGGGCTTTTTTTCTGTAGATGGAGTATGTGCATTGAGTAAATTGTGCCCTTTACGGGTTAAAATTGAAATTTATGGGGGTTTAGGTTGGGTTTGGGGGCCCTTGCTGTACCCCTTGACTAGCTGAAACCAGGAGCTTCTTAACATTCAGGGTTTGTAATCAAATTTCATGAGTTGGAATCGTGCCCTGCCAATATTTCATTCCTCTCCGAAGGCTGAACAATGTGTTACATATAATGTCTGAAAGCCTCCGGAATGAGTTTCGTACAAAACACTGGTTAAAGAAACTCGCTGAGTGCATCAATAGTAATTTTTTTGGTATGACTGTTGTAAAAGGTGGTAAGACCAAACAAGCGAACTCCTCGATCTTTTAGAGAATTTTTTCAGTTTTACACGCAAAAAACCATATCATATTTTTATTGCTTCAGTCTCACAGGATTTTGAAAATGGATGACCAGGGCTGAGAATGTGGGTCACTAGGTTAAATTGTAGAAAAATCTTGTGTACACTTCACAGAAAGTAGGTCATAGGTCAAATCTTGAAAAATCTTATGCACTCTAAAGGCCATGTGTTATGTCCACGAGTGTTCGTTAAACTTGGTCAAATTTTTTGTCTTCGTTATATCTTGGAGAAGTTTGAAAATGGTCACTCAGAGTCAGAAGATTAGGTTAGTGGGTCACATCTTAAAAAAAATGTTTGTGCAATCAAGAGGCCATGTCATTCGTCAAATGTTCATAAACTTCTATCAATGTGTTTGTTTGAGGAGATTGTGAGTGAAAGTGACAGATTGTTTACCCTTATGGCTTTTTTACGCAAGTTAAGTTGAGTTGCGGCCAGTGTAGATCAATATCAGACTGCAAAAAAGATGCAGTCTGGTCATTTTTCTGCTCTGTCCACTTTGCTGAGACATTCTGGGTAAGAGCATCTTTAAATTAATTGTAATTATTTTGATCTGATTTCTAAACTGAAATTGTAAGGTTTGATTAGGCAATCTAAGGGTAAAATTCACATTATACTCAACAGACCGTGAAATGACAATGCAATACCCTCAGGCATGGACAAGAAACAATGTAACATGTATTCTGGTTTGTATTCACCATCCATTCTTCAGAGCTTTCTCAGTCTTATTCTCCAAGGTTTTCTGAATTTGAAAGTAACACTACTACTGAATGGCTAAACCATTTGGTTTAGCCAATCAGTAGTTGTGTTTCTTTCAAATTTAGAAAATTACAGAAAATATGACAAAAATGTTTTTAAGAATGGTTGGTGACTACGGACTCTGATCTTGGACCTGCCAAGCCAAGCTCAGTCTGTAACATACCTGGGCTTGAAACCAGGGGGTGGCTGGTTTGAATTCCCAGCTTGGCCAGTTTCTTTCTGAGGATTGATGATAGTTATTGCAAAGGGTTCGTTCCTTTCTCACTGCTGATCATTGTTAGCTCCACTGGCCGAAGGCCAGCGGGCTTATGTCATGGCCTGTTGTCCGTCGTGCGTCCGTCCGTCCGTCCGTCAGTCCGTCCGTGCGTCCGTCCGTCCGTGCGTTAACTTTTTTTTAAAACGTCTTCTTCTCTGAAACTACCCATCCAATTTTGATGAAACTTCACAGAAATGATCCTGCCATGGTCCTCTTCAGAATTTCTTGAAAGAATTTAATTCCTTCAAAAACTCTGGTTGCCATGGCAACAAAACTGAAAAATTTTGAAAATCTTTGAAAATCTTCTTGTCTGAAACCGTAAGGCCAAGGGCTACCAAATTTGGCATGTAGCTTTATCTAGTGGACCTCTACCAAGTTTCTTCAATTTATAGCCCTGGGGTCAAAATTGGCCCCGCCCCGGGGGTCACAAGTTTTACATGGGCTTATTTAGGGAGAACTTTAAAATTCCTCTTCTACCTAGCCATAGGGCCTAGAGCTACCAAATTTGGCATGTAGCTTTATCAAGTGGACCTCTGCCAAGATTGTTCAAATCATAGCCCTGGGGTCAAATTAGGCCCTGCCCGGGGGTAACAAGTTTTACATGGGCTTATATAACAAGTTTTACATGGGCTTATATAGGGAGAACTTTAAAATTCTTCTTTGACCTAGCCATGGGGCCTAGGGCTACCAAATTTTGCATGTGGCTTTATCTAGTGGGCCTCTACCAAGAGTGCCCAAATTATAGCCCTTGGGTCAAATTTGACCCCACCCCGGGGGTCACAAGTTTTACATGGGCTTATTTAGGGAAAACTTTAGAAATCTCCCTGTACCTAGCCGTAAGGCCTAGGGCTACCAAATTTTGCATGTGGCTTTATCTAGTGGGTCTCTACCAAGAGTGCTTAAATTATAGCCCTGGGGTCAAAATTGGCCCTGCCCCGGGGGTCACAAGTTTTACATGGGCTTATGTAGAGAAAACTTAAGAAATCTCCCTGTACTTATTCATAAAGCGTAGGGCTACCAAATTTCGCATGTAGCTATATCTAAAGGCCCTTCACCAAGAGTGCATAAATTATAGCCCTAGGGGGGAATTTGATTCACCCCGAGGGGTCAGAAGTTTTACATGGGCTTATATAGTGAAATCTTTAGAAATCTTCTTGTTACTAACCATATGAACTAGGGCTACCAATTTTAGTCCTGTTTCAGGGGTCTTATGTTCAAAACCAATTGGCCAAGTATTGTAATGTTTGGCATGTAGTGATTTTACGTATTAGCCAGTGGAGCGATACAGGGCCATCATGGCCCTCTTGTTTTGATACTGGTTATGTGGGAAAGCAGCCAGTGGTTTGGGAAGAATATTGTGTGAAGTACTAGTAGAAGAAACTCTAGGAAAGCACAAATAGGTGCACTGGCCAGTGCAATGTTACGGAAATAATGTTGAAAACATTGTTGAACACCATACAAATTTACAGACAAAACTGGATAGTAAAGATGAGGTGGTTAAGGTATGAAAAACTTTTGGGTAAGTAGTTATGGAAAAAGCCTTATGACAGGCATAAGTATCAAAACAGTGATCATGACCACTGATGAACCTTGTTGTTATAAAAATGGATGTGAAAAGGGAGTGGCTGGACAGCCGTTTATTAAATTTTGTCCTCTGTTTGATTCTGATGCAAGATTGCATAATGTGTAGTTTAACCGTTTGCCACACGACAAAATTTTAGACCGGTCCAAATTGAAAGCATTTGCAGACGAAAAATTGACTGTAGCTCATATGATGATTTCTGTCTTTGATAGAGTAGAAAACATTGTGGGAAAAGGAGAAAATGCTGGTCATCAGCACTTTCTCCTTTTCCCACAATTTTATCAGAAGCATTCTTTTTCAGGGTCGTTAAAATTCGGGATTGTGTAGTAAATGGTTAACTTTTGATCGCACAATCCTGTGTTTTAAGAAAGCTGGCTTCCAACACATTGTGGGAAAAGGAGAAAATTCTGGTAACAAGCATTTCTTCTTTTCCCACAATGTATTCCACCCTTACTAAGACGAATGCCAACATTTGAGCTATAGTTAATTTGTTGCGTGCAAAAACCTTTAATTTTGACAAGTCAAAAATTTTGCCATCTAACAAACCTGTCTTGTGGCCTTCTCTTTGTAGCTATAGATCAGAATGTGGAGTCTGATCTTTGATCTGCTCTGTCTGCTTTGCAGAGACATTCTGAAACAGAGAAAACAACCTCGTAATTACAATTGTTTGGATCTCACAGAATGTCTGTTGGGGTTTATTCAGAGCTCAAAGGGTTAACCATGGGATGTCCCAGGTTTTTAGAGTGAATGAAACCCTTTATCAGGACATCTAGTTGAAATCATTTGCAGAGTAAGTATGGATCAACTGATGGGTCATCTTTAAAAGGGTAGATAACATTGTGGGAAAAGGAGAAAATACTGATATCCCGCATTTTCTCCTTTTTATACGCCCATCGAAGACGGGACGTATTATGGGATCACCCATGGCGTACGGGTGGGCGGGCGGGTGTCCGGCGTCCAGTTCTTTGTCCGGAGCATAACAGTCCGATTGACTTGAAACTTGGCATGTGTGTTTGTTGCAATAATACAGAGTGCAGTGCGAAAAAACCATAACTCTACCTGGTGCTGTCTTTGAGTTATTTCCCTTTGATCATCATTTTTACAGCATTTTCTGCTTGTCCGGAGCATAACTTTGTCATCTCCAGTCCGATCAACTTGAAACTTGGCATGTGTGTTTGTTGCAATAATACGGAGTGCAGTGCGAAAGAACAATAACTCTACCTCAGGCTGTCTGAGTTATTTCCCTTTGATCGTCATTTTTACAGCATTTTCTGCTTGTCCGGAGCATAACTTTGTCATCTCCAGTCCAATTGACTTGAAACTTGGCATTTGTGTTTGTTGCAATAATACGGAGTGCAGTGCGAAAGAACCATAACTCTACCTGGTGCTGTCTTTGAGTTATTTCCCTTTGATTGTCATTTTTTATTGCATTTTCTGCTTGTTCGGAGCATAACTTTGTCATCTCCAGTCAAATTGACTTGAAACTTGGCATTTGTGTTTGTTGCAATAATACGGAGTGCAGTGCGAAAGAACCATAACTCTACCTGGTGCTGTCTTTGAGTTATTTCCCTTTGATCATCATATTTTTACAGCATTTTCTGCTTGTCCGGAGCATAACTTTGTCATCTCCAGTCCGTTTGACTTGAAACTTGGTATTTGTGTTTGTTGCAATAATACAGAGTGCAGTGTGAAAGAACAATAACTCTACCTCGTGCTGTCTTTGAGTTATTTCCCTTTGATTGTCATTTTTACAGCATTTTCTGCTTGTCCGGAATATAACTTTGTCATCTCTAGTCTGAACATCTTCAAATTTGGTATGCATGATTGTTGAAAATTTACGGAGTGCAGTGCACAAGAACCATAACCCTTCCTAGCAGCAATTTTGAGTTATTTCCCTTTGATCGTCATTTTTAAAGCATTTTTTGCTTGTCCGGAATATAACTTTGTCATTTCAAGTCAGAGTGACTTCAAACTTGGTATGCATGTTTGTTGCAATATTACGGAGTACAGTGCGCAAGAACAATAACTCTACCTAGTGCGGATTTTGAGTAATTCCACTTTGATCTTCATTTTTACAGTATTTCTTGCTTGTCCAGAATGGAACTTTGTCACCTCAACTCAAATTGACTTGAGACTTTGTAAACATGTTTGTTGCATTACCTGCCCTTTACGATTATTATACCCCCTCGACAACTGGTGGTGGGACGGGCGTATCTTGCGACAATTTGCCGCTCTTGTTCCATACTGTTTTTAACAGATGCCGTATGTAATAAGATGGGATGGTGTGTTTTGTGAAGGGTTAACCCTTTACTAACATTCCAGTGTTGTAATGACCAGGAGGAAGAAGGCATTTGAAAGCATTGTGGGAAAAGGAGAAAATGCTGCGAACCAGCATTTTCCCTTTGTCCCAGTAGGTTTTCTACCTATTTGATGACAAATTCCACCAGTAAGTCTCATTAAATTTGTTATCTGTAAATCCTCCCAAATTGGACAAGCCTAAAATTTTTCCCTCTGGTAAAGGGTTAGCTCGTTCCTTAGGGTTGATGACACTGTACGCTTTTGTGGACAGTGTAGACCAAGATCAGACTGCACAGATGTGCAGTCTGATCTCTGATCTTCACTGTCCACTCTTTTTATCCTAGATTATAACTGAACTGTCTCTTCATCTTGCAGCAGAACTCAGGGTATTTCTATCCATTAAAAAGTAATGGTTATTTTTCTAGTGGTGAAAGGGTTAAGGCTTGGTCAGACCGGCTAACGGATATGTAACGGGGGGGAAACGGACAAAAACATACAGAATTTGGTTATCCGGTGACAAAATTCATCTCCTCCTCCGCTCGAGGCTCATGCGATCGGTGTGTGGAGCGAGGAAGCCACACAATGACCGCACGAGTACCGCACATGTAACGGAAAAAAACGCACGTTTAACGGATATGTACAGGATAATAAACGGTCTATTAACGGATATCACCGTACGAGTAAGGGACTTGTACCGGATAAGACGGAAGTACAACGCATGACAACCGGACAAAACGTACGATGAACGGAAATGTACCGAACACCAACGTACGAGGAACGTACCGGTCACGTGACATGCCGAGGGTATAAATTGTCAGATGCATCCAAAGTCTATCATTTGCATGTCTCTGTCCGTTTTGTACGGTGGAAAGTTTTGAACATGCTCAAAACTTCCCACCGGACGGAACGGACATGGCCGGACATCGCCGGATAAGTAGCGGATTCACCGGATAAGAAACGGATACGAACGGACACGAACGGATAAAATGATTTTTTATCTGTTACTCGTCCGTTAGCTCGGTGTGACCAAGGCTTTAACTTTGTACCACACAATCCCGAGTTTTAACGACCCTGAGAAGCCTTTTAAATTTTAAAAACATTGTGGGAAAAGGAGAAAATGCTGGTAACCAGCATTTTCTCCTTTTCCCACAATGTTTTCTACTCTATCAAAGACAAACTCAATCATTTGAACCATATTTAAATTGTTGTCTGCAAAATGCTTTTACCGGTAATTTGGACAAGTACATTTTTGTCGTATGGTAAAAGAGTTAACCCTTTACCACACTGCAAAATTTAAGACCTATCCAAATTGAAAGCATCTACAGAAGACATCTTCATAGTGGCTCAAATGACGCAACTTTTCTTTGATAGGGTAGAAAACTTTGTGGGAAAAGGAGAAAATGCTGGTTACCAGCATTTTCTCCTTTTCCCACAATGTTTTCAAAAGGCCTTTTCTTCAGGGGTGTTAAAAGGCGTCATTGTGTGGTAAAGGGTTAATGAATGGATGAATGAAATACTTACATATGTATGTCTGAATGTCTTCAGGGGCTTGGTGAGAAATAATGACCATGAGATTTTTTTTGGTCATGATCAAAATGGTGATTATTTAGTGTGCCCCATCCTTTGACAATCATTGTTAAAACTTTTTGGTAATCATTTCTGGACATGGATGTATTTTCTTCTGATGAATTACAAATCAGTGACTTGTGACTGTATCACTCCACAAAATTTTATAGAGAGCAAAGTTGGGAGCAAATGCAGATGACAGATTTAATGTAACTCAAGTGTAGCTCAATTAAATGATGGGATTTGCTTTTGAAAATGGAGAAAATATTGTGGGAAAAGGAGTAAATGCTAATTACCCACAATTTCTCCTTTTCCCACAAGGTTTTCAAAAGGTCTTTTTTCGCACGCTCTTTAACTCTTTACCAAAGGACAAAATTTTGGCCTATACCAAATTAAAGTGTTTGTAGACTACAAACTAAATATGGTTCAAATGACGATTTATGACTTTTTAGATAGGATAGAAAACATTGTGGAAAAGGAGATAATGCTGGTTACCAGCATTTTCTCCTTTTCCAACAATGTTTTCAAAAGCCTTCATCTTCATGGACGTTAAAACTCAGGATCGTACCCTTTACCAAACAATCCCTGGTTTTCACGACTCTGGGAAGAAAGGCTTTTGAAAACATGGTGAGAAAAGGAGAAAATGCTGGTAACCAGCATTTTCTCCTTTTCCCACAATGTTTTCTACTCTATCAAAGACAGAAATCATCATTGACCTACATTTAAATTGTTGACTTCAAATGCTTTCAGGTTGGTCCGGTCCAAAATTTCATCATGTGGTAAAGGGTTAATCTTGGGACTGTGTGATGATATGTATAGCGTAATTGAAATGTTTAACAAGATGTTTAGAAGGGATTTTATGTGTTACCACATATTTAGGTATTAATTGATTTGCGAAAGATACCAAGTTTGATGGGATAAAGTACCAAAAAAAAATGGTGACAGATGAAAAAATTTCTGATAAGCATGTTATGTATTACATTTTTTTGGTCCTCTTTTCCATGTGTCAAAATGTCTTCCAAAATGACTGCTTGTATAACTTCTGTGTTAGAGAACAAAATTGTAGGCTGGTCTTAACTGAAAAACAGATTAAATGTGACTGAATTTATTTGAGTTGTCCTAGGAAAAGTTGAAAATGTTTGGGAAAACTGGAGAAAATGCTGGTTACCAGCATTATCTCTTCACATTTTTACAAAGGTTTCTTCCACAGGGCCATTCTCAACTCAAAATTAAGACTTGTCCACAATGGAAGTATTTGCAGAAAGCAAAGAAAAGGAGGCTCAACTATTGGGATTCAGTTTTATAAGGTTGAAAACATTGCTGGAAAAGGAGAAAATGATGGTTACAAGAAGATTATAGAGTCTTCTCACCAACATTTCATAGGTACGTTCTTAGTCTTATTCTCCAGAATTTTCTTAATGTGATGGTAACACAACTTCTGATTGGCTTAACCATTTGGTTTAACCAATCAGAAGTTGTGTTACTTTCACAGTTAGAAAATCTTGGAGGATAAAACAAAGTATTTTCCAAAGAATGGTGGGTGAATATGGACCCAGGGTGTGTTAAGAGGTTCGCATTGGATTCAAACTTCGGTCTCATTCAATGAGCACCTCTTTACACATGCAACTGGACCTGGTCTGACCGCACAGAAATGCAGGCTATAATTTCCTTTTGTCTAGATAGTTTTCGAAAGGTTCGTGAAAGGGCAGAAGTGTTTGGTAAAGGATAATCAAACAACACTCAAAAGAAAATATTTAGAATGCGAGTCCACTTGTAAATGCAGTGTTTCAGTACAGTTTTCATAGTGTCATCACATGTATTATAAGTTACTTTTTGCGCCATGTTCTGAACTGCTGCAGGTATTGTATCAAAATGTCTTCATTTGTAATTATACAAAAAGATTTAACTCCTTACCAAATGTCCCATGTTTCTATAACCCCAATGGAAGAAGATTTTTGAAAACATTGTGGGAAGAGGAGAGAATGCTGGATACCAGTATTTTCTCCTTTCCCACGGTGTTTTCTACCCTTTCAGTGACAAATCGCATAAGCCGTATTCAGTTTGTTGTCTGCAAATACTTTTAATTTGGATTCATCTAAAATTCGGTTGTTTGGTAGAGATTTAACAGTATACATAGTGTTCTTGTTTCCGCTATGTGTAAAACCCATTTATAATTTAGTAGTGACACTTCCCATAAATGTCATAATTTTTTAAGGCAGTTAATGCACTATGGTCAATTTGTCCATTAGTTTTTTAGCAAAACTTTGTCCAAAAAATAACTAGCATATTATCATCAATATGAGTTATGAATATAAAATACATAATACATTTAATGTCAGCTATGGTTTCAAGCTACCCACCATTTAACAGTTTGAATGTTATACCTCCGCAAAACGTATGTTTTCGGGGTATACTGGAATCAGCCAGTCTGTCCGTGTGTCCGTCCGTTTGTCCGTCCGTGTGTCCGTCTGTGTACAAATAATTGCCTGTTTCTGTCAAAGCGCTGGCAGGGGTATTAAGTCACATTCAGTGACAGCTGTAGTGAAATTATGTTGAAATTTTGTGTTATTATTGGCTACTGTCTTTACATCTTGGTAAAAGTCAGTTCATGTGAAAATGATTGAAAACTTCTCTGGTTTTCTAGGTGCACAGCTTGTTAGCTCAGTTAGTAACATACAAGGCTTGATGTTTAGGGGGGAACTGATTATAGCCTTTGCATCTGAACATTTTTTTGATCATGCTTATGCAACAGTGTGGATCAAGTTCAGACCGCACAGAACATGCAGTCTGATATTGCATAAACAGTGTTTGCTGCGTTGTTATATGCTCAGGTGAAAATAATTTTGAAATTACAATATTTTGGATGCTTTCCTTTCTGAAAAGGTTAGTTTCATTCATTCAGTGCTCAATGAGTTAAACTTTGATTTCCTAATGTGCACTAGATATGGATTGGATTATACTTGCCCAGGTGCACTTGATGTCACTTGTATTAAACATGCCCAGGTTGCACTAGAAGTTGATTGGATTATACATGTACTTACCTGAGGTGCACTAGATATTGATTGGGTTGCAATGGCCATATTACACTAGATCTGGATTGGATACCTTCCCTAAATGCACTAGATTTTGATTAGAATGTACGGTACCCACACTACTTCACTAGACATTGATTGGACTATACCTTGCCTCTGGTCTCTGGATATTGGTTTGAGTACAACTGCCCTCTATGTACTAGATGTTGATCAGGATTATACCTGATCATGACACTCTAGATGTTGATTGGAGTACACCTGCCTTTGCTGTACTAGATTTTGATAAGAGTATGTTTGCCCATGGTGCACTTAGGCATTATCTGTGGGCAAGGACAAGACTGTGTTGTGATAAGAACTAGGCATCATGATATATTAAGTATATCTACAGCAGATGGCTTTTTCCAAATTTTTTGCTTTATCAGTTTGAGATAAATGTTATCTTTTTTTTCATATCATGGCTTTATTTTTGCAAAGTTGTTTTGGCCAGTACATAATATTCTCATCAAGATTATGCTGTGCATTTCAAGCAGTCTTATCTCAAACTACACTGTTTGCAAAATCAGCCGAAATTATCATGAGTAAGCTAAAATTAAGTTGAAGAAAAAGAAAATGGAAGGTCATCAATTTTGTTAATTATAGTATAATGCAGCAGGGTCAATTTTCTTTCTTGACAGTTATAGAAAACACAATGGCACTAGAAAATTTTGTTTATTATCAGCATTTGCTTCCTTTCCCTGCATTGTTTCAATAGGTGCCTTCTACATGGGCTTAATCAGTTGTATTTGTGTTTAAAATGGGTAACAAATAAAAAAAGAAGAGTACTGGTTTGAATTAGACCAATTTGTTATGTTTGTTTCATGCTGAATCTGACATTTTGCTGTCATTATAATTATAATCATGATGTGTAAGGCTCTGTTTCACTTTCATGAAAAGGACAATCCTATAACCCTTTACCACAAAGTCCCAAATTTCAAGGATCCTGAGGGAAAAATGCCTTTGAAAACATTGTGGGAAAAGGAGAAAATGCTGGTATTCAGCATTTTCTCCTGTTCCTACAATGTTTCCTGACATGAAAAACAAATCTAACCATTTGAGCCGCATTTTATTTGTTTTCTGTAAATGCTTACAGTGAGGACCAGTAAAGAAATTTGGATGCGGTACAAAGTTAATGTAGCACATACTTGAGCTTCAAGGTTCAAATGTTGCTCAGCGTTTGACTCACTACCGAACAACAAAATCATAGGCTCCTCTAAATTGATATCATTTGCAGATCACAAAATTTTAATGAGGTTCAAGTTATGGGATTTTGGTAAAAGCGGCCTGAGACCCAGAGATCACTGGTTCATATCCGGTTAATTCCCATCTCATCTACTTCCCATTTCGTCTACTGTATTTCATTCCCATTTTGTCCATAATTGAAAAAAATTGTCATTTAGTAAATAAAAGTCACAAAAGTAGTAAAAATTAAATTATTGCAATTTTACCCAAAAATAGGAGTAGACGAAATGGATGTAAAATTGGGAGTAGACAAAATGGGAACAATTGCAGAAATAGTAGACGAAATGGGAAGTAGACGAAATGGGAAGTTACCTCATCAGTTTCCAAGGTGGTTCAATGTATTACTAAGGATTGATGATAGTCATTGTGACAAGATTCAGTCCTCTTTTACAGCATTTACAACATGTTTTTACGAAAGCAGTCAGTGGCTTGGAATGAATGCTCTGCAAAGTACAAGTAAAAGAGACTCCAGGAAACCATGGATAGGTGTACTAGTAGCATTGATGTAATTGAAATAATATTAAAAATAGTGCTAAAAACCATACAGTCTGTTGTTTGGTTAAAACTGTTATACCTTTCTCAGGCAATGCTGTTATTTCAACGACCCTGAAGAAGGGGGGGCTTTTGAAAACATCATGGTAAACGGAGAAAATGCTGATAACCAGCAATTTCTCCTTTTCTCACAATGTTTTCTTCCAGAATCATCAAAGACAAATTCTATCATATGTGCTACATTTAATCCCTTACCACACGACAAATTTTAGACTTGTCCGAATTGAAAGCATTTGCAGATGACAGTTTCAATGTGGCTCATATGAAATGATTTTTCTTTGATAGGGTAGAAAACATTGTGGGAGAAGGAGAAAATGCTGGTAACCTGCATTTTCTCCTTTTCCCACAATGTTTTCAAAAGCCTTCTTTATCAGGGGTGTTAAAAGTCGTCACTGTGTGGTAAAGGGTTAGAGTGTCGTCTGCAACTGCTCTCAATTTGGACCACTCCAAAGTTTTGTAATTTGCAGACCACAGATTAAATGTAACACAAAGAATGAAATTTGTCTTTGAAATGGTAGGAAAGATTATGGGAAAAGGAGAAAATGCCAGTGACCAGCATTTTCTCCTTTTCTCACAATGTTTTCAAAGTCCTTTTCCATGGGATTGTTAAAACCAAGGATTGTATGGTAAATGGTTAAACAAGTGTTGTACAGGTTTGATTGATTAATTGGTGTTTTACACAGCTTTCAACATTATTTCAGTCATATCACAGTGACAGCTCGTTTATTCATGTATTTCTTGGGTTTCACCAATACCAGGTTAGGGCTGTGAAGTGTCTTGCCCAAGGACACTCTCACGAAAAATCTAGGTAGTTGATTCAGTGAGGCTCAAACCTGGGGCCTCCAGGACATGAGTCCAACACTTTACCCATGAGTCACACAGGACCCCTGTCTCTAGGTATTAAAGTCTGTCCTTCTTCAACTATTCACCAATCGGCAAAATTTTAGACAGGTCCAAATTGAAAGTATTTGTAGATGACATATTAAATTAAGCTGAACTGGTGGTAATTGTCTATGAAGGTAAAGAAAACCTTGTGGGAAAAGGAGAAAATGCAGGTGACCAGCATTTTCTCCTTTTTCCACAAGCTTTTCAAAAGGATATTTCGTCAAGGTTGTTAAAACTCAGGATCTTATGGTAAAGGTTTATGGCTTACATGTATTAATGTATGTATGAACAAAGTATTAGCAATGCAGATACAAGAAAAAGCCATGTCCCAACATTGTAGATCTGTTATCATTCATTTTGTCCTTAACTCTTTTCCAAACAACAAAATTTATTATTTCTCCATGTTGAAATATATGTAGACGACAAAATAACTGGGGGTAAGATAATGGGATGTAAATTTGAAAGGATAGAAAACATTGGTGGTGGAGGAGAAAATGCTGTTTACTAGCACTTTCTCCTTTTCCTATAATGTTTTCAGGCGCTTTCTTTCTCAGGGTTGTCGAAACACTGGATTGTGTGGCTTGATTTTAACTCTTTACCATACAACAAAATTTGAGACTTAAATAATAAATTTTGCTCAAAATGATAAAACTTGTTCTTGACATGGTAAAAAATCATTATGGAAAAGGGAGATTACTTTTTCTCCTTTTCTTACAATGTTTTAGAAATACTTTTTCTTCAGGGTGCCGAGCCCTGGTAGCTCAGTCGGTAGCGTACAGGATTTGAGAACAGGGGGTCACTTGTTCAATCCCCAGCTTGGCCACTTTCTTTCTGAGGATTGATGATAGGCGTTGTGATAGGATTCATTCCTCTCTCACCACTGACCATTGTTTTGATTATGCTTATGCAGGAAAGCAGCCAGTGGCTTGGAAGGAAGTGGCTTGGAAGTGTGGAGTACTGGTAACAGAAACTCCAGGAAAGCATGGATAGGCGCACTGGCCGCCATGATATAACTGAAATAATGTTGAAAACAGCGTTAAGCACCATACAATCAATCAAGCTTCTTCAGTGTGGTATAAAAAAGGGCTTGTCAAGTACAACCCACAACCTCTGAAACAATTGCAGCAGGTGCTTGTAGAGTGCTTTAACAATTTCGATGAATTAAAGTTTATTGTATAAAAACAACGTGACAAAATATAAATTGCTTTTGAAAAACAAAGTTGTCGAAGGCCGAAATGAGCTGAATAATACTTTATTTAACCCTACACAGAACAATCATGTGTTTAAACGAACTGTAGGATGACATCTTTGAAAACATTGTGGGAAAAGGAGAAAATGCTCCTTTTCCCACAATGTTTTCCACCCTTTAAAAACCAAAATCCCATCATCTGAGCCATACTGAATATGTCATCTATAAATGCTTTGAATTTGGACAAGTCCCAAATTTCGTTGTTTTATATAGGGTAAAAAGGGAAAAGGAGACTAGGCATTTCTGTTCTGTCAAGTTTATCTATAGTGATACAGATAAAACTTGATGATATATCATGTAGGAAATTGAAGGTGTTTTTTCTTTATTCTTTCAACAATGGAATTCGAAAGGCTTTGACTGTTAATGCACCTTTCACAACTTTCATTTCCTCTGTGCAGATCAGAGATCAGACTGCTCAAAATAAACATTTAATGTTCATGTTGAGCTGCACGTAAAATTCACCACTACGGCAGCCTTAAAATTGCATTTATTTAGGATCTGTTCCTAAACTGAAAATTTGGATTATGTTCATTAACTGGTGTTTTTGGAGACTTGGCCATTTTGAAAGCATTTGCAGACATCAGACGAAATTGACTCAGATGATGGGATTTGACCTTCAAAGGATGGAAGACATTGTGGGAAAAGGAGAATATGCTGGTTAACACAATTTTCTTTTTTTCCTTCATTGTTTTCAAGAGCTTCTTTCCTCAGGGTCATTAGAATAGGAAATAATTGGTTGGTGAAGGGTTTAACTCTTACCACACAATCCTGAGTTTTAACAACCGTGAGAAAGAAGCCTTTTTAAAACATTGTGGGAAAAGGAGAAAATGCTGATAACCAGCATTTTCTCCTTTTCCCACAATGTTTTCTCCCCTACCAAAAACGAATTTCAATTTTTGAGTCACACTCATCTTGTCTTCTACAAATGCTTGTAATTTGGACATGTCTAAAATTTTGTCGTCTGGTAAAGCGTTAAGGCTTAGGTATCAGTATTATTCTTATAAAGAAACACTCAAGTATTTGTTTAAAGTAGGAGTGTACATGTTTTCAGTGTTTTTATTATTAGAGTTCAATTATGTGATTATGTGTTGGAATTTAAAATAGAGAGATAAGTGCGTGTTAAATATTTGGAGAGTAGATCTACATACATGTAGTGTAATTTATTCTGACCTACATGTGAAAATGAAAGGAGTTTTGTGGGAGTCGTTTGAGTTTAAATTGGTAAGTTTACGCTTTCACATCCTAATGCTTATTACCACATGAAATATATGTATGCTTAACGCTTTAACACAGAATCCCTACTTTGAACAACCCAGAGAAAGAAACCATTTTATACACTGAAGGAAGGAGAAAATGCTGGTAACCTGCATTTTCTCCTTTACCCACATCCCGACTGTTTTCTACCTATTCAAGGAAAAATATCATCATATGAAAAACATTTTAAAACATCTATAAATTTCTTTAATATGAAGGAGTATAAAATTTTGCTGTGAGGTAATAGGTTAATATGCACTGTTGGAAGAATCCTAAAGTGTGCATAGTGCTAAAGGCACTTAAAAGATAAGATTTTATTTCATGCTTTCCGGTAGGATATCGAGAAATAGCAGTGAAAATATTTTTCGATATTACACGGGTACGACCAGTGAAAATACCGATTTTCATGTTCTTGTTGCCTAGGTAAATTGGGGGTGCCTCACAACCAGATGGAAATATGATGTCATTTACCTTACATTTCTCGCGCTTGACGTAATATTGTAATGCGTTGCTATGCGGGAGAGGTACGCCACGGGGAATAACGGAAAAAAAACTGTACTGGAGTTTGATAAAGCTCCTCCCAGAAAGGGTTGAAAGCATGAAATAAATAGAATATCTGCTTTTTTCGGTGAAAGATCGAAATTTATTTCATCGAGTGAACACCATCAGTAATATTTCCATGAGTGGCACAGCCACGAGTGAAAATATTACCGAAGGTGTTAACTCGAAATAAATTTCGATCTTTCACCGAAAAAAAAAAAACAAATATCCTCTATTTATTTCATCGAGTGAACATCATCGGTAATATTTTCACAAGTGGTGCAGCCACGTTTAAAAATATTACTGATGATGTTCACGAGATGAAATAAATTTCGATCTTTCATCGAAAAAAACAAATATTCTATTTATTTCATGCTTTTAACCCTTTCTTGGAGGAACTTTATCAAAATCCAGTACAGTCTTTTCAGTTATTCCCCCTGGCGTACCCCGTCAGCATAGCAACGTATCAAAACATTACGTCAAGCGCGAGAAATGTAAAGTAAATGACGTCATATTTCCATCTGGTTGTGAGTCACGCGCATTTTACCTAGGTAACTAGAATATAAAAATCGGTATTTTCAGGTATTTTCACTGGTCGTACCCGTGGAATATCGAAAAATATTTTCACCGCTATTTCTTGATATCCTACCGGAAAGCATGAAATAATTAGAGGTACATTCTGTTCTGATCTTGATCTACACCACCAACTATGCTTTCTTTATGGCCTAAATCTTTTGTCATCAGATTGTGGCAGAGTTTTAAGTTAACCCTTTAACAGACAATACACAATTTTGACAACCTTTAATAAGAAAACTTGAAAACATTGTGGATAAGAAGATGATGCTGGTTAGTCTCAATAATGAGGCGTTTATGCTGCTGTTTCCCATATTTGGACATTTACTGTGCACCAGAGGCGACTCGTCAAAAATTGCCAATTGGGACAGTTACCTGTTCTCAGTGCTCGTAAACAGCATTTCCTCCTTCTCCCACAAGGCTTTCTACTCTGACAAGGACAAATTCTGCCATTAAAGCCAATGTTAGTTTGTTGTCTACAAATGCTTTCAATTTGGACAAGTCTGAAAATTTTTCGTCTGGTAAAGAGTTATACATGTGTCCTGAAGAATATACAGGAGCTTACTGAACACTTACATATAGGGCAGCTGATGAATAAATTATTTCTTGATTAGGCACATAATTAATGTACAAAAGCTGAATGTTCAGACTGTGTACCTCACAATCCTGTGTTTTAATGACCCTAAGGAAACTGCTGTTTGAAAGGGGGAAGATGCTATTTACTCATATCCTGCTAAATAAATGAAATGAAACTTTCAAGCCGATTGTAAAAACCTAAATTTTGCTATTTCAAAGGTTTTTTTTTCTTTTTTTTGGGGGGGGGGGGGGGGGGGGGAGATATTTCATCGGACAGTGTAGACCCAAGGTCAGACTGCACATTCTGTGCAGTCTGATCTTGATCTACACTGCCAGCAAAAGGTCAGTGAGTCGTGCTTAGCAGCATATGGGTTAAGATTCACTTTTCTTCCTGCAACTGGAACTATGACAGTCCATACTTAAAGAGGCCCTTATACTCATTTTCAGCCAGTTTTAACTCATTTTGTCTTTATTTTATCAAACTATAGTCATTTTTATATCTTCATGCCAAATATTGAGCCTGACGGTTGCAAGGTTGCTTAGATTACGGTCGATAGAAAATGCATTTCGCTGAGTTTGGGCCTTTCATGTAAACAGACTCGTCGTTTCCGGTTTTTGAATCGAAGATTTCGATATACCTGTTATACACTTGGGTAGATTTGTATGAAGGTCATGCATTCTGTCACGTGACTATATTTGACCTTCACCATGCGTCTAATGAGGTAAACAAAGGAAAATGGAGGCTTCTCTGTTGCAGCCTCGATTTTCAGACGGAGGTCGCGGCCTATATGCAAATTACACTGCAAACGACTCTAGGCGGAAACCAACGGTAAATTTCCGTGACGCACCGCCATCGTTTACAGCTTCGATCGTCAGCCAGTTTTCTTCTGACCAGTGTTCGGTTTCTAATACAAAGCTCCGTGTTTCTTTTTTTCAATTGCACCATATATGTCAGTAATTTATCCATGTTTACAAAAAGGACTGATTTCTGCACCATTCTAAATTGTTTGAAATTTAACATTGTTTTGGTCACCGGCTGTAGACGGGCATCTTTAAACACATTTGGCATGCTCATAACATCTATACTTGTAAATGGTATGAATTCTTTTTGTCTTCAATTTGACCTGGGTATCAATAACTCCTTCCTTACTGTAGACGACACCAGAAGCTTTTGTGGACAATGTAGATCAAGATCAGACTGCACAGAATGTGCAGCCTGATCTCTAATCTACACTGTCCACTACTTTATTTAAGATCATGATAGAACTGCCTCTTCATCTTGCAGTGGAACTGTAGTTGTAGCCGGTAAAAAAGTACAATTTATTTACTTGGTATTGAAAGGGTTAAGGTTAGAAAAAATAGTGGGCAAAAGAGAATATGCTGATAACCATCCTGTCTTTGGCAGGATTTAACCTTTTACCACACAATCCCTGTTTCAACGACCCTGAAGAAGGCTTTAAAAACATAGTGGGAGAAGGGTGAAAATGCTGGTAACCAGCATTTTTTCCTTTTCCCACAATGTTTTCTATCCTGTTAAAGACAAAAATCAACATTTGATGTACATTTATTTTGTCATCTGCAAATGCCTTCAATTTGGTTAAGTCCAAAATTTTGTCTTGTGGTAGAGAGTTAAAGAAAAAACTGATTGTTTGGTAAAATTTGTTCACTTTGTATATTTTCAGATGAGACCCACACAAGTGAAGGCAGTAAAGGACTTCCCAGAAATAACGGTCCCTAAAGGTTATATCTACTATAGGGCGTACGATGTCATTGTTGTTCTGGATAAATCGTAAGTTAGCCCTTAGTTGTAGGTTTGTGTGCACAACTTAACCCTTTGACCCTTTTTAGTTAACCACACAGTCCCAAGTTTTAATGACCTTAAGGAAAAGGCTTTTGAAAACACTCTGGGAAAAAGAGAAAATGCTGGTAACCAGCATTTTCTCCTTTTCCCAAAATGTTTTCCTGTCCTTTCAAAGACAAATTCCATCATTTCAGCCACATTTGATTTGTCATCTGCATAGTTATGCTTTCAATTTGGACAAGTCTCAAATTTTGTTGTCTGGTGAAGGGTAAAGCAAGCAATCCTAGTTTTGTTTGAGACTGTTAGGAAGAAGACTTATATTGTGAGAAAAGGAGAAAATACTGGTAATCAAGTCAGGGAATACATTTCTATCCTGTTAGATGCAAATCCCATTTTGTGAGCCACAATGAGTTTGTTGTGTCCAAATAAGTTCTGTGTAGACTGACAAGTCTAAAGTTTTGACATGCGGTAAAGAGTTTATCTGCTTTTGTCGACAAGTCAGTCAAGATCAGTTTGCACATTGTGTGGCCTTCAACAGAACACTAAATTTTGGCGTTTTTTTTTTATGTGATAACAGATTTTAAGGATAGGGCAACCTAATTAGAGACATGTAACATCGTCTTTTATTGCTGAAAAAAACATACAAATTTGGCTAAGACTCGGGTAATCCGTAATCGATCGGCCGATAGACGCTGGTCCCTGCCTCATTACGGATTACCTGAGTCTTAGCCGAATCCGTACGATTTTGGCAATGAAAGGCGATGTTACACGAATGTTACAAGAATCCCATTAGGGTGTCCTATCCTTAAAGGTGGCCCTTCAGATTTTGGGACGAAAAATTTACAAAAATATAAAAAAAATCATCCATATACTCCCAAAGCCTTTTAATTTTCATTCATAAAACCCCAGTAGTCAAAAACCATCCGACAACAAGAGAAATTAGAGATTTACTACGGCCCAGGTCGACACCGACAGGAAACATGGTCTATTTTTACATGAGCAACTTGCT
The DNA here is from genome assembly GCA_946811185.2 of Hippopus hippopus. Taxonomy (NCBI): domain Eukaryota; kingdom Metazoa; phylum Mollusca; class Bivalvia; order Cardiida; family Cardiidae; genus Hippopus; species Hippopus hippopus. The sequence continues at coordinate 23,679,326 of OX328111.1, read as the reverse complement.
CATTTACATACCGGAAATACACAGAGGAAGCTTCAAACATAGCGTCCGAAGAAGACATCATGGAAAATAATTACATGTTTATTATGTTATGGAATTTAAGCATCATTAGTCACGTGCCAGTCACTTGTCACTCCCACAATGCTTTTTTGATTTCTGGCACGAAATCTAAAAATACCTTAAGAGGCTACGTAGCCTTTTAAGGGAACACCATCAAAAAAAATTTTGTTTGTAATTTTATGATTCTTAATTATTGATGATTTGTATTGTTTTTTCATATAAATTTCAGTGATATATATATTTCTTAATTTGATGAGATGTGAAAAATCTAAATACCCACCTTTAAAAAGCTTTGGATTTGAAATAAGAGTCCTACCTTAGTCTTAAAATATTTACTCGAGATGACAACATTGTATACTTGTCCATGTTGAAAACATTAATTTTGCATGTAAAAAATTGAATGGCTCAGATGATTGGATTTGTGGGGGTCCTGCGTGGCTCAGTGGTGGAGTGTGGGGCTCGTAACCTGGAGACCCCGGGTTGGAGCCGCACTGGATCCACTGTGTTTTTCGTGGGAGTCTCCTTGGGCAAGACACCTCAGAGCACTAGCCTAGTACTAGTAAAACCCAGGAAAAACACAAATATGTGAGCTTTCGCTGTATATGACTGAAATAATGTTGAAAGCGGTGTAAAATACCATTCAATCAATGATTGGATTTGTCATTGAACTCTTTATCAAAGGACAAAATTCTAGACTGGTCCAGATTGAAAGCATTTACAGACTACACACTAAGTATTGCACAAAAAGGAAACTTTTTCCTTTTTAAATGTAGGAAACATTGTGGGAAAAGGAGAAAATGCTGGTTACCAGTATTTTCTCCTTTTCATACAATGATTTTGGAAGTCCTTTTCCTTTGGGTATTAAAAACTCAGGATTGTGTGAATTATTCAGACGAGTCAAAAATATTTCCATCTGTCAGGTCAAGAATTCAACAGGTGGGCAGGAAGGGAACACTTTTCTGAACACATATCTTCCTGTTGTTAGAGACAACTTTTTAACTCTACCAAACAGCAAAATTTTTTACTTTTCAGAATTGAAAGCATTTGCAGACGACAAAATAAATGTGGCTCCAACAGTGAATTTTGATTTGTGAAGGGCAGAAAACATTGTGGGAAAAGGAGAAAATGCTTGTTACCAGCATTTTTTTCTTTTCCCACAATGTTTTCAGAAGGCTTTTTCTTCTGGTAAAAACCATAGATTTTTTGGTAAAGGGTTAATATAATCGCACAAAGACAAAGTTATTTTTTTCTACTTTACCAGTCCGCCAGATGTGCCAGTGAAGGGTCTGTGGAAAGGTGTGCTGATGAATGGACAGACAGGGTTCTTTGACCCCATGAATACAGTCCCTTTTATAGAGCCCAAAAGCAGCCCAGAAACCCCTACACCAAAGAAAAGTATCACTAGAAAAGGTAAAAAGCAATGATTATTGAATATGAATAAATCTCTGTGAAAATTGGGTATGATGCATCTGCAAAAAGTATCAACCCAGTCAGCCTGTGAAATACGTGCAGGCTGACTTGATCCAAAATTTTTTGCTATTTGTTAATTTCCGCATGTCAAAGGTCCATTCTACCCAACAATTTACTGGGTAATAATTTGTAAGACAAAATGGATGCTATGGATCCATAGTTATGTGATGACTTGTATGGTATAATACATCTAGGGTTTGTGTCACAGGCAAAAATATGGGCTCTTGCAGGTGGCATTTAACTCTAAACTAGATTTTGACCCAAAACTATTATGGGGAGAGAAAGTTTATATTTTGTAAAGAATTTACCCATAGTTAGGGAAAAAACAAAAAAAAATCCTGAAAAGAAAATGCCTTCTTTGGGACTTGAATCCATGCCTCTACCAACAAAGCTATAGTGCCAAATGATATTATTTCATGTTTACTTGTTATGTTATAATGATTACATTGTTAAAATTGGAATAGGAAATTTTACAATAAAAATAAAATTAGTTGTCTGCTGGTTTTAATGTGCTAATTCTGTAGCAAACAACACAATGGAAAGCATTTGCAGAAGCCAAAGTAAAATTGGCACAAATAATGGGATCTATATGGCCTGCAACACGCGAAAAGGTGCAATCGGACATTTGCGTAAAGCGTCGTCCCGGATCAGCCTACGCAGTCCACGCAGGCTAATCCGAGACGACACTTTCCATTCTTGTGTTATTTAACTGTTTTGCGCAAGTCTACAGTAGGACAAAATCGAATGTAGTCGTAAAGTGCCGTCTGGGACTAGCCTGAGCAGGCTGATCCAAGAAGACACTTTACACAAATGTCCGAATGCCCCTTTTCGCATGTTGCAGGCTATATGTGAAAGGGTAGAGATAGAAAAAACAGAGGGAAAAGAAAAGATGATGATTACCAGCATGTTCTTATTTTCCCACAATTATTTTAAAAGCCTGTTTCTTCAGGTTGTTAAAAAAAACAACATTGGATTGTTACGTTTAGGATTAATGCATGATTTGATATGAATTTTTTTCTTATTTTAGACTCCAAAAGGTCAGCTTCAAAGAAACTAAGAACAGACATGATCAGTCGACCTCAGAATGACCTTCGACACACAGGTCATATTGGCTATGATGGTGCCATATTTGGAGATGTCAGTTTTATAGGGGATAACTATGATAAACTACCACTTAAAACTGCTTCTATTGGTAAGGATGGTAAGGATAATTGATAAATACTTGACCATGAATAATATTCTGCCAAGTTGGAATTCTGGAAAGCTGTCCCAGTAAATTAGAGAAAAAGGTCTCATCATACTGCACACAGAGGGGATTTGGTTCCATTCTTTTGGATTGAACTTTTTAACATGTCAACATTTTGGACTTGTTCAAATCAAATTTTCTGCAGAGTATGAATTGATTGCAGCTCAGTTGATGAGTTTGTGTTTGAAATGCAATAAAACATTGTTGGAAAAGTAGAAAATGCTGGTTACCAGAATTTCCTCTTTTTCCTATGAATGTTTGCAAAGTGATCACCTTTAATTAGCTCTTTTTCCCACAATATTTTCTTACCATTTAAAAAAAAAAACTTGTTATTCTTTATCATCTTGTTTTCAGAGTGTTGTAAAAGTTTATGGTAGATGAAAGATTATTCTATACAGCAGTGGGTTTTAACACGAGCATTTTTGCAGACACTTAGGAACAAGATCAGACTAGAGAAAATGTGTAATTTGATCTTAGATCTGTATTGACCAATTTTTTTGTTAGATATTCTTTTTAAGATATCTTCAATTGATACATGTATATCAAGGTATTTGAACCAGCATTTTCTACTTTTCCCACAATGTTTTCTACTCAAATTTTGTCATGGTAAAGGGTTAAGTTGATTTTACAGACAGTGGGGATCAATATCAAAATGTGCAATCTGATATGGCCTGCAACATGCGAAAAGGGGTATTCGGACATTTGCGTAAAGTGTCGTCTCGGATCAGCCTGCACATTCCGCGCAGGCTATTCTGAGGCGGCACTTTACAACTACATTAGATTTTGTCTCACAGTAGACTTGCGCAAAACAGAAAATTACATAAAAACTGAAAGTGTAGTTTTGGATTAGCCTCCGTAGAATGCGCAGGCTGATCCGAGACTACGCTTTACGCAAATGTCCAAATGCCTCTTCACGTGTTTGCAGGCCATATAGGATCTACACTGTACACTACTTTGTAACTTATTGAAGGTAAAACCATGAAAATACATGTATCAGTATATTGGTTGACATTGATTTCAAAATTATCTACAAACTTCCAAATGCAAGATAACTTCACAAAGACTTCAAACGCAGACAGATGAAATTGATTGATGACCGATATTTTATTATATAAACTTATTGGTATGGCATTGACCTAATTACTTCACGAATTGATGTCATGAATACCTGCTTACCCTATATACATACCCTTGCCATAACATTGTAAAACTTCCGGTTACACAAAATTTGTCAACTACCGGGTAACTTGAAAAAACTTTTAGAAAGAGAAGGATCAAAGACCGGTGTCCCATATTAATCATGAATGCTATTTAATGTTTAAATGAATCATGGTCAGCAGTAAAATTTGTATTCTACATTAATACAGCAGGTTTTTTAAAATGGCAATCGCTCTGCAGTTGGCACTGACTAAAACCCTTATCAATAAATGTGTACAAAATGTATCTCGGTTTGTGATACTACTTTAGTACCATACTTACTCTGCCATATGATGGCATTTAAATTGAGGGAAATTGGGTATGAAATTAGAGAGCCCTATCCCTGTTTTGCATGGCACCTGGGTGCCATTAATTAGGTGAAATATGGTATGTTAGGGACATCAAAAGCAATTATTAGGGAAATGAAACAAATGCTAGGGTTTTTTTCTCATTTTCAGGAAAGTTGGATGAGAGTCGAAATTCCATCAATTTATCCAGAATGTCTGAGAGCCCAGACAGGAATTTACCCCTCAGTCTGTCTGACTCCTCCCTCAATGGTGGACCCAAATCTAATGGGATTGGAAAATCATGGTGAGTTACTTTCCATAGCAATTCAGTGGGGTTTAAACCTCGGTGCACCAAATAAGCCCAACAAACATTTTCATTCTAGAAATAAGACCCTAATCAGACTGATTTCAAGGTTGCTGTTGTTCAGAATGTCTAAGCAAAGTGGATAGTGTAGATCAAAGATCAGATGTACACTTTGTGCAGTCTGATCTTGATCTACACTGGCCACAGAGACAACTTAAGCAGTGAAAGGCGCTTTCAGGGTTAACATGATTTTCAACAGTTTATGTGAAAAAACAATAGTCAATGAATATAGTTAATTCTCTTAGCATTTTTCTCTATAATAGTTATGTGTAACAAAAACTTTGTGTCTAGTTAAAATAATAAGTTTAGGAAAAGGTTCTTGATTTTTCTGGTCCTATTTGACCCAGTTTACTATCTATCCATTTACCACACAGTCATGTCTAGTAACGACCCTGAGTAAAAGGTCTTTTGAAAACATCATGGGAAAAGAAGAAAATGCTTTTATTCAGAAATATGTTTAACCCTTCAAAACAATCAGAGTTTAAACAACCCTGAGGAAGAAGGCCTTTAAAACATTGCAGGAAAAGGAGAAAATGCTGGTAACCAGCATTTTCTCCCTTTTCCACCATGTTTTTCACCTTTTTCAAAGATGAACGCCATTGTTTAAGCCACATTTAATTTGTTTTCTGCAAATACTAGGAAATGGAACATGCTAAAAACTGGTTTGGTAAAGAGCTAATACATATGGAGTATTATTTTGTAGTAACTTTCCTGGTGCTTGTAAGCAGCATGAGAAAATTTGATATCGCAAGAGACCGAAGGTTGAGCGAGATGTCAAAATTTTCTTGCATAGCGAGGAAAGTTGCTACAGCTTAATATTCATTTAATTGTATACCTACATCTTTCAACAACAAAATATTGAAAATTATTGACCTTTTATTCAAAAACTGTAAACAAAATTAAAACAAATTGTGGCGTGGTAGCCAGTAACTTCGTTTTTATGTATGGCGGATGAATATTATATGGTAAAATTTTGACCAATCAAATTGCAAATCAATACATATCAGCATGTGAGTAAGGTATTCATACCATTTTTGGAACCGTATTTCACAGTGTGTACGAGGGGTGATCAGAAAGAACGTGGACCAGTGCTGGTATCGGAATATTGTAATAAAAAAGAACTTGGAGTGTTTACTGTTTCTGAAAGTAACGTCCTTTGAGTTCTATGCACTTATTCATTCTTGATTTCCACGCGCGAAACACGTGTGCGAGCGCGTCACGTGACATTACTCTCAAGGACCCGGTCATAGCGAGGGTTAGCTCCTCTCTGCTCTCGTAGTGCGTGCCACAAAGAGAATCTTTCAAAACAGGAACTAGTCAGAGGTCACATGGAGTCAGAACTAAATTATAAGGGGCGTTGGCTAGTGTTTCTATGTTTAGTTTTTGCAAAGTTTCCTGTCCAAGTGCGGCTTTGTGAGCTAGGGCGTTATCTTAGTGTAAAGTGACGTCACTCCGCAGGACTTCAGGCTGTTTTTTTCGTATGGTGTTTGTGAAATTCATTTGAATAATGTGGGCATAAAACTCGGTATTGACTGTAGTATGTATAGATACAACATGACTTAGAAGAAAAAAAGGAGAATAGAAATACATGATGTATAACTTTACCAAGTGACTTCGAAAGGTTGGCTTTACCAGCGGAAGGCGATGTTTGATGTTTCCATACACTGCTTTGTTGTTTAGATTCAGTCTTGTTAAAGTGTGCCTATGTTCCAATGCATGTTGCAATACGATAAGTAAAGTTTGACCCCTGTACCCTAATGCTTTCTGAAATTTCTTAACAGATTTCGACCGTAACCCCCATTTTCTCAGACGTCAGTTGCCGAGGTACCCACCTTGTGCAAACACGCTACATTCCAAGATTCTCTGTCAGAATCTCCTGAGCACTTCTATATGAAATGTTGAATGTGTCAGCTATTTTCCTGACAGTATCTCGGCGATCTCGTTTTACATGCTGCTCTACATCCGTTATGATTTTGTCTGTGACTGATGTTGATGGACGGCCAGATTTATGGTCATCTTTAACAGTATCGCATCCTTGTCTAAATCGGCCCGATCCATGTACGAATATCAGATTCCTTGAGTGCAGAGTCCCCTTCATCTTTTTCTAAATCGGTTTTGATTTCCGATAAACACTTTCCGAGTTTAACGTAAAACTTTATGATTACTCTCGACTCAAATAAAACGTCGTCCGATATTTTGGACCACTAATGCACTATATGACGTCATGAAAATGACGTCATACTTTACCTGCTTGATTATGACGACACTTGAAAGCTTGAGTCATTTACCAGATAATTAATGCTCATCTATGCAAATTTTTGTAATCCTCCGTGGAGTAGTTTTCAAAATAACGAGGTGGTCCGCGATCTTTTTGATCACCCCACGTAGATACCGACTTCTTTTGTCGTGTGTAATATTTTATCCACATGAGATGCGTGTATTTGGGCGGGAAAATTTTCAGGTACATAACAAATACATGTTTATGTTTGTATGATTCAGGATTAGTATAGAGTCACTAGAATCCCAGGGCACTTTACGAACAGATGAACATGATGATACTGCTGATACAGGCTATCATGATATTGATGATGATTCACTTCTTGCTGACTTCAAAATGCCAGATTTATCAGTAAGACGAACTTTTGTCTTGAAACAATTGATTACCATATTACACTTTGGGCTGCTAAGCATGACTCACTGACCTTTTGCGGACAATTTTGGTCCAGATAGACTGCACAGAACATGTCCCTTATCTCTTTACCACAGAATGACGAGTTTTAACGACCCTAAGAAAGAGGCTTTTTGAAAACATTGTGGGAAAAGGAGAAAATGCTGATAACCAGCATTTTCTCCTTTTTCCCACAATGTTTCTACCCTATCAAAGACAATTCCATCTTTTGGGCTATATTTAAATTGTTGTCTGCAAATGCTTTGAATTCGGACAAGTCGATATTTTGCTTATGTGGTAAAGAGTTAAGGACATATTTCCCCCCCAAAAAAATACCTTTGAAATAGCAAAATTTGGGTTTTTACAATAGGCTTAAAAGTTTTATTTAAGTTATTTAGCAGGATAAGGGTTAAACATTCCTGCCTGACCACTAATATAACCAACAAACTTGGGCAGATTATAAGTAAATTGATAATAAATTTCTTGTACAGTGTTTTTAGCTCCACTGGCCAAAGGCCAGCGGGCTTATGTCATGGCCCGGTGTCCGTTGTGCATCCGTCCGTCTGTGCGTCCATGCGTGCGTGCGTTTTATTTCAAACATCTTCTTCTCTGAAACTACCCATCCAAATTGGATGAAACTTCACATAAATGATCCTGCCATGGTCCTCTTCAGAATTTCTTGATTATTTTTGTCTTTGATAGGGTAGGAAACATTGTTGGAAAAGGAGAAAATACTGGCTGACAACATGTCCTTTTCCCACAATGTTTTCAAAAGCCTTCTCTTTAAAGGTCATTAACACTTCAACTTTTGTGGTAAAGGGTTAAAAAGCCAGTGGAGTGATACAGGGCCATCATGGCCCTCTTGTTATCATTTTTATTAACAGCATGATATTTTGACATGAAAATAAATAGTGGTGGTAGAAGGGGGGGGGGGAGCTCATCTTTCAAATGAAGCAGATTCTGTCAAAAATGGAGTTGGCCTTTATGGCAAGCACTTGTGTTTGTCACATGATACAAGAAACCCCAGTGGCATTTCTCATATGGCCTGCAATACGCGAAAAGGGGCATTCGGACATCTGCGTAAAGTGTCGTTTCGGATCAGCCTGCACATTCCGCGCAGGCTAATCTGAAACGACACTTTCTGTTCTTTTGTAATATTCTGTTTTGCGCAAGCCTACTGTAGGACAAAATCTAATATAGTTGTAAAGTGCCTCCTCGGATTAGCCTGCGCTGATTGCGCAGGCTGATCCAAGACGACTTTTTACGCAAATGTCCGAATGCCTCTTTTCGTGTGTTGCAAGGCATATGGCCCTTCAGGTTGAATTGTTTTGGAACAGATTTTTTTGATGATCATGCCAATGCTTTTAACTCTTTACCAAACAACCCCCTGTTCTAATAACCCTGACTATTAAGGCCTGGCCGGGTAGCTCAGTGGTTAGGGTATCTGACTCATGACCTGGTGGTTGTGGGTTCGATACCCTGTTTCCGCAAACTTTTTTTCCAGCAAATTTTTCGCCTCTCACCTGATGCATGTGAGAAAAGTAATCAGATGACAAAATAAATGTGACTGAAAAATTGAAATTTGGTTTGGGAAAGGTAGAAAACATTGTGGGAAAAGGAGAAAATGCTAGTTACCAGCATTTTCTCCTTTTTTCACAATGTTTTCAAAAGGCTTCTTTCTCAGGGTCGTTAAAAGTCGGGTTTGTGTGGTAAAGAGTTAAACTGTTAAAATTGCATGAAACTCCCAATACAAACAAACTGACTAATAAAGCTGTTTTTGGTTTTTCTGGGAGCGTCCTGCGTCTGCCCAAGCAAGACACTAGAGAGCCCTAGCCTAGTTCCGATGAATACCAGGACTTACATTAATATGTGAGTTTGTTGCTGTGATTTGATTGAAACGAGGTTGAAATCATGTAAAACACTATTCAAATTATCAATGTTTATGAAAGTAATTTATGTGGGTATTGAGATACTTTCTGAGACAGTTTTGGTTTCTCTTTCATTACATATGGTAGGTTTAGCTCAATACGAACCAGTCTTAGAATTTTTGGCAGGTAAATAGTTAACTCTATTCCAGATGACAAAATACTGGATTGATCCAAATGGAAAGCATTTACAGACGACATACTGAAGTTGGTATAAATCAAGGGGTTTGCATTTGATAGGGTAGGAAACATTGTGTGAAATGGAGAAAATGCTGGTTTCCCACAATGTTTTCAAAGCCTTTTTCCTCAAGGTTGTGAAAACATGTGATTGGTTTGTAAAGGGTTAAGAAAACTATAGGTTGATAGAAGAATGCCTGCTTCTTTTTACAGAGCTCCTTTGACTTTGGGAGTTCCTTCATGGATGAAGTTCTAAAGGCATTAAATGAGAAAGAGGCTCAGATGGACAACTCGGACAAGGTTTCCAGTACCTCACCAGAGGACAATTTCAGATCCCCCAGCTCAGACAGGAGTCGATCCATGTCCCCGCCCAAGGAGATGAAAGCCCCGCCTCCTCCCTTACCATCACAGCCACCAAGAGTTGTTAGTATCAATTTATGGAATCTTTCTATTTAGTATTGCAGCTTCAAGGGGTCCTGCACTGCCCAATCATGTGGGTGTAGGTTTTGCAATCTGTAGGCCCCAGTTGGGGTCTTCATTTGAGGTGCTGATTTTTGGTCGGAATGTCTTTGCAATATACTTCAGAGCCCCAGACCATTAATGGTGAACATGAATAAGTGAGCTGTTACATTGATACAACTAAAATTATGTTAAAAGCAGCATAAAACACCATTCAATTGGTGAACAGAGCTTCAAATGAGGGATAGGATGTAGCTTAGATATGCTGAGCCTAAGAGTTCAGTATCATACAGTGCTAGTAACCCAGGTCTTGTTAGATCAAATTTCAGCTCAAACTTGTTTTTGCAGATCGTAAGGGGAGAAAGTACTATGCTATTTTCTTCTTTTCAACATTGTTAACAAAAACTCTATTTTACAGGGTCTTGAAAAAAATAAGATTGTTGTAGAAAGAATTAATCCTTTATTACACAATCCTGAGTTTAAATGACCCTGAGATAGAAAGCTTTTGAAAACATCATGGGAAAGGAGAAAATGCTGGTACCCAAATATTCTCCTTTTCCCAAAGTGTTTCCTACCTTTTCTACTGCAAATTCCATCATATAGGACACATTTCATTTGTCGTCTGCAAATGCTTCCAGTGCGGTTGATTCTAAAATTTTGTCGTTAGATGAAGAGTTAAGTGATAAATAGCAATATCAAGACTATGTATTCATATCTTACATAATTTTCTATCCACCTACATATTTTCCAAGACTCTCACTTGTTTTGTTGTAATGTACTGTTGAAAACATTGCAATAGTAAAAATTGTTTGTCCTTTTTCAGGGTAGTCATATTCACTTTCTTGTGTTCAGTAAACTTCAACCCTTTACCACACAATCCCAAGTTTTAAGAACCTTGAAGACAAAGGTTTTTGAAACCTTCTAGGAAAAGAAGAAAATGCTGGTAACCAGTATTTTGTCCTATTTCCACAATGATTTTTACCCTTTCAAAACAGATCATATCATTCAAGCAACATCAAATTTATCATCATTCTACATAGTTGCTTTCAACTTGGACTAGTCGGAAATTTTGCTCTTTAGTAAAGAGTTATTTTAGGTTGATTGCCCTTATTTTACTGAAATGTTTCTCAAAATTATCTCCTGCAAATTTGTTTCGGGAGGTTAATAAAAAGTGAACTTTTATCAAATTTTATTTTCCTATTTCAAAAACAGCTTTCACAATGACTGGAGGTATGTGACAAAGGGACAGATACCATTTATCATTTAGCCTTTTACCAAACAATCAAGTGTTCAAAGGACCCTGCGGAAAATGGTTTTTGCAAACATTGAGGGTAAAAATGAGAAAATACCGGTAACCAGCATTTTCCCCTTTTCCCACAGTGTTTTATACTCTTTCAATGATAGATATCATGCTTTCAGCCATGTTTAATTTGTCGTTTGCAAATGCTATTGATTTGAACCAGTTCAAAATTTCGTTGTCTGGTAAGGGGTCAGAGGCAAAGATTGAAGAATGCAAATTACTGTTTTCACCTCTCATTCATTCATTCATTACAGTCTTTTTCTTACAGCATTATAAACTCCATCATATCTGGTCACTATCTTACGGCTCGTTGACAGTGTCTTAACTCTTTACCAAACAATACCGACTTTTAACAACCCTGAGAGAGAAAGCCTTTGAAAACATGGGAAAAGAAGAAAATGCTGGTAACCAGCATTTTCTCCTTTTCCCATAATGTTTTCTACCCTTCCCAAAACTAATTTCAATTTTTGATTCACATTTCATTTATCGTCTGCAAAAGCTTTCAATCTGAACCAGTCTAAAATTTTGTCGTTTGGTAAAGAGTTAAAAGCTTTTGAATGAATTTTTCTATTCTGCAAGTTAACCCTTGATCAAACAATCCTGATGTTTAACAACTCCAGGGAAGAAAATTTGCATTCAACATTTTCTGCTTTTCCCCACAATGTTATTAGCCTTTTGGAGGGCCAAATCTATCATAATTGCCATATGTGAAAAATTGTCCATAAATGCTTTCAGATTGGACAAGAGTCTAAAATTTTGTCAGTTTGTGAAGAGTCAATTTTTTCCCTTACTTTTAAATGAGTTTCTCAAGCTATTAGAACAAAAAAGGCATGCTGTATTTTTAAGTTGATTGGTAACCATAGGAACACGTAGTACTACTGAAGTTGGTTTGCCACATGCTATACATCAATATCAGACTGCACAGAATGTGCTTGGACTGTGGCTAGGGACTGTTGAATTTAGGATGATAAATACAATTCACATTGCCCACATTTTCCCCATTTTGCCACATGTTTGGAAAAGCTTATTTCTTCAGGGTTGTTAGAACACTGTATTGTTTGGTAAAGGGTTAACAGACCAAAATACTTCAATTGATAGGTTTAATGGCCATATTATTTAACAAAAAATTAGGCAGTTCAGATCAGAGACCTGGATCTGTAATTATAAAACAACAGAGCAATCTCAGACGGCTGTTCTACTTGAGAAAATGTAATAGTACCCTGATAGGTTATTTTATACATAACTGACTGCTCAGAAGCATTGTCTTCTTTCTGGAGTCACGCACATGAGCAGATAAGAAACCAGATCTGGCCTTATAAAACAACTAAACATGCTCAAGAGGTTGTTCTACTCAAAAGATGTAGGATACTTCTGATAGGTTGGTTTATACACAACCGACAAAATTGATGCATGGGCCCTGTATTCATCAACAATTCTAATAACATAGATAATCAAATTCTCAAGATTTTTACAAATCTTGGAGTAACACAACTCTTGATTGGCTAAACCAAATGGTTTTGCCAATCAGAAATTGTGTTACTTTCTAAATCAAGATTTGACTAAGAATGCAATTCCGAATGCTTGCTGAATGAGGGCCCAGATGTTCTTTCTTGAGCATGGCTTTCTTTTGAGCATGCCCAACACCTGTTATAGACAGATGCCAGAATACAGTCTTTGCAGAGTCATCTCTTCCTAAAACAATGTCTGCAATACTATATGTTTAAGTAAACATTGCATGCTAAAGGTTGGACAGAAGAATTTGTCACTGTGCTATGTGTATCTGTATGTATGCTGTTTTAATGTTTTCTTCTTATACTTCCTGCTTACTGAAGGTTCCACGGAGACACCCTAGTAACAAGGTCAGTGGTGTGTTGTGTGACCTTCACCTTACATATATCAAGTTCCGTCACATTCTTTCTCTGAATTCAATGTTTTATTGAACATTTTTGCTATGATTGTTTCCTTATTATATACTGTTTATTGTGAAAGCTTGGTTATTAGCTCCACTGGCTGAAGGCCAGGGGGCTTATGTCATGGTATGTGTAGTGTGTCCTAGCATAATGGTCAATTTTCAACAAACCCTTTTCCAAACAAGAAAATTACGGAATGTGTCTAATTTGTAAATGAATGCAGACCTTCTTTGTTATTTGACATCATCTTGAACAATCACGTCTGTTGTAGGTTTGGCTTGTTTTTATACCCCCGCAAAACAAATGTTTTCGGGGGTATACTGGAATCAGCCTGTCTGTCCGTCCGTGTGTCCGTCCATGTGTCTGTCTGTGTATAAAATACTAGTAATTGCCTGTTTCTGTCAAAGCGCTGGCGGGGGTATTAGGTCACATTCAGTGACAGCTCTAGTTCTCTATGAAGTATTATTGCACTATAGACACTGTGTGAGTTAATGGTATTGTGTATGCTAATTAATCCTTTACCAAAATTTTGGACTTGTTCCTATTCGAAAAGTTTGCAGATGACAAATTAGACATGGTTCAAACGAATTTTCCCACAATTTTTTCAAAAGCTTTCTTTCTCTGGGTTGTTAAAGCATGAAATTATTTTGGTATTGGCTCACTTAAGTATAAGGCAGTGGAGCGATATAGAGCCCTGATTGTCCTCTTGTGTAAACATGCAAGAAATCCAATGCATTGGTAATTTTAAGGTAGCTCCTGTCAAGAAATTGAAGTGGACAGAGTAGATCAAAGATTAGTGTGCACATTTTTGGCAGCAGGTTTACCCACTGTCATAGTTCCCACATCACGTGTGCATGTATATACTGGTTTTTGAAGCCTACCATCTTTATCTAGGTCAAATTTTTGCTTCCGGCAGGTTTTGCCTGGAAACGCAAGTAAACAAAACCAGTTTCGTACGCTAACAAAATAGTTCTGCCATTGATATTCAAAGAGCGCAGTTCAACTTGATACTGTATGTTCCTTGAAAAAATTAAAACTTCTCATATTTATGTTGTCTTTGAAATTTAAGCTAACAAAATAAAAACCTGTGCCGAGTTTAACACCTCTCCACAATCTGATGCATTTATACAATAACACGGCTGGTTGCTGGAGACATTGTACCCTGAAGAACTCGTACCCTAATCTCAAGGGTATGAGTTCTCTGTTTTAGTTTAAAAGGAAAATGTCCTAGAACATACCTATTTATTAGCATGTATTCAATGTCAGAAAAGAAACCTGCTGCCTTCAGTGCGTAAGCACTTTGATTGTAATAGCTGATCTAAAAAGTCTATGCTGACCACAGGGCAACTTTTCAAAGGCCGTTTAGGGGTTTTAGTCACAACAAATATTTTCCTGGTTTTTGAATGTGTTCCTCCAAGTTATTGGTATTTTTTCCATCAAAACCAAAATGCAAGCACTGCAGCAACTGTTGGAAATTAGGTAGAAACCGTTCTTCACGAGTCCTAAAATCTGTCCAAAATACAAGGTCTGAAATGGGAAAATATATTGGAGAGGTGAATACAATATGATTGGCTCATACTTATTAAATCTCAATTTCCTAAAACCCTTTATTACTTGCAATTTAAAGAACTGACATTGATGATATGTTTTCTTATCAAGTGACTACATATAGGTGCTTGTTTTTCTATAGTGTTCCTACCCTTTCAAAAAACAATTCCCAATAATTGAGTCTTGTTGAATTTCTTGTCTGTCATTGCTTTCCATTTGGACTTGTCCAAAATTTTGTTGTTTGGTAGAGTTAACCCTTTACCAAACAATCCCGGGTTTTAACGACCCTGGGAACAAAGCCTTTCAAAAACAGTGTGGGAAAAGGAGAAAATGCTGGTAACCAGCATTTTCTCCTTTTTCCACAATGTTTTCTACTCTATTAAGGATAAATTCCGCCATTTGAACCACCTTTAATTTTTCGTCTGCAAATGCTTTCAATTTGGACAAATCTAAAATATTGTTTTGTGGTAAAGAGTTAAATGACAAAATCTGTTTCACAGAGGAGACGACACAGGCCAGTTATATATTCAAGGGTAGATAAAGCACACAATTGGTGGGGGCAGACTTTTGAGATTTTTCAGATTCACCCTTTACCAAACAATTGGGTGTTTCTACAACCCTCAGGAAGCAGGCTTTTCAAAAACATTGTCTGAATAGAAGAAAAAGCTGGCTGCAAGTGTTTTCTTCTTTTTCCACGTTGTTTTCTATCCTTTCAAAGAGAAAATGTCACTAGTTGAACCACATTTACTTTGTTGCCTGTTAATGCTTTCAATATGGACTAGTCTAAAACTTTGTTGTCTGGTAAAGATTGAAGGTAAATGTGAGTGAGTAGTGACTTGTGACCAGGAGGTTCAGGGTTTGATACTTTCTTGCAGCACTGCTCTTGTGAAAAATTACCTATGGCAGGGCACTGTATTTTGTTTGTTTTAAGCTCGGCTGTTTTCAAAGAGAACATGTAGGTATTGTCATAGCCCAGTCATCTCCTGCATTGTTCTCTGCATCATGGTGTAAAAACTTTGACATTTTATATCTCTGTCATTACTGAAGATGTTTATTCAAACTCGGACTAGTTGTTATCTATCAAAAGGGGAACTTGAAAATCAAGGTAGCCATGAAAATATTTTTGACACAGTTATCCCCTTTTCCAACTTAGATTTTTTTCTGCAAAATTTTGACATTTCCTGATGAGTCACGAAGAGATTTACTTCGGACTAAGACTAATAACTGTTGTCAACTATTAAAAGCAGAAGTTGTACAAGAAGGGCAGGTAATCATCAAAGTATTTTTGGTGCAGCTATGCCCCTTTTTCAACTTAAAATATTTAATGAAAATCAATCTAATCATAAAAGCTACTGCAGCCAAGCATTGGCACCTGGCATGCAGTGTTCTTGTAATTTGTATATTTGGTTGTATTTGAAACTTCCTTTGGTTAATGATTTGCTTCTTATTCTATGAACCTGTATCTTCTGTGTTTCTGTTACTTGACCAATTTTTTGGGCACATTTCTCCCTTTACCATACATTTCCAAGTTTTAATGACCCTGAGAAAGAAACCATTTGAAAACATATTTGTAAAAGGAGAAAATGTTGGTTACCAGCAATTTCTCCTTTTCCCACAATGCTTTCAAACATTTTGGAGTTATATCCTATTATTTTAGCCTTATTTCATTTGTCGTCATCAAATGCTTTCAAATTGTACTCGTCTAAAATTTCATCGTTTGGTGAAGAGTTAAACACGGGCATAGACAGTAAAGAGATTTAAGCCTTAAAAGTCCTTTCACAGTTATAATTGCCGTTGTGGCCAGAGTAGATCAAGATCAGACTGCACAAAATGTGCAGTTGCACAAAATGTGCAGTCTGATCTTTGATCAATGCTGTCTGCTCAACTAAAACACTATACTAAAGCGATCACTTGTCTCTGAAAAAGGTGGTTACCAGCATTTTCTCCTTTACTGACAATGTTTTCAAAAGCCTTGTTCATCATGGTTGTTGAACTTTGGATTGTTTGGTAAATGGTTGATGGTCTCTTTTTGGGGTTGTGTGAGTCTAGAATCTGTTCGGTCTGATCTTGTATACTCTGATAGAATATAGTTTTACGATCATTGGTTTCGGTTTTGTCAAATGAAAATATACCTTTAATCCTTTGATAGAATATAGTTTTACGATCATTGGTTTCAGTTTTGTCAAATGAAAATATACCTTTAGTCCTTTTCCAAACTATGCTGACTTTTAACAACCCTGGAAAAGAGGCCTTTTGAACACATTGTGGGAAAAGGAGAAAATGCTGGTAACCAGCATTTTTAGCTCACCTGAGCACAAAGTGCTCAGGATGAGCTATTGTGATCACTCACCGTCCGTCGGCGTCCGTCGTCCGTCCGTCCATCCGTCCGGCGTCCAATCATTCACATTTCTTTGTTTACACTCTAGCATCTACAAATATTAACCAATCAGCACCAAACTTGGTGAAAATATATATGACCATAAGATCTCGGATGAGTTCGATTATGGGTGTAATCGGACCAGAACAACAGGAGTTATTTGCCCTTGAATTAGAAAAATTGCTATATTTGACTTTGTTTACACTCTAGCATCTACAAATATCAACCAATCAGCACCAAACTTGGTCAAAATACATATGACCATAAGATCTCGGATGAGTTCAATTATGGGTGTAATCGGACCAGAACAACTGGAGTTATTTGCCCTTGAATTAGAAAAATTGCTATATTTGACTTTGTTTACACTCTAGCATCTACAGTTATTAACCAATCAGCACCAAACTTGGTCAAAATATATATGACCATAAGATCTTGGATGAGTTCGATTATGGGTGTAATCGGACTAGAACAACCGGAGTTATTTGCCCTTGAATTAGAAAAATTGCTATATTTGACTTTGTTTACACTCTAGCATCTACAATTTTTAACCAATCAACATCAAACTTGGTCAAAATACTTATGAGCATAAGATCTCGGATGAGTTCGATTATAGATCTAATCGGACCAGAACAACTGGAGTTATTTGCCCTTGAATTAGAAAGTTCTGTAGAATAGTTCTTTGTCCGGAGCATAACTTTGTCATTTCCAGTCGGATTGACTTGAAACTTGGCATTTGTAGTTGTTGCAATAATACGGAGTGCAGTGTGAAAGAACCATAACTCTACCTCGTACTGTCTATGAGTTATTTCCCTATGATCATAATTTTTACAGCATTTTCTGCTTGTCCGGAACATTACTTTGTCATCTCAAGCCTGAACATCTTCAAATTTGGTACGCATGATTGTTGAAAAATTACGGAGTGCAGTGCACAAGAACCATAACTCTTCCTAGCATGAATTTTGAGTTATTCGCCTTTGACCTTCATTTTTATAGCATTTCTTCCTTGTTCATCTTAAGTAGGAATGACATGAAATATGGTATGCTTATTTGTTGCAATATGTGGAAGTGCAGTGCACAAGAATTGTAACTCTACCTCGTGCTGTCTTTGAGTTATTTCCCTTTGATCATCTTTTTTACAGCATTTAGTGCTTGTCCAGAATATAACTTTGTCATCTCTAGTCAGAACAACTTCAAACTTGGTATGCATGTTTGTTGTAATATTACCGAGTACAGTGCGCAAGAACAATAACTCTGCCTAGCACAGATTTTGAGTAATTCCACTTTGATCTTCATTTTTACAGTATTTCTTGCTTGTCCGGAACGGAACTTGGAAGTCTCAAGTCAGATTGACTTGAGACTTGGTAAACATGTTTGTTGCATTACCTGTCCTTTGCGATTATTATACCTCCTTGACAACTGGCGGTGGGACGGGCTTATCTTGCGACAATTTGCCGCTCTTGTTTCATTATCATTTGGCCTTGAACCTCAATATTTGGTATTTATCTTCATTGTAGACCTTTACTGCTTAGTACTCAGGTGAGCGATGTAGGACCATCATGGTCCTCTTGTCTCCTTTTCCCACAATGTTTTCTACCAGATCAGAGAAAAATTGCACCATTTGAGCCTCACTGAAATTGTAGTCTACAGATGCTTTCAATTTGGACAAGGCTAAAAAATTTTTCATTTGGTAAAGGGTTAATTATCTGAAAATATCCATTTGATTATTAACCCTTTGCCAAACAATATGTGGAATTTGAAAACATCTGAGGATGACAAAATAAAAGTGGCTCAACATCTGAATTTGTCTTTGAAAGGGTTGAAAACATTATGGGAAAAGGAAAAGTGCTTGTTACAGGCATTTTCTGCTTTTCCTATGATGTTTTCAAAAGCATTGTTCTTCAGGGTTGTTAACTCAGGATTTTTTGGTAAAGATTAATTTATCAAGTTAGCTTGCTGAAACATAAAAATTGATCAACACTTTCTACTGTTCATTTACATGTTTATACTTGCTTGACTCTTTATCACAAATTTTAAAGACTTCTGAGGAAGAAGGCTTTTGAAAGAAAAGTGGAAAAAGGGAAAAAAGCTGGTAACCAGTATATTTTTCTTTTCCCAGAATGTTTTTAACCTTTCAAAGAAAAATACATGTAGTACATTGTCGGCAAATATTGTGGAATGAGGCAAGTCTTTAACATTGTCATTTGATAAGTTGGCAAATATTGTGGAATGAGGCAAGTTTTTAACATTGTTATTTGATAAAGGGTTAACATTTACCAATTAGTTCTGTGTTTTAACAACCTTGAGGAAGATAACATTTAGAAACATTTAGGGAAAAAGGAGAAAATGCTGGTAACCAGCATTCTTTCCTTCCTCCAACTGTTTTTCTGCGCTTTCAAAGATAGAAATCATCATGTGAGCTTCTTTTGTCATCTGCAAATGCTTTCAGCTTGGACAAGTCTAGACTTTTGTTGTTTGGTATCAAGTTAAGTCTTTCTTTTAACTTTATTATGTCAGGTAATTATGTTTGCAGATGCATAAAGTAGAGTTTATAAAGAATTTTCATTGTCTTATTTCAGGAACCAAAGCTGACACCTGCAAGACCAGAGCCAGCCAAACTGCAGGCCAAGGTCAAACCAATGTCAACATCAGATGAAAAAATGATGGAAGATGCAATCCTAATGGCCAATGACTTGGTGTCACACAGCAGTCAAATTGTGCGACAAGACTCTTTAAATGCTCAGGATAAACTCTCAGATACCGACAGTGGGTCAGAGTCGCCAAGACTTTTGTCAAAAATAAAAGCGACAATAAAGAAGAGTCCAAAACAAGAACGCAAGAGAACATTTTCAGATAATCTAAACAAAGAACTTGAGGACCAAGTGCCTCCTGAAGCTCAGGAGGCTTACAATATGCTTGTGGTCCATGGATCTGTGAAAGATGGATCACGAAGCTATCAGAGACAGACTGACAGTAGTGATCTGGTTGTGAAAAGAGAATCTCTGACCAGTGTGGGGAGCAGTGGACATAACTTTGCATATGCCGATTCTTCATCATCGAGTGTTTCTCGAACACCTGATAGGACTTCACCACTTAAATCTGTGTCAAGACAATCATCAGAGAGAGCTTCTGCCTCCCCACCCAATCTTGGCCGTCTTCAGCATGAAAGCACACCAGAAAGACCAGTGCCAAAGCCCAGAAATGAGCCACCAACTCCGCCAAGGCGTGATGTTCCGGTTCCAAGACCAAGACCTGAAATTCATCGTGTAGAACCAACACCAAGACCCCCTCCCCCACCAATACCCACAGAAAGTGCTAAAATTGAGACAAATATACCAAATGTGTTTGAAAATCCTCTTGCAATAAATGAAGATGATTGGAAAAAATCAGAAGAAAGTCTGAAAAGTGACAGAAACTCACAGATTGAAACTTTACGTGTTGAAATGCCAGAAGAGAAAGTTGACAGACTCAATACTAGTATTGACTCAGGCACAAAATCAACAAGCCCCTCTGATAAATCTGAAACCTCTTCTAAATTTTCATTTTTCGAAGAAGAGTTCAGTGAGCCATCACCAAGAGAGGTTATGAGTAAACTTGCACGAGAAAGTCGACTTAGACGCTCACTCGATCATCAGAGGGGTCTGTCTAATGAAAGTGAAGCAACAGTGAACAGAAACTTACGAGAACCACAGGGAATACCCACCAAGAGTTTCTCCACATCAAATGGAGATGATGATGAAGTTGATACCAATCCACTCAGAATGTTGCGAGGTGGAGTTATTCCAGTGCGTGGTGGCCGTGTCGGGTCAGGTATGAGTTCAAATAAACCTACTCTCCGACATCCAAAGCTCCATTTTTCAACATCAGCCACCCTTCAGCACTCAGTGAGTGTGGACGCTGGACGAGATAGCCGAACGCAATCTCAGACCCTTTCAGAGTCGGAGCACGAATCAAATGATAGCGCGCCCCCAGCTTTACCGCCAAGGTCTTTCAGCATTTGTGATACTAGTAAAGTAGTACTTAATCCTTTACCACTTCCTCCACGCAATGTTAGGAGGACAGTTAGTCTTAATACAAAGCCTCGGGAGCGGATATATCCACTCAAACTAGACAACTTAACATCTAACACAGCATTATCACCGCCTCCCAGCCTGGTTGTTAATGATGATGTGTTGCTATCTAGATCTGCTATCTCTGACAATGCATGTCATACCGAGAATTCTTTGCAAGTTGCTAGTTCTTCTGTATCAGGCATTGGTGCTACAAAATTAAGTGCTTCTAGTTCACAGGAAACAAAGTATAGAAAACCTCTTCCTTTACCTGAACTTACGTCTAGTAAGTTCAATCCTTTGCATGAGGCTGATTCTAGTTCATTGGCTGATCTTCCACTAGCCCCGCCCCCTCCCACATACAATGAAGTGGAAAACAATGAGAGTGAAGGTGATGATAATGTGTTTGAATCACCACCAAAAGAACTTACTAGCCAGCAGATACCCTCAGTTAAACAGTCTAATTTAACCAGTGAAGGGGGATCCTCAGGGTCCTCAACGTTTCCACGCGGCTTTAAGCTTTTTGGAATTAAAAATGTCAAGTGCAATCTAGAGCAGTTAGGATTCTATAATCATACGGACCCTTTCTGGGTCCAAAGTGTTGTTATAAATGACCAGAGATCTCGCTCGGCCAATAGTCGGAGTACTGAGCCGGATGCGTCACCATTGATGCTTGCAAATTACAAATGTTCCGAGGGTGTAAGTTATGAAGACTTGCTTGATTTTGCCTTAGATAGGTAATTGTTGTGTTTTTTTATGTTTTCTTTGATTGTGTTCTTCTCTTTTTAGTTAACTGATCTTTTCTGAACACATGGAAATTCAAGATTTTGGCAAATTAGATGTTAGGGTATATGACTGGAGAAAAAAGAATCCAAGAAACAGTGAACAGTTACTCTTGCTTATTTAATTCAATTTATATTGTAAAAGAACAGAAATAATCGCTGTCTAATTGACAAAAAGCAGTAATGAAATCAAGATTTACAGATTTTAGGAAATGCCTAAATACAGGTACTACAGATTTATTGCATGGTTGACCACTATATTTTACAAAATAACAGCGTCAATTGTGCCTAAACCATGTTATGCTTGGACCTGATTTTGATCTGCACTCCGAGTTAAAGCGGTTTTAAGTTGTCTTAAGTATGTAAAGATTAAAAGAACTGACTTTCTTTTAGCTTCTGAAACATTTCATTTGCAGTACACAATACCTAAATTTTACTCTCAAAAAAAAAAATCTTGAATTTTCAGGTAGAGGCATATTGAATAATTCCTTATTGGGCTTAGATTTCTTGGTGTTTGTAGTGCTAAATAACCAACAAGTACTGGCAATGATAATTTTTGACCAATTAAAGACTAATTAAGAGACTTACTGGAGAAATATTTGATGGAAAGGATCAAAATGTCTTCTTTGAATGTCATGAAAATCAATGAAGGAAAAACAACAAACTCGTTTTTGAACAAGCAATTCTCCTTCATTCAGAATGTTTTGGAAAGCAGTATGCTATGGTGGTTAAAAATCTTTGTGCGATTATGGTATAAGTTGAGCTACGATCGGCTATGAGGGGGGCTACTGAGTGTCTGTGGCATGATTGGTCATTTGATTGACAAGATAGTTGCTTGTTAGCCTTGTCTGGCTTCACTATTCTGAAATTTTTTTTGAAGCATGAACGCTTAGCACCATGATATGATAAAGCTGGAGCAAGGCAATATTAGCTTCAACAGAATACTTCAGCCTGAATTCTTTGCATTGAAAAAGAAAACTTAATATGCTTTAAGTTAAATTTGGTTTAAATAAGAAACCATAAGTGGGTTATATAAGAAATCATAAGTGTGGTTTTTATAAGAAACCATAAGTGTGGTTTATATCTAAGAAACCATAAATGTGGTTTATGTAGTTAGTTTTAAGTTTAGGTCAATCCAAATTGAAAGCATTTGCAGACAATAAATTCAGTGTACCTGTGATGATGGTATTTGTCTTTAAAGAGGGAGAAAACATTTGGAGAAAGGAGAATATGCTGATTTACAGCATTTTCTCCTTACCTAATGTTTTCAAAAAGTGTATTTCCTGAAGATCATCACAAGATGGGATTGTTTGGTGAAAGGTTTAAAATAAAAAAAACAAATATTTCAATTCAGGTACTACTAAAATATGAACTAAATCTTGGACAAAATGTGAAAGGTTAAGCTTTGCAGGAAAGGATATGGAAGGGCTGAATGGGTATTTGTATTTTGACATTATAATGAAAAATATTGCCGGATGTTCAGGGTGGAAGGGGTTAAATCTTTACCAGACCAAATTTTCTGCTTATACAAATTAAAAGCATTTGCATACGAGATGTAAATTAAAAGCATTTGCATTTGACATGCAAATTAAAAGTATTTGCATATGACATATTAGATGTGCCCTAAATGGTGGGTTTTGTCTTAGAAAGGGTAGAAAATATTGAGGGGAGAAGGGAAAAATGTGTGTTGTGTTACCACAATGTTTACAAAAGTATGGGACAATCCTGAGTTTTACCAACCCTTGGGAAGTAGGCTTTTGAAAACAATGTGTGAAAAGTAGAAAATATTTGTAACTAGCATTTTCTCCTTTTCCCTTAATGTTTTCTACCCTTTCAGGACAACTTCCACCGTTTGAGCAACATTTAATATGTCTTCTGCAAATGCTTTGGATTTGGAAAAGTCTTAAGTTCTGGGTCTGTATTCACTAGTGGTGGGCCGATAATCGACTATAGTCGAAAGTCAGTTGGTTTTGGCTTCTGATTGCGATAATCAATTGAGAAATCCTGGAATCGATTGTAGTCGGTTCCAGAACTCGCTCGGCCCCAAAATGTGAATACCGCCGGTTTTTAGCGCTTGGTTTTGTGACTAATTAATCACACTCTTTGATTTAACATGGTGGACAACAAACACAAAAATTGGCCAGAAAATGAGCAAGAAATTTTGTCCATAGTTGTCTTGACGAAACTTGCTAATTCAGCAGGGTTCTCATTTGACCCCAGACCCTGGGTTTTAACACTTGAAAATTTGAAATGACCCATCTTTGACTCTCAAAAATATCTTCCTAAATGACATTCTGACGCGTAAAATTATCGTCTAAAGCTTCATATACACTAGCTGGCGTGCATCTGGCAGAAATATGGGCTTTGATAAACACAATTAGTATCAAATGCGAAGGACACACGCGGCTCTGTTTATCACAGGAAATCAAGCTGGCGAGTCATTTATGAAAACAATAAAGGTGTAAAATGACAAAGTTTAAAGTTACATGCTATTCTAAATAACAAATAAGAGTGAAATCATGTGGTAACACTTCTCTAAAAATTAATAGACATGAAAAATAGATGGCCGAAAAAAGAAAAGAAAACCCATGACACTACAATGATCGGTGGGGCATAGTCCGATCAGATGCCCTTCAAACTCTCTACTCATCATTATTAATGAATTTAAACAGTGAGTTTACACAAATCTCTGAATAAAACAATAGGTGGAAGCTAAAATCTCTGTTCATGAGTGAAAAAATTGGTTGTTTTATGAAATGAAAATATAGATCTGTAACAGACAGGGGGGAATTATAGTCTGCAAATGCTTGAAATATGATTGAAATATGAACAAGTTTGAATTTTTTTTTTTTAACTGTTTTTAAAATCAAGACTTAAGGGCCAAAATAAAGCATATTAAAGAAAACAAAGAATTTCATGGTAATATATTTCCTTTGATTTTTAAAGTACATAACATCTTACATCTTTACAAAATTAATATCATGTAGACAAATTGTCACAGTATTTATAGCAAAAAGGCATTCTCAGTTAAGTGGAGAAACTGATTGTGCAATCGATAGCTAGTTGGTTTGCTCTTCCGATATAAAGCGATAATCATTTGTGATTTTAAACCGATTGCCCAACACTAGTACTCACCAACCTTTCTTTAAAGTAGCCTTTTTCTTGTTCTCCAGGATTTTCTGAATTTGAAAGTAACACAATTTCTGATAGGCTAAACCAAATGGTTTAGCCAATCAGAAGTTGTGTTACTTTCAAATTTAGAAGACTTTGGAGAATATGCATAAGAATGTCCCAAGAATGGTTGGTGAATGTGGACCAATGTTGCTTGGTAAAGAGTTTGATCACAGACAGGAAATGGATGGAAGAGAATATAATATTTGTATGTACAATGTATTCACCTTATAGATTATTCAGTTGCCTCTACAAAAGCATTACGAACTGCCACTTTCACTTTCTCCTATTCTTCACTGCACTTCCTTCTCACTGAATAAAACTGGTGATAGGTGTGTTATTCTCACATGTTGCCATATTATAACCAAACAGCTCCTTTTTCAACTATGTCTGTACCTCCATAGCACTTGTCTGTATAGTATTGTCTTTCTAAAGTTTCTCTCTCTGATATCTGCTGTATGTTGTGGTCCCCTTGCTGGGTTGAGGTGTTGTGATTTGACATTTGACTGACTTGTCAGGGATTCATATTATGTTAAGGAATTCATGCAAAATATTCTGAAATTCAAAATCAAGAAAAAAAAAATCGGTGCTGTAGGTACTTATCAGAATTGTATTGAAGAAATAATTTTAACCCACATTTTAAAAAGATCCTGAAGGAGATTGCTTTTGAAAACATTGTAACCAGCATTTTCTCACAATGTTTTCTACCTTTTCATTAATATAGCTTACAATTTGAGTAATTTGTTGTCTGCTAGTGCTTTCAAAGCAGACAAATCTAAAATTTTGTCATCCGGTAAAGGTTAATGATTACCCACAACATAGTTTTTGTGGAAGAAATAATACTTTGAAATTAATTACCAGCATTTATCTGGGTCTCTGATTGGTGTGTGTCTGTGGTTTTCTGTGGTAATTTTCACCTTTTGTGTGTGTGTTTCTATTTTCAATTTTTTCTGTTTAACTCTATACCGTACAATCCTGAGTTTTAAGGATGCTGAAAGAGAAGGCTTTTAAAAACATTGAGGAAAAAGGAGAACATGCTGGTAACCAGCATTTTCTCCTTTTCCAACACTGTTATCTACCTTATCAGATACAAAAATCACCTTTTAAGTTACATTCAGTGTATTTGCAAATGCTTTCAATTTGGTCCAGTCAATAATTTTGTTGTTTGGGAAACAGTTAATTCATACATAACTTTACCAGACAACATACCTACCAGACAACATACCAGTAATTTAGACTCGTCTATAATGTTTTTCATTGGAGGAAAAGAAATTAGATTTGGCTTAATTATACAATTTATCATTGAAAAGGTAAAGGGAAACATGGTGGCATTTTCTTGTACAAATATTTTTTGGTTTTTGGTTTCACTTTAAATCTTCTGCTTGGAAGCACTAAAAACTCTTCACCAAACAACCAAAATGTAGACTTGTTACAAATTGAAAGCATTTGCAGACGACAATTTAGATGTCTTAGAGTCTTAAATAGGGTAGAGATATTGTTGGAAAAGGAGAAAATGCTGGTTACCAGCATTTCCTCCTTTTCTGACAATGTTTTTAAAAGGGCTTCTTGCTCAGGGTGGTCAAAATTGAGGATTCTATGGTAAAGAGTTGACACTCAGATCGCCAAAATTACACCCACACGATATTTAACTCTTTACCAGACAACAAAATTTTAGATTTGTCCAATTTGAAAGCATTTGCAGATGACAACATAAACATTACTCAAAAATTGAAACTTGACTTTGGAGGAGTAGAAAACATTGTGGGTAAAGGAGAAAATGCTGGTTACCAGCATTTTCTCCTTTTCCCACAGTGTTTTCAGAAGGCTCCTTCCTCGGGGTCGTTAAAACCAGGGATTGTATGGTAAAGGGTTAAAATTTAGTTCTAAGCAAAACCCAAATACATGTAATTGCAATTTTAAGGTCGCTTCATATGCAGAAAGTCTCATCGAGGTAGACATTGTGGATCATAGATCAGACTATGTTTTTTACAGTCTGATCTCAATCTACAATGTTTGCAAAGGCAGTTATGGTTGTGAAATCAAAAGACAAAAATTTACAGTTTTTCTAATGAAAGAATAAATTTTATTCAGACCACTGATCAAATGTGGCTTAACTCTTTTCCACACAATCCTTAGTTTTAACGACCAGCAGTAAGAAGCCTTTTGTAAACATTGTGGAAAATGGAGAAAATGCTGGTAAACAGCATATTCTCCTTTTCCCACAATGTTTTCTATCCTATCACAGACAAATTCATGTTGTGAGTCAAACTTAAATTGTCTGCTTTAAATTTGGAGGCAAGTCTACATTTTTGTCATATGGTAAAGAGTTTACACATTACCAAACAACAAAATTTTTAGATTAGTCTAAATTGAAAGCTTCTGCAAACGACAAATTCAAAAGTGATACAAATATAATGAAGTTCTTTGACAGGGTAGAAGATATTGTGGAAAAAGGAGAAAAGCATTTTCTCCTTTTCCCACAATGCTTTCAAAAGCTTTCTCCTTCAGAGTCTTTAAATGTCGGGATTGTGTGGTAAAGAGTTAAATGTTTGGACTTGTCCATGAAAGGGTAGAAAACATTGACCCTTCCAAGGACAAGTTCTATCATCTGAACTGCACTTGATTTGTCTTCTGAAAATGCTTCGAAATTAGAGATGCCTAAAATTTTGTTGCTTGGGAAAGAGTTAAGAGATAGTACACAATCCCGAGTTTTAACAACCTTGAGAAAGGAGCCTTTTGAAAACATTATGGGAAAAGGAGAAAATGCTGGTAACCAGCATTTTCTCCTTTTCCCACAATGTTTTCTAGACTATCAGAAACAAATCTAAGCAGTTGAGCAACACATGATTTGATGTCTGCAAAAGCTTTGACTTTGGACAAGTCAACTATTTTGTTGTGTGAAAAGGGTTAAGCGACTTTTTAAAGTTGTAAGGATGGAAATTCATTTTCTGTAATATTTAAAGCAGAATATCTGCCAAAGTAAAGAATGTGACTGTTTAAATGTATTTAAATTTAAACCATACCTTTTAAAAGTATGGAGAGGATTTTATGAAGATGACAATTTGTTATTGTTTGGTCGGTCCAAGTGTTAGTCGCAGGCAGAAAATTGAACTCTAAAAATCAGACAAAAAGTAATAAAAGATAGAGCGACCTGGTAACTTTCAACATAGTTTTAAAATTCATTTTGGTACCACTGACCAACACTTAGACTGATCATAGAATAACAGATTGTCATCTCCACAATAATTTCCACACTTAGAAATGGTATGACTTAAATTTAAATGCATTTTAACACCACATTGTTTAAATTTGGCTGCTTGAGCTTCTTGTTCAGAGTACTTACATCAGAAACCTTTTACAGAGGAGCTTGCTGAGGTTTATGCTTATTTATATTTCAGAAGGTTAGTTTTATTCGTAGCACTCAGATGTGTTGCCCTTGACTCAAAAGTACCATTAGACATGTAGTAGGAAGTGGGGACTTAATATCTTTGTAAAAAAAAAACCCACACACACACACCCTCTCTATTGGGGGTATGCTTAAGTCAGATTTTTGGCTTGGAAATTTGTGAACCTTCAACTTGCATGATTGGTTGACTGTTACAAGAATGATTATTTGTTTACTATTACAAGAGTTATGGCCCTTGGAATTTCTTGATCCAGTGACAACTAGTTAGGTGGTTTGTTGGCCTATGACACTTGTATTCATAAGTTAATGTTGAGACATGACATGAAAACAATTTGACCAGTGGATGCCTTTGCACCTAATCAACTCTCTCCTAACCAAATCTCAAAGTTTACGACTTTTGCACATCCATGACATTTGGAGATTACAAGTCAAATGTGGCACTAATTGTGAGATTTGTTTGTGAAGAGGAAGAAAACATAATGTGATATGGAGATATGGCTGGTTACCAGCATTTTTCCCATTTCTGATCAGGTTTTCAAGGCCTTCTCTGTCAGGGTCATTAGATTTTATTGTAAAGGACTTAAGGCACTGATAACAATTCAATTCACTTTTACTGTGTAGATCAAGAATACACTGCAAAAGATATGCAGTTTGATTTTTGACTGCAAAGATACTAGTGAGATATTTTGACATTTTAATCTGATTTTTAGTCTTCCATTGTAGTTATTAGTGTTTTATGGCTATTAGTGTTCTATGGCTTCAAGTAGGTTCAATGTGGCAATGTCATTGATACAGTCGAGGTTAGATGTAGTTACATAATTGTCCGAGTTGTGACAAGTGCTGTATTGATATGATGTCATGTAATAAAATCCAAAACACGCCTTTAGTATCTGGATAAAAGCAGTAAGCCATAACCATTAGATTTTGCTAAGCAATAATTGCTTGATTTACATACTTGCCATCAGTCAGTCATCATTTTGTTTAACTCTTTACCAAACAACAAAATTTTAGACTGGTCAAAATTGAAAGCATTTGCAGACCACAGAATTAATGCGACTCAAAAATTGAAATTTATTCTGGGAAGGGTGGAAAACCTTGAGGGAAAAGGAGAAAATGCTGGTTACCAGCATTTTCTCCTTTTCCCACAAGGTTTTCAAAAGGCTTCTTTCTCAGAGCTGTCAAAACCCGGGATTGTTTGGTAAAGAGTTAAAGAATGCCTAAAAAAATGTTTCATGTAGCAAGATACTCCTTTGGGAGTTACTGATAATGAATTTAGGTCAGTACTCACCAACCACTCTTAAAAATGTTCTTTGTCTTATTCTTGAGAATTTTCCAACTGAAAACATAAGTTCTGATTGGCTAAACCATTTGGTTTAGCCAATCAGAATTTGCTTTACTTTCAAATTCAGAAAATATTGGAGAGTAAGATGAAGAACGTTCTTAAGAAAGGTTTGTGAATACAAACCCTGATATGTCTAATTGCATGCTCTTAACCAAAATATTCCCACGTTAACCCTTTACCAAGCATATCGGACTTATAAAGATTCAGTGAAGAGGAAGGCTTTTCAAAATGTTGTGAAAGAAAGGAGAAAATGCTGGTTTACCAGCATTCTGTCCTTTTTTCCCCAATGTTTTCTACCCTTCCAAAAACAAATTTCATGTTTTGAGTCACATTGAATTTGTTGATTTTTAATTTGATTTTTAATTTGTTGACTGCAAATCCTTTCAATTTGGGAAAGTCTTAAATATAGTTGTTTGGTGAAGAGTTACCGTAATTATGCTATTACAGATATTGCCTCAAAATATTGCCTTGAAAACAAGTATTGCAGGGCTTTGCTGTAAATGTCTCAATGATTAGAATTTTAATGTCTAAAATAACAACATGGTGTCTTTTTCAAACAATTTCCCACCAATTTATGGGCTTACTCTTTTTCCATGCCCATGCAATTGATTGTAATATTACTTCTTCAAATAATGCTGAGGTATGTGAGCACTTCTGTATTCTAGGTGCTTGACTCGCTGCACAATGCACACATAGTACCGATACTGTATTCATACAATAGAAGACGGTTCTGGAATATTAACTCTTATCCTGCGGTTTGTAACCATAGGTGTATTTTGCAGAGAGTATAAAGCAAGATCAACCTGCACATACATGCAGTCTAATCTTGCTTTACACTCTCTGTTACTCAACCAGTAACATCATTCATGTAAAATCACATATGGCATCCAACACGCGAAAAGGGGCATTCGAACATTTGTGTAAAGTGTGGTCTCGGATCAGCCTGCGCAGTCCTCGCAGACTAATCCGAGATGACACTTTACGACTACATTAGATTTTGTGCTACAGTAGACTTCCTCAAAACAGAATATTGCATAAAAACGAAAAGTGTCGTTTCGGATCAGCCTGCGGACTGTGCAGGCTGATCCGAGACGACACTTTACGCAAATGTCTGAATGCCCTTTACGTGTGTTGCAAGCCATATTATGTCAAATGACGTTTGAAAATTTATTGTTGTTTTTGTCAACAATTGAGCTTCAGTAGGACAAGAGTTAAAGATCAAAGGAATGGCTAAAAGCTCGATTGAACAAAGTCAGTGATAAAAAGAAGACATTAACTCTTTATCAAATGACATAATTTTGTACTCTACTAAATTGAAAGCATTTGCAGATAACAAAATGAGTGTAGCTGGAATGATAATTTGTGTCTTTTGTAGTGTAGAAGACATTTCCCAACAGCCGCCTTCTTCAGGATCATTAAAACTCGGGATTGTGTGGTAAAATGTTGAATCATAGTATTACAAACGAATTGTTTCATCAAGGATTCTTTTATAGAGGCTGAAAAAAATTTACAATGGCAGTTTTGAGTTCAATAGTCAGAGTTCTCACTTGCCCTAATATATGATTCAAATTGAATGTCTTTGTCACTCTGAACAAACGTGAAACTGTTCTAGCAAAGAGTGGCTATGTGCAACACCCAAGATGAAGTATCATTCTTTGCTTAGACCATACACCTGAACCCTTTACCTGATAACCAAATTTTAGACTCATCCAATATGAAAGGGTTTATACTAGTAGGTGACAAATTTTATGTGGCACAGACATTGGGATTTGCCTTTGTAAAATCAAGGCCGTTATAACTCGGGGCCGTTATAACTTGGCATTGTGTAGTTCAGGACTAACAGCTTTGACTGTGCACTTTATAGCTCCCCTGAGCACAAAGTGCTCAAGGTTAGCTTTTGTGATCATGCTTTGTCAGTCGTACGTTGTGCGTCGTCCTTCGACAACTTTTACCTTGTGTAGCTTTAGAGGCCACATTTTCAACCCGATACTCATGAAACTTGGTCAAAATGTTTGTCTTGATGATATCTCAGATGAATTCAAAATGGGTCATGTCAAGTCTAAAACTAGGTCACTAGGTCAAATCTTAGAAAAACCTTGTGTATGCTGTAGGCCACATTTTCAGTCAAAAACTCCTGAAAGTTGGTCAGAATGTTTGTCTTGATGATATCATGGACAAGTTCGAAAATGGGTCATGTCTGGTCAAAAAGTAGGTTATGGGGTCAAATCTTAGAAAAACCTTGTGTAAGCTCTAGAGGCCACATTTTCAGTCCAAAACTCTTGAAAGTTGATCAGAATGTTTGTCTTCATGTTATCTCAGACAAGTTCGAAAATGGGTCATGTCGGGCCAAAAACTAGGTCACTAGGTCAAATCTTAGAAACACCTTGTGTACCTTCTAGAGCCCACTTTTTAATGCAAAACTCATTAAACTTGGACCAGTGTGCAAATGGGTCCTGTCGGGTCAAAAACTAGGTCACTGAATCAAATGTTAAAAAAAACCTTGTGTACGCTCTTGAGGCCACATTTTCAGTCAAATACTCATGAAAGTTGGTCAGAATGTTTGTCATAATGATATCTTGAATGAGTTTGAAAATGGGTCACATTGGGTCAAAAACTAGGCCACTAGGTCAAATCTTTAAAATAGCTTGTGTAGCTCTAGAGTCCTCATTTTCTGTCCAATATTTACAAAAATTAGTCATAATGTTTTACTTGATGATCATTATGATGAAATCGAAAATGGGTCTCATTTGGTGAAAAACTAGGTCACTATGTCAAATCTTGGAAAAACCTTGTGTACACTCTAGAGGCCACATTTTCTGTCCAATACTTATGAAAGGTGGTCAGAATCTTTGTTTTGATAATATCTACAATGGGAAAATTGGCTATGTTTGGCTAAAAGGTAGGTCACTGAGAGAATTCTAGAAAAAGCTTTTGTACAAGCTAGAGGCCAAATTTTCAGCCCAATAATTATGAAATCTTGGTAGAATGTTTGTCATAATATCTCGAAAGAGATTGAAAATGGGTCATGTTTAGTCAAAAGACTCAGGTGAGTGACTTCAAGGCCATCATGGCCCTCTTGTTTAAAAGAAATTTGGTTTCCAACCAAGTTGTCCCTCGACAGTAGATGTACACAATCTTGATATCCTTATCGACCTAGGGCGCTTCTACAATTTTATATCAACTCTGTACAAAACAACAAAATTTTATACTGGTCCATAATTGAAAGTTTTGGCAGGTAACAAATTGAATGTGGTACAGATGATGAAATTTGTTTTGTGAAGGGTATCACTTGTGGTGATTTGTCATCTCATTGGTCCATACAAAGCTTTTATTGAAGCTCACAAAGTGGCAAGTTACATTAATAGCTTTTTAACTCATTGGGTATGTTGCCAGTTTGCCTGGAAATGATTTCAAAAATCTACTGTAAGAGCAATCTTTTTGCATAGCCTTCCTAGGTGAGGATATGTAGCTAATATGGCTTTTATGCTAAACAGAGGGTAGAGAAATAAAAGGTTGTTCAAATAGTAGATGGAACTAGGACTTCTTTGGATAGTTCAAACTTTAGGCCATTGCATTCCAATAGATTTAGAAAAGTTTAACTTTTAAAGCACTGAACCTGGCTTTAGATGCTTTCCCACACAGTATGGATCAATACCAGTCAGCACATTACATGCATTCTGATCATGGATCTACACTGTCTATAGATTACTTAATTGCATATCCTGGCAAAAAACCAACGTTTTTGAATTTTAAACAATATTTTGATTGTTCAAGGCTATTTTTATCAGAATGGCTGGCAAAAAAAAGACAAGCAGTCAGTGTTGATCCAAGATTCAACTGCATCTTTCGTGCAGTCTGATCTTGATCTGCATTGTTTGCATTAGGGACTTAATCCAGGTTCATTGCGACACAGGTAAAGTGTTGGTGATGGTGCTTTATTTATGCTTGTGCTTGTCCCTGAAAACATTTTGTATTATGTTGTGTAGACTGCATGCATGGTTTCTCTTATCTATTTGTTTATCATGTTAGAATCTTGCCTGTTTTTGCATGTAACTGTCAAATGCCTGTTTTATTAGTTTTTATTGTTCTTTTATCTGGAAGATGGGTAGAAAATCAAGCAAGTCTTCAATATGAGTACACCCACTCATAATATTTTTCATTTATGTTTTGTATCAATTTATTGATATGAATTTTGATTATGCAACCAGAATTTGAAAAATTTGTTAACTCTTAATTATCTTTAAGGTACAATAGGTTAATTGTGACCTATTGTATGAAATTGCCCACTTAATCTAATTTTTTTTTTCTCATAGGTGTTAAGAAAAACACAGATAATTCTTAAAAACATGTGGCAAGAACTTTGTTCAAAATGGTAGAATGTTCATGACAAATATTTCATAAAATTCATATCGGTAAAGGAGATGTTTCATAGAATACAGTGCTGCAGCATGGAAATTCTTGGGATTAACAAATAAAGATTACAGTTGAGCTTTTGCTGTTGCATCTGAAAGGATGAAATTCCAAGATACATGTTGGAATTATTTGGGTCTTATTTCAAGACTGAAAATCTCTGTCGGGCTATTTCAGGGCTATAGAGGTTAAAATCTGTTGTTGCCAGGATCATTGATGCAGTATGTCACTTATTCGTAATAATTCCCAAGGTTTGTAGGTTATGGAAGATCAGCCAAAATTAATGCAGACTTCACAGGAAATTGTTTCTTTCTGAAGTTTCCAAGATTGTGGTAATACAGTTAGTAGATCAACCCAATAGCAAACAGATCATTATTGAATAAGGGAGATAATTCACATTCGTCATTTCCTTTC
Source organism: Hippopus hippopus (assembly GCA_946811185.2). Lineage (NCBI taxonomy): Eukaryota > Metazoa > Mollusca > Bivalvia > Cardiida > Cardiidae > Hippopus > Hippopus hippopus. The sequence goes on along the minus strand of OX328111.1, from coordinate 23,644,770 downwards.
TTGTGCTACATACCCTTTTTCAGCCAAACTCTTCCACATTCTGAATTGACTGTATTGACTAGAAAAAGTAATGAACTTAACCCATTTGTAAGTTTAGAATTACGTACAATTTACATATTTTGACAGCACTAAACAAAAATAAATGGCATGCTGAAATTCCTTTATATTTGAGCCAGTTTTCCATTATGCCACAATGCTTTAGAATGCCTTTAATAACAAGGCATCTGGATAATTACAAAGAGGGATATGTGCTGAAAGAATTGAAAAAGGGTGAAAATTATGAACACAAGATTACAAAGTACAGGTGTGAATTGTTCTCCTGAAGACAAGGTGAGAAACACTGCATGAAGATAAAGTCAAGTAGATAAGGATTAAACAGATATATAAAAGGAACCATGCTTTAACTCTTTACCACGCAATCCCGACTTTTAACGATCCTGAAAGAGAAGGCTTTAGAAAACATTGTGGGAAAAGGAGAAAATGCTGGTAACCAGCATTTTCTCCATTTCCCACAATGTTTTCTACCCTATCAGGGTCAGAAATTGTCATCTTAGCAACATTAAATTTTTCGGCAGCAAATGCTTTCAATTTGGATGAGTCCAACATCTTGTCGTTTGGTAAAGAGTTAACACCAATTCATCGGTGTAAGACAACCTTTACAGCATCAATAAATGAGCATTGGTGTAGCTAAAGGGGGTTTAATGCATCTATGTGATGCATTATAAGAAGCAAGTTACCACATAATTCTGGATCCACATAATCGGTTTTGTCCAACAAATGCCTGATTCATTAGGTAGACTGGAAAACGACCAGTAGCAGAAGGCTTTGACCCAAGTCAGCCTGCGTGGACAGTGCATGCTGACCCTGGTTGATACTTTTTGCAGATGCATTAAGCCCCATTTTCACAGAGCATGGATGATATTTCATGGACTTTTTCATGAACTCTTCGCCAGACGACAAAATTTTAGACTTGTCTGATTGGAAATCATCAAAATTAATGTAATTAATAAAAAATTTTTTTGTCTGCGAAAGGGCATTAAAAACTGTGGAAAAAGTAGAAAGTACTTGTTACCAGGGTTTTCTCCTTTTCCCAAGTTTTCCCCAAAAGCCGTCTTTCTCGGGGTTCCCAGGGTCGTAGAAATTCAGGATTTTTTCGATAAAGGGTTTAGGAGACAAGTGTTCATTTTTTTTTCCAGACTGTTTCACAAAATAATGTACAGTGTCTGATCTTTGTCTATAGTGTCTGTGATCACACCCTAAATTTTTCTTGGTGTTCAAAAGAATAACCCTGTTACTGCTGCAGAGACAGAATTGGCTTTCTTTTAGCCAGACAAGATTATGCCTGTTACCACACAATCCAGACTTTTAACCATCCTGAGAAAAGAAGCCTTTTGAAATCATTGTGGGAAAAGGAGAAAATGCTGTTTACCAGCATTTTCTCCTTTTCCCAAAATGTTTTCTTACCCTTCCTGAAACAAGTTTTGATTTTTCAGTCACATTTGACTTCTGCAAGTGCTTTGAATTTGAACAAGTTGAAAATTTTGTCGCTTGGTAAAGAGTTCAGTATTGCACATCAATGTCTGTTGTTATTAGATGATCTCAGTTTGTCAGGAAAGCAGATCTAAGATCAGATGGACATGCTGTCTGCAGTTTGTTGATCCACGCTCCATACAATTGTAGAATGGTGCTGAATATCTGAAGAGCTGACATCGTGAAAATTTAATTGTGCATCTCCTGGTCAAAATTTACAAATAAAAGCAGTAAGATTGATCACAAGGTGCGCAAACCCCTCCTAATTCAGAAAGTGAAATATTTGGCAGTGAAGAAGTCAGTGACTTGGAAAGAAAGTTGTGTCAGTACTGGTGTGAGAAAGCCAGGAAATACATGCAAAGGTGCACTGGCCACAGTGATATGACCTAAGCTGTTAAAAATGGCATAGCAAAGCACCAGTACATTATCAGGATAGTTTTTTTTACTGTAGAATGCCACATAAACTCAACAGACATTTTAAATCTAGAATTAAGACCAAAATTAATGCAATTTCAAGGCAGGTATCTGTCTAGCAAAGCATACAGTGTAGGTCAAAGATCAGACTGCTTATTTTGTACAGTGGCTGCAAAAGCAAACAAAGTTGTGAAAGACAAATGCACTTTTTAGGTTTTAGAAGGAATGAAACAATATACAAGACTTTATCTTTCTGTATTCTGCAATATTATATCTATAATTATGGATGCATTTTGGATTTTAACACCTTACCTTAATGAAACAACCGTAATCTTTCTTGCAGCAGACCACTTCTTTAGCATTGTGGTTAAGAAAAAAGTTCTGACAAAAGAATGAAATGTGTATTGTTGTCTTCAGGTGCTTATGATGTAAAAGAGTCGATAATCTGTTATTTGGAAGAGGATGAGGCATTTGATATATGAGCCGTGCTCTGGCAAAAGGGGGCTTAATGCATCTCCGTAATCCATCATACCAAGAAAGCCATCACATGCTTATGGATCCATAATAGCCACTTTTTTTAACAACCGACTCAATCATGAGGTAGACTGATCCTTTGACATGCAGAAAATCGACCAATAGCGAAAAGTTTCGGCCCAGGTCAGCCTGCGCGGACTGCGCAGGCTGACCTGGGTCGAAACTTTTCGCAGATGCATTAAGCCCCCTTTTCACAGAGCGTGGCTCATATCAGTTTTACTGCCATTAAAATTCAGCACAGTTGGCAACACCCGAGTTATATTCACTTACTGCTTCTACTAATGCTGTTTATACACTCATTATATTGTATGATCAAATTAATGCTTTTGAGAAGTACGATAAAGCATCCTAGTACACATAATTATCTGGGAATACTGCATAACCCTATTTCAAATATTCAACTATCAATGACCAATATAAAATAACAAATTTTATGAAATATTAACCCTGATGGAGAAGACTTTTGAAAACATTGATAACCATCATTTTTTGCCTTTTTCTGCAATGTTTCCTCTGCCTTTGCAAAAACAAATTTCAGTTTTTGAGTCGCATTTATTTTGCTGTCTGCAAATGCTTTCAATTTTGAAAGGTCATTGAATTTTGGTTAAGAACTTCAGGGAAGACAAAGAAACGAGAAAGAGTGACTGATATGGCACTTAATGGTACTTATCCTGTATTTAGGGTTATCAGGATTAATCATTAATCAAGATATATCAGGATAAGCTATCACTATATACAACAGGGTCTGCTAAATGTATATCTACTAATATCTAACCTGATGGTGTCTTGAACAACACAAAGTTTCTACAGCCCAGGTCCCAGAGAGCTTGTGACTGCTGCGAGACCTGACTGTGACAAAAAAATCAACAATCAGAGAGAGTGAGCATGTACAAAGGACTAAGAAAGACTGAGTCTGATTGCGGAATGGTGCAATCATTGTTTTGTGGAAGTAGCAGATCAGTTGCCAAAAAGTTGACGACCAGTCACCAATAGGCTACCGATCGACTTCATCAGCTTTTTGACTCTGAAATCTGGCAACCTGAATGTGACCTAATGGAGATCAGTTAGCTACTGTTTGACAATTGATTTGTTACCAATCATTGATCAGACAGGAACTGGTTAGAGACCAAACCACGACTGGTCAGCAAGAAGTTTCAAGGAGGTTTTAAGTGTGCGCCAATAGATCACCCAAAGTTTGCAGTGCCAACTTCCAACGAAAAGCTGTCTTCACACCCTTTCAAAATTTTATCTATTTAAATAGAAAAAGAAGTTGCAATAGTCATAAAGGCTGCAAGTCCATTGCAAACAAGACCAGTTACAAAATGGTCGCATAGTAGTCGCAAGCTCTGTTGGTCTGAGGCTTTTGTGGCTCAGTCAGGTGCATTCAATACACCATTTAACATACTGGAGATATCTCAAATATAGAGAGTAAACAAGTAAAATATTGATGTAGGGATGTACAGGATACATCATAGCAAGTAGAAAAATTGTTCATATTAAGCAGTCTTTCCATTTGTCACAAAATTATCCTGTTTGTTGCTATATACTTTGATGCAGGTGTTTTTAGCTCACCTGAGCACAAGTGGCTCAAGGTGAGCTTTTGTGGTTGTGCTGTGTCTGTCATCCATTTTTGGTGGTTATGGCTTCAAAAATTAGCTAATGTGCACACTACAGGCCACATTTTCAGTCTAATACTCAAAGTTTTTTGTTTTGATAATATCTTGCTCAAAATTGAAATTTGATAATATGGTGTCAAAAAGTAGGTCAGTGAGACAAATCTTAGAAAAACCTTTTTTGCACTTCAAAGGCATCAATTTCAGTTTGATACTCATGAAAAGTAGTGAGAATGTTTGTCTTGATATCTTGGATACTTTTATAATGGGTTATGTCGAGGTTGCAAAGTAGCTCAATGGGACAAATCTTTGTTGAAAAGCAATGTAACTTTGTACTCTTGAGGCCACATTTTCAGTCCACAAACTTTATAAATCCAAGATCACTCTACCCAGGTGAGCGCTGTAGGGCCAATGGCCCTCTTTTGTAGAATAAAAGATTCCATGTTCAATACTCGGCAAAGACAAGATGTTTAACAGTTTACCACACAATACTGAGTTTTAACAACTCTGAGGTAGAAAGCTTTTGAAAGAAAATAGTGGTAAAAGGTGAAAATTTTCTCCTTTTCCCGCAATTTTACTTACTGTTTTTCAGACCAAATCCCCAAATTGAGCTGTAATCAATTTTTCGTCTGCTTATGCTTTTAATTTAGACAAGTCTAAAATTTTGTTGTGTGACCAAAGGGGTCAGTATTTTTTACAGAGAGTTTTGGAGGGAAAACTGCAAAAGAACATGTCCAAAGCCATTGGGCATAAAGCTCTTGATGATAATTTTGATACTGTAGTGAGTTGCCCTTTACCACTTAATTCCAAATTTTAACCATTCAGAGAAAAAAGACTTTGGAAAACAACCCAAAACCTTGTTGGGGGGAGAAATGCTGGTTACCAACATTTTCTCCTTTTTAACCAATGTTTTCTAAAGTCTTTTTGTCAGGGTTATTAAATTAGAAATTGTTTAGTAAAGGGTTAAAAAGGGCATAGCATAGTGTACATGAAGATGGTTTTGGCATAGTTGAAAGTTTGATGGAACAATAGTCGCACAGTCTAAAGTTTACTAGAATTAAAATAGGCACAGGCCAAAGTACACTAGAATTAGAACCTATGAATTAATCTGTAGGAATTTAGCTTGGATTTAATGCTTAGTTTTGCTTTGTTGTGGAAAACAAATCCATGTTTAGCTGTTGTTGTCTAATAATCTAAGAAGGCTTTGTATTAAGATAAGTGATATTTTTAATTAGAAATATATTGTTTCACATAATGATGCCATCCATTTGCTATATGTGAGTAGCCTTTTAGCTCACTTGAGCACAAAGTGCTCAAGATGCACTTTTGTGATCAAGCTGTGTCTGCTGTGCATTGCTCATGGTCCGCGCATCATCCGTTTGTACTCTAGAGGCCATATTTTCTGTCCAGTAGGCATTACAATTGTCAGATATCTTACACAACTACAGAAGTAGGTCAGGTTGGGTCAAAAACTAGGTCACTGGGATAAATATTAGAAAGAGAATGATGATTGTGTGCACTGTGGATGCCATATTTTCAGTCCATACTCATGAAAGTAAAAAATTTTGTCTTGATGATATCTCTGACTAGTTTGAAAATTGGTCACATTTAGTAAAAAAAAAAAGTAGGTCCCTTTCACAAATCTTAGAAAGACCGTGTGTGCATTCTAGAGGCCACATTTTCAGTCTAATTCAAATGAAAATTGGTCAGATGTTTGTCTTCATAAAATCGTGGTAAGTTTTTAAGGATTACGACCCGTAACTTATCGGTAAATATCGTGTAACATCAACATTTTCATAAAGGCTATTTGGCCAATCATGGCAGCTCCCATCTTTAAATATGAGAGTGAGGGGCCGTAGACCGTAAATGGGTCACATCAGATAGGTCACTGGGACAAATGTAAAAAAGAAATACCTTGTGTGCACCCTTGAGGCCACATTTTCAGTCTGCAACTTCATTTATCCCAGATTGCTTAACTCAGGTGAGAGCATCAGGGCAAGAAAGCATCCTGGTTCATCATCTATCATTGTTCATTTCTATCGCTTGCACAACTTTAGTAATACTTTTCTTGTTTTCTGCGCTGACTGCATTTGAAATCTTAAATGCAAAAAAGAAATATTCATTAGGATCAAATTGTACTTTTGCGTCAATATTGCACTCTGTCTTCATGACATAATATTTTTCCTAACCCTTTTTAGCTCACCTGAGCAAAGTGCTCAAGGTGAGCTTTTGTGATCGTGCTGTGTCCGTCGTGTGTCGCCCATCATGCGTCGTCAACTTTTACCTTGTGTACACTCTAGAGGCCACATTTTCAATCCGATACTCATGAAACTTGGTCAGAATCTTTTCCTGGATAATATCTCAAATGAGTTGGAAAATGGGTCATGTGGGGTCAAAAACTAGGTCACTAGGTCAAATCTTAGAAAAACCGTGTGTACCCTCTAGAGGCCACATTTTCAGTCCAAAACTCTTGAAAGTTGGTCAGAATGTTTGTCTTGATGATATCTTGGATGAGCTTGAAAATGGGTCATGTGGGGTCAAAAACTAGGTCACTAGGTCAAATCTTAGGAAAAACTTTGTGTACGCGCTAGAGGCCACATTTTCAGTCCAATACTCATGAAACTTGGTCAGAATGTTTGTCTTGATATCTTGGATGAATCTGAAAATGGGTTATGTCAGGTCAAAAACTAGGTCAATAGGTCAAATCTTAGAAAAACCTTGTGTAAGCTCTAGAAGCCACATCTTCAGCCAAAAACTCATGAAAGTTAGTCAGAATGTTGTCTTGAAGATATCTTGGATGAGTGTGAAAATTGGTCATGTGGACTCAAAAACTAGGTCACAAGGTCAAATCTTAGAAAAACCTTGTGCTTCCTCTAGAGGCTACACTTTCAGTCCAAAACTCTTGAAAATTGGTCAGAATGTTTTTGATAATACCTTGGACAAGTTTGAATATAGGTCATGTTGAGTCAAAAACTAGGTCACTAGGTCAAATCATAGAAAAATCTTGTGTAGCCTCTAGAGGCCACATTTTGAATGCAATAGTTATGAAACTTGGTCAAAATGTTTGTTTTGATGGTTTCTTGGACGAGTGTGAAAATTGGTCACATCAGGTCAAAAACTAGGCCACTAGGTTAAATCTTAGAAAAACTTCATGTAAGTTCTAGAGGCCACATTTTCAGTGCAATACTCATGAAACTTGGTCAGAATGTTTGTCTTGATAATATCTTGTATGAGTTTGAAAATGGGTCACATTGGGTCAAAAACTAGGTCACTAGGTCAAATCTTTAAAATACCTTGTGTAGCTCTATAGTCAACATTTTCTGTCCAATACTTATGAAAATTAGTCGTAATGTTTTACTTGATGACCAATATGATGAAATTGAAAATGGGTCTCATTTAGTGAAAAACTAGGTCACTATGTCAAATCTTGGAAAAACCTTGTGTACACTCTAGAGGCCACATTTTCTGTCCAATACTTACGAAAGGTGGTCAGAATCTTTGTTTTGATAATATCTACAAAGGGAAAATGGGCTATGTTTGGCTAAAAAGTAGGTCACTGAGAGAAATTTAGCAAGCTTTTGTACAAGCTAGAGGCCAAATTTTCAGTCCAATTATAATGAAAGCTTGGTAGAAAATGTTTGTCATAATATCTGGAAAGAGATTGAAAATGTGTCATATTTGGTCAAAAGACAAATGGGTCATATTTGGTCAAAAGACTCGGGTGAGTGACTTGAGGGCCATCATGGCCCTCTTGTCCTGTTTAATCTATATTGTTGGAGATAAAAGTAAATTGTGTTAAATTATTTGATACTGAATCGGGTTCATATGACTGAACCGACTGAAAGAGCAGCGCAGTGTAAATCAAGGTCAGACAGCACATATATGCAGGTTGATCTTGTTTTACACTCTGAACAGCTGGATAAGAGTTAATGATTGATTTTTAGCTCATCTGGCTGAAGGCCAGCAAGCTTCTGTCATGGCCCTATGTCAGCCCTTTGTGTGTTTGTCTTATTGTGTGTTGACTTAAATTTCAAACATCTTTTTCTCTGAAAATACTGAACTAATTCAATTAAACTCTATTTATCTAAGAGGCAGTAGAGCGATACAGGGCTGTCATGGCCTACCTGTTTCAATTTCCAGGCTAGTTTTGGTCAGAGTATGTGCCATCATGTTGGGTAGTATAGCTTGTTCTGTACAGTCTGTTCTTGACATGCAATGTTCCTTATTTTAACAAAAGTTGTGAGAGAAAACTCGTGTGAATGGTCCGTTGTAAAAAGACTTAACGATGGTTTACGTCCAACAGAACCAACTTGTAGCAATTTCAAGGGTATTCTCAACAGATGTTTCTGATATTAAAGAGCTTTGTAATCCAAGATCAGACTACACATTAATTCTGATGAACACTGTTCAGTAAACCATCTTATGGTACTATTAGAATGTGAAGAATTAGTTTTGAGAAATTAATTTTATAAGTTTTAAGTGTCTATCAAACTTTCTTTGTGCATGTTGTTGGAGGTCTAAGATTTTTTTACTTTGCTAGATTGTGGACAGTGAGGAAAACACACCTGAACCTGTTTAATTCTAAATCAGATGACAAAATTTTAAAATTATCCAGACTGGACATATTTGCAGATGACGAATTACATATGGCTCAAATGATGGGAGCTGTCTTTGAAAACATCGTGAGAAAAGGAAAACATTCTGCCTGCCACCATAATTTCCCTTTCACACATCAATTTCAAAAGTTTTATTTTCTCATTGGCGTTAGAACTGGATTGTTTCATAAAGGGATATCTTTATCAATATCCCACTACGATACAGGCATAATGTTAGATTTATTGTACATCATTATAGTGTATTTGACACACATGTTGAAGATGGCTCTTTTGAATGATACTGAAACACTGTGGAAAAAAGATACATTGCTAAGAACAAGTAGTAGCTTCTTTTCCTACAGTATTTCTCAAAAGATGTACACTCCTGTAGTATAAAATCTTTATCAAACTACAAAAAATTGGACATCCATATTGACAGCACTGCAGATGACAATTATGTTGGTCACGTGATGGGATTTGTTTTTGTAGGAGTAGAAAACATGGTGGGGGAAAAAGAGAAAATGCTGGTAACCAGCATTTTCTCTTTTCCGCACAATGTTTTCAAAGCTTTTTCTCCTCCATGTTTAAAGCGCTAGATTGTTTGGTAAGGATGAGTAACTACAATTATGTTTAAGATTACCTGAGAATTTTTTTCAGATGTAGAAGTTTGTATCTGTGTACCAGGATTTAATTTTCTTTATTAAATTGTTTACTTTCAACAAATTTTACAGGCAGAAGAATGGCGAAGAAATAGAGCTCATGCAGAAATTATTTGGTGCTGACGTAAGTTTTCTGTTTTGCTTATAACTTTGAGGTTTATAGTTGATTGTTTTACGCCATTTTCAACACTATTTCAGTTATATCGCAAAGGCCAGTGCACCTATCCATGCTTTCCTGCGGTCTCTTTTACCAGTACTTTGCACAATATTTCTCCAAAGACACTTGCTGCTTTCCCACATAACCATTGTTGAAACAATGATCAGCTGTGAAAGAGGAATGAATCCTGTTGCAATGACTGTCATCAATCCTCGGACAGAAATTGGCCAAACTGGGGATTCGAACCAGCAACCTCCAAGTCTCAAGTCCTGTATGCTATTGACTTTGCTACCAGGGCTTGGACTATAATTTTAGAAATGCTGTCTTAACCCTTTGCCAGACAGTCCTGTTTTGATGACCCTGAGGAAAGATACTTCTGAAAACATTGTGGGTAAAAGAGAAAATGGTTGTGAAAAGCATTTCCTTTCTCTCTCTCTCTCTCTCTCTCTCTCTCTCTCTCTCTCTCTCTCTCTCTCTCTCTCTCCCCCCCCCCCTTCTTGTTTTCTACCTTTTCAATGACAAATGTTATGGCTAGCAGCTCCAAGCAAGATTGCCGCTGTTGTCTGTTTGATGTTATTCCAAGGGGCTAATATGTCCAGGGGCTATGTATTCAGATTCAGTCTTGACCAAATTTTTATACTCCCACCAACGAAGTTTGGGGGGGTATACTGGAGTCACCCTGTCTGTCCATCTGTCCATCCATCCGTCTGTCCGTCCGTGCGTCACGAAAAGCTTGTCCGGGGCATAACTTCCAAAGTATAAGAGCTAGTGACTTCAAACTTCATATACAGATAGGTCACATTAAGGAGAAGTGCAATGTACAAGAACCATAACTCTGTCTTCAGTATATTTAGAGTTATTGCCCCTTGTAAATTTTAAGTTTGGATTTTTGTCCGGGGCATAACTTCGAAAGTATAGAAGCTAGTAACTTCAAACTTCACACACAGATAGATCACATTAAGGAGAAGTGCAGTGTACAAGAAATATAACTCTAGTCCATTTATTTTTGGGGTTATTGCCTTTTGTGAATTTAACATTGGAATTTTTGTCCAGGGCATAACTTCCAAAGTAAAAAAGCTGGTAACTTCAAACTTAATATACAAATAGGCCACATTAACGAGAAGTGCAGTGTACAAGAACCATAACTCCATTCCCACTACTTTTAGAGTAATTGCCCTTTGTAAATAATAATTTTGGATTTTTATATGGGGCATAACTTGCAAAGTACAAAAGCTAGTAGCTTCAAACTTCATATACATTTAGATCACCATAAAGCAAAGTGCATTGTGCAAGAACCATAACTCTATTTCCACTATTTTTAGTTATTTCCCTTTGTAAATTTTAACTTCGGCTTTTTGTCTGGGGCATAACTTTGAAAGTATAGAAGCTAGTAATTTCGAACTTCACACACAGATAGATCTCATTAAGGAGAAGTGCAGTGTACAAAAACCATAACTCTATTCCCACTATTTTTTGGGTTATTGCCCTTCATAAATATTTACTTTGGAATTTTTGTCCAGGGCATAACTTCCAAAGTAAAAAAGCTAGTAACTTCAAACTTCATATACAGATAGGCCACATTAATGAGAAGTGCAGTGTACAAGAACCATAACTCTATTTCCACTATTTTTAGAGTTATTGCCCTTTGAAAATTTTAACTTTGGATTTTCCTCTGGGGCATCACTTGCAAAGTACAAAAGCTAGTAACTTCAAACTTCGTATACAATTAGATCACCATAAAGGAAAGTGCACTGTGCAAAAACCATAACTCTATTCCCACTATTTTTAGAGTTATTTCCCTTTGAAAATTTTAACTTTGGATTTTCCTCTGGGGCATCACTTGCAAAGTACAAAAGCTAGTAACTTCAAACTTTGTATACAATTAGATCACCATAAAGCAAAGTGCACTCTGCAAAAACCATAACTCTATTCCCACTATTTTTAGAGTTATTTCCCTGTGTAAATTTTAACTTTGGATATTTGTCTGGGGCATAACTTGTAAAGTACAAAAGCTAATAACTTCAAACTTTGTATACAATTAGATCACCATAAAGCAAAGTGCACTGTGTAAAAACCATAACTCTATACCTACTATTTTTAGAGTTATTTCCCTTTGTAAATTTTAACTTTGGATTTTTGTCTGGGGCATAACTTCCCAAGTATAAAAGCTAGTGACTTCAAACTTCACACACACACATATCGCATTAAGGAGAAGTGCGGTGTACAGGAACCATAACTCTATTCCAACTATTTTTGGGGTTAATGCCCCTTGTAAATTTCAACTTCAGATTTTTATTTGGGGCATAACTTGCAAAGTGCAAAAGCTAGTAACTTCAAACTTCATTGACAATTAGATCACATTAAAACAAAGTGCACTGTGCAAGAACCATAACTCTATTCCCACTATGTTCAAAGTTATTGCCCTTTGTAAATTTCAGCTTTGGATTTTTGTCTGGGGCATAACTTCCAAAGCATGAAACCTAGTGACTTCAAACTTCATATATTTTTTCACCCAGTTAAGGCACTTTGATGATATTTTTTTCTATAAAATGACACCTGTTCTGTGACAAGGCGCTGTGTGTGGGTATGCGGCACTTTTGTGACAGTTCTAGTTTCAAACTGATTAAAGTCTTTGCAACAGGATTCATTCCTGTCATAGTGGTAAATATAAATTTTTAATGTGGGAAGAAGCCAGTGGCTTGGAAAGTGTATTTTGCCTAGAACTGGTAAAAGAGTTTTCACTCATTCTTTAATAGATGCATTGGCTATTATTAGATACTTTTTGATCTTTTGAGAGCAAGCATTTTCTTCATTTTTGGTTGTTCTATGAATTAAATATTTCTATTTCATTGAATCAATAAATTGCCTACCACTACTTTTGTTGCCTTTGAGGCCTATGCAGATCAAGATCAGATAGTACAAATTATGCAGTTTGATCTTTGATCTACTCTGTCAGCTTTGAGAATACATTCTAGACAAAGGTAACCTCAATATTACATGTAACAGGAATTTTCTTTTAGACCGAAAAAAAAACAACCCTGAGAGAGGGGTCTGTTGAAAACATTGTGGGAAAGGGAGAAAATGCTGGTCACCAGCATTTTCTCCTTTTCCCACAATGTTTTCATCTGTTTCAAAGACACATTCCATCATTTTATCCACACTTTAATTTGTCGTCTGGAAATGCTTTCAAATTGGACAAATGTAAAATATTGCCGTTTGGTGAAGAGTTAACTATTTACCACAATATTATGACACAATTTTACTTTTGCTCAACTGAAAGCATTTACATTGTGACAAATTGAATCTGGTCTAAATAATGAAACTTGTTTTTGACAGGGTAGAAAACATTTTGGGAAAAGGAGAAAATGCTTGCTATCAGCATTTGCTCCTTTGCTCTACATTCTTTTTAAAAGCTGTCTTTTTTCCTAGGGTAATTGTGGTAAAGGTTTAACTCTTTACTAAATAATCTTGAGTTTTAACGACCCTGGGAAAGAAGCCTTTTGAAAACATTGTGGGAAAAGGAGAAAATGCTGTTTCATCCTGGAAAAGTCTACATTGATTGATTGATTGATTGATTAAGGCCGTTTTCAACATTATTTCAGTTATATCGTGGCGGCCAGTGCACCTAACCATGCTTTCGTGGAGTTTCTTTAACCAGTACTCGGCACAATATTCTTTCCAATCCACTGGCTGCTTTCCCACATAACCATTGTCAAAACAATGATCAGCGGTGAGAGGAATGAATCCTCTCGATAAGAAATTGGCCGAGCTGGGGATCGAACCGGCGACCCCCTGTTCTTGAGTCCTACAAGCTACTGACTACACTAATGGGCTCGGCAACAAGTCTACATATTAATCATGTGGTAAAGAATTGATAGATTTACTGGTATTCTCTCTGTTGATACAGGTCACAAGAGAAGATTGTGTACAAGCCTTAGAGGATACAAAATGGGACCTGCATAAAGCTATCAAATATATCAAACTGAAGCAGCTTCTGAGTATACAGCTGGGCAATGCCAGTCATTGTAAAGAGGCACTACTAGCTTGTGACTGGAATGTGCAAAAAGCTGCTGATTATATGCTGGGAAAAGAAGGAGACTTTACTTCCCCACCCAGTCCAGAATGTGTAGATGTCTAGTCAAGGTGTGTTTTCTCCATTGTAAATGCATAATACATAATGTGTCGTTTAGTCTGTACCAAGCAAAAAATTTTTAGATTTTTCCAAACTGAAAGCATTGGCATACAATTTTAAATATGGCTGATTTATGATATTTTGCTGTGAATGAGAAGAAAACATTATGGGCAATGAAAAAAATGTTGTTTAACCCTTTACCACATAATTCCAAGTTCTAAAGACCCTGAAATAGACAGCTTTTGAAACCATTGTGGGAAAACGACTAGCATTTTCTCCTTTTCCCACAATGTTTTTTACCCTGTCAGAGACAGATCCTATCATATGAGACATATCCATCTTATTGTCTTTGAATGCTTTGAATATAGACAGGTCTAAAATTTTGTTAATATGTAGTAAAGGGTTAAAAGCATTTTCCCCTCTTCCCACAATTTTTTTAAGATTGCTTTTTTTCTCAGGGTCTTTAGAACTTGGGGTTGTGTGGTAAACGGTTAAATCTGTACCAAAACACACCGCACACCCAGGTTTTAATGACCCTGAGGAAGTTAACTTTTTGAAAACATTGTGGGAAAAGAAGAAAATGCTGGTAACCAGCATTTCACCTGTACTAACATTTTTTTTTCCCTTTTTTTTTTTCCCCATTTTAAATACAAATACCATCATTTCAGCCATACATAAATTTGTTGTCTGCAAATGCTTTCAATTTGGACAAGTCTAACATTTTTTTTACCATGTCTTCCAAATTGACTGAAGCCTTTACAGAACAAGCTCACAGTCTTGAGGCCGTAAGGATAAAATTTTTTGAAAATCACTGTTGGAAAAGGAGAAAATGCTTTAAAACATCTTGTCTTTTTCCCACAATGTTCTCAAATGCATCCATCATAAGGGTCGTCAAAACATGGGACTGTGTCGAAAAGGATTAATCCTTTACTACACAATCCTGAGTTTTAAAGACCCTGTGAAAGACGGATTTTATACACATTATGATAAAAGGAGAAAATGCTGGTAACCAGCTTTTTTTATTTTTCCCATAATGTTTACTACCTTTTCAAAGACAAATCCCATTAAGTCATTTCTAATTTGTCATCTAGTTACAAGCCCTACACTTTTTCAATTAGCAATGCAAGCCATGCAGAACCTGGCCAAATTGAAAGAATTTGCAGACTATCAATTAAATTTGAATCAAATTATGTAATGTCATCTAAAGGGTAAAAAAACATTGTTGGAAAAGGAGAAATTGCTGGTTATCAGCATTTTCTCCTTTTTCCGCAATGCTTTCAAAGTAATTTTTCTTGGGTGTCATGAAAACACAGGATTGTTTGGTTGAGGGTTAATTCAGGTTTAATATCGATATTTGACAAGCATTAATTGGGGTCCGTACTCACCAACCCTTCTAAAGAACAGTCTTGGACTAGTAATAGATTTTGAAAGTAACACAACTTCTGATTGGCTAAACCATTTGGTTTAGCCAATCAGAAGTTGTGTTACTTTTCAAATTTAGAAAATTATAGAGAATAAGACAAAGAATGTTCTTGAGAATGATCGGTGAATACGGACCCGAATGCAACTCTGTTCAGGAAGTAAAGACTTGATTGACTAAGGGCAGGTAACTTTACTACGGAATAAAAACTTTTGACATCTACCAAATTCAGTGCATTTGCAGGTGACAAATTAAATGTTCAAATGATGATTTCTGTCTTTGATAGGGTAGAAAGCATTGTCTGAAAAGGAGAAAATGCTGGGTACCAGCATGTGCCCCTTTTCTCAATGTTTTCAAAGGACTTCTTAGGGTTGTTAAAATTCTGGATTGTGTGGTAAAGGATTAAGTTACTTTCAATTAATCCTGATCCCTGCATTTATTTAAACTATGAAAAGTTACTAGCAAATATGTATTTGTTAATTGTTCATAATGTACCATAATTATATAGAACTTGTTCAATATTTTACTTGGTGACAAGATTGTATTGTATTTAAGTCTTAACCATGTGACAGATTTAGACTCGTCAAAGTTGAAAGCGTTTGCAGACAGCAATTTAAATTTTGCTCAAGTGATGGAATTTATCTTTGATAGGGTTGAAAACATTATGGGAAAAGGAGAAAATGCTGGTTACCAGCATTTTCTCCTTTTCTCATTATGTTTTCAAAATAGGGGTCTTCCCTAGGGTTGTTGAAACTGGTGATTGTGTGGCAAAGTGTTAAAATAACATTTTGCAGTCATCAAATAAAAGATTTGATTCATATAATGGAATTCATCTTGTAAAGGGTGGAAAACAGAGGGAAAGGAAGATTATGCTAGTTACTATCATTTTTCTATTCAAACAATGGTTTACACATCCTCTTCCTCAAGGTTGTTAACCCTTTACCACACAATCCCGAGTTTTGACAACCCAAAGAAAAGAGGCTTTTGAAAACATTATGTGAAAAGGAGAAAATGCTGGTAACCAGCATTTTTTTCCTTTTCACACAATGTTTTCTACTTTGTCAAAAACTAATCTCAGCATTTGAGTCATGTTTAGTTTGTCCTCTTCAGATGCTTTCAATATGGATGAGTCTAAAATTTTATGGTAGAGAGTTAAAGGTTGTTTGGTAAAGACTTAGCTTTTTGCCATACAATCCCAGGGTTTGAAGCAAAAGACTTTTGAAAGCACAGCGGGAAGTGGAGAAAATTATCCACATTCCTTTCATCGCTTTTAGGGACAAATCTTACCATTTTAACCACTTTTCAGAAGTTGTCTGCAAAAGCTTTCAATTTGGACAGGTCTCTCAATGTTTCTTGTCTGGTAATCCATCAACTCAGGCTCTGTCAGGTTGTACTCTGGATACTAAAAGACTAACATGTTGTAATTTAAACTCTTTACCACACAATCCCGACTTTTAACAACCCTGAGGAAGATGGCTATTGAAAACATTGTGGGAAAAGGAGAACCAGCATTTTCTCCTTTTTCTCACAATGTTTTCTACTCTATAGAAGACAAATTTTATCTTTTGAGTTACAATTAATTTGTTCTCTGCAAGTGCTTTAAATTTTAGACAAGTCTTAAATTTTGTTGTTTGGTAAAGAGCTACATTACTTGACCAGAGTAGTTTTGAAAGTTGTACCCATGAATTTAACCAGTTTGAATGATTATGCCACTTTCAACATAATTTCAGTCATATCACTTCTCTCTTTAACAAAATGATAAAATTTTAGACTTGTCCAAAATGAAAGCATTTGCAGACAATGACTTAAATATAGCTGAAATGGTGGAAGTTATGTTTGAAAGCCTACAAAACATAGTTGGAAAAGGAGAGAATGCTTGTTAGAAGCATTTTCTCCTTTTCCCAAAATGTTTTCAAAAAGGCTTCTTCCTCAGTGTTGTTAAAACATGAAATTATTTGGAAAAGGGTTGTTTATTTGTGTACGGAGTAAAAAAGGTTGAGTGATGAAGGCTCTGCATTTAAATCTGACAAATGGTGGTCAAAAGTCTCACAGGTCATCATCCACTACCCCTATAATAGGCAAGGCAAGCAAATGCCCTTCCTTGGTTTGGCAATGGTGTCCATTATCCCCTTGGTTGAATCTCTGGGGCAGTTAAAAGCCTCTATGTTATACTTCATTTACATTATACTCTTCATAAAGGGGACATTTGCCTCTGTGTTTTAAATTGCAGAAGTCAGAAAAAATGTTAGAGTGTCTTATTTTTGTGTGGGCATACATGTATATGTGTGCGGGGGAGGGGGGATGTGATAGTGTGTTTGTGTGTGCATACATATTCCCTCCACCAAAATTTTTGTTCCAGAGATAAATAGAATTATTACTAATTTAAAATTGTCTGATGTCGGTCTTCCACATTCAACACGCAGAAATATGATCCTTCTGCCCAAAAACAGATAATTATCTAAATCAACCTACAGTATGTCTTCTTAATTTCTGTAGGTGTTAAGATGACACCCTTTTGACTTGCAAGCAAGTAAATAGTAGTCTTTAATTGCGTTTTTTTAAACTTTTAATCCATAACTAAAATTTTATTGAAAAAAAAAAATTACGATTCATTGAAACGGCTCTTGTTCAAGGAAACTGTACTATAATGACCATAAACACATTTAACCCTTATCCTGCTGAATAACAAAATGAAATTTTCAGTTCGGTAGTAAAAACCCTAATATTACTGTTTCTAAAGTATGTTTTGGGAAATAATATCTCCGTCTTGGACAGTGTGGATCCAAGATCAAACTGCATGTTCTGTGCAGTCTGATCTTGATCTACTCTGTCCAGAAAAGGTCAGCGAGTCACATTCAGCAGCAGTAGAATTAAGGCCAAAAGTATGAAAAGATGGGAATGTACTCAACATTGAGGAAAACAACACAATGCTGTTACATGGGGTAGA
Organism: Hippopus hippopus; assembly: GCA_946811185.2. NCBI lineage: Eukaryota > Metazoa > Mollusca > Bivalvia > Cardiida > Cardiidae > Hippopus > Hippopus hippopus. Next base: position 23,626,769 of record OX328111.1, on the reverse strand, counting down.
AAATATTGTCAGGGAAAAAGGAAATAGCTGATATCCAGCAATTATCCTTTTCAGCCATTGTTTTAAAAAGCCGCCTTTCTCCAGTCATTAAAACGCAGACTTGTTTTGTAAAGGGTTTACAAAAAGTTTGAATGAAAAATTATTGTAAATGGTATAGATTCAGATCAGACTGCATGATCTGTGCAGTCCCACCTTAATCTACACGGTTCTCGAAAGCAACATCACACACAGATCATTCGTTCCTGGAGTGTTAGAATAAAGTACTGTTCCCGCAATTTACAAATTAGAAGATGAACATAGGTATATTTTACACATTTAGATCTAGTATAGAACTCATTGTATACTTTACAAGTGATCTGGCTTACTTAAAATAATATCCACATGGTTACCATTGGTAGACATAGGGACTATTATCTGCCAATCAAGGGGCTTTTTTCGGCCTCTAAGAGTTCATGAAGGGGATAAGGTCCGCCATGGGGAAATTGTGCGGAGGCTTTTATTTGCCTCCAAAATTTCATGAAGGGGTTAATGTGTGCCATGGCAGGATTGAGAAGGGGCTTATGTCCACCTTGCCTATTTTAGGAGTAGGGAATAATGACCAGAGGGGCTTTTGACCCCTGTATGGCTTCTGACTTCAGGTCATAAAACCTGTTGTTTGTACAGTAACGGATTAAGACAGGGTTTTTGTTTCCAACAAGAAACAAATGGGAAGCCAAACAACAAAAATTAGGACTCGACCATATTGAAAGGATTTGCAGACGACAAATTAAATGTACTGAACATTATGATTTCTATTTCTGATAGGATAGAAAACATTGTGGGAAAAGGCGAAAATGCTGGTTACCAGCATTTTCTTCTTTTTCCTGCAATGTTTTCAAAGCCTTTCCTCTATTTGGTCATTAAAAGTCGGGATTGTGTTGTAAATGGTTAATCTAACTGTATCATCTGCACAGACTATAAGCACCCTTGTAAACATCTTGGATTAGTAATTTCTTCTTTTGTCCTGATGTTTTTGACACTCACTTTATCAAAATTTAAAATGTCCCAGATATTTCTTGCATTGAAACATGGTAAATTTATTTGAGAGTTTAGTTGTAAGGTACATGTGAAAATAGCACTTAAAAAAAAAAAAAAACCGCAAAATACTTGAAAGTGAAGATTTGATCAGCTCTTTACCAAGCAATCCCTGGTTTTAACGACCCTTGGAGAGAAGCCCTTTGAAAACTTTGTGGGAAAAGGAGAAAATGCTGGTAACCAGCATTTTCTCCTTTTCCCACAACGTTTTCTACTTTATCAAGGACAAATGCTTCCATTTGAAAATGTCGTCTGAGAATACTGTCAATTTGGACCAGTCTAAAATTTTGTCGTTTGGAAAAGAGTTAAAGAAACTAACCCAATATAATATACAGAAGATATCATGTCATTAGTGTTGTACAGTTCGAGTTTTGTTGTGTTATTTTGTTCATGTTATTTTTTTAAACTTGTGCAATACTAGAACTATGCTTTTTTGTATTCGAGATAAGAATTTAAAGCATTTAGACTCTGTAGCAAAGTAAAATGTATGAATGTACATGTATGTATAAAGTAAATAGTTCTTTGGTTACTTGTTCTCAACTGTTCGCTAATTGCTTAAGTTCATGTTCATTGTTTTGTTTTCTATCTGTTTTTTGTTTGTTTACTTTTTCTAAATTTTCTTATTACTTATAATAGTCTTTACTCCCCCACTTTATTTAAGTAATGAAATTGACATTATGAAGTACAGTGTAAATGGAATTTGCCTTCTGCTTACAAAGAAGAGGACATTTCATTTTCTGTGAAGAAATGGAGAGAAAAGGAGGTGGTGTTTGTCTTAGGGTAGAAAACTCTGCAGGAAAAGAAGAAAATGCTGGTTATCCTGTAAATTCTTTCAGTTACGAATTAATTTCACTATAGCTGTGCAGGATTGTCGACCACATAAAGATATTGTGTCGCAGGCTAGATAATTATCATGGATCAAGATCACAGCAAGGGCAAAGGCAGCCGTGGTCATGAAAGGTGCTTCAAGGGTTAAAAGGAGCGATACAAGGCCATCACAGTTGACTTCAAAGTTTCAACTCATCAGTTAAAACAGCAGAAAGTATCGAGGATTAGAGACACATACCCTCTTTGATGAAAAAATTGTGCAAAGAAATTAAAGTAGAATGTTAAATAGGTAGACAATAGTTTCAAAGATACAAGAAAGTTGATTACGTCACTGATGCTGTAATAAATAGGGTGTTTACAAAAAAAAAAATACCCTTAATGAATAGTTCAAGGCAAGACCTGAAATATGGTAATTAGGTGTGAGGTAATTTGCATACTGCAGGGACGTCTAATAAGAATGCACACAGAACATATATTTTCTCTAGTTACCAGTATTTCCATTGCTCAGTTTAATGCTGCCTGTTGACACCATCTTTGACTCTAAAGCAGTGTTTACTTCAGACTACATGCTTGTGCATGCATCTGTCCTGCCCTCCTCTTCTACTTTTGGCCAGGGCTATTTTTACAACAGAATCTCCATAAACAAAAATGTGCCTACCAGTTTGCTAGTATCAATTTCTTTGTTTTTCTTTTTCATTTGATGATTTTTTTTACCCTCTGTAAGAAAATGAAAGGATTAAAAAAAAAGCAAAATATGAAAAAGGCATGGGGCTTTAATGGTTGATCACAAGATGATCTAGAAAATGTTTTAGAAACTCAAAAAAAGTGATCATTACATTAATTTCCTCCACTTTTCACTCTTTTTTTTTTTTTCAGGTAGTTACCTTTTGAATTATGTGTTAAAAAAGATTTCTTTGGGGTGAAACTGATAATTACAATAAAAATAAAAAATGTTGATTCCTGCTACATCAAAAATTTATCATAAAAATATATGTATTTATCATATCAGTGTATGTTACTAAACTCCAGAAAGTCATATCTTTTCAGGGACAACATTTTATACAGTGGTTTACAGGGTTTGTACAGTCACTAATTAGAAAAGCATTAACTCTTTACCATACAATCCTGATTTTTAATGATTCTTAGGAAGGAGCCTTTTGAAAACATTGTGGGAAAAGGATAAAATGCTGGTAACCAGCATTTTCTCCTTTTCCCATAATGTTTTCTGCCCTGTCAGATAGAACAAATTCCATCACATGAGCCACGTCTGCAATTACTTCAAATTTGGACTAGTCTAAAATTTTGTTTGGTAAAGAGTTAAGCTGTCGTAACCCATATAGCAATGAGCATGATGTATGTTGCTTTTGCAAACAGTGTTGATTCAGGATCAGACTACACAGGATGTGGAGTTTGATCTTGGATCTACACTGTCCTCTACTTGGGAACATATTCTGGAATGGCCTTTATTCTAAAGATACATTTCTTTAATTTAGCTCTCTTTGAGTTAACCATAAAAGCTCACTAGAGAGCTTAACTGTGTCTAATTTAAGTTTTTCCTTAAGCTCCTATATGTAAGCTGTATGTATATTTAAGTATTTTGTCTGTGCCATAAGCTATTGGCTAAATAGCTACTGATAGTCGTACCCGTCATAATTATACATTTACTTAGAATTACATGTACTATTAATACTTACAATAATAAATATGTTCAATATATACTTTTGGTTTAATTGTTCTTTCTGCTTACTGCTACATGCAAACTTTATTTGCCTTAACCTTTGTAGAGATGTTGACAGGCATCCACAAATGGTTACCAGATGATTGATTGAATTGGAATTTAATGCCGTTTTTACAGCCAAAGTCATATCATGGCAGTCAGTGCAACTACACATGTGTTTCCTGGCTTTCTCACACCATTCTCAAGAATAATCAAAGCGTGGAGAATGCTGATGTGGCATTTGTCAAGGAAGCCATTGTGTGGAATTATTAATTTGAAAAAAAAAAAGAGGGAAATATCATTTAAATATTAACTTGAAAATCAACCTCCTAAGCAAATTAATACATCTTTGTGGTTAAAGTGAGAGTACTAGTGCCAAAGTTTGCATTATTTGTGTATTGGTGGTCTCCCTTTGATCATTCAGGAGGAGTCAGGAGTAACGTCTCTTGACGGTAGGATGCATGGTGGGTAGAGAGAGAAACCATGTAAATATATTGAATTAAGTTAAGTTTATACCTGAAAACGATGATTTTGAGATATCTTTGGCCGCCAGGATCTAATTCCCAACATTACAATAAAGTTTTCAACCTGTAAATATTCGTGCACAATCAAATGGAGTAGCATGCAATCATGGGACGAACAAGCCCAGGACGAACTGGTTTTGGAACAAACAAGCCTGGAACCAAAGCGGTCAGTAGACAAATTTTGTGTGTATCATTGCGCCAACAGAAGGCTATGAGGGGGTGAAGCTATTTTCAATCAAAAAGAAGTATTTCCACGATCGATAGCCAAATGTTTATTTCAATACACTATTTCCAATTATATATCTGAGTGTTATCGAAAAACTCATTTCTCTGAGAAAAACTGAGTTTAATTGGGTTTATTTCCTTCGGTTTTGCACAAAATACAATACATGGTCTTCAAAATTCAATATTGAACATTCATTATTGAACTCATAGTGGCATTGTCTTCGACAAATGCCACAAAAAACCTTGACTTGAGCAGGGCAATCTCTCACCAAAGCACACAATTCTAGCAACTTCAACCCTTTCAGTGCCATAAGTGAAATCAGGGTCTTTTATGGACGGCATAGATCAAGATCAGACTGCACAGAACATGCAGTCTGATCTTGGATCTATGCCATCCACTGGTGTAGTCAAGGCTGTAAGATAAAAATCTTTCTGAGACTCGTATTTTCAGCCATCAAGATGGGTCGAGGGGGTTTAATGCATCTACAGTAGATACGGATTCAAGTCAGCCTGCTCAGTCCACACAGGCTGACATGGATCCAAACTATTTGCTATTGGTCAATTTTCTGCATGTCAAAGGACCATTCTACCTCTAAGTCCAGTCAGTTGTTAAACAAAATGGATTTAATAGATCCATAATTTTGTGATGACTTGCTTGGTATAATGCATTAAGGAGATGCATTAAACCCTCTTTGCCAAAGCAGGTCTCTAATTTAAAAATTTATTGCTGCTGTCTGCAGATCTATATCCCATTAATTTAATGAGTGTAAAATCCCAGGTCAGTCTGCACAAAACATAAAAAATGGTGAATTCTAAAACCAAGTAAAAAGTAAACAAGACAGAGCAACTTGGCAACTTTTTATCTAGTTTTGAAACTCATTTTTCTGCCAGTGAATAACACTTAGACAGGACCTACAATAACAGATTGTCATCCTCACAACAACTTCCATACTTATAGGTGGTATTTAAGTTTAAATGCTTTTAAACATCCTGACTGTTTACCTTTGGCTGCTATTGAGCCTTTAAAACATGGGATTGTTTGGTAAAGGGTTACAGGGTTGGATTTTGTTATAATGAAATTCTTGAACAATCCCCTCTTGCATGGCCAATTTTGCTGGATTGTCCCTAGGCAAAGCACTGCAAAGCCCAGGTCTAGTACTTGAGAAATGCAGGGAAGACATTGAATAAGTAAGTTGAAATACTGTGGAAAGCGACATAAATTCAGTGAAACAGTCATACATGTATTTCACAAAGGTTGAGACAACAAGAACAACAACAACAGATGATGATAATAAAAAAGAAAAATTAATACAACACTTCAAACAACAACAGATGATTAGATAATGGTGATGATGATGATGATGAAAGTGATGATTATGATAAAAAAGAAAGAACAGAACTCTCAACAACGGATGATGAACATGATTTTGATGATGATGATGAAGAGGAAAAGAAAGGAAAAGAAAAAATTTGGCTTCTGGTAAATACTTCTGGATGTCAAAGGACTATTCCACCCCATAAATGAGCCAGCTTTTGGACAAAATGGGTACATATGCAAAAACTTGCTAGGTATTATCTGCATTACAACTACGTCTCCCAGAGTGCCACTCAGTTGAACTGTTTACCACTCATAAAAAATGTAGACTTGTCCAACTTGAAAGAATTTGCAGATAATAGTGTAAATATAGCTCAATAAGTTTGTCTATGAAAGGATAGAAAACATTGTGGGAAAAGGAGAACATGCTGGTTACCAGCATTTTCTCCTTTTTCCACAATGTTTTCATAAGGCCTCTCCCTCAGGGTCGTTAAAACTCGGGATAGTGTGTCACAGAGTAAAGTTTTGCATGCCCTTTTGATATTACAGGTAATTCCCTTTTTTGAAAGTCTAGCTCAATTTCGCTGTAAATACCTTCATTAATGACAAAGATATGCTTGACCATGAAACAAGAAAGAACTCAAAATGTTGAAAATCTATATAGATCTAATACACATGTGAAACATAGATGTGAATCTAATCAAAGCTATCCATTTAAAGTGTTCAATATTTATGATGTTAAATGAGCTGGTAGAAGACTGACAAAAACAAATTATTGTTATTTGTTCCATGTAGTGTACGAAAAAAGTTGGGACGAACAAGGAAGTGTGAACAAGTCCGTGGACGAAAGAATCCCTTCCAAAAGCAGGTACCAGCCTAGTCTGCGCAATATGCATGTACGACTTGAAACGGTAACCATGCGAGCGGAAACGTACTAACGTGCACGGTGAAAATACCTATTGTAGCCAAAAATTTCGTCTATAAACTCAAGAATGCGATCGAAGAAAGATAGCCCAAGGGGTATTTAAATCTTTTTGATGTTTCAATAGTAAACTAAAGTCAAAGGAATCTGATATGGAATAGAACGCACGTTCCTCTCCCATCTATTCACTTTCATTCTGGCACGTGACCTCTTCGACGTCACCCCTTTTCGAAATATCTTTGAAGGACAATTTTCCAGTAATTTAATGTCAGGGTCAATAGATCTAGTATGACATTCACATTGAGGTAGATCTAATTACAGAATGACAGTCAAATAGATCTACTGCTAACAACTGAAGGTTTGTCAAAACAGACCCCCCCCCCGTCCGAAAATTTGGGAACACAGTTCCCAGAAAAGACAGTTTGCCAACACTTTTGACACAATTTCAAATGACAGTTATCATGGGTAAAAATGGTCGAGCGAGGATTTTATGGATTAATGATGTTTTGTTATTGATTGAAACCTCTGTAGATCTGTGATTGATGAGTACACTTCACAGGGTGAATTAGAAGCTATTCCATCAGCGTTTTGGAAAATTCTACAGGAGAGGGAAAAAAACTTATAATTTCTGTGAAAAGCATTGTTAGATCATTTTGTTTAGATGCATGATATCATGCAAGTCGTCATATAATTATGGATCCATAAAGATAATTTTGTCTAACAACTGACAGAATCATGTGGTAAACTGGTCCTTGGGCATACAGAAAATTGACCAATAGCGAAAGGTTTGGGCCTAGGTCAGCCTGTGCAGACTGCTCTTGCTGACTTGAGTCGATACTCTCCGCATTAAGCCGTCATTTCACAGAGCACGACTCATTAAAGTAGACTACATTTTCCCAATGGTGCATACAATTTATGTAAAAAACAAGAGGATTACGGATAGAGTGTAGATGGTAAATATCTGAGCTTACATTTGAATTGGGGGTGAAGACATTCTCAGCTGTGGGTGGAATCTGGAATCATCACTTTTCCAGAGGACATACTGGTAATCTGAAACTTACCCAGGCATATAGAAAGCAATTTTAGACAAAAAATTGTGATTCATATCATGGGTTTGTCTTTGAAATGCTTTAAAACATTGTGGAAAAGGAAAACTGCAAGCCATTTTCTTTTCCTGCAATGTTTTGGAAAAGAATGGACTTCTTTAGTGAAGGGTAAATCAAACAAAGTTTTTTTGCATGCAATTTTTGAGTGAGAGAAAGAATACCACAATTTTTTCTGGAGTGTTAATACATGTATGTACAGTAAGTTAAGCTCCTGTACTCACACAAGGTGTACAAATCAAGATGTAGTAAAAATTTATTACTTTTTATCAAAATGGTTCTGTGTCATTAGAAGGCTATTGAAAGCAAGATGTTTAATAAGGTTGTGGAAAAAGGAGAAAATGATGGTAACCAGCATATTTTCCTTTTCCTACAATGGTTTTTACGCTTTCAGAAACAAATCCATAACTGAGAAGCATTTAACTTGTGTTCCACAAATGCTTTGAATAAATAAATTTGTTGTGTTGTTGAGAGTCAATTTACCTGTATATCTTATTTACTTACAGGTGACATAGGGAATCTGTTCCCAGATTTGTTATTCAGAGGTTCTAGGATTGACTCTTCACTTGCAGCACTGGTATTTATGGGTGTATCCTTAGGAAAGACACTGAAGAGCCCCAGTCTAAGCCCGATGAAAGCCATAAAACACATGGAGAAGCTAGCTGTTGCCATGATGTAACTGATATACTGCTGAAAATGGTGTTATATACCTGATGGAGACAATTCTATGACTGGGTGGAGATAAACATTGGACAAAGGTACAAACTTACAGTAGCTGTATATAATCAAAGTTCTTTTGATGCTCCTACCATTTTGCAGACAACTTCAATGTGGGTCAGTAACAAGGTTTGTCTTTCAAAGGATAGAAATCATTGTGGGAAAAGGAGAAAATGCTGGTTACCAGCATTTTCTTCTTTTCCCACAATGTTTTCAAAATGCTTCTCTCTTAGGGTCATTAAGAATTGGGTTTGTGTGGTAAAGGGTTAAATGAGGGTGGCATACAGTATTCCTGCTGAATGCAGGTGCATTATGAGGATCTTGTTTACAGAAAGGAAACTGGTTTCTTTTTGTCATCTTTAAATATATTTTGAATGGGATTCATGTCTTATACCAGGTAATTAACGATGTATGTGACAAATGTTCGCGCGCATCCTACTGCACATGTATTTTTGTCGTGGATATTGAATCAAAAGTGCACCTATGTATTTTTTGCACATAATGGTAATACTACTGGTTCACTGAAACAAGTAGCACTTCCTTCGGGTAGTATTGGTGAAGAGAAAAAAATGGATCTTTGAAATGTCGCCGTGAAATAATTAAAATGGTACTGACACGGCATTACACACCAAACAAGGAAACAAAAGCAGGAAAATTAAAGCTGTGGAAGTACAGCTGTTTTCACTTTGAAAATTATTGTTGGAAAAGGAGAAATTGCTCCTACTGAGTAATTTCTCCTTTTCTCACTATGTCTGCTGAGCTTTTATCCTATTTTTTTTCCTTGAAAAAAATAACTTCCACAGTGACCTTCAACCTTGTTTTCTGACGAAATAAGCACGGATAGGTGCCATTTTTATTTTTTCTTATTGTTTAGAATTATAAATACTATAAGTGTGGAAATTTTAAGAAAAATCTGTCTGTTAGAAAGTATGTATTTATTTAAGATTAATCCTCAATTTGGTCAAATTATCTCCTTTTTTAACTTGGTGATCTATGTATGACATGCATATTTGTACATTTACCATGCTCAAACCCAGGCTTTTATATATTTTTTTGTGCAAAAATATATGAATTTTCATTAAAATGATGTATATTTGTATATTTTTCCTGTAATTTTCCTGTTTAACTGACTGTTAAAGAAAGGCACTTTAAATCCAATATAAGCTGAATTTTGGTACTGTATATACCTTTTCCAAACGCAAATTTCTCAGAAAGGAGCATGGTGACCTACATCTTTTTTTACTGTAATCTCCTAGAGACATGATGAGCTTTGTTTGTGCAGTTTTAAAAAAATCTGTCCGTTTGAAAAATTTGTAATATAGGTCGTTAAATGACAAAATAAAGGTAAAGAAGCTTAGGTTTGATCTATGATATATCTACCAATTATTAAGTCGGGTATGATCATTTTTCAATTTCATTTTTTGATAAAATGCTGGTGTCTGTTTGAAATCTCCAGAGAATATTATCGTAATGGACTCACCTTTTTCTACACAGGTATATGATCATAAGATATTCGTGAGATTTGATGTAGGATAGGGTAATTTATTGAAGAGTTTGTCAGTAAGACACTGCAACCCTTTGCCACACAATCTTGAGTTTTAATAACCCTGAGGAATAGTCCTTATGAAAACATTGTGGAATAAGGAGAAAATGCTGGTAACCAGCATTTTCTCCTTATTCCACATTGTTTTTTACCCTTGTATAGATGAAATTCTATTTTTGAGTCACTGTTGGCAAAAGGTTTTCAGTTTGGGCAAGTGTTGCATTTTGTCGTTAGATAAAACGTTAGAGCTGTAACACAGTACTTGTACTTGTGAAAACCGAAGTCTGTATTCACCAATCATTCTTAAAAAACATTCTTAGGCTTATTCTCCAAGATTTTCCAAATTTAAAAGTAACACAACCTCCGATTGGCTAAACCAAATGGTTTAGCCAGTCGAAAGATATGCTGCTTTCAGATTTAGGAAGTTTTGAAGAACGTTTTCAAGACTGGTTTGTGAATACAAGCGCAGGACATACATAAATAAGCTGTCAATGTGATATGCTTGAAAAGATGTTGAAATTGGTGTAAAACACCATTCAATCACTAAAACCATTAACTGCAACTCGGTCTTTTGCTTCTCATCTGATTTTTGTGCGCTTACAGGTACATTTTCATTGTAAACACTAGTAATGTAGTTATCCTTGAAGTGCAAACTAACAGAACTGAAATTTTTAGTTAAAAAGAATCAAGTAAATAGATCTAGATGCCATTTCAAGACTGTCATTAGACAGAATGCCCCTACTGGTCGGTGTAGATCCCAGGTCAGTCTACAGTAAACATGCAGTCTGATGTTGGATCTTCACTAACAGAAACTCATTACCAATCTACAAAATTTTAGACTTATTCAAAATTGAAAGCATTTGCATACGACAAATTAAATGTCACTCAAAATTACGAGAATTGTCTATGTTAGGTTAGAAAACATGATGGGGAAAGGAGAAAATGCTGGTAACCAGCATTTTCTCCTTTTCCCACCATGTTTTGAAAAGGCTTCTTCATCAGGTTCATGAAAACACAGGATTGTTTGGTAAAAGGTTAAAGGCAACCACAGTTGTGAAAAGTACCGGAAAGGATTTTAAATAAGAGCTGAAATCAATTTACATTTTCTTTCTATTTTCAGGAAGACAATGTGATGTAGAGACAGGTATCAGACTGAATCCTTAAAGCCCAGGAGTGTGGGACCATGGAGTGCAGATTTTAAAGTGTTAATGCCTGAAAAAACAGAATTGTAATTTCAAGGCCGAATTGATCCATGAGATAATTTAGCATATCTTCAAGAATTGTCTTGTCTGAAACAATAGGGGATAGGCCTACAAAATTGGGCATAGACATAGCTTCCTGTTGTGGACCTGAACCAAGATTTTTTCAAAGTATAGCCCAGAGTTAAAAATTACCAGAGGCTGGGTGGTCACAATTTTTTTGCAGGCTTATACTGTTAAAATATCAAAAATCTTCTTTCTTCCAAGCAGCATCTGGTAGACCTCTACCTAAAGGTTTTTAACTCTTTACCAAATGACAAAGTTTTGCACTAGTCCAAATGGAAAGGTTTTGCAGACAACAAATAGAATGATACTCAAATGATGAAATTTGTATCAGAGAGGGTAGAAAACATTGTGGGAAAAGGAGAAAATGCTGGTTACCAGCATTTTCTCCATTTCGCACAATTTTTTCAAATGCTTTTTACCTCTGGGTTGTTAGAAGTCGGAATTTTGTGGTAAAGAGTTAAATAATGCTCAGTGGGGTCAAAAACAACTCCCTTATCTCATTTTACAGAAGCATGTATCTGCTTGTTTTTGCATGTTTTCAAGTGTTTCATGAAAAACAGTTGATTTCTTTGGTACATGTTGAAATGTGTACTGAGGAATAGCTGCATTTTTGGCAGGTGTGAATAGAGATCAGTTTGCTCAGAACAGGCAGTCTGATCAAGAATTTACCAGTACATCGCCATCTAGGTCTTGACTTAAAATGTCCCTGTTTTGATATCTCATTACAAGACAACTGAATTTTAAACTTGCTGGTATCCAGCATTTTCTCCTTTTTCTTCAATATTTTCAAGTCTATTGTGTTGTGAAAAGACAAGTAGATTTGTTACTCTAAGGGAAATTAAATGTTTTTATTTTTAAAGGTAGAATTTACAGCATTGTAGAATGCAGTCTTTTGATGATCCCTTTCCTTCATCTGCAATCGTTTTTACACACAGCTAATGAAAATAATGTGGCAAGTTGATAAGATACTTTCTAAAAGGTTTCTCCCCATTTGCCACAGTACATGTATTTCCTTAACTCTAATCAAATGAGGCCTTTTCCAGTCATATGAATTTTCGACTGCAACATTTTGAATGTATTTGTGGATGACAAATTGAATGTTGGTCAAATAATGGGATTTGTCTTCGATAGAGTAGGAAACATTGTGGGAAAAGGAACTATTGGTGTTACCAATAGGCCTTTGACAACATAGTGGGAAAAGAAGAAAAATGCTGGTGATCAGTATATTCTCCTTTTCCCATGTTGTTTTCTAACTTGTCTAAGACAAAACCTTTATTTGAGCCTCATTCACTGTGTCAGCTGCAAAGGCCTTCTATTTGAGCAAGTCCTAAACTTGGTCATGTTGTAAAGAGTTTGGGATATAAACATATGTAGTCTTTTTATAAATTTCTTTAACCCTTTAGCAGACGAAAAAAATTTATATTCCTCTTAGCCCTTTACCAGACGACAAATTTTAGACCCGTCGAAGTTGAAAGCATTTGCAAATGAAAAATTAGATGAGGTTCAAATGATCCGATTTTTCTTTGATAGGGTAGAAAACATTGTGGGAAAAGGAGAAAATGCTGGTTACCAGCATTTTCTCCTTTTCCCACAATGTTTTCAAAAGGGTTCTTTCTCAGGGTCATTCAAAGTGGGCATTGTGTGGTAAAGGGTTAATTAAAACCCTTTGCAGACAAAAAATGCAACATGGCCCAAATGATGAGATTTATATTTGACAGGGAAGAAAACATTGTGAGAAAAGGAGAAAATGCTGGTGACCAGCATTTTCCCCTTTTCCCACAATATTTTCAATAGTCTCTTTATACAGTGTCATTAAAACATGAAATTGTTTGGTAAACGGTTCATAAGCTAGTATGTTTTTTGATGATCAAAGGGAAATAACTCATTGCAAGTAGGTTGGTACTGTACTCTCTCAAATTTTCTGGGTAAACAAATGTTCAGTTTTCATTCAGAATGATTTGTTTTGAAACTTTGTATTTTGTCTAAATGTGTGTATCATACACTAAGTAGAGCAATGTTTGTATATTTCTACAAACTTGATAAACAGATTGTAAATCAGAAATCTTTCATAAAATGTCTTTTTAGAGTTTCTGTAGTGGCATTGATGATCATAGGGTAGACTTTTATTATATTTATTGACATAATCTTAGTATGTTTTAAAAAACATGATTTTTTTTAGACATATATACATGTACCAAAGCTCTTCCATTGGCATTGATGATGTTTGTGTAGACTTCCTGTATATTTGAGCCATGCTGTACTAAAAGAGGGTTTATTGAATTTCCTTGGTGTATTATACCAAGCAAGTCATACATGTAACTATGGATTCATTTAACCCCTTTTGTCAAACAACTGACTAATTCACAAGGTAAAATGTTCCTTTGACAGGCATAAAATTGACCAAGAGCAAAACGTTTTGACCCATGTCAGCCCGCGTGACTGCTTAGGCTGACATGGGTCGATGCTTATTGGAGATACATTAAACCCCCTTTTCAGAGCATGGCTCATTTACATAATACATACAGTATTTACATTTTATTAACCCTTTACCACACAATCCCAATTTTAACAACCCTAGGAAAAAAGCCTATTAAAAATCTTTGTGGGAAAAGAAGAAAATGCTGGTAACCAGCATTTTCTTCGTTTCCCACAATGTTTTCTACCCTTTACAAAACAATTTCAACTTTTTGGTCTCATTCATTTTGTCGTTTGCAAATGCTTTCAATTTAGACAAGTCTAAAGTTTTGTCATTTGGTAAAGAGTAATCTAACATAACCTCGGTGTGTTTTAAAAAAAACTTGACTTTTTAGCTCACCTGAGCACAAAGTGCTCAAGGTGAGCTTTTGTGATTGTGCTGTGTCCGTCGTCCATCGTCCATCATCAACTTTTACCTTGTCTACGCTTTAGAGGCCACATTTTCAGTCCATTACTCATGAAACTTGGTCAGAATGTTTGTCTTGATGATATCTCGGACAAGGTTGAAAATGGGTCATGTTGGGTCAAAAACTAGGTCACTAGGTCAAATCTTAGAAAAAATTTGTGTACGCTCTAGAGGCCACATGTTCAGTCCAAAACTCTTGAAAATTTGTCAGAGTGTTTGTCTTGATGATATCTTGGATGAGTGTGAAAATTGGTCATGTCAGGTCAAAAACTAGGTCAGATCTTTGAAAAATCTTGTGTACGCTCTAGAGGCCACATTTTTAGTCCAAATCTCTTGAAAGTTTGTCAGAATGTTTGTCTTGAAGATATCTCGGATGACTTTGAAAATGGGTCACATCAGGTCAAAAACTAGGTCACTTGGTCAAATCTTACAAAAACCTTGTGTACGCTCTAGAGGCCATATTTTCATTTCAATGCTTATGACACTTGGTCAGAATGTTTGTCTTGGTGATTTCTTGGTCAAGTTTGCAAATAGGTCATGTCAGGTCAAAAACTAGGTCACAGGGTCAAATCTTACAAAAACCTTGTGTACCCTCTAGAGGCCACATTTTCAGTCAAATACTCATGAAAGATGGTCAGAATGTCGTAATGATATCTTGAATGAGTTTGAAAATGGGTCACTTGGTCAAAAACTAGGTCACCACGTCAAATTTTTAAAATAGCTTGTGTAGCTTTAGAGTCATCATTTTCTGTCCAATAGTTACGAAAATTAATTGGAATGTTTGTTGTAATGATCAGTATAATGAAATTGAAAATTGGTCGCATTGGGTAAAAAACTAGGTCGCCTGTGAAATCTTGGAAAAACCTTGTGTACACTCTAGAGGCCACATTTTTTGTCCAATACTTATGAAAGGTGATCAGAATCGTTGTTTTGATAATACCTACAATGGGAAAATGGGATATGTTTGGCTAAAAAGTAGGTCACTGAGAGAAACTCTAGACTAAGCTTGTGTACAAGCGAGAGGCCAAATTTACAGTCCAATAATTATGAAAGCTTGACAGAATGTTTGTCATAATATTGAGATTGAGATTGAAAATGGGTCATGTTTGGTCAAAAGATTCAGGTGAGCGACTTCAGGGCCATCATGGCCATCTTGTTTAGATTTGGTTTATTTTTTCTCTAGATTTATGAGGCATTGTAGGTTTCTTGTAAATTTCTCCTGGTATTGATACATGTGAGATAAGTAGTGTCAGTACTGGTGTTAGAAAGCCAGGAAACACATGCGATGGTGCACTGACCAACATGGTGTGGCCTGAGCTGTTAAAATGATGTTAAACTCCATTACAAACAAATTTTTTTCTCTGCCATTTTTTCCCTCCTTTTTGAGATTTGCACTTTTGGTTTTAGTCTAGAATAAACAGTTCCTGTGTTAGATTAACCCATTAGCTCTTTATCAAACGAAACAATTTTACAGTTTTCCATACTGAAAGCATTTTGCAGATTAGAAATTGATTTCGGCTCAGTAATGTGATTTGTAATTGAAAAGGTAGAAAACATTTTGGAAAAAGGAGAAAATGCTGGTTACCAGCATTTTCTCCTTTTCCCAGAATGTTTTCAAAAGCCTTCTTGTTTCGCGTAGTTAAAACTCGGGATTGTGTGGTAAAGGGTTAACTGAAAAATAAGTCTGTTTATCTAATTTCAATGTTCACTTTTTGAAAGTATGAACTCTTTATTTGACTACAAAGTTTCAATTCATATGTGGCTCATATGAGTGATTTGTCTTGAAAGGGTGTAGAAAACATTTTGGTAAAAGGAGAAAGCCCTGGTTATCAGCATTTTCTCCTTTACCCATAATGTTTTCAAGAGGCTTCTTCCTCAGGGTTGGTAAAACATGTGAATGTTTGATACAGGTTCAGGGTAAAGACACAAATACTTCCTACAAACAAATACTACTTCTTCTACATTATTTCTTTATGTTTTTTTAGGAAAAAATATTTACTTTTCTTTTTAAATATCTTTCCTTTTTCCAGTTATACATGTTGTTGGTATGTCTTAATCATTTACCAAACAAGCCCATTTATACATTCTAGGAGGAAGAAGACCCTTGAAAATATTGTGGGAAAAGGAGAAAATAATGGTGTAATCAACATTGTTGTCCTTTTCTCGCAATGTTTTCTACCCTTTCAAAGAACAGTCCTATTGTTTGAGCCACATTTTATTTGTTGTCTGCAAATGCTTTCAATATGGTCAAGTCTAAAATTTTGTTGTCAGGTAAAGAGTTAACCCTTTACCAAACCTTCCCATATTTTAAGCAATCAAAAGAGGAAGACTTTTTAAAACATTTTGGGGAAAGCAGAAAATGGTGGTAGCCAGCATTTTTTTCTTTCTAGAGTGCCAGAGAACAATCCCAGTGTTAGAGCCACAAATAAACTGCAAAATGCTTTCAAGTATGACATGTCTAAAATTTTGTTGTTAAGTAAAATTTAAAACACTCTGTACTGTGATGAATTTTTGTAGTCTTAATTTCAACGTATGCTCAGAACAGTCAATGTTTCCTTGTTTGATTTTTAAGTAGGCCTTTTAACTCTTTACCAAACAACATAATTTTAGACTACAGTAGTCCAAATTGGAAGCATTTGCAGACAACAAAATTAATGTGACTCAAAAATTGAAATTTGTTTTGGGAAGGGTAAAAAACACGGTGGGAAAAGGAGAAAATGCTGGTTACCAGCATTTTCTCCTTTTCCCACAATGTTTTCAGAAGGCTTCTTTCTCAGGGTCGTGAAAACCAGGGATTGTTTGGTAAAGGGTTAAGTAAAAGGTAAAACAGTCTATACTGTGATGAATTTTTGTGGTCTTAATTTCAACCTATGCTTATAGCAGTCAATGTATTTTTTTTTTGTTCAATTTTTAAATAGGCTCTTTAAAACATTATGGAAAATGATGAATGTGCTGGTACCAGCATTTCCTCCTTTTCCTTAATGTTTTTAACCTTTCATAGACAAATCACATGATTAAAGCCATATTTGTTGTCTGCAAATGCTTTCAAATATGGTAAGTCTAAGATTTTGTTCTTTGTTGAAAAGTTATAATAATCTGTATGGTGACTAGTTGGTTGTCTTGATTTTAACACTTTATCTAAACAGCCATTGTCTTTTAAAAGAAATTGATGTATTAGGCTTTTGCAAACATTTTGGAAAAGGTGAAAATGCTGGAAACCAGCATTTCCTCCTTTTCCCTGTCAAAGGCAAATCACATCATTGAACCTGTATTTGTCACATGCAAATGCTTTCAAATATGACAAGTCTAAGATTTTATTTTATCACATAACCTCCCTTGTTTTCTGTGTAATATACCCATTATGAATTTCCTTATCTCATACATGTTTAATATCACAATTTAGTGACATCATTTTGGACGTCATTTTGTACATATTTCATAGAAGTGAATGGGTTTCATGGATATTACCGCGTGTGCATCTATAGATGGTTTTGCATCTTCTGTTTTGCATCTTCTTATCTATGATTTGTGAAATATCGTTATGTGATAAAAAGAATCTGACATTCGTTGGCGTACGAGATAAAAATTTTATTAAACTCGTCAAGAAAAAATGTTCTTAAGCTCGCCAAAGGCTCGCTTAATAACATTTTCCCTAGACACGTTTAATAAAATTTTATCTCAGCGCCAACTCATGTCAGATCCTATATATTTTATGAAAAGTTAAAATATTAATCTGTATTGTAACAACTTGATTATCCTAGTTTTAATACTTTATCTTTCCAGCCATTGTCTTAGAGAAGAAATTGATGTATTAGGCTTTTGTAAACATTGTGTAAGAAGCAAAAGTGCTGGTCTTGTATGCAAATGTTGTCTACAATTGCTGTCAAATTGAATATGACTAAGTTGAATTGTTGGTTGAATTGTTTGGTAAAAAGTTTAATAATTGTGATCATGTTTAGTGTCTTAACCCTTAGGATGCTAAGTGTTACTTAAGGACCTTTTGTGGATAGTGTAGATCAAGATCAGACTGCACTGAATGTGCAGTCTGATCTTTGATCTATACAGTCCGACAAGGAGATATTCCCCTTCCCCCTGCGGCAAAAAAACTTTCAAATAGCAACAGTTGGGTTTTTACTTTTGGCTTGAAAGTTTAACTTATTTAGCAGCTTAAGGGTTAATTTTATCCTTTTAACCCTTTACCTGATATGCCAATTTGAGGCTCTTCCATTTCAGCAGCAAATAAAGATATGATGTCAGAAATATGGACAAATGAGGATACAAATATCTGATTGAGTGGAAAACATTGTGGGAAAAGGAGAAATTGCTTGTTACGAGCAATTTCTCCTTTTCCCACAATGTTTTCAAAAGCTGTCTGTTGTTGATACGTCAAAATGAGTATCTATGGAGTAAAGGGTTAACAAACCAGTCATTGTTTATAAAACCATGATAAAAGAGGCTCTCGAAAACATTGTGGAAAAATCAGAAATGTGCTTGTAAGCAGCATTTGCTCCTCTTCCGCAGTGTTTTCTTCCATTTCACATCATTTAGCTCTTTACCAGAAAACATAGACTTGTCTAGATTTAACCCTTTACCACACAATCCCGACTTTTAATGACCCTTGGAAAGAAGCCTCTTGAAAACATTGTGGGAAAAGGAGAAAATGCTGGTAACCAGCATTTTCTCCTTTTCAGACAATATTTTCTACCCTATCAAAGAAAAATTGCACCATTTGTGCCACATTGAAATTGTCGTCTGCAAATGCTTTGAATTTGGACAAGGCTAAAATTTTGTCATCTGGTAAAGGGTTAAAGCATTTGCAGCCAACAAACTGAATATGTTTCAGAAGGTAGCAGTTGTCGTTAAAAAGAGAAGAACACAGTGCGGGAAAAGGAGAAAATGCCACAATGTTTTCAAAAGGTCATTTCCTCAAGGTCTTTAAAACTTTGGACTGTGTGGTAGAGGGGCCACATTAAAATTGTGGTCTGCAAATGCTTTCAGTTTGGACAAGATAAAAATTTCACTGTTTGTTAAGGGGTTTGTAAAATTCTTTATTGAGATGAGTTTGTCTTGCTATCAACCTTTAATCAAACAAGCCATTGTTTTTAAACAAAAAGATGTGTTAATTATGCTTTTGAAAACATGGTGGAAAATGGTGAAAGTGTCATCAACCAGCATTTTTTTTCCTTTTTCCACAATGCTTTCAGTTTACACATGTCTAAAATTTTGTTGTTTGTTAAAGGGTAAAGCAGCTAATTATTATCTGCAAATGCTTTTAAATTCGACAAGACTAAAATCTCATCAATTTGTAGAGTTTTTACCACACAATGATGGGTTTTAACAACACTGAGGTAAAAGGCATTTGAAAATATTGTGGAAAAAGGAAAAAATGCTGGTAACCAGCATTTTCTCCTTTTTCCACAATCTTTTCTACCTTTTCAGAGACAAACTCCACAGTTTAAGCCACATTTAAATTGTGGTCTGCAAATACTTTGAATTTGGACCATTCTAAAAGTCTGTCGTTTGGTTAAGAGTTAAAATAGTCTATATTGTGATTCTTTTATTAATGTCTTGATTTTTTTTCTAACCTTTTATAAAACCAGCCATTATCTTTGTTTTTTTTTTAATAAAAGCAACATGTTTCAGGCCCTTGAAAGTATTGTGAGAAATGGTGAAAATGCTGGTAACCAGCATTTTCTCCTTTTCAGAATATTTTCTACTCCTTGAAAGACAGCTTCCATCATAATAGCTACATTTGTCATCTTTGAATTTGGACAAGTCTAAACTTTCGGTATTCGATTTATAGTAAACCTGTTTCTGTTTTTGAATTATTATATTGAAGACTTTTGTATTTGTGTAATGACCCTTTTCCAAAGGACAAAATTTTAGATTAATTTGTCTTGAAGGCATTTACTATTGACAAGTTAACTCTTTCCATACCATAGACGACACCAGAAGCTATTGTGGACAGTGTAGATCAAGATCAGACTGCACAGAACGTGCAGTCTGATCTCTGATCTACATTGTCCACTGCTATATTCTTGATTATGACTGAACTGTCTCTTGATCTTGCCGAGGAAATGTATTTTTTCTTACCCTTTGAGAAAATGCAGTTTAGTTATTGAGTAGTGAAAGAGTTAAGTGTTGTTCAAACAATGGTAATGTGTTCGAAAGGCTGGAAAACATTTTGGGAAAAGGATTTAATGTTTAGTAATCGGCATTTTCTCCTTTTCCCACGGTGTTTTATAAAGCCTCTTTTAGTTAAGGTTGTAAAATTTGATCTTTGGATAATATGTTTTTGTATGTAGATCTACCAGTATTTCATTTTGAGTATTAAAACATTTTCACTTTATACTTTGGTGTTCTTGCTTACAACTTGATCTCTGTACAGAGAAAACACGTTCTATTAACTTAAAAGAAAAACTCCAAAAAATTCATCTTTTATTAAACACCTCTGTATTAAAATTGATAATGTCCAATACACAGAGTAGTAAAAGGTAATTTCCCTGTGTCCCACCATCGCCTATCCAAGTGTCTTTCTTGCCCGTTCTCTATCCGGCTGTTGTTTCTCTATCCAAGTGTCTTTCTCTTTTCCCCCCCTCTCTCTCAATGTGCAATTTTTTTTTCTCATTGGGCGCGTCTCGATCTCGGGTCGCCGGCTTCCGAGTCGACTCCCATAACCATTAGACCACTTTGGAGCCTACTAGTTACAGGTTGTATTTTATATTTGAATACAATGCCTTAAAAAAACATTGAAAAAAAAAAGTTCTACCGGAAGTCTCACTACAAACGCCACGTGAATCAAAAATGGCTACCAAACTGTCCCGTGTTTTAACAACTGTAGAGAGGCTTTTGAAAACATTGTGGACAAGGGTGAAAATGCTTGTAACCAACATTTTCTCTACTGTCACAATGTTTTCTTCACTTTCACAGAAATATCCCATTATTTAAGCCCCATTTAATATGTCGTCTGCAAATATGGACAATTCTTAATTTTTGTCTTCCAGTAAAGAGTTCACTTCCACTGAAATTACAAAACGCAGCACCTCCACGATCAAACATGTATGCATCTGATAACTTGTAAAATACTGATAGCGATGATACCATGCAATACGTGAAAAAGATTGTGACAAAAGGAGCTGTTCAGCCTGCATCCAGGCGCCAATAATTTTTCATTTAGTCCACATAGATCTTCAAAGGTAATCTGCAAACCAGTAACGTTTTTTGATGTCGTTTTTGACAGAGTAACGTCTAAATAAATGATCCACGCTCTGTGGAAAGAGGGCTTAATGCATCTGCAAAAAAAGTATCGACCCAGGTCAGCCTTCGCAGTCCAAACAGGCTGACCTCGGCCGAAACCTTTTGCAATTGGTCCATTTTCTGCGTTTCAAAGAACCAGAACTTCTTGATTTAGTCGGTTGTTTGACAAAATGGATTTTACGGAATTGTATTACTCGAATATATTGACCTGAAATTGACCTTTATGCAAAGAATAATTAAAAAGTGAATATTTATATCATCGGGTATAATCGGACGGTACGGAAATTCTGTTAACCCTTTACCACACGACAAAATTTTAGACCTGTCCAAATTGAAAGCATTTGTAGATGACAGTTTTAACGTGGCTCATATGAAATGATTTTTCTTTGATAGGGTAGAAAACATTGTGGGAAAAGGAGAAAATGCTGGTTACCAGCATTTTCTCCTTTTCCCACAATGTTTTGAAAAGCCTTCTCTTTCAGGGGCGTTAAAAGTCGTCATTGTGTGGTAAAGGGTTAACGGTAAATGTCGAGTTTGACCCTTACTGTGCCATAGTCAAAATAAGAAGCTTTTGCGGATGGCATAGATCAAGATCAGACTGCACAGACAGTGCATCTTAGATCTATGTCACCCGCCACGTATTACCAATTTAAACCAACAAAATAATGTTTATTTCAGGTATTTAAAGTATTGTTTGAAGACAAAATAAATCTATTAGCCGCCTAAAGAGTTGAAAAACGTTCACATAGTTCCGCATGCAGACAAAATTAGCCGAGGCTAAGTTCGGACAATAATTCAAGCGTGTAATATATGGTAATAGAGGTCATTTATTTCATGTCAATTTGTTCGAGTAATAATTATGTAAGTTGCTTGGTAAAATGTATCACGGAGATGCATTAAGACCTCTTTTGCAGAGCATGGCTCTCAATTTAATAGAAGAGAAAAAGAAATCCGACTCAAATCCAGGTTGTCGTTATGTTGCTTTCAAAAGTAGGCTTACAAGCATATCACGGCGACATTTGGTTTTTCATTAAATTATTTTATTCAGTACTTGCATGTTTATAGTTTGCAATGTAAGAAACAATTGCAAGTCTACACGCGTGCAAAAAAAAAGACCTACACTGGTTGTCATTAAGAAGTTGGCTATGAAAAAGTTCACAAATATGATAGAAGAAATTACATATAGCAATACAATGTATCCAAAACTAGAGGGCCAATTAAAAAAAAAAAAAAGATTTGAGTTTTTTAAGACTCCGATCAGACCACCTGTCTGATCAAGTACAGTCTGATCTTTTCCATATAGTCTGCTACGTGTTTCCTGAACATCACCAGTACTCTGCCTTGCCAAAGGACACTCTCACGAAAAAAACAGTGCAGCTGTTGAGAGGATCGACCCGAGAACCTCTGGATTATATATAGATCACCTCAAACTATTACCAAACAATCCCGAATTGTAACGACTCTGAAGAAAAACAGTTTTGAAAACATTGTGGAAAAATGAGAAAATGGTGGTAAACATTATTTTCTCCTTTTTTCCCACGATGTTTTCAAAACTTCCAAAAGCAAATTTATCTGGCTATCTCTTTACTATTAACTTTCTTTCAAAATTATTTCTATTTAGTGTTATTCGTATCTAACATATACTGAATGTAAATAACTGTAATACATCTTAAAAATAATACTATGTAGAAAATAGAAATAAAGTTTTAAAAAGGAATCGCATGAAAGGTTAAAAAGAAAAAATGAATCACATTTATATGAGCCACGCTCTGGCAAAAGCGGCTTAATGCATCAACTTGATTCTTGATACCCGGCCCAAGTCATCACATAATTATTGATCCATAATAGTCACTTTTTAAATAACCGACTTAATCATGTGGTAGACTGGTCCTTTGACAAACAGAAAATTGACCGGTATCGAAAAGTTTCGGCCCAGGTCTGCCTGCGTGGACTGCGCAGGCTGACCTGGGTCGATACTTTTCGTAGATGCATTAAGCCCCCTTTTCACAGAGCACAGCTCATATATATTGTCATCCCAGAAAGATTTCAATTTGAACGAGTCCGAAATTTTATCGCAAGACTTGTCCAAAGTTGAATAGTTTGCAGACTACAGTTCAAATTTGACACAAATTGTACCAATTGTCTTTGGTAGACTTGAAAACATTGTGTTCTGCTTTCCCCACAATATTTTCAAGCGCTTTCCTTCCCCCAAATATTTTCCAGTGGTTTCTTATCCATATTTTCTTTTTACAAAGGCATCTTTCTCATGAACGCCGGTTTGTTTGGTAAAGGGTACGGTATTACTGTAATCATGAAATTGTATTCCCATGTATGGTAAAGGGTTAACTTTTACCACACAGTTTACAATTCTTCCAAGACAAATCCCAAAATTAAATGCATACTAGTATCTATGTTATCTGATTTCGTCTAATTTGTGACTTCAATCTATTTCAATTTGGACAAGTCTAATATTTTGTCTTCTAGTAAAATGATGCCGATGATGCCAGTCATCGGCTGCTTTTCCGTGTCTACATGTAAGTTTTAGGAGAACCCATTTCTACCTTTGTGGTAATCATTTGACCTGTTCTTTGTCGGAAGAGTGGTTCACGACGCTCTGAACATTGTTTTAGTCATATCACGGCCAGAGCTAACCTATTCATGTGGCATGTCTTCCTTGGTCTCACAAGTACTAGGCCAGGCCTTTGAAGTGTTTCACCAAGGGCACTCGCGCCAAACCCTAATCTGCCTCGTGGGGATCAAACCCAAGACTGGCAGCCTATGAATCCTACACATAATCTACTTGGATAAAACCTTTTGGCCTAGCCAGGAATCTAACTCGTGTATCTTAAGTCATCGACTGAGCTACCGGACTCGGCATCGAAGCCACCTCTTAATTTTCAAGCCCTGTTGCCACCAACTCAGTTACCGGGCTCGGCCCTCAGGGTCGTCAAAACTCGGCATTGTGTGGTATAGGATTAAAGTGCAACAAAATGAAATATAATTGAGCCCTGCTCTGTGAAAAGGGGGCTTAATGCATTTGCGAAAAGTTTCGACCCATGTCAACCTGCGCAGTCCGCGCAGGCTGACATGGGCCGAAACTTTTCACTATTTTTAAATTTTATCCATGGCAAAGGATCCTTCTACCTGATGATTCAGTCAGTTGTTCGAAAAAGTGGATTTTATGGTTCCATGATCATGTGACGTCCTGCTAGGCACAATGCATTATGAAAATGCATTAAGCCCCCTTTTGCAAGAGCACGGTTCAATCACATGTAGTTTAAGAAGACAGTTTTATAGCATGAACCAGGGACCGTATACAACAATTTACCATCCCTGCATGAACAGTTTGAAAGGTATATGCATGGGTGAACATTTTCAGGATTAAATCTCATTTCAGGATTTCTTGGCCATCAAGAAACCATTTTTTCCTTATCTTTCTTATTAACATGAACTGCTAAATTTGAAGAATTCAGGATATTTGAATAATCTTACTGTCACTCATGTACATATAACATTGGACAACAACGCTGGCAAGAGAAATACCGGGCTCGGCCATCTAATTCACAAATCCTAAACTAGTTGTCTCATCCCGAACGTTACAGACAGCCGACCACGATGGCCATCATTTCTCCTCGTTGGGGTGGGATGAAAACAACAGACGAAGACGACGATGGTATGATGATTACACAGAAATAAATGACATTTAAAAAAGAGAAGACGAAAAGCACATCAATAAATTCACCCACCTCGATGCTTATTATTTTCCATAGTTTATCTATTAATAAAATACATAATCCATCAAATTTAAACAATATGTCTCGTAAACAAACACAATTACACTGGTGACTAACACACGAAACAGGGAATACAAAACATGTCCAAATTAAGCACGTGGAAAGTCTGCAAATTTGGTGTTTGTCGTGATGGCAAAAGAGAGGGGATTGTCTGGGTCTTTTAACTGTACAGGTCTCATTGTCGTGTATTCGAAAGCAGGAAGTGTTTATCAAGATCAGCATGTGCAGTCGGATCTTGGTGTACACTATTCTCCAAGACAAAGTTCTAGAAGACAGGTCTATTTTCCCTTTTTTTTTTTTCATTCGACAGAAAGAGGTTTACCTTTTGGCAATAAGGCATGTAATCTGAACTGTTAAATAATGTGTATACTCTTTTTTTTTATAATTTGAGAGTGTATCAGGTAGTATGAAACATCCTGTAATTTTGTTTACCATGGTTGGTCCTTTGACACGCATAAAATTTAAAGATAGCGAAAAGTTTCGGCCCATGTCAGCCTGCGCGGACTGCGCAGTCTGACATGGGTCGATACTTTTCGAAATGCATTAATCTCCCTTTTCACAAAGCGTTACTTAATTTTATTTCATTATGTTGCACTGTAACCCTATACCACACAATTCCGAGTTTTAACGACCCTCAGGAAGAAGTCTTTTGAAAATATTGAGGGAAAAGCAGAAAATGCTGTCAACCAGCAGCGCGGTTAGTACTACAAATATGGGAACAGGAGATCGCTAGTTGGTGTCCCAAGCTCGACCATTTTTTTTCCGAGGATTAATGATAGTCATTGCAACAGGACTCTCACCGCTGATCACTGTTTCGACAATGGTTATGTGAAAAAGCAGCCAGTGGCCTGAGAAGATTATTGTGCGAAGTACTTGTAACAGAAACTCCAGGAAAGCATGAATAGGTGCACTGGCCGCCGCGATATAACTGAACTAATGTTGAAAACGGCGTTAAACACCATACAACCAATTAAAATTGTGTCGTCTGGTAAAAGTAAAGGTGTTAATGGATAACATTTAGTTGGTAATACCAATCACAGGTGCCTGACATGTCTGGTGTCATACAACCCCTCTATATAGATACCTATATAGAGGGGTTGTATGACACAAGACATGTCAGGCACCTGTCATACCAGTAAGCACCGACTAAGATCTCGTGGGCAAAGCTCGAAACGTGCCGAGTATTTTTTATTCCAAAACGCAAAGCCGTCGTCCAAAAGATTTAGTCTGCTCAAGTCTTAGTTTTTGGATGATGTTTCCAAATATTTCCTCTGCACAAAAGTATTTTAATCGGCTAGCAACTCCGGAGCAGATTTGCGTATGTTGGTGCAAACCCATGGCTTATTTGGTGGATTGTAAAATTTATTATGGAAAAAATAGAGACTCGTCGCAGTGCAGTAGTTCCATTATGCTACCTTCAGAATATCTGGAATTATTGTCGTTTGTTATTATTCAATATGGTTTTTGCTTTGGAGCCTGCTGTCAAAAAAAATGGCTCTACAAAGCATCTTACAAAGTGAACACGATCACGAGGGAATTATTTTCAAAAACAGGATTCCAAGAGGAACAGGGTTCAAAGAGATAGATATAGTAAACAATTTTAGAACGTGACCTTTCACACAACCCCTGCTATTACCCTGACCTTTGAGCCTGGCATCTGAAACCAAACTCTACTCTCATCAAGGTGCACTCATGTGCGAAATATTTTGCAATGAAGATTAGATGGTTTAAGAGACATGGTGGCACAATTTAAGACCACGTGACCTTACCCCCCCCCCGCCTTAAGATGACCTTTGAGTTCATCTATTCTAAACCTTGGCACTGCATCTTCACAACATACAAATCTATGAAATTCTGAAGAACAAGCATACAAGAGATAATGTGGCATACCAAATGCAAGAGCATGTAATTTTTAACCCCATTATGACCATAACCTTTGAGCCGTGCATCTAAAACGCATCTCTGCACATCGTCTCATCAAGTACATACATGTGTGAAATATTTTCAAAATCAGAC
Organism: Hippopus hippopus; assembly: GCA_946811185.2. Lineage (NCBI taxonomy): Eukaryota > Metazoa > Mollusca > Bivalvia > Cardiida > Cardiidae > Hippopus > Hippopus hippopus. Next base: position 23,599,588 of record OX328111.1, on the reverse strand, counting down.
AAGGGGTTCACAAGATACAGAGCAGACTGGATTAGAGAGTATGTGACCTTTATACCCCCGTGACCTTGACCTTGGTCTGGTGTCTTGAATTCGCACTCTGCACGTCTTCTCATAAAGGTGCACCAATGCATAAAATATTTTCAAAATCAGACATGGGATTTAGGAGATATGAAGCAGACAATAGATGGATGGACAGACAGACAACAAGACGGCACTGCATAATAAATGTACATCCTTTTGGACATATAAAAACAGAGTTGACTAGTGACTACTCATAGTTTTTTTTATTGTATTCTGCATGAAGCTCTAAAACAATCTGTACAATAATTTAGGCATATTTTAATGTATACAGTATTAAATTTTCTCAGTCAAATGGTCTTTGTTGTTCACCTGTTGATAATATGTAACTCTTTACCAAGCAAAATTTTAGACTAGTCCAAATCAAAAGCTTTTTCAGACGACAAATTTGATGTGGCTAGAATGACAGGATATTTCTATGAAAGTGATGAAAACATGGTTGGGAAAGGACAAAGTGCTGGTAACCAGCATTTCCATCCCTTTCCCACAATGCTTTCTAATACATTTTTTGTAAAGGTCGTCAAAACTCAGAATTGTTTGCTGGAAGATTAAAAAGATCCATTACTCTATACACAATTCATTGGTTCATTTGACTCTGGAGGCTTCGAGAGAAAATAAAAATCTAGATAAATGAAGCTTAGATGATGAGAATCAACAAAACATTCTGACAAATATGTAAGTTGCTTTTTTTGAGCAACTTCTCAATTTTTCATAATGCAGACTATTACCAGATACTGCAGGGTCATCAAAACGTTTTTTAATGTAAAAATGGAAAAAAATAATTGAAGTTAATTTAAATTGATAGAAAACATTGTGGGAAAAGGAGAAAATGCTGGTTACCAGCATTTTCTCCTTTGCCCACTATGTTTCCCAAAGCCTTCTCTGTTAGGGTCCTTAAAACTCGAAACTGTTTTGTTAAAATGGGAATGCATCTCTGTAATACATAATACATGTATCAAGCAAGTCATCAAATTATGGATTAAAAAAACCCATCTTGTCTAGAAACCAACTGAATCATGAGGCATAATGGTCCTTGGACATGCAGAAAGTTTACCTATAGCAAAAAGTTCCAATACATGTTAGCTTGTGTGGACTGGCAGGCTGACATGGGTCAATATTTTTAGCATATGCATTAAACCCCCCTTTCACACAGCATGGCTCATTTGTATAACTACAGCACACTTATTAATATCTCTCCTTGATTTTATCATTTCTTGGATAGGCTTTGCAGTGCCTTGCTCGTAGCACAATCCAATCTGACCAGTGTTGTTGGTGAGAAACAAATCTACATTTCCTGATAACAAACCCAATGTAATAGCCAATACGCCACAAAGGACCCATTTTCATACTTGTCCAAGTTATCAAAAAGGACTGCTTTGAGGAAAATTGAAAAATACATATATGGTGCTGAATATAATTTCTGATTGCTTGACTGATCACTGAATGGTGTTTTATGCCGCTATCAACATTAATTAAGTCATATCATAGTGACAGCTCACATATTCATATATGCCCCAGGTTTCATCAGTACATGGGTAGGGCTCTGAAGTCTCTCGCCCAAGGACGCTCCTGTGAAAAACCAAGAGCTTCAAGTGAGATCTAACCTGGGGCCTTAAATTACGAATCCTTCACTCCACCACTGAGCCAAGTCCGACACCCACTTGTTATCAAAATGTTTGGAACTAAATATTCTGTCAGTGAAAACATGGCCTCTATTGGGTACAAAAGACTTTTAAAAGATTTGTCTCAGTGATACCCTTTTTGACCTGTTGTTACCAATTTTGGAACTCCTTTTAACTCTTCACCAAACAAAATTCGAGACTGGACTAAACTAAAAGCACCTGCAGATGACAAAATAAATGTGACTTGAAATGCTGAAATTTGTTTTGGGAAGTGTAGAAAACATTGTGGGAAAAGGAGAAAATGCTGGTTACCAGCATTTTCTCCTTTTCCCACAATGTTTTCAAAAGCCTTTTTTCAAACGGTCATTAAAACTCTGGATTATGTGGTAGAAGGTTTAGATACCAAGACAGACACTTTGACCAAATTTTAAGAGCATTGCACTGAATATGTGACCTCTAGAGTGTACACAAGATTTTTTCTAAGATTTGTCCCAGTGATCTACTTTGTGACCCGATGTTACCCATTTTCAATTCATCAACGCATTATTCTGACCAATTTTCATAAGTACTGGACTCAAAATATGGCATCTACACAGCTCACAACACTTCCCAAAAATTTGTTTCATTGGCCTGCTTTTTTATGCAAACATGATTCATTTTCATACTCATATGAGATCTCATCAAGACAAAAATTCTGACCAACCTTCAAGAGCATTGGACAAAGTGTAGCCTCTAGAATGTACAGTAAGTTTTTCATAGATTTGACCCTGTGACTTACTAGTTTTTTTCAACATGACCTACTTTCAGTTTCAACTGAGATAGTATCAAGACAAACTGTCTGAATAACTCTCAGGAGCATTAGACTGAATATGTGACCTCTAGAGTATAAACAAAGTTTTTCAAAGATTTGTCCCAGTGACATTCCTTTTGATCCATCATGACCCATTTTCAAACTGGTCTAAAGCGGCCCATACAAGCTCAAACTTTTCCATCAATAATATTGGTCTAAGCATTATTGACAATTTGACGTTTGCCCTACACGCACGATATACATTGTGCAATATTTAGTTCGTGCCCAACTGTCACAATGGACGGATTAACCGCACTGGCACAGGTTGGAGCTTTGAAGCGGAAAACGCTAAAGAAGAAACGAAAATGGGCAAAAAATTTGTTCCACATGAGGACTAAATCTGGCCAAACTATGTTATTAAAGCTACATCTTTACTCGTTTTCATCCAGTTTTATTACCAATATCATGTTTATTTTATGAAAGTGATTACTGTATCTTTGTGCCAAATGTTGCCCCCGACTGTTGCAAGGTTGCACAGCTTACGACGGATAGAAAATGCATTTCACTCTCTAGAGGCTATCAAAGACATCAGTATGGTTGTTTCCAGATTTAAATCGAGGACAAATCCCTTGAGTTCCTTTATCCCATACACCTTACATATATATATCGATTTTTTATCTCTGTTTACACAGGTGACTAGCATGCTAGATTCTATTACTCTCAAATGGTAGCAATGTCTTTTTACGGTCGACCGATTTCATAATAGGGGAAACAGGCATTCCTTTCTTTTAAAATGCCCCGTTCTACTGTTTAAGTAATGAAGCAATGAATTTAACCTGTCTTACCTGTTATGTGTTTGTTTTGGTATAGTGTGTATGTCAACAAGGCTAAAATTATCATCTGAGAGTAATACACACTAGCAAGTTTAAAAGCTTTTGTTTACTCTCTGGCTGTAAAGATGTATCTTTAAAAGAACTGCAAGACAATGAGCCAGGGGACTTTAAAAACTCGCTCATAGGCGATATCTGTTTTATTTTAATCACTGTAATCATTACTTTTCACCTTCCCAAAGGGCTGGAAGGTCGAGGTATACTTCTATCTGCTCTAGAAGAAATTTTTTCTCTTCCTTGGATGGCGCCATGACGATGTTCTCGCTCCTATGTTGAATCAAAAACTGGAGTTTGCGCAAATTATTGATGGGGTGCCACACACTCTCAAATTGTTTGATGGTTTGCGCAAAAAATATTTACAGGAAATAGCTCCATCAATATACTGACATCAATACTTTTAGGTCATCAATATTGCCCATACACAATCAAAAAAAGCGTCAAATAATTTGACGTCAATACTATTGATGGAAAAGTTTGAGCGTGTATGGGCCGCTTAAGATAATATCAAGAAAAACATCCTGACCAGCTTTCATGAGTATTGGACTGAATATGTTGCATTTACAGTGTACACAAGGTATTTCAAAGATTTGATCCAGTGACCTAATTTTCCCCTGAATGTAACCCATTTCTGAATTTGTCCGAGATATTATCAAGACAAACATTCTCAGTCTGGTCTACTTTCATAATTATTAGATTGAATCTGTGGCCTCTGGAGTGTACACAAGGGTTTTCACCAGTGACATACAATTTGACTTTACATTGCCAATTTTCAGTCAGAGGTATCATCCAGAAGAACATTCTGACCAACCATTCTATTGGAACCAATCCAGGGTCTGAGAATCATTGGAGTGAACACTGACCAATCATGTGACCAAACCTCAGAAGACGCATGACCTTTGAAAGCTAGAAATCTCGGATTTATAAACGGAAAATCAGTTTAAAAAAAAAAAATTCATTAATTTGCACTTTTCGGGAATAAATTATATACCAATTTTATTATAAGTTGGTGATTTACGAGGATTTAGTGATTTCTATGACGGATTATTTCAGTGTTACAAATTATTGTGAAAAAGGCATTTGTGTTTTGTTAGCGCGACTGATAAGCCAGTATGGCTGACCAGAACAAAGAAATGAAAGGAGATTGAGAAATACGCAAATAAGCAGGAAAGTCACAGGAAAGCTCGAATGTATCCAGGAGAGCATTTGATCTGTTTGCGAGTGGGACTAGTGCCCCTCTTCAGATTCAACAGTCTCAGATCGATCAGTCCAGATGGACTTTCCCTCGAGAGATCCACGGACAATGGAAACAATATTGGCCGAGTTGGGAGCCCCTTCGAGGGCCCCCATGATGTATTAGAGCAGGTGCGCCCTGGGAATTCTGGGATCGTGCACACAGATAATCAAAACAAAAACAATGACAGAAGTCTGCAGGCACAGATCCGACAGAACCACGAACTGATTAGTCAGCACCAAAAACTTTTTCAGACAAAGCTGACAATCTTCCAAAATTAGTTTCAACCCTGGCTATTGCCGACAACGACGAATACACACCGCAAACTTGTTATGAGAGTGTCTCAGACTCTGACAGCCAGGTAGACAGTGATCAAAAGTCAAGATCAGAATCTACGATCGATGCTCTGGATACTTCTGATCTATCCAAAGTAAGTGAAACGTGGAAAATGTTGATCAGAGGGGACTTTGAAAAATCGGAAGGTCTGGGCAGCTAAGTCGATCAAAACTTGGCACAAGTTGTGGATGCTGGTATTACGCAACCCATTGACAGAAAATTAGCTACTTCATTATGTGAGACACAATTAAGACCTACGAACTGCACTTCACTATCGGTGCCAAAACTAAATAAAGAAATATGGGCTAGTTCCTTCTTATTTTAGAAATTATGAGTATTGGAACTGAAACAGTGGCGTCTAAGCTCTATAGTGTACATAAGGTTTTTCAAAGATTTAACCTGGTGACCTACTGTTTGACCCAATTTCAAAATCCTCTGAGATCTCATGAACAACATGAAGACAAAGATTCTGACCATCCTTCATGAGTTTTTGACTAAACATTTTGAAAACAATGTTTTTCAAAGATATGACCCAGTGACCTACCTTTTGACCCACTGTGACCCATCATCAAATTTATCCAAGATATGATTGAGACAAAAATTCCCAACAAATTACATGAGTATTGGATTGAAAATATGGCCTTTAAAGTGTACAAAAGGTTTTTCTAAATTTTTATTCAAAAATGTACTCTTTGACCCCTTTTTTAACTTGTATGAGATTTTATTAAGACAAACATTCTGACCAACTTCATGAGAACTGTACAGAAATCTTGGCCTATAGAGTGTACACAAGACAAAAGTTGATGATGCACAACAGACACAGCAGAGTCACAAAAGCTCACCTTGAGCACATTGTGGTAAGGTAGGCTACAAAGTGATACACGAATATATAAATAACTGGCGGTCAATATGGACTGGTCTCAAGTTATTTTGTCTAGTAAAAGGTTAAACAATGTTGGAAATATACCAGAACAAATCATGAACTGAGTCATGCTCAGTGAAAAGGGGGTTTAATGCATTATTGAACAATAAAATTTTAGACTGGTTCAAATCGAAAACATTTGCAGACAACAAATTAAATGTACATGTAGCTCAAATGATAGTAAGTGTAGAAAACATTGTGGGAAAAGGAGAAAATGCTGGTTACCAGCATTTTCTCCTTTTCCCACAATGTTTTCAAAAGCCTTCCACCTCAGGGTTGTTAAAATTCGTGATTGTATGGTAAAGAGTTAATACATTAGCAGAAAGTATACACCCAGGTCAGCCTGCGCAGTCTGTGCAGGCTAGCCTTGGTTGAAACTTTTTGCTTTTGGTAGTTTTTCTGCATGTCCAAGGACCATTTTACCACAGGATTCAGCCAGCTGTTGGACAAAATGATTTTATGGATCCAAAATTATGTGATGTCTTGCTTAGTATAATGCATCACAGAGATGCATTAACCCTTTACAACATAATCCTGAGTTTAAATGACCCTGAGGAAGATTGGTTGGTTGTATTGGGGTTTAACGCCAATTTAACAGCTAAGGTCATATCATGGCGGTCGGTGACGCACATGTGTTTCCTGGCTTTCTCACACCAGTACTAACACAACTTTCTTTCCAAAGCCACCGACTACTTTTCTCACATGCTTCAGCAGAGGTGAGAGGCGAAAATACGCCGGAAAGAAAGTTCGCCTCAACCGGGTATCGAACTCACAACCACCAGGTCATGAGTCCGACACGCTCACCACTGAGCCACCCGGGCGGGCCCCTGAGGAAGAAGACTTTTGAAAACATTGTGGGAAAAGGAGAAAATACTGGTAACAAGCATTTTCTCCTTTCACCACAATGTTTTCTACCCTGTTAAAGACAAATTCCATCATCTTAGCCACATTTAGATTGCCGTCTGCAAATGCTTTCAATTTGGTCAAGTCCAAGATTTGGTTGTGTGGTAAAGTGCTAAATCCCCTTTTGCCAGGGCACGACTCGTTTCTTTTTACTGCCTCATAGCCTTGAAAGCTGCGTCCTGGTAGCTCAGTCAGAGGCATGCAGGACTTGAGAACAGGGGGCGTGGGTTCAATTCCTGGCTCGGCCAATTTCTTTCCGAGGATTGATGATAGTCATTGCGACAGGATTCATTCCCCTCCCACTGCTGACCATTGTTTCAACAATGGTTATGTCCGAAAGCAGCCAGTGGCTTGGAAAGAAAATTGTGCTGAGTACTAGTAAAAGAGACTCCAGGAAAGCATGGATAGGTGCACTGGTCGCCACGATATAACTGGAATAATGTTGAAAATGGGGTTAAACACCATACAATCAATCAATCAATCAATCAGATGATTAATCTGAGGAACAATAAGAATCTGTTGATTCTGACTGAGATTTTGTGCAATCTTCAGATTTTTCACAAGGTTGTATCTCTGTATCACATCTGGAGCTAAGTTTTCTTTCAAAGTTTGTCGACTTGCCTGTTCTAAAATAGTCTCTCTTTTTGTATTTCTTGTAATTAGAGCATTTTATGCAGGTTGATGACAAGGAAGTAACGGGAACAATTCTTAAGCAGTCAATATGCCTGATTACACTATTTGATGACACACTGTTTCTACAAATTTCTTTCACACATCTTTGGGCATTTGAAAAAATATCTGGTTCACCAGGTTCAAGGTATGCACCATGACAAAGAGATATAGTTTTTAAACATTTAAATAACCCAAGAAATGCCTTAAGTTCAAATTCTATTTTCTTCCCAATCAAGAAGCTAGAAAGGTCCACTAACTTTTCAGCCACAAATACCTCAATAGCACCATCAACTCCTACTGTCAGTTCCAAGAGAACTGGATATCCATCGAACTGTTCAACTGATAAAAACCCCAACGTTAATTTCTCATCATTCTTTTCCAATACACTCCATGGCTTTGGAATATACTCGGGCAAGTCTAGAAAGCTTATACTTTCTTTGGGTTCTGTATCAAATTTTAAACCTCTCACACTTGAATGTAGCCTTCCATCCTTCAGTTTCTTTTTACTCTTCTGAATGCATGGAAACATGGATTTCAGTATTTTGAATAATTTATTTTGGTAGCAAATTTCTCTTGGGTTTTGAATCTCATCCGAGGCTTTGGTGTAGATTTCTTCAAATGATAAATTGGATCCACCATATAACATTATCTTGTCTTCTGCCAGATGTTCAGAAAGCCTGCAATACAAAAAATAGATCTAGATTTATTTCAATTATTTCTCTTCTTATATCTACAGACTACTGTTTAACTCTTCACCAAACGACAAAATTTTAGACTTGTCCAAACTGAAAGCATTTGCAGACGACAAAATAAACATGACTCAAAAATTGAAACTCGACTTTGAAAGAGTAGAAAAACATTGTGGGAAAAGGAGAAAATGCTGGATACCAGCATTTTCTCCTTTTCCTACTATGTTTTCAGAAGGCTTCTTCCTCAGGGTCGTTAAAACCAGGGATTATTTGGTAAAGGGTTAACTCTTTACCATTTGACAAAATTTTTGTGTTGTCCGACTTTAAAGCATTCGCAGACAACAAATGTGCATCAAATAATGGTTTTTGTCTATGATCTCCTTTTCTCACCATTAAATGTTTTTAAAAGCCTTTTTTCTTTGGGTCATTAAAACTCCAGATTCTGTGGTGGAGGGTTCAAATGACCTTTTACAGTCAAAACATGACTGTTCCATAGGGTCCTACACTTAAGAGCTTTGAGGAACATTGTAGGAAAAGGGAGCAATTACTTGTAACTTTAAATGCTAACTGTAAGTTTAAATGCTAATTCTTAATTACTTAAAACAAGCAATTCGCTACAAGCAATTCGCTACCTCTACGTTTCCAAAACTGACGAGATATTTTTTTTGCTTTAACCATCTACCAAACTTTGAACAACCCTGAGAAAGAAATGTTTTGAAAACATTGTGGTAAAGGGAGAAAATGCTGTTAACCAGCATTTTCTCCTTTTTCCACAATATTTTCTATCCTTCCCAAAACAGGTTTCAATTCTTGTGTCACACTTGTGGCCTGTAAATGGTTTAAATTTGGACAATTCTAAGAATTTGTTGTTTGGTAAAGAAGTAGATGTACTGCTGCTTATCTCCCGAATCACAACATTGTGTTGTGAAAAAAAAAAAAAATATTTAGGGGACATCTGGTTGAACTTCAGGGGACCATTAATCAGGCGATACGAAGGTGAGTGTAACGGTTGAAGTGGGATTTTTTTTGTTCCAGGGTCAAATATCAAAAACTGCAGAGTGTCATGCAACCCTTTATTTATTTTCCTAAAAGTATGAGGCTCATCCGAAGCCAGATTCCAAATGATACAGCAGAAATACATTTTTTCCTGGAGCAAGGGTCATTGAAAGTATGTCATTTTGATGGCATGTGAACAATTTGGATTCTTGTTTGTGAAGTTGCCAAGTGCAAATGGTTCCATCCATCAGCATATATTTAAAGGTCTCTCAGGTTATTGTAGTTTACGACCAAAATAATGGTGTGTTACTCTCTTCGAAGAAAATGAGATAATTAGTGAAATTTGTAAATTAGGGGATCTGTGGTGATTAAAGGGATGGGTTGCGTTTCAGGAGACAAAATAGTACAGCACTAGCCATCCCATTTGATATCTCATTAAAAACATTTAAAACAATATATATTGTACATGGGCATAGACACGGGTGCGGCATTCGCTGCACTAATACTTTCGGTTGGTATGGCATGCCGCACCAATAAAATTGGCTGATGCGGTATGATGCTGCACCAATAATTGATAATTATCAAGATAGAAAATGTGAAAAAAGCATGTAAAAGTGGCAAATATCATATAAACACACACACACACAAAAAAAAAACAAGTTCTCTTATAGTACTTTTACTCCACCATACATAACAACAGCATCTCCTGGAGATGACTAATCAATAATCCAAGCGTCTGTAGAATGATGCTTTCCTATGTTTACTTTCGTTTCTCATTACTGTAATGCATGTAATTATCTAGAATTTTAGTATGAGAAGTGACTGGTAAGTAAATGTTATTTTCAATTTGTCCTTAGAGTTTAACAAGCATTGTAAAATTGGTGATGTCTTTGCATGGTGCCTTTGTAAATCTAATTAAATGTATATCAAGCCCACAAATTTTAAAAATCAGAGGATAAAATACTAAGAAAATGTCTCAAAAACGAGACGAAATTTGTGCTAAAAAAACACCCTAGAATGCACGAAATCGCACCATTTTTTCAAAAATGTTCCAAGGGAGCATGCCCCCGGACCCCCCTAGCATAGCTTCGCGCCTTTTGCCCTCGCATTCGCTCCTTCAGAGCTCAATTTCGCCGCACCAATCGAAATAACATGACTGCGCCTCTGCTGTAAATCGCATTCAAACACTTATACCCTTTCTAAGTGATTTTAATATATTGGCAGAAAATTATAACAGGCCACTTTAACTTTTTTTTTTTTTACAATTTTCATGAGGAGAAACTGTCAAGAATAATTTTCAGTGAAGACGTCGAGTCAGAAATGATAAATCATGGATTCACAAAGGAGTCAATGTCTGTAATGTGATTAGAGACACATTATTTGTAGCAAATAACCAAAGAGAAACGCAGTCATGCATGTTAGGTGAAAAGCCTTTGTCATATGCAAATGATCATTGTGCAGAATCTGATAAAAAAGTAACCAGCAACAATTGTGTTGATGCATTTGCTGATGTGATCATCTAATTGAGTCATCACAGTTGTTGAGGGTTGCTTCACACTGCCATTCTTCAACTCCAAGTCCAATAATTCAAGACTCTGGTTTCAGTTTTCTTTTATCACTTGGAATATGACTACAAATGACCCTCATGCCTATTGGAACATAAATAAAGGATTGCATGACATTCTCCGATTTTTGATATTTAACCCTAGAACAGAAAAAAGTCCCAATTCAACCACTACACTAACCTTCATATTGCCCTGCTTATAGTCCCCTGAAGTTCAAATGGATGTCTCCTGAATATTTTTCTTTTCACTACAAAATGTTGTAATTCTGGAGATAAGCTGTTTTACATTTACTTCTTTCCCAAACAACAAATTCTTAGTGTGAAATGGTAACACTTCCTGTGTGTAATTTGCTTACCTACATACCTGTAGAGGAGAGCATACTCACTGTCACATTTAAGCTTTAACCAAACATCAAAATTTTGAACTAGAATAAATTGAAAGCATTTGCAGCGTACAAAATAAGTGTACCTAAAATGATGACTTCTGTTTTTCATAGGTAAAAACGTTGTGCAAAAAGGAGAAAATGCCAGCAACAAGCATTCTCTTCTTTTCCCACAATGTTTTAAACTGTGGTCCACAATTCACCCAAAACCATCTTATCTCCAGGTAAGGTACAGTACCTCTAGCCTTACAGACCTGCTGGAGACAACCCGAGCATGCCTGGCTCCAGGCACAACAAACAAGTTATCAGTTCCACATGTACTAGTATCTAGAATATCCAGCACATTTCCAGCACATGTATGCACAATCTTTCCAACTTTACCTGTCAATTTATTGTGGCTTAAAAACTGACGCTATAATTATCAAACTTATATGAAAATAAATCTAAATGAAAAATATATTTTCAAACTCTAGACAGTGTAATATTATATAAATGCATTAATCTCATTAATGAGACGCTACGGTGATTTTTTTCATATTTGGACATTTATTGTGCACCGTATCATCTCAAGTCCATCGTAAATTTTCCGGTAGCGAAGATAAGGCGCTATACTGACTTTCTGTTTCGTCGATTTACTCTGTATTGCAGCAAAATGCAATTAACTTTTAGTAACGAAAATTACCAAAGACAAATTATTAAACCTTTCATAATTTAAGAGCTTGTAGAAGTTGTTTATAACATGTAAATCTCGGAAAAAGACTGACGAAATTTATTGTGTGTGGCGGCCATTTTGTGGGTTTCGGGAACGTAAATTACTCAAGTAACAGGAAAGTTGGCTTCTTTACAAAAGAAGCCAGGAGAGGTCAGCATCAATGTTTTCAAATAGTTTATTAGCTTTGCTTTTAATTTCAATACATATTTTGGTACATGTAAACAAACAAGTAAAAAAGCCGCCGCGTAGAAACCTCTTATGCTTTACATGACGGTCATTTGACCTTCTTCCCGCGTTTTCAAGTCGCATGATCTTGTCCAGCAGTCTGCTTTCTCTTTTTTAACGAAATCCTTTTTAATTTTTTCTTCTGCTTAGATTTATTTGCTTAATGAAAAATTACAATTATTTGAGAGGTTATTTGCAACCATGGCAAATTGATATACCAAATCTTTTCTGATATTCGTCATATAAAAATAAACCTCTATTTCCAGTTTCGGTTTTTTGATTTCGCTTTATTTACAAAACCATGACGAAACAGACTGTGTATCAGAACAATTTCGCAAGAAAAATGGATTTAGACATCACATTCTGTGGCAGTCTGCCTTTTAAACTCACCACTGTTGGAGAGGTCTGATGACCTCTCCAATGAAATGAACTGTTTTCTCTTATTTTCAGCGTTTAAATTGAAAATACTTGTATTTCAGTCAAAGGATTATTGAATACACAAGCAACAGGTATGTTCAAATCCTAGTTTTGTGCTCTATATGTGAATTTATGAAAGTTCAAACTTGCGCACAAAATCTGTGCGGAGATTTCAACTGATTTTGCCTTGATCGTCTCTGTACCCAGACGCAACCAATCAAAGAGTAACATCGCCTTTGAGGACAGTTATCTGTACTAATAAATGCATCTATCTAAAAGTGGTCATTATTTTTGAAAAACGTTTTTTACATTGATGTTACACGTGATGTCACCAATGTTTATATCAGGACAAAATACTGTATCAATGTAAATTGCTCGAGTATAATGTATCTCGCTTTCTACCAGTAATTTTTCTTTTGATTGCATGATCAGCAGAGTAATTAATTTTCTCGCACATTTGAAAATACATGTAGTTCATTGGAAATTCGGAATTTGATGAAATATTTATGGCCATTCTTGTACATAAAAAGTTTAAATATTGAATTTGAAGAAAGGGGACAAACTGATCCAGGGCGAACGGAAAATAGAGCGAACTGTGACAAGGGCGAAGGTGCTTTGGGGCGAACTGTTGCAGCCAGGTTACGACCCTCATCCACAAATGCCACGTTAGCAAAGATATCAGAATAAAACTAATATATAAAAACTGTTACTTCTTTACCAGGAGCATAGCCTTGATGCCATAATCTTACACTAGTCGTTCACTTTTCTTCTCTTTCCAAGATCTAACAGTGGACGGAAATAGGAAAAACTGGCATCCGCTGGTACCCCGCTGTACCGAAAGGCGGAGAAATTCGGAACCCCCCAAGAAATCGTCTGCACTTAAACAGCAAAATTATATCCCCAGATCAATGACCGAGATGAATGTTATAGATACTTTGACATGTTGCTACTTGTTTTGTTTTGTTTTGAATTTTGTTATTGCATATATATACATTGTATTCAACTGTTTTCAAATCCTTAGCCTTCTTGAAATATCCACTTTCACATTGATGAATTTGCGAAACTGTGCACAATCCAAACGACCCCAAACATGAAAGCGAAAAACGAACTTATTAATGTGAAAATTAAAGACATTCATTTCACTAAATACATGCTTTTAAACATTCGTTGACCAGGATCCGTATCACCAACTACATGTAAATCTAGATCTAGTCTAAATAACATTTTTGGCTTGGTTCTAGATTTAGAGAGTAAGACAACTTTAGTTTCATTTAAATAGCTAGGCCTAATCAGAAGTTATGTTACTTTCAAATTTAGAAAATTCTTGAGGATAATACAGCGAATGTTGTTAAGAATGACTGGTGAATTACGGACCCAGATGTTCTTTGTATTCAGTTGCAGAGGCCGGATTTTCACTGACCGGGGTACTTCCGTAAGGACCTTAAAAGTAGAGTTCAGGATAGACGGTACATGATTTTTGCTACAGACAAATAGGATCTGGCGTTTGAGATAAAATTTTATTAAACGAGTCTAGGGCAAATGGAGCCTTTGGCAAGCTTAATAACATTTTTTCGTGACGAGTTTAATAAAATTTTATCTCAAATACCAACTCATGTCAGATTATTTTTTTTATCACATAATGATATTTGACAATCTACAAATTTTTGATAACATTTATTTCTTCGTCTACATGTAGGCCCTAATAGTTAAATCTTTAAATACCGAACGAGAAAATTTTAGAGACTTGTCCAAATCAAAAGCATCTGCATACGACATAATCAAATATGGCTCAAAAGATAAGATTTGCTCTTGAAGGGAAGAAAATCTTCTTGAAAAAGTAGAAAATGTTGGTAACCGGCGTTTTCTCCTTTTCCCACATTGTTTCAAAAAGCCTTCCTTCCTGGAGAAGTAAAAAGTTGAGTGACTGTTTGGTAAATGCACTTGTTTGAAAGCATTTGCAGACGATAAAAAAAAAATGTGACTCAAAAATTGAAATTTTTTATGGGAAGGTAGAAACATTGAGGGGAAAAAGGAGAAAATGCTGGTTAGCAGCATTTTCTCCTTTTCCCACAATGTTTTCGAAAGGCTTCTTTTTTTCAGGATCATTATAATATCCTGATTAAGTCGGGATTATGTGGTGAAGGGTTAGCCTTTTACCACACAATCCCGAGTTTTTACCAAAAATGCTCTTGAAAAAATTGTGAGAAAAGGAGATAATGCTGGTAGGCAACATTTTCTCTTTTACTCAGTTTTTTTCTTCCTCACGAAAAAAATATACTTGTACAATTATTTGAGCCACATTTAATTTGTCATCTGAAAATTCTTTCAATATGGAAAAGTCTAGCAGATCTATTTTTTGGCGTAAGATTATCGCCAAATTATTAAATTCGACCTAGTTTGTTTGGGGGGTGGGGGAGATGGGAGGGGGTGGGGTGGGGAAGCATAACTGTTCACCAAACAAACAAATTTTAGACTTGTCCACGTTGAAAGCATTTGCAGACAATAAATTTAATGTGCCTCTTGATTGATTAGTCTTGATACTCGTATATAAAGGTAGGAAACATGTGAAAAGGGGCACGTGCTAGTGACTAGAATTTTCTCCTTTTCTCACAATGTTTTCAAAAGCTTTTATTCTAAGGGTTAGTTAAACTCGGAATTGTTTGGTACAGGGTTAACTTACTGATAAAAACAGGCAAGATAGAATATAATAAGAAAAAATATACGTTTATTATATCGAAATGTACAAATAGAATTATGAATAAGACTCGGGAGTGAATCCTTTTTTGTTCTAAAACCGGCAGGTTTAAGGCTTTCTTTTAAGAATGTCGGAGTCCCCGTCGGCTGCTCTTTTGAGTATGTCGGAGTCCCCTTCAGCTGCTCTTCTAAGAATGTCGGAGTCTCCATCGGCTGCTCTTCTAAAAATGTCGGAGTCCCCGTCGGCTGCTCTTTTGAGAATGTCGGAGTCCCCGTCGATTGATCTTTTGAGAATGTCGGAGTCCCCGTTGGCTGCTCTTCTCAGAATGTCGGAGTCTCCGTCGGCTGCTCTTTTTAGAATGTCGGAGTCCCCGTTGGCTGCTCTTCTGAGAATGTCGGAGTCCCCGTTGGCTGCTCTTCTCAGAATGTCGGAGTCTCCGTCGGCTGCTCTTTTCAGAATGTCGGAGTCCCCGTCGGCTGCTCTTTTTAGAATGTCGGAGTCCCCGTCGGCAGCTCTTCTGAGAATGTCGGAGTCCCCGTCGGCTGCTCTTTTGAGAATGTCGGAGTCCCCGTCGATTGATCTTTTGAGAACGTCGGAGTCCCCGTCAGCTGCTCTTTTTAGAATGTCGGAGTCCCCGTCGGCTGCTCTTCTCAGAATGTCGGAGTCCCCGTCGGCTGCTCTTTTGAGAATGTCGGAGTCTCCGTCGGCTGCTCTTTTTAGCATGTCGGAGTCTCCGTCGGCAGCTCTTCTGAGAATGCCGGAGTCCCCGTCGATTGCTCTTCTAAGAATGTCGGAGTCCCCGTCGGCAGCTCTTCTGAGAATGTCGGAGTCTCCGTCGGCAGCTCTTCTGAGAATGTCGGAGTCTCCGTCGGCAGCTCTTCTGAGAATGTCGGAGTCCCCGTCGGCAGCTCTTCTGAGAATGTCGGAGTCTCCGTCGGCAGCTCTTCTGAGAATGTCGGAGTCCCCGTCGGCTGCTCTTCTGAGAATGTCGGAGTCCCCGTCGGCCTCTCTTTTCAGAATGTCGGAGTCCCCGTCGATTGCTCTTCTAAGAATGTCGGAGTCCCCGTCGGCTGCTCTTCTGAGAATGTCGGAGTCCCCGTCGGCCGCTCTTCTCAGAATGTCGGAGTCTCCGTCGGCTGCTCTTTTTAGAATGTCGGAGTCTCCGTCAGCTGCTCTTTTTAGAATGTCGGAGTCCCCGTCGGTTGCTCTTCTAAGAATGTCGGAGTTCCCGTCGGCTGCTCTTCTAAGAATGTCGGAGTCTCCGTCGGCTGCTCGTTTTACAATGTCGGAGTCTCCGTCGGCTGCTCTTCTAAGAATGTCGGAGTCTCCGTCGGCAGCTCTTCTGAGAATGTCGGAGTCTCCGTCGGCAGCTCTTCTGAGAATGTCCGAGTCCCCTTCGGCTGCTCTTCTCAGAATGTCGGAGTCCCCGTCGGCTGCTCTTTTGAGAATGTCGGAGTCCCCGTCGGTTGATCTTTTGAGAATGTCGGAGTTCCCGTCGGCTGCTCTTCTAAGAATGTCGGAGTCTCCGTCGGCTGCTCGTTTTAGAATGTCGGAGTCTCCGTCGGCTGCTCTTCTAAGAACGTCGGAGTCTCCGTCGGCAGCTCTTCTGAGAATGTCGGAGTCTCCGTCGGCAGCTCTTCTGAGAATGTCCGAGTCCCCTTCGGCTGCTCTTCTCAGAATGTCGGAGTCCCCGTCGGCTGCTCTTTTGAGAATGTCGGAGTCCCCGTCGGCTTCTCTTCTGAGAATGTCGGAGTCCCCGTCGGCTGCTCTTTTAAGAATGTCGGAGTCCCCGTCGATTGCTCTTTTTAGAATTTCGGAGTCCCCGTCGGCTGCTCTTTTCAGAAGGTCGGAGTCCCCGTCGGCTGCTCTTTTGAGAAGGTCGGAGTTCCCGTCGGCTGCTCTTTTGAGAATGTTGGAGTCCCCGTCGATTGATCTTTTGAGAACGTCGGAGTCCCCGTCGGCTGCTCTTTTTAGAATGTCGGAGTCCCCGTCGGCTGCTCTTCTCAGAATGTCGGAATCCCCGTCGGCTGCTCTTCTGAGAATGTCGGAGTCCCCGTTGGCTGCTCTTCTGAGAATGTCGGAATCCCCAACGGCTGCCCTTTTTAGAATGTCGGAGTCCCCGTCGATTGCTCTTTTGAGAATGTCGGAGTCCCCGTCGGCCGCTCGTCTCAGAATGTCGGAGTCCCCGTCGGCCTCTCTTTTCAGAATGTCGGAGTCCCCGTCCATTGCTCTTCTAAGAATATCGGAGTCGCCGTCGGCCGCTCTTCTGAGAATGTCGGAGTCCCCGTCGGCTGCTCTTCTGAGAATGTCGGAGTCTCCGTCGGCTGCTCTTCTGAGAATGTCGGAGTCTCCGTCGGCAGCTCTTTTTAGAATGTCGGAGTCCCCGTCGGCTGCTCTTCTCAGAATGTCGGAGTCCCCGTCGGCTGCTCTTCTCAGAATGTCGGAGTTCACGTCGGCTGCTCTTTTCAGAATGTCGGAGTCCCCGTCGGCTGCTCTTCTGAGAATGTCGGAGTCCCCGTCGGCTGCTCTTTTGAGAATGTCGGAGTCCCCGTCGGCTGCTCTTTTAAGAATGTCGGAGTCCCAATCGGCTGCTCTTCTGAGAATGTCGGAGTCCCCGTCGATTGCTCTTTTTAGAATTTCGGAGTCCCCGTCGGCTGCTCTTTTGAGAAGGTCGGAGTCCCCGTCGGCTGCTCTTTTGAGAAGGTCGGAGTCCCCGTCTGCTACTCTTCGCAGAATGTCGGAGTCCCCGTCGGCTGCTCTTCTGAGAATATCGGAGTCCCCGTCGGCTGCTCTTTTTAGAATGTCGGAGTCCCCGTCAGCGGCTCTTCTCAGAATGTCGGAATCCCCGTCGGCTGCTCTTCTGAGAGTTTCGGAGTCCCCGTCGGCTGCTCTTCTGAGAATGACGGATTCCCCAACGGCTGCCCTTTTGAGAATGTCGGAGTCCCCGTCAATTGCTCTTTTTAGAATTTCGGAGCCCCTGTCGGCTGCTCTTCTCAGAATGTCGGAGTCCCCGTCGGCTGCTCTTTTGAGAATGTCGGAGTCCCCGTCGGCTGCTCTTTTGAGAATGTCGAATTCCCTGTCTGCTACTCTTCTCAGAATGTCGGAGTCCCCGTCGGCTGCTCTTTTTAGAATGTCGGAGTCCCCGTCGGCTGCTCTTCTCAGAATGTCGGAGTCCCCGTCAGCTGCTCTTCTGAGAATGTCGGAGTCTCCATCGGCTGCTCTTCTGAGAATGTCGGATTCCCCAACGGCTGCCCTGTTGAGAATGTCGGAGTCCCCGTCGATTGCTCTTTTGAGAATGTCGGAGTCCTCGTCGGCCGCTCTTCTCAGAATGTTGGAGTCCCCGTTGGCCTCTCTTTTCAGAATGTCGGAGTCCCCGTCGATTGCTCTTCTAAGAATGTCGGAGTCGCCGTCGGCCGCTCTTCTGAGAATGTCGGAGTCCCCGTCGGCTGCTCTTTTTAGAATGTCGGAGTCTCCGTCGGCTGCTCTTCTGAGAATGTCGGAGTCTCCGTCGGCAGCTCTTCTGAGAATGTCGGAGTCCCCGTCGGATGCTCTTCTGAGAATGTCGGAGTCCCCGTCGGCTGCTCTTTTGAGAATGTCGGAGTCCCCGTCGGCTGCTCTTTTAAGAATGTCGGAGTCCCCATCGGCTGCTCTTCTGAGAATGTCGGAGTCTCCATCGGCTGCTCTTCTCAGAATGTCGGATTCCCCAACGGCTGCCCTTTTGAGAATGTCGGAGTCCCCGTCGATTGCTCTTTTGAGAATGTCGGAGTCCCCGTCGGCCGCTCTTCTCAGAATGTCGGAGTCCCCGTCGGCCTGTCTTTTCAGAATGTCGGAGTCCCCGTCGATTGCTCTTCTAAGAATGTCGGAGTCACCGTCGGCCGCTCTTCTGAGAATGTCGGAGTCTCCGTCGGCTGCTCTTCTGAGAATGTCGGATTCCCCAACGGCTGCCCTTTTGAGAATGTCGGAGTCCCCGTCGATTGCTCTTTTGAGAATGTCGGAGTCCCCGTCGGCCGCTCTTCTCAGAATGTCGGAGTCCCCGTCGGCCTCTCTTTTCAGAATGTCGGAGTCCCCGTCGATTGCTCTTCTAAGAATGTCGGAGATACTGTCGGCCGTTCTTCTGAGAATGTCGGAGTCAAAGTCGGCTGCTCTTTTTAGAATGTCGGAGTCTCCGTCGGCTGCTCTTCTGAGAATGTCGGAGTCTCCGTCGGCAGCTCTTCTGAGAATGTCGGAGTCTCCGTCGGCTGCTCTTCTCAGAATGTCGGAGTCCCCGTCGGCTGCTCTTCTCAGAATGTCGGAGTCCCCGTCGGCTGCTCTTTTTAGAATGTCGGAGTCCCCGTCGGCTGCTCTTCTCAGAATGTCGGAGTCCCCGTCGGCTGCTCTTCTCAGAATGTCGGAGTTCACGTCGGCTGCTCTTTTTAGAATGTCGGAGTCCCCGTCGGCTGCTCTTTTGCGAATGTCGGAGTCCCCGTCGGCTGCTCTTTTGAGAATGTCGGAGTCTCCGTCGGCTGCTCTTTTAAGAATGTCGGAGTCCCCATCGGCTGCTCTTCTGAGAATGTCGGAGTCCCCGTCGATTGCTCTTTTTAGAATTTCGGAGTCCCCGTCGGCTGCTCTTTTTAGAAGGTCGGAGTCCCCGTCGGCTGCTCTTTTGAGAAGGTCGGAGTCCCCGTCTGCTACTCTTCTCAGATTGTCGGAGTCCCCGTCGACTGCTCTTCTGAGAATATCGGAGTCCCCATCGGCTGCTCTTTTTAGAATGTCGGAGTCCCCGTCGGCTGCTCTTCTCAGAATGTCGGAATCCCCGTCGGCTGCTCTTCTGAGAATGTCGGATTCCCCAACGGCTGCCCTTTTGAGAATGTCGGAGTCCCCGTCGATTGCTCTTTTGAGAATGTCGGAGTCCCCGTCGGCCGCTCTTCTCAGAATGTTGGAGTCCACGTCGGCCTCTCTTTTCAGAATGTCGGAGTCCCCGTCGATTGCTCTTCTAAGAATGTCGGAGTCCCCGTCGGCTGCTCTTCTGAGAATGTCGGAGTCCCCGTCGGCCGCTCTTCTCAGAATGTCGGAGTCTCCGTCGGCTGCTCTTCTTAGAATGTCGGAGTCTCCGTCAGCTGCTCTTTTTAGAATGTCGGAGTTCCCGTCGGCTGCTCTTCTAAGAATGTCGGAGTCTCCGTCAGCTGTTCTTTTTAGAATGTCGGAGTCTCCGTCGGCTGCTCTTCTGAGAATGTCGGAGTCCCCGTCAGCTGCTCTTCTTAGAATATTGGAGTCCCCGTCTATTTCAGTATTTGTATTTCTCCTCAGTACAGCCGAGTTCGTAACATTTATACAGGCTATCCACACAGCAACTGTAAAGGAACAAATTCAAGTACATTATTAGTATTATTATCATTACTTCATGTATTATTATGAAAATTATTACCGTTGTGTTATTATTATAATAAAAATGATAATTATAATGATTCATTCATTCATTCATTTACTTTAATTCCTCCTAATGGAGATTAATTGAATTAATAATAATAATAATAATAATTTTCTGGGAAAATATTTTTTGTGTCTATTTCCATATTGTTTTTCTTATCATGTACATGTTTGATATTATATTAACATTTTGTCAATATATTTCTAGGACGGAGGCCTTTAATTAACATTTCGATTTAACTATGATACAATTGGTAGTTAAAGCTCGGTATTGTTTGGTAAAGGGTTTATCAACACTGTCAGTTGAACCTGTTATTGCTTTCTTAGAAATGAAAGCCTAAAATTTAGCTTCTGTAACGCAAATACGGGCGAGTCTAAAATTTTCTCTGTAAACTACTTTTTGTGTCTCATTTCATATTGTTTTTCGTAATATGTACATGTTTGATATTATACTAACATTTTTTCAATATATTTCTGAGCCAGTGGCCTTAATTTACTCCAAAATGGATCTAATCCTGGTAAAATTGGTTATCAAATACGGATTGTTTGGTAAAGGGTTAATCAAGACCGAAAATTTAATCACCTAATGCTACTACCATAAAGACTGGGCGAGTCTAGGATTTTCTTTTTTTCACATTATTTACCCATATTAAAAATGTTTCTGTTAAACAGAATCAATGACAATTCAAATTTTTAACTTTTGCAACGTTTTATTTTGAATGTTAGGCCGGTGGCCTCTATGTACATTGTATATAAATTAAATTAAATTGAATCATCATTAAATTTTATTACGTTTATTAGTAATATACGGTATTTAATTGAGAAAGTGTTCCAGCTACGCATGCGTATCACTGTGTTTCCGCTATCGCTTATTGAACACGTGGTTTCCGGACGTAGTCCAAATATTACTTCACTTTTCTCAGCGTAGCCGGGATTTTAAATTATCGTTGTTGTTGAAGTAATTGTTATCGTCTGTTAAATCGATTGAGTCTAAATGTCTTGACGATGTGATACACCTCTCTGTTAATTCTCGTTTTTCACTTCAGATTTCAATTGTATTTTTCGTTAATAAATGTACAGAAGATGCGACTGCAAACGACATTCCGACGAAAAGGAACACGTTTTACTTTCATTTTTTACCAAACAACAAAATTTAAGACTAGTCCAAGCTGAAAGCATTTGCAGATGAAAAAACAAATGTTATTCAAAACTTGAATTTTTTTCTTGGGAAGGGTAGGAAACATTGCGGGAAATGGAGAAAATTCCCGTAGCCGGCAGCATTCTGAGAAGGAGTGGTAATCAGCATTTTCTCGTTTTCCCACATCAAAGGTAGAAATCATTAGTTGAACTACATTTAGTTTGTTGTCTGCAAATGTTTGCATTTTGGTCAAGCCCAAAACTTTGTCGCTTGGCAAAGAGTCTAAAAAAGTAAAAATGTATTTCACTAAAAACCCAAATTCTCGTTATATGTGTGTGTATGTGTGTGTGTGTGTGTGTGTGTGTGTGTGTGTGTGTGAGAGAGAGAGAGAGAGAGAGAGAGAGAGCATCGATCCATTTGCAGACGGATAGAGAGAAACCAGCGTAAAATTATACGTACAAATCATAACCACAGCTAACTTAAAGGTTCTCATGATATCTTTGTTGTTTCTTTGTTCCTGAAATACAGAATGCGAAAAGTCACTAATTTAACTAAACGTCAAGACGAAAAATATCCAAAATTTAAAGCATTTGCAAATGACAATTGATTGATTGATTGATGTTTGACAGATTTTTCAACATTCTTTTACCTATATCGCGGCGGCCAGTGCAACTATTCATGCTTTCCTGGAGTTTCTGTTACCAGTGCTTCGCACAATATTCTTTCCAAGCCAACAGCTTCTTTCCCACGTAACCATTGTCGAAAAAATGATCAGCGGTGAGGGAGGAATGAAACTTGTCACAATCCTCGGACAGAAATCGGCCGAGCTGGGGATTCGAACCAGCGACCCCCTGTTCTGAAGTCCTGTACGCTATCGACTGCACTCCTGGGGTTCGGCAGATGACAAATCAAATGCGGCTCATATGACAGATCTTGGCTTTGAAAGGGTAGAAACATTTTTGGTAAAAGGGAAAAAAGCTGGTAGCTAGTTACCAGCATTTTCTCCATTACCCACAATGGTTTCAAAGTCTTCTTTCCAAGTGTTGATAACACACGAGATTGTGTACCACAAAATCCCGAGTTTCAACGACCCTTACAAAAAATACTTGTGAAAAAATTGTGGGAAAAGGAGAAAATGCTGGTAACCAGCATTTTCTCCTTTTCGCTCATTTTTTTCTTTTTATCCTTTTAGAGGCAAATTCCACCATGTGAGCCATATTTAATTTGACGTTCGTAAATGATTTAAATTTGGGTAAGTTTAAAGTTTTGTCGTTTGGTGAAGATTTCAAATAAAAAGTGCCATTTCTGTATTCTTTGTCATACGTGAATTTAGATTACAAACACTCCACGAAATTTCCCACCCTTTTAGAGGTAAATTCCATTATTTCAGCCACATTTAATTTGTCGTCTGCAAATACTTTCAATTTTGACAAGTTGAAAATTTGTTGCTTGGTGAAGAGTTAAAGTGATAAAACCAACATGAAAAAGTGCTGTTTCGGTATACCTTTGTTAAATGTAACTTTAAATTACTAACAGCCTGTAGACTTTTAGGAACATTATACTGTTTCTTTTTGCAGGATGCCCGTGCACTAATTTTTATTAAACTGAAAATTCAAACATCTGTTGAAAGAACCTTCAAAATTGATTCAAAACATTACCTTTCTTGATGTTGTTGTAAAAACTCTCTTAGAGTACTGTCTCTTCTCTCTTCAGATGTTCGTTTCATTTTTAATCACTATTTGGCTTGTATATATACTACAGGAGATGCCAATCAGTTCCAAATATTGTGATTAAAGTTCTATTCAAGGACATGACGTATGGTCTTTTTTTCAGCCAATCCAGGGCGCCACGTGTGTGTTGGTGTCTGTAAACATCTTATTTTGATCAAGTGAGATAACGACAGGTTACGTTATGCTTTCGCCGCCCAGAAAAAAATAGAAAAATGACCTTACCTGAAGGGGTCAGAGTACAAAATAATTTAAATGTTTAGCGACACAAGTGGGCATAATAACGAACTAAGTGTCAGACAATGTAGATTAAAGTCCAGGTGGCGATTCATGCGCGAGATCTAAGTCCAGGCCCTAATCGTACGCAACGGCTTTTAATGTAGCTTGCGAAAATGAAAGGGCTGGCGGACGAAGGTCCGTGAGAAAAAGGTCTTTTTAATTTGTTAAATAAAGCTTCGGCAATAGTAAGAGATAGGGTGGTAAGACAGAGGTTTACAGTTACACTAGTCTATAGTCAATACCAGTCCCGAGAGCGAGAGGTTGTGTGTTCAAGTACCTCTGGGTATACCAAAGACTATAAACAATGACTTTTCTCCCTAGCCTCCATTGTTGAGATGACATTATGGCCGGTCATTCAGTGTCAGTGCAATGTGACTAGTCAACCACTTTACTGCAGAAACTCAAAGGATCTTATCCACTACCCATTCTGCATTCAATTCTGATAATGGACCATGCTCTGGCAAAAGTAAATAAAAACCCCAATTATTCTCATTTCAAAGTTATTTTGTGGGGGGAAATATCTCTTTATCGGACAATATCTCTTTTGTGAGCTATTAAATACCAGCAATACAAGCCCTACGTACATAATCATTTTGCCGATCTTGAAGCTAAACCCGATTACCTACACGTATTTAAATAACCATGCTTTGTGATACCGGGGTCGGGGTGTTGTGCGTTCGACTTGTGGCTCGATCGACATCTTTTTTAAAGTACCGGTAGTGGTCAAAAGTAAAGAATGGGGTTTAAAAATGCATCTAAGTTCAAATCATTCCATTTAAAAGTATGGAAATTACTGTAAAGGTCACAAAATGTTATTGTATGGTTGGCTTTAGCGCAGGTAAAACCAGGTAAAAAAAACAAAAAAGAGCGACCTGGCAAGTTTTGACCTAGTAAGTTTTGACTTAGTGCTGCTCGTGACGAACACATAGACTGACAGTACAGAGACAAATTTTTATCTTCAAAATAATTTCCATAATTTTAAATGGTATGATTTAAATGCATTTGAAATCATTGTATGCTTTGACCTCTATTGAGCCTTTAATATTTGATTACTGTCATTACTACAAGATTAAGTGCTTTCTCACCGTTAAAAGTTCTCTTGGCTATATTTTTTGTTAGAAAGTAACCAGCGTTGATAGTGTGTTGCTCATTCACTATCGGTTGAGACTAAAATACTGTTGCAAATGGTGTTAACCCTTTATCGAACAATGCCGAGTTTTAACGATTTCGAGGAAAAAGCCTTTTGAAAGCACTATGAGAAAAGAAGGAAATTCTGGCTCTCCTTTTTCCCACAACATTTTCTTCCCTTTCAAAAACAAGTATATCAGTTAAGTTACATTCAGTTTGTCGTCTGCAAAGGCTTTCAACTTGGACACGTCTAAAATTTCGTCGTCTGATGAAGGGATAAAACACAAACAAACAACGAAACTGGAAACATTGATACCATTCTGTTCCAGCTTCTTGCAAGAACAACTACTAGATCTAGTTACATTATTGCACCGAATAAAAGAATATGAGCGATATCTTATGATGCCACGACACCATTAAACTTGACCTTTCCACAGTATATTTCGTGTCAAGTTCGGTGAATGGTTTACCTCTATGGTGCCGGTAGGACACTCCTGTGGGTTGTGACAGAAAATATCCATGATCAAATACATGTTCCAGACACTGCTTGGGTTTAATTTCATCGCAGTTTTTTCCTAAAATAGTTGAAAGACGTTTTTCTATTACATGTATACAAATTAGCCATACTCTGGAAAAGGGAGTTGAATGCATCTCTGTGATGCATTATACCAAGCAAATCATCATATAATTATGGATCCATAAAATCCATTTTATGGATCCAACCGACCGAATCAACAGGTACATGTGTAAAGATATTGGACATGCAGAAAATTTACCAATAGCAGAAAGTTTCGACCAATGTTAGACTGCGCAGTCCGCGCAGTCTCACATTGGTCGATACTTTCTGCCGATGCTTTACGCCCACTTTACACAGAGCACGGCTCAATATTGGACACAAAGCTATGTGAAAAAATGAATCATCTGCTCGAATATCTTCAAGAAGTTAGAAACTTCTGTACAATCATCATAAGTTTTGCATTTTTTTTTTTTTGTGCTCAATCTGTTCAGTCTGATATGGATCTATGCTAACAACTATTTTCAAGAATATTAAAATATAAATACTATGAAATGCCATAATATCTATTATAGTCCCCGTTAGAGTTATCGCTCTTTGAGTACTCTTGTGCATATTTGATAAGAAAATGATCAAGTCTCGCGAGATAGCGCCATATAATCAGGACGTACACGGCGCCCGTAACGTAGACAAGACGTTAACTAACCCATTATGAGATAACAAATGAGTATTGAAAGCCTAAATCTGCGACGCAATGTAATGTGTCTTCATAAGTAAAGACGGTTACATTTCATTTTGTACTTCATACTTGCATATTACATTGTTCTTCATATTTGGTACTATTGATTTTTGTTTACGCGTAGTCTCGGTAGTAAGTCTAAACGTGACTTTAACTTGAAGAGTTCCGCTGATGGAAGTAAGAAGTATTGCGCAATTGAAGTTAAGCCTAGGTAACTCAGTCCTTTTTCAAGATTATGGTCTCGTGTCATATGGGGACAGTGCACTCACTATAAACAAGTCTTGTTGTTCGATGAATTCGTATCGGCATACCAGTAAGTACAAAGACTTTGGAAGGTGTAATACCGATGTCCAGAGCAATAAACTGCTATCCGCAATGACGTCATTGGGAATTTATCTTCAAAATATTTGAGTCATGCTGTGGTAAAACGGGGGGGGGGGGGAGGGGAGGGGGCTTTAATGCATCTCCATGATGCATGATACTAAGCAGTTTATCACATGTATACTGGATCTATGAAGTCCCTTTTGTATAACAACCGACTAAATCACGAGGTACATGGGTCCTTTGAAATGTAGAAAATTGACAGATAGCAAAAAGTTTCGATTCAGGTCAGCCTGCGCGGACTGCGCAGGCTTATCTGTGTCGATTCTTTTTGCAGATGAATTAAGCCCCTTTGTCACAAAGCAAGATTCATTTATGAGTCATGCCCTATGAAAAGTGGGTTAAATGCGTCTGCAAAATGTATCGACCAGGTCAGCCTGCGCAATGGGCGCAGGCTGACATGGGTCAGAACCTTTTTGCTTTAAATAAATTTTATGCATGTCAAAGGATATTTCTACTGTCCAGTTCTGTCAATTGTTAGACTGAATGGATTGTGTTGATCCCTAATTCTGGACGACTTGCTTTGTATAATGCATCATGGAGATGCATTTAATCCCCTTTTGCCACAGTACCGCTCTTAGATATTTGTTCTAAATGTAAAATCCCCATATTTTAAACTTTTGCTTGTCTCAAAAGTTCTGCCTTATCCCACAAGACAATTAGTTTCTGAATTTATAATGAGCACTAAATTACGAAAGGTTAATCAACAGCAATCATCAATATCAACCCATAGGCTGCCAAGTGCGACTCAAGGACCTTTTGCGAACAGTGTAGATCAAGATCAGACTGCACATAACGTGCAGTCTGATCTTGAATCTACAATGTCCGATCAGAAGATATTCCCCTATACTTTTGAAATAGCAAAATTTGGGCTTTTATTATCAGTTTGAAAATTTCATTTTCACCTATTTAGCAGAATAAGAGTTACTCATTCTTTTAGTTGAGTTATGCTTCTTCATCTTCATGCCCCCATTTGAATAATAATAATAATAATAATAATAATAATCAGCAATATAGCAATCACCGTTATCACTGACAACTTAACCTGAATATATTAATGACTCAAAGCAGTTTTGTAGAGGGGTTTTATTTCTATAACTATAATTAATGTTATTTCTTTTACTATTGATGTTGTTGTCTCTGGCTTCTAGAGCATTTTATAAATAGGGCGTAAATTAAAGCACTTTTCACAGATTACGCGGAATCCCGATAAGACGATGCTACTAAAGAACATGTGTCGAAATACTTGTACAAATTTCGGTTCCAAAAGATTGACTTTTCTATGGTGCATTTTCTTGTAATCTTTATGAAATATAAAAAAAGAAAGTACATCATAAACAGGTACAGGACCATTGAAGGCACTTGGGAAAAAATCAAAATTATTTCGTAGTCTCAGTTATCTTATGACCATAATATAAGTAGTTGAGATACAGCTGTAAAACAAGCTTGGCTTCAAATTACGTTGTAGTACAACCTTGGCTTCAGATACAGCTATAGCAGATACAGCTGTGATACACGGACACAGATACAGCTGTAAAACAAGCTTGGCTTCAAATTAAGTTGTAGTACAACCTTGGCTTCAGATACACCTATAACACAGATACAGCTGTGATACACAGACACAGATACAGCTGTAAAACAAGCTTGGCTTCAAAATAAGTTGTAGTACAACCTTGGCTTCAGATACAGCTATAACACAGACTCGGTTTCAGATACAGCTGTGATTTAATCTTGGTGTCATATAAAGCTACTATAAAACCTTTTCTTCAGATACAACTGTCGCACATCCTTGGCTTCCGATACAGCTGCCATACAACCTTCCCCGCAGTTGTAATACAACATTGTCTTTGGCTATAATGCATCTTTGCCTTGAGATACAGTTGTAGTAAATCTTTGCCTTTAGATACAGCAGTATTAATACAAACTTGGCTTCAGATACAGCTGCAATACAAGCTTGGTTCCATGTACAGCCGTTATTTAATCTTGGTGTCAGATACAGCTGGAGTACAACTTTTGTTACAGATACAGCCGTGATAAATCTTTGTCTTCAGATAGAACTGAAATACGTCTTTGCCTTCAGATACAGTTGTAATACGATCTTGGCTTCAAATTCAGCTGTAATACAAACTTTGCTTAAGAATCAGATGTAATGCATCTTTGCCTTCAGATACAGCTATAACACATCTGTGATTAATGATAGAGCTGTAAAACATCTTGAGATACAGCTGTAATACAGCCTTGGCTTCATATACCTTGGCTGCAGAAACGGCTAGAATACAACATTGGCTACAGATATAGCTGTTACACAACCTTGGCTAAAGACAGCGCTTAAATACAGCCCATAGCTTCATATACAACTGTAATACAACATTACATGTAATACAAAACTGATCTAAGATATAACTGAAATACAACCTTGGTTTTAGATAAAGCTTGTACACACACACCTTGCTTCATTTACATCGGTTACATTGAATTAAGATACAGCTGTAATACAACTTTGATTCAGATGCAATTGTAATTGTAATACAACATTGGCGTAAGAACTGTTGTAATACAAATTTGGCTTCAGATACAGCTACAGTATAAATCTCCTTCAATTACAGCTGTAATACAACTTTGCTTAAGATACAGCTGTTATACAACCTTGACTTCAGATACAGCTGTAATTCAACAATGGCTTCAGATACAGCTTCAATACAATCTTCAGACAAGATCGGGTAATACAAACGATCTTACACTGTCCACTTTTGATAATTTTTTTATCTTGACATTCCTGAGTTTTTGCGGTTCAGTTTCGAAAGCCCAAAGTGCATCGGAATTTCGAAAGAAAATATCAGTGCGAGTGAGCAATATTTTGATGGGAAACTGTGACGTCAGACATTCTTATCTTATCGTTCATAGAAAACAATGTAAAGATAGACTACTGAGTAAACTTCGACTTTAAAGTATAAAAGTACAGTTACACCTCGTTGTTACTTTTGATAGGCAGGATCTATATATTAATTTCTCAAGTTAATAAAGCATTTTTTTAGGGAGAAGAAACAGGCGAGAAATAAAAATGAGGAAGAATTCAATCATCAAAAGAATGGTTTTTGGGTTGCTCCTATTGTGGATTGGTGTGTGTGTTTGTGAACAACAGCTGACGATACAAATGCCGAATGTTGACATTGAAGAGGTCTGTATATAAACGATTTATCACATTTCATTGACTTGTGTACAATGTCGCGGTAAGTTTTGTCAGGTCTACAGGTCCTTTGCGACTCAGGTGGTTATGACGATGAATATGCACCAAGGAGAGTTTTTGTTCCGTCCGCGAAATGGAGTTTCCTTAGACAAGACATCTCACTTGCCTACGAGATAAACACGAGAAACACGCTGTCGCCAGATCTATTATGGAACTGAAATACAGTCGAGCCATGCCCTGGCAAATCGGGGTTTTACTCTTATCCTGCTAAATAAGTGAAATGAAATTTTTAAGCCGATTGTAAAAATCCAAATTTTGCTATTTTAAAGGTATTTTTTTTAAAGAAAAATATCACCTTATCGGACAGTGTAGATCCAAGATCAGACTGCACGTCTGTGCAGTCTGATCTTGATCTACACTGTCCGCAAAAGGTCAGTGAGTCACGCGTAGCAGCCTAAGGGTTTATGCATTTCCGTGATCCATCACATTAAGCAAGTAAGTCATCACTAAACTATGAATCCATAAAATCCATTTTGTCAAACAACTGACTGAATCATGAGGTAGACTGGTCTTTCAACACGTAGAAAATTAACCAATGGCAAGGGGCTTGGACACAGGTCAGTCTGTGCTGACTGAGGAGGCTGACGAGTCGTTTTACAAATGCACTAAATCACCTTTTCACAGAGTAGGGCTCAGACAGTTAAATTTGGCGTTAAAACTTCTAACAAACAAATAAACGAACAAATTTTCCTTGTCTGGAAAAAGGTATTCCTCCCTTTTCACTGGTGTGAAAGACTTGTGAACAGGAGGTCGGTGGTTCGATCCCGGCTTGGCCAATTTCTTTCCGAGGACTAATGATAGTCATTGCGACAGGATTCATTCCTCTCTCACCGCTGACCATTGTTACGACGATGGTTATGTGGGAAAGCATCCAGTGGCTTAGAAAGAAAACTGTGGGAAGCACTGGTCAAAGAAACTCCAGGAAAGCATGGATAGGTGCACTTGCCGCCGCGATATTACTGAAACAACGTTGAAAGCGGCGTTAAACACTATACAATCAATCAATCAATCAGTCGCACTCTTGATGATTTTTTACCGTTTGGGGGAAAAAAACGAAGAAGGCATTGGGCTTTAATATTCCAAGTGTGTGGGCGGATACTGTCATTGTAAAAATCTAATTTGATTACACTAAAATTTCTTTACAGGAAGACGCTTACGTGTGCTTTGCAACGTCTGTCTCCGCGCTGTCAGATTACTCTTTAGGTACGTATACTATCAGATTTACTGACTGATCAAGGTCCTTAATCACCGACCATCTCGAAGAACATTTCCTGTCTTATTCTCAAGATTTTTTTTTAAAATCTGAAGGTAACACGATTTCTGATTGGCTAAACTATTTGGTTTAGCCAATCAGAAATTATCTTACTTTCAGTTTAAGAAACCATTTGGTTTAGCCAGTAAGAACTTGCGTTACTTTCTAAATCTAGAATAAGACTAAGAATTCAATTAATAAAAGGAAGTGAATATGGACCCAGGTCACCTATAGAGTGATTTGCAAGCATGGCCATATAACCCATTGAGATGGACATAAATGAGGCATTAAATTCCTTATATCTCTAAGCTTGAAACTTGAATGAAGAGTTAAGAGTTTACAGCTGCATTCATGATTATGCCATTATCAGATAATCAAAAGCAATTTTTGCCTATCAAAATTGATAAATTTACCGGATTTCAAGATTTCTAAATCATTCTACATTGCAAATTCACCGAAACCCTACCCTTTTTTCTATTAACAAACAAGGAAGGTCGGTTAGCTTTACGAAATGTCAAAATCAAAGCACTTTAAGTACTGTCGATGCTGACATATGAGCAGTAGCGGAATTGAGAGGGATTACATGAATATGCAAATAAAAGAATATTAGCATGCTTCTAATGCAAAAGTTTAACGAGTGTAAAAGCGACCAGCGGACAAGTACGTGTGTTGCATACTTTCGTTTAGGTACATGTATATGTGAATTAACTTATAACCATTTGAAGCATATTATACATGATGGGGCTTTCAAGAAGGCTGAAAATTTGGTGTACATACATCAACTATGTGGTCCTCAGGTCCTAGTTTCCACTTGCACATCTATATCACAGTCATAAAACGTAAACACTTAAAACAGACAGTTATCAGGACGACGCTGTCCACAGTATATGAAAGAAATACTGATAACGGAGCGTATGTTTTGGAAGGAGCAACAAATAATTCCTTTTTGCGGAAGCTAATGGGTTCCGAAAATGAATAAAGATAAACATATACAATAAGTCCTTTCATCAAAGTACTTAATAAAGAGGCACTGTAATTGTATGAGAATAATTTGTGTTGGGCTCTGAAGCTCGGGCAACTGTACCAAAAGACCTTGCCCAACTCAGAATAATCCCCTACAAATACAACCACTTTAGCTTTATAAAACCAGTTCTGAAACAAGCGTGGTTGAGAATGTTACAACCAGAGGTTACTGAGGCTCTAGTGGTCTATCACGGAACTCCGAAATTTTCGTTGATTGATCATCGGTCACCGTTACTAAAAAAAGCATATTGGCGCATTACCTCTATGTCGTACTACTATTAAGGCGATGCCCTAATGTGCTATTTTAGTAATGGTATACGATGATCGACCAATGAAAATCTTGGTGTTCCATGAGAGACCAATGTTGTTTGAATGGCCTGTGTTGCAACAGACACTCTTGTGATCAGAACTAGTTCTCGAGATGGGATAACATTCCAAGAAACATTGGTAGATAGACGTACTTGAATTGAAGCAATTTTGAAAAGCCGATACTTTCTC
This sequence comes from Hippopus hippopus, assembly GCA_946811185.2. NCBI lineage: Eukaryota > Metazoa > Mollusca > Bivalvia > Cardiida > Cardiidae > Hippopus > Hippopus hippopus. Next base: position 23,567,131 of record OX328111.1, on the reverse strand, counting down.
CGGGGCGAAGACTTTGCATACATTCTATAAACAATTGATTTCCGTTTTCCAGTTAGTTATGGGTTTGATACCACCAAAGGCCTAACCCATCACATTGGTATGGCTGCCTGTGAGGATTATAATTCTAACTATACATACTGGTAAGTATTTGGTTGGACAAATGTACGATGGACACTCTGTCCATAGTAGAAATGTCGCTTCTCTATCGATTTATCAAACAATGCCGTGTTTCAACGCCCCGTAGAAAGGATCCTTTTGAAAACATTGTTGGAACAGGAGAAATTGCTAATAACGAGCATTTTTTCCTTTTCTCACAAAATTTTCTTATCTTTCTAGACATATTACGTCATACTCAATCTGTCGTCTGCAAATATTTCGACTTTGGACGAGTCTTTGTCCTTTGGTAAAGAGTTGTACTAGATTCTAAATTCTACATGAACTATCTATTTTTGTTTTGTCCGTCCAAAAAAGTTGGTACGAAGTGAAGATTTTTTGAAGGAATATTTCACACGTATAAGGCATTGATGATCCAAGATCAGGTTGTTTTGTTCAGTCACAATTCTAATTTACAGCTTCCGAAAAGTACCAAAGCAGTATCATTTTCAACACAAACTACTCGTCGTAAATGCTGAGAAGTAAATCTAAGATTTCAAATAAAGTGTCAACGAAGAAAACAGATATATATATTGGCTGTGGACTAGCTCTCATTGCGTTAAAGATTCAACGGATATCTAATGTGTACTGTGACCACTACGATACCAAAAGTAAATGGGCAGCCACTCTGGCAGAAGGGGGTTTAAAGCATCTCCGTGATGCATTTTACTGAGCAAGTCATCACATAAATATGGATCAATAAAATCCATTTTGTCTTAAACCAACTGAATCATGAGACCAAATGGTCCATTGGCATGAAGAAAATTTACCCCTAGCAAAATGTAACGACTTATATCAGCCTGCGCGGACTGCACAGGCTTTCATGAGTCTATACTTTTTGCAGATGCATTAAACCCGCTTTTCACAGAGCATGGCAAATATCTAATGTGTACCGTGACGGAAACCATTACAATACCACAGGTAAGTTACTCCGACTCGGTTGTATTTTTAAAACTAAATAGAGTAAAAATCTTTTGTCAAATTGATGGATCGCTAGAATTAAGGCAAGAACAGCCACCGAAATTAGAAGAGGCTACATCGAGCATATCGACCAGACAAGGGGTCGTAGTGTCGCAGTAAATTGTACCGTATTTTCCGGACAATAGGCCGCGGTCTATCTGTAAAAAAAAAGTGGAAATTTTCAAGGGTGCGGCCTATAAGACGAAACGGCTTATACGTTTATTTCATTTTTCTAAATGACTTGTTAGTGCGGCCTGTAAAACTGAAAATAATAAAAAAAAAAAACAGTTTACTATTCCCCATGTGGGTGCCACTTTGGTTCACGCCCACAAAGTATTTCTCGAACATTTATACCTTTGTTTTGTTGGTAGATAAATTAATCCGCTTGCAAACTTGTGAATGTGTTAAAATTCGTGATCACAACCTAGATTTTCACACCTTTTGTTTGATGATATCTATCGGTACTAATCAACGGTTAACTGCGAATGTAATTAAAGGCGTTGTTTGGTGTGTACCGGCAATCGAAGTAACAATTTGACTTTGAAATTCCTTATATTATTGGACAATGGATGAACGAATGATAACGGTCTCTAATGTTCTGAGTGATTTGATCTGCAGAAGGGGAAATCACTCCAATGGAATGAAAGAATGCAAAAACAACGGATAGATTTGTTTCGTGTCTTAAACATGTATAAGACATATACCGGTACAAATACATGTATATGTATCTAATGAGGTTTACATCGTTCAGTTACCAAGCGTATCGGCCGCGGCTTATGTTCCGGTGCGGCTATAAATTATTTTTATTTCTAAAACGGTTAAAATAAAAGGGTGCGGCCTATACAGTGCAGCGGCCTATTGTCCGGAAAATACGGTAGTTGTGATATCGCAAAGTATAATGATTGCTCAGTAGATGAACGGTTTCTTTTCAGGAACTGTAAGCATGGCCACGGCCACGTGTGCAGTGGTAGAGCTGTATCGTTACACGGACAAGCCGGCACTGACATAACTCATTCACAAATGACTTTCAGGAATGGTAAGCAAAATTACTTCTCTACAAGCGACTCTATAGTCTCTACAGACAGGATATGAAAAACAGTTGTCTGTGGTCCTTTACAAGAAAAATAGGTCATGGTCAAACTGCTTGTGTGTGCAGTCAGTTTTATTTAGCGTAATTTTAAAAAATTGAGATCATTTACTAGATATCGATGCTCAACAAATGTTATACCGTTCAACATATAAATTCAGCATATAAGAAGGGGAAAGAAACAGAGGCAGTTTTCACCAACCATCACTTGAATTCCAAGGTTCGTATTCACCAACCATTCTTAGATTCAGTTTTGGATTTAAAGTCCAGTTGTGGATTTAAAAAAGTAACACAGCGTCTGATTGGCTAAAACATTTGGTTTAGCCAATCAGAAGTTGTTTTACTTTCAAATTAAAAGAATTGAGAATATGACTAAGAAAGTTCTTCAGAATGGTTGGTGAATACGGACCGGGGACTGAGTTTCTGTCTCAACCAATCAAATGGCTGCTGTTTTGAATCTAGAATTGGAAATTAATCAAGAAAGGTCACTTATCACCGATTATAACGACTGCTTATTCTAACAATCTTTAGCTGATGGAAATGTTTTACATTTTACCATAAACAGGGCAAAATTGTGAAATTTTGATAAGAATTTGAAATTTATGAATGGATTTATACTTGCCTGACTGAAATATACATAAGGATTTTATTCCCGTATTACATCAACAATCCGCTATAAATAGATACCACGTGATCTAAGCACGTGATTAAAACCTCCTTTATATACCGTGTGTAAACCCCGCATGTCAGTTTTATTTTCGGCCCATAAAAACCGAAAATACATAAGAGAGGGGGAAGGTGGTAGTCAGTCAGGCAAGTATAAATCCATTCATAAAATTAAAATTCTTATTAAAATTTCACAATTTTATCTCATGATTTATACTTGCCTGACTGAAATATACATAAGGATAGATTTCAAAGCAGTACTCACCTTATGGTTGCGGTTGTATTTTCGTGATTTATATCTTCCCCAATAATATACAACAAAGAAAAAGAGGTCTTTCTTCGCCTTGTTTCTCAAGTGTTCTAATAAGTACATGTATCTTCTTTACACAATATATCCTTAGACTTTATGTCAGCAATCCGTCGGAAATAAACTATTAAACAAAGGAACTACTTGTTCCAGTATCACAATATCCCTGTACACAAATGTTGAACTTCTTGTGCTTCATATATCTGAAAATATTATTCAACATTCTGAAGTACTGAAGTATCTACTTTCTTGTAGTAGAATTTCAAAAAAGTGCTTTCTCTAGACCAATCTGCAGCTTCAAAAATTGATTCCACCGCCCCATTAAAAAGAGCCCAAGATGGTCCTATTGATCGAGTTGAATGAGCCCTAACTTCTTTATTTTTGTCTTCATATGCTAACTTTACTACTTTAACAATCCAAGAACTAATGGTTTGTTTACTAACTTTTCTATGGGGTTTGTTAAAGCTTAAAAACAAAGCTTTTTCATCTGAATTAACCTGACGGCGGAAGGGTTCCGTCTTTTTCAGATACCAAGTTATAGCCCTCTTTGGGTCTAATAATTTATTTTGTTTGAAACACGGCACAAGAGTCTTTGAAGCAATATGATTTGGACGGTCTTGTTTACTTAAACCTTGTCTGATGAAAGTGATTCCTTCACTTTGTACCATAACAGAACCTTCTCCCAGTCTTAGGGCTTGTAGGTCTCCCGTTCTGCGGAAGGTCGTGATTGCTAAAAGGAAAGCAGTTTTGAATGTAACATATTTCAAAGATGTTTTAGGCATAGGTTCAAAGGGATACTTTTGTATAGCCTTAAGAACAAGGTGTAAATCCCATTCAGGAACTAACCTTACAACTGGTGGGCGTTCATTAAAAACCCTTTTCAAAATCCTAATTATATGAGGGTGTTGACCAATTGGTTTGTTACCCACTGGTGGCAAAATTGCTGACAACATCGATCTGTAACCTGAGATAGTTCGGTACTGAAGACCTTGATGAAAGAGATCCGCTAGGAAATCTGCACATTGGACTATAGTTGCTCTAATGGGACTAATTTCCCGTTCAGAACACCAGCTATTGAATTTTCTGTATTTTGTATTGTAATCTTGTTGTGTACCAGATCTCCAGCTTGACTTGAGTAATTTCCTAGCTCTTTTTGAAAACCCTTCTGTAGACAGGAACTTGTCGGTAACATCCATGCCGTTAGTTGGAAAACTTGAAGATTTGGATGAAATATTTGTGATCGAGGCTGAGACAGTAGATTTCCCTGAGTTGGCAATAGTATTGGGTATGCTAGGAGATCTGAGTACCAATGGTGTCTCGGCCAAAGAGGTGCTGTTAGAATGATTGTGCATTGGTACTGTTTCATATGTTGTAATACTCTTGGTATAAGACAGATTGGGGAAAGGCGTAAGCGAACATCCTGTCCCATGATATTGTCAGTGAATCCAGGGCACGAGCATCTGGGTGAGGTGTCCACTAACAGAATATCCGTGCTTGCTTGTTCAGATGAGATGCAAAACAAGTCTATCATTGGGAAACCCCACTTTAGGAAAATGCGCTCTACTATTGTTCAATTCAAAGTCCACTCCATGGGTCGAACCTGAATTCTGGACAACTGATCTGGTATGACACTGAGCCGGCCTGCTATATGAGCCGCTTTCAACCAAATGCGTTCTTATATTGCTAATTGCCATATTTCCCTAGTCTGCGTGCACAGATATGCTGAGGCGGCCCCCCCCTTGTTTGTTCACATATTGAACCACAGTTGTATTGTCTGACCGTATCAAAACTACCTGATCTCTTAATAATGGAAGAAAGTGTAAGATTGCTTTGTGAACTGCTAGCATTTCCAGACAATTGATGTATAATGCTTTTTCTTGAGGAGACCAATTTCCCTGAGTTATCTCTCCCCCAATACAAGCTCCCCTTGCAATTTTCCTTGCATCCGTTTCTAAAGTGACTGTGGTCAATGGCTGTTGAAAAGGTTTGCCCAGAGAAATGTTTGCTGTAACTGACCACCATTCTAGGTGTTCCACTAAGTGTGATTGTAGAGGGATTTGGAATTGGAGATCCCTCGAACTTGGCTTCCAAAAGTGAAGAAGATACAACTGAATTGTTCTCATATGTAGTCTCTCATACTGAAGGATTTCCACACAGGATGCCAACAGCCCTAACAGGTGCAAATAATATCTGGCTGATGAAGCTGTTTTTGACAATATCAGACGCACTGCAAGTTTGGATTTTGTCTTGCCTTTCTTTTGTAGGATATGCAATCCCTTGTTTCAGATTGAACCCCCCCATGTAGGTTATTTGTTGGACGGGCACTAGTTGAGACTTCTTTAAATTGATGATAAAACCTAGTTCTATCAAAATATTTAATAGCTTCTCTCGATCCTGCAGTATGCCTCTTTTCAATGCATTTAGATTCAACCAATCGTCTAGGTAGACAGCTAGTCTTAAGCTTTGTTTCCTGAGAAAAGCTGCCACCATATTTCGTGAACGTTCTGGGTGCAACTTTTGGACCGAGAGCCATAACCCGAAACTGGTAAACCTGATTCCTTACGCAAAACCTTAGAAATTTCCTGTGGCTTGGAAAAATTGGCAAATGGAGATAGGCATCTGCAAGATCCAGAGATATTGCAAAATCTCCTTTTCTTACAAGATTTAAGACTGATCGCATTGAATCCATTTTGAAATGTTCAGTCCGGAGTAACCTGTTTAGGGTCTTCAAATTTATTACCGGTCTCATTCCACCTGTTTTCTTTTGGACAAGAAAAAATGTGCTGTAGAAACCTTGATTCAAATTCTGGTTTACCTGGTCTATAGCCCCTTTTCCTAAAAGAACATCTATTTCTTTGAGAAGGACGGACATATTTGCTTCTGCCAACTTTGTTTCTTTTATTCCGTTGAAAGCTGGCTTTTGTTCGAACTCCAGTTTGTATCCTTCTTGTATTAGAGAGAGAACCCATTTGTCCTTGGTTATTTTTTGCCATTCCTGAAGAAAAAATTGAAGTCTGCCCCCAACTGGAATCTCCGGATTTGAAAGTAAAAAGTCATTTTGAATCTGTTTTATTGCGAAAAATACTACCGTAGACGTTTTCATGGTGTTGCTTTTGGAAAAACGCTGATATGAACCTCTTGTAGAAGAGGGTCGATACTGTTGTCTTGACATGGCCGGGTATGGCTGGTTAAAATGTTTGTAGCCCTGAGTAGAGTCATCTGGCAATCTTGTGCGTTTAATATTTGACCTATCATACGAGGAAAAAGTTCTGCGACGCTTCCTTTCCATTTCTGCAAGAAGACCAGACATCTGTTTGTTAATCTCAACTCTTTCTTTCAATCTCTGTTCCTAACCCGAACCAAAAATTCCTTCATGTGAAAGAGGCAAATTCCAAATCTGGTTTCGAACATCTTTAAAACAGAATCAGTTAATCCAGAGTCAGCCATAGCTGCCTTTCTACGTATCAAATGGTGATCAGCGCCCGCTCGACCTGCTTGATCCAAAGACTTAGTGTTCATGGCAAAAATATCCCTGACACACTGTGTTGCCGAGTCCAAATTGACGTCTTTCTTTGTCAAAATTTTCAACAAGGCTTGTTATGATACCCATTCTGGCTGCATGCTGTCCCTGAAAACCTAATTTCTCTATATCTCGTAACGGTGTAGAGAATAATTGCTGAGACTTAACCGTAGCTTTAGAACCAAACCGTTTAATTAACAAATTTGTAATTGTAGAGTCTAAACTAGGCACACACAAAATATCCTCTGCTGCCTCAGAGATGGGAAAAGACGTGAGATATGAGTTTTTAAAGGCTGATATTTTGAACGGCTTCACGGATCTCCAAGAATCTTTGAGAACATCAATCTGAGTATGACCTAAGACAATACCCACGGTGCTTTTATCAGATTTTGTAGTAGTATCCTCTCCAAAGATCTCTTTCAAAAAATCTCGAGTCTTACTGGAGTATTTCCGAAAACGGTCTTCCTTTTCACTGTCGTCATCAGAGACCCTGTATCAAAGAGGTACAAGAGTCACTGCATTCACCCAAAAGTTGTCGTCTTTCCTCTTGTCCTGGTTGAATAGAAATAGTATCATCCTCTCCACGAGTTCGAGAACCTACAAAGTCTCTCGGGAGACTGTGAGGAATACGAATCACAGTCTCTGCACTGGTCGTCCCAGTCTTCGTGTTCGTCGTCTGCGGTATCTGCCTGGCCGAACCAGCAGTATCCGATAAAATAGACAACAAAATATCAAGTTTCGAGTCTAGACCTGTAAAACGAACCTCCATGTCACTTACACTTCTCCGCAGCAAATCGAAATCAGCTTGACTAGCACGGGCAGTGCGCTTCCCCTTTTTTGCACTCGTGGCTGTAGTTTCACTTCTCACAGACGAATTGTCCTGGAATTTCTCTCCGCCAGACAATTCGGAAGGATTGCTCTGTATCAAAGCAGCATTAGCCATCTCAAAACACAAAAAAACTTACGAACATAAAGTCTTCATTCCAAAAATAAACCGAAAGTAGCGTGTTGATGTAAATCATTTGTCGCCGGAAATAAAACTGACATGCGGGGTTTACACACGGTATATAAAGGAGGTTTTAATCACGTGCTTAGATCACGTGGTATCTATTTATAGCGGATTGTTGATGTAATACGGGAATAAAATCCTTATGTATATTTCAGTCAGGCAAGTATAAATCATGAGATAAAATAACCTCATTTGTTAATTCTATTTATACGAAATACTCAAAAATAAATAACTAGTTTTTTTTTTTTTCTAAAGTCACTTTTTTCAGTCTCGTCCAATATTGGTTGAGTATTATTTGTTAAAAGGAAAAACTGAACATTGATCTGCATAGAAAAAGAAACACTCGAGTCTGAAATATATCCCTCTGCCTGTCTGTATCTCTAACATATATTCATTCTTCAATAGATCAATGTGTTTCGCATATAAATAAAGGAATTTGTGGCAGTGGGTTTCTTAGATCCTTAGGCATTGTATATTTGCTATGTATTTATATTTTAGATGTGGCTGTACGTCTTGGCCAGGAGTCTCACATCAACTATATCATTTTACAAGCCCATTACAAAAACCCGGTCAAAGGTGAGATAACTCATGATAATTTTGGTGCGAGATAGACCCACAAATTAATTCCAATCATTACCTTGAATGCGATATTGAAGACCTACGGAACCGAAACACCTTGTCAAAGAAGGAATAGAAAGGTTCTTAACTCTTCCACACAACCCCGAGTTTTAACGACTCTGAGGAAGAAGCCCTTTTAGAAAAAGATAATGTGCCGGTAACCACCATTTCCTCCTTTTTCTAGAATTTTTGCTACCCAGCCAAACCAGTTTCAATTTTTGAGTCACATTTAAACGACCTTGAGGAAGCAGGCTTTTGAAAAAAATGTTTTAAAAGAGAAAATTCACTTCTCCTTTTATCAAAATTGTTTCTCGTGTACTTATACTCAATATTCGTAGTATACAAGGATATTTAAAAAATCGCCTGTTGCAAAGTTGTTTCAGGAGAAAATGATTTAAGTGGAGGAATTCCTTAAATGGTACAATTTCTCTATTTACGATTTTCAGCTACTGACCACAAATTTACAACAACAAATGCCACTCTGTATTTAACAAAAGAAAGGTAACATTTCTATTTATTTCTTAAAGAAAAGCCACAGAAAAATCTTTCTTACTGTTTTTTTTTTCCTGAAAAACTACTGGTCAGAATTTTACATAAATGATGATCACTCGATAGATCTTTTTTCAGATTTCATGATAGAACTTTGGTCCACATTTAAAAAAAAATAAAAAATAAAAATCGGAAATGGACTTGGCTTTTTATCTCTATACAGGACACTACAAAACAGCATGCATACTGAAAGTTCTACGAGAAAATATTTGAGCAGAATTGACTACGGCATGACTGATCCGTGTACAGACTTATTAAGGATTGTTTTGTTGATAGAATTTCGATCCGTCAAGACGCGTGGCTGCCAAGGATTTTTATTTAGCCTGTACAAATAACAGCTCAGTTACAAATGTCATTCGTCAGTGGAACGATACAGGGCCACCATGGCCCTCTTGTATTTTGTAGCTCATTGACTTACCCTAACAATTAGCTATACATGTACATATTCATAATTCATGTACAGCAAAATTGGGCTCGTTGGTTTTAGTTACTTTGTGTGGTTCGAACACCATTCTTCATATGTATTTTTTACAGATTTCTAAAAAGTATTAAAAATCAATAGGTAAACAAAAAAGTTTTTATGTATGATCCTTGTAACTCTTTAGCAAACACTAAATTTTCGACTTGTGCAAATTGAAAGCATTTGCAGACGACAAAATAATTGTGTATCAAATATTTGAGTATGTTTTGTGAAAGGTAGAACACATTGATGGAAAAAGGAGAAAACGCTTGTAACCAGCTTTTTCTTCTGTTTCTACAATGTTTTCAAACGTCTTTTTTGTGATTGTTGAATCTTGGAATTGTTTGGTAGAGGATGAAGATTCCATATCTAATCCATACAAATTCTAGAGAAGTAAGAGGATGTGGTGTACACTAAAATCGTGAAACGGAAAAGAAATAAAGCAGATAAAATCAAACCACGCGGACAAATCGGACACGACAGACAAAAAAATCCGTACCTACTTAGTGTCAAATACGGTTCCAAATATAGTATGATGCGTAACCCACATGTGGTTTGGTTTCCGGTTTGACTGGTTAAAAGTTACCTTACAATATTCATCCGCCATTCATAACTAGATCGAGAATCACCACTATGTGTTTCAGTTGCTAACCGTTTTCGAATGACAGTGTCTCTAACTGCCATATTTTGTTGTAAAAACTTGTTGGTAAAAAAATGTAGTAACTTTCCTGGTGCTTGTATTTGCTTCTCGCTGCGCCGGAAAATTTTGGAATCTCGCTCGACCTTCGGCCTCGCGAGATTACAGAGCTCAAAGCAAGTGAAGCCACCGAAAGGTTACTATAACATAATATTCTGCATGCCTTCCTTTAAGATTATTTAGGTTGAGTCGTATTACCTGGACGTAGGCCTTAAGTGTAGCTTTTTCGTTTAACAGCAACTTGTCGGGTTGGGTTATGAGAATTATGCTTTATTTACAGAAAACTTTATACTACACAGACAATTTTGCTGGGTTCTGATGGTTTCATTCCAGCACTGTCAGAAAGTAAGTAGAACAAATCAATGTAATACCTGACACGTACTAAAGTTATCCCGACCGACCGACCGACCGACAGACAGACAGACAGACAGAAAAACAGACAGTCAGACAGACAGACAGACTTGCTACGATTTCATATTGTACATCATCACAAAAATACAACAAAGACATTTAATAACTATAGTCACATGCGACCATGAATTGATTCAAAGAGTGATATAAGAACTGAAACATCATGTCACAAATATTAGAACTGAAACATCATGTCACAAAACACTAGAGACTCACTGAAACATATTGACAAAAAAAAAAAATATGCATCGAAGACCTTCAATCTTTTATTTATTTATATACAAAAATAAACGTTAGGCAAAAGGAAATTCTAATAAATTAATAGTAATGTTTGTGACTGTTTTCTCTTTAAAAGGAACTTGTCATAGTCTAGGTAATTTAAGACCTACGACGGATTTTGTGGTCAGTAAGCCAATTCTACAAATATTGCCAATTATTTTGTGTCATTGTGGTTTACTGATGACATAAGATAACAATAGTTTATAAAACTTGGGTATTTGTGTACTATTTCATACATATATTTTCTTTAAATTCCTTCACAACGGACAGATTTAAATAAAGTGACATTCATCCTCAATGCCATGGGTATTTCACTTTAAATAGTATCCGGGCCTTAATACCCATGCTGTAGTAGATGATCAGTTGATATTTCAAAAATGCATTGGGGCTAATAAGGCGGAGTGCAGAAAGAAAGAACAATAACTCTGGCTATTTTACTTTAGAAATTATCCCCCTTTAAAAGCAAGAAAGTGCGTGTTCGGTCATAACTGTTATTCGTTAGTAGTTTTTCACGTGGCGTTTTACAGGTGCATGGGGGCAATAATGCACAATGAAGATTGAAAGAATGGTAATTCTAGCATGGATTAACGAGTACATGAATTGGACGCGTAAATATGATGACGGATTATCATTCTGATCTGTTCTTATTTCAGACTATAGCTGTGAAATGATAACCAAATGGAGTGGTATCCCAGTATCAGTTTATTCCTACAGTATTCATACACACGACCTAGGTAACACTGACATCGTATTTAGTTTTTTTTATTTATGTAACTTTCTTAAAGTATTGCAAGTATGTTAGGGCACCTAGTGCTCCTATGCACTTATTCCATATACCCTTTTCCAGTCCAACGAATAGCACCCTTTTCAAGCTTTTGGCTCTTAACTTATATAAACAAGGCGTTAACTTTAAAATCCTTAACGCTTTATATTTTGCCTATATCTTAAATAATCCTTAACCATACATTCCAGTGTTTTAACAACCCTGGTGAAGCTGGTTACCAGCATCGTCTCATTTTGCCATAATATTTTCAGAAAGCTTCTTTCTTAGGGTCGTAGTGTTCATCTACCGTTCAAAGAAAAAGGTTTTCGCCCAATAAATTGGTTTATTGTTCTTACGTTTTCACCATTTTTGCATAAAAACGTCCATAATTGCAATACAAGATTTTGATGTTAAAATTTGTAGTTATAAAAAAAAAGAGGCATGTCATGCTGTAGTAATTTTCCTGGGGTTTGTATATGCATTTGCCTCTCGCTGCCTAAGAAAATTTGGAGATGTCGACCTTCTGTCTCGCGAGATATCAAATTCTCCCTCGCAGCTCGAGGCAAATACGAGCACAAGCTCCAAGAAATTTACCCCAACATAGTATATGTACTCTGTATAATATTATATCCATACACTGTATTTCAAAAACATGGCTTGCCTTCATTTCACTGTCATCTAAATTTTCGAAAACGTTGATCGCAGAAAAGCTAAAACTGGAAGAATTTTCGGGTTTCAAATCAAGAGATTACACGTAGGGTTCTTTTGCACAATATTGTTTTCTTTTTCGGCGTAGCTGCATGTGCTGGCTTTTGACCTACTTTTTGGTACTGATAAAAAATGAATAAATAGAAAGTACTGATTAGTAAAAAAATGTAAACATGTTTATTCTAAGGGTCCCTGCCCGTTTGCTGGCAAAGTTACGCCGTCTATCTTTTTAAAAGATTTTATCTGATCGATTGTTCTAGACAGAGTCAGTCGGTCTCTTTCATGTAGAATCTCAACACTTAGATGTACTAAAAAAAATTACATACATGTACTTTGACATGTAATGAGATATAGTGATGTAATGAAAAAAAAATCTGCCATTTGATGAATTTTATCCCTTAAGCTGCTAAGAGCGACTCAATGCTCGTTTGCGGACACTGTTTGTCAAGATCAGACTGCACAGAACGTGCTGTCTAGTCTTGAATCTACACGGTACGATACGGTGAGTTTTTCCTGGAACAAGCATATTTTAATCGCCATCTTTCGTACTTACCAATGACTGAAAATCTTCATTCTTTTACAAGTTTAAGAGTTGAGATAAAATTGTTTTAAACTCATAAAGAAAAAAAAAATGTCATTAGGCTCAAGGATGGCTCGCTAGTTAGATAACATTGTTCTTGACTCGTTTGATAAACTTTATCTTCCATGCTAACTTACGTCCATCTTCGCAAGCTCGTGGGACAATCACTACGTGGATCTTAAGATCCACGTAGTGATTGTCAACCCTTGGCTTGCGAAGATGACTTACGTCAGATCCTGTATCTTTTCCAATATTATATGTCTAGGGGTCATGGTGGAAGGATACTTGATACGAAATGGTACAAAGACGCTGATAGGACGTCACTCTCCAAAACATCACGGCACGGTTTGTTAAGTTTGTTGTGTTTCTCAAACATGTCGCTGCTTTCAGGCAAATTGTCTTTTCAAGAACAACGTTGATATGTAAACATCAGCCATGCTCTGTGAAAAAGGGGTTTAATTCATCTGCAAAAAGTATCGACCCAAGCCAGCCTTTTTGCTATGGATAAATTTTCTGCATGTCCAGGGACGTTTCTACCCCATGAATCAGACTCTTGTTAGACGAAATGGATTTTATGGATACATAATTACGTTATAACACGTTTGGTACAATGCATCACGAAGATGCATTAAAGCTTCTCATAAGAGCGCCGTTTAAAGTAGTTAGATTTCTTTGTCGTATTAAAAATCATGTCTTTTTCTATGTTTTTATTAGATTCTGATCACATGTTTGGTACTGCCAAACAGTTGTTTAAGTCAGTATGTAGTAATACACATTTACAAATTAGCCATACTCTGTGAAAAGGTGGCTTAATGCATCTCCGTAATGCATCATACCAAGCAAGTCATTATATGATTATGGATCCATAAAATCCATTTTGTCTAATAACCAGTTAAACTATGAGGTAGATTAGTCCTTTGACATGCTGAAAATTGATCAATAGAAAAAAAAATCGGCCAATGTCAGCCGTCACGGCCTGTGCAGGCTGACCTGCTTCGATACTTTATACAGGTGCATTAGGCTCCCTTTTCACAGAGCATGGTTTAATTATAGATCTTGTGAGTTTTAAGGGAAAACATGAGAAGGTTACATATCTAACTAAACCTTTGTCACACCGTCTTTTAACGACTATGAGAAAGAGGTATTTTGAAAGCATTGTTGGGGAAGGAGAAGATGCTTGTAACCATCATTTTCTCCTTTTACCACAATGTTTTCTGCTCTTTCAAAGACAAAGCTCATGACTTGAGCTATATAATATGGCCTGCAACACGCGAAAAGGGGCAATCGGACATTTGCGTAAAGTGTCGTCCGGAAAGAAAATACTGTATCGGACAGAGTGAATCAGTGATCAGACTGCAGGTTAAGTGCAGTCTGATCTTGATCTGCACTGTCCGAAAATGCACCCCGAGTCGCGATTAGCAGCCCGAGGGTTAAGGCATATTATAGCATTTAACCAGAAGTTGGTGGATGGTAGCTGTTAATTTGCTCCTTCAAAGAAATATTTTCGGACATGGAGCATCGTAATAAAATGGGGGGGGGGGGGGGGGGAAGAAAGAGAGAGAGAGAGATTGTCGCTGTCGGCAATCTTCTATCTTTTAATGTATCTCCTTCATTTACTAGGCCACCTACGATGTCGACACAGGGGGTGAACTTCTTATACTGCCAGGAGATATAATTGTAAGTATTGCCAGAATCATCACGAATTCAGAACGCAATATTCTACTCTGGCCACCCGATTTTTAACCTTCGTTCTTCTATACTCGGTATTCAATAGCTAGCTAAATCTTGCAACATAATCCTATGAAAATGGACTTTGATAATTTTTTTTCGACCAGTGATATTAAGGCAGTTTTCATTGGAAGCCGCTCGAAAGCGGCTTCCAGTAGGAATGTACCTAAACTATTTACCATGTAGATGATCAGTAATTATTCGATTGGTTATAATTTGTGGAAAATTTCTAATAATGTCGTGTTTGTGTTGCAAAATTACTCCACATGACACTTTCTTTAATATTCAAACAGACCTACATGAAAATTAAGCCTGGTTTTCTTGTAATATAAGTTCATTCCCAAAATAACTATAAACGAAATACAGAAACAAACTTCCTCTCATTGGCTAGTCCCCCGAGTTTTTCCATCTTACAGGATTCCTTCCGTGTTCCCAAATTAAGTTGTTATGCTTTCCGTTTATCACAGGCCCTCCCAACTCAACGGTTTTCGCATTTGTCTACTTTTTTAACAAAAAAAAAAAATGATAATTATGAGATAGAGAGCATCTTAGAATATGATAATAAGAAGCGGTTTTATAAAGAAGTTTTCGACCAGTTTTAATCTGTAAAGATAATAGGGCGGTTAACCTTTGATCAAGGTATAGACTGGGTACACAGTTTAGTACAACAAAGAACAGTCTAATGTCAGCTATTTATAGAATACGTGTGAAAAGATAACCCTTTTTCTTCCCTTCGTTACCGCTTTCCGAATGGGTTTTTGTTACTTGGAAGATCTACCTTATGAGCCCTGTAAAATTCAGCATTTAATGTATTGTGTGTCCAAGCTGTTTTGATCAGACAGTACGTACTGTACAGTACGGTCCTGATCTACAAAACCCGAGAAAAATGTATGTATCGTGATGTGCAGTGTCTACAGAGGTGGTGCTTGGCTAAGGCTCTAAGGGTTGAAATTGCTCGAAAATGACAGAAATAGATCAAGATCAGACAGCACATAGCCTGTGTAATATTTTTCTTATTGTATAACATATCGTAAACATAAAAAAAATCTTGTTTCTTTTTCCTTACTCAGTATATTAATTGCACTGTGTAGTCGAAGGGCTTAAGTTATTACCGAACCTATCACTGTGCATATACAACTTTTTACGTCACTGTTGGTCAAACGGTTGGAATGGCTCTCGAAATCTACATTAGAAGTTTGTACAAGGCCTACGTAGAAAATGGTTCAACCTACTGTTTATCAAACGAAATATGTATATAGTAGATCTAGATCTAATACAGATCCTTTAAGATTAAGAATGATTTTGGGGTTTTTTTTTGTGACTGCATGGGATATAAGAAACGTGGTTTGTGCAAGCTGTGAAGGCTATGATCAGAAGAATTTTGGAGATTGTTATGTAATAGGATATACATGTGACCTGTTTTTGTTGTCACTCTGTATACAGAATATTCTAGAAACATAAAGAACATTCATTGGTTTTTCATTCTGGTTATTTCTAGAAACAGGATTGTTAGTAAACAAGTTGTTTATCAATCCATGTCTATAATTAGCTTGATGTCATCTTTCTAGAAAAGACTAATCTAGAATATTCCAAGCTGATATAAATAGGAGTGACTTACTTGGTGATGGGGATTTTGAAGTTAGACTTGTGGCTTTGAGGATACAGAATTAGTGAAAAGTGTTGAATTTAACTTGGGATATAGAACTGTAAGTTAGAATTGCTTAATTTTCAAACAGGTTCCTCATTTCTATTTGCAAGTTAAAACTATTGTTAATTTAGGCTGTAGGAAACAGAAATTCCATACTTTTTGTAGTCTAAACTTAATTCTTAATTTTGAGGGACTTATTCTATTTCTTGTTCTAAGATTAAGAATTGTCAAAATTTCATTCAAATTTAATTCTTATTGTACTATTTTGTCTTTATTCATTAATAAATATTGTTAATTGTTAAAGGCTTGTTGCTGGTTTTCTTTCTAGTTACGCTTGGCTCGTAACAGAAATTGGGGGCTCGTCCGGGATTGATCATCTAGTCGCTTTGGATATACTTCGAAATTATTTTGAACTTGTTACAGTATTAAAGTTCATTAGATAATAATAATAATAATAATAAAATAAAATTTGATTTTTATTCTACTGAACCAGCAAAAAGCAATCATGTCTTTTGATCTTGAAAAATTTATTGCCGAACCGTCTCAGGAGTTGTTAAATTTGGCAAAAAAGTCTGATTTATTAGATCTTGCTTCTCATTTTAAACTGACTGCCATTAAAGGTACTATGTTAAAGCATGAAATTAAGAATTCTATTGTTCAGTTTTTGGTTGATGAAGAAATACTTGACTCGTCTGCTCTGTCTCTTATTCTTTTGCCTCAGACAGACGTTAAAACTAATATTGAGTTAGAAAAATTAAAACTACAGATAGAAAAAGAAGAAAGGATGAAAGAAAAAGAATTAAAATTAAAATTAGAGCACGAAGAAAAAGAATTAAAAATAAAATTAGAGCAAGAAGAAAAAGAATTAAAAATAAAATTTGAGCAAGAAGAAAGAATGAAAGAAAAAGAATTAGAGTTAGAAAAAGAAAAAATGTATGCTGAAAAAGAAAAAAATGTATGCTGAATTAGAAGAAAGAGAAAAGGACAGGCAATTTCAGATGAGAATGAAAGAATTAGAAATAGAAAATAAAGAAAAACCATCTTTGCATGTGATTAATGACTTTGACATAACAAAACACCTCAGACTTGTTCCGCCATTTCAAGAACGTGAAGTTGATAAATACTTTTCTCATTTTGAAAGATTTGCTGAAAATTTGAAATGGCCGAAAGAACACTGGACCTTACTCTTGCAAAGCGTTGTAACTGGAAAGGCTCGCGATACTTTTTCTCAACTAAGTAATGAACAGCTTTCTAATTATGATAATGTTAAGGAATTGATTCTAAAGGCTTATGAATTGGTACCTGAAGCATATAGACAAAAATTTAGGAATTGCAGAAAAGAAAACGGTCAAACCCATGTTGAATTTGCTAGAACTAAAGAACAATTATTTGATAGGTGGTGCCATTCAAAGAAAATAGGTTCAGATCATGGAAAACTGAGACAACTTCTGTTAGTTGAAGAATTTAAAAGGTGTATTAATTTAGATGTAAAAACTTTCTTAGATGAGAAAGAAGTTGAAACTTTAGAAGAAGCTGCTTGCTTAGCAGACAACTTTGCCTTGACGCATAAGGTCTCTTTCATGAATGAATCAAACCCTCGAAAATCTTTTTATTCATCTACTGGTCCTAAACCAAATTTTAATCAATTTAATGACAATTCCAATCAGAATAGTCCCAAACCCAAGTCTCCTTATGAAGCCAAAGCTCAAAATCCCTTATCTCGACCCACTTGTAATTATTGCAAAGAATCAGGCCATATTATTTCTGAATGTCCTGTTTTAAAAAGAAAACGGGAAAAACAAGAAAGTTTTAAGCCTACAGGCTTTACTTCATTCAAGTCTACACCTCAGTCATGTTTTAAAGACCAAACTTTTGTCCAAGCCAAAGAACCTGAGACTGATACTGTTATGGAGATTTATGAACCATTCTTATCAGATGGTTTTGTGTCACTAAAAAGTGATTTTGCCCAGTCTACCCCTGTCAAAATTTTACGTGGTACTGGAGCTTCTCAATCTCTTATTTTAGCAGATGTCCTGCCTTTTTCTGAGAAGACTTCTTCTGGGACAAGTGTCCTTATTCAGGGTGTAGAATGTGGATTTGTTAATGTTCCGCTTCATAACATTTATTTGTCTTCAGACTTAATTAATGGTCCGGTGACTGTTGGTATTAGAAAAAAATTACCTTTTAAAGGTGTTCATTTGTTATTAGGCAATGATTTAGCCGGAGATAAGGTAATTGTTAATCCACTTGTAACTGACACACCTTGCATGGATCAACCACCCGATCCGATTGAGGAAGAAATTCCTGACC
This sequence comes from Hippopus hippopus, assembly GCA_946811185.2. Taxonomy (NCBI): domain Eukaryota; kingdom Metazoa; phylum Mollusca; class Bivalvia; order Cardiida; family Cardiidae; genus Hippopus; species Hippopus hippopus. The sequence goes on along the minus strand of OX328111.1, from coordinate 23,548,678 downwards.
TTTACCCGTCATGTGCAGTTACTAGAGCTATGGCAAAGAAAGCCATTTTGACTGAAAATCAGTCTGATATTGACTTATCTGATTCTTTTTTGGGTCATTTATTTAAAAATGAAATTAACAGGTCTATTTCACAAAACCCGTCTGACAGTCAGACAAATTCTAAACATAATTCATCAGAATTTGATTATATATCGTCACCCTTAGTTAATGAAGGCCATGATACAAGGTCAAGGTCAAAACTAAGTGAAGACCAACACAATGATCCAGAACTTGCACCTTTTTTTCAAAAAGCTGTCAGTGAAACTAATCTTTCACAGGAACCTGTCTGTTTTTATATAAGAAATGGAATATTAATGAGAAAGTGGCGCCCTCCAGAAGTCTCTGTTGATGATAAGTGGGCTGTCAATCATCAAGTCGTCGTTCTTAAATCTTATAGATCAGAAATATTAAGCTTAGCTCATGAAACACCTATGTCAGGTCATTTAGGTATCAATAAAACCTATCACAAAATTCTTAATCATTTAGAGAAAATTCAATGTAAAATGAAAGAAAGATATGACAAGAATACTAAAGAAAGATGTTTTAAACCTGGAGATAAAGTTTTAGCTCTTCTACCAACTACTGGTAGGCCTCTACAAGCAAGATATTTTGGTCCTTATTCTGTACAGGAAAAGGTCAGTGATTTAAATTATGTGATAACAACTCCTGACAGGCGAAAGCAAAAACAACTATGCCATATTAATATGTTAAAAGAATATGTTGATAGGGATAATACAAATATTTCGCCAGTAAATGTAGTTTCCTCAGTCCCTCAAAATCAAAATCACATTAACCATGAAGACATAAATTGTGAAGAAATGAACTTTGATAAGTCTAACCCTGTATGTTCAAAACTTCAGAATTCTGACATCTTAAGAAATTTAGATAAAAAACTTTCACATTTAGATAATAATCAAAAAGATGAATTAAAAAAGTTAATTTCAGAATATGAGCACCTGTTCCCTGATATTCCAACACGGACAAATATACAATATACCATGATGTGGACAGTGAAAATTCAAAACCAGTGAAGCAACACCCATATCGAATGAATCCCAAGAAACTGGAGCATCTTAGAGATGAAATCAAGTATCTATTGGACAATGATTTTATTGAACCTAGTCAAAGTGAATGGAGTTCTCCCTGTATTCTTGTACCAAAGCCAGATGGAACTTTTCGTATGTGCACTGACTATAGAAAAGTTAATACTGTGACCAAGACTGATTCATTTCCAGTGCCAAGAGTAGATGACTGCATTGACAATATTGGTCATGCAAAATATGTAACTAAATTTGATCTTCTAAAAGGATTTTGGCAAATTCCTCTCACTGAAAGAGCTAAAGAGATCTCTGCATTTGTAACTCCAGATGGACTATATTATCCCTGATGCTTTGTCTAGAGTTTAAACTTGTAAATAGTTAACATTTGTTTTTATGTATAGTGTATTTTTAGGTACATTTATGTGTAATGATGTTTTCTATCTTCAGACAAAAGAAAGTTTTACTTCATAAACTTTCTTTTCCTTTAGGAGGGGAAGTGTTATGTAATAGGATATACATGTGACCTGTTTTTGTTGTCACTCTGTATACAGAATATTCTAGAAACATAAAGAACATTCATTGGTTTTTCATTCTGGTTATTTTTAGAAACAGGGTTGTTAGTAAACAAGTTGTTTATCTTTTTTTTTACTTGAGGGTCGTGGCCATCCCTGAATGCACCTTACAGATCGTTGTTAGTATTCTGTGTTAGTAATTGAACATTAAAATACAAACGAAAGTCGTAATTACAGATTCCAGATTTTTTACAATAATGACTAATAACAGGTTTAATTTTCTTATTTGTTACAGTTTTTTTTTTAAATATGTGGACAAAAAAGCTTATTTTTATATATAAATGTGTAAAAAAAAAAACAAATTGTGTGAGAGTTGCGTGAATGTGAAAGTGATTGTGTTGATAAAGTGTTACTTTGATCTTGGTTCAATGTACAGTACTGAAACGTCAAAAGCAAAAAGGAAACGTAACATAAGGTAGGTACTCTTTTGAGGCTTCAGCACTGCAGCATTGCTCGTGTGCATGGAAAAAAATGCTTTAGGTTTATAAGAGGTTTTGACTGATGTATTCTACAATTGTCGTAAGCCTTCGTTCATTTTCATAATTTTGTGAGCTTCTAATGATGCTAAGATTATAGAAGAGGCTATTTTTCAGGCCTAATAAAGATGGTTTAATATCTTTGTTTTTACATTTGTAAATATATTTTTTTGTTTCAATAAGTAATCTGTCTAGCTTCAGATTTGTTTCATTTGAACCCAAAAGTACGTTCTGTTTGCTTATTGACATCAACTGATCTAAATTATTAACAAGTATTGAAATGCGCTCCCAAATACATGTAGTTGTTTATCAATCCATGTCTATAAATAGCTTGATGTCATCTTTCTAGAAAAGACTAATCTAGAATATTCCAAGCTGATATAAATAGGAGTGACTTACTTGGTGATGGGGATTTTGAAGTTAGACTTGTGGCTTTGAGGATACAGAATTAGTGAAAAGTGTTGAATTTAACTTGGGATATAGAACTGTAAGTTAGAACTGCTTAATTTTTAAACAGGTTGCTCATATCTATTTGCAAGTTAAAACTATTGTTAATTTAGGTTGTAGGAACCAGAAATCCCATACTTTTTGTAGTCTAAACTTAATTCTTAATTTTGAGGGACTTATTCTATTTCTTGTTCTAAGATTAAGAATTGTCAAAATTTCATTCAAACCTAAAATTCTTATTGTACTATTTTGTCTTTATTCATTAATGATTATTGTTAATTGTTAAAGACTTGTTGCTGGTTTTCTTTCTGGTTACGCTTGGCTCGTTACAAGATGCCGTGTAAATCTCGCTGATTCTAGAGTAAAAATGTAAAGATTCACTTGGTTACAAGCAGGCTAAGATACTTTTTGACAAGCAGGAAGATCATGTTTTAAAAGAAAGTTTTTGAATATTTGTTTCTTTTTTCTTTTTCTTTTTGTAGAAAATGAAACGCAAAGAAAAGATCACTGATAAAAATCAGTATTGTAAATACATGTATATGAATAAATATCTTAATATCACTTTGAAAAATTACCTACTTAAATAATTCCGTAGTATCGCCTTTGACGCCCCTACAAAAGGTAGCTTTTTAAAACCATTTTGATAAACAGAAAATGCTGTACTTGAACACGCAATTTCTCCATTTTCAAAGTTCGAGTAGAAATTTAAAAATTCCAATGCTTTTACATGTTTTTTTCCACATAAACATTATCATTTTACAATAATAATAGTAATGATAATAATAATAATAATACAAGATAATTTAAGATTCCTCTCTTACTTCTACCCTTTCTTTTAGAATTAGAATACCTATCTGCGTGTGTGTGTTTTTTCCCTGTATTTTAATACCATTTGTCATGATGTTCGGGGGTGGGGGGGGGGGGGAAACACAGATACAAAAAATGTAATCGAAATTTCTGAAGAGAATCAATATTTCTGAAATTGTCCACCAAAAGATTGCGGCTTCTATGATGCTTTGCATCATAAATTTGTCTTGTGTTTGACTGGCTTGCTCCATTGACGAACCGACAGGAACGAACGAACGAACGAATTATTTTATTGAGAAAAACTTATATAGTTTTATAGTCATAGAAACATGAAAATACACAATGTAATTGTCATCGTGCTGTAGCTAGAAAAAAATAATTATAAGAAAATAGCTTATAGGTTGCCAAACAAGACGGAAGTTTCTTTTTTTTTTCTTTAGAAAATTTGAATGATAAAGAAATCAAGTTAACGATCTGGAAAATTTTAAGAGATGGAAAAAAAAAAAAAATGAAAATTTGTTGATCAGCCAAACATAGTGAAAAACTGTTGGCAGCCCTGAAAAACATTGCCGAGGGAAGCAGGCGCTTATTACAAACAATTGCTCCCTCCCAACAATGCCCTCTATACTACCCTAAAACGACAATAATTCACAATATTTTGTAAAAGTCACTTACGGCACTTTACGACTACATTAGATTTTGTGCTACAGCAGACTTGTGCAAAACAGAAAATTACATAAAAACGGAAAGTGCCGTTTCGGATCAGCCTGCGCGGACTGCGCAGGCTGATCCGGGACGACGCTTTACGCAAATGTCCGAATGCCCCTTTTCGCGTATTGCAAGCCAATTGTATTTCTACGCATTCGCTGCTAGTGCTTGTCTTTAAGAGTAATAAACAAGCGTAACTTGACTTACCTATTGAACATTTTAATCCACATCTCAATCACGAATTAACAAAAAGGGTTACAGACGGTCAAATGTATAGAAAGAGTTATATGACACGTGCATGTATTTTTACAAGTGGAACAGTACCGGACGCTTTTTGCGTGGCATACCAATAATAAAGGAATATCGAATAAACCCTTGATTGGCGCGTAGCTTGAAAATTGGCGGCACGTATTTCTTATCTTAAGGAAAGGCAGTGGTCCTGCATGGCTCAGTGATCAAGTAGAGTACCCGTGACCTGGAGGCCCCAGGTTCGAGCCTCACTGTATCCACTGGGCTTTGCGTAGGAGTGTCTTTGGTCAAGACACTTCAGAGCCCTAGCCTATAACTGGTGAAACCCAGAAAATACATGAACATGTGAACTGTCGCCGTGATGTGACTGAAATAATGTTGAAAACGGCGTAAACACCATTCAATCAAAAGAAAGCATTGTTGGTGTCTGTGTGATTCACTTTATGTACATCACAATATAAGGGACATTAAATGACCGAAAATATGGGGTGATATGGGTGGTAATTTGGTAATTTGCAGGGTGGCATATCGTCTTTTACTGCCTTCATTGACATATATATTAAAATAGATATCAATCAGTACAACATTTCTTCAAAGTTCGACCTTCTGTCTGGCTCGATATCAAATTTTCTCAAGCTGCTCGAAGCAAGCTCAAGCACAAGGAAAGCTACTACAACATAATATTCCGTATCAAAATATACCAGTAAATTTTTCGGCTCTAATACATGCATCGCACACCAATCACTACAGAAAAAATTCCGAATAGATCTACACAAATACAGTTCCAAATATGGTTTGATGACGTATCTCACGCACAGAATATGTGCAAATTGATTTGCGATTTGATTGGTCAAAATGTTACCTTACAATATTCATCCCCCGTTACTTGTACTAATATTTCCCTTTTATGCTTTTTATCCTTGCAGGCAGCGAGGTGTATTTTCAACAATCCTTCCTCTGTTAAAGTTTTGTTTGGGTAAGTTATTATTCAACCTTAGAGTACTATCACAACTTTGCATTGAGTATAGATCAAGATCAGGCTGCATAGAACGATAGTCTGCTTTGCTGAGATATTCTTGGCAAAAAATACGATTAAGGTCCATTTTTCTAGACAATATATCATATACAATATATCATATACAATATTTACATCGCCTCCAAATATAATCTAGGGATGAGTGGGTGGTGCACGCTGTGTTTTTCCCTAACGCTTAATGTACAGTACATAAGTGTCTTCGTTTAGATTTATATATTTTGTACAAAAACGGTGCATCTGTATTATTTCGTAAATCATATTCACATTTCAATTTCAAAAACTCTACATAAAGTGTACGAGTTGATTCAAAAAACGTTAAGGGAAGTTTTAGTATAGTTCTCAGAGTGTAGCTTTTGGACCCCACAAGGTCAAGTACTGACCATGTTCAACCGAGGGCACAACTCTGACTATACCGTAAAGGCCTTACACAAACCGATACAAACAGTGATACATAACTATGTAATGTAAGTAAGCATGTAAGGATTAAGTACATACAGTAAGTAAAGAATAAAAGAAATACTCAAGTATTTAGATCTAATCATGTAAACATGTAAATAAACTGCCATTAATTACAATATTTCACATAACGTAAAAGATTCTTCTTTTTTTTCATTTCGGCGTACGGTCTTCATCAAGAAAGAAAAACTATCTGCGGTACTTTGTGGCGACTTAAACGTATAATTTGAATATATTAATTTTTTTTTTCTTGATAAAGGCCAAAACAATGTAAAAAGTTTTTAACATTAATTATGTGATATACCGGTAACCAATGAGGAAATATTCCTCATTGTGATATTCTATCAATTAACTTCTGTTGTGTTTTCAGAAATGCACCTGGAGACGAGATGTGTAACTTCAGTTTGAATTTTAAATATCTTTCTGATGATGCAATGGTGTACCAACGCTCCATTCGGGTGTATCAAAACTGTCAACATAGCACGTGGTGTCAAAATGAAATATATACGTCATCGGATTTGTGTCAGCAGAGCAAATCCTAAACACTGTTCTCCGTTTTAACCCTTTATGACACAATCCCGTGTTTTTACTACTTTGTGGAAGAAAGCTTTTGAAAACATTGTGGGAAAATGAGAAAATGCTTGTAACCAGCATTTTCTCCTTTTCCTACAATTTTTGTCAACCATTTCAATGCCAAATCTCATAACTTGGACCGAATCTAATGTGTTGTCGGCAAATACTTTCACTCTGGACGCGGTCTTAAATTCTGTAGTCTGGTAAAGAGTTAAGACCTCGTCTTACGTTTGCGAAGAGTGTAGCCAGATCAGCTTATGCATGTTGATCTGTGTTTTTCGATGTATACACGCAATTGATCTTTAACCTTTATGTGTTGCATACGTTTTTCCAACAATGTTTCCAAAACCTTTCTAATTCAGGTCATAAAAGCTTTCTTATTCAGGTCATAAAAACATAGGGTTGCTAGAAAAGGGTTGATAATGGGTTCAAAATATTGAAGACGTCACAGTTGTACTGCCAAGAACATGTTAATGCCTTATTCTTAATGTCATAATAAATAGTTTTTTTTTTAAACATAATTATCTAATTTCATTAAAAAAAATTGATTTCTGTTATATATCATACTTTTACTTCAATGTCAAGGTCACAATTAACGGTCAGGAGCCACTGAATATAGCCTTGAGGCATGCGATGTGAAAAAGGTGTCTAACTCTTTGCCAAACGACAAAATTTTGGACGCGTCCAAAACCAAAGGACAAATTAGATGTGACTGAAATGGTGGATACTGTCTTTGAAAGGATAGAAAAACACAGTGGAAAAATGAGAAAATGCTGGCTTCCTAGTGTTTTCAAAAGTCATCTTGTTCGAGGTCGTTAGACATCGGGATTGTGTGGTAAAGGGTTATTGCATCTGCAAAACGTATCGACCGATGTCAGCCTGTACAGTCCTCGCAGACTGACCTGAGTCAAAACATTTTGCTATTGGTCAATTTTCTGTGTGTCCAAGGATCAGTCTACTTCATGATTCAGTTGGTTGTCAAAAACAAAATATATATATATAATTATTGATCCTTGATTATGTGATAACTTACTTGGTATGATGTATCACGGAGATGCATTAAACCTCCTTTTCAACATGTAAGCGATTGTTTTCGCGTGGTTGTCAGACCAATGCATTAAGTGTCCAACAGTGTTACAGTGATGACAGCACTTTGATATCTCCCCCCCCCCCTCCACGTAAGACGATTAACATTTGATACTATATACAGAGACCGTGCTCTGGCAACTATACAAGCAAATTTTTCTCCTAAGTTCTTTACCAAAACCAGACGGACAGAAACAGAGGCAGACAGGCATACAGACGGACAGACATACACATAGGCGGAGATACGAACAGACAAGCAGGCATACAGACGGTCAGACACACATACATACATACATACATACATACATACGGACGGACGGACGGACGGACGGACAGACAGACAAGTCAGAAATCGAGTCCGTTAGTGGATTTGAGTAAAATAAGGGTCTTAAATTTTTTCTTGAAACCGGGCCCTGGTTTTTAGAGCTTATTGTGGCGCCGCATGAGCGGCGGCACTATATTTTTATTCGCTTTTGAAAAGTGTCTGTGGAGGTAGCCATATTGTTTTCTATATGGACTGGTTCAGTGTTTTTTTTTTTTCAACATACATGTAAAAACACGGTACTTTCATTACCAGATCGAGCCCGTACTAACTTTTTTTTCTATTTGGACTGATTTTTCGGGTTTTTTTTAAACATGTTAAAATATCGTACTTTTATTGCCAGATCGATAAAAACCAGATCGTATCCCAGATGGCCCAGAGTTTAAATATTTGTCATGTAGTATCACCACGTGGACGTCTACGAAGTTTGAGTGATGCCCTTGAAACAAGTGTTTCGCGGCGCCATTGATGTTATGCATCAATATTTTCTTGTATATACAGTGGAAGGTTGAAAAATTAATGGCAACAACAGATTTCTACTGCAGTTATATGCAATCTATACAGTCCTTTACCCTTTTTAGTTTTAACAATCCTTAAGAGAAACTTTTTGAAAATATTACAGGTAAAAAGCAGTTTCTCCTTTTCCCACAATGTTTTCTACCCTTACCAAAAGTATATTTAAATTTCTGAGTCCTATTTATTTTATAGTTTGCAACTGTCTTCAAGTTGGACAAGTAAAAAATAAACTTGTTTTGCACAGAGGTAAAATCAAGATCATTTTATGTTACCCTGCGCTAGCCAAGGGTTCCAAGGTGCATTCTATCATCGGTCCAAAGCTTATTTTGGTCGTACAATTAACAATAGGCTGTTCTTATTCATCCTCGGTGACCCAGTTTCGATTCATTCTGTAATCGCCCCTGGGTTATTTCGCTGGCGTTTTCTCGTTCTCATGAATTATTCATGAACCATTTTGATTGGTGATCTCAGTTTTTCTTTGAGAAAGTTTAGACTATTTTTATCACAAATACGCCGTCATTTCTATTTTTTACTTGTCGATATCCAATCACATCTTTCGTTGCAAATCAAGTTTAGCGATGCTTTAAGTATGGCGGCGCCCATCAACACCACAATCGAAAAGCGTTTAAAAGAGATCTTCGCCGTAACACCGAAAGATTGTCAATTAAAATCGTACACAAAGATCGATAGTGTCATCCCTGTATTGCAGAATGGCATATCTCACAGGAGACAAGCACGCCGCCATATTTATTGACAACCTCGGTTTTTTTTCCAGGGTTATTTTTAGTAACGGAAGAAATGAAATTATCCTCTATACAAGAGAGTATTATTATGTTATCGATCTTTCGATAGGGTCTGTAAGTCTTGTTTAGATGAAATGCACTTCCGGGATCACTGGTCGCCATATTGAGATTTTTTCCACTATTTTGCTTATGTATGTACCGACAGTCGTGACGCTACACTGACATGTATGTTATTTAAATTCTCAAAAAAAGGTATGGAGAGGAAAAACCGGAGATGAAAGATGTTGGTAAGGGTTAAAATATTGTTGAGAAATAAAGCTGTGATTTAAAAACAGGCCGTGGAAATCAGCGAAAATCCGTTACCCAGCTTTCGTACTTCGTTGCAATGGACATGTGCTCGGTCGATTTCTGATCTAAAGAGGTCCAGCTAACCCAGTTATGGCTATTAAAAAATGTTTCTAAGCATTTCATTCTAGAAATGCACCCTAGTCCCGTCTTCAGGGGCCTTTAGAAACATATCGCCGCTTTGGTATGTTTCGCACCAGTGTAGTTTCGCACCTAAGTCTCCTTTGAACCATATTTAATGTTGCCGATAATGACAATTGCAATTACCCGGCCTCATTTTATTTATTTAATTGCCTTAGAGAGCTAGTTACATACATAGGACCAAAGAAAATTCTTAATTGGCTATGAATTCATAGCTTCAAAACCTATTTTGGCATCTTTTGTTGAATTATTTTCACGTAGATTCTTCAGTTCACTTGGGAACTGGGTAAATAGACAACCCTTTCTAGAGCCCGAATAAATCTTTAGAAATAAGATATCATAAGAATAATGTTGAGGTTGCCCTTGTCTGGAATGTCTTAGCAAAGCGATCAATGTAGATCAGAGATCAGACTGCACACTTTGTGCAGTCTGATCTTGATCTACATCGATCGCAAAAGCAACTAAAGTGGTGAAAGGCACGTTGAGGGTTACAACAAAGAATTATGGACTATTTGAATTTTCAAGATTAGTACTTGTGCTTGCCCATTTTAGTAGCCCTTACAAGTGTAATGTTTATAATGATGAAATATTCTGTAGAAAGAGGTTTTTTAAAATACATTGCTTTATCCTATTTTTTCCTCCAGGAGGGCAGATAGGCCATGAAACCCTAACTTCAGATTATGCAGTTGTCACTGTGCTGATGGTCTAAGAGGAAATGGGCCAAGCTTGTTATTTTACAGCAAAGTGAAATTTCCAGATATAGCTACAGCAATGAGGTTACTATATTACAGTATTTTAATTCTTTAATATTCTGAAATCTTTAACAAAATGATCTTTTAAGAGGATAAAAGTCAAAGTTGACTTACACTTTATAGTTTTTATGTTTTGATATTAGTAAAAGTGGTTAATGAGACACATATTACAATACTATTTTAATTGATATTACAAATGAAATTGAACATAAACCTGGTATTGATTGTGCAATATGTTTTGAAAACATTTCCCACCTCCATTGCCTTCATAATGCATGATTGCCGTCACAGGGAGAGTCATACATTGATGAAACATAGTACATGTACATGTGGCTTTAAATGTCATTCTCTAGATTTTTTTTTTTCATGTTTAACAGACAATTAAATTTTAGACTTGACCAAATTTACAAATAGTATTTGCTGAGGGAAAATAAAATTTGGCTCTAAAGATGGGTTTTGACAAAGAAAAGGGTAGAAAACATTGTTGTAGGACAAAATGCTGGTAACCAGGAATTTCTTATCATACCTTTTACCTCGGGGTACTCCCCAAAAACACTGGATTGTTTGGTAAATGATTCAAGCGGAAATAAAAAAAAACTTTGCAAAAACTAACATGCTATGTTTCCCAATCAAATCAAATGTAATGTAGTACATGAGTTAGCAAAGTGTGCAGGAAGACACTAAGGCTTTGACAGAATTCTGGTCTGATTAATGTTCAAAGAAATGGATATCCTGAAGGACTGCACTCATATTTCAAGTTTAAGATTTTCATAATTTCATTTTAGATGCTGTTGTTCATTTCTAATATGTTACACAGGATGTCACCTTTAAACGTCTGGTAGGGTGGTCACATGTTTGAAGTTCAGAAACAGACCACTTTATTTAAGCCAATACATAATTCCATGGATGTTGGCTCTACAGCAAGATTCAATAGCTTCAGTACAATTAAATTAACTGTCCAAAACATCTATTCAGTACCACATGAAATATGTATTCTAGATGCTGCAGATATGCCAAGCCAGTAAAGTACAAGACAAAGTTCATTAATTCATGACAGTCCAAATGACAGCAGATTAAACAGGATGTACCGTAAGATATGACTGGCCAGTCATTTTCCTATAGTACTTAGAAGAGTAGGCATCCTGTTAGCTCTTTTATCAAATGAGCTTGTGTTTAAACAGCCAGGGGGAGGGAAGCTGTAACAATTGTGAGAAAAAGAGAAAATGTTGGAAATCCTTTTCCCACAGTGTTTTCTATCCATTCAAAGACAAATTGCACCAGTTGAGCCACATGTCACCTGCTAATCCTCTCAACTTGAACCAGTCTCCCTCACAGGGTTCTTCCTCAGCAACTGGCTGCTTTTCAGCCAACAGATTTCTGTACCAAACTGACTAAAATTGCATTGATCTGCATCAAATGGATGGATCAAAGCTCAAAAATATTGTGTGGACAAGTGTGTATCTGGTGTGAGATGTTCAGAAACACAGGGATAAGTGAAGTGGCTGCAATGGTAATACCAAAATACTCTTACAAATTTGTTGTTATACTCCACAAAAGCCACTCTAACTGGTCTGACGGTTGGATTTTTGTTTATCTCTCTGTACTGAGACAATACGTCGTATTATGATCACAAAAATCTCATTATAATATAATACTGTGACAATACTGTGAATTTTATTAGTAATTTGAGTAAGTCTATCGAAATGGGTCATTTTTTCCCCCTTTGAAAAGGAGGAAATTCTCTGTGAAGTAAAGGTTTAGAATTGGTCACATAACAAGAGTTAAATGTGACAAATTATGCTTGTACATGTATAAAATAACTTTTAATTAAATAATTACAGAATACCTTGAAAGTCTTTGTATTGTTTCAAAAGCTGTCATGAATCATTATCCTTTGCTGGATTACGCAGGGCATAATCTCTTTCCGATGAAGGTATTCTGATGAACTTCACTGATACCAAAGTTCTCTCCCACAAACCCATCCTGGGATACTCAAAGCATTTCTGTACCTGTAACAAATGACAAGAAGGCCATTATTATAACCCAATACATATACTGAAATAAGCCTTTCCATCTTGTGTCTGTTAGTCTGTATGTATAACGCACCAGTCAGCCCTTGCACTGAGACATTTTTTACGCAAATTGCATGTTAGATATGAACGTGTATCGTCTCTATCAAAAAACTGGGTAAACTGTTGCCAAACAACAGGGTTAATGACTTGTATAAATTAAAAGCACTCGTAGACGAAAAAGAGTGGCTAAACAATTGAAATTCGTTTATGGAAGGGTAGAAAATATCCTGGGAAAAGGAAAAAATGCTGGTTAGCAGCATTTTCTCGTATTTCCATAATGTTTTCATAAACCGTTTTCTTTAAAGGGTGAAAGTAAAGGGCGAAACATTTCATTCATATGCCAGTCAGTGCACCTGGTGATGGGTATCTTTCCAAAGTACCATGCACAACACTAATATTCACTGTGCACAGTGGAACAAGCATATTGCAATTTTCTTAAATGACCCTTAGCCTGCAAAGCACAATTAATCCTTTACCACACATTCCTGAGTTTTAAAGACCCAGAAGAAGAAGCCTTTTGAAAACATTGTAGGAAAAGGAACAATGTTTTCTACCCTATCAAAGAAATTTCCATCATTTGAGCCATATACAGTATTAATTGTCATCTGCAAATCTTTTCAATTTGGACCAGTGATAGATCTGTCGTGTGATAAAAAGATAAATATGCTTTTCAGGAAAGTGTTGGTCGAGATCAGACTGCACTGAACATACAGTCAGATCTTGAATCTGAACTGTCTTACATGGTTTGATCTTTGAAAACAAAACAATGGAGTAGCTTCAGTGACTGAAAATTTCCATTTATGTTTAAACTGTCTACAGATTGAATGGGTTCACCAGTGCTAGGTTTGTGCTCTGTACTGCCTCACCAGGAGCACCACAAGGTTTGTTGAAACATTCTGTTTTTGTGTATCAAGTAACCTGACCTGTGTCAGCATACATAAGTTTCCCTTCTTTTAGAGTGACTCATTGGATTTTGGCTTTTAATCACTGTCATACTTTCTGAAATTTCCATCTGTGTTGAGGATATTAGAGCCATGCTCTGGCAAAAGGGGGCTCAATGCATTTCTGTGATGTAATGTACCAAGCAAGTCATCACATAAATCATGGCTCCAAAAACTCATTTTGTTTAACAAACGACACAAGCTATTTGGTGGTCCTTGTCAACGGTTTTATGGCAAATTTGTCTCTTTTTTTTTCAAAGTGTATGCGATTGTATTTTTGCTTCACTGTACTTTAATTTCTTTCAACAAAAAATAACTAGATATTGATCTAAACACTGAAACAATATTCAAACGGCATGGAAATGATGCGTATAATTACCCAAATAGCGAGTCTGCTGTTGCTGGTAAATGATGAAATTGTAGCCTTCTCTGTCATGGGACGTTAACACCTCGTAGGTTTGGCATATTCTACGATTGTTTACGTAGTCGAGCACAATCAGCAAAAAATGTTTGAATGATATGAAAATCATTCAAAATGTATTCATTGAGTCATCTAGTATGAAGATCTAGTACAATAGCTGCCAGAAGTAAACAAAGCGGGTTTTAAAATGCATTTAATTTTTCATCATATCATTTAAAAGAATGGAAATTATTGTGAAGATGAGAATGTGTTATTGTACGCTCGCTCCAAGTGTTAGTCGCTGACAGAGAAATTAATTCCAAAACTAGGTTAAAACCTGCCTGGTCACTGTCTTTTGTTTACTGTTTGCCTGATTTTAGAATTAATTTTTCTGCCAGCGCCTAACACTTGGACCAACCACACAAAAACAATTTGTCATCTTTACAATATTTTCCTCACTTTTGAATCGTATGATTTGAATTTAAATGCATTTTAACGCCTGCATTGATTTTCTGGCCGTTATTGAGTCTTTAAAAGAGTAGGCGAAATAAAATACCATAGATTTTCAACACTAATTTTAGAAAAAAGCAGGGTCTTTTTCTTTACCGATAACACATTTCTATTGATTGTTAGCGAAGCGCGCAAGTTGTGTGCACGTACATGCATTTTTTTTTATAAATAAAGCAATTGACATGAATCTAAACCTTTGCAGTGCAAATTGCACTTCACCTCTTCACCAGACGATAAAAACAATTGAGCCATACTTTGTGAAAAGGGGTCTTATGGTATCTGCAAAAAGTATCTACATATGTTAGCCTGCAGCGCAATCTGTGCAGGCTAACATAGACAGATACTTTTTACTATTTCTTAACTTTCTGTATGTTAGAGGACCTTTCTACCTCTTGATTCATCTGGTTGTTGGACAAAATGGATTAATGGATCCATAATGATGTGATGACTTAACATAGTGTTTCACGGAGATGCATTAAGCCCCTTTTTGTAAGAGAACAGCTCAAGTAGGGTTGTCCTTTTTGAAAGCAATTACAAACGATAAATTCAAAGTGTCTCAAATGATGGTGATCTTCTTCGATACAGTAGAAAACATTGTGGGAAAAGAAGATGCTGAAACAGTTTTCTTTCCAAGTCACTGCCTACTTTCCTAACATGCATCAGAGGTGAGAGGCGAAAAATCGCCGAAAAGGAAGTTTACCTCAGCCGGGTATCCACCAGGTCACCAGTCATATACACTAAACAATGAGCTACCTGGGCGGTCGACAAAAAAAGAAGAAGAAGGAGAAGGAAAGAAGAAGAAGAAGAAGAAGAAGAAGAAGAAGGGAAGAAGAAGAAGAAGATATCCATATTTAAAGCATTCACAAACAGCAAGTTAAATGTGTCTCGCGTGACGGTGATCGCATTTGGTAGAGTAAAAAATATTGTAGGAAAAGGAGAAAATTCTGGTTCTTCAAAGCTTTCTTTCGCGAGATCGTAAAGCCATGGGATTGTGTGGTAAAGATTCAACCCATAGGCTGCCAAGCGCTACTAGGGGCTCTCTTGCGAAAAGTGTGGATTAAGATCAGACGGCATGGAACGTGCAGTCTGATCTTGGATCTACACTGTCCGCTACGGTATTTTTTTCCCATTAAAATCCACTTTAAAAACGAAATATTTAGGTTTTTACCATTGAGTGGACATGTTTGTTTTATTTATTTAGCAATTTAAGTCAATTACTATGGTGGCATATTTCTGCCACGAGATACGAAATAGCTATCATGATAATTTTACAAAACTATCGCGATAAATTAAAGTTTCCTGGAAATTTTATCAAGATAGTGAAAAGTTTCCTGAAAAAAATATCACGATAAACTTAATATTTTAACGCAAAATTTCTCAATCGTGCACGAAGCTGACATGCAAGATAAAATTATCGTGATAGTTCTACCTGTTTCTCGATATCCATAAATAGAAAATTTAATATTTGGATGAACTCGGTAGTTTTTTACTTCACAAGATTGCAGTAAGTAAAAGTTCGAATAATTAATAATTGTAGCTTAATTGGTAAATTTTGACAAGACTCGAAATGAACAGAAGTCTGTAAAATCACAAAGACGACTCGAAATGCCTCCTACGAACACTTTAAATCCATTGAGGGAAAAGGAGAATTCATAAGGTTGTAGACGAAGTTGTTCCGAAACCGTATCTAATTATAGATACCGTGAATGTCAGTTATAGGCACGAAAGCAAAAATAATCATGATAACAGGTAGAATTATCGCGATATTTTTATCGTGAAAATTTTTATTATCTAGATAATATTTCCTGGAAACTTTGTTTTATCACGATAGTTTTCAAAAATTGTCATGATAGCTATCTCGTATCTCGCGGCAGAAATATGCCACCATATGAATGCCATCTAGCGGGAGATAATGGATACAGTCGAGGGACTTGATCACCGGATCACCCGAAGTATGCCGAAAGATTAACACTAGAATGATGACGTCATATCTGATGTTATAAAAATAGACGGAGTTGCCGATTGCAAAACAGCAATCCAGTCATTTAAACGCCAAAAATTGCTGCTATTTATTGACTGTAAGTTTACTATAATACGTTTGCTAGGAAAAATACATTTGAGCCATGCTCTTGCAAAAGGGGGCTCAATGCATCTCCGTGATACATTACACCAGCCCAAGTCATCACATGATTATGAATCCATAAGAGCCACTTTCTTTTTAATAATCCACTTAAACACGAGGTAGACTGGTCCTTTGACAAACAGAAAATTGACCAGTAGCGAAAAGTTTCGGCCCAGGTTAGCCTCTGTGGACTGTGCAGGCTGACCTGAGTCGATACTGTTCGCAGATGCATGAAAGAGACATCTTTACAGCCAGAGAGTAAACAAACGCTGTTAAATCTTGACGGTGTTATAATCTAGGTAGCTGTGTAAACGTAGATAAAAAATCAATATTAGGTGTATGGGGTAAAGAAACTGTAGGGATTTGTCTTCGATTTAAACCAACTGTGGTTGTTATGTCTATGACTAGCCGCAATAGAAAGGAATGCATTTTCTATCTGCCGTAATCTGTGCAACCTTGCAACCATCAGGAGCAATATTTAGCATGAAGATACAAGACTGATTATAGTTTCTTAAAATAAAGAAAAAAGAAAAATGAAAATGTTGGACTTTGTTATTGCATTAAGTTGGCCTTCAAGAGTAGCAAGGCAACTGACATACTGATAAACCGATTCAAGCATCAGAAACTTATCTGACTCGTGACCTAGTGGTTGTTTTTTTTTTCTTATACCCAGTTGAGACTAACTTTCTTTCCGGCACTTTTTCGTCTCTTACTTCTGATTCATGTGAGAAAAGCAGTCAGTGGCTTGGAAAGAAAGTAGTATCAGTATTGGCGACAGAAAGCCAAGAAACACACGCGTAGGTACACTGACCGCCATGATATGACCTAAGCTGTTTAAAGGGCGCTAAACTCCAATACAATTTAGTACAATCGAACATCAGAAAGACACAGACAGATTTACAGAAGCAAAGGCAGACAGACCATTAAATACAACAAAGTTTACAGTGCGTTCTTATTTAACTCTTTCGGTGCCAAATAAATAAACTCGACCTCTTTCGACAGCTCTAAACAGAATCCATTGAAGCTTACAAAGATTTTGATTGTATAGGCTTGACTCCACAAGCGGACGGCATAGATCGAAGATCAGACTGCACATTCTGTGCAGTCTGATCTTGATCTATGCCGTCCGCAAAAGTCAATGTTTTCGCCTATGGCGCCGAAACGGTTAAAAGTTTAAAGAAAATTGATGAGCATGTATCTCTGTAAGATGGCTCGGCTGTCATTAATTCACTGCCACACGGATGAAATAATCAGAAACAGAGTAGCTGTGCGCAGTAATGCTGTATCGATTATACACTAGTAATCTGAGAGGCGCACACATCCCGAGTTTTAACGACCCGAGGAAGAAGCCTTTTGAAAACATCGTGGGAAAAGGAGAAAATGCTGGTAACCAGCATTTTCTACATTTCCCACAATGTTTTCTAATCATTCAAAGACGAATTCCATCATTTGAGCTACATTTAAATTGTTTTTTTTCAAATGTTTTCAGTTGAACAAGTCTATGATTTTGTGATGTGGTAAAGAGTCAATGCATCTCCGTAATGCATTATACCGAGTAAGTCATCATATAACCATGGATCCATAAAATCTATTTTGTCTAACATCCGACAGAATCATGAGGTTAAACTGATCCTTTGACACGCAGAAAACTGACTACTAGCAAAAATTTTCGACCCAGGTCAGCCTGCCTTTTTTTTTTTTTTTTTTCAGATGCATTAAACCCCCTTTTCATGACAGGGCATGACTCTATTATTTTGATTATCGACTCTTCTAGGGTGCGGAATCGGATTTTGAGAAGAAACTATGCATTACTACCCATACTAAGGTAATTGTGAGCGCCAATAATCAACAAGTAGTTAAAGTGACAATAGCTGCCAAAAGTAAACAAAGCAGGTGTTAAAATGCATCTAAATTTAAATAATACCATTTAATATTATGGGAATTATTGTGAAGATGACAATCTGCTGTTGTACGGTCGGTCCAAGTGTGAGTCGCTTGCAGAGAAATTAATTTCAAAACTAGGTTAAACCTGCCAGATCACTCTATCTTTTGTTTACTTTTGCCTTATTTTAAAATTTATTTTTCTGCCAGCGACTAACACTTGGACCGACCAAACAATAGCAGTTTATCATGTACACAGTATTTTTCATACTTATAAATGGCATTACTACACCCCACCTACGTAGTCGAGGGGTGTATACTGGTTTCACCATGTCCGTCCGTCTGTCCGTCCGTCCGCCCGTCCGTCCGTCCGTCCGTCCGTCCGTCAGACTGTCCATCAATCCATTAATCCGTCCGTCTTGTTTTCGTTTCCGTGCTCTAACTCAAAAGCCGTTTGACCTAGGACCCTTAAACTTTATACAAGTGTTGCTCGTGACCCAAAAAGGCACCCTATTGTTTTTGGGTCATATAGGTCAAAGGTCAAGGTCACAGGTGAACTTTGTTTGAAAATCGTTTCCGTGCTGTAACTCCATAGCTGTTTGACCTAGGACCCTGAAACTTTATACAGTGTTGCTCATGACCCAAAGAGGTGTCCAATTGTTTTTGGGTCATATGGAACAAATGTCAAGGTCACTGGTGGTCTTTGTGTTGAAAATCATTTCCGTTCAGATTTCACCGACAGGTTGATAGATGTGAATAGCTTCACCGTGGTTGTTGATGTCGTTGCTAATCGATTTACCTAGGCGCCGCCATTTTTAAAGTCATGTGACTGACAGTGCCTCAAAATGTATCATTGATACAGACGAGGTTAGATGACTCGGTCGAGTTGTGAAGAGTGCAGATCAAGCTGAAGTGAGGATGACCTGAATATCTAAAGCTAGATTACTTGATCAGTTCACTTGAGATCGGAGATAATATCTTGTTCTCTATCATCTGATTGTGACTAAAGATACCCTGTAAACCTCTGTCTCGAGATGGCATAATATTAGTTGTACGGTCAGGTGGCAGGGGACTTGGAAACTTGTTCACGGCTGTGGTGAATCATGTCGCCCCGAGCCGAAGGCGTGAACAAGTTTCCAAGTCCCCTGACACCTGACCGTACAACGAATTTATTATACTGCAAAGTTTTACTATTCCAACGTTTGTTAAGCGAATTATACATGTTTTTTGGTTTAAGAAATTGAGTACGCTGACGAAGTAGAATTTCCCTTCTAAGTGCCCCATTTCAATGAAAACTGACGTCACTAGGGACTGACGTCACTGAAACCTTGGTAATACGTGCTAAAACGTGCAGCCTGGCGCATAATCTTGATGTTAATCCTGATCGACGCCGCCATTTTGGATGTTGTGTTGATAGTGTAGTCATGTATACGGGGCTCCCGAAAGGGAAACTGCTTTTACGTGGGTTTTGCCAGTGTACATGATATATATGTTCGGGGCATATTATCCAATCAGATCACGAGAAATTTCTTTGCAGTATAATAATGTGAGCTGTAATAGTTTACTTCAGGCATTCTGAGACTGAATGCAATTTGATACAGGGATATAAATGTACCAAAAAGACTGAACATACGTGCATGAGTAAAGAGGTAGAACGTTGGTTAAATTACCTATGAAGAATTCAAACTTAACCCTGAAGATATTAAATAAATAAAACGATAATTTCAACTCAATAGTAAAAACCAAAATATTGCAAGTTGATTTTGCAGGAAAAAAAGTAACATATCGGATAGTGTAGATCTAAGATCAGACTGCACATTTTGTGCAGTCTGATCTTGGTCTACACTGTTCCCTAAAGTGTCCAGAATCGCGCTTAGCATCCTATGAGTTAACATTACAACATGAATCAAATGGACCCTGCTGCAGACTGTCACAAACTGGTAAGATTAATTCTTTACCAAACAACGAAATCTTAGACTGCTCCAAATTCAAAGCATTTAAGACAAATAAAATGATACATAAGTGATGGGATATGTATCATAAAGGGTAGAAAACTTTATTGGAAAAGAAGAAAATGCTAGCATTTTTCTTCTTTCCCCACAATATTCCCAAAAGCCTTTTACACCAGGGTCCTTAAAACGCGCGTTCGTTTAGTAAAGAGTTAATTGGGGATGATAAATAGGTTGCTTGTCATCATGGAATAAAAGAAACATAATCAAGTCCGTATTCACCAACCGTTCTTGAAACCGTTCTTTGTCTTATTCTTCGAATTTTAGAAATTTGAACGTAACGGACCTTCTGATTGGCTAAACCACTTGGTTTAGCCAATCAGAAGTTTCGATACGTTCAAAAATTAGAGAATCTTGGAGAAGAAGATTAAGAAAAGTCTCCAAAATGATTGGCGAATACAGAAGGCATGCATAATAAAGTCGAATCTGTAGGTAAACTTAACGTACATTTAATTTAAATGTTAATTGAAAATAAACAAGATAAACAAAAGCTTATCATCAACAATGTTATCAAAAATGGACCGTCTCGTAGAGCGAAAAGTTCCGAGACAGAACTGGTTAATACCGTCTCTTCCGACATAGCCATACAGTTAGAGTGGCGTCATGTCTTACGTAACAAAACAATCAGAGTAGCGCTCTGCCAAGACGGGGTTTAACGAATCTTTGTAATGCACTATACTCGTATAAAGCGAGTTGTGGCAAAATATAGACCCGTTTCGTCTATAAACAGACTCAATCATGAGTGGTCTTTTGACATGCAGAAAATTTAACAATAGCAAAAAGTTTCGATTCAGATCAATCTGCGCAGACCGCGCTACAAACAGACTCAATCATGAGTTAGATTGGTCTTTTGACATGCAGAAAATTTAACAATAGCAAAAAGTTTCGACTTAGATCAGTCTGCGCAGACCGCGCTACAAACAGACTCAATCATGAGTTAGAGTGGTCTTTTGACATGCAGAAAATTTTACCGTAAATAGCAAATAGTTTCGACCCATGTCAGCCTGCTCGAACCGCGCAGACTGGCATGGGTCGATACATTTTGCTTTTTCCACATTAACCGCCCTTTTTCAAAGAGGGTGAATCAAATGTAAACTATTGCTATCTCAAAATGAACATCACAACGTACAAAAGTAACATCAAAATAACAAGTATAAACATAAATGGAGCCACAACGCTATAAAGCTGGTACATAAATCCTATAAAACCAGTTCTCATGTCCTCGTTAGATATGGCAGTATCATTCATCTTTAAAAAAAAATGTAATAACAGTCTATAACTTAATCGATACCAGACAGTACATTCATGCACTGATCTCGTTAATTACGCCTGCGAAACTTTGCACATCTTTGTAACGATTCCACTGTCAATCGTCTGACGTCACCTGTTTGACTTGGGTTTGCTTGTTGAACTTGTTGACCCCTGACACCCTCACACACGCCTGAGGTAAAATTTCTCAAAACAGCTTGAGAACCAGTTCACAATGAGCAATGTAACATGTTGAGTTCATTCAGGCTTATCCGGCACAGCTGAATTCGCTGGCTTTTGACCTACTTCTGGGTATGCTACAGTCGAATGAATAAATAGTAACTTGTGATTGGTCAAAAACGAGGACATGTATATTCTGCGCACTCCTGCAGGCCTATTCGCGGGCAATTTCTGGCGTCGGTACTTTTCATTAATTCTCACTGTGAATCACAAAAAAAAGTTTGAATTTTCATTTTCTAGTACCTCTAACGTTATCCATCTTTAAAGAAATATATTGTTTTGTGATAAACTGATATCTCTTTGACACAAGATATGAAATGTTCTGCTGGTAAAGTTTTTTGTATGGTACCCGTGCATCAACTATAGTTAAAACAAGGTTAATCCTTTCATATGAGGTAGAACCGAATGCTGCAAGAACTCACAACAACATAAAAACTGAGTCCAAGTCTTCACCCGTAAAGCCCATTTAGAAATTAAACAATAATTCCACAGCTGGTCAAGTAGAAAGGGTTCTGTAAGTTGTCCGTGCCTTTGGTGTCTCCTGCTAAGCGCGACTCACTGACCTTTTGCGGACAGTGTAGATCAAAGCTCAGACTGCACGAAACGTTCAGTCTGAGCTTTGATCTACACTGTCCGATAAGGAGATATTTCTCCCTAATAAATAACTTTGAAGTAGCAATAATTTGGTTTTTACTATCGACTTGAAGGTATCATTTAACTTATTTAGTAGGATAAGGGTTTAGGTGATATTGACAGTGTAGATCAAAGATCAGACTGCACGTTCTGTGCAGTCTGATCTTGGATCTACACTGTCTGCAAAAGGTCGGTTAGTCGCGCTTAGCAGCCTAATGGTTAAAACTGATCTTTGACGTCATGAATCACACTGTAATTATTTTTGCTATTATTTTCGGTAAAATATCCACATAACTACAAAAACACCCGCAGGTTCACAAAATACACTTTCACCTGTATCCGACGCGTATTCTCTTACCGTGCATTTTCCGAACAGGAAATAATGCTATGTACAAAATCAAAGGTTTATTATCGGCACTGATTATCGACCTATGCAGTGTGATTAAGTTTAACATGAAAGCACAGTCATTTGAAATGACTCGTAACTGGCAAGCAGCTTCCTTGAAATTGATCCAACAAAATCTAATAGAGATATCACACACGTGGGAATACATCTAGCATAAAAAAAAAAACAGTCCGCCTATCTCTGAATAAATCTATAACTATACTGCATATGAACCCTGCTCTGTGAAAAGGAGGCTTAATGCATCTGCGAAAAGTATCGACTTAGGTCAGCCTACACATTCTGGGCCGAAACTTTTTACTATTGGTCAATTTTCTGTCTGTCCAAAGACCAGTTTACTTCATGATTAAGTCGGTTGTTAAAAAAAGTGGCTTTTATGGATCCATATAATGTGATGGATTGCTTGGTTTTATTTCACGGAGATGCATTAAGCCCCCTTTTGCTTGCGTACAAGTTTTATTTCAGCGCAGTAGGCTACAGTAAAACAAGCATTTTATAGAAAGAAGATGTATATGTGACTTGTCTATAATTTTTGTCATACATATATTTATTCCTTTGAGATCAAATACCATAATATCTTCGCTGCATGCTGAAAATAGTGTTGTTCAATCTCAGCATTATATTTCTAGATATACTTATTTTTTTAAGCATATGACTTTATTGTTTCTTTCAGTGAACAAACTGTTTTTTTCTTCAGAATATATATAGATCTATGTATCATTTTTTTTCTTTAGGGGTATAACTTTCTCATATTGAAGTATTCCGAACATGATCGGTTACTAAATTTAGATCAGCACTCGTACATGCATTCCACTAACAAGTTATAAGTTATCACCTTTATCCAACACGTGGCTTGTTTTATCGAGATTTCCGTTCTAAATAATCCGGTATCGGGCAAATAAATTCCATGTAATCAGGATTTATCGGGATATCATCCAGGATTCTACCGGTATCTGTCGACACAATATCGATTGTAATTACTCACAGCGTTGCATGTTTACCTGTTACGTGTTACCTGTAATGAAAAAAGTCGGATAGATCTATATGTAATAACCCTCAGGCTGCTAAGCGCGACTAACTGACCTTTTGCGGACAGTGTAGATCAAGATCAGACTGCACAGAACGTACAGTCTGATCTTGAAACTACACTGTCCGATAAGGAGATGTCTTTCCCAAAAATATGTTTGAAATGGAAACATCTATACGTATTAGCCCTCAAGCTGCTAAGCGCGACTAACTGACCTTTTGCGGACAGTGTAGATCAAGATCAGACTGTACAGAATGTGCAGTCTGATCTTGAAACTACACTGTCCGATAAGGAGATGTCTTTCCCCCCAAAAATATGTTTGAAATGGAAATACTTGGGTTTTTACTGCCGGCTTGAAAGTTTCATTTGAATTCATTTAGCAGGATAAAGGGTTGAACTCTTTACCAAATGACAGGATAATATACTGGCCCAAATTGAATGCATTCACAGGTGACGAATTAAATGTGGTTCAAATGATTGAATTTTGTCTTTGAAAGAGTTGTAAACACTATGGAAAATGAAGAAAATGTTGGTTACAACCATTTTCTCCTTTTCCAACAATGTTTTCAAAAGCCTTCTTTCTCAGGGGCCGCTAAGACTCGGGATTCTTCGGTAAAGAATTAACTCATATCCACAAAAAAAAAGTGACAATAAAAAGTTACAAAATGCTCTCTGAAATAGAGGCTTAATGCATCTGCAAAAAGTATCGACCAGGGTCAGCCTGCGCAGTCCGCGTAGGCTGACCTGAGCCGTAACTTTTTTACTATTGCTTAATTTTCTGCATGTCCAAGGACCATTTTACCTCATGATTAGGTCGGTTGTAAGACTAAATAGATTTAATGGAACCATAGTTATGTGATGGCTTGCTTTGTATAATGCATCACAAAGATGCATTAAGCCCCCTTTAGTCACAGCATGGCTCATATATTTTATACAGAATAGAGTCACTGCAGGGACTGTAACCCTTTGCCCAATTCCGTGTTTTTGCAACCATAAGGAGGAGGTTTCTTGACTCTTATCCTGGTAAATAAGTGAAATGAAACGCTTAACCCAATACATGTAGTAAAAACCAAAATTTTGCTAATCTAAAGTTAGTTTTTAGGAAAATAATTCCTTATCGGACAGCGCAGATCCAAGATCAGACTGCACATTCTGTGCAGTCTGATCTTGATCTACACTGTCCGCAAAAGATCATTGATTGATTGATTGATTTATTGATTGATTGATTTAATGGTGTTTTACTCCGCTTTCAACATTATTTCAGTCATATCACGGCGACAGCTCATATATTCTTATATACTTCCTGTGTTTCATCAGTACCAGGCCAGGGCTCTGAAGTGTCTTGCCCAAGGACACTCCCACGAAAAACCCAGTGGATCCAGCTAGGAAAAAGGTCCTTGAGTCGCACTTAGCAGCCTAAGGGTTAAAACATTGCGGTAAAATGATAAATGCTGTGGGGGGTTTTTTTGCGGTACCAGCTCACTCATTCTTGTCTCATCCGGTTTTATATTAAAACTAGGCTGGGCGTCTATTAATCCTTGCTGAAGGAAACTTCACGTGATTAGGTTCTTCAGCGGTGATCTAGCAGGGATTTAGTATTACCACAATTTCCACTTTATGATCTCAACGTATGAGTCATTGTTTCCACTTCCTTAAACTTTTATCATAAAACCTGAGGCTTTTAAAACACTTTTGGAAATAGAGAAGATGCTAGTAACAAGAATTTTCTCCCTTTTCCCACAATATTCTCTACGTTTTTATAGAGCTTCCGCTTATTTGTACTAATTTTATACTTTGTGGTTTGTAGATCGTTGGAATTTGGAAGAGTGTAGAATTTTTTTGGTGGGGAAAGGGCTGATAGCAGCCAGTGGCTTGAAGAAAAGTGTGCCACAAGATTTAAACTCCGGAAAAGATTTATACTTATAACCCAGGGAAAATGTGTATTTTTTCGCTGTGATTTGACAAAAATATTGTTGAAAGTGACTTAAAGGCTACATTCATATGGACAAATCATACAATGTGATCTTTATCTACACACCCTCATATTCAACAAATCGTTACAACACCTTACCAAACGACAGAATATTCTAGACTTGTTTAAATTAACTTTTCCCATACCATAGACGACACCAGAAGTTTTTGTGGACAGTGTAGATCAAGAATTAAGAGCATTCGCAGAGGTAAAATCAGACGTAGCCTAACTTTTTTCATTTCTGTCATTGAAGTGAGTATAAAACATTGCGGGAAAAGGAGAAAATTCTGGTTTTAAGCATTTTCTCCTTTTCCCACAATGTTTTCAAAAGCCCTTTCTCTCAGGGCCATAACAACATGGTATTATTTGATAATGGATGAAGCGTTATTTTTTCCTTCAAACCTCAGTGATCACGATAAAGGTTAATTACTGTATTTCTGGCATGCTCTTTGCCAGAAACCTTTCCGTGTTCCTATTATAACACATTTACTAATAGAAACAAGAAATACCTTTTTAACGCTTATCCTGCTAAACAACTTTAAGTGAAACTTTCAGCCGAAAGTATTGCCAACACCCCAGTTATCATGATCACAAGCTGTAACGCGTCTGTCCATATCACCGCCTTCATTCCGCCGACTGATGTATAAACGGCTGTAACAATAGTGTAAATGATAATGGTACCCCATTGCGGAATACCAATGATAACTTCTAATGCAATGCATGTTCCATACGTGACAGTTGCCATATATATTGTGTAGTATAACAAACCCAAAATGAAGACCAGTGCATGGACTTGATGATGTCACTGCGATAAATATTTGACGTTTTTTTTTTTTATTTAAACACCTTCAAGGTAAGTAACTATGCATTTTAATGATTTGTTGGCAAAAATAAACAACCATTAGTTGCCTCAAATGACCACTAAGTTATCCTTTTAACTTTACAATGTATGAGTTTCGACAGCTCACAGTTTGCTTACCTGACGAGGGGATGGCTCGTTTTAACCCCGTGTATTTTAGAATGACAACAAACGGTAATACATGTAACTACATTCATTTATTTTAAAAAATAATCCATTTTTTCCTCTGAAATGACAACCAGCAAGGGAAACTAGCAATAATATGGTGCAGTCTACTCAGTATATTCGTTTTGCGGGAAGCTCGTATTGATTGACGCCGCCATTTGGATGTTATGTTGAAAGCGTAGTTATGTATACGGGGCTCCCGAAAGGGAAACTGCTTTTCCCTGGATTTTGCCAGTGTACATGACTTTATGTTACGGGCATATTATCCAATAAGATTGCAAGAAATTTCTTTGTAGTATAATAAATATCTCTTGAGGAGCGGATGAACCCTGTCCCGCGGGGTATAATTTTTCAAAAGCTTAAAAGAAAATGCCACAAAATGAGTCATGCTAGTACTCAAGCAGTATAAAACGTTAAGGAATTTAGAGCGAAAATTGTGAGATTTTTAACAAAAGTCGCTGAAAATTAGGAAAGAAAATGCTCAAGTTGCTGATCGTTGTTTCGAAAATGGTTATGTGGGAAAGCAAGCAGTGGAAAAAATTGAGTGAAGTACTAGTGAGCAGAATTTTCCGCTTGTCCCACATTGTTTTCTAACCTTTCAAAGTAGAGTCCAATCAAATGCACCAAATTCAGTTTTTTGTCTGCAATTGCTTTGAATTTGGACAAGTCTAAGATTTTGTCGTCTGGTAAAGACCTAAATAGGTAATAAAGAAGATACTTTTTATGTTTACTCAAATGAAAGAAGGGAGATAAATACATTGTTCATCGTATCACTATTCAAATGGTGTTTAATTATGCCAAGTCATTCTTCCATTCATTTACTTCTTTGCCCACAAAAAAAGTCTATCCATATATAATAAAATAAAGGAGTATGGAATTTCTTCCAACGAGTCCTAAAATTTCAGGTTTTGAGCCCAGTCTTATTTGTCTTTGTCTTCTGCAAATGCTTTCAATTTGGTCGAGTCTACAATTTTGTCGTTTAGTAAAGAGTTAGGTAACTATGTGGTTGCATATATTTTAATTCAACAGACATTCTTATTGATGGACAACAAAAGACAAAAAAATGAGTCATGCTCTGGGACAAGGGGATTTAATACACCTTTAAAAAGTATCGGTTCAGGTCAGCCTGTGCAGTCTGCGCAGGCTAACCCAGGTCGAAACTTTTTGCTCTTGGTATATTTTCTGCATATCAAAGGACCCTTTACCTCGGGACTCGGGGGGGGGGGTTTGTTGGTAAAAATGGATTTTATAGATACATTATCATGTGATACCTGGCTTGGTGCTATGCGTCACGGAGATGCATTAAACCCTTTTTTGCCAGCGTACGTCTCAGTCTCAAATGTAATAAATAGTAGAACGTGATAGGAATAAGTGACCCAAGTCATTCGGTTTCAAGTCTGCCTTGACGTAGAACCTGCAAAATGGTTCGGTCATCATCATTTTCTGTTCTAGATTACTTTATTTTCTTTGGATTAGTTGTATTATCTTTAGGCATTGGAATTTTCTTTGCCTGTCGGAAGACGAAAAGACATGCGACCATTGTGGACTACTTTCTTGCTGGTAGAAAAATGTCGGTGCTGCCAGCCGCCATGTCTTTAGTGGTGACCTACCAGTCTTCATTGATGATGATCGGAAACCCGGCTGAAGTTTATTCGTACGGATTGAAATATGCTTATTTTGTCATCGGAGGTGCCATTGCATACGCATTTGCCGCTCTGGTTATCGTACCAGTATTCCACCCTCTGAAACTTACAAGTGTCTACAAATATTTCCACTTGCGTTATCAAGACAATATAGTGCGATACCTGGTCTTCATTTTGGGTTTGTTATACTACACAATATATATGGCAACTGTCACATATGGAACATGCATTGCATTAGAAGTTATCATTGGTATTCCGCAATGGGGTACCATTATCATTTACACGATTGTTACAGCCGTTTATACATCAATCGGCGGAATGAAGGCGGTAATATGGACAGACGTGTTACAGCTTGTGATCATGATAACTGGGGTGTTGGCAATACTTTCAAAGTCGATATTAGACGTCGGTGGCATGTCACAAATGGTGGCTCTTGCAACCAACAGATTGGACATGTCTGACTTTAGGTTTGATCCGAGAATACGATACCAATTTTGGAACACTGTATCTGGCGCAACTTTCATATTTTTGGTAGGCTGTTACCAACAGCCAGGGGTACAAAGAATCAACTCGACACCCGATGTACATACTGCTCGACGTCTGTTTGCCATTGCTGGTCCATTGTATGCTATATTTGCTTTTATCATCAGCAGTGAAGGGGTCGCTATATACGCTTACTATGCATCAAAGCGCTGTGACCCTCTCTTGTCCGGCAGAATATCCAATCCTACGGGTATCGTTCCCATAGCAGTCTCGGATTTATTCTCGGGCATGCCAGGACTTCCAGGACTGTTTATAGCTTCCCTGTCTAGTGCGGTACTCAGTACACTGTCTTCATGTCTTAGTAGTTTAGGGGCAATCACTTATGATGACATCATCAGAGTAAGGTTTCCAAACTTACCAGAACAGAAATCAACTCTTATATCTAAAATAATCGTATTTTTGTATGGAATTGTTGCCATGAGTTTTACTTTTATAGTTTCGGTTCTTCCAGGTTCGATCATACAAATTTCAGTTAGCCTCATGGGATGTCTAGATGGACCGACCTGTGGGATATTTTTTGCATCAATGATGTTCAGACGGGTGACTAGCAAAAGTGTAGCAGCTGCAGCAATCATTGCAGCTGCTTTCATTTTTTGGCTGAACCTTGGAAAAGCGTTTTCAGAGACGATTATATCTCCAGCCTTACCATCGGCCCCAATTGACGGGTGTTCACATTTAGAGAGCAATATGTCATTTGTCTTTGACAACAGAACTATAACTGATGCAGCATCCGTCACAAACACACAAACTACGTCAAACCCAACATCTACATTTTCGAATGAAGACACAACACTGGCATCTTCTGCACTAAAGAATCTATATTCCACTTCTTTTATAGGATATTCGTGCTACGGGTTTCTCATCACAGTTTTGTTATCCCTACTGTTCAGTTTGTTTACAAAACCACGGAATACCGTCGACGACAAATATCTGTTTTCCTTTAGGCGGCATGTCTACACCAGTTTAATCAAGAATACTGAACAATCGGAAAAGGACAAGCAAGAAATTCTAGTTGAAATGGAGCCTATGAAAGATCTGAAGAATGATCAGACATTTCATGGTCATAACTGAGAATTCGTAGAGAGCTACATCATCATCATTATTACTATTATACAGAGTTAATTGTTAAATTTGCCCAACTTGATCTGACCAAAACGACTCCATTTTACAGTGGAATGTCTTACATATTATCACGACAAAAGTCACACACTTCTTGAAACAACAAGCCTTAGCACTGCACTCAGTACACTTGAAAACCAAATGCTAGCTGTAGGTTGAAAATCAGTCACAAGGTAACAACTTTTGATCTAATTTACCTCAGAGTAATTCATTGTTATTCCATTGAATGATGCACAAAATTTCGTTAAAATGATTTACAATCTTCAAATGGAAAATGATACAGAAAGTTCCTAACTGCAAATAAAAAAGTCACAAGATTAATATGGAGTATGGTCATCCCTCGTATATATAAACTTACCAGTGTTGTCTCATTGACATGAAATGTGAGATTATTCTATGCAGCAGGATGTTGGCTTATTCCTCAAGAAGGGCTCTGCGAAGTTGCAGAACTGTTATCTGGGGTTAACTCTGATATGTACACATCTTTTCAAGGCATCTAAGATAGGCTGAATTGTGCCATATTGCGTAATAATGCGCCCAGTCAAACAAAATTACTTTGTTCTGATCAGGAAAAAGTTTCTAGTAAAAACGGTCTTATGTGCAGGAGCATCATCATAATGCGATCTGTGTGAAGCTCGTACTTCCGGCAAAGAAATGTACCGTTTAGGTGCATATCAAGCTACGTGATACATCCCGTTGTCTGCGCATGTCATATTCTTTGAAGATTCGACCTGTCTGCTATGACGCATCACCCATCCCCGAATACTTGGGAAAAGTAGGGCTTATACCGAAGCTATTAGCCTATTACCCAAGCATGTAGGGGCTGTTTTGATAAATGGCCGATGCATAGGTTACATGCTAGCCGATCACAGCTGAATGAATCGCACCAGGTAGCGTTTTATTGAGTAAACGTTTATTTCATTTTGAAATTCAAAAAGTTTTTTTCTATTCATCATATCTGCTACGGTCAGTACATTTTCCATCTAGCTTTTTATGACTGTTTTAAGACCAAAGAGCCTTCCAAAGATGCCAAATATTTTTTCATTATTTTTGCTTACGTGTGGACTGCACTTACGACGAAAGCATGACAAATACTATATACTTGTATAGAACATTCTGTTAATCAAAAGCTACATAAAAATATTTTCAAAATTTAGATAGACTAATGTTCGACAGCATTTTTTCAATCGTGACAATACCAGTCCTTTGTATGTTCATAAATTCGGTCATGTTCCATTCAACAATAGTGCTATATTTTGGACTGAAAGGTGTTAACGGAAAAACAAAGCCTACTTCCTAAGTAATTTTTTACAAAAAACTAAAGTTTTGAAATGAAGCCCTCATCAATCGGTGCTGACTTACAATTCAGAGCCGGCCCACATAATCGGAGCCCTTCTTTATTTTCACCATTTTTGTGCTATTTCTTTTCAATTCTTTACCAGAAGTAAATGTAACATTTCAAGACATTAATTCACGCTTTTGGAACAGCAAAACTCTCTTTTAATTGCCATTTATATGGCAATAATAGACTGAATTTAGGTCCGTGACGTATTATTTTAGCTAAGGTCAACCCACGCCACAAATGATTCAGACAACATCATACACTTGTTACAACTTTCCGTAGTGTAGAAAACACGTTGAAAGACCAGAGCATTGCATGACATTCTCCTTTTTTGGACTTTCAAAGGTATAAGAACACATGATTACAAATAATGACAAGTTTAATTGTTTTTTGGTTGTTTTTCAGCCGACATCTTCAGAAACGGAAGACCAACACAACATTTTCTCGTCGGAGCCATTGGCTATGAATATGAAGTTTCCTACCCGTGGTCCAGTGGGTTTGGAGTGCGTGAATTTCGGAATACAGACAAAAAAAAGCATATTTTTCCGTGTTTTTCGGACTATACCATTTATCGGATAAAGTCTGTGATTTCACTCTTGTACAAATTTAACCTGATTTATTGATAAATACTGAAAATGTTGGACTTTGTTATTGCATTAAGTTGGCCTTCAAGAGTAGCAAGGCAACTGACAAACCGATTCAAGCATCAAAAACTTATCTGACTCGTGACCTAGTGGTTGGTTTTCTTTTATACCCAGTTGAGGCTAACTTTCTTTCCGGCACTTTTTCGCCTCTTACCTCTGATTCATGTGAGAAAAGCAGTCAGTGGCTTGGAAAGAAAGTAGTATCAGTATTGGCGAAAGAAAGCCAAGAAACACACGCATAGGTACATGTACATTGACCGCCATCATATGACCTAAGCTGTTTAAAGGGCGCTAAACTCCAATACAATTTAGTACAATCGAACATCAGAAAGACACAGACAGATTTACAGAAGCAAAGGCAGACAGACCATTAAATACAACAAAGTTTACAGTGCGTTCTTATTTAACTCTTTCGGTGCCAAATAAATAAACTCTACCTCTTTCGACGGCTCTAAACAGAATCCATTGAAGCTTACAAAGATTTTGATTGTACAGGCTTGACTACACAAGCGGACAGCATAGATCGAAGATCAGACTGCACGTTCTGTGCAGTCTGATCTTGATCTATGCCGTCCGCAAAAGTCAATGTTTTCGCCTATGGCGCCGAAACGGTTAAAAGTTTACAGAAAATTGATGAGCATGTATCTGTGGCTCTGTAAGATGGCTCGGCTGTCATTAATTCACTGCCACACGGATGAAATAATCAGAAACAGAGGTAGCTGTGCGCAGTAATGCTGTATCGATTATACACTAGTAATCTGAGAGGCGCACACATCCCGAGTTTTAACGATCCTGAGGAAGAAGCCTTTTGAAAACATTGTGGGAAAAGGAGAAAATGCTGCATTTTCTCCATTTCCCACAATGTTTTCTAATCATTCAAAGACGAATTCCATCATTTGAGCTACATTTAAATTGTTTTTTTTCAAATGTTTTCAGTTGAACAAATCTATGATTTTGTGATGTGGTAAAGAGTCAATGCATCTCCGTAATGCATTATACCGAGTAAGTCATCATATAACCATGGATCCATAAAATCTATTTTGTCTAACATCCGACAGAATCATGAGGTTAAACTGATCCTTTGACACACAGAAAAGTGACTACTAGCAAAAATTTTCGACCCAGGTCAGCCTGCTCGGAATGCGCAGGCTGACCTGAGTCGATGCATTTTTTTTTTTATTTTTCAGATGTATTAAACCCCCTTTTCATGACAGGGCATGACTCTATTATTTTGATTATCGACTCTTCTAGGGTGCGGAATTAGATTTTGAGAAGAAACTATGCATTACTACCCATACTATGATAATTGTGAGCGCCAATAATCAACAAGTAGTTAAAGTAACAATAGCTGCCAAAAGTAAACAAAGCAGGTGTTAAAATGCATCTAAATTTAAATCATACCATTTAATATTACGGGAATTATTGTGAAGATGACAATCTGTTGTTGTACGGTCGGTCCAAGTGTGAGTCGCTTGCAGAGAAATTAATTTCAAAACTAGGTTAAACCTGCTAGATCACTCTATCTTTTGTTTACTTTTGCCTTATTTTAAAATTTATTTTTCTGCCAGCGACTAACACTTGGACCGACCAAACAGTAGCAGTTTATCATGTACACAATATTTTTCATACTTATAAATGGCATTACTACACCCCACCTACGTCGTCGAGGGGTGTATACTGATTTCACCATGTCCGTCCGTCCGTCCGCCCGTCCGTCCGCCCGTCCGTCCGTCCGACCGTCCATCAGTCCGTTAATCCGTCCGTCTTGTTTTCGTTTCCGTTTGACCTAGGACTCTTAAACTTTATACAAGTGTTGCTCGTGACCCAAAAAGGCACCCTATTGTTTTTGGGTCATATAGGTCAAAGATCAAGGTCACAGGTGAACGTTGTTTGAAAATCGTTTCCGTGCTGTAACTCCATAGCTGTTTGACCTAAGACCCTGAAACTTTATACAATGTTGCTCATGACCCAAAGAGGTGCCCAATTGTTTTTGGGTGATATGGAACAAATGTCAAGGTCACTGGTGGTCTTTGTGTTGAAAATCATTTCCGTTCAGATTTCACCGACTGGTTGATAGATGTGAATAGCTTCACCGTGGTTGTTGATGTCGTTGCTAATCGATTTACATAGGCGCCGCCATGTTTAAAGTCATGTGACTGACAGTGCCTCAAAATGTATCCTTGATACAGACGAGGTTAGATGACTCGGTCGAGTTGTGAAGAGTGCAGATCAAGCTGAAGTGAGGACGACCTGAATATCTAAAGCTAGATTACTTGATCAGTTCAGCTGTCACTTGAGATCGGAGATAATATCTTGTTCTCTATCATCTGATTGTGACTAAAGATACCCTGTAAACCTCTGTCTCGAGATGACATAATATTAGTTGTACGGTCAGGTGGCAGGGGACTTGGAAACTTGTTCACGGCTGTGGTGAATCATGTCGCCCCGAGCCGAAGGCGAGGTGGCGACATGATTCACCACAGCCGTGAACAAGTTTCCAAGTCCCCTGCCATCTGACCGTACAACGAATTTATTATACTGCAAAGTTTTACCATTCCAACGTTTGTTAAGCGAATTATACATGTTTTTTGGTTTAAAAAATTGAGTACGCTGACGAAGTAGAATTTCCCTTCCGAGTGCCACATTTCAATGAAAATTGACGTCACTGGGAACTGACGTCACTGAAACCTTGGTAATACTGCTAAAACGTGCAGCCTGGCGCATAATCTTGATGTTAATCCTGATCGACGCCGCTATTTTGGATGTTGTGTTGATAGTGTAGTCATGTATACGGGGCTCCCGAAAGGGAAACTGCTTTTACGTGGGTTTTGCAAGTGTACATGATATATATGTTCGGGGCATATTATCCAATCAGATCACGAGAAATTTCTTTGCAGTATAATAATGTGAGCTGTAATAGTTTACTTCAGGCATTTTGAGACTGAATGCAATTTGATACAGGGATATGAATGTACCAAAAAGACTGAACATACGTGCATGAGTAAAGAGGTAGAACGTTGGTTAAATTACCTATGAAGAATTCAAACTTAACCCTGAAGATATTAAATAAATAAAACGATAATTTCAACTCAACAGTAAAAACCAAAATATTGCAAGTTGATTTTGCAGGAAAAAAAGTAACATATCGGATAGTGTAGATCTAAGATCAGACTGCACATTTTGTGCAGTCTGATCTTGATCTACACTGTCCCCTAAAGTGTCCTGAGTCGCGCTTAGCATCCTATGAGTTAATATTACAACGTGAGTCAAATGGATCCTGCTGCAGACTGTCACAAACTGGTAAGATTAATTCTTTACC
Source organism: Hippopus hippopus (assembly GCA_946811185.2). NCBI lineage: Eukaryota > Metazoa > Mollusca > Bivalvia > Cardiida > Cardiidae > Hippopus > Hippopus hippopus. The sequence continues at coordinate 23,513,278 of OX328111.1, read as the reverse complement.
AAACAACAAAATTTTAGACTGCTCCAAATTCAAAGCATTTAGGACAAATAAAATGATACATAAATGATGGGATATGTATCATAAAGGGTAGAAAACTTTATTGGAAAAGAAGAAAATGCTAGCATTTTTCTTCTTTCCCCACAATGTTCCCAAACGCCTTTTACACCAGGGTCCTTAAAACGCGCGTTCGTTTAGTAAAAAGTTAAAGAGTTAATTGGTGATGATAAACAGGTTGCTTGTCATCATGGAATAAAAGAAACGTAATCAAGTCCGTATTCACCAACCGTTCTTGAAACCGTTCTTTGTCTTATTCTTCGAATTTTAGAAATTTGAACGAAACGCACCTTCTGACTGGCCAAACCACTTGACCAATCAGAAGTTTCGATACGTTTAAAAGTTAGAGAATCTTCAAGAAGAAGACTGAGAAAAGTCTTCAAAACGTTGGCGAATACAGAAGGCATATATAAAAAAAAAGTCGAATCTGTAGGTAAACTTAACGTACACTTTGTTTAAATGTTAATTGAAATTAAACAAGATAAACAAAAGCTAATCATCAACAATGTTATCAAAAATGGACCGTCTCGTAGAGCGAAAAGTTCCGAGACAGAACTGGTTAATACCGTCTCTTCCGACATAGCCATACAGTAAGAGTGGCGTCATGTCTTACGTAACAAAACAATCAGAGTGGCGCTCTGCCAAGACGGGGTTTAACAAATCTTTGTAATGCACTATACTCGTATAAAGCGAGTTGTGGCAAAATACAGACCCGGTTCGACTATAAACAGACTCAATCATGAGTGGTCTTTTGACATGCAGATAATTTAACAATAGCGAAAAGTTTCGATACAGATCAGTCTGCGCAGACCGCGCTACAAACAGACTCAATCATGAGTTAGAGTGGTCTTTTGACATGCAGAAAATTTTACCGTGAATAGCAAAAAGTTTCGACCCATGTCAGCCTGCTCGAACTGCGCAGGCTGGCATGGGTCGATACATTTTGCTTTTTCCACATTAACCGCCCTTTTTCAAAGAGGGTGAATCAAATGTAAACTATGGCTATCTCAAAATGAACATCACAACGTACAAAAGTAACATCAAAATAACAAGTATAAACATAAATGGAGCCACAACGCTATAAAGCTGGTACATAAATCCTATAAAACCAGTTCTCATGTCCTCGTTAGATATGGCAGTATCATTCATCTTTAAAAAAAAAATGTAATAACAGTCTATAACTTAATCGATACCAGACAGTACATTCATGCACTGATCTCGTTAATTACGCCTGCGAAACTTTGCACATCTTTGTAACGATTCCACTGTCAATCATCTGACGTCACCTGTTTGACTTGAGTTTGCTTGTTGAACTCGTTGACCCCTGACACCCTCACACACGCCTGAGGTAAAATTTCTCAAAACAGCTTGAGAACCAGTTCACAATGAGCAATGTAACATGTTGAGTTCATTCAGGCTTATCCGGCACAGCTGAATTCGCTGGCTTTTGACCTACTTCTGGGTATGCTACAGTCGAATGAATAAATAGTAACTTGTGATTGGTCAAAAACGAGGACATGTATATTCTGCGGACTCCTGCAGGCCTATTCGCGGGCAATTTCTGGCGTCGGTACTTTTCATTAATTCTCACTGTGAATCACAAAAAAAAAGTTTGAATTTTCATATTCTAGTACCTCTAACGTTATCCATCTTTAAAGAAATATATTGTTTTGTGATAAACTGATATCTCTTTGACACAAGATATGAAATGTTCTGTTGGTAAAGTTTTTTGTATGGTACCCGTGCATCAACTATAGTTAAAACAAGGTTAATCCTTTCATATGAGGTAGAACTGAATGCTGCAAGAATTCACAACAACAACAAAACTGAGTCCAAGTCTTCACCCGTAAAGCCCATTTAGAAATTAAACAATAATTCCACAGCTGGTCAAGTAGAAAGGGTTCTGTAAGTTGTCCGTGCCTTTGGTGTCTCCTGCTAAGCGCGACTCACTGACCTTTTGCGGACAGTGTAGATCAAAGCTCAGACTGCACAAAACGTTCAGTCTGAGCTTTGATCTACACTGTCCGATAAGGAGATATTTCTCCCTAATAAATAACTTTGAAGTAGCAATAATTTGGTTTTTACTATCGACTTGAAGGTATCATTTAACTTATTCAGCAAGACATGAAACTTTTAAGCCGATAGTAAAAACCCAAATTTTGCTATTTCAAAGGTATTTTTGGAGGAAAGATATCTCCTTATCGGACAGTGTATATCCAAGATCAGAATGCACGTTCTGTGCAGTCTGATCTTGGATCTACACTGTCTGCAAAAGGTCGGTTAGTCGCGCTTAGCAGCCTAATGGTTAAAACTGATCTTTGACGTCATGAATCACACTGTAATTATTTTTGCTATTATTTTCGGTAAAATATCCACATAACTACAAAAACACCCGCAGGTTCACAAAATACACTTTCACCTGTATCCAACGCGTGTTCTCTTACCGTGCATTTTCCGAACAAGAATTAATGCTATGTACAAAATCAAAGGTTTATTATCAACATTGATTATTGACCTATGCAGTGTGATTAAGTTTAACATGAAAGCACAGTCATTTGAAATGACTCGTAACTGGCAAGCAGCTTCCTTGAAATTGATCCAACAAAATCTAATAGAGATATCACACACGTGGGAATACATCTAGCATAAAAAAATCAAAGCGTTGAAAACGCTGATGTGGTATTTGTCAAGGAAGCCATTGGGTGGAATTAATAATTTGAAAAAAAGAAAGGGAGAAATTATACTCAAATTTTGGCTTGAAAGTCGACCTACTAAGCAAATGAATACCTTTTTTGTTGAAGAGAGAGTACTCATGACAAAGTTAGGATTATTTGTGTATTGGTGGTCTCCCTTTGATCATTAGGAGGAGTCAGGAGTAACGTCCCTTGACAGTAGGATGCATGACGGATAGAGAAAGATTGATTGATTGTATGGTGTTTAACGCCGTTTTTTTTCAACATTATTTCAGTTATATCGCGGCGGCCAGTACACCTATCCATGCTTTCCTGGGTTTTCTGTTACCAGTACTCCGCACAATATTCTTTTCAAGCCACTGGCTGCTTTCCCACATAACCATCGTCGAAACAACGATCAGCGGTGAGAGAGGAATGAATCCTGTGACAATGACTATCGTCAATCCTCGGAAAGAAATTAGCCAAGCTGGGGATCGAACTCACGACCCCCTGTTCTCAAGTCCTGTAGGCTACCGACTGAGCTACCAGGGCTCGGCAATAGAGCTAGAAACCATGTGAATATATGGAATAAAATTAAGGTTGCCCTACTGTAATGGGCAATATGTCAAAATGAAGGAAAAAAAATCATAATTATTAACTTATTTGTTATTGTCTTAGTGTCTTAAATATGAAAAATCAGAAACATTGCCCGATAAAAAGTAAAGTTATACGAATTTTTGAAAATCCACCCCAATTCCAGACTCCGCAACAAAATTGACACCACCCCTAAGGAATTAAAATGTAAATATTTTTTTCAAATTTATGGTATTTTGTATCAAATTTGGTACTAGAAGACTCGGCACATAATATTCTTTCAGGAGTACTAATAATTTTCTTCTAAATTATAAAAATCAGAGAAAATATGACAAAACTAACACGAAGTGTAACAGGATTTTCTTTATTTTTTCCATTTTTCTGAGACAAACCCTCCAAGTTATTTTCAGAAATATCATACTTTAATGAATGGGGCATGGATAAACCATACACAGTTTTTTTCTAAAACCTATCTGGAACAACATATGTGATTTTCAGCATCTTTCACCGCACGTAACTGAAAATATTTGATTTTGAACATACACACCACTATTTTGACGTTTCCATAAAAATATACAAAAAACATTACTTAAAATCAACGATCTTCAATTCTTTCTTAAGTTCAAAACACACCACTTCCTATCTCTGTGAACTACTTATTGATAAATTAATCTTAATTAGTGCTTAGAGATTTAGATATACAATTTAAACCAATTAAATGACAAGATTTTGTTAATTTTACTGTGGTACACAAGCATGTCAGTCAAGAAAGATGCATATTGAAATCGCTGAGAAGAAATACATAGTAAAATGGTTTTTTAGACCTTTTAACATCATAAATCTTCATGCATAATATCTATAAACCTGCATAAAGCTTTAAACAAGACACCAATTCAAAGCTGAGTTGATTTCCTAGCACACATAGTAGGCAAAAGTAAATACGGGCAGATAACTCTCAACTGAGACAAACATTTTTGCTTATAAACTGCAGGCTGAAAGTTCCTAGTACATGTAATAATAAGGCACAGAGAAATCAATTACTGGCAAAGAGCAGAAACTAGCCTTAAGATTAACAACAAGATGAAACAAGCATTTTTTTCACACCCAGTCAAAGTCACACTAGGAGGTCAAATGTCAAGAGTCTAATCAAAGCTGTAGTTCCACCGTCTGAGAATTTTCAAAAGACTTTGCATAAATCTTCATAATGAATCCTGGGGGCTTGCTACTGTAGCTTAACCAATTACCACACAACAAGAATTTTTGAAAACATAGTGGGAAGAGTAGAAAATGCAGGTAACCACATTTTCTACTTTTCCCACTATGTTTTCTTACCTTTCAAACTGAAATCTAATCATTCAAGCCACATTTAATTTGTGGTCTGCAAAAGCTTTCAATTTGGACCAATATAAAATTTTGTCATGTGGTAAAGAGTTAGTGGTCAAGTCACAAAGCCATGTTTAAGAACCCTTTACCAAAGAATCTGGTGTTTTAACAACCCTGAGAAAAAGGCATTTGAAAATGAGGGAAGAGGAGAAAATGCTGTTATCAAATTTCTGGTGATCAGAATTTCCTCATTTTCCCACAATACCACCATATCAATAACAAATTTTTTCAATGAGCCAAATTTGTCACCTGCAAATGCTTTGGATTTGGAAAAGTCAAAATTTTGTCATTTGGTAAAGAGTTAAAGAATTTTAAAGTATTACGCACAAACATTCATGAACACTTTTTGCACAGCAAAGCCTCCAATGAACCACACTGGAGTATGACTGGAATACTCTGGTAACCACAGATTAAACGACTGAAAACAGTTAATATCCAATTGGAAACATTTATGAAAGCATTGTGAAAAAAGAACCATTTGCTCAGACAACCAAATGCATGTTTTTTATCATGTTTCCCACTCTAGTTACGACAATGTAAAATACAACAAAAGTGGGGTATACAAATATGAAAAATAACCATGCTTAATTGCAGTCTAAGTATTGTTTCAAATGGATAATTTCATATGACAACAATTAAAAAATGTTTCGGAATATAGATAGTACCATCAATAAATATTAATAAAACAGAAACACACGGGAATGGCCGAACTTAAGTTGTTAGAACTTGTGGTCAAACCCCTTTGCCAAATAGTTCTGTGTTTGTACGTTATAAATATGATTTTGTACCAAAAATGGCAATAAAATATGTTTAAACTAATAAAACATACTATTCCACAAAAAGCATTCTGCACATCTTTTTAGTCTGATCCTTGTATGATCTTTTTAGCCTAATCCTGTTTCTAAACCATATCAACCTTTTCCAAACAAACAGGTATTTTAACAGCTCTGTAGCAGTTAACATTTCAAAAAGATTGAGGGAAAAGGATAGTTGCCCAGTACCTACATTTTCCCCTTTTTTCAAATGTTTTCAAGCCTATCCAATACTGAATGTTCTAATGCCTATCTATTTCAGGAAAATCTAAAATACTTATGACAAAATGATTGTAACATGACAAAAAACACATAAACATTGTCTGAAAAACATAAAAAAAATCAAAAGTTACAGTTTATCAAAATACAGAGACACTTTTGGAACTGTTTCTTCAAGAACTGGATTTCCAGATATATGGACAGGTTTGAAATTGCCACGTTGAATAGCAGCTGGAATCTGTTTGGTATCCACATGTTGCTCATAACCAATACCTGTGAATGTGTATATATAATTGAGCCATGCTCGATGAAAAGGGAGCTGCAACTACAAAAAGAATTGACCCAAGTCATCCTGTGCGGTCCGCCCAGGCTTACATGGGCTCACAATGTTTGCCGTTTGAAGATTTTCTGTATGTCCATTGACCAGTCTACCTCATGATTCAGTTGGTTGTTAGACAAAATGGAGTTTATAGACCCATAATCATATGATGCCTTGCTTGGTATAATAGATCATCACAGAGATGCATTAAGTCCCTTTTTCATAGAGCATGGCCCATATATAATTATTTATCTCTCTGTGTGTTTATGCCACTTGGTGACACATTGCCAGATTAATCACTGAGTGTATGTGATATTAATGATTTTCATAATTTGAAATAAAATGCTAGTTATTATCTACTTCGTTTAACCTGACCCTGTTCAAAATCATTTAATAGATTAATATTCTATTTTTATCCTCGGCATCGCTCAGCATATGTCCCGAATGGTAACGCACGGTTTAAGCCAATCAACCCTCAACCTACTGAATATGTTGGTTGAAAACTTTCCAGTCAATAGTAAAAAAAGGAAATATTGAAACTTCAAAGTTATTTCTGGGAGAAATATTTCCTCACTGGATAGTGTAGATCCCAGATCAGACTGCACTTTCTGTGCAGTGAGTCTGATCTTGATCCATGCTGATCCCAATAGCTCCTAAAGTCGCGCTTTGTACGCTAAGGGTTAAATTGCTTACCTGTATACCTTCCCGTGTATAAATAACTATCCTAAAAATAGTCAGAGTTCTATTTATATGCCTACTTCTATATTCAGCATAAAGGTCAAGATCAGGTTAAACGAAGTGAGCAATATTAAATTTGAAAAAAAAAAAGAAAAAAAAAAGGTTGTCCGTTTCATTCTAATCATTCTAATACAGATTTTATGCATTAAATTCTCAACAAAAAGATATTGAAATTGTGGAAAAAGAAGTCAAAGCAGGTAGGATAATATGCTATCTTTTCCACAATGCTTTAATATGAGCTTCAGATCTGTGTCCCTTTGTCTAACTCAAAAAAAATATTTGAATACCAAAATTACAGTTCTGATTGTCCAGAAAGGTCATTTTGGCACAGTAAAAAGGATTTCACATCTTAATGTGAAAGGTCAACATATTCAGAATAGAGGTTATGTCCCCAGTTGCATAGAATCATTGTCTTTAAGCATACCTGATATAAATGACTTTAAAAAAATTGTGGAAAAAGCAGGAATTTGCTCTGCAAGACACTTTCTCTTTTTTCCCACAATACTTAAATACCATGAAAGGTAAAATCATCAGCCTATGGCATTTCAAAACTGATTCATATGTCCTGCAGATATTGCACAGAAGGCAAAACTTATTTTCAACTAGTACAGACACAAAGTTACTTGATAATAGTAGCACTGTCAATAGGTGTTTATAACCAAGAGTTGACACAATTTTATGCAAATATTACCTTAAATAAGCCATATTTAAATTGTCGTCTGCAAATGCTTTCAATTTTGACAAGACATTTCTGATAGTCAAAAACCAAAATATAGACATATATGTACAAACGCGAAACTGGAAGATTTTCAAAATGCATGGCAAGATCAGGAAAAAAATGTGCCCCTGGCATCAAGCAATAGTTAACCCTGTACCAGATGATAAATTTTTTGCCTTTTCCAAATTCAAAGCATTTGCAGACAAAAAAATTAAACTTGGCTCAAATAATGATTTGCTTTCGAATGGGTAAAAACCATTGTGGAAAAAAGGAGAAAATGCTGGTAACCAGCATCTTCTCCATTTACCATGGCATTTTAAGAAGGCTTCTTCCTCTAGGTCCCTAAAACATGGAATTGTGTGGTAAAGGGTTTAAATATGCAGCATGCTCCTAATTACACCATTCAAGGGTTTAGAAAAATCAACCTAATAATTTCTTATAGCCAAAAATCAAAGCATAGCTGATCATTTTGAATTTCAATTTCATTTTGCCTCCCTATCTGTTTCTGTAGGAGACAGCATTAATTATTATTTTCATTAAAAAAAAAGGCTTAAAAATGTAAAACCTACTGTATTTTTCTTATGTATGCCTGCTTAGCAGCTAGTTGGGTGGTTTCCACAGCCAGTAATTCAATTCTTCTCCAGATCGCTCTTCTATATTCGTTAGATTTGCATCACTAATCGGCTTCAAAAAGCAGCCAGAAAGTTGTTAACTCTGTAAAGTCCAACCAGGCTATCAATCATGACTGTAAAAAAAAATGTTTCATAGGAATACAGTTCATTGCTTTACCATGTATTAAAGTTATACCTACTGTATAATGAAATAATTTGAAACTTCACAGTCTCTAGTCATAAAAACAATGAAAATTACAAATTATATAGGATCCAGCAGTCTGCCAAGAAATTCTTTGATTGCTTATACTTGTGAAAATATTGTTGGCAAGCTGAGAGGTTGCTTTTTACAAGCAATTTCTGCTCTTCCTTTGACATTTTCTGTGGGGTTTTTTTTCCCACCCAAATTCCATTTTTTTTTTTTTTTTCATAGAAAAGGTTTTGTCGCCATTTCTAACTTTAGCTGGCAGGTTTTTTGATTTGGTATGTTGTAGAACATTTTAAAATTCATATAAACATTTGACAGTAACAAACAAGAAGTAGATGGAATTCTGAGGAGTATCTGCAATTTACAAGGGCCTGATTCAGCTTTTAGAATTTAAAGCTGTGAATGCTGCCCAATATGTTTTGGAGACTAGGGTCATCAGTGTTCCCACTGAAATTTTTATTTGGAGGTTTTGTACCCCCTACCATTGAAAAATGGGGGTATAAGAAAAAAAATGGGGCTACAAATTCAGAAAAATTAGTATGCCTACAACTCTAAATTGTTTTCTTAAATGCCTCATCCTCTTTCAGGTGAAGAACAATCATATAGATCTACAAAGTGAATTTACATTTTTACATGTAACCAGGGATCGTATATTTGATCCCTGATGTAACAAATAGTAAAATAATTACTTGACAAAGTGATAACTAGTAGTCTTTATGCTCATCTTTTCACGTGCCTTTTGCATAACACTCAACAGAGCCATTGTCGAAGTCTGGCTGGTGACTACTGTACTCAATATGAATTCTGTTTTCTTGAATGGTTCTACTAGTATACCTTGCTTGCTTACGGGAACCCAAATCCGAAAGCTTCTAAAGTAGGCCTACCGCATTTCTGGGCTATTACCAATGTTAGTTTACAGACGAGAGACATTGACGTCGACAAAACACTTTTTCATAGACTGCGTTAAAGAAAGGAGAGCTGAATTACGGATAATTTTTTAAACAAACAAGTCCCAGTCTGCAATTATTGATCACGACAATAAAGACCGAGTACGCCAACCATGTAAATGTTCTAAAAATAGAAAGCTGGAAATCCCAAATTTTTCTGATGATTTACATTTTCCGAAAAAGTTGCTTTTACATGAGCCGTTCTATGCAAGCCTTTCCTACTTTTTATTTCGATCTTCGTCTGTATTTTTTGTGCGCGATTTCACATATAGGTTTGTTATTTTGTACGTTTTTTATTTTACTTGTACGTGTTTCACGTACGATTTTGCGTGATTGGGAACTCTGGGTCATTGTGTATTACATAGTTTAATACTTTGGAGTTCTGTAGTACGATAACTGTATCCCATTGCTATTTCAGTTTTTCACCGATTGCCTCCTGGACCATGCCAAGCACAAAACAATGTCCAAAATTTTAATGTGAAAGGAAGCACCCTAAAAGTCTTCTGATTGAGACTATACATAGGAGGAAGGGCTTCAAGGAAGGGCTTACATTGTACTTCATTATATACATTTTTATACATGTACTGTATCCCTCCATTCAGCAATGTTTTTCAGAGTCAGAGACATATGTACTGTACTTTAAGCAAACAACTCAGGTATACAAAATTTCTGAAGATAAACAGAAACTATGACAGGTCTTACCTGAACCAGAGACATTGATGTGTATTGTATGTCTCTGCCTGAACTCAGTTTAGTACTAGCAACAAAATATGGGATTCTCTTGATTTGACGTGGTGAGTCTTACCGCAGGCCACTTAATGATAAAATCACGAAATTCACATTTAACATATAAATATCCACTGAGTCCTTTCTATATTTCTCCCACAACGCTGTCGTAAGTGAAGGAAATGGGCCCAAGAAGACACGATTGACACGCTCTCAGTCTCAGGTTTTTCGAAAGAACATCAAATTCAACATCCGTCGGCCAACCTTCCAAATATCACTTGTCATCGCATCTTCAACATGAACATAAGCCTCAGGCAAAGGATCCACAAGCATAGTTATGGCAGTCTAAATTGGTCTTGTGGCAATACCTGGCAGCTTTTCTTTTCTGTTCCGCGAGAATCGGCCTTCAGCGTCGCGAAATTGCATGACAACATCACCGGAAGTGTCCGAAAAATTCGTAATTTTTCGTATTTATTTTTTACCAGTCACATTAATCGACAACACAACTATAAAAATCTTATATCATTAATAAAGTATCATTTTATATTTAAAAAAAGGCGATAAATAGTTTAATCATGCAATGTCCGGCAGTTGACGTGAATGCCCGACAGTTCTCCGTAGCCAGGGATCGTATATACGATCCCTGCCGTAGCTTACCGATGCAGTCTGATTGTTGTACGTAAAATACCGATATTGACCGACATTGGCCGGTGTTTCACGATCCCATTACAGTTGGGCAGCCTTAAGTTTGTACCTAAAAAACATGGTTTTAAAATATCTTTGGTGGTTAACGTTTAATTCCCAACATTACAATCAATTATTTCGATATATAGATATTCACATTCCGAATCAAATGGAGTAGCGCGCAAACATAGGATGAACAAGCCATGGGACGAACTGGTTTTGGAACGAAAAAGCCCAGGACCAAGCGATCAGTAGACAAATTTAGTATCACTGCGCCAATAGAAGGCTATGAGTGAAGCTATTTTCAATAAAAAATTAGTATTTCCTTTATCGATGGCCTCATCCAGTGTATTTTAACATGCCATTTCCAATTACATATATGAGTGCTACCGAAAAACTCATTTGTTTGAGAAAAATTGCGTTTATTTGGGTTTATTTCCTTCGGCTTCGGACAAAACACAATACATGGTCTTCAAAATTCAATCTTGAACTCATAGTGGTATTGTCTTCGACAAATACCACAAAAACAGTCCGCCTCAAGTGACCATTAAGTTATCCTTTTAACTTTACAATGTATGAGTTTCGACAATTCACAGTTTGCTTACCTGACGAAGGGATGGCTCGTTTTAACCCCGTGTATTTTAGAATGACAACAAACGGTAATACATGTAACTACATTCATTTATTTTAAAAAATAATCCATTTTTTCCTCTGAAATGACAGCCAGCAAGGGAAACTAGCAATAATATGGTGCAGTCTACTCAGTATATTCGTTTTGCGGGAAGCTCGTATCGATTGACGCCGCCATTTGGATGTTATGTTGAAAGCGTAGTTATGTATACGGGGCTCCGAAAGGGAAACTGCTTTTCCCTGGATTTTGCCAGTGTACATGACTTTATGTTACGGGCATATTATCCAATAAGATTGCAAGAAATTTCTTTGTAGTATAATAAATATCTCTTGAGGAGCGGATGAACCCTGTCCCGCGGGGTATAATTTTTCAAAAGCTTTAAAGAAAATGCCACAAAATGAGTCATGCTAGTACTCAAGCAGTATAAAACGTTGAGGAATTTAGAGGGAAAATTGTGAGATTTTCAACAAAAGTCGCTGAAAATTAGGAAAGAAAATGCTCAAGTTGCTGATCGTTGTTTGGAATATGGTTATGTGGGAAAGCAAGCAGTGGAAAAAATTGAGTGAAGTACTAGTGAGCAGAATTTTCTGCTTTACCCACATTGTTTTCTAACCTTTCAAAGTAGAGTCCAATCAAATGCACCAAATTCAGTTTCTTGTCTGCAATTGCTTTGAATTTGGACAAGTCTAAAATTTTGTCGTCTGGTAAAGACCTAAATAGGTCATAAAGAAGATACTTTTTATGCTTACTCAAATGAAAGTCGGGAGATAAATACATTGTTCATCGTATCACCATTCAAATGGTGTTTAATTATGCCAAGTCATTCTTCCATTCATTTACTTCTTTGCCCACAAAAAAAGTCTATCCATATATAATAAAGGAGTATGGAATTTCTTCCAACGAGTCCTAAAATTTCAGGTTTTGAGCCCAGTCTTATTTGTCTTTGTCTTCTGCAAATGCTTTCAATTTGGTCGAGTGTACAATTTTGTCGTTTAGTAAAGAGTTAGGTAACTATGTGGTTGCATATATTTTAATTCAACAGACATTCTTATTGATGGACAACAAAAGACAAAAAAATGAGTCATGCTCTGGGACAAGGGGATTTAATATACCTTTAAAAAGTATCGGTTCAGGTCAGCCTGTGCAGTCCGCGCATGCTAACCCAGGTCGAAACTTTTTGCTCTTGGTATATTTTCTGCATATCAAAGGACCCTTTACCTCGGGATTCGGGGGGTTTGTTGGTAAAAATGGATTTTTATGGATACATTATCATGTGATACCTGGCTTGGTGCTATACGTCTCGGAGATGCATTAAACCCTTTTTTGCCAGCGTACGTCTCAGTCTCAAATGTAATAAATAGTAGAACGTGATAGGAATAAGTGACCCAAGTCATTCGGTTTCAAGTCTGCCTTGACGTAGAACCTGCAAAATGGTTCCGTCATCATCATTTTCTGTTCTAGATTACTTTATTTTCTTTGGATTAGTTGTATTATCTTTAGGCATTGGAATTTTCTTTGCCTGTCGGAAGACGAAAAGACATGCGACCATTGTGGACTACTTTCTTGCTGGTAGAAAAATGTCGGTGCTGCCAGCCGCCATGTCTTTAGTGGTGACCTACCAGTCTTCATTGATGATGATCGGAAACCCGGCTGAAGTTTATTCGTACGGATTGAAATATGCTTATTTCGTCATCGGAGGTGCCATTGCATACGCATTTGCCGGTCTGGTTATCGTACCAGTATTCCACCCTCTGAAACTTACAAGTGTCTACAAATATTTCCACTTGCGTTATCAAGACAATATAGTGCGATACCTGGTCTTCATTTTGGGTTTGTTATGAGAGGCCGGATGGGAAAATCTGGGCGTAGAGTGCGGGAAATAGTATCACGTTGACTGGTCCCAACGTTTATGGTCATTAATGTGTAAACGGCGGAACCAGTGAAATTCCCGGGCAAGAATTCGAGAATCTCCGTACATTCTCGTATGTTCTCTCTCGTTCTCGCGATAAATTCTTTCTTTCCGAGACTTAAGTCAAGGACGAAAGGTTATTTAAATTCATTGCGAGGAAATTGTTTTACAAATTATATTAAATTGACGACAGATAGACCTATTTTCTTTCTCCTGTAGTATTTTAATCTGCTTTGCTACGTGTTTACTTATTCCAAGGCTTTTAGAACGGACAAATTGCTCATTATTGTTCGGTTGCTTCAACCTGTTATCGTTTTTCGTGGTTTTCGTTCTTGCAAGTTGCATGTCGGTGCTGTCACAGAGCCCGTCCTTGCATGGTTAATACGTGTTAAGTTTACATTTTTGTTTTGTATACTGTAGAAGAAAATATTTCTTTTGCATCATTTTTATAGCTAGTGTTTTCAAGCAAAAGTGTATCGTATCTTTATACGATCTTTTTAGAACTTTCAAGGTAAAGATACATTATCAGACTTATATAGATTACAATGTCTCATCTTGGTTTTGAGTTTTCTTTTTCAGCTCAGCGCCCAACATTAGTTGCTGGTGATTCCAATGTCCATCGCTTACAAGCTGCTGCAAAGGATAATGGAGACAAAGAGACCCATTTCTTGCCTGTTTCTGGTATGTTAAGTGTGCATCTAAATTTAAACCTGTAGATCAACCATGGAATCGCAAATCTTAATCCTGAAAAAGAAAGTTTGTGTAAACATTGTGGGATATACATTTTCTCAAAATGTTTTCTATCCTGTTCAGTGAAAAAACTCACAATTTGAGGCACACTATGAACTCCTTAAAGATTTGAATCTGGACAAATTCAAAACTTTGTCATTTGACCAAGGGTACCATTAAAATGTGTCAACTGTATCTATCTTGCAAGAGATAATTCTGGACAAATCCAGATTTCAGAGTATTATTGTAGCTTCGAGTGTCCATATTCTGTGATGATAAGGAAACAACATGATGAAATGAAGAATTTAGACAGAAAAATGAGCTAGAAGTTACTTGCCTTCGTAAAAAAATCATTTCTGATCAATTTCATGAAAAAAATTAAGTTAGATCGCAACTTCCATGTTCAGTGTGCATAAATAAAAAGACCTGCTGTTTGCCTTCTTGAGCAAACATGGCGTGACCTAATTCCGGTAACTCAGTAGTATTTAGAGCATAAAGTGGTAGATCTTTGCATTTTTTGTAAAGAAACACTATTTAGATATAAGAAAAATGATGTCAGTTTCTTTTAAATCAGATAATTAATTGATTTTTAAAAGTATTTGTCTGGTATTTGGCTTAAATTCAAGGGCAATAAAACGTTGGATTATTGGTAAGGGTTACGAGACAAAATACTGTGTGATGTCATCAAACTATGTGCTTTACGAGATGTAAACAAAAATCACCGGTTCAAGGACACTCATGGAATAAGGGCACTCGACGATAACACCAAATCTGGATGTTAACTTCTCTATGCTTGTTAACTAAACTAGAGGAAACATGAAATATATTTAAAAGAAGATAGATGGCTTAAAGGCCTATAAGCGGCCATGTATAAACAATGGGTTCTTCAAATGAGTCTAAATTGAAATCATATCATTGAAAAGTATGGAAATAATTATGAAGATGACAATCTGTTATTCACTGTTATTCAGCAAATTTCTGCGTATATCATGTTACGAAATGAAAATTCTCAAACATGTATTGGTAAATCACAAGACCTCGCATAAGAAAAAGGAGTAGCGAAAAAGACTATTTTGGGTTTTTTGGAGACTGTCTGACTCTTTCTTAAATCTGAATATGTTTATAAACTAAACAGACAGGCCTATACCTTTAAGTTGTGTAATGTACATGTAGTATTGCCATACATATCAACATTTGCAACACACATGGCGACATTTACAAGTAGATCGATGTTGAAGAAAAATAAACTTGAAACCTTCTATTCTACATCAGGGTATTGATCTAAGAATGGTTTTGTCTGTTACTGAAAAATGTTAGTTAAAAACCAACATTTTGCAATCTACCCTTATCTAGTTTAATATGCCAGGTTTTGAAGTTACTTGTTACCCTTATTGACCAATTTATGTGTAATCATGCAGAAAAACCTATCCAAAAATGGAAAAGTTTTTTAATTTCTACATCATTTGGATATTGTCCTTAATATTTCTAAGTGCTTTTGAAGCAGAGTAAATAGAGCTGAATTATTGCTTCATCACCTGTTTCCCTAGCTAGCGCCATCTTTGAAAAGAAGCACATTTTTATACACCCGAAGGGTCGTATGATGTTATGGTCCAGGTCGTCCGTCTGTTTGTCCGTCAGTTCGTTAGCAATTTCTTGTGGGCGCAACTCCTCCTACAGTTTCCATTGGAATAACTTGAAACTTACCACAATGAATCTCTATGATATGTAGTTGTGCATGTGACTCTTAAAATTTGGATCTCTGTAGGCGTTCTAGATTTTAACCCATGTCACTGACTAGCCGCTTTGGTCCGCTCGAAGGGTGCCGCTCTTGTTATGACTTCTATTATGATGTCAATGTTTTATATATCATTTATAGTAAAATAAAGTGTACATCAAATCTCTTTTCAGCAATATATAAGGTTTGTCTGGATTGTAAGCTTGAAAAAAACTTAAAGTAAAACCATGACAGGAATCATCAATCACCTTGTACATAAAAAAGGGGTTGTTGCCCTAGATTTAAACTCTAGACTTAGTATTAAGTAATATACTTTTCTATTATTAGTCATTCACATGGTTATAAACATATTAAGTTAGACCACCATTGAAATGTTGAAGAGCCATGCCTCTTTTGTGAAAGAAAGAGGCCTAATCAAGAAACAATGCTGATTATTATTGTGACTTCAGTTTCATGTTGAAGTGAAGTGCAGGTTCACCATAACTAAAGAATTAAATTGGCACTGAGGTAACTACAATTATAGCAAAATTGCATTTCTCTATGTTTGTACTTACCATATTTTATTTATGAAGGAGCCAGATTTACCAGCGATCAGAAGAATTTTCGAAGACAGCTGACTCAGCAACTAACAACAGTATTGTATGGCCGTGTGTATGTTGTGTTGGGGTCCAATGACAATCTAGTTGATCAAAGTTTATTTTATAGGTTGGTAAACTTCATGTAAAATAGATCTGTAATTGCAAATAGGAATACTGCTGAAGTGTAAAGAAACATGGCAAACGTTGTTAAACATTAATATTACATCTGAATTAAGTTTATTATTTTGATTGAGCTGTTGGCTGAAATATTGCAAAAGTGTTTCAGTTCATGTGTTGGACTAAGAAAGGCTAATTCCTTTTATCAAGTCAAAATGAAAGGATACTAAAAAAATCCAAAGGATCTGTTGTCTCTGTACTGTTATACTAGACCATTTTTTTTGTGCTGTGTATATTTTTCTAATGAATGGAACAAATACCAAAGTGGTTTGTGGTATGGTAATGGTTTTTCTGAACCTTGGACAGCTACCTACAGGATTGTGGTGTTGTTGTTGCATAGGGTTTTATGTTTTAGATCTGTTGTTGTCTCCACTTATCCAAGATGAACCTGTTGCACCTACTTTTCCTTATATCAATTTGTTTATACCTAAAAATTATCCATATGTTTCAAGCCTTGAAGTATGAAATTAAATGGACTTCTATTAATGAAACAAAACATGATTTATACCCAAGTTACCAGATAAGTCACTGGAATGCACTTTTTTAATACTTATTCTGTTTATTTCTTTTTACAATTGTTTGTTTATTTGAATACTAGAAGGAGAAAAATTCTTCTTCTTTGAAGGGAAGTAGCAGAAGTATGTGATTTGATACATGGGGTATCTACAAGTACAGAAATTGTTTTGTGTTCAATCCTACAACGAGCTGAAGACCAACGCTGGAACTCACGCACAAGAGGAAAGCTTTGCAGGATGGTCAGATGGATAAAGGATGCAAATGGTTTGTTCAAGGACATCGCCGACCACACACCATATGTAAGGTTCCTGAATTTTGGCAGTTTTCTGGTAAGTGTCTGTAGATATCAAGGGTACCATACACTAAACTGCATAGCGGTGTTGATTTACAAAAGTTTTTAAAAATTGAATACACACACATATGATCCCTACATTACCCAAAAGTATGAAATTGTCAAGGTAGACAAAAATTTACTGAAATCTTAAATTTATACAATTCAGTGAAAGATGTTTCGAGTTGATGCTTGCTTATCTAAATTGTATATGCATATTTCATGTGTACACATTATAGAGAATGATAGCCTGGTTCCTTTTGCCATCAGGTTAACAATTGTTATTTCAACCCCAATTACGACCGTAGAGTTTGGCCAAAATGTATTTGTTTACTACACACTTATTAATGCTTGCTCAAGTGAATAAAGATATCCAGATATTTTTCCTAATAGCATATCTCTGTCTTTGCATTATTCGATTGACTATCAGAATAGATGCATGCATCCCTTAGGCATTTGAAATGTATTTTTTCTGTGTTTTATTTTCACAGATTAGTTTAAAAAGATAGATCTTTGGGTTGTATTAAGTTTGATGGCATTTTTGTAGAATTGAGTTTAATGTTGCCTTGAACTTTTTGTCAGCCATACAGTAGAAGCTTGCATCCCTACCCTACGTATTTGCTCTGCTCCTTTCTTTACGAACTGTAACATTTAACCTTATCTTACCACTAGCTGCTCATCTCACATGACCAAGTACTTTTCATATACTCAACAATAAGGAACAAAAGACTTCTGCAAAACTTTTTTATGTAAAAAATTCAAAAAGGTTTTAGTACCTAGCAAATGAATCAAAATGATAAGAAATCATAACAGTAGTTGCATGGGAAGTTGCTGGTCCTTTGCTGGCAAAATACTTAGTAGAAATTACTTTTATGAAGCCAAATGGGTTGCTTAACTAATGCACTATAGCTTGCTTAACTTGCAAAAGAAATATTATCGGAGACTAATGCTATGAGATTAGTTTTTGGAATTTTTTATTGCGTATTATGCAGGTGTGCTTTAAGTGATTGTCTGTCAGACTAAAGGCTGAAATATTGTCATTGAAAAAGCAAACTGAACAAGACTTTGGAGCTAAACATCCACCTCATTCAAATTGATATTTTTTTTGTCATTCTTGTGTATTATATATATATATATAGATATCTTTTTTTGTTTTTGTTATGCATCAGGCCTTCTTTGGAAACATTCCTTCAAAAGAGAAAAATGTTCAGAACTAGCAAAATGCCCTTTCACCACAGTTTTCCGTTGTTCATGCCTTTTTCTTAACCTTAAATCTTCTTGATTATCCATATTTGAGATGAATGGTTTCTATTCATATGTGTAAGGAGTCAACCCTTAAATTCACAGGTAATATAATGTTTAATTAAACCTTCCATTCAGGCCAAAAGAGATAAAAAATTGAGATAGGTATCAATGTCATGAAAGAATTTTTTTTCCTAAATTTGTGTCAATATGAAAGGGGGCTATTGAGAGTTTTATAATCCCACCCTTCAAAATGATTCATAATTGAAGTAAATAAGGCACTTTTTGGCAAACCTTTAGAAACTAGAAAATAAATATGAGAAAATCATGTTTCAGATTTATTTCCTTAATTGGGGTACGTAGCCTTTTGATGAATATGTAGATTTGTGAAAAAGTTTTGCAAAGACTTATAGGAAGATCACATGACAGTTAACAAGGGTCAATTACATGAATTTGTCTTCAAATTATCAGAATGATGTCATATCTGATCTCATAAAGACAGATGAAGTCACTGATTGTAAAATGACTACCCTTTTATTTAAAACGCCAGGAATAGACCTTTTTACTAAAGGTATCAGTGCTGTTAATTTATACTTGCAAAGAAAATTATACTTACCATGGTTGTACTTATCAGTGATATACAAGATTTATGATTTGTGTCGAAAAGTCTAATAAGGCCCTTTAACCCTTTTCCACACAAGCCAGAGTTTTAATGACCCTGAAAGAGATGCCTTTTAGAGACAGTCTGGGAATTTGAGAAAATCCTGCTAACCAGCATTTTCTCATTTTCCCACAATTTTTTTTTTCTTTCTACAAACTAATTATTTCATTTTTAAGTAACATTTATGATGTTGTCTGCTAGTGCTTTCAATTTGGACATGTCCAAAATTTTGTTTTTTTTTTGGACATATTTCCAAAGCTTAACTTGATTTTATAGGTTGATCATCATTTATGTCGTGATGGACTGCATTTGAATCTGCATGGGGCAGATTTCGTTTACAAGATTATTTATAAGGACAGCCTTGAGACCCAAACAAATTCCAACTTTGAACAAACTGGATTAGATGACGACTGGCCAGCTTTAGGAAGTGATCAGATTATCAAAACTTTCACCTATCCATTTATGTATAGTGAAGTTGCAAAAGCCCAGGTATGGAAAGCCAATTCATTTGTCTTTTTCCCCACATAAACTTAATGCACATGAACTAATAATTTCAAAGAGCATGCATGATGTTTACAGAAGGTTTATGTTATTTAAGGAAAAATATACTTGCCTCATTTAATCATGAGTTAATGGTAGAACAAGCTGTACTTTTTGGGCAGATTTTTTTAAAGGTAAAGTTGTTTAATTTTTATATTAAGTATGTATCCTAAAAGTTAAACTAGCATGGTTTTAAGATTTCAAAGGTACTTTTATGAAGCATTTCAAGTTTTAAGTATGTAATTGTAGTGTATGGTGAAATATATGTAGTTGTATATATTTGCTGTAAGTTGACAGATCATCAGATGTTCCATCTTCTCAGATGTCCATATCCGGCATTCGGTAACCTGTATATTCCTGGCTTATATCATATCCTTTTACTTTCAGGATCCAAAAGCCTGTGTTGTTGAGGTGATGGATACTATGGTAGTGAAGATAAAAGCAGGCGTTGACTCTGATAAGAAAAAGGTAATGTTTATGAGTCGAAAGTATTCTATAAAAAAGATAGTTTTTGATCCATTAATCATTTGGTTTGAAGTAAAGAAAGAATTTTTGTTTGCCTGTTGCATTGATGTCTCATGGAAGAATTTCAATGTTCTGTTTTCAAAAAACAATATTTTAGTCCTAAAATCTTTTTTTTTTTTTTTTTTCTTTCCTCATATTGTTGATATGATGGATTATGCCTGTATTCTCGCAGTATATTTTGTAGTTGTCAGCTGTGACACTTTTGTCCAAAATATGACCAAAAGTCAACTGTCATAAGCCAGATAATATTTACCCAGTTTTATATTTGATACGTAAAGGAGGTTGCTGAGTTCACATGAAAAGGTTAAGTAGATTTAGCCTATATTACCTGTCTAGCAGGCTTTTAATTAAAAAACTATGTCGTTATCTTCTGCTGATGTTCAATTGATGTTGTATTTCTATATCATTAAGATTTGAGAAAAATATGAAATATCTGACTACTCACTATTTTTTCCTTTACATAAGAAGGTTGTTTGTGTCAAGGGAGGAAGGACAAGAAGGCAAGCCAGTGCTAGAAAGAGGTATTACCGATCTCGGAGAAGATGGTTGAAGAAGAAGGTAATTAACTTTTATGATACGAGCCATGCTGTGATGTATTATACCCAGGAAGCCATTACATAATTATAGATCCATAAAATCCATTTATGTAACAACCTACTGAAATATGAGGTATAATAGTCCTGGGACATGAGGGAAATATACCAAGGGCAAAAACTGTCAAGCAAGGTAAGCCTCCAACAACTGCACAGGCTGACATGGGTCAATACTTTTTCCAGATGAATTAAACCCCCTTTTTACAAAGCATGGCTCATGTATATATTGTCCTTGTCTTGACCATATTAACACTTTTTCTATTTCGCTCAGTTGGTCACAATAAAAATACATAAGCATGCAAATTTGAGTAATTTGTTTTTTCAGTGCTAACAAACTAATGAAGGCCTATAAATGCTTCTGATAAGAATCTGCTTGTTAATACAGAAAACATAGTCTTCCTTGTGAAAAGAGCCCAAAACCTTGTCAATAGGTTACACATGAATATGTGGGCTGTCTCCATGATATGACTGTAATAATGTTGAAAGCAGTGTAAAACACCATTGAATTAATCGAGGATAAATGCCATATGCCACCTTAAACCTTCATTTTAATGTAAAGTCATGCATTATTCTGTTCATGAAATGAAATTGATGTAGTAATATTACCATATGTAATTTAGATAATCTGAAGTCCCATTTCTCATTATAAAAATCAGTTTATTAGGAGAGAGACAGTTAGGTATGTATATGTTGCTGCAAGTTCAAAATACCTGCAAAAGGATGTTTTGGTTTGTTAAAACTGTTTTGAATTAGATGATGTATCAGTTATCGTTATCTGTTCCTTCATGATTCCTTGATAATTTATAAAAAGTTTGGGTAAGAAAACTGTTAGATGCAAATAAGAGAAGACAAAAGCACAGAAACTAAAGGAAAATAAAAGCGTGGTGAATAATAACCAGAATTCGTACACACCTCTGCGCAAACTATTTTCTGTTATCAAGGTACGCATCATATGTAAAATCAGATTCTAATTTTCTGAATCATACCTACTTAAGGACCTTGTAATAGGAAGCTTTTGAAACCTTGTCTGAAAAAAAGAAGAAATGATTGCAACTAGCATTTGGTCATTTTCAGCAGTTGCTTTCTATCATTTCAAACCAAATTACATAATGCTTCAAATGTCTTCAGTTTAAACAAGTCTAAGATTTTGTCATTTGGTAAAGATGAACAGAACATCAAGGACAGGTAAAAACCATATATTTTTTCTTGATTAGAAGACATATAGGATGTGACATAAGTTGTCGTTGGACATAAAATTTTAATAAACAAATCTGGGGAAAAATGTTATTAGGCGAGCTTAATAGCATTTTTTCCAGACAAGTTTTAATATTTTTCATTATACACCTGACAAATTTCCGCCTCAAATACATGCGTCGCTTCCCCATAAAATAACACACACAATGATGTAATGTAGAAAAGGATATGTATTGATTTGCAATTTAATTGGTCAAAATTTACGCTTTGATGAATTAACCGCCATTCTTAAATTGAAGTTACTATACCATTATATGTTTTTTGTTTTTCAGTTATGACTAAAAAATGTCAGTAACTGTAAAACTTTTTCCTTGAAAGTTGTAGGTAAAGGATGAAAAGAATATTATATTTTAGTAACTTCCCTGACGCTTGTATTTCATTCAAGCGGAGTGGGAAAATTTGATATCGCACAAGACAGAAGGTCGAGCAAGATTTCCAAACCATCTTCTGACGTGCAGTGATATCCATTCCCATTCACTTCTATCAAATAAATACGACATGACGTCAAAAATGATGACACACAATTGTGATATTAAATCTGTTTCAGATAAGAAAATTTGTAATTGGTATATTGCACCGAAAACAAGGTGAGGGAGGTTATGCGGTTCCTTTTCTTCTTGTTTTACAAATACAAGCATAAAACAGTGAAAAAAACTCTTTTACAATTTAATTACAACTACATACATTTTCATTCAGGACAAAAAAAAAAGGGACAGGAATGGGCAATTTTAAGGCTGTAGTCCATTATCTCACAAAAATGTAAAAAGTTATAGAGCTAAGGCCAGACCACACATTCTTTACAGTCTAATCTTGACCTGCACTTTCTACAACAAAAGTAATTGAATTTATGTAAATTTATGTAGGATTTTTTTTTTTCATTTCAGAGTTGAAGAGAACTCTAATGTTTTTGTGCCTTTGAACGAGGATATTGGAGTTTTGGTGAAGGCAAGAAAAATATCAGGTTCCTTTGCTATGGTAAGTGATCATTTGCATAACCTGTAAGGAAAAGATGTTTGCATCATGAACAACACACCGACACTAATACATGACTTGCCCTGATTTGTCATGGTAAATGTAAAATCAGAATTCCAAGCTCGAAAATTTGCACAGTGAAGAGACAGGGTATCACCAGTATAAAGGTTTATTGAAGAACTCTTAGAAGGATGTTTGCAGTGTGAAAAGCACTTTGGTTTTGAATCTACATTTAAAGTAAAGATATTTTGTATCTTGGCTGTTTTCAAACAAAACATCAAGGCGTCGACTGGGTTGTGCAAAAACTTTGACATTTTATAATATCTCTGCTATTACGAAGGTATTTGCTTCAAACTTAGACAAGTTGTGTATTGTCAAAATGGGAACGTATACAACAAGGTCAGATAACCATCAAAGTATTTTTTAACTAGTTACGGGCCTTTTTTTTAATTTAAATATTTACTGAAAGTCAAGCATTTTGCACCCGAGCTTTTTGCACCTGCATGTGGTGCTCTTGTTTTTATTAGTATAAGACGGCTCTTGCTCAATATTTTGCCTCATGTTCAACAATTTTGTAGACTGCTGGTGTTGCTACTGCCATTATTTGTTTTGCTGTTTATAGAGTGTTGAACATGACATTCTAACAAGTTTTAGGGATCCTGTTTGGCTCCGTGGTAAAGTATAGGACTTGTGACGTGAAGGCCCAGGGATTCGAGGCTCATTGAAACCACTCTTTTTTTGTGGGAGTGTCCTTTGGTAAGTCCCTTCAGAGCCCCAGCCTAGTACTGGTGAAACTGTAAATAAATCAATATATGTCCTGTCGCAGTGATATGACTGAAGCAATTTTAAAAGCAGTGTAAAACACCATTTAATATATCAATGAATCTAACAAGTTCTGTTTAATTTTGCATTTCTTCACAGAAACATGACAATTGTGACTCCGTAAAAATCAACTCACAGAAAGGAAAACGCAATCAAATTCCAATGAAGATGAAGAAGCCAACGGTAAGACCATACATGGAAAATAAAAAAAAACTTTCTATGTGTAAGATATTGAAAGAATGTTATTCAAAATAACATAGATTCATGCAAGAAATGTTGACTTTGCAGCCCTCATTCTTTCATTGTAAGAGACATATAAAAGGGATTTTAACCAAATTTTTTTAAAATATTATAATTAGCCTATACTGATGTTTGATGCATTTAAAAAGGATGACACATACTCTCGTGAGACATGATATCATTACTGCATACTTTTTTGATAAGAGATCAACAGGTTCAATGATGTTTAACTTTTTTACCATAAATAAAAGACCACATCGACTTAAATCTTCACCAAATGACAAAAGTTTAGGCTTGTTCACATTGAAAGCATTTGAAGAAGACAAATGTAGCTGAAATGATTGGATTTATCTTGGAAAGGGTAGGAAACATTGCGGGAAAGGGATAACATGTTAGTACCAGCATTTTCTTCTTTACCGTGTGTGCACTGCAGAGGCCACATTTTCAGCCCAACACTCATGAAACTTGGTCAGAGTGTTTGTCTTGATTATATCTGGGACAATTTTGATATTGGATCACATGGTGTCAAAAGTAGGTCACTTGGCCAAATCTTACAAAAACCTTGTTTGCACTCTAGAGGCCACATTTTCAGCAGGATAGTCATGAAACTTGTTCAGAATAATTATATTTTAGGCAAGTGTGAAATTTGGTCTTGTGGGGTCCAAAAGTAGGTCACTGGGCCAAATCTTAATAAACCCTATACCAAACAATCCCTGGCTTTCACGACCCTGAGGAAGAAGCCTTTTGAAAACATTGTGTGAAAAAGAGAAAATGCTGGTAACCAGGAATGTATCCATTTCCCACAATGTTTTCTAAAAAAAATTTTTAATTTTTGAGTCACATTAATTTTGTGTAAGTATCAAGCAGGTTTTAAATTGACAGATGTTGTAATTTTACAACAAAGTTAATTTGAATGGAAATTTTTTTATATTAAGTATTGAATTAAAAGCTCTTGACAAACCATGCTTTTTATGATAGAGCCTGTATGTACTTAGGGAGATGTGGTTGTCTTAACTTAAGTGTTGTCTGTTTGTGTTTATGCATGGATCGGTTTGTCTATCAAGAATAAGGTGAAGGTCACAAAAATGGTCATAAAAGAAACATGTCTGGGCCATAAACTTCAATATTCATATATGGATTTTGAAATAGACTTGCACAATTTTTCTCCTTGATGACAAGAAGTGACAACATCTTTAAACACCTCTCCCTGTACAATCCAGGTCATGCTTAAATTGATAAAATTATTTTGATGTGTGGTTGTTTGAGCCTTTACTCCTGGATTAAAAGAAGCACAATATTGTAGTTGTCATTTTAAATGGATGCATCCATTATTTCTAAAATATATTTGGCTTGTTTCATAAAACAGATGAAATGGCTGTTATGTCCTGAATGTGATGTGCGTTGTTCCAGAGAAGATTTCCTCCTGGATCATTTCATTAGAAGACACTCAGCTGGGAAAAAAGAAGATGTTGAAAAGGTTTGTCTTGTTAATACAGCTTTACTGACCAAAGCCCAGTCGTACTATCTGCATTGTCATATCAGAATTTCCCCCATATTAATGAAAATACAAATTTCATTGTTGTTTCTGCTTATTTTGCATTATGTTTACAAAATATCTAGCAGATATTTCATCTTTTTAAAACAGATATAGTTTTAGCGTTGTCCGTCCGTCCGTCCATCTGTCCGTCCGTCCCTGTGTCTGTCAGGGAGAATATCTCCAATACCATTGAACAGAATTTCATGAAACTTTATACATTTGTACAATAACCCATTCCGCCAATACATTTTTTTTTTATTCGATGAAAAATGGCCGACTGGGAGCGATTTTAAATTACGCGGTCAAGTAAATTTTTTGGCGGGTGATATCATTTTAACGAAATTGCTTGTTGAAAATTGCAATTAAGCCAAACACATGTTATTCCTAATTTTTGGAGCAGTATATTCATATCAAACTTTGCTTCAATCAGTTTTACGCTGAAGTTCAAAGTACTTTCATTGCCTTAAAAACAGAAATCTCTTTTTCTTTCAAATGAATAGTCATATCACCATCGAAAAGAATAAGTAACACTGGCTTCTTCTGATTAATCACATTTCAAAATACTTGTTTAACTCTTAACCACACAATTCCTAGATTTAACAATGTTGAGGAATAAGCCATTTTAAAGCATTGTTGGAAAAGAAAAAAGCTGGTTACAGACATTATTTCCTTTTTGCACAATGTTTTCTTCCCTTTCAGAGACAAATTCAATTATTTGAGCCACATCTGATTTGGCATCTGCAAAAGCTTTCAAGTTTAACAAGTCTATATGTTGTTAAAGAGTTTGAAGAAGAAAAATAAAACATCCAACCCACACAAGCCCACAGTAAAATTTTGCTATCTGTGAGAAATACTTGCCAATTGTTTTTCTGTAAAAAGAAATTAGTCATAGAGATTTTTTATATTCATGTTTTAGCTTCTTTTAAATTAAAAAAAAAAAACTTAACAAAATATGAAATTTTCTTCTCTTTACTAGATACCCAAAGATTCCTTACAGAAAAAAGATGAATGTCTTACTGAAGATACTTTACATGAAGGTAACTTTTGATCACAGACTTACTAATGCTATCCGAGAATTGCTTTGCTTCAAAGCTGTTCACAACATGATTTCCATAGGGCTATGAGTATTTTCTGAAACATGTTTACTGAAAATAATTAATCTAATAACCTGCAAAGCTAGAATTCCTTTTTAGATATTGTGGAAAAAGATGTTCCAACAGGTGTCACATTTTAGCTCGACTGTTTTCGAAAAAAAAGTTGAGGTATTAATATAGCTGTGGCTTTGTAATCTTGTAATCAACTTAGACATCTTTTAATATATTTGTAATTAATAAAGATATTTATTTCAAACTCAGAAAACCGGTAATAGGGGCAAGCAACCATCAAAATTTTTTTGACACAATTACACCCCTTTTTCCGCTAAGAATTTTCAAAAAGTTAAACATCTCATATCTCTGTTTTTACATGAGATATTTACCTCAAATTCGGAAAAGTTGTTAAGTATTAAAAAGGGAACCCATACAACAAGAGCAGATAGTCATCAAAATATTTTTACACAGTTATGCCCTTTTTCGAAATACATTCTTTTAATGAAAATCAAGCATTTGCAGCCATGCAGACTTTTGGTTTTTTTCTGTGACATTTATCAGTCCCTCACTATGTAAGAGTATCATGGTTCAATTGCATTTCCTTGACATGACATAAATATGTTGCTGATATAGAGTGTAATCATTTTTATAGTATTATTTAGTCTGGAAATTGGTGTGATCCAGTTTATGTTGAAGAAGATACTATCATCTTTTACTTAGATTCAGGATTCCAGTCATGTGACAGGTGGGGGTCAACCATTGGAACTACTCTTATTTTTGCTAGTGTGCTTGTCAGAAATCTTCAATAATGCAGTCATCAACAGGGATCGTTTTAAGATGTAAAATCAATGTGACAATAGATATGATTATAGTTATTTGGGAAGGCTTAGCTTCCTTTAACCTTTGTAAGGTTCATCTATTGTAATGTAAACAAACTCGTAACTGTGTAGAACAAATAAACTTTAGGCTTAACATAAGTGGCTTTAGCGAGGATAATACCCCATATATCCATTGTTAAACCAAAATTTAGGGTTTTACAGGATGCAGGTTTTGCGTCATATATGTACATTTTTTCAGCAGCACACGTCCCACGGACGCATGAAAATTAATTCCAAATCTGCATAAAAAAGTCCTTACTAAAACAAAAAATCTCTTGTTGATGGCTGATTCTGAAGAAAACTTCATATTTGTTACTCTTATCAATGGTGTGGACATAAGTTTGATGATAAAGATCACACTTATCAACACATTATCATAAACACTCTTTTTCTCTCCCATAGAGCCAATTTTTAGCCCAACAGAGTGGGAAAACTTGTTTCAACTGATGACAATAGGATTACTCTGTGGAGGAGAAGGATTGCACTTTGCTGTGAAAGTGTTACTGATCCAAAACCAAGCAAACATTAGCAGACTACGACTACTTCTATCAAATGATGTGGAGCAAAACCCAGGACCAGTAATGTTTGCTTCAACTTCAGTCCTTGACTACTTAACTTTAAAATAATTTTTTAGAACATGAATTTCCTTTGCATTATCATATTTATGATGCCTGTGACCTTTGTTAGATGTTTAAACATGGAAATATTGCAGTGAAGTTCTGTGTTGGTGCATCTGTTTTCTATCCTATTTAAGTTTGTCGTAACTCCATTGTTTACAGTATATTAAATTTTTTTAAAGGAATCTTTTTATTCATTTTTCACCATCATCTATTTGTATCTATTAAATAGAAGCCTACAGTGTTTCAAAAGTCTTAATAAAGCCAATTTAGCCATAATATTGAAAAAAATAGTGAAATTTTTTAGTGTTTCATTCCTTCCCTGAGCAGTTTAGAAAGTCATTGCTCTACAGAGTTATGTTACCCTTGAATTTATCAAGCCATATTAATTGTGTTTGTATTCATTACTTTGCTGTAGTTGTACTGGGCTAGAAGAATTATGAAATTGTTTACTATACAATTTTGGTTAGCAAAGGGTTTTCATTCAGTTGCATGAAAGAGTCTTAAAAAATTATTCTTTTCATATGCTCATATTTTATTCAAACTGGTTTCCTTTTAATTCAGATTTAAAGCCTCATTGGAATAATGTGTTTTGAATAGTCTGTCCTTGCTCTATAAAAAGTCGGCATTTTTACCATTTGTTTTGTAAAAGATACCCATTTATTCATTTTAAGCCAAATATAATCAATTTTGTCAATATTTAGTTGAACTACAGTCATTGTTGTGGCTTCATGACAAATATTACACCTTGCGGTTGTTTGAATGCATAGATTACAACAGATAGACAACGTAATTTTGGACTTGGCTCCTATCCACTGTTCAATCGAGGATACTGCTTAATGCGTATTACATGACTGTGTACGACCTTGGCCTTACATTCATGTAACTGGCAAGAAAAAGGAGCCGAGATACACTACATAGGTCTAACTGTCAACAATCTATGTCACAAGAACCCAACAGCAGTTTACTCGAGGATGTTGGAATTTTATATCGAGGGTGCAGTGGAATGACTTAAAGGCAGTAGAAATCTAAATTTCATATGTATATGCACATTAATATTTAATGTTTTTGGATTGCTGTAAGAAAGGGGAAACAAATGATCCTACAAATAGACGAGTGCGCCATTTCCCATGTTGAAACAAAGTTGTCTAGCTTTCTATTTTTAGATGGGGGTGTGTGTGTAAATGACTCTAGTGATACACTCCCCCATTGTTTACAATTTTGACCTGAAGTAATTTTCTCCCGACCAAGATTCATTTCAAATTACAAATTTGAAACTTCTTTTCATTCTTTGGGACCATAGATATGTCTAATTTATTGGTTTAAAAACTTTTTTACATTCGGCTAAAATGAGTAAATGGGTATCTTTGAGGTATTGGAACAAATACAAACACTGCTATTCAAACATTCAGTTTTTAGTGCTCCAATATATTCGAATATTTGATTGTAGAATTCTAGAATTATTGTCGTATCATTAGTTGAACCATTGAACCACATTTCTTTTTCCTTTGACAAACAATTACTAAGCACTACAAAAGTAAAATAAAAAGATTGAGTATTAATTTCAAATTTGAACATTCTACCGTTTTTAAAATATTCCCCTATTCCGTCCCTTTCCTTTTTTTGTTAGCGAATCAACGTTTTTCATCTTGTCATGGTTACACACTTTATTTACATATTGTACAGCTTTTAGCAGACAAGTAGTTAGCAAGGCTCAAATGCTATATTCAGAATTTCATTTTTACAGATATTCAGATGCAGATGGGAAAATTGTAGGGGTGCGTGTGATACTTTGCCAGGTATGAAGCTACACGCAGTTGAGCATGCTTTCAAGGAGAAAACATGTAAGTGGACAGACTGTGGTGGAATTACAGGTACAGAGTTCAACTACCTTACCTCTCATATGGTTAATCATGTTTTAAAAGTGAGTATTATGCTAGTTACATTGTTCTTAGTTACAATTTTCACACAGAGAGTGAAGAGCAGAGCCCAGTAGCTCAGCTGGTAATATACAGGACTGGCTTCATGGGTCGTCTTGACAGGAAAATCCAAGCATAGTTGAAGACTATTTTAGAGTTGATGGTCATTGCAACAGGATTCATACCAGTCCTGTAGCTGAAAATTGTTTTGCCAATGCTTATGTACAAAATCAGGCAGATGCTTGGACAGAGTGCTGCAGCAAGTGATCTGACCATTGTTGAAATCGGCATTAAATAATACACAAACGGATTAAGATAAGAAATGCACTTTGATTAATCACTGTAAACCTAATCATGTCATTGATGAGCATGAATAGCTTTTGCTGACACTGTAGAAAATGTTAGTCTGCACACTCATCTTGCCAGATTACTGTCCACACTTTGCATGTCTTACTTATTTTTTAGACAGTGATACATACCATTTTATATAAGACTTGCTTAATGTTTGAGAACCATCTGTTACCCGACATACTTTTCAGTTGGATATAAGTTTGGTCAAAGTCTTAGGTCAGGGTTAAGAACCTTTCAAATTTAGGTAATTTGTCATTTACAATGTGCTTAACTTCATTTAAATTAGTGAAATTACATGTATTTTGTACCTTTTACCATGGATAGATTCTAGTTGTCTGAGAAATCTTATATTTAATAGCCGTTTATAACTTTGTACTTTATATTTCATATAGTAACTTCTTTTTCATGTAAACTTTAGCATATTCCATTTTTTTCGATATTATTAACGCTTTATACTATAGAGATATCACTAGTTCCTTGGACAGTTTATGAGATGAATGAACATAAAGGAATGGATTTTACAATATGTAATTTTTTTTCTTTCCAGACCAAAGACTGCAATCAAACACTTGAAGAATGGTACAGTGTTTTGCCTGGAGGCATGCTTACAGATGAAACCAATTTACATGATTGTCCACTTCACTTGGTATGTTGATAATCAGGCTTGATCAGGCTTCTCTTAAAACTTGTCTCTCTCAGTTTCCCTGCTTATGTTTTACTAATCTACTGTAGTAGGAAAGTGTTGTTTTTTGGTCTATGCTCTACCAGAAATGTGGTAAGATAGATAGATGAATATCAGCTCCATAAATGCTCTTTGGTGCAATAATGTGTCAAAGGTGTTTCCACCTAGATTTAAAAATGAAACATTTTTCACAATTTGAGATTTGTGGATTTAACGAAATTAATGCCTAGGCTGACTTCTGAGCTTGTCTTAATTTTTTATGTCTCCCCCTGTCAGGGTCGGGAGACATCTTTTTTTCCCGTGCCTCTGTCTGTCTGTCACAAATCGTGTCCACTCAATAACTCGAAAACTTTTTATGATATTTTGATAAAACTTCACTCATTTGTAAAGCACCATGAGACGAAGTCTTATGCACAAGAACCATAACTCTGGCATGTATTTTTTCCAGTTATTTCCCTTTTATTATTTCCTTACTCATTTTACGTACAATTTCATGTCCGCAATAGAAATCTGGGAGAAAATGTTATTAACTTTATCATGGATTATTGAGCCTTCTGACACAAAAAAGGGGGGAGACATCTGGGTTTTTTTTTTTTTTTTTTTTTTTTTTTAGAAAAACAAGTTCTAGTTTAAATAGAAAATAACATAGCTTTAATTGTTTAATTTGTAGAGATCTGAATTGGGACTGTTACTATTGGATGAAGACTTTGAGATGAATTCAAATCCATACACTGTTGCTGATCACAAGGCTTTTGTAAACCAACTAAGTATTTTAGAACCTAATCTTTTCAGTAAAAGAAAAAATGAATTCACCATAAAAAGGCAAATGCAGGGTGAATTATGGCTTGACCAAAATGTGCCCAAGTCTTTAAAAATGCAAGAGCAGATCAAATTCCAATCTATTGAAACCTGCAGACCTGAACTGGATTCACCCATGTTTTCTGGAACTGTTCTAAAATTTACAAGCCGCAAAAGGAAAGTATGTGAAACTGAGACATTTTCTGAAAAGCAGATGGCATGGTCTGACATTTTAATGAAAAATCTATCTTTTTGTGACCAGGCGATTCAAATACAAAACTGTGTCTTGCAGGCTATGACAGATAACTCTTTGTTGCTACCTACAAAACAAAGTTTTCTGAAAATTGAGCAAGAAAGTGCCAAATTAGCTTCCATGGATAAGTGCACTAGTGGAACTTTTATCTGTACTGTTTTTAAATGTCTCATTCATGAAAGAGATATTTTTTATATTAGGTATTTTGAATCAGGTGTCTACAGTGGACTCATGCTGCAGAAATATGTCCTGTTACTCAAGGAGCAATATAATGCGTCCGATGACGATTTTATGTTGCACAATGTGATAACTTCAGAAGATATTTCTGACATGACAAAAAGAAATGTAGCAACAACAAAAAGACAAAGGGCTGATAAAACTTTATTATATTCCCTACAAAAAGTCTTACCAGTACAAGTCAATGACTTGAATGAGTTTGGAGAGTGTGCAGAATTAAAGCTTGATGCTTTTGTTGTACACATTCTTCCCTTCAAAAGTAAAGTCACTTTGGACACTTCAGAAAAAACCTATCATCAAGTAAAAAATGGTCCTATTGAATGTCTAAAACCACTTTTTCTTGATTTCAGGATGAATAGACAAGAACCTGTTGTTGTATCTTCCAAAGATATAGTTAATGAGACACAGAGCCCCATTTCTACCCTTTTACAGCAGTCTATTACTCTAAATTGTCTATCTGGGGACATCAGGCGTAAGCCTCATTTATTCCGTAGGAGTGCTCGTTTTGAGTCAAATTTGCTGAATTTCACATTTGTTAATGATGCAACATCATTAAGAAACAGAACAATTCAGCTTTATTTGCAAAATGATGTGTACCAATTGAAAGCATTTTACATGAAATATTTCCCAGAGTTAAGTGGAATAAGCGAAGAAAAAAATGAATTTGATGTTGATCAAAGGTTGGTAAAAGTTCGAAAAGGAGTCTCTACAACTGTGAAGAAAACAACACAGGTTTCTGTTAGCAACAATAATGTATGTAGTCTTCCTTTTCAGACAAAAGAATTGCATGAAAATCCAATGAGTATATTTGATAGTTACTGCCTATCACTCCTGGAACATGGTAAAATGGTGATCCAAATTTATGCACATCAATCTAATCTTGTCTGTTGTATGAATGACTACAGTGAAGTAGATGGCTCCTTCAGATATAGTGATTTCATACATACAGTTAAACAAGTTCAAGAAACGGGAGACTATTTTTATTGTAGTTGCAAAACTTTTCATACCTTGGTTAATATAAAAGAATGTAAGAGCAATGATCAGGATTTCCTTGTGTTGGATTCTTCTGCAGAAAACTGTGTAACTTGCATTCACTGCAAATTTGTCAAACAAAAAGTTGCTCCAGCTCTTGAAATGAGTGAGAATGATGACAGCAAGTTACAGAGGTTTGTCCAGGAGAGTTTGAAATTCAAGAATAACGAAATTGTTGAAATCTATAGGAATAAAGACACCAGAAAATACTCCATTCTTGCCTGTGATGAGGACAGACCAAGCTTTGTTCACTTGACTTACAATAAAAGAGTTGGAAAATTCTTAATCACATGTTTTAATAGTAGGTGTGTGTCTTTAAAAGGGCATAAAAGGGTTATGAATACTTTAATAAATGCAGATGTTTGTAAACACCTTACTGTATTCAAAAAGCACACTGAATACTGGTATGACTTACTAGAACAACAATTAACACCAACACTGATGTGTAGTGATGAAGGAAGAATTTTGGAAGATAAAAATGGCTTAGAAACAGACTTTGAACCAAATTTTGATGAAAGCACTGGTCTCTGGCAGTTCAAATGTAAAAGTCATCATGCTCCAAGTCCGAGAGATAGTCCCTATTATAAGAGAAATGTAATTAAGCGTGACAGTTGGAATGACTGTACTCTTGAAAGATATTCTGATGGGTGCTTAAAAGGTCCAGTTCTAGTTTCAGATATTCCAGAAGTTACATGTGACTGTGGAAGTGGATGGCTGAAAAGGACAGATGAAGAAGATTACTGCGAAAATGGAAGGACTTGTCATGATCAGAACAGATTACTAATTGTTTACACAGGTATTGCCCCTGTTAAGTGTCAAGTACATGTAAGATTGTGTTATAACCCTGTATCACCATGTACTTTGTCATGGGATGAAGGGGAAAAAGAATCTATGCATGTTTTAAGTCGAGACACTGCAGCAGGGGATGAAATAGGATGGGAATTTGTATCTATGGTTTTAAAATCTGGTTGTACTTTTTCTTCATTTTGTCAAATAAAAACTGAGGCATATCAGTTAAGGGCAGAAAATGCTAAGTTCATGGATCCTTCTGTATTTCTTAAGTGGTGGTTTAGTTGGGCAGCAAATATGAAAATTGATTTTAGGAGACCATGTGATATCTGTGGCTTTGAACCAAAAAGATTATGCTGTGATGGCACAAAAGTAGGTGTAGGCTTTAGACATGCAACATTTGAGGAAATCAATTCTTTTGATCCAAATTGTCAGCCACTTAATACTTTACATCGAAGAATGGATAGGTGCTTTTTGAAAAATATGAATGGAATTGAGAAACAGCAAATGATTAGAAATAGAGAAACCCTTGACTATCTGGCAAAGAGGGAAATAGGTGAAATTACAGAGAAAGATAAACTTGGTGATCTAGAACTAAATGATCGTATTGAAAAAGTCAAAGAAGTTTTGCCAGATGAAGTACTCTTTTCTTTTGAACGATTTTTTCACATGAATCCTTTAGAAAAACGTGCATACGCTTTTGTTTTGAAAATGTTGAGTACGACAGCGTCAGTGACAAGCTTATTACCACCATCTTACTGTGCCATGTTACAGAAATTGATTCAAGGTCTTAGTATTGATGGCAATTCCTTTAATACCACCATGAACAGCATGAGGTCATATGCACCTGAATTGAAAGATTTAATTAGTAAGTCAATGCAGTCCAACAATGGAATTATTCCAGATGATATAAAAGTCTTAATTCAGTACTTGATTAATCAGTCCCTGGTACATGAACCTGAAATTGCAGTCCCTCAGCCAGGAACTTACAATCCAGCAAAATTTGGAAGAGCATATTATTTCAATGAGTCTGGATTAAAGATAAGAAACGTTAGACAATTCTCAATTGATTTAGATTCTAAAGCTAAGAGAAATATTGACCATGATGATATTGCTCTAGATTTTGAAAAATGTCAAAAATTTTATTCTAAGGTAGAGGTTTCTGCACCAGGTTCTACAAATCTATTCCTTTGGTTTTGTGCTGATCATGGTCATTGCTACGGTTTCCATATGACTGGGGCTGAGGGAAGGAAAGATCCATCAGCATCACTATATTCACACTTGGAAAAACCACCTCAAGATGTCTTTTATGATTTTGCATGCAATCTTCAGGAATATTGTCTCAATAGAGAAAGTGGGTTTTACAAGAATGTCCGTTTTTTTCATGATATATTTCATAGTTATGCTCACAAATGTTCATGTGCCTTTAAATCCAGACGTCTCCAAGGTTTTGAATCTGTCAACTCTGAAGTATGTGAACAGTTCAACAGTTTTATTCAATGTATTAAAAGATCGGCCAGACAAATGTCACAATCACATTTTTGTTTCTACCTACAATTTTTTTTACATGAATGGAATGCAAGGAAACGAACTCTGTGCCAGAGAAAAATGAGAGTTGCTTTAGCTGGAATGGACTGATGAATCCATTTATTTTTCAAAACGTCTATTGTCTTATTCTGCCCATTTGTTCATGCTCTGATAGTGGCCAATATTACCTAACTTTGTGTATAAAATACAGATGAATTTCATTTCTACTGATAAAAATTATATCAATCATCATAAATCTGACAATCTGGTTAGAGAATGGTATCAAAAAGTTCCAGTCACTGGCTGACCATTGAGTTTTGTACTCATTGTTTTGCCAGTGACTGAATCTTGAGCAACTGACTTCGACATATGGTTAGGCTCACAAAAATCACACTGTTGATTAGCATAAATGATATTTGCCTTATTTTTACACAAAAATGTTAAAATCTGGCTGCCACTTTTTGGCCTACAGTAGTTTCCATCTATAATGTTGTTCACTAAGTGATAAGATTCATATTGTGGTATGTATGTAGAAAATCTAAGGTTATAATGTTAACATATTTCCATTTACTGTAATGGCCTAATGGCCTAAAAAGTCACTTTTACCTTTACAAAAAAAAAAGAAGAAAATAACAGAACTGAAACTAAGTTTATGAACACTGTGATGTCAAGGCAATGTATCTAAAAGTAGTAAAACTAACTGATTGATTGTATGATGCTTAACGCCATTTTCAGCATTATTTCAGTTATATTGCTTTGGCCATTGTACCTATCCATGCTTTTCTCGACTATCTTTTTACCAGTACATCGCACAATATTCTTCCCAAGCCTCTGATTGCTTTACCACATAACAGCTGTCAAAA
Organism: Hippopus hippopus; assembly: GCA_946811185.2. NCBI lineage: Eukaryota > Metazoa > Mollusca > Bivalvia > Cardiida > Cardiidae > Hippopus > Hippopus hippopus. Next base: position 23,476,567 of record OX328111.1, on the reverse strand, counting down.
CAATGACCAGTTGTGAGAATCCTTGGAAAGAAATTGGCCGAGATACAAAGTAGAGGGGGGTATACTGATTTCACCATGTCTATCTCTCTGTCTGCCTGGCAATCCGTCCATCTTTTGGTCTCTAACTCAAAAGCCATTTGACCTAGGACCCTGAAACTCCATACAAGTGTTGCTCATAGCCAAAGGAGATGCCCTTTTCTTTTTGGGTTACATGGGTCATAGTCAAGGTCAAAGGTGAACTTTGTTTGAAAATTGTTTTTGTGCTCTAACTCAAAAGCCATTTGACCTAGGACCCTGAGACATTATATTATACAAGTGTTACTCATGACCCAAGGTGGTGCCCTACTGTTTTGGGGTTACATTGGTCAAAGGTCAAGGTCACCTTTGCAACAGTTTTAGTTCATTTCGCATCCTCAATGACTTTAGATGAACGTGAAAGAAAAAATCTGTTCTGAAACAAATAAGTACAAAAAGTCACTTTAGTTTCGTGGTGGGTATTTGTGAATACATGACCCATCTATTTGAAGATTTCATCCACATGTTATATGAAATCACTTTGATCCAAAATTCAAATGCAAAAGTTTTATAGAAAATAGATAAATTCCATCAAAAACTGTTGCTAATGACGGATCCATGCATACAAGTATGGTTGTGGGTCTTATCAGGGACATTGGACTTCATACAAAGTTGTGATATTATTTACTTTTCTTTCTACCTCTTCAGAGTATTTAATCTTTATCAATGTATATCTCTTCTTTAGTTTTAGTTAGAGAATCATTACATAATACCTCTTTCATTATATGCTCATAACTCACATTCTTACTACTTTTGGTTTGTTTGGGGTTTTTTTTTTGCACTGTAAATGACGGTAGATGTCAGTGCGACTTCAAACACCATACATTCATTCATTAAGATTGAGGACAAGTGCAGTGCCCAAGATCTATAACTGTTTCCATGATTTTTGGAGTTATTGCCCTTTGTTTTTTTCTTTTGTGTCCAAAGCATAAAGTCCAAAAGCTGTTGAGTACAGACTTCAAATACAGATAGATCACATTGCACTGTTGAGTACAAGTGGAGTGCACAAGATATGTAGCTCTGTATTCAGTAATATCTGACTTATTGCCCTTTAATAAATTACATTCTGGACTTTTCTATCTTTATATAGTGGTTTTTGAGTTATTTCCCTTTGTTATAAAACATTTTTAGTTTTTTTTCGAGAGCATTACTTGCAAAGTATAGTAGTTTTTGAAAACAGTGTCAGTGCTTAAGATAGTAACTCTCTATTTTTTTGGAGTTACTTACATTGGTTTTTTTCTGTCCAGAGCATAGCTTTCAAAGTATAAAAGATACTGACTCAGAACTTCAAATACAGATAGATTAAATTGAGAAAAAGTGCAGTGCATAAGAACTGCAACTCTGTCTTCAGTATTTTTGGAGTTGCTGCCCCTATTTTTTTTTTTTTTTTTTTTTTTTTTTTTTTTTTGTTAATGTTATTTTGGATTTTTGTCCAGAACATATCTTCCAAAATGTATGCAATATTTTAAATGCTAATATTTAGATTCACTGAACGCACTTATTTGTGCGGATCTTCGCAGTTCATGTCCATCAAACTTTTTAATACACACCATTTTTAAACATTTTGTGAGGGGTTATGTGGTACTCGTGTGACAGGTCTAGTTTACTTTTTGCTGCCATTGGGCCTTTGAAGATTGATTAGATTGTAAGAATGTTAATACCTCCCTTTTAGTCCAATGTTTTCGATTATGGGAATGGCCCACCGGTGTCCGTCTATCTGTATGCCAGTAACATTTATTTTTGCTTCATATATCCAGAGGAATTTCAAAGACTTTCTTCAAACTGGTCGAATGGTCACCTCAGTGAGAGCTATACATTTACATAGCCCATGGCTCAACCATGCAGACACAAGGTCACAAACAGGACAAGCGATTTTGTCTTGAATTGCTTGTCTGCTCAGTATTTCCTTTCTCCCTGCAGGGGTATAGCGGAAAATATCTAGGTTTGGTTCGGTTCAGTTATAAGATCTGCAGCACACATCATTCAACATGCTGGTGCAAGGTCACGGTTAAAAGTCATTAATTTTGTTCCTTTACTTTCTTATCAACCCAGTACATCTATCTCCTATTTCCATGGAAGGTTTTTTTCTTAACATTTTAAAAAATGTTCACCTCAGTGAGGTATACCATATTCAAATCGTATGCTTCTATAGTGCAACTTGGAGTCGCATTTGAAGATGAATAATTTAAAATTATTTCATTCGTGCTCTCATTCTCCCTGTTGTTCAAAGGCGGCGGATATAGCTGTCATTTAGGGTTTGGCTGCTTTCTTGTTTTACATTGAATTTTCACAGAAAAATCAATAACAGCCCAGTGATTTCAAACGCATGTGGTTCTCTCGTTTTTTTTTTTTCATCACCTTACTAATGTATCGTTTTTTTATGGTTTTTTTTTTCAAATGGTGCTAAGGGACTGGCCTCCAAGTATGGGTAAATGTGAACCCTGGCAGCACCGGACAACGTTTCATGAGGATACCTTGTTAGGTATTTCTTGTGAACGGCTAACAGTCCCAGTTATTTATTCTAGTGTGATAATTACTTATGTCAAGCTCGCTTGCGATGAGCGAGACTTCACAAAATTTGATCAACTTATGTGCATAAGTGCACGTAGTTCTGTTTGAATCGTCGGGCAATAATCAGTACATATCTAGATGGTTTACAAGATAAATGAGCACAAGTATTAAACTTGGACACAAACCGGCCTAATTATGGCAGGACAACTTCACTCGATTGTTCCCCCACCCCCTCAAGCACAAGTATTGAACTTGGACACAAAACAGCCTCATTATGGAAGGACAACTTGACTCGATTGTTCCCCCACCCCCTCCCCACCGCATCAAACTTCGTTATGTGTGTGTGGTATAACTTATCACAAAATGGAACGTGATGACATCGACTTGCCCCAGTTACTAATGACTAAATGAGCCATACTCTGTGGAAAGGGAGCTTAATGCATTTGTGAAAAGGAACGACCCACGTCAGCCTGCGCATTCTTGGCAGGCTGTCGTGGGCCGAAACTTTTCTCTATTTTCAAGATTTTTGCATATCAAAGGATCATTCTACCTCATGATTCAGTCGTTTGTTGCACAAAATGGATATAATGGATCCACAATAACGTGATGACTTGCTTTGTAGAATGTATCACGGGGATGCATTAAGCCCCCTTTTGCCAGAGCATGGCTCATTAATATAATTGCTCCAGCGATATAAGCAAAATCGCAGTTCAGTCTTTCACCAAAAGAATTTTTTTTAGGGTTGTCATGAGAATACATGGAGGATTGAGAAGAAATGCTTTTTTTGTGGAACAAAATTTAGATTTCTTGTAGATTTTCGTTGAGGTCTTAAGCGCATTTCGACGATAAGAAAAATGTTTTCATACAGCGTCCTTGTTACCTACATGGAGATAGATGTACTGGGTTGATAAGAAGTGTCTATTCGATATTTGTCATAAAGTCATGAAAATCTCCCCCTCTCTTCTTCTCTTTCCCGCTCTCTTCTACTATTTCCCCACCTTTTACTTTCTATCCCTCCTCTCTCTCTCTCTGTCTCTTTCTCTCTTTCCCACTCTATTCTAGTTCCTCACTTCTCTCTCTTTCTTATCAAAAACTTGTGTGTTGAATGAGCTTACACAAAATGATTCAATCACTACACACTGGCGGCTCATTTATAAATTGCATTAGGGCTCCACGGTTTCTTGCATAAGGACACCTTCCACGTCATCGGATCGAACGTCAGTTGAGATAGATCAAAATTATCTCATTACAAATCGATCACTTAAACCACTGATGAATACTGTATGTATGTTTGCAAGGGACCGACCAGCAGAAGACATAATCTTACAACAGTGGAATCTGTGAAAATTGGGCAGACGGCATTTCTCTCTTTGTCCCCCCTCTCTCTCTCTCTCTCTCTCTCTCTCTCTCTCTCTCTCTCTCTCTCTCTGCCTTTCTCTCTCTCATCGGACAAAAAGAAATCAGACAAAGTGTCTGATGCAATGTCAATAGAAATGTATCCAGCTCATAGATGATGAGCTTAGCGTCTTGTTCCAGGAATTTTTGGGAAAGGAAGGCCCCTGAGTATCAACTGAATATACAAGTCCCATACTCTAGCGTAACTCGCAGGGCTTGGGGCTCATCGTTGGCTTATTTGAAACATTATGAATACTATGAACAAGAGACTAGACAGGCTGATCTCAGTTGACCCATATTTAGAGACGATAAACTGCAGTTCTTATATTATTTGCTTGTGTTTGCGAAATGAGCTGAAATAAAGAAGACCAGAACAGGATCATTTACGTGAATTTTGGTCAAAATTGGATGAGTAGTTTCAGAGGAAAAGATGTTGAAAATAAAAGTTAATTTACGGACGGACTGATAAAAGGCGATGTTGAACGAATCCCTTTAGGGTGCCCTATCCTTAAATTAAAATGAAACTTAAGTCATACAAATGGCATTTTTATAACTATAAATCAATGAGGCGAACAATTTTTCATATCGACTCAGTAAATGCATTGCGGATGGCTGCATTTGGTAAAGTGATGAGGCAATGGAATAGTGCGTTGCCGACGGTGTGATGAGATTCAAAGTGGCGACTTTTCATGTAGTTTTCTTATGTATGGATTGAGCCAAAAATCAGAGACTGTATAGAGGATGTGGTAAAGTTTAAAAGGAAAACAAATAACCTTTTGTCGATAAGGTAAGAAAAAATCGGCGGATTTGTAGGCAGATACATTGTCATGGTGGAGCTTGTGATGACGGTACGCAGGAGGGCTGTAGCATAGTGCTTCACAGCTGCTGAAAGAACAGAACCTCGGTAAAAAATCCCAGTGACATTACTTCCTCCCGGTACAGAAACTCTAGCCACATTTCCGTGGCAATGAATAATAAATTTAAATTATATGATGGTGCGAGCTCTACGTGAAACTTAAGAGTCTTTCGGTAAATTCATCGATCCGATTGATTTTTTCTTTACCCTCTGGCTCATAAAAATTAACCCATGTTAACCCATGTTTCGTCACCCGTCACGATTTCATTCATGCACTTCTGGTCACCATTCTTGTACATATATATCTGATGTGATACAATTCGCGTGTGCTCCCTCTTTTGGTTATCAGTGAGGAGCTGGGGTATCCACCTTAGTAGCTTTAAAACGCCAGCTATTCAGTATAGACTTATGACGAATTCATACCACATACACGTGACTGATCTCCTCCACTGTATATCGTACATCTTCTCCTACAGCTGCTTTTAATGCAGCTACATCACTTCCGGATCTTGCTGTTGTGGAGCGGGTAGATCAGGACTCATCTTTGATACCTTTTCGACCGGCTTTGGATAACCGGACCCATCTTCTAACTGTGGCTTATGCTAGTGATCTTTCCCCATGAACTGTCTGAATCGGATTTGATAACCAAGCGATGCGCAAACGTTACGCTCTCTTCTGTTCTTGAATTTGTCTGCCAGTGGCTCAGTGGTAGTGTTAGAGTCGTGACCTGGGGGCCCCTGGTTCGAACCTCACTGGTTCTACTAGGTTTTAGTTTTCTTTGGCAATACTCTTCAGATCCCTAGCCTAGTAATGGTGTAACCCAGTATATATATGAATTTTTGAACCGTCGCCGTGATATGACTGAAATAATGTTGAAAGGGGCGTAAAACAACATTCTTTTAATCAATGTCCTTGTCTGTCATTTTAAATCGCGGTGTATATAACTAAATTTATACTAGAACAATTCGACATGAAATAAATGACCTCTATGACCAAATACATGTATTAAACGCTTGAAACACTGTCGAAACGTAGCTTCGGCTATTAACCGTTTCAATGCGGAACTATATTAACGATTTTCAACACTTCATGCGGTTGATAGATTTATCGTGTCTTAAAAGAATACTTAACATACCTGAAATAAACATGATTTTGTTGGTAATACGTGGCGGATGACGTTGATCTGAGAACACTCTATGAGCAGTCTGATCTTGATCCATGTCATCCGCAAAAGCTTCTAAGTTTGACAATGGACTGAAAGGGTCAAACCCGAAATTTACCGTAAACAGAATTTCCATACCGTCCGAGTATACGTGATAATATAAATATTCACTCTCTAGTTATTCTTGGCATCTAGATGTCAATTTCAGGTCAATTCGAGAAATATGTTCAAGTCAGTTTCATTCAAGTAAAGTTTATCACGATTTCCGTGTGCTTATACATGATGTCGAGAAGTCTGACCTTACTATAAATGTATAACACTTGCTCGATACTTGCTAAATACATGTATTAATAAAATTAAAAAAAAAAAAAATGTATTAATACTTTATTATTATATTTATTATTATATATAATGGCCCTGGTATTCGCAAGATCTCGTCATTGGAGGACACTTGCAATGCTATCACTTTCCCTTACCTTATGGCCGCAACAACTGAACAGCTCAAAAAACACAAAACAATCAGGTACGGCAATATCGCCTTGACTCAGCATTGAAAGTAGCAGACTAAGACATGGGTCCATCTATATTTCAAAATATTTACTTCTTTAATTATATATCCATTCCCCGATACCCAAACACTTTGAAGTGATCAAACTTACCTGGACATTACAGCACACGGCACTTGGCATGCAAAACAAAGCCCCATTCAACCGCTCGGTGGAACTATTCTCGAACTTAAGTAGTGGATATCTTTTGATGCTAATAGATGAGAAGTATCGAAGTTAGTGGTGTTTCTCTCAGATACACCATTCGATTTCAATATATACCCTCTCCTCGTTTAAACTCTTCGCCGAGCCTCGGTAGCTCAGTCGGTAGCATCCAAGACTTGAGAATAAGGGGGGGTGGGGGTGTTGTGGATTCGATTCTTGGCTCGGCCGATTTCTTTCCGAGGATTGATCGTAGTCATTGCGACAGTATTCAATCCTCTCCCATCGCTGACCATTGTCTCGACGAAGGTTATGTGGAAAAGCAGCCAGTGGCTTAGAAAGAAAATTATGTGGAGTACTGGTAAAAGAGACACGAGGAAAGCATGCATAGGTGCACTGGTCGCCACGATATAACTGAAATAATGTTGAAAACGGCGTTCAACACCTAACAATCTTTAACTCTGCACCAAACAACAAAATTTTTACCCCTGTCCGTTTAGCAATCATTTTGCAAACGAGAAGTCAAATGGCAGGAATTTTTCTTTGTACTGGTTGAAATAATGCAGTGGAAAAAGAAAACATTGTTTTCTCCTCTTTCCACATTTCTCAAAGGCCCTTTTTTAAAATTAGTTTGATTGTTGTTCATGGTATTAAGAGTTTAACGCCCTTTTAACAGCTTTGGTCGTATCACGGCGGTCAGTGCACATATGCATGTATTTCCTTGCTTTTTCGTAAATTTGCCTCAACCGGGTATCGAACCGGCAACAACCAGGTCACCAGTCAGATACGCTAACCACTGAGCTTCTCGGCTGGGCCGCTTGAACTAGAATCTGGTTAAGGGTTAAACGCTTCTTTGACATCTGACCTTGATCTCTCACCTCAAAATATGCGTCATCTACATTGGGTTGTGATTTACTGTATCAACAAAATAGGTCAAACTACTTTGAATATTCTACAGAAAAGAACATCGCATTCGCTCTGCTATTTTTTCATAGAAAAATCTTGTTCTAAATGGGGACACAACTGTATCAAAATTGTTTTTAGGATTACTTGCCCTTCTTCTGACTTTCCCATGTCACTGTGGACAAGCTGTAACTTAATTTTTTCGGTTGATTGATTGAATGATGTTTTACACTGCTTGCATTATTATTTTAGTCATATCACGGTGACAGCTCAAATATTCGTGTATTTTCACTTCCACCAGTACTTGGCAAATGTCTTCGGTAACAACATAAAAAAAACCCACAATATTTCGCACGAAAGGGCTACTAAAACTTAAGTGCAATATCCCCCCTCTTCTTCTTGGATCCAACTATTTCAATATCGACAATGGAGCTCAACGGTAGGGTTGTTAAATGCATTTAGTGACATGAGGAAGGATTGGAACAAGCAATATTCTCCCTTTCCTTATACGTTGAACTCTCCTTTGCAAGGACGTACATTTCAATTCCGTTTGCAACTACATCACATATTGGACTAGTTTCGTTGTAATAGCATTATGGAAACTTCAGAGCATTGTTTGAGTATAGAATACTGCTGGCAGAACTTTAACTCTTTATTATACAATCTCGAGTTTTAAAGACACAAAAAGAAAGGACTTTCTCCTTTTCCCACAGTGTTTTCAGCCCTATCTAAGACAAATATCATCAATTGAACTACATAGAGTATTTTTCTGCAAATGCTTCAATTTTGTAGAGTCCCAAATTTTGTCGTTTGATAAGAGTGAACTGTAAGAAACGTGAATAAAGCAAATTTAACATATTTGCCACTGCTCCTGTCACTGGCAGTGTGAATGTTTTAGTGATCATGTTTAGTATTACATAAAGGAAATTTGAGACATGCCCCTTGCTTTTTTCTGGCTGAATGGAAGAAGATGCCAATATGAAAAAGATAAAACGGATGTATGAATGAAAAAGAAAACAAAACACATTTATAGATTTAACAATCATTATGTTGATGATACACGTATCGAATATAAAAATATACACAAGACAGGACCCCGAATCATATATAACAATTCAATGGTATCAAATTAAACTTCAAACTCAAAATAAGAAAGCCAATATTACTATTATATGCTCATTGGAGAACATATACACAGTTTCGTGGGTCTGGAAAAAAGTTTTTGCCCCCACAATTTTTTTTTAAAATATATACTTTATCTCTTTATGTAGACCAACAGTCTAATTTCGCATGGTGAAAGATTACGTTTTCCAATTGTTTAGAACTCTATATGGTCCTGCCACAGGGGGGTCACAAGTTTTACATAGGATTATATGGTGAACACTTCATAAAACTTCTTGCACTACACGAAGTTCACATGACTTAAAGCTTCCATACTGATCAAAGGTAAAGCCTCAAATTTAGTCGTAAGAGATCCATGCAGTTTGTTACCATTTATTTCCCTTGATTATCAAACTAAATAGTTACATGATGTTGGTATTGTGTATTCAAGTTTTTTTGGATAGAAAATGTTGTTTTCTGTGATAATCATTATTTTGTTCTCATTATTCATTGTCTGATGAAACATGAAGTTGTTTATCATTTAATTTCTTGTTCTAGACTTTACCATTCATGCCCAAGAATAAACGGTTTTATGCGACATCAAGTTTCTGAAATCTTGTTGAAGTATTCTTTGTTAGAGTTCATAGATATTTGATAGGGATGATAATTGATTAGACCAGCTTGCATTAATCGACATCATCTTTGCATGTAAACTTGACATGGCTTTTCAGTGGGGCAAAGCCATTTTGTCAAAGACATTTCATTTCCACACAGACTTTATTAAATTCAGGTCATTTAAATACATGGTACATTTATCTAAGAGGAAGTGGAGCGATATTGGACCATCATGGCCCTCTTGTCGAGTTATATGAAGAATCAAGCAAAATTGACTTGGAGGAGAACATATAGAAGGAAAGACATACCAAAAAGAGCTTGAAAGTTCACTTGATGGAACCTACTTTCATAAGGTAGTAGAGCTTGGTTCATGGTTTCTCACATGAACATTTTTCTTCAACAAAGATTTTCACGATACTAAATTATGTAAAACTATTGAATTTCTATCCCACCCCATATCAGAGAGGGGCTATATCTAATCCCACGGCTATAATTTGAGTATGAATTCTTGGTAAAGCTTAGAAAATTTTGATAATTTCAATTCATAGCCCATTCGAAATTTGTGATCCAAATCGTAGAACCATTTATGAAGGATATGCATAGAGACTTGAACAAAGTTGGTAGCATTTCATTAACAAACTTTCATAACATTCTCAAATCAAGGGTTGATACAACTTTCAAAACATAACTTAGCAAAATAATGGACTTGAGTCTGTTAACTTCCGACAAGTATGTTTATTTTGCCGAGTTATGTCTGGAATGTTGTGTCTATTCACGATTTGAGAACTTGAATCTCAGGACCAGGCCAATTTTGAACCAAGGCAATATAGTCCTTTGAACCAAGGACTACAATTTCAACAACCTTGGTAAAGGCCCACTGGATGTTGACTCTCAAGACCTTGTTTAGAATGGAAGCTTTTACAGGATATTTGTTAACAAGGTCTTGGTATGTTACAAAGGAGACTGGACAGTGTTTGCCTTCTGACTGGATCATTAAATAAGAGCACCTTTGGTAAAGGCTCAATGGATGATGCTATACAATGAGTGAGAAAATTTCTATCACATAACTCCCCTTGTTTTCAATGTAATACACCCATTACGAATTTTCTTGTCTCACACACGTGTGAGATAAGAAAATAGTGCTGTATTTGGTCAACACTCTGTAATTATACGCTTCATTTCTAAAACATTGCTGAACTAGGTTCCTGAAGGAAATTAATGGTCAAATTCTTAATCATGATAAAGTTGTTAATTGTAATCACTTTTAGATTCAACACAAAATCAATATATACAAGTTTCTTCGAAACTATTTTTCGTTCGTAATGTACAGGTCTGTTAAAGAAGCGCATAGGCTTCATGTAAATTTCACTGCACATTATACATGTACATGCCTCTGGTTTAACACATTATGGACTATAATTTTTGTTATACAGTTATGTGATAAAAAGAATCTGACACCCGTTGGCTTTTGAGGTAAAAATTTATTAAACTCGTCCAAAAAAAATGTCATTAAGCTCGCCAAAGACTCTCTTAATAACATTTTTTGTAGACTCGTTTAATAAAATTTTATCCCAAAAACCAACTCATGTCAGATCCCATATATCTCGGAACCAATGATATCTTGAACATCATTGGTAGAGGTTCAGCAGATAATGATACATAATGTTAAAGGGGTAGCTTGTCACTGGTAAGAACAGGAACAGTTTTAAAGTTTTCACTACATGAGAGCCTCTTAAACCCCAGTATGGAGCCGATAGAGGCCCACTAGATGAACTTGAAGGAACATATTAAATTTAGTAGCTTTAGATGTTATCGTCCATAAAATTCTTTATCTAACAGAGGTTCCAAATCCACTTTGTTCTTGTCGTGGTAACCTGAATCCTGTTAAAATATACGTCTCTGAACAACTTTAAATGAGCTTTGGCAAAGAAACATTCCAAAGATTGGTTGTACTAGGCAAAGTGCTTTTGGAGGGAAAGATATTTAAAAGTACTTTTGACAAAGTCTGACAACGGCTGACCATAATTGCTTTGCTGGGGCTCGAGTCAAGATAAAAACATAATAAAGAAATACATGGTTATCTACTGATTATAAAATTACAAACTTTCATACATTGATCCTGTTGGAGCCATCTGCAGGGACTTTTGCAAATAATATACATCAAGCATACAGCAAGATCAGACTGCACACAACATGAAGTATGGTTACGGTCTACACTGGGTTTACCCTTTTGGTAAAGCCTGCGAGGTAAAAATCTTCCTTAGTTTAGCAGATTGTATACTTTTCTGCCACCAAAAGAGATCCGAATTCTGTATCTGTTGCTGAAAAAGCTTAACCCTTCATTGGTCATAGTACAATGTGTTATAAATGTTTTTCACTTCCTATACCCGTAATATAAAACAAAACTTCCGAAACATATTCAAATGTTTTTTGTAATGCTCAGTAAAGATATTATTGTTCCACTGTTCAATACAGAAAGTTAATATTTCATCAAAGAGACTCAGGTATGTTTGTATCTTTACATCTTCAAACAGGAGTTGAGATTAAAGAAACAATCATAGCAAAATGAAATGATAACTGTTTATAGTAGATACTGCTAGCTATAAAGAGAAAAGGTCGACCTAATAATTTGTGGCCATCAGAATAACTAAATTTTATCTTTAACTAGTCTTTGAAGTAAAGCCGCTGATTAAAACTTTCGCTTTTACTTTGTTGACCACCAGTTAAGATCAAGATGTGATTTACTTTCTTGAAAATTTTTAACACAATCGTTGTTTAAGCAACCTGGAGATGGTTTGTTTTACTGCCTAAAAAAATTATCTTCTATTATTCAACACTTTACGGGTTGAACGGTAGAAAAATCACAGGTTTCACCTACTACCAAAAGTTTCAACATTCAGTTATCATTTTAGACAAGCTTTAATGTTTTTATTCTACTGTAAACCATAATCTATAATTTCTTGCTCACTACATTCTATAAACCAATAGCCATTACAACTAAAATTTGTTGAAATGAACAAAGTCATTATTTATTTCAACACTATTTTCCTCATCAAATATCACTTGTACAACATATCACTTAGCACAGGAAGGCCTCTTCTAGACAACTGCATAACTATACTGCCAAGTCCTGGTCTAGTTTCATGCCGTTTCTGAAAATTTTACAACAAATAGTTTAAGTAAATGTGTAACATCAAATTTTCAACTTCTATAGGAAAGTCTTATTGTCCTGAATGAACGGTACTGAAACTATATGGAAAATACATTTATCAATGAATTTAAAAAAAACAATCCAACCTGACTAGATCAAAAAGGCCATGCTACACTTTCTACAGTGATCTTGAAATACACTGGCTGCATACTCAAATGAAATTGTGCCTGGTGATCATAGTATCAACCCAGTGTAGTACTGCTTATGCTAAAGTTATGCAGTATACATTTACAGGACCAAAATTTCCCATTAAGATAAGAAAAAAACTGTGTCCAAATCATAGGAATCGAGAGAGATTAGTATAAATTGTAAGAGCAATTTTTTCAATCAATGTAAAATAAACATCTTTAAACTAAAACCTGAAAACAAATCATAATTTACACATTCAAAATATTTTTTAACCTATGTATTGATGTTGTCACTTATTTCTCATTGTGGTTTAACCCCATGTCAAGACTTGCAGTGTCAACAGACAAGAGGGTCATTGACGCAAACGTGCTCACCTGAGTAAAAATAATCTTGGATTGATAAGGTTTAAAAGATACTTGTTGTGATGATGTAAAACACATATGAAATATGCCTTGTGTACCTAATTGGAATAAAGTTCTAATTTATGATAACTTTACTGAAAATGTGGCTTATAGAAAGCATGCAAGGTTTATTTAAGATTTGTCCAAGGGACCTACTTCATGACTCCAATATGACTCGTTTTCACACTTGCCTGAGATCTAATCAAGACAGACATTTGGACCAATTTTCAAAAGTATCTAACTGAAAATATGGCATATAAAGTGCATACAAAAGTTTTTCAAAGTTTTGTCCTGGTGACCTAACTTTTGACTCTACATCAATGAATTTCTGTGATATCAGCAAGACAAACTTTTTAACAAATTTTTATGAGTATCTGGCTATAAATGTGGCATCTAGAGTGTAAAAATATTTTTCTAGGATCTGCACTTGTGACTTACTATTTCATGTGACATGAACCACTTTCAGACTTTTCCAATATATCATTGACATTTTGACCATTTTTCATTAGTATCAAACTGAAAATATGGCCCCAGAGTGCACACATTTTTTGAACATTTATCCAAATGACCTACTTCCACATGACCCAGTTACATACTTGTCCAAGATCTAATCAAGATAAAAATTCTAATTGATTTTTTGTATCAGACATAAATTTTGACTTTCAGAGTGCATACAAGGTTTTTCTAAGACTGTCCCTGTGATGTACTTTTTCACCTGACCTGAATTAATTTCAAGCTTGTTCAAGACATCATCAAGACAAAACAATCTAACCAACTTTAATGAGTATCATACTGAAAATGTGGCCTCTAGGATGCACTAAAGATTTTTTCCAAGTAACCTACTTTTTGAACAGATGTCACCCTATTTCTATTTTGTAAGAGATATTATCAAGTCAAAGAATCTGACCAACTTTCGTGAGTACTTGACCCACTAGATAAAGCTACATGCCAAATTTGGTAGCCCTACGCCCTATGACTAGGTAGTAGAAGAATTTTAAAGTTTTCCCTATATAAGCCCGTACAAAACTTGTGACCCCCGGGACGGGGCCAAATTTGACCCCAGGGCTATAATTTGAAGAAACTCGGTAGAGGGCCCCTTGATAAAGCTACATGCCAAATTTGGTAGCCCTAGGTCTTATGGTTTCAGACAAGAAGTTTTTTTAAAAATTTTTTCAGTTTTGTTGCCATGGCAGTTTTTGAAGTAATCAAACTCTTTCAAGAAATATTGAAGAGGACCATGGCAGGATCATTTCTGTGCAGTTTCATCAAAATTGGATAGGTAGTTTCAGAGATGTTTGAAATAAAAGTTAATACACGCACGCACGCATGCACAGACACACGACGGACACCGGGCCATGATATAAGCCTGCTGGTGACATAAATCTGTATGTATTTCAGAGAAGTGAATGAGTTTTATTTCATTACCGTATGTGCACAGATGGTTTTGCATGTTCTGATCTATAATTTGTCAAATACTGTTATCTGATAAAAAGAATCTGACATTCATTGGCTTCTGAGATAAAATTTTATTAATCTTGTCTTATACAATGTTAAAAAGCTTGCCAAAGGCTCACTTAACATTTTCAGGACTTGTCTAGTAAATCTCAAACGCCAACTTATGTATGATCCTTTTTGTCTAAAAAAGTTTGGGTTAAAGGGGCATAATAAGACTTTCTTGCCTTGAATCAATAATTCTTAAAAAACAACACATAAAAACTTCTTCATATATTTTCATTAACAAACCTGACAGTTTCAGCTATCAAGGTGTGATAGTTGCGTTTCAATATTTGGGAAAGTTGTTCTCATGAAATCATGATTCTGTGTACTTTTTCGAGATCAGATATGACATCATCATAGATATCTAATTACCATCCTACATAATCTGAGTATGTTCTTGATCATGTGACTTTCTCAAAAGCTTATATCCAAAATTCCATTACAAAGTCTATAGATATATTCTCTAAGACTATGTAACACTTCAAGGAAACAGTGAAATTTTTTTCAAGTCACATTTCTCTTTCTTATTTATTGATGTTTTGCAAGCTATGGCCCACTAATTTTAGTGATTAAGCATTTTTCAAGTTTGGTATGATTAAGAAAAATCTTAATAATTCCACTGAATGAAATCACAATGCCATAATAACAACCTTACTCAGTCGGGAATTTGGCTCTGCATGTTCAATAGGTTTCAAGTCTACTCGGAAACAGTTAATGGACAGTCAAGAATTATATATGTATCTTTGCTTCCTGGTGTGACCTGAAATGAGAGGAAAAAAAAAATTTTATAGGCAAAGCATGCTGTATAAGTAAATTTGATAATGTAGTAAGTTAGAACTATATCCAGTCTTGATCGGTCATATTTTAACCCATCAGATTTGCCAACTTAACTTTTTGTCAGTGATATATTATATGCGACATTATTTTCCTCTGAGTGACATTTTTCAAATATGACAATGGGTATGGCGAGCGTCTCTTTTTGTTGTTGTATATAATTAATTACTCTTTAACTAATTATAGCAATTTAAAGTTTTCATTAACCATTTAACTAAAACCTAAAGTTCCTCCACATGAGCCATTTATTTCGAGTTTACTACACTTTATTTTCATGGGGAGTGAAATTCTTTATGCTGAACTTGCGATAATCCACATATTGTGATGTTACTCTTGCATTTTACACTGGCAGAAGGAAAATTCCTTACTATAAGAAAAGTAAATTATGCAAAGCATCTAACTGATTTCGCATTTACTGATGACCTTTAGCTTGTGAACCAGCTAGTGAAAGTATCCGATGCCCACATCTAATTTGATTTTGTTAGATCAACGCTAAAAGTGTCCCAGTATTAAGACATTCATTTTTCGGACTACCAAACTTACAATTTTTTGAAATTTCACTGACAAATGATAAAAAAATTGAATGAATACAGAGACCCAGCATTGATAGAGAATTAACAGGAAATAGGAGAACATTGCTTTACAAAAGGACAGCGATGGCCAAAAGGAAATAGCAAAATCTTTTACATAATTATTCAATCTATGCAAGTGTATAAAAGAAATGACCCCTGAAAAGGAGCTATTTTGACCAAAAGGTCATAACACAGACCAAATATAATTTTTTGGTTCATCAACAGACGATATAGAGGATATATCTTATTTTTCAATCAAAGATAAAAAATTCATTTCATCAAATGAACATTATTGGTTATATTTTCAAGTGTGGCGCAGATACGAGTGAATATACTACATATGATGTTCACCAGATGATATAAATTTCAATCTTTCACTGACACAAACAAATGTTCTATTTATTTATGCTTCTAACCCCTTTTTGGTTGGGAATTTCATCAAAATCCAGTACAGTTGTTTTCCTTAATTCCCTGTGGTGTACCTCCCCTAACATTATAATGCATTATGATATTATATAAAGTGTGAGAACTGTAGGGTAAATGACATCATATTTCCTTCTGGTAGAATGGCGTGCTCTGTTTGTCTAGGTGACTGTTGCATTTGATCTACTGTTTCTGCCTCTAATTGATTGACTGATTGATTGTATGGTGTTTAACGCCGTTTTAAACATTATTTCTGTTACATCACGGCGGCCTGTGGACTTATCCATGCTTTCCTGGAGTTTCTTTTGCCTGTAATCTGCACAATTTTCTTTCCAAGCCACTGATTGCTTTCCCACATAACCATCATCGAAACAATGATCAGCAGTGAGAGAGGAATGAATCCTGTCGCAATGACCATCATCAATCCTCGGAAGGAAATTGGCCGAGCCGGGGATCGAACCAGCAACCCCCTGTTTTTGAGTCCTATACGCTACCAACTGCACTATTGGGGCTTGGCACCTCTCATTCAAGAGTTAAAAATATGAATTTGTGTTTTTTTTGACTGGTCGTAACCATGAAATATCAAAACATTCCTTGATAAACTACCAAAAAAGCATAAAATAAATATACATATATGTCCTCTGGTTTTGGAAAAAAGATTTTATTCCAGTTTTCCTATTTAACTCCAAGAATTATCTGATCCAAAGCAATTTACTATCTTAAACTACAGGGCTGAAATTTGCCCCCCTCAGAACAGTTAGAGGAACTACCAGCATCACATCATAATAAATGCAAGAGTCCTGTTTATGTGGTATCAAAAACTTTTATATATATTGTATTATTAATTATATAGTGTTTAACGCCACTTTCAACATTATTTAAGTTATATCATGGTGGCAAGTGCACCTATCCATCCTTTCCTGGAGTCTCTGTTACCAGTACTCCTCATACTTTTCTTTCCAAGTCACTGGCTGCTTTCCCACATAACCATCGTCAAAACAATGGTCAGCAGTGAGAGAGGAATGAATCCTGTTCCAATTACTATCGTCAATCCTCGGAAAGAAATTGGCCAAGCCAGGGATCAAACCCACAACCCCCTGTGTTCAAGTCATGCACGCTACCGACTGAGCTACCGGGGCTGGGCATATCTAAAGCTAGGATCATTTACCTCATGTTGCAGTATAGAGTAAAGTAACCTTGTGTTTATATACCCATACCTTTCATACCCATTTCAACTTAATTAAAATTTAACTCATATTCAGCATCTAAGTGCTCGTTGATTGATAATTGATTATATGGTGTTTCATACCATTTTAAACTTTATTTCAGTTATATGATAGTGGCAAGTTTCCCTGACCCCCTGTTTCTTTAAATCTGGACTCCCAAACTTTCTAAATGACCCCCCAAATTTAACTGCTTGCCTTCTATTCATTCAAATAACCCCCATAATAGAGACTTAAGAGAAAAACCTGTTCTCTTTCGAAGTTTCTATCACTTAAAAACAGAAATCATCTTAGAGATTGATTGATTGCTTGAATGTTTTATGCCACTTTCAAAATAATTAAGTCATTTATCACAGCGACAGCTCACAGATTCATGAATTTCAGGGATTTCACCAGTACCAGGCTACGGCTCTGAAGTGTCTAGCTGATGGAGACTCCAACAATAAAGCCAATGGATCCAGTGAGTCTCAAACCTGGAGCCTCCAGGTAACAGGTCCTACCTTTTACAAATGTCTGGTGCAATAGCCCTTGAATTGGTAGTCTAATTTTTGTTATCTGGCAGTTTTACAGCTTTGTAGGCTGAGAAAAGGCCAAAAGCTCATATTGAGAGGGGATTCTGACTGTGAGTGTATGAGTGTTTAGTCCTAGTTTGGCCACTAAATTTTTCTGCACCATAGTCATAATTTTTCTGTATGTTAGGCCCCCCCAAAAAACTACCTGTGACCCTACCTAGAAAATGCTGACAACCCTAAACTTTTTAACCTATGGTTGAAAAAATAAGTTTTTTTTTTCGGACGAGATTTCAGTACATGGTCCATGTAAAAAAATTCTGAAAAAAAAAAAAAAAAAAAAAAAAAAAATCCCTAACTACGGCATCTCGGACCAAAACCCTAAACACTGATTTTTTTTTGTTAGGCCTTACCTAGGGAGGCTACACATGTATGACATCATGACAGGAAAAATCAGTTGCCCGAGTCTGAAAAATTATAGAATTATTGCTTGCTTTGGGTGTTTCTATTTCTTTCTTGTTTGCAAAGAGTTCCATGACAAAATAAATCTGTTAACAAACAAATACAGGCTGCATGCCTATGGTGTTCTATAAATGCCAAAACTCTTAAATGTTGCCAAGAATGTTCAAATACAGCATAATAATAAATGCTCTTTACACATTTAGTGGCTGTAGAGTTACACGAACAATTGAACAATATTTAATTCGATTTCTAAAAACTCTTACAAATTGTTAAAGTCGTCTGATAAAGAGGTAAGGTAACTGAATACTGGAAAAAAGATAAAACTCCGAAGAGTCCAGATAAATAGTTCAAAACTGTTTGTACTTCCTTTCTTTACTTAACTCACATTCTGATTCTGGATTCTAACACATAAAATCTGGTCTGAAAAAAGTACAGCCCAGTCCATGTGCATAACACAGAACCTTACAAGGCTTGCACTTCAGGTTACAGGTTTGATTCCCAGCTCTGCCAAATTGTTTCTTAGGACTAACGAATGATCTATAGATACAAAATTCATTTGATTATTCCTTGATCTTTTTTTAGTGGGAAAGGAGAAAGGGACTAAAAAAAACATGCAGAGTACTAATAAAGGAAAATCATGACAGTGAGGAATGGTACACTGTCCCCAATTTATAACTGATATATGCTAAGCACTTACTATTTTGTACCAAACAAACATACTTGCAAAGGCAGGTGTTGTCCCCAACCAAAAAGGTTACTGAACATGGGCTCTGCACGTTGACATTCTGCTAAGACCTCTGAAAATGTATACAATGTAAATTTACTGATATATGTCCTCATTGTCAACTGAAGCCAAAGTAATTCCAAAAACAGTAAATGTAAAATTTATTGTCTCAAAATTACTATATTTAAGCAAGAATGACTTTGACATTCAATATAAATGAATAAATGCTACACATATCACTTTTACTGCCCACAGAGAAGAATTACATGAACAGGCAATAAACGCAATGAAGATTTGGCTCAATGGAATCAGACTCGTCAAATACTGGTAATTTCAACACCAACAACAAGCTTATTTTTTCCTTCCATTAATTTGAAATTTCATCTGTGACTGTCTGTATAAAATCTCTGTATCTCTGTATCAATTGATAATTATCTGCCAATTTAGAATAGTCTTTGAAAGGACACTTAATATGTAGTTATTTTTATAAACATCCATCTTGGACAAAATACCTGTCATGTTATATCAAAACATTTCATGTTTCATATGTAATTGTATCTGATTGGTGTAATACTTTCCTTGAGGTAAACATTTTTACTAGCAGTAAAGGTTTTTCTCTATTTATTTTCAATAAAAAAATTCCGTAAGACAAAAAATATGATATGTTGTTACAGACCTCATGCACTTGTATGCTTTTGACACATATTTGTATTTCAAAATTTTTAATGCAATGCGTAAGGGACCAAAAAACACATGCAACTAATCAATAATGAATGTTGACCCATAAAGTGCCAAATGAACCCTACCAACATTTTCAATCTGGAAAGAAGACCCAAATAAGTTCAATTCCAAAGTAGCTCTGATTCATAATGTTTGCGCAAATTAGAGAGTGTACATCAAAGATCTGCCTTCACAAAATGTGCAGTCTGATCTTGATCAACACTGGCTGCAAAGGCAACTACAGTTCTGAAAAGGCACCAAGTTTACCTTGGTCTACACTTATAGATCACAGCAAACTAAAAACACACATAACAAGAGCTTCACAGAGCGTCACATATATGCCCGAAGGTGCTTGTCAGTGAAATGGGATAAATTTGATAACGCCTAAAGAGATCCAAATTTTAAGAGTTACATGCACAACTACACATCATAGAGATTCATTGAGGTACGTTTGAACTTATTCCAATGGAAACTGTGGGTGGAGTTGCACACACAGAGAAATTGCTAACAGAAGGACAGACAGACAGACTGACGACCGGAGCCATAACATAATACAACCCTTCAGACGTATAACAATACATGTCACTAAGAGGTAATTGATGAAAAATACCTTTTCCTGTGAGCTGTGACTAAAGGCAATTATAAACAATATTGATCTAACCTTGACCTGAAAATAAGGTTCTTGCAACAACACATCATAATAAAGAAAAAGAGCCATTGCCCCTAAAGCGCTCAACTGAGTAAAGTCATCTAGCATTGATAAAGCTGAAGATTGTAATGAAGTAACACAGAAGTGTTAGTGATCTACTTTTTAACAGACTTGACCGATTTTTGTACATGTCAGATATATCATCAACAAAACGCTCTGCAATGTTTAGTATCATATGAGTATCATATGGAAAATGTAGCTCCTAGACTACAGACAATATTTTTCTCATATTTGTACCAGTAACCTACTTTTTTGACCCACCATGATCAAATTTTGAAACTAATATAACATAAAGACAAACATTCTGAACAATGTATAAAGAGTATTGGTGTGAAAATGTTGCCTCTAAAAAGCACACAAGGTTTTTCTAAGATTTGTCCCAATGACCTACTTTTGGACCTGAATGACCCAATTTTGAAAATTGCACTACATAACATGAAGACAATAATACTGTCCATGTTCATAAGTATCAAAATGAAAGTGTGGCCCCTAGAGTGCATACAAGGTTTTTCCAAGATTTGACCAAGTGAACTACTTACTGACCCTATGTGACCCAATTTCAACAGTAGCAGGGATAACTTCAAAACAAGCATTCTGACTAAGTTTCATGAGTATAAGACTGAAAATGTAGCCCCTTCAGTGCACACGAGGTTTTTTGAAGATTTGGACCACTGACCTACTTTTTAACCTACTGTTACCCAATTTGAAACATTTGTGAGATATCATCAAGATGAACATTCTGACCAAGTTTCATGAGTATCAAATGGAGAAAATGGCCTCTAGACTCCACACAAAGCTTTTCGAAGATTTGGCCCAGTGACCTACTTTTTACCCCAATGTAACCCAATTTCAAAACTGTGCGACATACCATCAAGACAAATATTCCGACCAGGTTTCAGTAGTCTAAGGCTCAACATGAGGCCTCTGGAGTGCATTCAAGGTTTTTGGCCTAGTGACCTACTTTTTGATGTGATATGACCTTCTTCAAAACAAGTTTGTCAAAAATATAATCAAGGCAAATATTCTGTCCGAATTTCATGAGTATCAGGCTGTAAATGTGGTCTCTGTAGTGCATACAAGGTTTTTAAAAGATTTGGCAATAACCTACTTTTTGGCCTAATGTGACCTAGTTTAAAACTTGTTCGACATATAATCAAGCCAATCATTCTATCAAAAGCTTCAGACTCAGAATGTAGCCGCTGAAATGCACATGAGGTTTTTCTAAAATTTGGGCCAGTGACTTCTTTTTGAACTAACACGACCCAGTTTTAAACTTGTCTGAGATATCATGACAAACATTCAAATCAAGTATAATGAGAATCTGACTGAAAACGAGGCCACAAGGTGTGAACACAAGGCTTTTCTGATATTTGTGCTCACTTGAGCTAAAGCATAACAGGCCAGACATAAACACTACCAACAAAAAAAAAAAACCTTGCTGTGACCTTGACCTAAACTTATGGACATGACTTACTTATGACTCATCGCCTTGATGTGGTTAACATTTGTGCAAAGTTACTTTGATATCAAGCTCCAGGGAAAAAGGTTATGGCCCAGACAAGAAAATGGACATTTGAGGCTGCAGTGACCTTTGGTCAAGTTTCTGGCACACAACAAATTATCTTTATGTGGTTAACCATTATGAGTCATCATCTTGAAATTGAGTGATAACTAAAAAAGTAATAGGTCGAACACAGACAAACATTTTCAAAATTCCTCTTTTTCAAGATATTTGACCATGCCATGTCCCTGACCTTCTAACAACACATTGTTTATTATCCTTGACAATTCTGTAAATTTATGCTGAAATTCATTCATATTTAAAAATGTTACAAGTGGGACACAAACACTACCCCAAAAATACATTCCACATTACTCTGACCTTGACATTGAACCTACATACAAGATCTCTGTGCACGGATTGTTGTCTGGACATGGTTAAAATCTGTAAAAAATCATTCTAAAATTACTTGTTACAGAAAAATTTATGGCTCAAACACAGAAAGGGACACAGACCCAGCTGTGACCTAGACCTTTGACTGAGGTACACAATGCATGCGTATGATGTGTGCCACACATTGTCTTCATCTGGTCGACAATTCTACAGTTATATTAAAAATAATTAGTAATTCAAAAAGTTAACAAACATAACCATTAAAAATTTCTCTTTTTGTAAAGATTTGACCTTGCAGTGATTATGACCCACAGATATGGTTCTTGCGCAGGACACATCATCTTTATGTAGTTAACAATTCTGCAAAGCACTGAAATTTATAATAAAATAGTTACAGGCAATACATGGACACTATCCCCCAAAAAACTATCTGACCTTATGTTTGTTTGTGTTGGACTTAAACACTGTTTCAACAGCTTTGGTAATATCAATGCAATCAGTGCATTGATGCATGTGTTTCCAGGCTTTCTTTACACCAGTACTAACACAAGTTTCCTTACAAGCCACTGACTATTTTTCTCACATTCATCAGGTGAAAGGTGACAAATTGTGGGGAGGCAAATTTGTCAAAACCAGGTATTGAGCCTGCAATCACCAGGTCGAGTCAGATCCACAAACCACTAAGCTAGTAGGCCAGGCTCTTTGACCTTGACCTTTAACCCAATGACATGATTTCTGCACATGACACATTGCCTCGATGTGAATAACATTAAAGTTGTTTTTAAATTAAGTAATAGGTAAGGAAGGTATGGCCCAAACATTAAAAAAGACGGAACTTAACCAAAACTTGTGCTCCGAAAATCGTTTTTTCAACTGTTTAAAAAAAAAAAAACAAGGATTTTGGCTAAATTCCAAATATATTATGAGCCAATCCTGGAAAAGAGTTAAGTGAAGTACCCATAAACTGTCCTTTTTCAACTTTTTTTCCACAATTTTTTTTGCATTCTTCCCCCATAGAGGCAATATTTCTTTTGAAAAATTTTATATGTGAAGGCAGCCTGTGGCTTGGAAATAGCTTTGTGTACATTGGTAAAAGAAAATGTCAGATTTGATCGTATTGAAGTTTAAGACCTTTTAACAGCTAAGGTCATATTATGGCAGTCAGTGCACCTATGCATGTGTTTCCTGGCTTGCCGACAACAGTGCCAACACAAATTAATTTCCAAGCCACTGTCTACTTTTCTCACTTGCATTTGAGATGAGAGGCAAAAAATTGCTGGAAAAAAGTTAGCCTCAATCAGGTACTGAACTTGCAATCACCAGATGAGTCAGATACACTGACCAATGAGCTACCTGATCAGGCTAGAAAATCTAAGAAACAGTGAAAAGGTGCTCTTTGGACACCATAACACAGCTGAAGTAGTGTTGGCATTTAACATCCCACAAACCTAAAAATCACGGGTTTTCAGTCCCGCTTTACGACACAGATTTCAGAGAAGAAAACTGTTGTATAAAAAGCTAGAAGGCAACCAACAGCAACGTATCAAGTCTGTAAGTTTTACCTTGACCTTCATTTAGCCAAGCAACACCTGCCAGCCACTTCCTTCCCAGCATCAAAGATGAACAAGGCTGCTTTAATCAATTTCTTGCAAGTCTCTTCTTGACCTTGAGAGGCCAGGCTTGGCAAAAACTGGTCAAAATAAGATGGTAGTATAAATTAGTATTATGTTCACTCCGTTGAATCCGTGCAACTGAAACCATGAAAAAAGCAACAAGAGCTTCCCAGAGCGGTGCATATACGCCCAAAGGGGCTTGTCAGAGAAATGAGTTAAAATCTGGAACGTTTATAGAGATCCAAATTTTAAGAGTCACATGCACAACTACACATCACAGATATTCATTGTGGAAAGTTTCAAGTTATTCCAATGGAAACCGTAGGAGGAGTTGCGCACACAAGAAATTGCTAACGGACGGACGGACAGACAGATGGACGACCGGGGCCATAACATAATACGGCCCTTTGGGCGTATAATAAAAATGACAAATCATAGATGTATTTAAGATATGAACTAGTACTTGTTTTTCTACAAAAAAACAGATGTCTCCCCCCTTTTTGGTGTCAGAAGGATTGATATGTCACCAAGGCAATTTCTAACTCAAATAATGGTAATTTTTCTCTAACAGTTTTCGAGTTATAGAACGTACATGAAATTGTACATAAAATGAGTAAGGAAAATAATCAAAGGGAAATAACTCGAAAAATATACAAGCCAGAATTATGGTTCTTGTGCATGACACTTCATCTCATGGTGCTTTACAAATGTGTGTAGTTTTATCAAAATATCTTAAAAGGTTTTCGAGTTATAGAGCAGACATGATTTGTGAAGGAAAATAATCAAAGGAAAATAACTCAAAAACTATACAAGCCAGAGTTATGATTCTTGTGCATGACACTTTGTCTCATAGTGCTTTATGAATGTGTAAAGTTTTATCAAAATATCTTAAAAGGTTTTCGAGTTATAGAGAGGACACGATTTCTGACAGACAGACAGACAGGCGCACGGGGAAAAACAATATGTCTCCCGACCCTGACGCGGGGAAAACATAATGAACGTATTATCTATATCAAGAGCCAAGACTTGAACACTGATAAACAACCAGTACTTGATGCTACCTACAAATTATCAGAATACTAGGTAAAACGATTTTGGACAAAAAATGACTCCAAATTTTCCCTCTACAGCTCTTTCCCTCTACAGCTCTATGTAAATCAGGTGACACAATTGATGGAGCTGTCTTTGACTCAGAGCACTACTTTGGACAACTGTGATACATGGCTATCAGATGATCCTACATGTACATACCAAATTTGAACACAGTATGCATAAAGGTTTCAAATAACATATTATAAATTTTTTCATTACTTATAACTCACTCTGGCCAAAACATGTTCACCTGAGTGGGACCATCTTTGACACATGGGACAAATTCTTAAGAACAGTTATGCTACACATAAAACACCAAGACCCTAGACCTAATGGTTTCAGACAAGATCTTTAACTTTCTAACATATTACAAAATTAGGACTTATCCAAATAAGAATCATTGGCAGGCAACAAAGAGAAAATTGCTGGAATAGAAGAAAATTTAGGCTACCAGCATTTTGCCCTTTTTCAAACATACTTCTAATGGGTCAATAAATCATGACATTGTTGGGTAAAAGGATAAAGCTTTTCTTATAAATGTAAACTGAAAGAACACAGTAGCCCTAAGTGTTACGTTTACGACTCAGATCAAAAGTCAAATTATGCTAATGATTTGAAAAGACTGTAATATTCCTCACAATGATTATCCAACCCATGTATTAATGCCATCCAACATCTACTTCAGGGGAAGGTTTTACAATTAATATGAAGCAAAATCAAACAACCCTGCATGCATAACTGCAGACTCAGAGGCTGTTATGAAAATAGGTATCTAAATGTTTAAACTGAATACCGGTAAACAAAAAATGAAAATGGTACATTTGTCAAGTTTAGTTCTGATACCAAAGTCAGTATCGTACGTGATTTGAGAACATGAGATCTCTGGTACAAATCTTCAGCTTGGGAAATTTCTCTCCAAGGAGTAATGATATTCATTGCAACAGAATTCATTCCACTCTCACCACTTATCATTGTTTCGACCAAGGTTATTTAAGAAAGCAGCCAGTGGCTTGGAAAGAATATTCTGCAAAGTACTGGGAAAAGAAACTCCAGAAAAGCATGAATAATTTGCACCAGCGCTCCGATAAAATTATTGAAATAATGTTGAAAACAGCATTAAACATCATACATTCTGTCATACATTTGATAAACAGATCAAGATTGGTAAAGTTTATCCTTCTCATAAATATCCAATGATCAAACACTAGTATCTACAGTTGTGCCCCAACATGTTATTAAATAGTACGCCACGTTAAGTACATAATGCTAGCATTTTACACATTCTTAATTGGACAGACGACACTATTCTAAGTTGCAGCCCAAGGGGACCAGTTTTAACACATCTGGCCTGATTAAAAACACTTTTACTTTCAAGTATACATGTAGCACCTACCGCATTGGAAACTGGGTAAAATATACACTTGAAACAACATTATCCGGTCCGCATTCATCCATTCAAGGCATCGGTTGTAAACCAGTAAAGAATATGCTGTTGTGCCCACCAGAATTGAAACCTGTAGAACAAGAAATACAGTTAAATTTATGTAAAACTTACTAGACTTCTGTTTGCCTTTAATCCCTCACCACAGCTTTTGTATCTGTGAGAAAAAAAAATAGTTCATTTTTAAAGAAGATATTCTTCAAACCAACATCTGATGATGTTTCATGAAAATTATGCAGAGATATGACTTGAATGAATACAAAGGTTTTCTTACATTTGGTCCACTGATGATAATTTTGTCCAAGATTGAGAACTCTTCACTTCAGTGATACCAAGATAGACATTCTTACCATGTTTCATAAATGGTCAAAGGAAATTTTGGCCACTATATATGGAACAAAACTTATTCAAGATTTAACATAACCCATGACTTTTTTCTTTTACTCTTGGCAACCAATGTTCTACAGAGATAAACTTGAACTGTTTCCTGAGAATGACAAATTCAAAATTTTAAATGGGAGATGTAAGATAGCATATGTTTGTGAGTGAGGTGTAACATCTTTTGTTACAAAATGGCTTAAGCACACCTCAGCCAAAGGTTACTACCCTGTTCAAAATTGTACATAGCAATCCCATCAAATTTCAGAAAAGTTTGACATCTATCCTACAAAAATAGTTTTCATACTGTTTGACCTAGTGACCAACTTTTTGACACAAGACAACCCATTTTTCTCTGACAGGATTCATTCCTCTCTCACTGCAGTGCACTGATTGATTGAATGGTGTTTTATGCCGCTTTCTAAATTATTCACTCATACCGCGGCGCCAGCTCATATTTCATATAATTCCTGGGTTTTACCAGTACTAGGCTAGGGCTCTGAAGTGTCTTGCCTAAGGACACTCCCACATAAAACCTAATGGAACAAGCGAGGATCTAGCCCAGGGACTACAGGTCACAAGTCCTACACCTGACCAAAAGTGTAGTTGGTAGTATACAGGAACAGGAGGTTCGGCTCAAATCCCGAGGTTGGCACAATTCATTAGCAGGATTGATGATAGTCATTCCTACACAATTTATTCCTCTCTCATTGCTGATCACTGTTTTGACCATGGTTATGTTGGAAAGCAGTCAACTGTATGGAAAGAATATTGTGCTATAAAGTGGTAAAAGGAACTCCAGTAAACCATGGGTAGGTGCACTGACTATCATCATATAACTGAAACTAAAGGCCCTTGAGGGCCTGAATCGCTCTATGGGCAGTAATTTTGCTTATTTTCTAGCACACATCATTATGTTGGCAATTGAACAAACAGCAAAATAATTTAATTACCAATTCTAAAAACCACTTGTTCTGAATCCAGCGAAACTTGGTAGGGTTTCAGGACTTATTCTATTAAACAACCCCTACAACTTTCAAAGGAATGTGACTAATAATGTTAACTGTGTTGAGTAAACAAGTTATGTCATCAAATAGCTGCTTTTCCTAAAATGATAGCTAGATTTTTGTTCATTTTTAATAGCATTCAATCCCTTGAGGATACATATTATCTGCACAAGACAAATTTTAAAAGAATTGGATAAATAATGTACTTTATCACGTAAACAAGAAGGGTAAGTGTATGTCAACTTGCTTATCATATATCGGGTATCCTATGCTGATCATCCTTTCATCTCCAGTAACTATCCGATAGACAAATTTGCCCAAGGCCAGTTACTGGGTAGTCTTGATTGTATGAATATAATACATGTGCAATAACCTGTTTCATCCAGGATTTGAAAAAGTGGGGGATTTGTCCGCTTGTTTTTTAAAAAAGTAACATATTTTCAAAATTGTAGGGGCTAATGAGGCAACATACACAAATTTAACTAAAACACTTTTTTTTTTAACGATCAGATACCCATTTACTTATTTCAGCCAAATGTAGAAATGTGTTTAAATAAATAAATTAGCAATATCTATAGCCCAACAGAATGAAAAGAAGTTTGTTATTTGAAATGGATTTTGGTCGGAGAATATTATGTTGGGTCAAAATTCTAAACAATGGGGGATTGAATCACTAGTCAATTACACACCCCATCTAAAAATGGAAAGCTAGACTACTTGCTGTTTCAACACAGGAAATGGCGCACTCGTCTATTTGTAGGATCATGGGTTTTCCCATTCTTTCAGCAATTCAAAATCGCTAAATATTAATGTGCACATACAAAATTTCCATTTCTAGTGTCATTAAAATCATTCCACTGCACTCCCGATATATAATTCCGACATCCTTGAGTAAATTGCTGTTGGGTTCTTGTGACAGATTGAGGCAGTCGACCTATGAATTGTATCTCGGCTCCACTTTCTTGCCAGTTACATGAATGCAAGGCCAAGGTCGTACACAGTCATGTGACAAGCATAATGTGGTATCCTCGATTGAACAAGTGGATAGGAGCCAAGTCCAAAATTACATCTTCTATCCATCGCAATCTATGCACTCTCGTAACTGCCAGGTGTAATATTTGTCATCAAGGCACAAAAATGACTATAGTTTGATAAAATATTGAAGAAATTGGTTAAATTTGGTTTAGAATGAGTATCTTTAAAGAAAATCTAATTAGAGTTTTAGTTACGTAGATGGCACAACTTTAAAATCAGCCAGGTGGAAAGAACTTGCAGAGGCCAATTTAAATGTAGCTCATGAGGTGTTTTAACTTTGCCTTTGAAAGAAAGAAAACATTGTATGGTCATGGGTTAAGCCTGATTAAAATACACACAGATCTATTGTTGAATTTATGGGTATTTTAACCATTTACCAAACAATCCCGGGTTTTCACGAACCTAAGAAGCCTTTTGAAAACATTGTGGGAAAAGGAGAAAATGCTGGTAACCAGCATTTCCTCCTTTTCCCACATTTTTTTCTATTCTATCACAGGCAAATTTTACAATCCAATCAGTATCAAATTTGTCTTTTGCAAATGCTTTCAATTTGAACCAGTCTAAAATTATGTCGTTTGGTAAAGAGTTAATCATTCATCAGCCTACAAGCACATGAATTTGTAGTGGACCTTGACATTTAAATACTTGGCTTTCTATTTAATGTAATGGGAATGTCAGATAATTTATTTAAAAAACTGAAAGACCTGCATATTATATCAGCACTACAAAGCTATATATCTAGCAATATATTGTTCCAGGGGTGCAGAAATCCTACGTCCCACTCATCGAACTCGTGAAAATTTGGCGTCGGACAAGTGACTTTTTTCAATCTGGTTGTCGGTGGACAAGTAGAAAATAGGGGAAAATTTTGAAAGAAATATCTGTTGTAAACTTTAAGCAGTGCAATATGTGTTCACCCTTTGCATAGAATGACATTTCAAATGATAATCAGCGGCTTGAGATGATCCCTAAATTCTGGAAACCCTAAGTACACATTTAGTGTACCTCTACATTCACCGCACACCAGAGGGTCGGTATAATTTGCAGCTAGTTTGCATGTCGACGTTTTTGCTTCTGAAAATGTCTGAATACATTCAAGATCACCATTGTGGATTAAAATATTTTTAATTTTATCAATTTAGCAATGACTCAAAGATCTTTAACAACAATGTCGCACATGTATGTGAATATTTTAGCATTTAATCTAATGGTACAACTTTGGTGCGAAATGGGTTGTGGTTTAGGCATTATCTCCTCTGCCGGAAACTGTCTCAAACTGAAACAGCTTACAATTTCGCTATCAATTGATGCGTAACATCGGAGGAAATGGATCATTTTATATTTTTTCATTAAATCTTTTAAGCAAACCGACTGTAAGAAGTCTGAGACCTCGGAAGCATCCTGCAGCTCAAAATGTACTTATAAAATGTACCGTGACAAGGAATTTGACAAACAAGACGGCGTCTTCTTAATGAGGCATGGTTGAGTGCAATTTAAAACTGTTTTGTTTTGGGCAAGTAAGCCGCTCTGGAAGACAAGCAGACTTTTTTAGTTTTCTTGTCCTTGGACAAGTAGAAATTTCTTATATTTCCACATCCCTGTGTTCATGCATGACTCAATGGCATGAAATACTCAGAAAATGACACAATCAAGGAGCAAGTCACAGTGATTGATTTCACTAATAGATTTTGACCAACAAAAATTTTGGCTACTTAAAATTTTTGGGCCAACCTAAAAATTTTTTTTTGGGGGGGGGGGGGGAAAGGGGGGGGTAGGGTGGGGGGTGTGAAGTAAATTATTTTCAGAAATGAGAGAGATTTGAGAAAATACGAAGTTTTTCACAAACATGGTGATGGCTCATATAACAACAGGCTTATGACTATACCTTGGTTTCTTTGAAAGCAGCCCAGCTACAACAATAGGCGGGAAGGAATAACAAAATCTTCACAGAACTGGAAATACTTCACAGTATTATAAACTAAATAAATAAGTGTATTGTTAGTATCAATTTAACCCTTTACCACACAATCCCGACTTTTAACAACCCTGGGAAAGAAACTTTGAAAACATTGTGGGAAAAGGAGAAAATGCTGGTAACCAGCATTTTCTCCTTTTCCCTCAATGTTTTTTACCCTATCAAGGACAAATTTCATAATTTGAGCTACCTTTGTCGTCTACAAATGCTTTGAATTTGGACATGTCCGAAAGTTTATTGTGTTAACAAACCTCATAAGACTGGCAACAGCAGCTTTTCTGTAGGGTCCTTAGAATTATCGTCTGATTGCTCGCAACAGTTGAGACTTCTATTCGTTCAACAGAAATGCCTAAATTTCAACCTTATAACCACAACCAAACAAATACCCCACCACTCTGAAATGGAAGAGATCACTTATACACATACAAATAGAATGGACCAATACACTACCAAAATCCTATGAAGAAATGGTGAACAAAAGCTTCATCCATGGATTTCTCCAATAAAACCCACCTGTAGTAGCAGACCACAATTTTTTTCATATCTTTAGCTCAATTTCTTCACCTCCCACAGGTAAGCCAAACCACAATAGTGCAATCGGTAGCCAAAAATGCTCTTCAGCAAAGGATCCCTGGTTCGCATTCCCCACCTTAGCCATTTTCTTTCAGTGGATTGGTGATAGTCATTGCGACATGATTCATTCCTTAGTTACTTCTGAATATTGTTTCAATGATGGTTATGTGGGAAACCAGCCAGTGGCTCAAGAAGAATACAGTACTGGTAATAGAACCTCAGGAAATCAGTGATAGGTGTGCTGGTGTCGGCGAATTAACTAATATAATGTTGACGACAGTGTTAAACACGATAAAATCACTCAGACAATCCTATAGAAAAAATTGAGTAGCAGCCAAGTTTTCAAAACAATGAAGCCATGGGAGAATATTAGTAATCTAGTCTCAATAATGAGATGCTACGGTGGTTTTTTCATATTTGGACATTTAACTGTTCACCGTACTATCTCATGTCCATTGAAAATTTTCTGGTAGCAAAGATAGAGCGCACTACTGACTTTCTGTTTGGTCGGTTTAATCTGTAGTGCAGCGAAATGTAATAACTTTCAGTACCAAATGTGACCAAAGACGAATTATTAGACCTTCCATTACCTTACGAGCTTGTAGAAGTTGTTTATAACATGTAAATCTCAGAAAAGAACTGGCGAAATCTATCGTGTGTGGCACCCATTTTGTGTATTTTCAGCAAAATAAATTACTCGAGTAACAGATGAAATGAACTGTTTTTTCATATGTTCAGCGTGTAAATTTAAAAAGCACAGAGTTCCCAATCCTGCAAAATCGTGTGTGAAACACGAATCAATGAAATAAAAAACGTACAAAATAACAAACGTATACGTGAAATCACGCACAAAAATACGGATGAAGATAAAAAAAAAAAAATTAGGAAAATTCTTTGCATAGAATGGCTCACAAAATTTTAAGCAATTTTCAGAAAATGTAAATTATCAGAAAAATTTGGGATTTCCAGCCTTCTATTTTTAGAACATTTACAAGGTCTGCGCACTCGATCTTTTAGTTGTCATTAATAATTGCAGACTGGGACTCATTTGTTTTAAAAAATTATCCGTAATTCAGCTGTCCTATTTTTAACGCAGTCAATGAAAAAAGCGTTTTGTTAACGTCAAAGTCTATTGTATGTAAACTAACATTGGGAATGGCTCATAAACACTGTACTTTGGAAGCTTTCAGATTTCAAAAATTGGGTTCCCCTAAGCAAGCAAGGTATACTAGTCATGGAAACATTCAAAATGTAGAAAACAAAATTCATATTGAGTACAGTAGTCACCAGCCAGACTTCGACATTGACTCTGTTGTACAAAAGGCATGTTAGACGATGAGCATAAAGGCTACTAGTTAACACTTTGCCAAACAATTCTTTTACTGTTAGTTACATGTAAAAGCGTACATTCACTTAGAAGATCTATGTGACTGTTCTTCACCTGAAAGAGAAAGAGGCATTTGAGAAATCTAGTTTTTCTGATTTTGTATCCCCATTTTTTTCCTTAAACCCCCATTTTTCCATTGTAGGGGGCACAAAAAAAACCCCCAAATACCAGAGGCGACCAGTCAAAATGTAACATTGCCTATGGGGATAGTAATCTGTACTAATTAATAATCCTGACAAATAACTCCTATAGCCACAGTGTTTTCACAAGAATATGTTTAGTAAGCTGTATTTTGTGCAAATTTGGCCTAATCAATGAAAATCTGTAAAGGTGTCAGCTATACATTTCTTTTAGGACATAATAGGGTTAAAAACAGTATTTCCCTATTCAAAAATTGTCTTGAACAAATTTTACTTTTCTTTATTGTCATCGGAAAAAGGGTTTTCAAACCAGTATGCTACGAAAAGTGCTCATCGAATGATTTTTTTCTTTAAAAAAGTATCAAAAATCCAAATACAGAGATTTTAAATGGAATTGTATCCGAAAAATCTGCTATCCGAACATTTGGCCACTACTCTGCGTGATGTGAACAGTATCTAAAATTCTCGAGTTGAACCGATTTTTTACTCCATCCATTTAGCCCAATCTATTTCAAATATTTGAGAACTCCCCTTGGTAATTATCAATTCAAAACACACTTTTAACTATAAAACTTTAATGTTTGAGTACCGCGAAAAGTTGAACCACTATTCTGTGACCGTGATAGTTTTGACTTCAACAACCAATATGGTATTTAATTATAAAACTGAAAGATTTCCGTGAAAAAAAAAAACCCTAAACACTCTATAAATAAAAACAAAATTTCATACTATAATCCTTTCCAATGCCTGTTATGAGTCAAAAACTTTCATCTTCCACGCCTCCGGTTTTACAATACAATATGGCGTCCTCTTTAAAATAATCGGTTTATTCCGTTGCCAATCGGACGCGCATGCGTAGTTGAATTTTCATAAGGTACTCGAGCATGCGTACTTCTACGCCGAGATTTTCCCATCCTTCTAGTGTTATACTACACAATATATATGGCAACTGTCACATATGGAACATGCATTGCATTAGAAGTTATCATTGGTATTCCGCAATGGGGTACCATTATCATTTACACGAATGTTACAGCCGTTTATACATCAATCGGTGGAATGAAGGCGGTAATATGGACAGACGTGTTACAGCTTGTGATCATGATAACTGGGGTGTTGGCAATACTTTCAAAGTCGATCTTAGACGTCGGTGGCATGTCACAAATGGTGGCTCTTGCAACCAACAGATTGGACATGTCTGACTTTAGGTTTGATCCGAGAATACGATACCAATTTTGGAACACTGTATCTGGCGCAACTTTCATATTTTTGGTAGACTCTTACCAACAGCCAGGGGTACAAAGAATCAACTCGACACCCGATGTACATACTGCTCGACGTCTGTTTGCCATTGCTGGTCCATTGTATGCTATATTTGCTTTTATCATCAGCAGTGAAGGGGTCGCTATATACGCTTACTATGCATCAAAGCGCTGTGACCCTCTCTTGTCCGGCAGAATATCCAATCCTACGGGTATCGTTCCCATAGCAGTCTCGGATTTATTCTCGGGCATGCCAGGACTTCCAGGACTGTTTATAGCTTCCCTGTCTAGTGCGGTACTCAGTACACTGTCTTCATGTCTTAGTAGTTTAGGGGCAATCACTTATGATGACATCATCAGAGTAAGGTTTCCAAACTTACCAGAACAGAAAGCAACTCTTATATCTAAAATAATCGTATTTTTGTATGGAATTGTTGCCATGAGTTTTACTTTTATAGTTTCGGTTCTTCCAGGTTCGATCATACAAATTTCAGTTAGCCTCATGGGATGTCTAGATGGACCGACCTGTGGGATATTTTTTGCATCAATGATGTTCAGACGGGTGACTAGCAAAGGTGTAGCAGCTGCAGCAATCATTGCAGCTGCTTTCATTTTTTGGCTGAACCTTGGAAAAGCGTTTTCAGAGACGATTATATCTCCAGCCTTACCATCGGCCCCAATTGACGGGTGTTCACATTTAGAGAGCAATATGTCATTTGTCTTTGACAACAGAACTATAACTGATGCAGCATCCGTCACAAACACACAAACTACGTCAAACCCAACATCTACATTTTCGAATGAAGACACAACAGCGGCATCTTCTGCACTAAAGAATCTATATTCCACTTCTTTTATAGGATATTCGTGCTACGGGTTTCTCATCACAGTTTTGTTATCCCTACTGTTCAGTTTGTTTACAAAACCACGGAATACCGTCGACGACAAATATCTGTTTTCCTTTAGGCGGCATGTCTACACCAGTTTAATCAAGAATACTGAACAATCGGAAAAGGACAAGCAAGAAATTCTAGTTGAAATGGAGCCTATGAAAGATCTGAAGAATGATCAGACATTTCATGGTCATAACTGAGAATTCGTAGAGAGCTACATCATCATCATTATTACTATTATACAGAGTTAATTGTTAAATTTGCCCAACTTGATCTGACCAAAACGACTCCATTTTACAGTGGAATGTCTTACATATTATCACGACAAAAGTCACACACTTCTTGAAACGACAAGCCTTAGCACTGCACTCAGTACACTTGAAAACCAAATGCTAGCTGTAGGTTGAAAATCAGTCACAAGGTAACAACTTTTGATCTAATTTACCTCAGAGTAATTCATTGTTATTCCATTGAATGATGCACAAAATTTCGTTAAAATGATTTACAATCTTCAAATGGAAAATGATACAGAAAGTTCCTAACTGTAAATAAAAAAGTCACAAGATTAATATGGAGTATGGTCATCCCTCGCATATCAAAACTTACCAGTGTTGTCTCATTGACATGAAATGTGAGATTATTCTATGCAGCAGGATGTTGGCTTATTCCTCAAGAAGGGCTCTGCGAAGTTGCAGAACTGTTATCTGGGGTTAACTCTGATATGTACACATCTTTTCAAGGCATCCAAGATAGGCTGAATTGTGCTATATTGCGTAATAATGCGCCCAGTCAAACAATATTACTTTGTTCTGATCAGGAAAAAGTTTCTAGTAAAAACGGCCTTGTGTGCAGGAGCATCATCATAATGCGATCTGTGTGAAGTTCGTCTAAAGTTTTGACGTAAAATAGGCGGAACTAGACGCGAAACTTTTTTGAGGTGGGCAATAGAATTAACTTTCATTTAAAAACAATATGAGCCATCTAGTTAATGAAATGGGTTATGCTGATCAAAAATCCTTTTGTTCATGCTCGATATTGTAATCACTAAAATGCTCATTCTGCCAATGCCAAACACTACTTCGACCCTAAGGTTTAGACATTTTGAATCCTAGATTCATTCGAGAACAGAACACATTTCAACAAAAGGCTTTTGAACAGTGGATGGGCCATTGTAATCTTGTCTTTGCCGTTCCACCAGTCGAACTTCATTGCATGGACGTCCCGCAGAGCCCTGTGCACGAAGAACCCACTTATAAAAAAGAGGGCCCTGATGGCCATGAATCGCTTCACTTCCTTTTGAATAAATGTATCCTGAGCTAAACTGGCATTGACACAAGCATGAACCGTAAGAAGTTTGTATGGCAATAAACTTTAATAAAGAAAATAACCTAGCCCCCTTCCCCCCCCCCACCAAAAAAAAGAACCTTTTTATACGCACGAAGGGTCGTATTATGTTATGGCCCTGGTCGTCCGTCCGTCTGTTAGCAATTTCTTGTGTGCGCAAGTCTTCCTACAGTTTCCATCGGAATAATTTGAAACTTACCACAATTAATCTCTATGATGTGTAGTTGTGCATGTGACTCTTAAAATTTGGATCTCTGTAGGCGTTCTAGATTTTAACCCATTTCACTGACAAGCCCCTTCGGGCGTATATGCGCCACTCTGCGAAGCTCTTGTTTTCAAATGCAAAGGTGATGTCAAAGATTACAAGCAAGTGTAATAAAATATCGTCCTTACAGAATATCAGTATACTCTAACAAAAGGTGCTTTGACAAGATTTCCAAAACTTTAATGGCAAAAAACAAATCATTTTAATGGCATGAAGGGTAAAGTTCTAGAACAAAAACTGAATGATACAAACTTCACTTTGTATTGAATATTCGACTCATCTGAGCATAACAGTTAACATTAAATTAAATCTCTCTCAGCATTTTCTACGCAAGAAACTTGAATACCCAACACCAATCATGTAATAATGCAGTTTGATTATCAAGGTAGATAAGCGGTAACTGACTACATGTATATCTGTTATGAATGAACAGGAATTAATTCCCATGATCAGTATATAAGCTAAAGTCATACTGACTTCACGTACTACCATGTAAAACGTGTGACCCTCCCCCTCTCCCAGGGCGCGGCCAGTTTTAACACGAGGGCTATATTTGGGACACTATTGGTAGAGATCTACTAGATGGAAGCTGCATACCAAATTTTGCAGCCTTACGTCTAACGGTTAGAAATAAGAGGATTCTTGAAGTTTTCACTCTATTAGTCCATGAAAAAACTTGTGATGCCCCAGGGCCAGGCCACTTTTAATCCCCAGGCTGTAATTTGACGAATTCTAGACGAGTTCTATTAGATAAAGCTACATACCAAATCTGGTGGCCCTAGGCCTTATTGTTTCTGAGAAGAAGATTTTTAAAGATTTTCAATATCTTTTAGTTTTGTTGCCATGACAACCAGTTTTTACTGGAATCAAATTTTTTGGAGAAATTCTTAAAAGTGCCTTGTGAAGTTTCATTAAAATTAAATGGGTAGTTTCAGAGAAGATATTTCAAATAAAAGTTAAGGCACACACGGACGCACAATGGACACAGGGCCATGATATTAGCTCACTGGCCTTCGGCCACTTGAGCTGAAAAACCCGCGCCTCAATGTTTTGACAGGGGCGCATTATCACTGACAGCACTGGTATCCTTTGGATGCTTTGAAATAGTCGAGTTCACCCCCGACAACACTTCTGAAACTTTGCAGAGTCCTTGACAAATGCGACAACATCCCACAGTTGATTAAGCTTACAGTAAATGTCAACGAGACAAATATGGAAAGTTTTAATAAATATGATGGTTGCTATACTCGATATCAATCATACAATTTTTTTTTATTTGTAGAAAGGAACTTTTTGTGTCATATTCTGTTTGAAGTCTTGAATTATTTCAACAAAATTTTATGCATCACTGAATGGAATAACAATGAGTTACATAAAAGGTAAATTAAATGAAAACTTTTTATCTCTCGGCTGAATTTTAAGCCACAATTAGTTTTTTTTTTTAAATATACTTTGTGATCTTTGCTTGTATGACGTGATCCTTAATAGAATTGATGTATTAATCTTCCCTGTTAAATCATTTAATTAAAACTCATCACTATTTTTGTTTTCATAAAAATACCATATAAAGTGAAAAAGTTGGAAGATTCACATGGTTTAATATCATGGGGCTTTTGTACCTTTTCTGTTAAGTGCATTCGGCTTTTGTCCTATGTGACATTCGTCCAGTTGGCTTAAAATTGTTCGCACCGCATGTTATCTGAATCCGGGTTATTTATAAAGTAGAAAATAAAGTTATAAAACATCAAAAGTTTATATATACTCTGAGAAAAAGGGGTTTGGTGCATCTGCACAAAGTATCGGCTCAGGTCGGCTTGTTTAGTCCATGCAGGCTGTCCTGGGTCAAAAATCTTTGCTATTGGTCAATTTTTTTGTGTGTCAAAAGGATAATTCTACCACCTGATTCAGTTGGTTGTTAGACAAAGAGGATTTTATTGATCCATAATTATGTGATAACCTGCTTGTTATTGTGCTTCACGGAGAAGCACTTAATACCCTTTTGCCAGAGCATTACTCATATATGGCCTGCAACACGCGAAAAGGGGCATTCGGACATTTGCGTAAAGTGTCATCTCCGATCAGCCTGCGCAGGCTAATCCGAAACGACACTTTCCGTTTTTATGTAATTTTCTGTTTTGCACAAGTCTTCTGTAGCACAAAATCTAATGTATGTAGTCGTAAAGTGCCGTCTCGGATTAGCCTGCGCGGACTGCGCAGGCTGATCCGGGACAACACTTTACGCAAATGTCCTAATGCCCCTTTTCGCGTGTTGCAGGCCATATAATTATATATATACCATGTATAT
This sequence comes from Hippopus hippopus, assembly GCA_946811185.2. Lineage (NCBI taxonomy): Eukaryota > Metazoa > Mollusca > Bivalvia > Cardiida > Cardiidae > Hippopus > Hippopus hippopus. The sequence continues at coordinate 23,437,224 of OX328111.1, read as the reverse complement.
AGTTTTATCAAAAACGATTGTTCTCAATATGTCTACGAGACAAATCATACACACACACACACACACACACACACACACACACACACACACACACACACACACACAAACATCCCATCAAAACATTAAGAGAGTTTGTAAAGAAATACTAATTTAATTCAACTTTTTGAACAGCAGTAACAAAAAACAAAAATTTCAAATTTAATTACCAATGGCTAATACAATAGACCAAAAAAACTCTTGATCTGATCAGGGAATGCACAACAAATTCTATTCATTCATAACAAAAGACATCAGAATCTGACAGAAAAAGCATTGTATGTTTTCAATTTCACCAATTTATCCATTTTACAAAAACACGCAACACACTTTTTTTTACAACCAAAATTTTCCAACTTCCAGGTTCCATCAACAGATAGTATGGAGTGACAAATATGAATTCAATCTATAACATTACAGTCTTCTTAACAAATGTATAAAAATTCTACTACTGCCCTAATTCGACTTAACTGAATGAAGTTTATAGAGAGAAAATGCAGTGGTAGTTCTAGCTACCATCAGTAATCAGAACTGCTCTAACAGGTTTTATAATAAGTTCTTTACTAAACAAAAAAAATTTTAGACTTTACCAAACCGAAAGCATTTACAGACAACTAATTAAATGTGGTTCAAATTGGTACAATTGTCTTTTGAAGGGTAGAAAAAATTGTGAGAAAAGGAGAAAATGCTGGTTACCAGCATTTTCCCCTTTTCCCACAACGTTTTCAAAAGCCTTATTTCTTAGGGTTGTTAAAACTTAGAATTGTGTGGTAAAGGGATGGACTGGGCATACAATCAATCGGACATAATGACAAGCTAAATGAAAACTCATATTATGTATTTTGAGTGGGTTTTTTCATGATAAATAAAAATAAAACTTGTTTTTGAGTACTTTTTTACAATTATGAAATATAATTGAGACTTTAGCCTGATGATTATGAAATGTATCCAGCTTACTTTATTTCAACCTCATTTAGAAATGAGTGGAGATCTCAGAAAAAGAGTGTTTAATGCATCAACTTGATATGATATGAACATTCTGAGGTTAGCAGATAAAATGAAAAAAAATAGTGAGCAGATGAGATTTAAAAAACAAAAACAGTAGATGAGATTTACAAAAAAACGCAAATTTGTGGAGGTTTATGTTTGGATATCTCACATAAAATACTTGTACTATGTACAATCAATATCAGGATGCACTGCCTTCACTGTCAGGTTTTCATCTACAATGTCTGTAGAAGTATTCATACTTCCCAGAGATTGTTGGCCCTTTACAAGACAACAAAATTTTAGCCTGGTTTAAACTGAAAGCATTTGCAGACTACAAATTAAAAGTAACTACATGAAATCTGTCAATCACATGGAAGATAACACTGTGGGAAAAGGAGAAAATGCTGGTTGCCAGCATTTTCTCCTTTTACCACAATGTTTTTTCCAAAGCCTTTGTCCTTGGTGTGGTTAAAAGTTGGGATTGTGTTGTAAAGGGTCAAAGGAACTTTTCCCAGATCAAGCAATCATCTCGCCTTTTATTGTATCAAGCATGCAATAACAGTGTAAGTGAAACATAGGAACTGGTGCCAACACTAGGACACTTTAAGGTTCCAGAAGTATCAAAATGATTGCTAGGGTCAGGATCCATACAGCTGTAGTTATCATGGTACCTGTAAAATATGAAAGAAATTGACTGCCTGATTGACTGGTCAGTTTGTGGCTTTTTCGAGGGTTATTAGGATGACACACTGTTTGTTCCAAGCCCCCAGCTTCTTTCTCTGTTAAACAAACCTTTCATTACATACCACTAAATTTTTCGGCTCGAATATAAGTGGATGAAATAAAACACACAACTGGAAAAAATCTGTATCTACACACTGTGAAATACGGTTCCACTGGAATGTATATATAGTATGATGATGTAACTCGTGCATAGACTAAGCATGCATTGATTTGTGATTTGATTAGTCAAAATGTTTCACTTTAATATTAATCCGCCACTCATAAAAACAGAGTTACTACCCTCCACACCATTAATCATCTCATTTTGTTTACCGTTTTCAAATATAATGTAAATAGTTGCAAAATTTTGTCATTGAAAGTTTTAAGTATAATATGATAAAAAGAATATTATAATGTAGAATCTTTCCTGGTGCTTGTATTTGCTTCTCGCTGTGTAAGAACATTTTGACATTTCGGTCAATCTTTGGTCTCACGCGATATCAAGTTTTCTTAAGCTGTTCCAATCAAATACAAGCACCAGGAAAGTTACTGCAACATAATATTCGATATGAGCAGTGCTCTGGCAAAAGGGGGCTTAATGCATCTGCAAAAAGTATCGACCCAGGTCAACCTGCACAGTCCACGCAGGCTGACCTGGGCCGACACTTTTTGCTATTGATGAATTTTCTGCATGTCCAAGGACCAGTGTGCCTCCTGATTCAGTCGGTTGTTAGACAAAATGGACTCTATGGATCCATGATCATATGTTGACTTGCTTAGTATCATGCATAAAGGAGATGCATTAAGACCCCTTTTGCCAGAGCATGGCTCATATATATTCATCTCTAGCAGGAGACAGCACTGGAGGTGTATAGAGTTGGCCTCTCATATCAAAGCCTCTGTGTTTGAATTCCAGGATAAGAATGGTCAACCTTTGGAACTAATCATGTCAAAGTACAAGCACTGGTAATATTCTAGGAAGCAATCTTCTACAGTGATAAACATAAGTTATAGACCTTGTTTCACTATCAATGTAAGATAAACAGTTTTGAATAGGGAAAATAAACTATATATAGTGACCAAAAAAAGAAAAGGACCAAGGAGAAAATTCTGGTGACCAGTATTTTCTTCTTTACCCACAAATGTTTTCTACTCTTTCAGAGAAAAAAATTCATCATTAGCACAGAATTTCATTTGTTGTATACAAATGTCTTCAATTTTGACAAGTCTAAAATTTCGTCGTTCAGTAAAGCATGCAGTAGCGCACTTGCGTGTAGGTAGCTATGAACATGCAGTCTAATCTTGAATCTTCAATGGTCCTAAAAACAACTTAGGTAATTGCACTTCGCACTTCATCTTAAAAGGAACAAATCGATTAACCCTTTACCACACAATCCTGAGTTTTAACTACCCTGCAGAAGAAGGCTTTTGAAAACACTATGGGAAAAGGAAGAAATGTTTGGAATCAGCATTTTGTCCTTTTCCCACAATGTTTTCTACTTTCTCAAAGGTAAATGCTATTATTTGAGCCATAGTTAAATTGTTGTCTGCAAATGCTTTCGATTTTGGCATGTCTCATATTTTGATGAGTTTTAAGAGTCAAAAATAATAAACCAACCTGCTTTACTCTTTTTGTCATCACCATTTTCTGTAAAATATCGACAAAAACATTTGAGCCATGCTCTGGCAAAACAGGGCTTAACAAGCAATTTTGTTGAAATGATATCCCCCACCGAAAAAGACCTTTTTTGATACAAACATATTAGAGGTATTGTGTTTTGCATGTACATGTGGCCTTTTTGTTATTGGTCCATGATGAAATTATACATTAAGCCCCCTTTTTCCATGGCACAGCATTTCAATAAATAAAAAATATATAAGAGGTCCATAATGAGATTATACATTAAGTCCCCTTTTTCCATAACTTAGTATTTCAATTAAATGAAAACAAATAATGAAAATTTACACCAAGCCCCCTTTTTCCATGACACGTCATTATAAATAGAAAAAAATTGTATCAACGGACTATCCAAAAGAAGACATGCATGAAGTTTCATCAATTTTCGTCAAGGACTTTAGAAGATATCTGTCAGGCGGAAGGATGGGCAAACAGACTGTTATTGGTCCGTAATGAAATTATATATTTAGCCCCTTTTTTTCGTGACATGGCATTTCATGAAATAAAAACAAATAACTGTTTCATAAATTTTTGTCAAGGATTTTGAGCTAAAGAGATATTGATCCATTATGGAAATATACATGAAGCCCCCTTTTTCTATGACACTGTATTATATCAAAAAAGCAAAAAAAAAGAAATATCGGCGGACATCATAAGGAACACATGTATAAATTTCTATTAGTTTTTGCCTAGGATTTTAGAAGATATCTGTCCAGAAAGACGGATGAACAGACAGTCATTGGTCCATGATGAAATTATACATTTAGCCCCCTTTTTTCATGACGTGGCATGTCATGAAATAAAAACAAATAAATATTGTCTGTGGCTTGTGATAAACAATATAAAAATGAAGTTTCATAACATTTTGTTCCATAGTTAAAGAGATATTGGTCCATAATGAAAAAATATACATCAAGCCCCCTTTTTCCATGACATGGCATTAAAAAAAAAAAAAAAAAAACCACAGGTACATAACTGTGGTGTTGCATGGTCAATCTGGATGAAACTGTTTGTCCTGCATTTTGTAATGGTGGTTGATAGATGTAACAAGTTTGATGTAAAAACTGCATAGTTTTCAAGATAAGACTCAAAACATCAAAAATTTACTCGACCGCGTAACTTGAAATCACTCCCAGTCGGCCATTTTGCATCAACTCAAAAATAAACCATATTGGCGGAATGGGTTATTGTACACACATATAAAGTTTCACAAAATTCTGTCCAATGGTATTGGAGATAATCTCCCAGACAGACACACGGAAGGACAGACGGAAGGAAAATGCTAAAACTATATCCCTCTGCCTTCGGTGTGGATAATGAATCTCTGTGATGCATGGTACCAAGCAAGTCAACACATGATTACAGATCCATTAAGTACATTTTGTCTAACAATCAACTGAATCATGAGATACACTGATACACTGGTGATTGTACTCAACACATCAAAGGTGAGGTCCTTTGACATGCATAAGATTGGCCAATAGCAAAGTTTCGGCCCAGGTCAGCCTGTGCAGGCTGACCTGGGTCTATACTTGTTTCAGACGCATTAAGCCCCCTTTTCACAAAGCATGGTTTGTTTAGAAACCACAAGAGCTCACCTTGAGCACCACATGATTATGTAAGCTAACCCCTTAAAGGGGCAAATTAACCCAACGGACATTTTCAGTCGAGAAAATAAAACACTGACAATGTGCAATTTCAAGATTGCTTTTGCCCATAGTGTTTCAGCAAAGCAGACTGTGTGTAGATAGAGATCAGATTGCACATTTCAGAAAAATAAAGATTAAAAAAAATATCATTGAAGCCATATTAAATTTGTCGTCTGCAAATGCTTTTAATTTAGACAAACATACAAGGGTTGTTCCATAAATTCGCGGAATTTGCCTGTAATTTCAATACGGAGTTTGAATTTCAAAACAAAATACATCTAAAGAAATGTTTATCTATGCCTGATACATGTTTAAATTTTCATAGAGATACATAAAACAGTTAAAAATGCATTTAACTTTAAAGAAGAGTAGTTAGTGACACTTGAAGCACGCCGACGTTTACGTCATGTCGCCTTGACGTCAAAAATAAGCGCACGATTAACTTTCTCTACATAGTCGCCCCCTGTTGCAATGCACTTTCTATGTCTGTGTATCCAATGATCAGAAGTTATAGTACACCAATCTTTGCTGAAATGTGCGATGATTTCCCTGGCTTTGTTTTGCAGTACTTCTGATGATTCAAACTGCTGACCTCTCAGTTCATTTTTCAATTGTGGGAATAAATGGAAATCAATGGGTGTCAGGTCCGGACTATAGGAAGGATGTGGAACTCCTGCCTTTTCTAAAACGTTCATGCCATTCATAAATGAGTGTTTTACCACAATTTGGCAAAGTGTATGATTCAATAATGCATCTTAATGCTTCCACCGGAAAAAGTTTAAGTCCAACACAAAACTTTACCACAGAACGTAACTCAACATTGTCAACTGACGTCAATTTTTTTCCTAAGTCATGACTGCAAATGTCTGCCAAGATGTAACTATCCCATGAACTGTGTTCAGATTCACCAGAAATGACATTGAATAACGTCGGTAACATCAGTCGCTTTCGCACCAAAATTGCATGCGGCTCTCACATTTTTATATACTTTCTAAAAAATTAAAATGTCAAAATTTTGACTAGCTTCAAGTAGCTCTACCTTGGTTGCTAAAGAAACCAAATTCTTTGATATACAACGGAAGAAGACATGACAAAATTTGTCATTTACTCGACATTATGTTAGGGTATGATGTCTGAAAGTGTGCTGTGAATTGAATGTGAAACAAAGATTTTCGGCAACAATTCCGCAAATTTATGGAACAGCCCTTGTACATTTTTGTTGTGTGATAAAGAGTGTTTTCCTTTATGTCAAAATTGAAACCCCTTGACCTATTTCAAGCACGGCTCAAATAACTCTTTACCAAATAATAAAAGTTTGGAGTTGTCCAAATTCAAAGCATTTGCAGACGACAATTTGAATGTGGCTGGAATTGTGAGATTTTGCTGTAAAAGAGTAGGAAACATTGTGGGGAAAAAGGAGAAAATACTGGTTCCCAAGCATTCTCTCCTAATTCCAATGTTTTCAAATATTTCTTTCTCAGGGTCGTTAAAACTTGGGTTTTGTGAGCTAAACAGTTAAGAGGATTTATCTTTGAAAAGATGGAACAAATCTTTGGAAAAAGGGAAAAACCTGGTAATTAGTATTTTCTCCTTTTTCATCATTGTTCTAAAAAAGCTTTTTTCCTGAGGGTCAGTAAGAAATTGCTTGGGAAAGGGGTAACAGTATTGGCCCTTTATCACACAGCATTTTCTCTTGTTCCCACAATGTTTTTCACCCTAAACGAGACAAAATCTTCCATTTGAGCCATGCTTAAATCGTCATCTGCAGATCCTTTCATTTTGTACATGATTTTGTCGTTTGGTAAAGGATTAACACTTTACCAAACGATAAAATTTTGGACTGGACCAAATTGAAAGCATTTGCAGATTACAAATTAAATGTAGCTCAAATAATGATTTCCGTCTTTGATAGGGTAGAAAACATTTTGTGAAAAGGAGAAAATGCTGGTTTCCAGCAATTGCTACTTTTCCCACAATCTTTTCAAGAGCCTTCTCTTTCAGGGTCGTTAAAACTCAGAATTGGGTGGTAAAGAGTTAAACACTAAGCACTTAAATAGAAATTTTCATCCTTACCATAGCCAAGCCCCAGTAGCTCAGTTGGTAGCGTATAGGACTTGAGAACAGGAGGTCGCTGGTTTGATCCCTGGCTTGGCAAATTTCTTTCAAAGGATCGATGATAGTCATTGCGACAGGATTCATTCCTCTCTCAATGCTAACTATTTTCTCGACAACGGTTATGTGGGAAAGCAGCCAGTGGCTTGGAAAGAGCATTGTGCAGTACTGGTAAAAGAAACTCCAGGAGAGCATGGATAAGTGTACTGGCCGCTATGATTTAACTGAAATAATGTTGAAAGTGGTGTTAAACACCATACAATTAATCAATCCTCACCGGTCTCATTATTGTTGGCTGGATAGTTGCCTCCCCTGATGTCAGTCAGAAGTTTTTGCTGAGCATCACTGAGCTGTTGCGTTTGTTCAGCACTTACTAATGCTACCTGGCCACTTGTCATAGAACTAAACTGCTCTGTTGTCATCGCCTACAAAAAACAATTTGGCCATGCTCAGTGAAAAGGGGGTTTAATGCATCTGCAAAAAGTATCAACCCAGGTCAGCCTGTGCAGTAAGTGCAGGCTGACCTGTCTCAAAACTTTTTGCTATTGGTCAATTTTCTGCATGTCAAGGGACTAATCTACCTCATAAATCAATTGCTTGTTAATCAAAAATGGATTTATAATTAAGTGACGACTTGCTTGGTTTGGTATCATGCACCAGTGAGTTGCATTAAAATCCCTTTTGCCAGAGCCTGGCTTATTTTTTTTGTTATATACATGTATTTTGATGTTATTTTTAACAGTACTTTACTTACGTCAAGTAGGTCAGTACACCAAAGGTTTAAAAAAAACTTTTTGCCCAGGGATATTCAAATATGGGATCGTGTAGTAAAAAATGAAGCAAGCACATTTTGTGTATCCCTTGTTTGCTTGCCTAAACCTTAATCAGACAATCCTATCTTTTTTTAACAACTCCGAGGACCATCAGAAACTGCATTTAGCGACTTAGCTCATCAAATCTAATTTTGGACATGTGTACTTCTACAGCAGAAGCATCAACAACATATGACTGTTGTCACTACTTACTGCAAGGACAACTCCTGGTAGTTTGGAAATAACCTCAGCATGCAATCCCTCAATGGCATCTGTACTCAACTGTTGTATGTCTTCACTTGTGAGACCAACTGGATATAACAATATGCAGATATTACTTACAGAACGTATTCAACAAAAAAAAGCTTAATCCTCAGAGTAACACAAAAACAACAAACAAGAGCACCACATGCAGCCAATGCTTGGCTGCAGTTGCTTTCAGAAACAGATTGATTTTCAGTGAAAAATTCTAAGTCAAAAAAGGGGAATAGCTGTGTCAAAATTTTTTGACGGTTACCTGATTGTTGTATGGTTCCCCTCCATTAATGACTAGTCCAAGTTTGAAGTAGACAACAAAGATGCAGACAACCACAGGGCTGTTACAATACCTCAAAAACAGCTGAGCTAAAAATTAAGCCCAGAAAACAACAGCCACTTCAAGGCAACAGTTTGCCACAGTGTCTCAACAAAGCAGACAGTGTACACTCAAGATAACACTGCATTTATTTTGGACAGGCTTCACAAAGTTTCCAAGGTTATTTCAGTCATATCCCTGTTGCAAGTGCACCTATCCATGCCTTCCTGGCATTTCTTTTACCTGTACTTCATAGCTTAACAAGTTACTGGCTGCTTTCCCAGATATATTGTCACAATAATATTCAGAGGTGAGAGAGCAGTTAAGTCTAAAGTAGAGCTGTCACTGAATGTGACTTAATACCCCCGCCACCGCTTTGACAGACTAGTATTTTGTACACAGACGGACACACAGACGGACACACAGACGGACAGACAGGCTGATTCCAGTATACCCCCGAAAACATTCGTTTTTCGGGGGTATAATAATGCCTGTGTTTGTACCAGAACTGTTGTACTACAAGACCTTTTTGTTTGAAGAAGTTATTGCAGCAGAAGTGAAACTTTTCTCTGCTCAAGTTGGCACACAACAATCATCCATTGCTGATAGGTGTTTTCCAGACAGCTTTCTGTTTTTCTGGTGCTCCCAGTTCTTTAATAATATTATCTGATCTATTTTGCTACAAAGATCATTTAACCATTCTTGTGGTGTGACAAACACCTTTATGTAAAGTTGAGAGATACAATGTTTGAAAACCTTATCTTACAGAATAGTCACCTTATGAACCTTTAACCGGCTGAGTAAGTTAACCCTTTACTGCACAACAAAATTTTAGACCTGTCCGAATTGAAGGCATTTGCAGATGACAGTTTCAATGTGGCTCATATGAAATGATTTTTCTTTGATAGGGTAGAAAACATTGTGGGAAAAGGAGAAAATGCTGGTAACCAGCATTTTCTCCTTTTCCCACAATGTTTTCAAAAGCTTTCTCTTTCAGGGGCATTAAAAGTCGTCACTCTGTGGTAAAGGGTTAATTAAACGGAACTTTCAAGCCAATATTTAAAACTTAAATGTTGCCAGTTCAAAGTAATTTTGTGGTGAAAAAAAAATCTCCTTATCAGAGAAATTAGATCCAAGATCAGACTGCATGCTCTGTGCAGTCTGATCTTGTTCTACACTGTCCACAAAAAGGCCTTTAGCCACGCTTAGCAGCCCAAGGGTTAACCCTTTACAAGACACCATAATTTTAGACTCTTCCAAATTGAAAGCATTTGCAGATAACAAATTAAATGTGGTCCAAATGATAGAAGTTGTCTTAGAATGCGCAGAAAACATTGTGGGAAAAGAAGAAATTGCTGGTAACCAGCATTTTCTTCTTTTCACACGATGTTTTTACAAGGCATCTCCCTCAAGGTTGTGTGAACTTGATATTGTGAGGTAAAGAGTTACCTGTAAAACATGGAAATTAAAGTACAATGTAAGATTGTGACAAGTAAATTACCTAATATATTCTTTAGCTCTGTAACATCAGCTGCTGACCAGTTTTGTACACCCCCATATGCTGACTGGTCCATAACACGATTCTTCAAGGCTGTGTACTGTTCAACACTACATTCTTCTAGTCTACCTAGTTGTACACCACTTCCACTGAACAACATGGAAAGTATACGCAGTTTAGTACATGTACTAGAGTGGAATATATATATTTTTCATAGAATTATAACTATGTAACTTCGCAGTGTGGTTTTGATTTCACTTACTATACTTTAAAGGCTCAACAGCGGCCAAAAAATGAAAGCAGGCGTTAAATTGCATTTAATTTCAAATCATACTATCTAAAAATATGGAAGATAATGTTACATTATTGTGTGGTCAGTCCAAGTGTTAGTAGCTGACAGAAAAATGAATTTTAAAATCAGGCAAAAAGTAAACAAAAGAGTGACCTTGCTGGCAGGTTTTAACCTAGTTTTGAAATTAATTTCTCTGCCAGTGACTAACAATTGGACTGACCATACAATAACAGAATGTCATCTACACAATAATTTCTATACATTTAAATGGCATGATTTAAATCTAAATGCATTTAACACAGCTATTGGCAGCTATTGTTACTTTAAGGTTATTAAAATGTAATTTTACAACAGTCTGCATTTCTGTGTTGTCTGATCAGGTACAGTTGCGAGCGTAAAGAGGTGCATATCGGATGAGACCGAGACCATTGAAATGCTCCATCTCTGAGTCTTTTTAAGCTTTTACTACACAAACACGTTGCCTTTCTCTTTGACCACTTTTAAATTGTCGTCTACAAATGCTTTAATTTTGGAGACAACTACAATTTTTTTGTTTAGTAAAAGGTTAACCAATGCTTGCCTAGTGACCTACTTTTTAACACTTTTTGTGCAATGAAATTGCTGACAGATAAGCACCACAATTTACTGATGACATTATCTCACAGTAAGCATTTCATGCTCATCAGGGGTACCTTTCACTAAACAGCATATGCACGAAATTTGCATATGCAGTTTTAGTAAGAAAGCACCAAGTCTGAAAACAGGTTTCACTGAACTGTGTAACTTTAAGATTTGAGTAAATATTTGCATAATGTTAGGCCAGTTCATATCTTAGGTAAAGCTGGCATCATACATGTGTATACTCAATTTAAAAAAAAAATTGCATAAATCTATACAGTTTAGTGAAAGGCAACCCTGGCAGGCTAAAACTGTACAGAAACTTACCCAACAACATCTACACTGATAGTTGAAAGGTTTGCCGGCGGGAAACCACAAACCAGTTCTCCAAGTACAGCTATCTCAGATACAGAAATGTTGGACATGTCACCAAAAGAATTGGAACTCAAGTAACCCTCAGCTAAGGTAGCCAGCTGGAATCAAATTAATGCCATTATCAGAAAAATTACATCTCAGGTGCACAGTCTAAGTTTAAAACAAGAGGGCCAAGATGGCCCTGGATCGCTCACCTGAATTTTTGAGAGGACCATAGCCAATTTTTTTTGAGGTATTGAAACTTTGGAAACAAAATCATTATTTTGCCAAGCAATTTTGAAAAGGTCACCTGTAAAAGTCATTTCAAAATCTGTCACCACCCCTACAATCATCACCACAGCAATGATTTTGATGAATCAGAATTCTGCAAATAAATTTTTTGATAGGTCACCCAAGGACAATTTCTTGAAGAAGAGCACATGCTCGATAGTGACTAAAAACATAAGTCGAACAAGAGCACCACATGCAGGTGCCAACAATTGGCTGTTGTTTTTAGACGGATAAAAATTTCCCTAACAATTTTTGAAAAGGGTCACCCTAGGAACATTTCTGTGAAATTATTTCAAAATCTGACCAGCCTTTCCAGAGAAGAAGAATTAAGAAATTCCTCTTCATGTCCCTGTAGTGCAAATAGCCCCCACCATCAGAGCCATGTTTCTTGACAGATTACAATTTTGTGAACAATTTTTGAAAAGAGTCACTCAAAGAACATTGCTGTGAAATTACTTCAAAATCTGACCAGTGGTTTCAGAGAAGAAGAATTTTCAAGAATTTCTTCATGTCCGTATGGTGTAAATAGCCCACAGCCATCAGAGCCATGTTTCTTGATGGATCAAAATTTCTCAAACAATTTGCAAAAAGGGTCACCCAAGAAACATTACTGTGAAATTATTTCAAAATCTGATCAGCCGTTTTAGAGAAGAAGAATTTTTAAGAATTTCTTCATTTCTGTATAGTGCAAGTAGCCCCCATTCACCAGAGCCATGTTTCTTGACGGATCAAAATTTCGCGAACAAGTTCTGAAAAGGGTCACCCAAGGAACATCTCTGTGTAATTATTTCAAAATCTGAAAAGTGGTTTCAGAGAAGAAGAATTTTTAAGAATTTCTTCATTTCTGTATAGTGCAAGTAGCCCCCAGTCACCATAGCCATGTTTCTTGACGGATCAAAATTTCGCGAACAATTTTTGAAAAGGGCCACCCAAGGAACATCTCTGTGAAATTATTTTAAAATCTGACCAGCGGTTTCAGAGAAGATTTTTAAAGAATTTCTTAGAAAATTCCATTTGGTTGCCATGGCAACCAGAGTTTTTGATGGAATCAAATTCTGTGAACAATTTTGAAAGAGGAACATTCCAGCCAAGTTTGGTCCAAATTGGCCCATCGGTTTAGGAGGAGTTGATTAAAGAATTGTTGACGACGCACAACGGATGACGGACACCGGGTGATCCTAAAAGCTCCCCTTGAGCACGTTGTGCTCAGGTGAGCTAAAAAAGAGGACATTGGCCCTAAAGCGCTAACCCAAGAAAAATGATCTAGGATTTGTTCATCCTCGGTGACGCAGTTTCGATTCATTCTGTAATCACCCCTGGGTTATTTTGCTGGCGTTTCCTTGTTCTCATGAATTATTCATGAAGCATTTTGATTGGTGATCTCAGTTTTTCTTTGAGAAAATTTAAACTATTTTTATCACAAATATGCTGTCATTTCTATTTTTCACTTGTCGATATCCAATCACATCATTCGTTGCAAATCAAATGTGGCCTCAAAGTGCCTCTATGATTTGTTTAAGTGACCTACTTTTTAACCCTATGCGACCCGTTTTCATACTCATTAGAGGTAATATTTAAACAAACATTCTGATTAACAAATATGAGAACTGGACAGAAAAACGGGGAACATCTAGAGTGTGCACAAGGTTTCATTTTTTAGATTTGTTTCAGTGACCTAATTTTGGACAATATCTGACCCATTTTCAAACTCCTTTGAAGTATCATCAAGACAAACATTCTTACCATTTTCCTGAGTATTGGATTGAAAATCTGGCCTTTAGAATGCACACAAGTTTCTTATCAGTGACCTACATTTACTTTTAGATCCGATGTGACCCATTTTTTTAATTTGAAATATTATCAAGAGAAACATTCTGACAAACCTACCTGAGTATTGGACTGAAAATGTGGCCTCTAGTCATGGTTATTTTAAGATCTGTCCCAGTGACCTGCTCTTTGATCCTCTGTGACCCATTTCAATGTCATCTGAGATATCACCATGACAAACATTTCGATGAACTTTCACAAGTATTGACTCACTTGTCTCTTGAGTACACACAAGGTTTTCGGGAGGTTGATCCAGAAGACCCAAAATGATCCGTTTTCACACTCAACTTAGATATCATCAAGACAAAATTTCTGACAAACTTCCTTAATATCAGACAGAACAATATGTCTCCTAGAGTGCACAAAAGGTTTTCAAAGATTTGTCCCTGTGACATTTGATGTGACATGACTCAGATTAAAATTTGTCTGAGATATTATCACCACAAACATTTTGATCAACTTTGAAAAGGATTAGCTGAAAATAATGGCTCCAGAGTGCACATTAGGTTTATCTGAGACTTGCTCCCATGACCTATTTGTTGTCCTGACTTGATCCAATTTGAAACTCATCATCAAGATATCATCAAGAAAAACATTCTGGCCAACTGTTTTGAAAATCACACAGAAATATGGCCTCCAGACAGCACATAAAATTTCTCAAAGATTTGACCCAGTGACATATAGTATCTGACTGAAAATGTGGCCTCTAGAGTGCATTAAAGGTTTTGCTAAGATTTGTCCCAGTGACCTACTATTTGACTTGACATAACCCAATTTCATACTTGATCCAGATATTATCAAGACAAACATTCTTACCAACATTCATGAGTATTAGACCGAAAATGTGACCTCTCTGGAGTGCACAAACATTTTTCTAGGCTTCCTCCCAGTGATCTACTTTTTGACCAGATGTGACCCAATTTCAAACTTGTCCAACATATTATTAAGACATATACATTCTGACCAATTTTAATTTGTATCCAACTGAAAATGTAGCCTCAAGAGTGCACACAAGATAATTTTTTATTACTGCACGACGGACGAAGCACAGTATTTTAAGATTAGACTTACTGATGACTTCACAGTCACAAACATATTAAAAACACATACATTCTCACCAAATTTCTTTAAGCTTGAGGGAAAAGAGTGTCCTCTATGACAGACATATTTTGACTTCCAGTTAACTGTTTACCACATGCAAAAAATGTAGACTTTTTCTAAAATTGAAAGCATTTGCCAACGACAATTTTGATGTGATTCAAATGAGGAAATTAATCTTTGATAGGGTAAAAACATTGTGGGGAAAAAGGGAAAATACTGGGTACCAGCATTTTCTCCTTTTCCAACAATGTTTTCAAAAGGCTTCTTCCTCAGAGTTATTAAAAGTCAGCACTGTGTAGTACAGAACTTAACTCCTTTACAATGGACAAAAGTTTAGAGTCATCCAAATTGAAAGAATGTTGCAGATGACAATTGCAATTTGGCTAGAATTATGAGGTTTGGCTGCAAAAGCTTTTAAATACAATATGGCAAAATGCTGGTAAGCAGCATTTTTTCCTTTTCTCGGGGCTGTTAAAAGCCAGAATTTTGTGGTTAAAGATTAAATTAACAAAGTACTAATTAATCACATTATGCTAAGTTCCCACTGTCACAAGATTAGTTACGAGAGCCACAATTCGCAATCCGCAGCTAATCGTGAAACTTTAGGGAATTTTTTGGTTTGGATACGAGATGATACGAGTAGAGACGTTAGGAAACGGTAAGTTGTGGTTGGATGCGATATAATTGCGATTGGTCATTTCAGTTCACACTACCATTTACGATCCGGACTTATGTTCGTATACGATCCATTCCGATCCGATAAGATTATTCCATTCAAGTCTGTGATTGAATCCCAATTTGATACGATTACTACAAGCGGGGGTCACGAGTTATGATGATGTAATACATATAGATACATGTGGATAAGTCTAAATACGTTTATTGCGAACCGATGCGCTCTGTTTCGCTAAGGTATGATTGTTGTTGCGACGTGTTTCACGATCAGATCCGACGGAGAGCTGCGACTGGACCACGATGAGTATGTATGGGCCATGACTGTCCACTGACTTCATTGTTTTTCGTGGAGACTGAAGACTGATTGTTGAGGAAAGTGATAATGTGACATTTGCAGTATGCAGACATTATCACCAGAGAGGAAGAAGACGAGCAAGGGTCAGGACAGCGGTAGTCAGACAGTTCTGGGTGTGACCATAACTCACAGAAGAAAGAAGCCAACAATTTAGTTAGTTTTTTAGCCACCCAGACACATCCTACAAAAAGATTGAAGTTCTCTTGATGATAGAAATATTAAATAGACATAAACATGTTGTTTAGTTGAGCTAAGGGTACACAATACCACAATTTTCATTTAAGATTTAGATTAAATTTATGTTTTCGGAATGAGAATTGCTCTTTTTATCTTTCGTGCACACCATAGAAATGTTCCATTCCGCAGGAAAAATAAGTACATGAAAGCATTTTTGCTGCATATCTTTAGGTTTTTTTTTTATTTTGGAGGGTGAAAGTGTGGTAATCAGTTCTCTAGAATTCTCTATTTTCGATCTTCCCTTTCGGCCCGACCGATCCAGGCTTGCAGACTTTTAGGAAGGCTTCTGGATTTGTTTCCAGAATGGTCGGTGCTACAAGTAGAACCTGAATGTTCAATGTTGAAAGGAGTATGTTCATTTTAAACAGCACCATGTACTGCTGCTGCAAAGGAGGCCGCATTTTTTACTTCGATTGTCTCAATGTGAGGGATCAAAAAGGAGAACTTATTCTATCCTATTATCCAGCAAATCGAAACAGAGCGTAGCCTTTGCCTTGTCCAAGATTGGTCCCGATCAACACAATTTAGAAGCACGACTTGAAGCGATCTGCTGCGTTTTGTTATGATTCAGTACTATTAGATGCGATGACTACAATTAAAAACCAATCGTGCCAAAAAATTTCATACGATTAACACGATTGTCACGAGTAACACCAAGTTCTGATATGACCTGATAGGATCATCACGACTTGCTCACGATTAACACCACGATTTCAATCGTGGCGCGAATTGTGATAGTGGGAACCTAGCATTAGCTAAGAACTGAGTTTTTTCTGTAATTGTTTTTTTTCTTTGTTTTTATTGGAAAAAGTTATAAAAGCACTTGACAGGGTTTTATTCATATGATCAACCATTTCTCACTCTATGACAATAAGCATTATACAGTCGATGTTAAATACACACTATATAATGCTATTCATAGATTCTTGACAGGATGCACACCATATAACGCAGAATCAAGGCTTGGCTTTAGAAAATATGGGTGGCGCCGAATCTTGTATGCAATTTCTGACTGGTTCATATTAGATATTGTGTGAAAAATATTTGAAGCAGATGAGGCATGGCAAAATTGATATTTTATTAACACTGAATAGTGTGTATGCATATATGGTGTGCAGGGTTGCATCTAGAAATTTTCAAATAGGGGGCTGTCCCCCATCATCTTCAGAAGACCAGCCCGCATAGCTCAGTTGGTAGAGCGTAGGACTCGTGAACATGAGAGTGTGGGTTCGATTCCCACAGCTGGCCATCTAAAATTACTAATAGTCTTTCGGATGAGACGTCAAACCGAGGTCCCGTGTGATGGTGCTATACACCGAGCACGTTAAAGAACCAGGCGAAACTTAGGATGGGTTTCGTCCTGTATCTGCACTATCCCCCGTAACAATACTAACAGCCTTCAGGGGGCTTCGCCCATATGGGCAACCGGTGGCGACGATAAATAAACGCAAATTCAATCAATCATCTTCAGAAAAGGGAGGGGGGACCTCCCCCCCTTTAAGTGTACAGGGGGAGGGAGGGGGGGCAAATTTCATGGCGGTTTCTTTAATGTGGTAAAGGGTTAATGTATTATTTGTTTTTGTGGCATTTGTTGAAGACAATGCCACTTTGAAGTCAATATTGAATGCTAAATATTGAATTTTGAAGACCATGTATCGTATTTTGTGCAAAACCGAGGGAAATAAACCCGATTAAACTCAATTTTTCTCAGGCAAATGAGTTTTTCGATAGCGCTCGGATATGTAATTGGAAATAGCGTATTAAAATAAACTGGATTAGGCCATCAATCGTGGAAATTCTTCTTTTTGATTGAAAATAGCTTCACCCGCTCTAAGCTTCTATTGGCGCAATGATATACACAAAATTTGTCTACTGACTGCTTTGGTTCCGGGCTGGTTCGTTCCAAAACCAGTTCATCCCTGAGCTTGTTTGTCCCAAGATTGCAAGCTACTCCATTTGATTGTGCATAAATATTTACAGATCGAAATAATTGATTGTAATATTGGGAATTAGATCTTGACGGCCAAAGATACGTCAAAATCATAGTTTTCAGGTATAAACTTAACTTTATTCGATATATATGCATAGTTTCTCTCTCTACCCATCAGGCATCCTATAGTCAAGGAACATTACTCCCGACTCCTCCTGTGAATGATGAAAGGGAGACCACCAATACACATATAAACCAAACTTTGGCACCAGTACTCTCCCTTTAACCAAAAAAAAGAGGTATTAGTTTTGCTTAGTAGGTTGACTTTCAAGTTAATATTTGAATAATATTTCTCTTTTTTTTTTAAATTATTAATTCCACACAATGGCTTCCTTGACAAATGCCACATCAGTGTTTTCAATGCTTTGATTGTCTTTGGAAAAATAATAAAGATCATATCCATTAAAGGGTTATTTCATTCTAGGCTTCTTTGTCTATATGAATGTCCTACCCTATCTATCCTATGTTGTTCAATATTTTCATTTCATAAATTTACCAAAATTATTACTTCAGTATTAGACAGGAATTTAGCTTCCATCTATTGCTTCATGCAGATATTCATGTAAATTTACTGTTTAAATTCACTACCAAAGCTGAAAAGACAGCCCAAAAAAAAGAAGTGCCTCTGATCAGACAATGTCAAATTGACATTTTGTTGTGTCATGGGTTTTCGCAGTATTTTGCATCAATCTTTTTTCATGTCAATTAATTGTTTTTATAAGTATTTCCACATGAGATTGCAGGAATTTGTCAATAAGGGTTGCAGGTCACTTCAAAACGTGTCATTTTACCCTAGATAAGTAGATTGACATGATTATTACACACCAGCTTGTTGAATTGTGATAAACGGTGACGTGTGGTCTGTCATACTTAATACTCACTGTATATGATGAAGTTATTAACTTTCAAGAATTTTGTAGCCTTAAGACATCACTTGTTGCCAGCAGATTTGCCAGTGCCTCATTTTTGGCCACATTTTTTCCTAAATTGTGATGGTCACCTAGGGCCCTGCAGTGAGGCTTTTCGCCTGCATAACAAAGATGACAAGCGTCTATTGATATGATCAAAATAACCTGATAGTCTACAATTTAAGTTTCGAATGACTATTGGGGTGAACCATGCAAATTTTGTTACATTTTATTCCCCCTAAGTCGTTTTTTCTCTCTTTCCCTCATTATGGTGTGCATGATCATGCAATTTTAACAGGATAATTCGTTTTAGTGCCGGATTTGGTGCACAAATAAATTTCATTTTTGTGGGATTTTTTATTTTGATGCGGGATTTCGGCAATCCCGCACTCTAGATGCAACCCTGGGTGTGTATCTAGACAAAACCAGCATTACACAAACCTTGCTTGGGTTCCATCCACTAAGTCCACCAAGAGCTGTTACCAGTTCACTATCTGAAAGTGGTAGGCACTGCAAGTCCTCTATGGAGATCACCTGAGCTATTGTACCTAGCTGTACCAGCTGATCGACTGTCATGTTACAAACAGTGCTATTTAAAGTCTACAACAAAGGACAAATTCAGAATAGATGTTTTGGATTAGTAAAGTTAACAGACTATACCTTTTCTAAAACAACAATTTTAGAACCTGTCAAATTCAAAAGATTCTGCAAAAGATTAATCTAAAATTGGTAAAAATAAACTTAAGCTCTCTGATCAGGTTGAAACATTGTTGGAAAAAGGAAAAGATGCTGGTTACCATCATTTTCTTCTTTTCCCACAATGTTCTCAAAAGCCTTCTTTCTAAGAGTCATGAAAAATAGGGATTGTTTGGTAAGGGTTTAAGTCCATTATTTTGCCAAGTTTAGTTATGACATTGTGTCAACTCGGGATTTCTTAATGTCACTTAAATCTGTTAATGTAAGTGAAATTATGTGTTTCAAATAACAAACTCAACTTACGGTAACTTGGAAAAACAAGTCTGTTTGAGCAAAATAAGAGACTTAAGTTTTTTTTTGTGAAACTGGGCCCTGAGGATTTTTTAAGTGCATGGTCGCCAAAATGAGTCTGTGCAAAACTTGTGACCCCTGGGGCCAGGTAAATTTTGACCTCAGGGCTATGATTTGATTTGTTTGTATTGGAGTTTAACACTGTTTTATCTGCTTAGGTCATATGGTCATGTGGTCAGTGCAACTACACATGTGTTTCCTGTTTTTCTCACACCAGTACTGACACAACTTTCTTTCCAAGCCACTAACTACTTTTCTCATATGCACAAAAGGTGAGAGGCAAAAAATCACTGGAAAGAAAGTTTTCCTCAACCAGGTATCAAACCAACAACAACCAAGTCATGAGTTAGGTACACTAACCACTGAGCTACCTGGCCAGGCTGCTATGATTTGAAGAATTTTGGTAAAAGTCTATTTGATTAAGCAATAATACCAAATTTGTTGGTCAATATCTAATTTTATCAAACTTATCTATAAAGATGTTGTTAAACTTCCTGGACTCATTCAATAAAATTTTATCTCAAATGCTAACTTATTTCAGATCGTATATTTATCACATAACCTCCCTTGATTTCAGTGTAATATAACCATCATGAATTTTCAAATCTTATACACGTTAAATATCACAATTGTGTGACATCATTTTTTATGTCATTTTGTACGTATTTCACAGAGGTGAATGGGTTTTATGGCTATTACCCCCCCGTGCATCTATAGGTGGTTTTGCATCTTCGGATCTATCATTTGTAAAACATTTTTATGTGATAAAAAGAATCTGACATTCCTTGGCGTTTGAGATAAAATTCTATCAAACTCGTCCAGAAAAAATGTTATCAAGCTCGCCAAAGGCTCGCTTAATACACTTAATAAACGTTTTCCCTAGACTTGTTTAATAAAATTTTATCTCTTACACCAACTCATGTTAGATTATATATGGCTTGCAACACGCGAAAAGGGGCATTCGGACATTTGTGTAAAGTGTCGTCTCGGATCAGCCTGCGCAGTCCACGCAGGCTAATCCGAAGCGACACTTTCCGTTTTTATGTAATTTTCTGTTTTGCGCAAGTCTACTGAAGAACAAAATCTAATGTAGTCGTAAAGTGCCATTTCGTATTAGCCTGCGTGGACTGCGCAGGCTGATCCGACACGACACTTTACGCAAAGTCCGAATACTCCTTTTTGCGTGTTGCAAGCCATATTTCTTACACTTATCGCTTTCTCCAACAACACCATCTTCTGGCTCTCATTCCATAAAGTAAACTGTCCAATATCAGTTAAACATTCTGTAAACTCCTCCTCTGTTATACCATTGATCTCCTCGTTACTGACTGTTGTGAAAGCTTCTCCTACCATTCTTATTTCATCACAGGTCCATGTTTCTGTAACATATGTAAAATAAGGTATTCATCCAATAACTCTTTACGACACAACAAAATTTTAGACTCGTCCAAATAGAAACCATTTGCAGGCAACAAATTGGATTTAGCTCAAATGAGGATTTTTGTCTCTAATGAGGGTAGAAAACATTGTGGGAAAAGGAGAAAATGCTGGTTACCAGTATTTTCTCCTTTTCCCTCAATGTTTTCAAAAGCCATATTCTTCAGAGTCGTTAAAACTCGGGATTGTGTGGTAAAGAGTTAACTCTTTGCCACACAATCCCAATTTTTAACAGCCCTGGAAAAAAAAAAGGCTTTTGGAAACATTATAAGAAAAAGAGAAAATACTAGGAAGTAGCATCTTCTCTTTTTCCCTCAACGTTTTCCACCATTTTAAAATCGAATCCCTTGATTTAGGATACTTTTATTTGTCATCTGCAGATCCTTCAAATATCAACCAGTCAAGTCTAGAGTGCTGTCTTTCAAAAAGCATTATCAGACAACTTAACAAATTTGGCACAAATAATAAGATGTGTCTTTGTAAAGTTAGAAAAATTTGTAAGAAAAGGAGTGAATGCTGGTTACCAGCATTTTCTTCTTTTCTCATAATGTTTTCAGACGCTTTCTTCCTTGGGGTCATTGAAACTCGGGATTGAGTGGTAAACTGTTAACTACTTACCAAAAGACAAAAGTTTAGATGGGTCTAAATTTGAAGCATTCATCGAAGACAAAATAAATGTGGACAAGTAATGACATCTGGCTTTGAGATTATAAAAAACACTTGTGAAAAAGGAGAAAAATCTGTTTTCTAGCATTTTCTCCTGTCCTTACAATGTTTTCATAAGCTTTGTTTTTCAGGGTTTTTGAAACACAGGTTTGGCAAAGGGTTAAAATGCAATGGAAAGTGTTCCTTGCTTTTGCCAATAGTGTAGGTCAAGATTTACCTACACAGAATGTGCTGTCTGATCCTGAATGTAAATTGTCAGGAATTCTATATATCTGTCTAGATTTTGGCTAGACAGTTCACAAACTAAACCCTCAGGCTGCTAAGCATTACTCAAGGACCTTTTGCAGACAGTGCAGATCAAGATCAGACTGCACAGAATGTGCAGTCTGATCTTGGATCTACACTGTCCAATAAGGAGATACATTTTTTCCTAAAAGTAACTTTGAAATAGCAACACTTTTTTTTTTACTATCATTTTGAAAGTTTCATTTATTTAGCAGGTTAAGGGCTAAAAGTAACTGCTTCTACAACCTTCATTCAGTCTAGTTCATACATACCTACAGATCTCTTTCTCCTAGCATTTCCTTTCTGCCACCTCAAAGCATCCACTATAGTCAACATAAGATTATGTTTCAACTGTTTTAAGTCTTCCTTGTCCTCTTTACTCATCCATCTCTCACAACATTTCTGCAGTTTGATTTCCGATTCATCTGTAGGGTTAATCTTCTCTTTGATCTCATCAATCATGTCGTAAATAATGGACTGTTTTAAAAAATTGAAAAAAAAAGGTCATAACAAAGTTCACGTAACACAACTTCTGATTGGCTAAACCATTTGGTTAAGCAAATCAGAAGTTGTGTTACTTTGGAATTCAGAAAATAATAGAGAATAAAACTACTAATGTTTTCCAAAGAATGTTTGGTGAATACAGATCCAGGTCTATGTGACTTAGCTTTAGATTTGACTCTTTCATCAAACCATTATGTTCTGTTAAGGTATTATAGGTCTTTAATGTATATGTATGACATTACAAGAGGGCCATGATAGCCCTGAAGTCGCTCACCTAAGCCTTTTGACCAAACAGTACCGATTTCCAATCTCTTCCATTATATTATGACAAACATTTTAACGAACTTTCATGAGTATTGGACTGAAAATGTGGCCTCTAGTGTACACAAGCTTTTTCTAGAATTTCTCTTAGCGATCTACTTTTTAGCCCAACATAGCCCATTTTCCAACTAGATATTATCAAAACAAACATTCTGACCATCTTTCATGAGTATCGGACAGAAAATGTGGCCTCTGGAGTGTTCACAGGGTTTTCAAAGATTTGACCTGGTGACCTAGTTTTTAACCTAATATGACTCACTTTCAACCTCAACCGAGATAAATTTAGGACAAACATTCTGACCAACTTTCATGGGCCTTTAGAGTGTATAGAAGGTTTTTTTATGATTTGACCTGCTGACCTAGTTTTTGACCCAACAGGACTCATTTTCCATCTCATCTGAATAATCATCAGGAAAAACATTCTGACCAACTTTCATGAGTATTGGACTAAAAATGTAAAAATGTGGAAGCTAGAGTTGATATATTATCAAGGCAAAGATTCTGACCAACTTTTAAAGAGTATTGGGCTGAAAATGTGGCTGCTAGAGTGTCCACCTTTTTTTCCCTCAGATTTGACCTAGTGACCTACCAGTAGTTTTTAACCTGACATGACCCATTTTCAAACTCATCTGAGATACCATCAAGATACACATTCTGACCAAGGTTCAACAGTATCAGACTGAAATTGTGGCCTCTAAAAGTGTACACTAGGTAAAAGTTAACAATGAAGAACAGATGATGCACTACTGAGACAACACGATCACAAAAGCTCACCTTTAGAACTTCCTGCTCAGGTGAGTTAAAAAAGTTTTTGTACATTATATCATAAGAATTTGTTGATATGCCTATAGTAAACAAAGGATAAGGATCTTTGACAAATCATGGGTTTTAATTTTTTTCCATTGATCTATTTTCCATGTACTTTCATCTTGAGAAAAGGATTTCTAGAAGGTTTGATATACATCTTAGAAAATTAAAACCAACACTTTGTTCAGGTATGCCTCTGCTAAACAAACACAATGTGTTCTGACAAGAACTAAAATAATGTTGAAAATGGCATTAAACACCATACAGTCAATCAACTTGTTAGTATATATTTACATATCATTTTAATACATTTTGCAACACACAGCCTAAAAATTTGTTTATCTGACATTGTTAACCTAAAAGGACATGAGTGATTTTGATTTTATTGTGCCCATGGATTGTGCAGTCAGCAAATGATTCTTTTAATGTTACTAGTATTATCCAAAGAAATTTTGGCTCTGCACCACAAATAAAAAGTATGCATGAGATGTGGCCTACACATCTTTTTAATTTGCACCAACTGCTTATGAGGAGCGCAATTTTACCAATTCCGCGCCCTAGGTTCAACTCTGACATACCATATCCATCTGCTCTTGCACTGCACGAGGAAAGTACATAATGGCGCTGCCAAGAAGGGGCAGTTGAAATTTGTCAATTGTAGAACCATTCCTGTAAACATTTCAAAACTTCTATATTAGATTACACATATACACAGACATTTTATTGTATTCCCCAATGTAGAACCATATGCTGTTTTTGGTTTCTCTTTATCAAATGATAATCCGAAGGACTTGCATACAACAGATTGAATGAGGCTCAAATATAGGAATTTATCACTGAAAGGGTAGAAAATATTGTGGTTACCAGCATTTTCCCCTTTTCCCAAAATGTTTTCAGAATTCCAGGGTTTTCCCTGACGCACAAATTTGTGCGTTTTGACGCATATTTTACCAAAATGACCTTTAAAATTTTCCGAGTGCGGGCATGGGACGCAATTCAAGAAGGAAATCCAGAATCGTCGTACGAAATTATGTGGGGTTGAATTAATTACAGACTGCGTCTATATATTTTCAATCGAATCAATAATACCTACTCACATGGTACTATTCAGCTGTAAGCCAGTCTCGGTAATCAAATTGTAGACTGTGCATACTTTTTCAGCTGTGTTTAACCGCTTTACACATGCAATATAATGCAGAAACAAGTCGTTACCAGGCAACTGCATCATGTCGCAGTCTAAGTTGACAAACTCTTTTCAGCGAAGCCAGGCTTCAAGTCTCAGTAAAAACCAAACAAATCCCAAAAATGACAGTCCTGTACCCGTACCAAGCTCTCTGAAGAAGGCCCATATTAAAACAAGAGGTTTTTGCGATAAATGGTTATCTAATTACAACTGGTTGTACTTAGACGACGACGGTAAAACATGTATCTGATCACTTATCACTAGATCTAGATCTATATGTTAACTCCTTGCCGATAAAACTATTCTTAAGAGATAAAACCTGATCATGAAACTGTTTGAAAGTGACTATACACTTAGTTCTTTATCAATGGATCATATTTTACTTCTCAAAATGTGACCCCTTACTGAAACAAATAACCCCCAAATATCAGGATTAGGGGGACACAATGACCCCCTTAAGAAAAAGTCTAGGGAAAACCCTGGAATTCTGTATCCTTAAGGTTGTTAAAACTCGGCGTTTTGTGACAAGGTTTATAAATAAAAAAATTAGATAGAATTACACATACAAAGTCCTGCATTGTTTCCACTGAGTACCCCATCTAAAGCTAACAATTATCTCTGAGATTTTAAAAAACTAGCCACCTGATCAATAGACTTAACTTCTTAACATATGACAGTACTTTAACCTTAAGATGATGAAGAATATGTCCTGAAATATTCAAAATTTTAGCCTTGTCCAGATTTAAAGCATTTGCTGGTGACAAATCAAATGTGACTTAATACATGAAATGTGTCATTTAAAAAGTAGTAAACACTGTTGGAAAAGGAGACAAGAGCACCATATGTGGGTGTCAATGCTTGGCTGCAGTTGCTTGATTTTCAGTGCAAATTCAAAGTCAAAAATGGGCATAACTGGATCAAAAATACATTGACAGTTACCTGCCCTTGTTGTATTAGTTTCCTTTTTTATAGTTAACAAGTTGTCCAAGTTTGAAATTAATATCTTCAGTAAAATAACAAAGAAAAGAGGTCAGAAACATTTAGAAATAGTGACAAATCTTGCAGTCCTTTTTTTTAATCCTGATTTATTCATGGCAACTGGAAAATGGAAAAATCCTGCCTGTTTTTCAATCCAAAATGCAAAAAGTTTAACCGTAATTTTGGAAAATCTGTAAGAAGATGTGTTGAAATTATCTTAATAAAAAACAAGAGCGGCAAGTTGTCGCAAGATACGCCCGTCCCACCGCCAGTTGTCAAGGGGGTATAATAATCGCAAAGGGCAGGTAATGCAACAAACATGTTTACCAAGTCTCAAGTCAATTTGACTTGAGGTGACAAAGTTCCGTTCCAGACAAGCAAGAAATACTGTAAAAATGAAGATCAAAGTGGAATTACTCGAAATCCGCACTAGGTAGAGTTATTGTTCTTGCGCACTGTACTCCATAATATTGCAACAAACATGCATACCAAGTTTCAAGTCAATCGGACTGGAGATGACAAAATTATGCTCCAGACAAGCAGAAAATGCTGTAAAAATGACGATCAAAGGGAAATAACTCAAAGACAGCACGAGGTAGAGTTATGGTTCTTTTGCACTGCACTCTGTATTATTGCAAATAACACACATGCCAAGTTTCAAGTCAATTGGACTGGAGATGACAAAGTAATGCTCCGGACAAGCAGAAAATGCTGTAAAAATGACGATCAAAGGGAAATAACTCAAAGACAGCACGAGGTAGAGTTATGGTTCTTTTGCACTGCACTCCGTATTATTGCAACAAACACACATGCCAAGTTTCAAGTCAATCGGACTGGAGATGACAAAGTTATGCTCCGGACAAGCAGAAATGCTGTAAAAATGACGATCAAAGGGAAATAACTCAAAGACAGCACGAGGTAGAGTTATGGTTCTTTCGCACTGCAATCTGTATTATTGCAAAAAACACACATGCCAAGTTTCAAGTCAATCGGACTGGAGATGACAAAGTTATGCTCCGGACAAGCAGAAAATGCTGTAAAAATGACGATCAAAGGGAAATAACTCAAAGACAGCATGAGGTAGAGTTATGGTTCTTTTGCACTGCACTCCCCCTTAATGAGATCTATCCACCCATGAAGTTTCATAACCGTAGCTAGCATAGTTTTGGAGATATGCTTTGGACAAAATTCAAGTATGAATATAAACAAAGGGAAATAACTCAAAAATTAAGTAAGCAAGAGTTATGATTCCTGTGCACTGCACTCCCCCTTGATAAGATCTATCCACCCATGAAGTTTCATAACCTTAGCTAGAATAGTCTTGGAGATATGCTCCGCACAAAATTCAAGTATGAAAAACAACAAAGGGTAATAACTAAAAAATTAAGGAAGCAAGAGTTATGATTCCTGTGCACTGCACTCCCCCTTGATGAGATCTATCCACCCATGAAGTTTCATAACCGTAGCTAGTATAGTTTTGGAGATATGCTCTGGACAAAATTCAAGTATGAAAAACAATAAAGGGCAATAACTCAAAAATTAAGCAAGCGAGAGTTATGATTCCTGTGCACTGCACTCCGCCTTGATGAGATCTATCCACCCATGAAATTTCATAACCGTAGCTAGCATAGTTTTGGAGATATGCTCCGGACAAAGAATGGGGACGCCGCCCGCCCGTCCGCCCGCCACGGGTGATCCCATAATACGTCCCGTCTTCGACGGGCGTATAATAAGAGAATCATTGACATCTCTTGAGACTTTTCTGCCCAACAAAACTAGTTTTAAAGTTTTCCATTCCATCATTTACATAATTGAGCCATGCTCTGGCAAAAGGGGGTTTAATACATCTCCGTGATGGATTAATTACCAATCAAGCCATCACGTACTTATGGTTTCATAAAAGCCACTTTTTTTAACAACCAACATAATTATGAGATAGACTGGTCCTTGGACATACACAAAATTGACCTATAGCCAAAAGTTTTGACCCAGGTCAGCCTGTTGCTGTGCAGGCCGACCTGGGTCAATACTTTTCGCAGATGCATTAAGCTCCTTTTTGCCCGACCATGGCTCAAATGTTTTGGAATATATCTGCATGCTACATCAAGCAAACTTTAAGAAGACACAAAACAGAAAATTTACCCTCCAAATTTAGTTTCCAATAGACTTGTAACCCCTGTTCTAAAACTTTTATCCATGCACATGTCCTTTAGTTCAACCAATTTTGTTGCTAAAACATCAATTGATACACTGGCATCTACTTCCTGCTCTGTCAACTCACTGATTAGATTCATACCAAGAGTTCCCATGTCTCCTTCAGAGAAATGAGTGTTGTTCACATTCTTAAAGAAAAAAAGAGCTATATAAATTCTGTGGAAGGAAGTCTTTTCCTCTGAGCCCTTTATAACATGATCCCAAGGTCTAACAACCCCGAAAAAGAGGGCTTCAAAGTAAGTTTGGAGATTTATCTATGATCCCTAGAAAGTGGTCATACTGTGAATTTGTGACATCACTAAATAAAGAACATGTTGATGCACCAAAACTACATTCATTTATTTTTAACTGATACTAACTGTTGTTGACCCTTAACCCTTAACCATATGACAAAATTATAGACAGATCTAAATTGGAAGCATTACCAAAGGACATAGTATATGTGGCACAAGTAATGGGATTTGTCTGTAAAAAAAAGAAAACATTGTGGGAAAAGAAGAAAATGCTGGTTACCAGCATTTTCTTCTTCTCCCACAATGTTTTCAAAAGCTTTCTTTCTCAGGGTCGTTAAAACTTGGGATTGTGTGGTACAGGGTTAAAGCGCCTAATAAACCCAATGAACATCTTCAGTCTAGAATAGGACTCAGATAATTGCAATGTCATGGTCACTTTATTTCTGTAGTGTTTCAGCAAAGCGGACGGTGTAGATCCAAGATCAGACTATATGTTCTGTGCAGTCTGATCTTGATCTGCTATGTCCACAAAAGGTCACTGAGTTGCACCTAGCAGCCTTAGGGTTAACAAGGACAATTGATTGATTGTATGGAGTTTAACGCCGTTTTCTACATTATTTCAGTTATATCACGGCGGCCAGTGCACCTATCCATACGTTCCTGGAGTCTCTTTTACCAGTACTTCGCACAATTTTCTTTCCAAGCCACTGGCTGCTTTCCCACATAATCATCGTCGAAACAATGGTCAGTGGTGGGAAAGGAATGAATCCTGTCGCAGTGACTATCATCAAGAAATTGGCCGAGCCAGGGGTCGTAGCCAGGGATCGAACCCTGGACCCCGTGTTCTCAAGTCCTGCACGCTACCGACTGAGCTACCGGGGCTCAGCCAACAAGGACAATGACAATGTTTATTAAAGTATAAGGGCCTCCAACCCATAACACTAATGACATACATATGTAACTACATGTATATACAAACATACAGAGTGATTTATCTTTAAATAACTTTTGAGAAACATGTGAATTCATATAATTTGTAACGCTCTACTTAGAGGCACAAAAATTAGATTCAAAATCAGACTGCACGTGCTGTGTAGTCTGATATTGATCCAATCAGTGTGCAGAAACAAATGAAACTGGTCTTGGATGCTTCTAGATAACATTTTTTTTTGTATTCTTTATGTCAATATATAATTAGATATTCTGGGCATTAACTCACTTAAGTGTTATCCTGAATGACGGACAATTGGGATCCAAGATCAGACTGCACATTTTGTGCAATCTGATCCCAATCCAAACCGTCCACAAAATATATCAAAATATGCGACAGTGCAGATCACAAATCTGACAGCAAGTTCTATGCAGTATAATCCTCCAAACCGTCCACAAAATATATCAAAATATGCGACAGTGCAGATCATAAATCTGACAGCAAGTTCTATGCAGTTTGATCCCGAGTCTACGCCATCTCACTAAAACTTTTTTCCAAAAACTTTAGTGGGGGACAGATAAATAACTACAAAAAGTCCAGCCCCAGCCCTTTACCTACCGTGCAATTCATACAAGCTTGTAGAAAATTTCTTCTGTGTCTTGGGGGCATGCACCTAAATCTGTTACAAGAACCAATCTTGGTACAAACAGCTGAGCAAATCTCTTCTGGCATTTGTGAAAGTTCTACACCTCTGAAATGGTACAGAATTTTTTCCATACATATGAAATCATTATATAACATTGAATAGCCATGCACAAATTATATGAGCTATGTCCTAACAACAGAGGGTTTAACCCTTTACCACACAATCCCGAGTTTTAACGACCCTGAGGAAATAGCCTTTTGAAAACCTTGAGGGAAAAGGAGAAATGCTGGTAACCAGCATTTCTCCTTTTCCCTCAAGGTTTTCTACACTTTCAATGCCAATTACCACTGATTCAGCTAAATTTAATACGTCGTCTGCAAATGCTTTGAATTTAGACTAGTCTCAAACTTTGTCGTTTGGTAAAGAGTTACTGCAGCTCAAAGATGCAACAAAGCAAGTCATCAAACAATTACAGATCCATATCATCCATTTTGTTTGACAAATGACTGAATCCTGAGGTAGAATGGTACTTGCACATGCAGAAAAACTTGCAGGCTGACATGGGTTGATAATTTCAGCAGATACATTTAACCCCCTTTATGCAGGACATAGCTCATATGTTTTTCTTTGGTTCCCAAAAGTTGCAGCCTGATCTTTTATCTTCACTGTCAGATATTTTGCCCTAAATACCCTTGAATTCGCAAATATCTTGGCCTATTTTACTAAGAACTTCTAATTTCATCGAGCCTTGGAAAACTGGGTTTATTGCATTTGCGGAAAGTTTCAACCCAGTCCGCGCAGGCTGATCTGGGCCAAAACTTTTTGCTTTTGGTTGATTTTCTGCATGTCCAAGGACCATTCTACCTCAGGATTTAGTCATTTGTTACAGAAAATGGATTTAATGGATCCATAATTATATGATGACTAGCATAGTAAGATATATCTTGGGGATGCATTAAGTCCCCTTTTGCCGGACTCTTTTTCCCCAGCGAAAACCACCCCTGGTCAAATATCAGTAATTTTCACATATTGCGTAATGTGATACAAAAAGACGATCCTTTTATTGTATTCTGCAATAATTTATTTATCAACTGGTAAAGAATTACATCTTTTCAAGAGTAATTCAACCAATTAAAAAAGTTCAAAACATTTGAAACTGAGCAGTTGGACTCTTCCCACCATGTAATGAAAATTTGAATCGAGCTGAACATAAAGGAATATCATATTCAAGTAACTTTCCTGGGATTTATATTTGCTTCTTTCTGCATGAGAAACTTTTGACATCTCGCTCAACCTTTGGTCTCTCGAGACATCAAAAGTTTAACCCATTTTGACTTTTAACAACTCTGAGGGAAAAGCTTTTTAATAATATTGTGGAAATAGGAGAAAATGCTGGTAACCAGCATTTTCTCCTTTTCCCACAATGTTTTCTACTTTCTGAATGACGAATTTCATGTTTGAAGTAACAATTAAATTGTCATCTACAAATGCTTTCAATTTGGCCAAGGCTAAAATTTTGTCATCTGGCAAAGGGTTAAATGCAACTCAAGGCAAATATAAGCAGCAGGAAAGACAAGTACAAGATATTCCATAGAAAAAGAAACAAGACCTACTTGAAATGCATCATGCACTGACAGCCTATGTCACTAACATCATTCTCAGACAGGAAAGCAAACGGATCTGTATCATTTATTGCCTCCAATCCTCCGACTATGAGATTTCTGTTTATTTCTTTTAACTGCAGAGAAAACAAAAATTTAACCAAGAAAGATCTTTAAACTATTTTAAACAATTTATGTCAAACATCTTACCAGAACATACTTTGTTTATAAAAAAAAAACCTCTAGCTTTAACAGATAAAATCTGCAATGTAAAACGATAACAATTAAACTAAGATGATGTAATCTATTTGGTATGACATTTGTGATGTTTGGTCCAGTATGCCTTATTTCTTTAGCAACTATTACATTATAAAATTCAGAATTGTTGACAAATGGAGACAAAATAGATCTAGATC
This sequence comes from Hippopus hippopus, assembly GCA_946811185.2. Lineage (NCBI taxonomy): Eukaryota > Metazoa > Mollusca > Bivalvia > Cardiida > Cardiidae > Hippopus > Hippopus hippopus. The sequence continues at coordinate 23,405,235 of OX328111.1, read as the reverse complement.
TTATCACAGTGCTGTCCAGGAAAACTGGGCAACTATGCATTTTTGAAAGTGATGTATTATCACAACTGATGTTAAAAACAAGAGGGCCAGTGGCCCTAAAGAGCTCACCTGAGTAAAGTCATCTATGGTTAATAAAGCTGAAGAGATCCTGGTTTTAATGATGTAAAATGCATGTGTGTATGTGACCTACTTTTTTACCAACTTGAACTACCTTTAAACTTGTCAGATATATCATCAAGAAAAACACTTTGATAATGTTTCATGAGTATCAGGCTGAAATTTGGTCTCTAAACTGCACACAAGTTTTTTCTAAGATTTAGCCCAGTGACCTACTTTTTTATCTGTTGTGACCCAATTTCAAGCTTGTCTGAGATTTCAAAAAGACAACCTTTCTGACCTAGTTTCATACATATCAGGTTGAAAATGTGGCCTCTAGACTGCACACAAGGTTTTTCTCAGATTTGGCCTTGTGACCTACTTTTGACTAAATATGACCCAATTTCAAACTTAATCAAGATATTATCAAGACAAATATTCTGACCAAGTTTCATGAGTATCAGGCTTAAAATGTGCCCTCTAGAGTGCAAACAAGGTTTTCTGAGATTTGACCCAATGACCTACTTTTTGACCCAATGTGACCCAATTTCAAACCTGTCTAGGACATCATAAAGACAAATATTCTGGCCAAGTTTCATGAGTATCAGACTGAAAATGTGGCCTCTAGACTACACACAAGATTTTTCTAAGATTTAGCCCAGTGACCTACATTGACCCAACAAGACCCAATATCAAACTTTGTTTTAGATATTATCAAGACAAACATTCTGACTAAGTTTAATGAATATCAGGCTGAAAATGTGGCCTCTAGAGTGCACATCATGTTGTTCTAAGATTTGACCCTGTGACCTACTTTTTGACTCCACATAACCCAATTTCAAACTTGTTTGAGATATTTCCAAGACAAACATTCTGACCAAGTTTCAAGAGTATCAGGCTGAAAATGTGGCCTCTAGAAAACACACAAGCTTTTTCTAATATTTAGCCCTGTGACTTACATTTTGACCAGAATGTGACCCAATCTCAAACTTGTTTTAGATATCATCAAGAAAAACATTCTGACCACTTTTCAAGCCCATGAGGCCCAAAATGTGGCCTCTAGAGTGCACACAAGGTTTTTCTAAGATTTAGCCCTGCTTTTTGACCTACTTTTTGACCCGACATAGCCCAAATTCAAACTTGTCCAAGATATCATCAAAACAAACATTCTGACCAAATTCATGAGTAACTGACTGAAAATGTGGCCTCTAGAGTGCACACAAGGTAAATTTTGATGCCTGGACAATGCACGACGGACACAGCACAATCACAAAAGCTCACCATGAGCACTTCATGCTCAGGTGAGCTAAGAAATCATTACTAATATCAAGTTCAGGGTTTAATTTAAAAAAGAAAATTTAGGCAGGTCAACCTACTCAGATTGTGAAGGCTGATCTTGGTTGATGCTCTTTGCAAATGCATTAAACCCTCTTTTCATAGAGCACGACTCAAATATTAATGCCATTGGCCACATGGTTCCAAAATGTAAACATCTCTAAAGTTTTCTGCAACATAGTATTGATATGCTTGGTATACATAAACATAGCCCAAAGGTAAACTTATATGGTACTTTAAAGATATTAACTCTTTACCACACTGTGACACAACAAAATTTTATACCGGTCCGAATTGAAAGCATTTGCAGATGATGTAATACATGTGTCAAAAATGATGGGATTTGTCTCTGAAAGGTTAGAAATATTGTGGGAAAAGGAGAAAATGCTGGTTACCAGCATTTTCTCCTTTTCCCACAATGTCTTAAAAAGCTTTATTTCTCAGGATCTTTAAAAATTAGGGATTTGTGTGGTGAAGGGTTAAACTTAAAATGTTTTCTAAAATTTTCATTCAGGTTCTTAAATAGGATTTCTCTGAAATAATAAAACATGTGTTACTTACAGGTGCAAGAGGCATATCTGTTTGTTCACAAAAAGCCTTAGCCATTTCAATGTTTTGTGGATCATCACTGGAACTCTGAGTATCAGCGATCTCTTCAATATCAGACCTTAGGAAACCTTTAACTAAAGATTTTTTTTTCCTACAAGAGTAAAACAAAATGATAACAATAATAATCTTCACTAGACCACAGTTCCAGTAAATCAGCCAATCAGCACTCAGTATTTGATCTGTATATACCGCACATACACTCAACAAAACTTCTAAACTGCCACTTTTAAGCTGGAATTCCCATAGACCTTTTCTTGCATCTGCTGTTTAGAAAAACTTTACAGTTAACCTGGTTTGAATTTTTGTAGAATAATTGACTACACTCAGCAAAACCTCTAACTGGCCAATTTTGTTTCTCGTGTAAATTTGACTAAGTAACAGACAGGTTAATAGATACAAATTGCAACATATATCTGGACGTTAGACATGGTATTGTAATGAAAAGATTCTCGATTTTACAAACAGAAGGCATCTCTTTTTCATAAAAGGGAAAACACATGGTTTGCGTATGCATGGTGTCTTTCAGCCAAAACGGGTTATAACGAGAATCGTAAGTTACTGAAATTTTGTCAGAAATAAGAAAAAACATGAACAGTATTCTATGCACAAAAATATAAAGTGAGAGAATTAGTAGCGTGAAGTTTTCAAAAAAAATTATTTTCCAATTTTCAATGTTCAGTGAATGCATGTTAAATAAGTTCCTAGTAGTAAAAGTCAAAAAATCCTTTTCAGACTTGGGATGAAGTATGCTTTTACTCCAGTCAGTTATTCACCAAAAAAATCCAACCAAATGAACTGTTCCTTTTCTGGATAGCGGATGCCAGAAAGGGTCTATGGGGAATTCCAGCTTAACAGTGGCCGTTGGGGAATTCCAGCTTAACAGTGGCCGTTTAGAAGTTTTGTTTTGAAAGGAGCCTATTTAACATTAATTGAGTGAATATTGAAAATTGAAAAATCTTGCTTTTTTTTCAGAAAACTTCATGCTCCATCTTTCATGTTTTACTTTTGTGTAGAAAATAATTTTCATGTTTTTTCTTATTGCCTACAAAATTTCAGTAATTTATGATTCTCTTTTTAATGTGTTTTGACTGATAAACACCACGCATGGGCAAACCATGTATTTTCCCTTTTTTAGGAAAGAGATGCCTTCTGTTGGCAAAATCAAGAATCTTGTCATTAGAATACCATGGCGAATATCTAGATATATTATACAATATGTTTTTATTTATCTGTCTATTACTAGGTCAAATTTACAGGAGAAACAAAAGTAGTTAGGAGTTTTGCTGAATGTACAACACTTTGTCATTCCATCTGGTCTAAGTTGGACGGACAAAAGCTCCAGGGGTTATCTATCTGATATAGACACTGGCTAACCCTCGCGTCTTCATCAAATAGACAACACCCATTGTTGTTTATCCTATACAAGATCATATGAAATATGTATGATGAATATAGACTTATTGATACAAGTTATACAATAATTGAGCCATGCTCTGTGAAAAGGGGGCTTAATGCATCTGTAGTCTGTGCAGGCTGACATGGGTTGAATCGTTGTGCCATTGGTCAATTTTCTGCATGTCAAAAGGACATTCTACCTCCATATCCAGTCCGTTGTTTAAAAAAATGGATTTTATGGATACATAATTATACGATGACTTCCTTACTATATTGCATCACAGAGATACATTAAGCCCCCTTTTATCAATACATGGCTCAATTCCATCCTTTCAAAACAATATTAAAATTTCTAGCAATTTTCAAATAATCTCAACTTAACCTTTTACTGCATAGTGCTGAGTTTTAACAACCCCTAGGGAAGAAGCCTTTCGAAAACATCGTGGGTGAAGGAGAAAATGGTGGTTACCAGTACCCTTTCCTACAATGTTTTCTAACCTTTCACAGATAAAGCCCTTAATTTGACCCACATATCATTTGCTTTCACTTCAAACTAGATAAATATTTTTTTGTCTGTTACCTCTTTACCAAAAGACAAAAATTTTACACTTGTGAGAATTGAAAGCATTTGCAGACAACGAAATAATTTGTTTTTGGAAGGGTAGAAAACTTTGCTGGAAATGGAGAAAATGCTGGTTGCCAGCATTTTCTCCCTTTCCAGCAATGTTTCCAGAGGTCTTCTTCTTTAGGGTTGTTAAAACTCAGGACTGTGTGATAAAGGTTTAAGAATCTGGTGAGCACTATACCTTATATCTTCTACTGAGTAGTTACCAGGTCTCTTTTTCTTCTTTAGTTGACTCATAACCCATTTGGTCTGAAATATTTTATTGATCAGCTTATTTAACACACGGCACAAATTGACTCTTTAACAAACGACAAAGTTTTTGCACTTATCCAAATTTGAAAGCTGTTGCAGACAACAAATTAACTATGGCTCAAATTATGAAACCTGACTCTAAACGGGTAGAAAACATTGTGGAAAAAGGAGAAAATGCTGGATACCAGCATTTTCTCCTTTTCCCACAGTTTTAAAGAGGATTTCTTTGCCAAGGTTGTTAAAACTCGGAATTTTGTGGGAAAGAGTTAAGAAAAAATCATAGAAACCCATGTGCATGCCTGTTTAACCCTTTACCATACAACTCTGACTTCTAACGACCCTGAAGAAGAAGGCTTTTGAAAACCTTGAGGGCAAAGGAGAAAATGCTGGTTACCAGTATTTCCTCCTTTTCCTACAATGTTTTCTACCCAATCAGGGAAAAATTTCATCATTTATGCCACAATTATTTTGTCGTCTGCAAATGCTTTCAGATTGGACCAGTTTAAAATTTTGTCGTTCAGTAAAGAGTTAAGTCCCTATTTCAACAGAGCTCTATCCATGCATTAACAATGGAATTCACACACTGTTATAGCAGGGCATTCCAATATTCACATCGGAATGAATAAATGAATTAATGTATGGTGTTTTATGGCGCATCGACATCTAGGGTCATTTAGCGTGCAAAACAAAAGTAATGAAAGGAAAGACGAGCATGTAAGAATGTGAGTCATGAATATATGACGAAAGATGTGCTATAAAATGATACTGTAATGGAAATAGAATAAAATAGAAATACAGTAATAAGAATAATACAGTCTGAATATGAATAAAAGGTTTAAAAACAATATCACAATTTTGTATAAGGTCTAATCTCCTTGAGAAAAGCAATGTCCCTGAATAGATCGACAACCTTTCTGGTATGCCTTGATCCATCATTGACAACAGTTTTGCTGTAATTTATCTGTATTTTATAAAACTGATCCATTTGAATGTTTGATACTGTATACTGTATCCAGATAAAATTTTCAAACAGACAGATCTTGTATTCTCAAATACCAGCAATTAGAATAAAGTGACCTTTGGTAGAATCATTAATTCATTTACATCCAAGATGAAATATAAAAGTGAAGAAATGATGTAGACAGAATGTAAAAATATGAGTAATGAATACATGATGAAATATGTGTAATGAAATGATTCTCTAATGGAAATGAAATAAACTAGATATACGGTGATAGGAAGAAAGAAGCCTGAATAGGAATAAAAACATTTTAAAACAGTATCACAGTTTTGTATAGAGTCCAATCTCCTTCAGGAAGGCAATATTGCCTCAGTGCTGACAATATCAAAGAAAGCTCTCATACTGTCAACACTGAAGTGTTTGGAACAAAGTGGATGAAGATTCAATTCGATTCACATCGGGGTATCAACAAAAATAACCCACTTTACTCTGGACAGTGCCAGTTGAAATAGATCATTTATGAAGTACAACAAACACAAATTTCCTCACTTAACCCTTTACCACACGACGGAACTTTACCAAATTAAAAGCATTTGCAGACAACAAATAAAAAGTGATTCAGATGATGAATTTCATCTCTGAAAGGGTAAAAAACATTGTGGGAAAAAGGAGAAAATGCTTGTTATCAGCATTTTCTCCTTTTCCCACAATGTCTTCAAGAGACTGTTTCTGCAGGGTCATTAAAACTCAGGATTATGAAGTAAAGGGTTAAAATATTTTTCCAATAATTTGATGATGTCATCTCAGTGATGTTAGTTTTCAACATCATCCTAGTTCTTGTTTGTTTGTTTCTATGGTGATTAACACTGTTTTCACCATTGTTTCATTTATATTTCAGATGTCAGTGCAATATCCATGCTTGAGTCTCTTTCACCAGTACTTTGCACAATATTCTTCCCAAGCCATTGGCTGCTTTCCCACATAACTATTGTCAAAACAATGAATGGACAGGAGAGAGGAATGACACCTATTAAAATGGCTTTTGAAAACATTGCAGAAAAAGGAGAAAATGCAAGTAACCAGATGTCAAAGTTAACCCTTCTCCAGACGACAAAAAATTAGAGTTGTCCAGACTAAAAGGAACTAACAGACAACAAAATAAATGTGGCTCAATGGACAGAATTCGACTTTGAAAGGATAGAAAAGGTTGCGGGAAAAGGAGAAAATGCTGGTTACCAGCATTTTCTCCTTTTTTCCACAATCTTTTCAAAAGTCTCATTTCTCTGGGTAGTTAAGACTAGGAACTGTTCAGTGAAAGGTTAAAGATAATCATCTTTCTAAACCCATTTACCCTGATACTGCTAAATAACTTAAACTTTCTAGCCAATAGTGAAAATCTGAATTTGGTTATTCCAAAGTTTTTTTGGGGAGAAAAATATCTCCTTATCGGACAGTGTAGATCCAAGATCAGACTGCACATTCTGTGCAGTCTGATCTTGATCTACACTATCTGCAAATGGTCATTAAGTCGCAGCTAACAGCCTATGGGTTAAAATTCAACATGAGTAGATCATAGTCACTGATCAGTTACACCATACCTGTGAATCTGTCAAAGCCAAATTATTGTCAACATCATCTAGACCAAGGTCAGCTTCTATATCTGTCAGTGAAGACTTCAAATCTTTAATAGACATCTCTCTCATGATTTCTTTCGAATCTTTGACAGCAGAAATCTTTCCTGATTTGATCATCTGAAAACATAAGAAATGAACATGATTTCACAAGTATGACATCTGGGTTTACCCTAACAGTACCTTTTACAATTATTTGCCTCTGCTGCAAATGTAGATCATGATCAGACTGCACTAAACATGGAATCTGATCTTTGATCTACACTATCTGCTTTGCTGAGACATTCTGGACAAAAGCAAACTTCAAAACTGCAATTACTAGGATCATATATCTAGACTAAAAAGGTCTGTTGGGTTTACTGTAAAACCGGAAATGTTGGTGTTGTGGAAATCCTTGCAATTTTTTAATATTGATAAAAATTGCAAAGATATCTGCCAGCGTAAATTTATGTTACATTAAGGTAGACATAGAGTCATGTGGGAGCAACTGACTGGGACCTTGGTCAACATCAACGAGTGCCTTTTTGCATCTAAGTGGACCAGAGTGCCGGTCTAGTGGCTGTAAATACTGCCAATTAAACACATTTCATCAAAGTAAAAATGGAGATTTATTTAATTGAATAAGTTAGTTTTACAATACAAGGTACTTAATTGTGGTTTTCAAAGAAAGTAAAAGGCTCTTAATGTCCATATTTGGTAATATGCCAAATTTTAGGCGCAAGATGATATCCACTTTTACAGTATTTGGCACTTTTAGGGTCAAGATGCCTAAAAATTAATCATTCTTGTGATTTTAGTGATCTTGCTTTTATAGTGAAATACTTCATGTAAATTTATGTAGTACCCTGTTTCTCAATACAGTTTAACCCTTTACCACATAACAAAATTGCAGACATGTCAAAACCTAAAGCATTTGTAGCCGAGATGACAAATGTGGCTAAAACGGTCAAAGTTGTCTTTGATAGGATAGAAAACGTTGTGGAAAAAGGAGAAAATGCTGGTTACCAGCATTTTCTTCTTTTTCCACAATGTTTTCAAAAGTCTTCTTTCACAAGGTCGTTAAAAGTTGACATTGTGTGGTAAAGGCTTAACCCTTTACTACACAGTCCCGACTTTTAACGACCCTGAAAGAGAAGGCTTTTGAAAACATTGTGGGAAAAGCAGAATATGCTGGTAACCAGCATTTTCTCCTTTTCCCACAATGTTTTCTAACCTTTTAGAAACAGATATAATCATTTAAGCCAAATGTACTTTTTCGTCTACAAATGCTTTGAATTTCAATCAGTCTAAAATATTGTCGCATGGTAAAGAGTTAACCCTTTACCACACAATGACGACTTTTGATGCCCCTGAAAGAGAAGGCTTTTGAAAACATTGTGGGAAAAGGAGAAAATGCTGGTTACCAGCATTTTCTCCTTTTCCAACAATGTTTTCTACCCTATCAAAGAAAAATCATTTCATATGAGCCACGTTAAAACTGTCATCTACATATGCTTTCGATTTGGACAGGTCTAAATTTTTGTCGTGTGGTAAAGGGTTAAACACTTTACCATCCTGAGACAGTGGCCTTTTGAAAACACTGTGGTGTGCTCACATATCCATACATCAACAATGTCAATCAAGAAAATGTCAGACAGGAATCAAATGGATCAATTTGATGCTTCAGTCCAATATAAAATGTTTCGAAAGGAAAACAGTTCTACCTTATATTACATAATTTAGTTTAATCCTCTCGTTCTTGATTAACTTGAAAAACTTCACTCTTAAAAGGCGTAACAGAAAGTGTTACTATGATATAAAAAAAAATCACAAGACTTTCCCTATAAAGCAAACCAGTGCAATGGTTATTTAAATTTTGTTAGAAGTACTGCGCATATTTTAGACAATATAAAACAATGTGAAGTCAAATAATTAGTAGAATCCCTTTTAACCCTATACCAAAGAATCTTGAGTTTTTAGGACCCTGATGAAGGAGGCGTTTGAAAACCTTGTGGGAGGGGAGAAAATGATGGTTACTTTTCCCATGAGGTTTTCTCCACTCTCACAGATAATTACCATCATTTCAGCTAAATTCAATATGTCGTCTGTAAATGCTCTGAATTTGGACAAGTCTAAAATTTTGTCATCTGGTATAGGTTTAAATGTACGCTGACAAACAAAAGAATAGATGAGCATTACATAGAATTTGGCAATACCATGTGTCACTGATTCACATGAAATAAAAATAATAATCAGAATGAAAAAACTTGCAACAGGTATTCACATCAATTTTTGATTAGTTACTAATTTTTGGAAAGCTTTGTGGAGGCTGTCTTGCAAATAATATTTGTCTACATAGTCAAAAAAGGTGTCCAGAATGTAAGCATTTTTTCACATGCTTAACTCTTTACCAAACAACAAAATTTTAGAATCGTCCAAATTGAAAGCATTTGCAGATGACAAATTAAGTGTTACTCAAATGGTGAGATTTGTCTTCAATATGACAGAAAACATTACGAGAAAAGGAAAAAATGTTGTTTACCACCATTTTCTCCTTTCCCGACAATGATTTCAAAAGCTTTATTTTTAGGGATCATCATAAGTCAAAATGGCTGGGTAAAGGATTTAATATCAAATATAACTTAATAAATAACTAGTCTATATCTATTTGTACAAACCTTTTTTCCAAGCTGTTTCATTACAGCCTTTTTTCGTTGTCGCCGTTTTTTAGAGGCTGACATCTTTATGTCGTCTTTAATAACAGCAATATTTCTTTCTAAGTCGGCTGCATTCAGGTCTTTAAATTTTTCTGGAGGTAGATCAGTTACCATGGCTCCCAACTCATCAACAGTGGCACCTTCTATAGCTTGGTTATAATCAGAGAAACATTTTTTTGTTAGCTTCCGTTTCTGTGTAAAAATGACAGAAAAATAAAATTTATAAACATAATAGAAATTCTCACAGTAGATTACAAGCTGATCTAGAAATCAATTTTTCAATACAAGTTAGCTCTACCAAACAACAAAATTTTAGACTTGAACAAATTGAAAGCATTTGCAGATGACAAATTAAATGTGGCACAAATCATGAAATATTTCTCTAGAAAGAGTCGAAAATATTGTGGGAAAATTTTCTCCTTCTCCCACAATGTTTTCAAAAGCTCTCTTTCTTAAGGTTGTTAAAACTTAGGAGATTGTGGGAAAGAGGTTAGATATTTAATTCGGGAAGACAATAAAACATTTCTATATTTCAATTCTTACTTTTCTGTTTAGACCTCACTGTTAATAATAATGGCACATTACTAATGCTGGAAGTTAGGAATAAAGATAAAGATAGAAATGAGCTACGCTCTGTGAAAAGAGGGTTTAATGCATCTGCAAAAAGTATCGACATAGGCAGAAACTGCTTTTGGTAAATTTTCTGCACGTCAAAGGATCAATCTACCTCATGATTCAGTCGGTTGTTAGACAAAATAACTTTCATGGATCCATAATTATGTGATGACTTGTTTGGTATCATGGATGACAGAGATGCTTTAATCCCTGGTTTTAACGATCCTGAGGAAGAAGCCTGCTGAAAACATTGTGGGAAAAGGAGAAAATGCTGGTAACCAGCATTTTCTCCTTTTTCCACAATGTTTTCTACTCTTCCAAAGTCAAGTTTCAATTTTAGAGTCGCGTTTATTTTGTCCTCTGTAAATGCCTTCAATTCGGACAAGTCTAAAATTTTGTCGTTTGGTAAAGAGTTAAGTCCCCTTTACCCAGAATATGGCTACAATCATTTGCAATACTTACCACTTTCTCGGGGAAATTATCAATGGCTTTGAAACCTGTAATGCAGGCGCTGTCACATAAAACAGATTTTGGTAGAGCATCATAGAAGCTCATTTTCATCTCAGGTAGAAAGGAGCTATAATTGGTGGTAATATCAGCACAAGTCAGTGTGGATAAATTTTGTGGAAGCTCTAGACAGTTTTCCAATGAATACTTATTGACCTGTTGAGCAGAAAAAGAAATAAGTTGTATAGTATCACCTTTTATTTTTTAGTCTTTACCATATGACAAAAGCATTTGGCAGACGACAAAAAGAATGTGGCTCGATATTCCCAGTCTCAAACATTCGAGAGTCCCGTATTTTTCGAGGAATTTCCATAGTCCCGGCACAAACTCCATTATATTGCACCAAGAACAGATCGGTAATTTCGAGTCTCAATAATCTGATCATTCAAACATGTGTGTTGGTCCCTGCCATCAATTTGCCTCTTTAAATTGATTGTAAATTCGAACACAATAGTCTCTCACTTCTCATGTAATTGTTTTCTCACCTTTCCAAGCAAAGGAATCTGTAGTGCCAGCCCATCTACGGTGTGGTGTAAGTTTTACAATCTATGACAATTACTACAGGAAATTCATGCTTCAATATGATTTTGATTAATCCCTCCTTGTCTGATTTATGTTGTCCGATATTTCATTTTAAAAAAATCATTCAAATTGTTTTATTCCTGATGAAACTGATAATTTTATCTTCTGACTTCATTTTTTTTTTTTAAGAATGATTAAAGAGACAGTTTGAAGCGTTTGTGATCGGACGATGTCTAATTAGTCCCCTGGCAAAGCCGAACGGGACTTTAGGTTTGTACTCTGTCCGTCCGTCTGTCTGTCCATCAGTCTGCCAGCAAATCAGTTTTCCGGACTTTTTTTCTAAATGCTGTGAGATACTGAGCTGATTTTTTGTGTGTACGTCAACAAACATGAGTTGCAGATCAAATTTTGTTCTAGTCCACTGATTTTTGATGAAATTACGGGCCTTGGACTTAGAAAATTTCACCCAAAAAAAACCCAGTTTTCCTGACTTTTTTTCTAAACGCTGGCAGACATTGAGCTGACTTTCCGTGTGCAAGTCAACCACCATGAGTTACAGATCAAGTTTGAGTTTCGTTCCGGTCCACTGATTTTTGATGAAATTACGGGCCTTGGACTTAGAAAATTTCACCGAAAAAAAAAAACAGTTTTCCGAACTTTTTTCTAAATGCTGGTAGATATTGAGCTGATTTTTGGTGTGTAAGTCAACCACCATGAGTCACAGATCAAGTTTGAGTTTCATTTCGGTCCACTGATTTTTGACGAAATCATGGGCGTTGGACTTAGAAAATTTCACCCAAAAAACAGTTTTCCCGACTTTTTTACTTACAATGCTCATGTTTGGTATGTAGGTACCTGTCATTGATACCGATCTTCTGTGGGTTATATGTCCAAGGTCAAGGTCAAAAATTTTAATCCTTATCATGAAAACATCCTCAAAACTTTTCATAGTCATTTCTCTGTATATTCAAAGTACTCAAGTTGTAACATTTATACTTGGTAAGCTGGTACCTCTCATTGGTACACACCTGCTGATGGTAAGGTCAAGGTCATCTCACAAAGTAAAGGTAATATTTCTGAAAATTTGCTTTTACCGGGGCATTTGTGTTTCACAAAAACATCTTGTCTCAGTAAAACTTCTTCAAAGAACTTACATTAACAAGGAAAAATGTTTATATATCTGGCTTTCATTAAAGCATTGCATACAAAGACAGACACAATGCTTATAATTCTGAAAGTGTGTCAAATACGTTCTTTCTCCTCCACAGAGTTTCACAGACTATACGTGCCAGCGATATATACGGCCAGTAGGGGACTGGGTATTGCTATGCAATGCTATCAGAATGCTTGTTTGTTATCAATTTAAATTGTGTCTATCTATTTATAGCATCAGGTTTTTCCAAGTTGCTTCGCAACAAAATAAAACAAAAAGTTGATCACAGTTTTTTTCCCCCCAACTTGTTACTGTGATGTCACAGGTTTGCATGAATATCATAGGTTTGTTTAGATATGTAAAAATATTTTACCTGACCTTGACACTGACAGGTTAATGCCATTTTTCATGGGTGTAGATATCATGGTGTTTTTGGTTCACAGACGGTGATAATGAGAAAAGTACTGTTGTTACACAGAACTGCGTGTGAACATTCTTTGTAATAGTACAAGCACTATATAATATACTACCTTCTGCTGGCTTCTAAGGACAAAAATCAATAATGCGTGTACTTTCCTGTGGGTTGATAAATACTGGGGACAAATACAACAGGGCAAACATTATGATTTTGAAAAAAATTGAGTACCAACCTTTCAAAAAAGTTACAGAATGAGAGGACTTATTTCCAAAAACTCATATGGTCAGAACACATGGGTTTAGAGAAAATAACCCTCTCGATATGATACTCTCATTATTATGAAAAAGGGAACAAAAACTCATTTCTATTGCTTGGGTAAGTAGGTCTATCCTTTAATTGCCAATCTTGAATGGAATGCATTTTGTTTTTCTCTGACATTTTGGGTAATTTGAACACTGCAATAATTCTAATATTTTGCATGTCCCCCTTGGGACTTCGAATTATCGAGGTTTTACTGTATAAAACTACCTATGAAATATGTGACCCCTGGGGCAGACCCACTTTGACCCCTGGGACATAAACAACTTTGATACAGGACTATCAGATAAGGCTATAGTTAAAATTTCAAAGTTTCAGTTTTAGGCATGAGGACTTTCAAACTAAACATACAGTACTCTGTGTAAAAAATGTACCCCTTGGACAGGGCTATTTGTTACCCTCGGGACAGTAGTCGAACATCCTACATAAAGGATCCTTAGTTAATGCCATAGGGGTCCGTAGTTTGACTCCTGTCGCCCATAGACTAAAACAAGGGAGTTAACTGTATGCAGCCCGTTACTCGCCCCCGGTTACGAAAAAACAACGTATCTTTTCTACTCCATCAGTTATTCTCCTAATTTTTTCTACAGCTGAGAGCTAAAACATTTTTCTACCAGAAAAACACAACTGTTTATCAGTGGCTAATGCAGTCTGGCTAATACATTCGCTTGAACTTGTAAACTCGCTCAAAAATCTTCGCCATTGACACGGGTTCGTACATTCGATACTGACGTTCGCGCATATAAACCAATGAAATTTCTCGTTCTAAACAGTGTCACCGTACTGTCACGTGACAAAAAGGTGTGAGCAGCTGTACGAAATTTCATTGGTTGAATTCACGACTGTTAGTACATATCAACCGATGAAATTTCTCGTTCCAAACAATGTCACATGACAGAAGATGGCTGCAGCTGTTCGAAATAAGAACGTGGATCACAAATTCAACAAATTCTGAGGCGTTTCGTCGTTATTGAAGATAAAGACTATAGGTCAGTAGTATTTTTAAACATGTTTAAAGGGTGGGTGCCGCTAATGCTGCGTTTCATTGGATCTAAAGTGCATTTTATATCTTGAAAACGGATGTACGAACCTGTGTCAATGGCGCAGATTTTTGAGCGAATTTACAAGTTCGAGCGAATGTATCAGCCAGACTGCATTAGCCACTGACAAACAGTTGTGTTTTTCTGGTAGAAAAATGATTTAGCTCTCAGATGTAGAAAAAAATAGGAGAATAACTGATGGGGTAGAAAAGATACGTTGTTTTTTGTAACCGGGGGCGAGTAACGGACTGCATACAGTTAAATCCCTTGTTTATAATATATAGACTATGGGTGCCAGGAATCAAACTACGGACCCCTATGATTAATGCTACATATGAAACATCAAGAGTTAAGGCCTTTCTGTTATACATGAGCTTCATGCATTTTCAAGCAATACCGGTAACTGTTCAGAGTCAGGAACCAACACTAAGATTCCTAAATAATGAAATAGCTATTATTAGTAAAATAAACAGTCCTAAAATTGAATTTATGAGGCTGTTATTGAAAGAATATCTCAAAAAATACAGTTCACCATAGATCCAAAATCAGACTAATTAACCCTTTACCACACAATCCCTACTTTAAACAACCCCGAGAAAGAAACTTTTTGAAAACATTGTGGGAAAAGGAAAAAATGCTGGTAACCAGCATTTTCTCCTTTTCCCACAATGTTTTCTACCATTCCCAAATAACATTTCAGTTTCCTTGTCACATTTATTTTGTGGTCTGCAAATGCTTCAAATTTGAACTAGTCTAAAATTTTGTCATTTGGTAAAGAGTTAACACTGTCTGCAATAATGATAGTGGCTTTATCTTACTTCTTGTATATTGAGGCCCACTGATGTCAGTTTTGTGGTAAGTTCACAGCCTCCAGATTCAACAGCTGTCTTTATATATGATCGTGGTACACAGAAAATGAAGGCTTGAAATCTGAAAAGAGTTGTCCACATTTTTTGGTAAACAAACATTAGTACTTAACTTTTTAGGCGCCTTAGGAACAAGAGGGACATATTCAAACAGGTAAGAAAGACAATTTGTAAAGGGCTAATTTAATCAGAATATTTTACAAACAAGAGCAGCAAATTGTCGCAAGATACGCCCATCCCACCCCCAGTGTCAAGGGGGTATAATAATCGTAAAGGGCAGGTAATGCAACAAACATGTTTACCAAGTCTCAAGTCAATTTGACTTGAGGTGACAAAGTTCCGTTCCAGACAAGCAAGAAATACTGTAAAAATGAAGATCAAAATGGAATTACTCGAAATCCGCACTAGGTAGAGTTATTGTTCTTGCGCACTTTACTCCGTAATATTGCAACAAACATGTCAATCGGACTGGAGATGACAAAATTATGCTCCAGACAAGCAGAAAATGCTGTAAAAATGACGATCGAAGGGAAATAACTCAAAGACAGCACGAGGTAGAGTTATGGTTCTTTTGCACTGCAATCCGTATTATTGCAACTAACACACATGCCAAGTTTCAAGTCAATTGGACTGGAGATGACAAAGTTATGCTCCGGACAAGCAGAAAATGCTGTAAAAATGACGATCAAAGGGAAATAACTCAAAGACAGCACGAGGTAGAGTTATGGTTCTTTTGCACTGCACTCCGTATTAATGCAACAAACACACATGCCAAATTTCAAGTCAATCGGACTGGAGATGACAAAGTTATGCTCCGGACAAGCAGAAAATGCTGTAAGAATGACGATCAAAGGGAAATAACTCAAAGACAGCACGAGGTAGAGTTATGGTTCTTTCGCAATGCACTCTGTATTATTGCAACAAACACACATGCCAAGTTTCAAGTCGATCAGACTGGAGATGACAAAGTTATGCTCCGGACAAGCAGAAAATGCTGTAAAAATGACAAAGGGACATACCTCAAAGACAGCACGAGGTAGAGTTATGGTTCTTTCACACTGCACTCCCCCTTAATGAGATCTATCCACCCATGAAGTTTCATAACCGTAGCTAGCATAGTTTTGGAGATATGCTTTGGACAAAATTGAAGTATGAATATAAACAAAGGGAAATAACTCAAAAATTAAGTAAGCAAGAGTTATGATTCCTGTGCACTGCACTCCCCCTTGATAAGATCTATCCACCCATGAAGTTTCATAACCTTAGCTAGTATAGTCTTGGAGATATGCTCCGGACAAAATTCAAGTATGAAAAACAACAAAGGGCAATAACTCAAAAATTAAGGAAGCAAGAGTTATGATTCCTGTGCACTGCACTCCCCATTGAGATCTTTCCACCCATGAAGTTTCATAACCGTAGCTAGTATAGTTTTGGAGATATGCTCCGGACAAAATTCAAGTATGAAAAACAACAAAGGGCAATAACTCAAAAATTAAGCAAGCGAGAGTTATGATTCCTGTGCACTGCACTCCGCCTTGATGAGACCTATCCACCCATGAAATTTCATAACTGTAGTTAGCATAGTTTTGGAGATATGCTCCGGACAAAGAATGGGGACGCCGCCCGCCATTCCGCCCGCCCGCCTGCCACAGGTGATCCCATAATACGTCCCGTCTTCGACGGGCGTATAAAAATGGTATGGCATAGATCTAAGAGCAGGTGATAATGACTGTGCAGTCTGTCTTGGTCTATACTATCCAGGAAAGCAGCTTAATCCATAGAGCAGTGGATAAACCCAGCAGCAATTTTTTAACATGGAAATAAGACCCAAATAGTTGCAGCATCAAGGTTACTTTTGTTCAGAATCTCTCAGCAAAGTGGACAGTGTAGATATGACTACCAATTTTGTGCAGTCTGATCTTGATCTACACTAGCCAAAAGGGATAAGTCAAAATAGGTGTTATAAGCCAAGATTGTGATTGCATGTTCTCAAACAAATTTTTAATCAGCACAAAATATTCAGATTTTTCAAGTGAAGGATTGTCTGGAACAGATCATATTTATATGAGCCATGCTCTGTGAAAATGGGGCTTCATGCATCTGCGAAAAGTATCGACCCAGACCAGCCTGTGCATTCCACGCAGGCTGACCTGGGCCGAAACTTTTCGCCACTAGTCAATTTTCTGATTGTCAAAGGACCAATCTACCCTATGATTAAGTCGGTTATTGAAAAAAGTGGCTCCTATGGATCCATAATTATGTGATGACTTTGGCAGGTGTCAAGTATAACGGAGATGCATTAAGCCCCCTTTTGCCACAGCACGGCTCATATACATAATTATATGAGTCATGCTCCACAAAAAAGTGGTTCAATGTATCTGAAAAAAATTTTAAACCCCCGTAATCCTGCGCAGTCTGTGCAGGCTGACACGAATTGAAATCTTTTGCTATTTGTAAATTTTCTGCAGGTCCAAGGACCATTCTACCTAATCAACTAGTTGCTTGTTAGACAAAATCAATTCTATGGATCCATAATTATGTGAGTGCTTGCTTGGTATGTTGCAGCACAGAGATTTATTGAAGCCCCTTTAGTCAGAGCTCTGCTCTATATGCATTGCAAATACTAGACAGTGAGGGTCCAAGATCAGATTGCATGTGCTGTGTAATCCGGGTCTGCATTCACCAACCCTTCTTAACCCTTATCCTGCTAAATAAATGAAATGAAAATTTTGAGCTGATTTGAAATACCAAAATTTTGCTATTTCAAAGGTATTTTTTGGGGAGAAGTATGTCCTTATCGGACAGTGTTGATCAAAGATCAGACTGCACGTTCTGTGCAGTCAGATCTTGATCTACACTGTCCGCAAAAGGTCAGTGAGTCGCGCTTAGCAGCCTAAGGGTTAAAAATGTTCTTAGTCTAATTCTCAATTTTCTAAATTTGAAAGTAACGTAACTTCTGATTGGTTAAACCATTTGGTTAAGCCAATCAGAAGTTGCATTACTTTCAAATTTCAAAGAAAATCTTGGAGAATAAGACCAAGAACATTCTTAGAAATGGTTGGTAAATACAGACCCTGGTATGAAGTCTGATCTGTACACAAAAGCAACTAAACAACTAGAACTTGTTTTTCTACAAAAAAAAACCAGATATCTCCCCCCTTTTTGGTGTCATTTTTCTCTAACGGTTTTCGAGTTATAGAGCGGAGACGAAATTGTACGTAAAATGAGTAAGGAAAATAACGAAAGGGAAATAACTCGAAAAATATACAAGCTAGAGTTATGGTTCTTGTGCATGACACTTTGTCTCATGGTGCTTTACAAATGTGTGAAGTTTTATCAAAATATCTTAAAAGGTTTTCGAGTTACAGAGCGGACACGATTTGTGACAGAAAATAATGAAAGGGAAATAACTAGAAAAATATACAAGCTAGAGTTATGGTTCTTGTGCATGACACTTTGTCTCATGGTGCTTTACAAATGTGTGAAGTTTTATCAAAATATCTTAAAAGGTTTTCGAGTTATAGAGCGGACACGATTTGTGACGGAAAATAATGAAAGGGAAATAACTCAAAAAATATACAAGCCAGAGTTATGGTTCTTACACATGACACTTTGTCTCATGGTGCTTTACAAATGTGTGAAGTTTTATCAAAATATCTTAAAAAGTTTTCGAGTTATAGAGCGATTTGTGACGGACATCCAGACAGACAGATGGACAGACAGACGGACGCACGGGGAAAAACAATATGTCTCCCGACCCTGACAGGGGGAGACATAATTATCAAACCACTAAATATTGGACTTTTCCAAATTGGAAATAATTGTTGAATGTTACTTACATGTATCGTAATTATAAACTCAACCAAGAAAAGAAACTTTCATTTGGTTTTGATAGTAAGTAGTTCAATACTATCAAATGTATTTCAATACTGAGTGTAATCATCTATCATTAAAACAGTGTGAGGGTAGAATTGGTTACCAGCAGTTGCTTCATTTCACACAATGCTTTATTTCTCAGGGTTGTTAAAAGTTGGGATTGTGCGGTAAAGTGTTAAAGGGTCAACTCTTTTTCACACAATCCCGAGTTTTAATGACCCTTGTACCTTTGTGTTGGACAAAAGCCAGTGGCTTAACAAATGTTTAACCTTACTAGTATTTGTGATGAAGAGACACAAAATCTCCAAGAACAACACAGTGGCTGTCATGACATAACTGATGTTGGTAAGAACGGCATTACAAACTATGTTATCAATACATAACATGAAGTAAAGAAAATTACAGTGCAAATTTGCTACCTTGCCATGTCTTCAAATGTTGTGAATGCCACAGCATTATTTCCAGTCAGAGCTTTCTCCATTAGATATCTACCACAAACAGCTGCTGCAGGAAACATATGTGATGAAATTGTTGGAATTGTGTCGCCTCCTTTCACACTACAGGAGATGGGCAACAGCTTGATTGTGTCAAAATTATCTTTAACCTGGATAAACAAGGTTTGAAACTCAATTTGTAGACAATGTCTTGCATTGTTTTGGCCCTAAAGTGCTGCAAAAATGAATCAGATATTTAGCTACCAGGCTTTGACCCTTTACCACAAAACCCTGAGTTTTGACGTCCCCTGGAAAAACAACTTTTGAACACATTTTGCAAAAAGGAGAAAACACTGGTAATCAACATTTTCTCCCTTTTCCACAATCTTATCTTACTTTTTTAAAAACGAAAACCTTGAACTTAAATCACATTTTACATAGTGTCTACAAAATTTAACGCTTTCAAGTTGGACAAGTGTAAGATAATGTTGCGTGGTAAAGGTTTAAGCTTGCCATTATGACCGCCCTAAACCAGAAGTGGATGGTGCAATAAGGTATGCACATGTTGCTTTACTGAAAAAATCATGCAGCTATGGCTGCCAACATCCAACTTTCTTGTATCTCCGATACGGGATTGATAATTGATGGCCAGCTTGCATATGAGCCATGCTTTGGCAAGAGGGCACTTAATGCATCTCCATGGTTCAATCCCCGGCTTGGCCAATTTCTTTCCAAGGATTGATGATGGTCATTGTTACAGGATTCATTCCTCTCTCACTTCTGACCATTGTTTCAACGATGGTTATGTGGGAAATCAGTCAGTGGCTTAGAAAGAATGTTGTGCAGAGGTCTGGTAAAAGAAACTCCAGGAAAGCATTGATATGAGCTCTGGCCGCCGCAGCATAACTAAAATGATGTTGAAAACAGCTTTAAACACCATGCAATCATTCAATCATAATCTTTTGTTCTTCAGCAAGTCCATGTTTTATGTTTTCTAATATTTTTATCTTTTGCTCTAATATTTCAATTGTTTTTGTGGTGTTTAATGCCATTTTCAGCATTATTTCATTTATATCACAGCGGTCAGTGTACGTATCGATGCTTTCCTGGAATTTCTTTTACCAGTACTTTGTACGATATTCTTCCAAGACCACTGGCTGCTTTCCCACATAACCATTGTCAAACAATGATCAGCAATGAGAGAGGAGTGAATCCTGTAGCAATGACTAAATTCAGTCCTTGAAAGATTAGGCCGTGCTAGGGAATCAAACCAGTGTATCCCTGGTCTCAAGTCCTGTACACTACCAACTGCACTGTTGGGCTTGGCCTTTTACTCTACGAAACAATTTGTACGATCTTGACAGCAAATAAACCATTTGTATTATATGGTATTGTTTATGAAGAAAAACAACCAGTGGCTGAAACTTTATGTTGTACTTTGTTTACCAGCATTTTCTCCTTTTTCCACAATGTTTTCAAAAGTGGTCCTCTTTAGAGTCATAAAAAGCTTGGATGATTTGGTAAAGGGTCAAAGAAACACAAGTAATGCATAAGTAGGGGCACTGGCTGCCATGAAATTATACTAGATATTGCCTTAACTGTTTACCGCACAACAAAAATGTAGACTTGTAGACTTGTCCAAATAGGAAGCATTTGAAGACAAAAAATTTAACGTAGCTCAAAAGATAATTTCTGTCTTTGAAATGGTAGAAAACATTGTGGGAAAAGAAGAAAATGCTGGTTACCAGCATTTTCTCCTTTTCCCACAATGTTTTCAAAAGGCTTATTTCTCAAGGCCATTAAAACTCAGGATTGTGTGGCAAAGACTTAAACAAAAAACAAACAATCTACTATGACATATATCAGCAGATAATTTACCCAGCTATCTGGGATGTTCTTGCACTCTGAAGCTTTAGCACATGGCAGGAGGTAGCGAAGTTTATTCAGATCCTCAACAGGTAGCGTATCCAAGCCCTTGTATCTTGTATAAGCTGATTTACAGAGACCTTTCAGCTTCATACGATCCTCCATCAACATCATAGCCAACGATCCATCATAGTCTGTCCTCAAGAGTGTTGCATTGGCAAAATCATCTCCCTATAAAATGAGTATGAGCCATTCTCTGTGAAAAGGGTGTTAAATGCATCTGCGAAAAAACTATTGACTGATAACAGTCTGTGCAGGCTGACATAAGCCAAAAAACCTTTCGCTATTGGTAAATTCTCTACATGTAAAAAGGATCATTCTACCTCAAGATCCATTCTACTGTTGGACTAAATGGATTTTCTGGATCCATACTCATGTGATGAATTGCTTGGTATCATCCCTTTTCCCAGAGCTCAGGTCATATAATAAGCCCCTTCTACGACCCAAGTGCCTCTTTCATGCAGCTGCAGAATTACACTGGTGAAAAAAATGTGAAATCAGAAAAAATTACTCAAACTGGGCAACTCTTCTGTTTTCACAGTATTTCCTAGATTGACTTTACATTAAAGATACACCTTTACAGATTCAGTTCTATGTTTTACCTAGTATAACAGTGTAGAAATACAATATGTGGAAAAAAGTGTGACACTATCATAACATTTTCAACCTAAATGTTTCAAACTTAAACTATACAGAGCCAAAAAAGAAATTACTAGTCCTATATTTCTCTCTATAGTCTTAGAATTAGTATATATACTCTGACTGTTTGTTCTGTCTGAAGTAAAGAATTATTCCTTTCTGGCATTCTGTGAAAATTTTAAATTATCGCATTATATCTTTTGTTTTATGACATGTAGTCTTTTAAAAAATGACACTTGCTTTGATAAGACTTGGTTAACTAGCAGGAAAGGTTTAAAAACCTTTACCAAACGACAAAATTTTAGATTTGTCCAAATTGAAAGCATTTGCAGACCGCATATTTGATATGGCTCATATGGTGGGATCTGTCTCCAAAAAGGGTAGGAAACATTGTGGGAAAAGGGAAAAATGCTGGTTACCAGCATTTTCTCTTTTTCCCACATGTTTTCAAAAGGGCTTTTTTTCATAGGCATTAAGTTTAAATTCATTCTAAATGAAATTCAAACATTACAAACATCAAGTCAAGAAAAAGAAGTCAGTGCCTCACGTGTCCACTATTTTGTCAGATGCATTTCATAATTTGCCAGTGCATGCCATTGACATAACTCTGTGTAAAAGGTGCGGGCAAATTGTCCCAATCAACTTATCAGGCTGCTGCAAAGTCATTTACAGTGTTTATTGCATGATTTTTTGTAGCATGATGACCTACTTTATCCCACACATGCTATATAGGGCGCTAGCCCTAAATAGTTAAAGGCCAGCCCAGGACATTAATTTTACCAGCAGCAAAAAACCATCAAGTTGTTGCAGCTGTACAGGGATGTTGGTTTATCATGTATGAGGGTGACAATTGGACCATGGCACTGAATTAAAGAAAGAATTTCTCCTGCTAAAAGGTAAGTCAAATCCGTATGTTTTGCAACAAGCTATTGCAGAAACTTTGACAAAAACAAAAAGCAAATGGCCCATTTTTGCCAAAAATTGTTTTACTCTTTCCCAAATGACAAATCTAGACTCTTCCAAATTGAAAGCAACTGCAGACGACAATTTAGAAACTGAAACAAATAAAATGAAGTTCTCTGACAGGTTATAAAACATTGTGGGAAAAGTAGAAGATGCTGGTTACCAGCATTTTCTACTTTTCTCACAATGTTTTAAAAGGGCCTCTGCCTCTGGGTCGTTAAAACCCGAGATTACTTGGTAAAAGAAATACTTACCGCAAACTTGCCACCTGCCAAGTCAGCCATAAACTTGTCAGTATTGTTATTAAACAAGTCCAAACTAGAAGTAAAAAAAAATATACGTTGAAAAATATACAAGAACACCATAATGGCCCTATATTGCTCATCTGACTGAATTAGAACAAATTTGCAGTATACTGCCATGTTGGGACAGTTTGACCAAGTATTACAGCTTTCACTCTTTACCAAATAACAACAATCTGGACTACACCAAATTAACCCTTTACCATACAGCAGAATTGTAGACCTATCTAACTCGAAAGCATTTGCAGACAATAATTTCATAGTGGCTCAAATGATGCAATTTTTCTTTGATAGAGTAGAAAACTTGGTGAGAAAAGGAGAAAATGCTGGTTACCAGGATTTTCCCCTTTTCCCACAAAGTTTTCAAAAGGCCCTTTCCTCAGGGTCGTTAAAAGTCGTCATTGTGTGGTAAAGGGTTAAAAGCATTTACAGACAACAAAATAAATATAGCTCAAATGATGAATTTTGTCTTTGATAGGGCAGAAAACATTGTTGAAAAAAGAGAAAATGCTGTAGTAAGCGTAGGTACATCACACCGTTTACCCAATCCTCTAAAATCCTTAATTACACACAGCTTTTCCTATAAACAGACATGATGACATACTTAGATTATCTGTTAGATCATGTGGCAATATTTCCAAATCATGCAACTACAAATTGGTGCCATACGTATAGAGTTGCAATGATTTTTTAACAAATACCTGCGAAGTCACATGATTCAATTTCAAGATGGCTGGATAGAGATGAAGGTCAGGGTGGGTTTTCTTTTAAAGGTTTGGATGAAATTGAATGATATTTTCTATGACGCTAACTAAAAGATTGAAAAAAAGTATTTTCTGTTTGATTCTATGCTGGTATTTTTCTTGATGGAACCTAAACTATCGCAAACAAATGGTTAACAAGGCTATTAAAACATACTGAAGTTGAATAAAATCTGACGTTATTTAACACTTCACCGCACAACAAAAGTTTAAATTTGCCTATCTTTCGTGTTGAAAATGGACAAAAATGTGAGAAAAGGTGAAAATGCTGGTTACCAGCATTTTCAGCTTTTTCCACAGTATTTTCAAAAGACATCTTCCTCAAGGTCATTAAAACAGGATTGTTTGATAAAGCAAACCAAACAAAATTTGAGTTTTAATCATGCTCTTAATTCTTAACCACACAACAAAATTTTCAACTCAACCTAATTGAAAGCATCAGAAGACAACAAATTACAAGTAGCTAAAATGACAATATCTACCGTATTTCCCCTAAGTATTTGGACGGGAAAAAATAATTTTATTTTGGTGTCTGAAAATTTACAAAAATAATTGTCTTACTGTCCGAAAATTTAGGGATGAATTGATGATGGAAATCTCTATCTGAAATCTTCGGTTCCTAACGCACTGTATCAAAGAACATTTTAATTATTAACGATCCATTATCTACAGTTTTGCGGTGTCAATTAACAGTAAGTATGACAAATAATACCTGTCAATCACGGTAGTTCCCAATTAAAAATATAATGACAGTACGAATGTTTGCAAATGTTTTTCTCACTGAAATACGCTTTAATTATTTCCCCTACACAATTCAAGATCAAAGAGGATGACGTAATATGCCGCCGAATGTTTGATCAAGTACCGCACATACTCGCTTGTTAGTAATTTGATTGGTTGGATTAGTGATAACCAATCATTTATTCTTGTCAATTTTTGCCAATCAATGCAGTTCTGTATCTACGCCTGGAAAATATTTAAATTTTGGAAAAAATATATTTCAGGCCCCTTTTAGCATTGTGGAAAAGTATATTTTCCCTTTTTCCACATGTTTTTTTTCTAGATAATCCTATATCAGGGTCGTGAATTGGTAAGGGTTAATCTTGACCTAACCAAACCGGGTTACGTCGTTCATACACATTCTTGTTTCCTTGTCAACATGTCAAACTGTGTACAGGGCGTTACAACTATCAATACCGTTATGCATTAAAAGTGTATCTTACAGCGTTTATCGCTAAAATTTACGACTTTAATGCGTCACGGTTTTTGACATAAATATCTAGCCCGTGTAACACAAATTAGCACTCATATTCAGTTTACCGCAATCATCAGATGCCATACAAAGGATTAATCCTTAAAACAAAGATCGATTTACGATTCTCAGGTACTTGCTAATTAACCCTCTCCCAAACAAGCCCTTGTTTTTACGTGTCTGCAGTTCAAGTCTTACAAAAACACTGTGGGAAAAGGAGAAATTGCTCGTTACGAGCAATTTATCCTTTTCTCACCGTGTTTTCTACCCCTTTGGAGAACTTTCCGCCATTTTAATAACTTTCAAAACTTAAAATTGTCGCATGAAAACTCTTTCAGTTTGGAAGGGTCTAAAATTTGTCCTTTGGGAAAGAGTATTGTGAGTCTTCGTCGAACTTCTAAACCATTATTATTTCGTGTCCGAAAATTAAGGGACAGACATTTTACTACTTGTCCGAAATTAGGGACAAAAAATAAATTGTTTTGGCAAATAATTATTGTTGTCCGAAAATTTAGGGTGTCCGAATACTTAGGGGAAATACGGTATCTATGAAAGGGTAGAAAATATTGTAGGAATAGGAGAAAATGCTGTTTACCAGCATTTTCTCCATTTCCCACAATGTTTTCAAAAGCTTTCTTTCTTAAGGTTGTTAAAAGTCGAAATTATGTGGTAAAGGGTTAAAGCAAAGTTGATTATTATGAAAAAATAATAGGCCAAGATCTATTCTGACAATAAACCTTGTTGTTACCTAATGGAAGACAGAAAATTTCGAATTTTCATGGTTTCATGTCCCATATCTCTTCCAAAGAATATCAGCATTTGGATGTAATTAAATACAATCCACATCTTATCAATATACAGATTGATAATTGATTGTAAGGTGTTTAATGCCATTTTCAACATTATTTCAATTATATCGCGGCAGCCAGTGCACCTATCTGTGCTTTCCTGAAGTTTCTTTTACCAGTACTCTGCACAATATTCTTTCCAGGCCACTGGATGCATTCCCAAATGACCATCGTGGAAACAATGGTCAGCAGTGAGAGAGGAATGATTCCTGTCGCAATGACTATCATCAATCCTAGGAAAGAAATTGGCCAAGCCGGGGATCTAAAAGCTGACCTCCTGTTCTCAAGTCCTGTACGCTACCGACTGAGCTACCGGGGCTCGGCTTATCAATATACAGACACATACAATTTTGGGAATAAATTTATTGCAAAAAGCATTGAAATTATGTAACAAAAACCAGGAAATTTCCAATTTTCACAGTTCAAATTTCATTGATTTCAAAGTCCAGTAACTCATTTAACTCTTTACCAAACGAAAAAGTTTTGGACTGAACCAGACTGAAAGCATTTTTAGACAACAAATTACATGAAGGGAAAAAATGATTTCTGTTTTTGATACGGTAGAAAACATATTTGGAAAAGGAGAAAATGCTGGTCACCACTAATTTCTCTTTTTCCAACAATGCTTTCAAAAACATTCTCTTTAACTCTTTACCAAATGACAAAATTTTAGACTTGTCCAAATTGAAAGCATTTGCAGTTGACAATTTAAACGCGACTGAAAAACTAAAATTTGATTTGGGAAGGGTAGAAAAAATTGTGGGAAAAGGAGAAAATGCTGGTCACCAGCATTTTCTCCTTTTCCCACAATGTTTTCAAAAGGCTTCTTTAATAGGGTCGTAAAAAGTCGGGATTGTGTGGTAAAGGGTTAAGGGTCATTAGAACTCTAGATTGTGTGGTAAAGACTTAAACAACATATGATTTTGACCATTATCGAACTCATCCTGCATCCAGCTTTAGATCAGCATATTGATAAAATCTTTTTTTTTTCAATTGTCTTTGTATGACCATATTTCACACTGTAACAGGCCTAGGGAGACATCATTATGATTAGGATTTTATTTTACTTACATGTAGTCAAATACTTCGTCTGATAGCATTCCATAACTCTGTGGTTGAAGTAGGTATGGTAACAAAGAACCAAATTCTGTGACATTGTCCAGTACCAATGACTTAAGGCCTGCAGTCTGTTTGAAATATGCATTTCCAATTAACGCAAGGGAGGTGATGAAACTTTTATCCTGTATGGGAAAAAAAAAATGACACTTATGTCTACCCTCTAGCAATTGGATCAAGATTCTGTAAACCCTTTACAACACAATCCCAAAATTTTAACGACCCTAAAAAATGAAGCTTTTTGAAAACATTGTGGGAAAAGGAGAAAATGCTTGTAACCAGCTTTTTCTCTTTTTCCCCACAATGCTTTCTACCCCATCAAAGACAAATTTCATCTTCTAAGCTATGTTTAAACTGACATCTGCAAATGCTTTCAATTTGGACAAGTCTATAATTTGCTTGTGTGGTAATGAGTTAATCAAAATCCATACAAGCAAGCATATCCTCCAAGATCATCCAGTTTTCAACTGTTTGGCTTGCCAAATTTACCTTTCTGCAAAGGAATACAATAGGAGTGCCATGACATGTCATTGTATCAGACATGAACGAGTTGTTAAGAGATGACTAGAGACAAATAGAATCTTCTAAAATCGCAATATACTGACATTCGCAACCATTTTGTTTTTCTTACAAGTTACATTATACTTTAACGAAATTACAGGTGTCATAACATTTGTTAATTTTGTTATCTTCTGCAAAAAAAGAAAAATGAGGTTTAAATATGAAAATTGGCAAATTGGAATAGCTCATATTCAAATCACGCAATTTCATTAGTGCAAAACTGCCTTCCCATAAAATCTACAAATTATTTGAAAAAAAAAATTTGTACTTCCACCAGGTTTTGCTGTTAATGGATGTCACATGTTCCAGAACAGGAACTTGAAATTTTCATTTACACATAAAAAGCAACATGAGTTTCACTTGATACTTCAGGGATTAACTCTTTACTACACAATCCCGACTTTTAACAACCCTGAGAAAAAAGCCTTTTGAAAATATTGTGGGAAAAAGAGGAAATGCTGATAACCAGCATTTTATCTTTCTCCCACAATATTTTCTACCCTTTCTAAATCAAATTTCAATTTTTCAGTTACATTTGATTTCTTGTCTGCAAATGCTTACAATTTGGACAAATCAACAATTTTATTGTTTGGTAAAGAGTTAAACAGTCAGTTTACTTACAGACAAAGCCATTGTATAGGGATGATCTTGTACAATAGCAGTCATGTTGTCTAGTAGCATTTTCAGTACTGTAGTTGTGAGCCCATTCCTTTCATTGACCAACATTTCTGCAGACTTGCTCTCTCCTTTAGCTGCAGTCAACCATTCCATTGCATCAGCAGCCGTCATATTTCTTATCTTAAAAGGATAAAAAAATGTTCATATCTGCCATTTCAAACTCTTAACTGTAATTCACTATTGCATGAGATGTGGTCTTTGGATCCTATCAAAGACAAACAATAGCAAAGAAATGAAAGATAATATTAACTGTAATGGACTACTGCATGAGATGTTGTTTCCTAATCTTTTTAAAGGCAAACAATTTTAAAGCATGTGCCATTGACCACACACACACCTCTCCCCCCCCCCCCTGTTATCTTTGACCATGGAGTCTGGTGCTGATACCTCTGCTTTGCACATTGTCTCATCAAGGTGGACACTGATGTGAAAAAGCTTTAAAATCAAATGGATGGAAAGATGAAAGGACAGTTAGATAGTCAGACAGGCACATTGACAGACAGATGGAGGTCATTCCTATGATCCTCCTTCAAATTTTGGGATGAATAATGGCAGTCACTGAGGTATGTGTAACAGCGTTTTTCAGTTTAGTTTTAAAGACATAATTATTTATTTTACATCAACTGAGAGACAGTTTCTTTTGAACTTGGTCATACTGGACAGAATTTTTTCATTCAGATTTTTGTGAAAACTTTTTACCTTAACTTTTATTACCCTACACAAATAGGTGAGTACCTACTTGAAAGCTATCAGCATATTGGCAATCCTCTGTGTAGTCTTCTTTCCATTCATCAGCGTTAGGTCGACTGTTAAAATAGCACAGAAGATACATGTATATATCTCATTCTAGACCGTTTCTTATTTTCAATATTTTCAAGCCAAAACAAATACAATTTGACAGTTGACTTTGTCTCCTGACTGAAATATCCATTTCTTTTAGTGGTTAGAGGGCTCCTCCTCAGGTTTGTTAAAAGTAGGGTTTGTGTGGTAAAGAGTTAAAGTACATTTGTACCTCAGTATTTGTGGTACATGTATATAAAATATAGCAGTCTAGGATTAATAACAACAGTTTATTTTAACAAACTTACTTTGAAAATTGACCCATCAATTCCTTCTTCTCCCTTGCACACATACCTGAAAGCATATTAGGTTGTAAATTAATTTTTAATTCTAAGAAAGGAATGGGGGACCTTATTGAGCTCCTCCAGCTAATCTTTTCCAGGTTGCATGTTTGGCAAGCCATTATAATAACACCATGGAAAGTATTATCAAAATACGATCTTGTTTATGAAAACCTTTTTTCAATTAAGCCGGTGGTTGATGAAAGATGGTATATCAGCATAAGACAGAACATTTTAAAGAAACAAGTCTCTTTCATAATCAAAGCTTGAATCCTACTTTCTGTATATTTGGTGCTGGTGACTTTGACTCTCACCTTAGCTATATGCATTGATGGCATAATCAGTCTGTGTATCAAGATCCACTACCATACTCATGTAAGAAACCTAGCTGAAAGCTTTTTAACTGCCCATATGCACAAAATTTGTGTATGCACTTCAAGTCCATATTTTAGCATCAAGTCTTAAGACAAGTTTAACTTAACTGCATAACTTTACAATTTAACTCTTTACCAAACAATCCTGGGTTTTAATGACCCTAAGGAAGAAGCCTTTTGAAAACATTGTGGGATAAGAAGAAAATGCTGAAAACCAGCATTTTCTCCTTTATCCCACATTGTTTTCTACCCAGTCAAAGAGAATTGCCATCAATGGAGCCACATTCACATTGTTGTCTGCAAATGCATACAATCTGGACAAGTCTACATTTTTATTTAAGGAATGAAGAGAATTTTTTTTGTTTTCATGGAGGTATGAAAAAAAAAACCTAATCACACTGTGATTAGGTTTTTTTTTTCATACCTCCATGAAAACAAAAAAAATTCTCTTCATTCCTTATAATTCAATATCACAGACAACAAATATGCACTTAAATAATTCTAACTGCTCTTTTTTTTGTAAATCCAACTTTGCGTATTTATTTACTGTCTTTTTCATTGATATTTCATAGCGCGGTAAAATTGCTCCTTCATGACGTAAAAATGACGTAATTCATGACGTCATTATAGTAATGAACATTTGCAGATTGAGTGGATTTATTATTAGAAGTTCAATACGCTAGAATTAAGTTGAAAATAAGATTGTTTAAACCCAGCAGAGTAACAATGAGTTTTCAGCTCTCTCTTTGAATTTACTGTTGGAATTTTTTTTTTTTTCGGTATTCAGAAAAAATAAATTCAGCTAGCAATTTGAACTTCGGACTCGATATAAAATCAGAACGAAAAACATTATGAAATCTCGTATACATGTTTGTTTACATTGGTATGACTGCAAAAGTAGTTCCGGCACTGCTGATTTTTTTTTTCATGGAGCTATGAAAAAAATTTTTCAGCCAATCAGAACTCGCCAATGTTCATGAAAAAAACTAATATTGAATTACCGTGTGGTAAAGAGTTAAGTAATTATTTGCATAACTTTATGCCACCTCATACCTTTTGGTAAAGCAGGGATCGTATGGGTGTATATACAATCCCAAATGAGTTGCATAAATCTATGCAGTTTATTGAAGCGCAGCCCTAACCAGGAAGTGGCCAAGGTGAGCTGGTAGTGGTCAGTGATTGTCTATCATCTTTCAACATAAGTCATGCATCACCAACTTCTCTAACCCTTTGCCAAACAAGTCTGTGTTATATCGACCCCAAGGGAGGAGCAGTGTGTCTAAGATTTTGTGACTCAGTACCACTGAACCAGATGAGTCCCATGGACTTCCTTCTGAGTCCTACTTTTGCATGCAAAAATCATAAGCTAACCCTTTCCTACACAATCCCAAGTTTTAACGGCCGCGTGAAAGAAGCCTTTTGAAAACATTGTGGGAAAAGGAGAAAATGCTGGTAACCAGCATTTTCTCCTTCTCCCATAATGTTTTCTACCCTGTCAAAGACAAATTCCATCATTTCAGCCACATCTAAATTGTCATCTTCAAATGCCTCCAATTTGGCAATTTGGACAAGTGTACATTTTTGTCATCTGGTAAAAGGTTAAATTAAGGGGGAGAGGAAGAAAAAATGGAAAAAAAAGTCCTAATTTTAATGAGAAATTTCTGGAAGCTATCTTCAGCTTCAGTAACGTTACACAAAAGTTGGCAGCACCTCTGGGGCACATTTCACTAAACTGCGTTCGCGCGAAATTTGCGTATGCAGTTTTTGTGAGCAAGCATTAAATCTGAAAACAAGTTTCACTGAACTACATAACTTTACGATTTGATTAAGAATTTGGATAACATTACGCCACTTCATATGTTTGGGTAAAGTAGGGATCTTACGTGTGTTTATTCAATCCACAAAAAATTGGCGTAAATCTACGCAGTTTGTTGAAATGGACCCCTGGCCTCTACTTTTTTATCATACTAAAAACAAAATAAACTTACTTTTCTTGCGAGCAAATTCTCTCCTTGATTTGAACCTAGATCTTGCAGCCTGAACATTGAGTGCAATGACTATGACTGAAACAAGACATGTTGATTAAACCTTGACCAAACAATCCCAATTATAACAACTCTGAGGTGGAAGCCTTTTGAAAACAATTGTGGGAAATGTAGAAAATGCTCCTCACCAACATCTTCAACTTTTACTACAACGTTTTCTACTCTGTCAAAGAACCTCCGTCTCTGTCAAAGAACCTCAGTTCATTTTTTCAATTTTCAGATTTGTGATCTGCAGATGCTTTCAATTCAGAAGGGTCTAAAATCTTGTTAGGGAAGGGGTAATAGCAAAAGTTAATTTTTTGAGCACAGAGGACAACTTGATACCAAAAGCTTCTGTGGACAGTGTAGATCATAATCAGACTGCACAGAACGTGCAGTCTCATCTCTGATCTACACTGTCCACTGCTTTATTCTAGATTATGAACGAACCGTCTCTTGATCTTGTAGCAGAACATTATTTGTAGCCATTAAGAAAATGATTTTATGTATTCAGTAGTGAAAGAGAGAAGCAGAAATAGATCAGACTGTGCAGAACTTAACATCAGACCTTGAAGCTGCTCTGATGAGTATTTTTGAGATACTGGTGTAAGGCTTGAACTTGTTGGGGCAGAGGTGGTGGTAGGGAGGTGGGGGGGGGGGGGACTTTTTAATATTCTGAAGGAAAAGGCATTTAAAAATGTTTTTGAAAAAGCCAGACTTCTGGTTACCAATATTTTCTCCCTTTACCAGAATGTTTTCATACTCTTAAAGAAAACTTCCACTGATTGAGCCACATTTATTTTGTTGCTTGCAAATGCCTTGAATTTGGACAAGTTAAATATTTTGTTGTTTGGTAAAAAACTAAAATACAGAAATCATTTTTTGAATGATATTTAATTTGATGTCTGCCAATGCTTTCAAAATGGACAAGTCTAAAATTTTGTTGTCTGTTCACCCTTTACCAGACGTCAAAATTTTAGCCTTGTTCAAATTGAAAACATTTGCAGAGGACAATTTCAAAGTGGCTCATCAAATGGTGCAATTTTTCCTTGATAGGATAGAAAACATTGTGGGAAAAGGAGAAAATGCTGGTTACCAGCATTTTCTCCTTTTCCCATAATGTTTTCAAAAGGCTTCTTTCCCAGAGTTGTTAAAAGTTGGCATTGAGCGCTAAGGACTCTTAGAGGGTTAAACCTTTAGAGCCAAAACAGGCGCTTTGAATCTGGAAATAAGATCTAAGTAACCACAATATCAAGGATGCTTTTGTCCAGGTTGTTTCAGCAATGCCGGTATTAAAGGATCACAGATCAGACCACACATTTTGTGCAGGCTGATCTTGTTTAACTCCGGCTGCATGGACGACTTCGTGCTGTCTGTAGTCATGAAGTAGAGCATTGGCCCAACAACCATAAGGTCTTGATATTCGATATTTTGGAAAGGGTCTCAACTTTCGGAGTGTTCATAGGCCAACACATTCAGGGAAGGCACTGGTGTGGTTTCCAGGAAGCAGAATAGATAGTGATTAGTGTAAGCTGCAAGAACTTGCCTCTCAAACAATGTGAAATAAATAGATTTAAAATAATTTAAGGATTAAAAGATAAATTGTAGAATGATTGCTCATAAATCTTTCAGTATTTGCAACTCATTGACGTACAAAAACCATGTGTTTTTATGCCCTGTGGTAGATGGCCTTTGAAAACAATGAGGAATGTTATATTTTCATTTTTCCAAAATGTTTTTCATTCTATAAAGGGTTTTGAATTACATTTACTGAATTTGAAAAATATCAGTGGATAAGGCAGCAATCTTCAAATGCCTTCAGTGGGAACAATTCCAAAATTTTGCTGTTTGGTACTTACAACATAACAAGATTTCAGACTTGTTTGTATTGAAAGCATTTATAAACGACAATTCAGATGTGGTTCAAACTATGGTATCTGTCTTTTGATATATAGAAAAATTATTTGGAAAAGGAGAAAATGCTGGTAATCAGCATTTTCTCCTTTTGTCACAATGTTTTCTAAGACTTCCTTTCCTAGGGTCATTAAATCTTGAGTTTTTATGGTAAATGGTTAAATGCAAACAAAATTAGTATGTCTCTTTTCAATGATTAATAAAGTTCATGTTTGTTACTATATTACCATATTTGTTCCTGTTTATATGGTGTAAAATAAGATACAAATACTCACTGGCAAGACACAACATAAGCTGAACTTTAGATTCCATGATCTGTTGGGTAAGGGCAACTTTCTGCTGCAAGACTTAATATTCCAACCTGCAATAATTTAAAGGTCAGGGCCCGGCTTCAAGAAAAAACCTAAGTCTCTTACTTTCTTCAAATCCAGTAACAGACTAATTTTCCGACTTTAGTTGAGTTTGTTAGTTAAGATTCATTTTACTTACATACTACACTTAAGTTATGTTCTCAAATCCTGAGTTCACACAACAATACAGACTTAGCAAAATAATCCACTAAAGTCTGTTTATTGATTTTCTTTTATTTTACTGAGTTGAGTCTGAAACATTGTTTCAGCTCAGGATTTTAGAATTGCACTAAAGTCTGTTTATTCGAGTGATATACATCTCAAAAAACAAATCTAACTCAAGTCCGAAACTAAGGCCTATAGTGCATTTGACCAAAATAAGAGATTGAAGTTTTTATAAGAGAAACTGGGCCCAGGCATATCCATGTATTTGCTTGACCAGATGTATATATTTCTGTATCCCTTTTCCACACAATTCAAAGATATCAAGAACCTGAAGACAAAGCTTTCAGAAATGTTTTCTGAACAGTAGAAAATGGTGGCAGATCTATATATGCTGTTATTTAAACAACCATTTATTCCTCTTCCCACAATGCTTTATAAAATACAAATCCTACATTTTTAGCCATATTTATCATAATTCTTTGTCTGCAATAGTTTTCAATTTGGACAAGTCTAAAATTCTGTTATTGGGTAAAGAGTTAAAGGAGCCTATTTAGATCTATATTTTTTGCATTTA
This sequence comes from Hippopus hippopus, assembly GCA_946811185.2. Taxonomy (NCBI): domain Eukaryota; kingdom Metazoa; phylum Mollusca; class Bivalvia; order Cardiida; family Cardiidae; genus Hippopus; species Hippopus hippopus. Next base: position 23,370,318 of record OX328111.1, on the reverse strand, counting down.
TGTCAAAATTTCTTTTAACGCTTTACCACACAATCCCGAGTTTTAACGACCCTGTGAAAGAAAGTTTCTGGAAACATAGTGGGAAAAAGAGAAAATGCTGGTAACCAGCATTTTCCCACAATGTTTCCTATTCAACTAAAAAGTTTCATCATTTTAGCCACCTTTGTCATCTAGAATAGTCTCAATAATCAGACGCTACGGTGATATTTCATATTTGGACATTTATTGTGCACCGTACCATCTCAAGTCCATCGTAAATTTTCCGGTAGTACAGATAGAGCGCTATACTGACTTTCTGTTTCGTCGGTTTAATCTGTATTACAGCGAAATGCAACTGACCATTAGTGACAAACATAACCAAAGAAAAATTAATAAACCTTTCATTACATAAAGAGCTTGTAGAAGTCGTTCATAACATTGGAATCTCGGAAAAACACTGACGAAATTTATCATGCGTGGCGGCCATATTGTCTGTTTTCGGGAATGTAAACAATTCAAGTAAGGGATGAAATGCACGGTTTTCTCTATATTCAGCATTTAAATTGAAAATATTTGTATTTCAAACGAAGGGTTATTAAATACGCGAACAACAGGTATGTTTAAATCCTAGTTTTATGCTCTATTTACGAAATCATGAGAGTTCAAACTTGCGCACAAAATCTGTGCGGAGCTTTCAACTGATTTTGTCTTGATCGTCTCTGTACCCAGAGGCGACCACTCAAAAAGTAACATTGCCTTTGGGGACAGTTATCTGTACTATCATCTAGAAAAGCTTTGAATTTGGCCCATTCTAAAATTTTGTCATTTGGTATAGTTAAACCACAAAAGATGCTTTCATTAAGACATGTCATTTTTTTTTCTTTTTTTGTCATCTGGTAAGGGGTCAAGGCCGTCTAGATTGATTACGCCCAAATAGTTATAAGAATGTCATGAAATTAAAGTGACGTTTTGGACTCAAACTGGCAACTGAGTGTATTTCCGGCAGCCATTTTGATGACATACGTGGTCGCGGTCTATAATAGACTTTCCCTTTGCTGAAAATCCTTAAGCATGGACTTTGACGACATTATTTACAGTTCGTTCCACTGCCACTCTGTTTGTGTGCCTATGGTCAATAATGCGCAGAGGTCACATCTGCTCTTCTGGAAGCTATAGGAGCGTAAGCAAATTTCGCTAGTAATCGAATTTCGCCAACTATGTTTTCGGGCAATATTTTCGTATCTGTGACACCATCCATTCACGGAAATGATTGATATATTAGCAACAAAGGTGTTTTGAACTGTCATTTGAATCTAATGACAGAAAAATACCTATCAATAGGAAAAAAGTTCATAAGCGACCTCTCACATGCTTTTCCCCGCCATTTTATTATCACTTTTCAGGTGTCTCCTTTATATGCAGATTTTAAAAGATGCTTTTAGCTTAAAACTTTTTTGTGTCGTCAATTTTCAGTTTGACAGGTTATCTTTTGAACTTTAATAGCCGAAGTTTCGTATGGGGCACCTAAAGGGAAATATATCCATATGAATGACAGAGGGGTCCTTATTCATTTTTTTCCTAAGAAGATAGACTGAATCAGGTACAAAATCACTACAAAGACAAGAAAATAGCTTTTTCTGTGAGCTACAAAAGGTTATCTTTTTTAGATTTACAGCCTCTTTATCCCCAACACTGTCATCCTGAGTTAGATTGTAATATTTTAGTGCCACAGCAAGAAATAATTACACGAAAAATCACATAACTGTCGATTTTGTTTTCTGAGAGCTGCGTTTTGTTTTACGTTCTTCAGGTTTTCTCATAGGAAGTAAATGTAGAGTTAATATCCAAGGTAGGCAATGAATATTGCTGAAATGATGCTGTGAATTTTTTATTTCATTTTACCCTCTCTGGGGCCTCTAATTTTTGGAAAACCAGAGTTGTCGAAATTGGCTTACTCTTTTTATAGATGGCGACTTTGCACTGTCTCACTTCTAACGATATTTTGACAGATAAGTTTAGATGTTTAAGTGGTAAAAATTATTTTTACAAAAGTATTTAAATACAAGTGCACAGATATTTAACCATAAAGAAAATTACTATCGTTTTGTGCAATCCGCAAGAGCAGTTTCCCTTGCGTTGGCGAAATTTGATTACACCAGTATATTCCAAGGCTTGCCAACAAAGTTTAAAATTTCTACTTCAGCTACAACTAATTGAAATAAATGTGCTTAATGTGGAATGACTAGCGCTTATGAAACAAAAATGGAAGATGATTCAAAAGGATAAAAAATAAATGTTGCCTGAAGTTTTCACAGCTAGATCTACTGCCGCCTTCTTTGACCTTCAAAACTTTTGGGTTATATTCGAATGTATTGTCACCGGTGATTATCTTGTTAGCTTTTATGTCCAAGAGATTGCGAATGGTGTTATTAATCAAAGTGCATACATTACGCGCTGGGTCAAAAACAACACAAGAAAACGAACGATATCTTACAGATCTAGATCTATATAATATAGGCTATGATTTGCTCAAAAAAAGCACCGCATCTTCTCCAGTTGATCTAAAAAAAAGAGAGAAAAAGGAAGAAATATATAGAGCTCTAGACCTAAATAAAGTGTAAACAAAGGAAGTAGAAAAGTAGAATCTGTCAGTGATTATCATTTTTTTACCGAACTCGAGTTGAAATGCAGCCAGTTCCTTGCCAATTCATGAAGTACTGCAACTACATAGATCTAAAAATCTACTGGTAGAAAGAAACTTAAGGAACACATGGAAATAGGCCTGGTTTAGATCTTACATGAGTGATTATGTATTGGCATGCATGTATCATTTTCATTAAACGAGTTGACTAATTCAATCATATGACACGGGTTTTGCGGCCTACGAGTACATGTACGTATTTCTTAAAAGTCATCGAGTTTAATAATAAGAGAGCCATTATGGCTTTGTATCGCTCTGGACATTGCCTTATAAATTAAACGAATATCAGATAAATAAAACAGGTATCTAGCTTCCCCCCCCCCCCCAACAATAGCCTACTTATTGAATTATGTAAATTTTGTGTTGTGATGGTGCTGCACACCTGATGCTCAGACAGAGAGAAAACGGAAGTCAACATTTTTCATCTCATTTTCTTTACTTAAATTGTTAAACACAGTAGATCTATCTCCTGCACAAAAACCAAATTGTAATCTGAAGTGACGTTTTAGGATATTTCAGGCTGTGTCACTTACACAAGTATATTAAGAGAGTTGTAAACAAGAAAGCAGAACTTTAGTGCAGAGTCAGTGTGCATTTTGTAATCTGTTTCCTACATATAATTAACAAAACTTATACAGTACCTTTGCCCATTTTATAATGGTAATGTAAATGAGCAAAATCAATAGAGGGTTTCTCTATTTTACGGGTCATACTAAAATACGCCATGGAGAATTTATACGCCATGGATACGCCATGGGAGTTTTTGCACGCCACAGCTGTTTTATAGAAGTGGAATGATATATTACCTAGTGAAATATACCGAGATATGCATTTTACATTATATCCATATGTTTCAGTTGGGGAGCAATCGTACTTTGCAAGATATTTGCATTTAGATTTATCAAATTACAAAGGGAGGCAACTCATCTGACATAAGTATGCCATACCAAAACATGCTCGCTAAAGCAATAATATGCCCATTAAAATGGACAAAAACTCTATGAATATTGTTTAAATATGTTTCATAACCACTCTGTTTCTATTTGAATACAACATTTATCATATATATTGAGAAATTTGTTCTTCTAAAAAGACGAAGATCGGGAGGTTATGTGAAAATTTTCATACGCCATGTGAAAATTTTCTCGCCACAGCATTTATACTAGAAAACTACAGTGGCACAAAAGTGACATGGAAGATATATTTTATACTACGTGCGCACGCAGTAGCTAATTAAGTGCGCACGTAATATGTAATACGTGCGCACGCAGTATTACGTGCACACGCAGTAGCTAATACGTGCGCACGTAATAACTAATACGTGCGCACGCAGTAGCTAATACGTGCGCACGTATTACATATTACGTGCGCACATAATAATCCACCAATCAGAATCATGAACGGAAGCCATTGTTTCAAGATGGAAGTGGAAGATAGACATTTATTGATTCGTGATAAACTGATTGGTCGATTATTACGTGCACACGTAATAGATATTACGTGCGCACGTATTAGTTAATACGTGCGCACGTATTAGCTACTGCGTGCGCACGTACTAGCTACTGCGTGCGCACGTAATAACTATTACGTGCGCACGTATTAGCTAATACGTGCGCACGCAATAGTATTACGTGCGCACGTAATAGTTATTACGTGCGCACGTATTAGCTACTGCGTGCGCACGTAATACTACTGGGTGCGCACATATTACTTACTACGTGCGCACGTATTAGCTACTGCGTGCGCACGTAGTATAAAATATATCTTCCATGTCACTTTTGTGCCACTGTAGAAAACAGCCATAAATATCTGTTTTGTTATTTACTTATTACTACATAGTTAATTTTCAATAAGATTTATTTAGTATTTTGTAGGAAATTTAGTATTATAACTTGCCCTACCCGACAAGTGAAACAAGGGACGTAATATTAACAAGGGAAACAATCCACGGTCCTACTAAATACCACAAAGACACTCTAAATACCACAAATACCACAAAGACACCACAAAGATGCACAAAGACGCACAGAGACACGACAAAGATGTCTAAAGGTACCTTAAAAATGAAAATACTACACCTGTATGTCAGCAGGGATCTTATATACACATAAGATCCCTGATGTCAGCAAAGTCATCTTTTTGCGCCTCATATAAATTTACATATTTATGCTTGGATTTGGATAACTGGGAGCTTAACCCAACAATAAGCCACTTATGTAAACGTTATCATTAAAATTTGTTCAAAACATAATGTACAGTTTCAATTTTCCGCTGTAAATAAAACATTTCATGCATTTTTTTTTGTCATTTTAATCAGATAATATATGGTAATTTAAAAGATTTGTACTATGTTGTCATTTGATGCCTTTATCTGGTTGGCACCATATAACTTCTGTTTAATCAAATCGGATTTAATGACATTGTATGATCTTTGACATTAATTAATTGGATAATCTCATTTAGGCCTATGAAAACAGTGAAGACCCTGATCAGAAAGAGCAGTATGATCAGAATCTACACTGTCTGAATTGAAAAAAAAAAAAAAGGAATAAAAATTTGAAGTTAAAAAAGAATCACTAACAGACAGAAAATAATTTAAAATATGAAAGCGAGCGATGTTCAACTTTTAACGTAACAGTTTTGAGGCAAGCTGAAGTCAAATTGGATGTGGATCATCAATGGGATTGGGGAACGAAATTTCATAAAAACAAGATGTCTGTTTGTAAAAAAGTCATGCCCCCCTACTGCCACACTGATACAGGAAGTGGCATGGTTCATAAACTGATATCAAAAGAATTGATTGGGAAATATCGATGTCATCTTTTTGATTTATAGCCCACTTCAATTGTTAAACGTGATAATCTGTCAACAGTTCGCATAATTATACACACCGCCGTGTGTATACATACAAGATTGTAAACAGTCGCCGATACACAGACTGGGTTATCGATTTTCTTTTCGGCATGCGCGTTCGACTTCCGCGTTTTCCCAGTCAACTTCGATGCTTACTACGTCCCCGATAATATGCGAATAAAATGTTGGAGCCACAAGTTGAGCCACATGATGATTTTTGAGACACTTTAATTTTTTTTTTAGCAAATGGCTTAAGTGGCCAACGGCAGCGCAAGCCCTGAATCATCTGGTGGTCACTGTGACCTTGACCTTTCACGGATTAACCTTAAAATCGATAGGGTTCATCTGCACTCCAAGATGAATACCTGTACAGAATTTGAAGGACCTAGGTCAATTCTGTGTCTAGTTATCATCTGGACAAGGTTAGGTCTAAATATCATTAAATTGAAGGCCACTGCGACCTTGACCTTTCATGGATTAATCTCAAAATCGATAGGGATCATCTGCACTCTGAGACAAATGTCTATGCCAAATTTGACGAACCTAGGTCAATTCTGTGTCTAGTTATCATCCGGACAAGGTTTGGTCTATATATCAACATGTTGACAGTCACTGTGACCTTGACCTTTGACCGATTGACCTCTAAATCAATAGGGATCATCTACACTCCGAGACGCATGTCTGTGCCAAATTTGACGAACCTAGGTCAATTCTGTGTCTAGTTATCATCCGGACAAGGTTTGGTCTATATATAAACATGTTGACGGTCACTGTGACCTTGACATTTGACCGATTGACCTCAAAATCAATAGGGATCATCTACACTCCGAGACGCATGCCTGTGCCAAATTTGACGAACCTAGGTCAATTCTGTGTCTAGTTATCATCCGGACAAGGTTTGGTCTATATATCAACATATTGACAGTCACTGTGACCTTGACCTTTGACCGATTGACCTCGAAATCAATAGGGATCATCTACACTCCAAGACACATGTCTGTGCCAAATTTGACGAACCTAGGTCAATTCTGTGTCTAGTTATCATCCGGACAAGGTTTGGTCTATATATCAACATGTTGACAGTCACCGTGACCTTGACCTTTGACCGATTGACGTCAAAATCAATAGGGATCATCTACACTCCGAGACGCATGTCTGTGCCAAATTTGACGAACCTAGGTCAATTCTGTGTCTAGTTATCATCCGGACAAGGTTAGGGCTACCGACCGACCGACATTAGCAAAGCAATATACCCCCACTTTGGTGAAGGGGGGCATAATGATCCCGGTCACATGACCAGGACGACCGCCTATGTAACCAACGGGCCTATCAGAGGGAAATTGCATATGACGGCATAGGATAGATGATTATCAAATATTTGCAAACAGTGTGAACCCAGAGTCTGATCAGGGTCTACATTTTTTGCCATTCCATCCCCATCTGTGTCTATGTGTGTCTTTGTGATGTCTTTGAGCGTCGTTGTGATATTTAGAGTGTATTTAGGGTATTTAGTAGGTAAATTGTATTATTGATGTAATGAGATGAAATAAAGATTATACAGACGCTGTCTTGTTTTTTGTTATATATATGTATTAACTAATATATGTACACAAGAATTATTATAGTCTCAATATATTTCTATGATAGAAGTAGAACGAAATCGTTTATTCAATTTTCTTTTGAGAATATATATCCTGAACTGACAGTGTAGATCAAATATCAGACTGCATTTCTGTGCAGTCTGGTCTTGATCTAAACTGTCTGCAATGGGTCCTTGAGTCGCGCTTAGCAGCTTAAGGGTTAAACAGTCAAGTTAATGTAGATCTATAAGAACTTTGCCTACTTTTCTCATAATGTCCACAATCATGTATGTGATTTAGAAGATGGTTGTATCAAAAAATTTAACTATATGCTGTACATGTATTTCAATTCTATCCAACAACAATTACTTGTCTCTGAGTATACTCTTTGTTTGCTACCTTTTCTGCATTGTTTGGAATAATTCTTAGTATACAATAAGGTTATCTGCGATAATAAAAGAGATTAAGATTACTCTCTCATTTTGTTCTATACACCAGAAATATTATGCATTTAAAAATACAAGATAAATATGACTTCAAGGTTGAAATTTGTTTTGGGAATATTAGAAAACTGTATGCAAAAAGGAGAAAATGCTGGTTACCAGAAGTGGTTTTCCACTATTTTTTCAAAAGTTTTCATTCTTAGGGTCGGAATTGTGTGGTACACGGCTGCCAGATTCAAAGATGATTTCAGTTGTTGTTTCAGAATGTGTAGGTCAAAATCAGATAGTACAGAAGAAGCAATTTACTCTTAGGACCATACATGACATTAAGTGATTAAAAATAAAACTTCTAAATTTGTGATTTTCTTTTTTGATTTATTTCACCTAATAACATCCAGGTACACATATCTACGTCTTTAGTAGATGCCCAATAAGGCATTGAAGTTGATGTGACATATTGACGGCCTATGTGTCCGTCAATACATGGATTGTTTGCCTTGTTAATTTAATATTACTTCCCTTGTTTCACTTGTCAAGTTTGGCAAGTTGTAATACCATATTTCCTACAAAATACAAAATAAATCTTAATCAAAATTAAACATGTAGTAATAAATGACCACTAAAACATGTATTTATGGTTATTTACTCGCTGTTTTCTAGTATAAATGCTGTGGCGAGGAAATAATCCCATAGCGTATCGAAAATACATAACCTCCCGATCTTTCACGATAAATATGATATATAACGTATTGAAATTGAAATACAGTGGTAATAAAACACATCTTAACAATCTTACTAAGTTTTTGTCCCTTTTAATTGGTTTATTATTGCTTTGGCGAGCATATTTTGATATGACATGCTTAGGGCACATGAGTTGCCTCCCTTAGTAATTTGGTAATTTTTTTTAATGCAAATATCTTGCACAGTACGATTTTTTCGGCATTGAAACACAGAGATATGGTGTAAAACGCATATCTTAATATATTTCACGAGGTAATACATCATGCCACTGCTATTAGACAGCTGTGGCGTGCAAAAACTCCCATGGCGTATAAATCTTCCATGGCGTATTTTAATATGTGTTTCAATAACAATTCAGTTTTAGGATTAGGTTTTTGATAAAGATGCAGTATGACATCTCAGAGTTATTTGAGCAGTTATTGGGAAGTCATATTTTTGTAAAGTAGCAGATTATTAATTTTGTTACATGTATCCAAAGTTCATTTTTTTAATAAAAGTTGTTGAAGTCTTAGACTGAAAATGAAGGAAATCGTGACATTTGGAAAAAAAGAGCTCTGCAAAGCGGAGCAATGAACACCCCAACGAAACCAACAGGGGCATAGATCTATATAACCTGTACGTTGTCTAACTGTGTGACCCTGGCCCTGCTCCCTGGTGCCATAGATCTAAATGTCAAGCTCTTCGAGGTGAATTTTTATTTTGAATATATGTGCTAAATGCAATAGTTCTATACTCAGTCTAAAAGAAAGTACCTGCTTTTCAATTCTTGGCATGTCTTTAAAATATTATGTTAACACAAATATCATCAAAAAAAAAACAAGGAGCGTGTGTGCCTGTTGAAGTATCTGTTGAAAGTTTTATTGGAAGTAAACCTTGTCTTATGGCTAAAGACCCAAATTTAGTGGTTTTGCACATGTGCCTCGTGCAGTACTTGTCGATATATGATGGTACTATCTGACTCGAGTTAAGTCACATTTGCATTGATAACATGTCAAGTTTAAATAGTGATCAACGAAACCAATCTGTTGGGATGCTAGATGCAGAAATGTCAGAAATGTCACACGCTACATACTCAAAAGATGGTTGAGCATTTGCAGAGACGATTCCGCTTCACATGAAATGTCCGCAACAGTCCCCACAATCCCCTGACTGCAGCAGCCACCGTGAGAGAGGATGGTATTCTACAAACTTTTTGTCAACGTAAATGTATTTAGATTTCAATAGAGAAATTGTCACTCGATTTCTTTTTTAGGGGAGCCTTACAATTTTAAAACGGTAAAGCTGTGTATTTCCGGCGAAGAAACGTACCATGTTGATACATGCTCCCAGCATAATACAAGGGATTTGATCGACAGATCAACCGAGGTTTACTGATCGACATGAGATACCGACTCCTTTCCCTTATCTAACCATCCCTTTTCTGTCTTGAATCCCATTCAGAATGAATTTAAAACTTTCCTGCTAGTTAATAGAGTCTGATGAAAGCATGTGTCAGTTTTGGAATCCATTGTCATATCGCTCAAAATGTTTCAATGAAAGAAGTATCGCATCGATTTTAAATGTTCACGGATGTCAGAAAGGAATCGTTCTAGATATACAAAATACAGAATAAGCGGTCTTATTTATAAAGTTAATTGCAAGTATAAATTTAGAAATGTACGACGGGTACTTTGTTTTTTGACTCACTATACATGCATAAGAGAAATAGCTTCATGAGACATTTAATATGTGTATGATCATTTGCGTATAAAGCAGCTCTTCAAAAGGGATCGTGTGCAAGAACGAGCAAAATTACGATTAACCCTTAACTTGCTAGAGAAGTTACATGAAACTACAGCGGAAGGTAAAATCTCAAATGTTGCTGTTTTGGGGGAAAAATATCTCATTATCGGACAGTGTAGAACCAAGATCAGACTGCACGTTCTGTGCAGTCTGATCTTGATCTACACTGTCCGTTAAAGGTCCTTAAGTCACACTTAGCGTGTATTCACCAGCCCGTTCGTATCATTTAAGTCGGAAAACGGACATATTTCTATGCCAGAACAGCTACATGTATTTGCTGGATTTTCTGTAGTCTGTAACGTATAAGAAGCAATAATCTCAACATCCAGTCAAAGTTTACTAACATCATTTTGTTCAAATCGTTTTAAGCACAGAAATTGTACTTTATCATCGTTTAATACATGAAAGCGTGCTAAATGACCAGAGCTGCCAATGTGCCTTAGAGCAACATTAATTAATTACTGAATCAATTGGTTATGGATGCGATTCCAAGAAGGTTCAACCCAAAGAAGATAAAATAGATCTATCCAGAGATTCTACACCCCCTCCCCCCAAGAAAGGCCCGTTTATAGTGGTAACGGTTGTATGGTGTTTAATGCCTTTTTTAACATTTTTTCAGTTGTATCACGGTGGCTAGTGCACCTACCGATGCTTTCCTGGAGTTACAATTTACTGGTACTTCCCACAAAACTCCCACCAAGCTATTAGTTGCTATGAACCGCAAAAATTCTAGAATGCTAAGAACGGCAATCTCCTGTCTGACTGCAAGGTAGAGGTTTAAGAGACAAATTTCGTGTTTTGACTTATGCTTTCAATTTACACAAATTAAAATTTTGTCAGTTGGGAAAGAGGTAATGGTTATAGAAGAAACATCTGCAGCAAAGGGAGAGAAATCATTCCGGTTGTGAGCGAGGTCAACCTTTCAACCCACCCATACCTGGCATTACAAAAGTACAAAATCCAAGAAAAATTAAAACTTCATCTCAAGACAAGACTTTTACCACCATGGCTATTCTAACATGTTCTATATCCATGTAAATAGGACACAAATGCCAATCTATGGAAAAGCAGCAATGCTTAACCCTTTACCAAACAATCATGAGTTTTAATGGCCTTGAAAAGGAGGGCTTTCGAAACCACTGGAAAGAGAAGACAATGCTGCTAAGCATTTTCTCCTATTCCCACAATGTTTTCTACCTTATAAAAGATAGAAGTAATCATTTGAGGTATAACTGTCATCTGCAAATGCTTTGCATTTGGTCGAGTCCAAAATTTTGTCGTTTGGTGAAGAGTAAACACATGCCATACCTTGCTTTCAATAAGACATTGCTCCTTTTCCAACACTGTAAAAGCTTTGTTCTGTTGGGAGTAGTAACCCTTACGCTGCTAAGCGCGACTCAGTGACATTTTGCGGATAATGCAGATCAAGATCAGACTGCACAGAACGTGCAGTCTGATCTTGGATCCACACTGTCCGATAAGGAGATATTTTCAGCATAAATTCTGGTTTGAAGTAGCATCATTCTAGGTTCTACTACCGGCTTGAAAGTTTCATTTCTATTTATATAGAAGGATAAGGGTTAACCTTTGGCCCACTTTACCTAGTATTATACAGGCTAGTTTTTGACATACAAAAACCTGTTGCAATTGCAGAGGCAAAACATTTGCAAGAAATTGTTACACGTACATGTACCTGTATTTAGTTTAACAATCATGTGGAAAGGTGCAAGTACCTGTTACAATTCAAACGCTCCTTTTATCATATCGTTTTTAACCTTAAAATACCTTTCACAAGCATAGGTGCCTTTGCAGCCAATGTAGATCAAGCCGAGACTTCAAAAAACATGTAGTTTGATCACTGAGCTACACTGTCCGCTTTGCTGAAACACCACATACAAAACAACTCAGAAATTGAACTTAACTGTTTTATTTCTAGACTGCAAATGTCTGTTGGGTTTATTCGGCGCACTACGGATTAAAAGCCGTCTAATTTGTGACAGTATAAGATAATTTGGTTATGTTAGTATTATAAACATATCAGCTTTGTCCGGGCAGCCAGTTCACCAATCAATGAGTGCCTTTCTTAAGTTTCTATCACCGGTCTTGATTCACGGACTACTAAACTTGTACACAAAAAGGAGAAATAAAGAAATAAAACAGGAGAAAATAAAACGACTTTTCTAAAATTTTACTAACAAAATGTAATTTTACCTTTGCATGATAGTTGTACTTAAGACATTCTATGTATAATATACACAAATTTTTAACTTATATAAATACTTAAACAAATCACTGAAAAACCTACTATTACATGAAAATATCTTTACTAATAGCAATGATTCTGTTTCCTCTCCCCATCCCTCCCAAGCTCACGACACCGACATAATCGGTGCATTATCTGCAGATAACTGGTAATTTCAACATTAGACTCAAACTATCTACGATTTTCCATAATAGCCCTTCATTAAGAAACCACTCGACTCAAAATAACCTGTCGTCATTATGCTCTATTTATTCTGTCAGATTTAAAGAAAGTCTTTACATGAAAACCCCTTAGCAAACAGTCCCTCATTTTCAAGACCCTGGACAAGAAGGCTTTTGACAACATTGTGGGAAAGGGGAAAATGCTGGTAGCCATCATTTTCCTTTTTCCCACAATGTCTTCCACTCCTTAAAAAACCAATTCCATCATTTGAACCACATTCAAATTGTCGTCTGCAAATGCTTTCAGTTTGGCTAGCTAAGTCCAAACATTTTGTCGCTTGGTAAAAGGTTAAACACCTGTACACTCCTATCTGAAGACCAATGCATACCTTTCAATTCTTAAAGGAAATAAGAACAGACTTGTTCTTAAAGACAGGAAGAGACTATCTGGCTTTCAACTGATCTCAAAATCTCCCGGGAAATACTTTCTCTGCCAATACATGCAGACAGCAGTGAACTTTATATTTTAACTTCCAGCAGACCTCTTAACTGTTTACCACACAATCCTAAGTTTCAGTAACCCTCACAGGGCAGCCTTTGTGATAACCAGCATTTCTCCTTTCATAATGCCTTCTACTCGAGGAAATTATTCCATTCTTTAACCCATATTTAATTAGCTGTCTGCAATTTCTTTCATGTAGGACCAGTCTAAAATTGTGTCAGGTAAAGAGTTAAGAAAATCCTGGAAAAGGGGAAAGTGCTGGTAAGCTATTTCTACATTTTCAATTTTTTAACATTTGTCCTGTTCAAATCCAATTATCAATGATTACTAAAAAAGATTTTGTTACGTGGCAAATATTAGCCAAGTTATAAAAGTTTAATAGTTAAAACGGAAGATCAAACATTCAAAATTCTTGCATGAACAGAACTTGTGATGTTTTACATACCTAAAAAAATGTTGATAAATGAAAATAAATGGTCTATAAACAATGATTGATATTCAGCTTTGCTGTTAGTGATAAAATGAGTACATGTATAAGTGCTCATGACTGTTACACCAGAATATCATATTTCAAGTGTCTATTTTTAGAAATGTTATGGGCAAAGAAATGTCGTAATTTAAGCTGGGGGGAATTATTTCCCCGTCACAGTGAATATTTTCCTCCTGTCAAAAATCTGGAACTATTTTTTTAAGTTCTTTAAGTTTATAAGTTTTAAAAGTGGCATTCATTGACAAAATAATCAGAGGAAACATAATATATAATTTCTTTCATCAGCTTGTGGTTAATATGGGGAAATATTTGCCTCAAAAGGGAAAGGTCCGCGAAAATAACTCGTGCCTTACGGCACTCATTATTTTCGCATACCTTTCCCTTTTTCGGCAAATATTTCCCCATATTAACAACAAGCTGATGAAATAAACTCTATTTATTATACTTTATATGATTATTTGGACATATGGATAATCATATCACATTAACACATCAGCATTCAAAACATTTTTGGCCTCTGCAGTACATAACTTTTTATGAACTGTAATCAAAGAGGAGCAGTAACTTGTTACAAGCAATTGATATTTTTTAACACTTTACCAGTAAATTACCACACAACAAAATTTAGGACTCCTCCAAGTCCAAAGCATTTACAGTCAACAAAGGCGGCTTAAATTACACAATTTGTCATTGATTGTATAGAAAACATTGTGGAAAAAGGAGAAAATGCTGGTTACCAGCATTTTCTCCATTTCCCACAATGTTTTAAAAAGGCCCTCTTTCTCAGGGTCATTAATACTATATTACGAGGTAAAGGGTTATGAGTTTTCTCTATCATTCCCTGAGTTTCTCAGTTTTTGCCACATTCATAAAAATTTTACAACTATCAAATAGCCTGCAGATTAATGGATCAATAGGTTTTGGGCCCTTATCACCACCAAAAACAAACTAAACTCAACTTCTACATGAGCCATGCTCTGGCAAAAGGGGTTTCATGCATTTCCGTAATGCATCCTACCAAGCAAGTCATCACATATATGTAATCATGGATCCATAAAGATCCACAAAGTTCATTTGGTATATAACAGACTTAATTAGAGGTACACTGGTCCTTTCACATGCAGAAAATTGACCAAGAGCAAATATTTTTGACCGATGTCAGCCTGCTCGCACTGCCCAGGCTGACCTTGGTTGATTCTTTTTGCATATGCATTGAGCCCCCTTTTCTTAGCATGGCTCAAATTCTGCGACATGTCACCTGATTGGCTGACACAAGACAAAAAACTGATAATTAGAATAATGTTAACTAGAGGCCCTTGAGGGCCTTAGTCCTTCTACTGGCAAACACGAAAGCCATCAAAAACAGGTGATGCTCCCTGAATTTGACGTTAGGTAAAGAGTTTAATAAAGTGGGTAAAGCTTGACTAAAGGCAAGTACATGTGATCAAAATTGGCCTTTTCGTTTAGGATGTTAATGGGAATTATTAACCCTTAGGCTGCTAAGCGTGACTCACTGACCTTATGCGGAGAGGGTAGATCTAGATCAGACTGCACAGAATGTGCAGTCTGATATTGGATCTACACTGTCCAATAAGGAGATATATTTCCTCCAAAAATACCTTTCAAACAGCAATATTTGGATTTTAACTATTGGCCTGAAAGGTCCATTTCTTTTTTTTAGCAGGATAAGAGTTAAAATATGACACACTGACACACAGCACCAGACTCTGACTAACCACAACAGCAAACCTTCAGTGCTTTGTGCCCAGGTTATCAAACAAAAGCATGTTTAACCCTTTAATAAACAGCAAACTTCAGGATTTGTCCAATAATAACAATGCATCTGCAGATGACTAATCAAGTGTGGTTCATTGATGGAATTTGTGTGATAAAAGAAAGAAAACATTGTGGGAAAAGGAGAAAATGCTGGTTACCAGCATTTTCTCTTTTTCCCGCAAGGTTTTTCATAGCCTTCCACGTTAGGGTCGTTGAAACTCTGGATTGTGTGGCTAAGGGTTATAATCAGTATCAAAAAAAATGATTATATGCCTTTTATGTTTCAAATTTCATTGACAACTTTATCACAAAAAAAAAATGTATTTGTACAAGTTTACTTTTAAATGTAATGCAAAGACTTAAATACCTTTTCAAATTTTAGATTCAAACATTACCTTTAAAGTAACAATAAAGGCCAAGTGTAAACAAAGCTGGTGTTTAAATGTATTTGAATTTATATCATACCATTTAAAAGTATGAAATTATTGTGAAGATGACAACCTGTCATTGTACGGTCGGTCCAAGTGTTAGTCGCTGACAGAGAAATTAATTTCAAAACTACCTTCCAGGTAGCTGTGTCTTTTGTTGACTTTTTGCCTGATTTTAAAATTCTTTTTTCTGCCAGCGACTAACATATGGCCTGACCACACGATAACAGACTGTCATATCCACAATATTTTCCATACTTTTAAATGGTATGATTTAAATTTAAATGTATTATGACACCTACTTTGATATTTTGGCCTTTACTGGGCCTTTAACAAAGTAAATGAAGACAAATGAATACTTTTTGATATCCAAAAACATTCGCTGGCTGCCAGAATGAAACTAAAGATGGCAAAGGAATCACTTTGTGGCACACTAAAGCACTTCAATACCCAGCAAATAATGAGAGACTAAATCTTTAGTGACATCATCTTCTGTACTTATCATATTTACTGTCGTATCTATCAAACCTATCTCGTGACGGGCTTGGGTGATGACCATTTCGATGTTTCCGTGAATGTTTATCAGGTGAATAATATCTATCCTTATCCCTGTAATCTCGGTCTTTCTCTTTGGACCTCTTCTTGTGACCTGATTTGTACTCTGGAGTGGGACTTTGAGAATAACTATGACTGCGAGATCTCTGTTTTCTTTTGCGTGATTTGTCTTTTACTCTTCTGTCTGAAGAGTGTCTATCTTTTTTTGATCCATAGGACGGACTGGGATTGTGATGTTTCCTTTTCTTTGGCACTGGACTGTAGCTTCTACTTGAGCGAGATGAGCTGAAGTGCAAAGAAAAGAGTGGTCATTATTTGCGAGGCAGAAAAGAGTGGTCATTATTTGAGAGGCACTCTGACAAAAGATTTAATGCATGTCTGTGATTCATTATACCAAGCAAGTCATCACATAATTATGGAGCCATAAAACCCACCAACTAGTTCTGAAATTAACTTCTCTGCCAGCAACTAACACTTGGACTGACCGTACGAGAACTGAATGTCATCTTAACATTAATTTCCATACTTTTAAATACTATGATTGACAGCTATTGCTACTTTAAGAATGATTTGATCTTGTAAATAAGTACGTATTTCTTTGCTGAAGGACTTTAAACCTGAAGATCAGAATGTCATCTTAACATTAATTTCCATACTTTTAAATGCTATAATTTAAATTTAAATGCATTTAAACATCCGCTTTGTTTAATTTTGACAGCTATTGCTACTTTAAAAAAGACTTAATCTTGTAAATAAGTACATATTTCTTTGCTGAAGGACTTTAAACCCGTCCCTCTTAGTCTTGAAGTTGTTTGTATAAAAATTTGAGATAAATACACCTACCGTGATCTGCTTCGACTTCGAGACCGGCTCGGTGTGAGACCATTTTTCCTCTTCTTTTTATCACTGAAAAAGAAAACTGTCTCGGATCAAGATCATGTAGGCATAGAAACCCGATTTTATTCTATGAAAGTAAATTTATTTATTTTAAATGGCTTCTCTTCATCTGGTATTACATGTCTTCGTTTTCTGTATAGTTCAAGATGATGGAACTATTTCAAAAGAATCAGATGAATTTAAAGAGTGTATCCCACAGCAAGGGTAGTTTGTTTGACAACTGGACAGGAGCCATGCCAAGACTAAAAGATGCGTACAATTAAATTGAAAACAAGTTTTATCTTTGGTGATTACAGCCTGTTTCATCCACAGATTAATAATAATAAAACGCTAATTAATTCATTGAACACCAAACATAGATCTTTTTGGATTGAAGGAGCACTTTTATACCCAAACAATAGCTCAATCTATTATAAGAATACAGCAGCCCTCATTTGCAAGGAGTATTTCCACATGGCTACAATTGATGCGTTATGAGAAATGATACATGGAGTATTTCCTTATCAGTTTCTCCAGTAAACAGTTTCTTGGCTCTTTTCAAATCAAAGAGTCTACTATGGCTCAACTGTTAGGAATTGAACTGGTGCAGGAAATCGCTTGTTAACCCCTGCACCAATCAATCCAGAGTCTTCATGAACCTGAGGAAGAGGGCCTTTAAAAACATTGTTTTCTACCCTTTCAATGATAAATTTTATCATTTGAGTCATATGCAATTTTACATCATTAATTGCTCTCAGTTTTGAAAAGCCTAAAACCTGTTGCTTTGGAAAGAGTTAAGGACAATTCTCCTATTCGCAAAATGATGTACCCAAAAGTAGCCTGCTACACAACAAAAGGTTTGTGTGGTTAACACCATTTCCAACATTATTTCAGTTACAGCATTGCAGCCGGTGCACCTACCAATGCTTTCTAGGAGTTTTTTTTTACCAAAACTTAGCACAGTATTCTTCCCTGGGCGCTGGCTGCTTTCCCACATAAC
Source organism: Hippopus hippopus (assembly GCA_946811185.2). Taxonomy (NCBI): domain Eukaryota; kingdom Metazoa; phylum Mollusca; class Bivalvia; order Cardiida; family Cardiidae; genus Hippopus; species Hippopus hippopus. The sequence continues at coordinate 23,352,188 of OX328111.1, read as the reverse complement.
CATCGTTGAAACAATGATCAAAAGTGAGAGAGGAATGAATTCTGTCACAATAACTCCCATCGATCCTTGGAGGGAAATTGACTAAGCTGGGGATTCAAACCAGTGACCCTCTGGGTTCAAGTCTTGTAATGTACCAAGCTCAGCAACAACAAATAGTGGTCTACAAGTGGTAACAAGTTCGTAATAATTTAAATACCACGAATACAGTTTATGAAAATAAGAGAAAATGTTCCCAATTTTTCTCCTACTCTAAAGACATTTACCTTGAACTCGAGATCTTTTCTTCTTCCTCTTTCTTGATTCTTTTTATGCTTCCCAGCAGTGTTGGGTTGGGACTAATATTTTTGGGTGAATCTGAAACAACATACTAAATGTTAAAAAGATAAAACCATTGACTTAATTTACTCTCTTATTATGGAGTTTTACATTATTTCTACCATTACCTGCATAAGCTCAGTATTTTTTGGCCAACCCACAGAATGTTAGATTTGTCAAATTTGAAAGCAATAGCAGGCAAAAATTAATGAAGGGAATTGTCTTTGAGACAGTTGAAAACATTGTGAGAAAACAAGAAAAAAAAAGCTACCAGCATTTTCTTTTTCAAAAGGCTTCATCAGGGTCATTAAAACATGTTTGTTAGAGGTTTAACTTGTGCATTTCATCAGTACCTGGCTGGGCATCTTAAGGGCCTTGCCCCGAGACTGTCTCATAAAAAATACAAGAAAATTAGTCGAGAATAAAACGCAGAACCCTAGATTCGCAACCCCACTGAGCCATGAAGGACCCCCTTTTGGAATTATAAATTAAAATATGAGCTGCACTCTGGAACAACAGTATAAAATGCATCATTGAAATACATTATACGAAGTCAGTCTTTGCATAGTATGGATCCATTTTGACGAAATACAGATTGAATCATGAGGTAGGAGGGTCCCCTGAAAGAAGAAAATTTACAATAGCAAAAAATTGCAATCCCAGTCAGCCTGTGCTGACTGCAAAGCTGACCTGGGTCGGTACTTTTTGCAGATTCATTAAACTCCCTTTGCTTTGAGCATAACACAAGAGTTGTGCACCAGTAACACAGAAATCTATACCACAAGGGAAAGAAATATTCAAAATGAGTCATGCTGTGGATAAAGCTGGTTTAATGCAGTATATCAAGCAAGCCATCACAATCGGTCATAATCATGGACCAACAGATCCCATTTTGTCTAACAACCTACCAGTTCCCTGGACATGTAGAAAATTTAGGGAAAAGCAAGAAGTTTTGATCAAGGTCAGCCTGCACCTTTGGTGCACAGACTGCGTAGACTGACCTAGGTCAGTACTTGTCACAGATATATTAGATTCCCTTTTCATAGAGCATGATTCAAATGGTTTTGACATGGTTAATGCATCAGTTCTAGCAAGACTACTTTATGATGCAAAGGTAAGTTTCTGACCCGCGTGAACAGAAGAAGGATCATCTCAAAATGTAACTTGAAAACCAAAACCAACTGAAAATCTTCAGCAGATGCGTGGATAGATTTTATCTTTGATAGGTAAAATAACATACAAGGCAAATGAGAAAATGCTGCTTACCAGTATTTTATTGCTTTCTCAAAATATTAATTAGTCTCCTTCCTGAGGATCTTTATAATACTGGATTGTTTGGAATGGGTTAAAGGGGTATGGTGAAAAACCAATACAACTGTACATGTATTATGATCTGGATTTCACACTTTGTTGTCAGACGTTAGTTCACGGTACGAAAACTGTGAGGTAGTTCGATGCAGTGCACTATCATCTCAAATAAAGAGTTCTATCTACACAGGGTATGATAGGTAACAAGCAATTTCATTGAAATGATATCCCCCGCCGAAAAAATTTACTTGACCACGTAACTTAAAATCACTCCCAGTCGGCTATTTTGCATCGAATCAAAAGAAAAAAATATATATATATATCGGCGGAATGGGTTATTGTACACATGAATAAAGTTTCACGAAATTCTGTCCAATGGTATTGGAGATATTCTCCCGGACGGATACACGGATGGACGGACAGACGCTAAAACTATATCCCTCCGCCTTAGGAGGGGGCTAAAAATGAAGGGGGGGAGAGAGTTGAGGTTTTTCAAAAATACAAGGGTCTGGATATTTTGTTGGCTCTCTCTAAAGCAAATTATTTTTAGAACCTGCTCAACTATAATGGAAGTCAGCCATATGTTGTACTTGCATGATAGTTTGTGCAATAATTTTTCATCTGATAGGTTACAAGCCAGTACTGGAGGTTGCTGGCTCAGAGCTCCAGATAGAGGGAGTGATTTTGATTTTATGATTGAAAATATTAATTATTCTCCACTAAACCCTATGGTAAACATAGGGTTTCAAAGAGAAGTAACGGATTTAGAATACCATCACTCCCTCTTATCTGGAGCTCTGTGGCTGCTTTCGGTTTACGGCAATGATAATCCAAGCCACTTTAATACTTACTTTGTCCTGAGTTTGACTTTGGTGTGTCCCTTTCAGAAAATAAGCCTTTTGATTTCTTTTTTGCTTCTAACTGAATGTGTCTGGCTGCACTTACTTTTCTTTCCAATGCTTCATAGTTGGGCTGTAAAGTAAAAGTACAACAGATAAATACTTGACTTATAATGACCATGGCGGTCCTATAATGTTCACCCATTTTATAAACAAATTAAACCCTTTAGCAAACAAATCCGAGTTTTAATTACACTGATGTTATTTTCCCTTTGGAAAAAGAATTTTTAGTATCTAATTTACATGTATTTGTCATCTGGAAATGCTTTCAAATTGATCAAGTCTAAATTATTTTCATCTGGTCAAAAGTACACTTTAGTAAAAACATATTTATTTCACATCGACTGAGAAACAAGTTTTTACAACTTATACTAATCTCTCTCAATTCTGCTTCCTGGAAACTACACCAGTGCTCAAGCCGAATGTGTGGGCCACAGAACAGTCCCAAATTTAACACCCATTCCCAGGTATCCAACTCAAAACCTTTTGGTTGCGAGACCGATACTCTGCCTCACAACCATGGACACCAATAAATATTCATCATACAGTAAAACTCCTCTATTAAGACCACCCATGGTACTTTTAAATTTTGGCCTCACTGGCGGGGTGGTCTGATTTCCGGGTTTCACACACCTACATTTTGAAATAAAAACTGGCTCTCATTGCTGGGGATGGTCTTGAGGAGAGGTTTTACTGTATTTCCTAAAGTATATACCTGAAGTAAATTATAGGTATCCTTTTCGTTATAATCAATAATTCCATATATATCTGAAGAAAAATGTGTCTTTGCTCTGAAAAAATAGAACAACAAAACAGATTTGTAACCAGTTGCATTTAGCTTGATATGCAAGCGAGTTTGACCAGTCCACTAGTTAGGATAAATGGATATGGATTAAAGCTGGACTGAGTCACTTGTGAAATGTGAGATGCTTCAGTCTAAGGCTTGCATTCAATATCCTATCAGGTAGGTCAGTCTCCTGTATACTTGCAGTTATCAAGTAGTAATCAAACATCAAGAGACAAGTATTAAAAAAAACATACACACAACATACCTTTTTTCTGGCAAAGAGTTTGAGTATAGATAGGCAGATATCCTTGATCTCGTCTTCATACACATCAAAAAGTTCGTACCAGGGTGGATTGTTTGGTAGTGGCACCTAAAGAACAACAAATGAGCACTTAAAACTGAAACCATATTAGAACTGTAAAAAAAAGTATGACATTCTCCTTTTCTACACTTTTCTCTACGTTATAATGTAACCTAACCCTTTACTACACTGTCCCAAATTTTTACTTTATAAAACTTTGTGGGAAAAGGAAACAATGCTAGAAACCAGCATTTTCTCCTTTTCCAAAGCATTTTCTCCTTTTTGCACAATGTTTTTTACCCTTTCAGACAAGTATGGAGAAAATCCAAAGGAACTGAAAGATAACATTTTTATGCTTGTCACAGAAGCTTGTGTTGTGGATGACAATACCCATCCCCTATCCGTTCTATGGGAAAACAACAACAGCAAAAAAAAGCCATTAAAGGAGACTTAATAACCTACTTAGTGCTTTGACAGAGAATATAAAAATACAAAATCACTATTATTGTTCATTTGTGTTGAATGCCGTTTCCAGTATTTTTTAAGTTGTGTCATTGCAGCCAACGCATCTATCCACCCTTTCCTGTATTACAAACTAAAAAACCTTTTTTCAACTATACTAGCTATTCAACAAGAGGGCCATGATGGCCCTGAGTCGCTCACCTGAGTCTTGACCAAACATGACCCATTTTACAAACATTCTACCAAGCTTTCATAATGATTGGAATGAAAATTTGCCCTTTGGCTTGTACACAAGCTTTTTCTAGAATTTTTCTCAGTGACCCAATTTTTAGCCAAACGTGGCCCATTTTCCCACTGTACATATCAAAACAAAGGTTCTGACCACCCTTCTTGAGTATTGGACTGGAAATGTGACCAAGTTTCAAACTCTTCCAAGATAACATCAAGACAAACATTCTGACTTTCCAGAGTATTGGACTGAAAATGTGGCCTCTAGAGCATACACAAGGTTTTTCTAAGATTTGATCTAGTGACCCAATTTTTCACCCAACCTGACCCATTTTCAAAATTGTCGAAGATGTCATCAAAACAAACATTCTGACCAAATTTCATGAGTATTGGACTAAAATGTGGCCTCTAGAGCATACACAAGGTTTTTCAAAGATTTGACCCAGTGACTTAGTTTCTGACCTGACATGACCCAGTTTCAAACTCTTCCAAGATAACATCAGGACATACATTCTGACAAACTTCCCAGAGTATTTGACTGAAAATATGGCCTCTAGAGCGTACACAGGGTTTTTCTAAGATTTGACCTAGTGAACTAGTTTTTGACCCGACATGACCCATTTTTGAATTCGTTCGAGATATTATAAAGACAAACATTCTGACCAACTTTCATAAGTATCGGACTGAAAATGTGGCCTCTAGAGTGTACACAAGGTAAAAGTTGGCGACCGACGACAGACACAGCACGATCACAAAAGCTCACCTTGAGCACTTCGTGCTCAGGTGAGCTAAAAACACTTTCTCTTCAGCAGTTATTTTTGAGATCAATGAAGAACACAACACACCAATATTGGCCATTTATAACATTATAGCATAGTGAGCCTTTACATAAGGGATCTCTACATTATAAGACTAAGTACCTTTAACTGCCTTGCTGCTAAGTAAATACAAGCACAGGCTATGGTTTCAGGGTGCCATCTTACAAAAACATCTGTTCTGAAACTGTCATTCATGTAATTCCTGAAATATCCAAATGTCAAATGGTCGTACAAAAGTTTCAAAATAAAGCATGAAAGTCTAACATAAAAGCATTAATTTTGCCCTTGGAACCATTCTTTGATGTTATTTCCTTACAGCATTTTTACGTTTTGAAACAATCTTTCAGTGGAAAATGATTGCTTTGCATTCATATAACTGAATGAAATTTAAAAAAAGATTGAAAGTCTTTGTCGTAGAAAGATTAAAAACCTCAAGTGATATGCTTCAGCAAAAAACATTAAAGATTGTTTCCATGGTATGCAATTGGATGTAAAAATCTGACCATATTCTTTCTGCATGAAACAAGTTGTTATTTTACAATGTGAAAAAAGTATGATCTCACCTTTCAAATTTACAGCTTCCCCTTATTACAGTAAAAAAAGATAAATAAGTATCAACATAAGTGTATATTGCCATAGCAACCTTGTACAGTTTTTTTCATATTACCAAAACTCTATCCATTTCGTCCACATTTTAGTTTCTTCCAAACCAAAATAGTATTACCATAGGCAAACATTTTTACCACAGGGAAAGTTGTCTCCTCTTGCTTACTAAAATGCTTTTCACATCTAGCTTGAGCTACTCTTCTGTCTTCTTATGTTGAATCTGAAATTTCTAAGAGCTGAGAATTAGTAGCGCATGTCTTTTGGGCTTACTTTTCATTGTTCTTATTATGGCCAAAGTTACTTTTTCAAACTGTTCTAGAGAATTTCTAAGAGTTAAGATCTTTGAACTACTATTATATAAGTAGAGCAGTGTTTTCTTAATTCATTTTTTGAGTACAATTAAGTGCCTATCAAGTATTAAGGATGTATTCAGCACCACTGATTGAACTAAATCCTTTGATGTATTTCACTAAGTCACCTTCACTGCATGAGCACAATTTCACAAAACCATGAAGTCCCAGCCGAATCCTGTGTCTGAAGTTCCTTGTTCCTTTCACATTTCTTGTTCAACCATTCAAGTCCACATAGGCAACCAACACTATGGAATGGATAATCTGTGTAGCGTGGCCAAGTCTTTCTTCCATGACCAGTTCCTGCGTTTCGCAGATAAAGGAAAGGCTGATGCAAGGTGCTTTGGACACATTCTGACAATGTTGTTGATGGGCTACCCACCTAATCTGAGGTAGGCAAAAAAGGAAAAATAGAGTGTTAATATTTCATGGAATATAATTCCTATAAAACTTGTTTGAACAGAAAGAATATGATCACTTCTTTTATCCAACAACTAAACAACTGGACACAGACCAAGGTCATTCTTCACAAACCATTCCCGAGATTTCTGTTGATTTCTTTCAGCTCTGTTTTATGTATGATAATATATGTGTATATGACACAATTGGAAACTATTCAATTCAGAAAATTTGACACTGAAATATGGTCCTCTGTATCGTATGCAAGACTGACCTTAGTCTATTGTCAAGAAAAATTCTTCTTCAAAACTTTCTCATAAAATAAATTCAAAGCAAGACAAAATACTTACACATGCCAAATACTTACACACAAACCTCATAATTCCATGAAGTCTATTATATAGATATTGAGATAATCTATATCTATTATTCTACAGCATATATCTGTTTTCTGATGCATCAACTTGCATGTCAATACGTCCAGGGTTCAAGTGACATGTGGATTTGATTGGAGGCGGGGGAGGGTGTATGTCTTTTATAATCCAAACAATAAATATTTTGATTTCACTATTACACTAAATACTATGACAGCCTCTCCACATCTACCAATGCACAGTGTAGGACAAGGAACATGTTGAATCAAACAGGAAGTGCAGGCATTTGACCAATGTGAAGGAACTAAATGTGAATCCCTCTAGTGAAATGCTAGCTTCTAGTCTGATGAATTTCTAACGCATATCCCGTAATCATCTTGAATCCTTAGTACCATACTTTTTTTTTTTTAATACCCAACTCCAGCAATCCAGACTTGATGGTATTGTTTCATTTACACCCAACTTGGTTCAACTCCACTTACATGGAGTTCCTTTCTGAAAATTTCCCAATTTTCCTAAAGATTACTTAACAAAGTACTTGGTCATACCAAGATATGGCATGGACTCAATACAAAATGACTATATGAGACAAAAAACACTTTAATGGCTTATCCCTTGTCCCTCTGCATACACAATTTAAAGAGAGAGATTGCAGGGACATAAAAGAGAGGTTACCTCTTCAAACAGGGTAACATAGAAATCTTGATCCTAACAATTTCTGTGTAATATAAGTTTCTACACTTCCTGTGTTGATCTTCTGCCAACATATCTTTCAATCTACAATTATGAAAAATTTATTAAAAAGTTGTACTTACCATGAACACTGCACCAATTTTTGATTTTGTTCAGACTCCAGGACTTGGAGATACATGACAATCACCTGGAAAAAACAATCTTACAGTTTAAATGTGTCTTAAAGCCTTAGACACTTGACCACAGTGTAAGACACTGCCCCTCTTGAGTCACTCTAATCAAGTTACCATGCAGAAAAAGCTTTCTCCAGCTTGTCTGGTGCTTTTTAACTTCATACTGAGGTTTTTTTTTTTACAGACAAAGACATACCAACTCGATTACAGGTCTACTTTGTTCAAGAGAATAGGCAAGTGTTCCCTTTGTTTCACATTTTCTGTTACATCAATAAGTTTACTATTTTTGACATCACAAGTTGATTAGAGTTCTATTTCATATTTTCATACTGTATTTTTATACCACTGAATTATCAATGACTTATTAAAAGAGCTTAATCACCCAAAACACTGCATTTTACAAAAAATGTTACGTAACTAATCTGTTAACATTGCAGTATAAAAATCTGATGATGATGTCATAAACAAAAAAGTTCAAAAAAAAATAAAACTGCTTAACTCTTTTATCACAAAAAACTATTTTGGATTTGTCTAAATTTAAAGCATTTGCAGCCGACGTACCAAACAAGGTTCAATTTGTGGAATTTGCCTCTGAAAAGGGAGAAAACATTGTGAGGAAAGGAGAAAATGCTGGTAACCAGAATGTTCTCCTTGTCCCACACTGTTTTCTGTCCTTTTGCTCAGAATTTTATTCATTTGAGCCACAATTCATGTTTGTCTGCAAATGTTATGGAATTGGACTGAAACTGGTCTGGTAATGGGCTTTAAGGGGTTAATAAACTTCTCTGATAGAGATAATTCTATAAAAAAAAATCTCAAGTAAGATCTTCAATTGAGGATATTCCATAACTCTGAAAAATAACCTGCAAAGATATCAAATAAAGTGACTTAACTCATCAACATTCAATCTTCTACCAAACATCCAATGTTAGGCTTTTCTCAATTGAAAGCTTCTGCAGATGGCAAATTTCGGATTGGATAAGTTAGTTAGTTCTCTGATCAGACAATGTGGGAGTAAGGAGACAATGCTGGTTACCAGCTTTTTCTCCTTTTCCACACAATGTTCTTAGGAGCCTTCCTCCCTATGGTCATTTAACTCTGGATTGTTTGGCAAAGGGTTCACTAACTTGTCATAAAACATCACTGTACATTTTTGCTGCTTGGACCACAGTAAGCCCAGTAGAAATATTGCTCACCTTATGAGGATGCTTCACATGTACACAGAAACCGAGCTCTTTCAGTACCCTTCTTTCAGCCTTGATTACTTGATTCTTTGAGTTGATATATGTTTGGTCCAAAACCATTGGATGAATTGTCCTGCAACAGACAAAGGTCAGACAATGAATAAACAACAGGGCCATGCAGGTGCTGTATCTCTGGGTAAGAACAAAGAAGTGAGCTGTAATATGTTCAGGTTGTTGTTTTTGAACACATTGTAGTAACCTGCATTTTCTCTTTCACCTCATTATTTTCTACACTTTTACAATAGACAACTCCCATCTTTTCAGTCATTTTCATTCTTTAAATTTTTGGCCTGCCAAAGACTTTAATCTGGAGAAAATGTCAACTGGTAAAGAGTTAATGTTTCACAAAATAACAAAATGTTTGACTCATCAAAATACAAAGCATTTGCACATGACAAAGTAAATGTGGTAAAAATAGTGGGTTTTGCCTGCGAAAGGTAGGAAAACAATTTGGGGAAAAGAGAAAATGCTGGTTTTCCCTTTCTTACAAGGTTTCTGTAAGCTTTATCTCCCTGGGTCATTTTAACTTAGGATTGTGTGGTAAAGGGTTTAAGAGAGGTGTCGAAGGCTTTCTGCATTTCCATCAATTGAAGCACACTTTGACAGGGAATAATGAGGATACAAGGAAAAAAAATTGTCATTAGCCCACTTTTTTTCACATGATTTGACAATCAATTGACAATACAATATTGAACATTCATCGGTAGACATTCCCCAAAGGCAGGCGTCTGTTTTAGGTTGATTGATTGATTGTATGGTGTTTAACTCCGTTTTCAACATTATTTCAGTTATATCGCAGCGGCCAGTGCACCTATCCATGTTTTCCTGTAGTCTCTTTTACCAGTACTCCGCACAATTTCCTTTCCAAGCCACTGGCTGCTTTCCCACATAATCATCGTCGAAACAATGGTCAGCAGTGGGAGAGGAATGAATCCTGTCGCAGTGACTATCATCAATCCTCAGAAAGAAATTGGCCGAGCCAGGGATCGAACCCTGGACCCCGTGTTCTCAAGTCCTGCACGCTACCGACTGAGCTACTGGGGCTCGGCGCGTCTGTTTTAGGCACTACAATTTTGAACCTCAGGTGTCACTACCAGTATATGGACTTCAAACAAGAAAGCTGAGCTCTGTAGTGTAGTCAGTGGTATACACAACTTTAAAAAAATCAAGAAGTAGCTGGTTCAAACCCCTAGCTCACCCAATTTCTTTACAAGGATTGTAGTCATTGTGGCGGGATTCATTCTCTCTCACCACTGATCATTGTTTCTATGATGGTTATGTTGGAAAGCAGCCAGTTGCTTGAGAAAAATATTGTGCAAAGTAATTTTTAAGTAAATTCCAGGATAGGTGGATAAGCATGGATAGGTGCACTGGCCAACACATTCTGACTGAAATAATGTTGAAAATAGTGCTAAACACCAAACAAAAAAGAAAATATTTCACTCTTGATCAGAATGAAAGTGGTACTATCACAATACCTGTAGAACTTACTTTTTGTTCCGAATCTGTTTTATGTGATGAAATACATTAATAACATCTCTAATCCTTCTTGGACACTCTTCTATCTTAGATGCTAGGTTGATACATGCCATGGCCAGAACCTGCAGAATTTTACGTATATACACAAAATTAAGGAAACACATAAAATCTTTTAGTTGCCATATCCAGTACATTAGATAATTTCAATTCCTTAACAACAGTAACCTTTTCAGTTTTCCATAGCTACTCATCTTTTCCACAGTTTGATGTACTGTAGGACCTAATCCTGATGAACACCCAAAGACAATTCGAGATACAGAACAGCTAAAGTACTTTATGTAAAATTTATTTCTACACATTCAACTGTACAAGTTATATAATACCAGTGCTGTGAGCGTCCAACAGGAAACTATGCAGATTGGTATGTTGAATACCCTATTCAAAGGCTAGCTTTGATAATTTTTTGTGGTGATTGTTTGAAATACTGTGATCAATGGTCATGCTGAAACCATATTTTTCTTATGGTTAAGTTTCTCTGTCATGAGTGTATCCTGCTTGTACATTTGATTCTTAAACTGTGGTTTTTTTTTTTAGCCTTTAATGTCATGCATTGATGCAACAATGACAAAATTACCAAAGAAATCATTACTCTGTCACAAGCAGTACTCTTAATAAAATATTACTAGAAATCTGCAATCATTCATCAACAAAATAAAAAAACTACTTGTTAAACAAAAATCCTTTTTAATATAATTTGAAACTTTTTTCGAAAAATGTTACACATTTTCCTTCAGGTCTCTTGTCACAATCAGGACTTCTTTTCATATAATCTAAAGTCCCTTTTGCAAAAGGGATTGTTCCGTTTCGTGAAGTCTTAACTTTCAAAACGAGTTTTTCCGACTCCTTTTCACAACAAACTATTGTTTCTGCATTCAAGACATACCAGTTTTGACCTTCGAGTGACAGATGTTTAGGTACCAGAAAAGTTAGGAAACTTTTTAAGTAAACTGAATAGAGGTTTCATTGCAAGGAGATTTCATATTCAGTATCATGCACCATGATCATTTTGACTGCAAAATAGCTGGCTTTGTTTTTCTCAGTTAGAAGGGTAGCGCCAGTGTTATATTAGTGATTGTTTATCTGCTGAGCAGAAACAATCACAAGAACAACATTGGTGCTTCTCTCTAAATTGTACAAAACCCAGTCCTTCAAGATAGAATCCAGTTTAACTCCCACTTTAAGTTCGGAAACTAAAGAACAACACAAGGCCATGAAATCAGATTGAAGAACGTCACTATGAAAATACTTTGTACAATTTGCTTGAAACCAAAACCTCCATGCAATCAACTTTGTAGATTCAATTTAGCGCCAATAGTGGGATCGCAATTTACCCAACTTGTCTGTTACCAAAACAGCTGCAAATCCTGACTCTCATCTAAAGTACCATGAATGGGCAGATTTCATCTCTCTTTTGAAATGCCAAAAGACACTATCAAATTCAAATTACTTTAATTCAGCAGTGAAGCATGCACCCAACACGTGATAGTGTGACCTACCTCCATGTCATGTTTCAGGAATGACTTCGAATAATAGAATCTCTGGAATAAAACCTGACCCGTAGCCATAGCTACCTGAAATAAACAGAAATAGACACATCTTTATTTAAATAAACTTCACGTATTCATCTTAAAGGATATAATTAATGAAACCGTTAAATTATCAAATTACGAAACAAAACATAACAAACCTGGGGGAGTTTCAACAAAATCCCCGACGTTTGAATTAATTCACAGCCCAAGATCCTTAAATCTGTTTCAGTCTCAAGATCTAGACCATCTTGCATGGAAGGTGTAGGTGATAGCTTCTCATCTGGAATAAGCACATTTTCAAGTGTAAGTACAACCTTACTAAAATCTCTTTCTAGCATGGGTACGGGTTTCGCGTCCGCCATATTCTCCTCGGTCGAACGTAGCGTAAACGAGTGTTGTATCGATCCGCTGGAAGGAGTAAAGTGAAAATATTTGTATGTAGGCTCTCTACATCTGTATAAGTCTTTTTTTACTTAGTTTGAAATAAGATCACCATCTTTGAATTACCTGAAGTAAATGTAATTACATATTTCAAAGTATATTAAATTAACAATGGGAGAACTACTTTTTGAAAAAAAAAAAAGAAAATGATGTCATTTTTAAGAATAAAAGAGTAATTTCATTGGTCAAAATTCTGCTTCCGGGCTTGTTCGTCCTTAAACCAGTTCATCCCTTGCTTTTGAGTGCACGCTACTTTACTGAAAAAGAAAAAAAGAAATTCATACGTATAGATTAGTACATGTACTATGTGCTTAGATATTTAATCGTCAGGTTACATATTTATACAAAAGAGATCTTATAAAATTTTTCGACGAGTTTCAAATGTTTCTTTGGCTAAATATACGGTACCCTCGGAGGCACTCTCTTCCGAATTTAAGTTTAACGAGAGTAATTGCCAAATCTTAATTCTACGCAGTTACCAATTTAACTTCTTTACAGACTTCATCATTCCAGACTCGATGAAAGTTGACAGTATTTTCAGATGACGAAAGGGTAGATTTACACTGAGAACATATAGAGGCAAAGTGTATTCCCCGACGCCATCGAAAAAAAATAGGCTTTATTTCCCGGCTCCAACGGCTACCCACCGTCTAAATCTGTTATTCATTATTTGATTCTGTCGAAATTAGCATCAAATAAAAACCAAGATATCACCCTTTCATATGATATAAAATACAATATGATCATTGAAATACTTTTTGAAATATTGTTGATCAAAACTAGGTAGGATTTTTGTATTTTCTTCCAGGTATTTCATGAATTACACAAATCCGGCCCCTATGCTAAATTCTATATTTCGCGGAAATCATTGCGGAAACTATTTCTAAATGAAAGTCTATGGCTTTAGCTGTCCAAAAATATCAATTTCGATGGGAAATGATAGAAAAATAGGTCTTTGAAATGATCGACCCACGACGAAATTTAATGACTTTCCTCACAAATCCGGCCTCTGTGCTAAATACTTTATTTCATCAAAAAAAACATCACACAATTTTTTTCTTAATAAAAGTTTACGATTTTACGGTTTAAGTTTTCCAGCAGAATAAAATTCATTAAATTCCAATGGAAAATAATGGAATAATAGGTTTTGAAATGATCGACCCGCCATGCAAATTTAATTATTTTTCCCACAAATCCTGCTCAGGGCTAGGCTAAATCCTTTATTTCATGGGAAAATATCGCGGAAATTATTTCGCAACAAAGTGTACCTTTATCGCTTTCCAACAAAGTAAAAATGAGTTTATTCTGATAGTAATTAAGGGAATAATAGGTCTTTAAAGTGATTGACCCATTATGTAAATTTTTTGAGTTTTCTCAGAAATCGGGCCCCTGTATCAATCACTTTATTTTGTTTTGTTTGATTCTGATGAAATTTAAGCTTATATTTCAGCCTTTCATATTGCATAAAACACACGTACGTTTTTTGAAGTATTTTTGAGATCGAGTATATCGGTTCGATTATTAAAGTTTGCCGTATCTCTTGGGCATTAACATGGTTTTTACACAACGCAGCCCCTAATCAAAAATCTTTACTTCGTGTTAAACATCAATGAATTTAGTTTCAAACGATTGTTTTCTGTTCACACATGTAGCTCCCCAACGGTATGAAAAATTGAATTCTAACAAAACGTTTTTGTTCATGACCTGAATTTAATATGTTATCCCCAAATCCGTCCCCAAGTCTAGCTCAATCACACGTACTAAAATATGGAATGATCCAAATCCAAAACATATGCAGACGGTCACATTGTAAGTTTTGCCTTTGACAGAGTAGAATTAATTGTGGAAAAAGTAGAAAATTCTGGTAACAGGCATTTTCTCCTTTTCACACGATGTTTTTTAAAAGCTTTCTTCATCTTGGTCGTTAAAATTAGTGTTTGTGTGGTAAAGGGTTAAAGGTTATTTCAAATTGAAAGATGTTCAGACTGTGTATGCTGTGCAGTCTGATTTCGATCTACCTTTTAAACAAAAAACCAAAAGCTTAGCGCGATGAGTATTTGCTATGTTCAGAATTATGAGTAGACTCAGGTGATACTGCATAAACTTTCAAACTGATCTATATCTAAACTTTCTGCAAACGCACCCATGGTTCAGGAGAAAGCATATTCAGAGTCAAACTTCACAACTTTTCTGATATCAATTCACCCTATTCCCAATGAACCTCAGAAGTATTCAAATGATTAATCAAGATATTGAAATCTCATTACACATTTGTATTTCTACAAAAAGATTGAAATCTCATTACACATTTGTATTTCTACATAAAGATATATTTATAAAGGCATCTCTGACTTTCGATAAAAATTGATACAGACATACAGACATCAAGGTTTTGTAAAAAAAAAAAAACCTTAGCCTGTTATGTATCTGCAAAATACGAAGGAAAAAAAAAAAAACTGAAAGTGATGCAGAGCGTATGTTCAAAGGGTTGGCTTAATCAAGCACGCGACTTCAAAGTAGCATGGTCGAAAATGGCATTGGATTACGTAACAAGTTGGCTTCTTTACAAAAGAAGCCAGGAGAGGTCAGCATCAATGTTTTCAAATAGTTCGTTGGTTTTTAATTTCAATATATTTTGGTACATGGAAACAATCGAGTAAAAAAGCCGCCGCATAGAAACCTCTTTACTGCTTTACATGACGGTTATTTGACCTTCTTCCCGCGTTTTCAAGTCGCATTATTGGAGAGGTCATCAGACCTCTCCAACAGTGGTGAGTTTAAAAGGCAGACTGCCACAGAATTCGCTGTCTAAATCCATTTTTCTTGCGAAATTGTTCTGATACACAGTCTGTTTCGTCATGGTTTTGTAAATAAAGCGAAATCAAAAAACCGAAACAGGAAGTAGACGTGGTTATTTTTATATGACGAATTTCAGAAAAGATTTGTTATATTAATTTGCCATGGCTGCAAATGACCTTTCAAATAATTGTAATTTTTCATTAAGCAACTAAATCTAAGCAGAAGAAAAAATGAGAAGAATTTCGTTAAAAAAGAGAAAGAAGACCGCTGGACAAGATCATGCGACTTGAAAAGGCGGCAAGAAAGTCAAATGACCGTCATGTAAAGCATATGAGGTTTCTACGCGGCGGCTTTTTTACTTGTTTGTTTAAATGTACCAAAATATATTGAAATTAAAAGTCAATAAACTATTTGTAAACATTGATGCTGACCTCTCCTGGCTTCTTTTGTAAAGAAGCCAACTTGTCTTGTCCAGTGGTCTTCTTTCTCTTCTTTAACGAAATTCTTCTTATTGGAGAGGTTCTTCTGCTTAGATTTATTTGCTTAATGAAAAATTACAATTATTTGAGAGGTCATTTGCAACCATGGCAAATTAATATAACAAATCTTTTCTGAAATTCTTCATATAAAAATAAACCACATCTATTTCCTGTTTCGGTTTTTTGATTTCGCTTTATTTAGAAAACCATGACGAAACAGACTGTGTGTCAGAACAATTTCGCAAGAAAAATGGATTTAGACAGCAAATTCTGTGGCAGTCTGCCTTTTAAACTCACCACTATTGGAGAGGTCTGATAATCGGGCCTAATAGGTTTATGACGGCACGTGTTCAAAAGTTATTTGACCGGCAACAAATTGGACTCTTACAATCAGAGAACATTTTTAGGTAGCATAAAGTTTTAACGGATAAACTTGTAAGTGAAAGAGGAGTATATACCAAGATTAGATAGGCGTCATGAGCAGATTCATCTTAGTGTTCTAAATTTGACATATGTATCTGTTTAAATAGGCCATAAAACATCATGGAAAATGGATAAAGTGACGGTGATCGGCATTGTGACCAAAACAGATACAGCTGTAAATAAGCAATTTGTTCTTTTCCAACATTTTTTTCCTTCCTTTTCTGAATATTATAAGACATGATTAAGAACTGATTGGATAGATCTACATAAACAATATACTTTAAGGACTGATGTTCACATTTTCTTTGGCATATTATGCTGTTTCTATTAGATAAAACACAACGGGTACTGTAACTCGTATCTATTTTATGCTGTTCAATTTTCATTTCTTGTCACGATTTTCTTATTGTACTTTTATAACTAAAATACAATTTTTAGCTAATTTAGCGAATAAAAATGCAATTAATACATGCATCTTTAAAACCCTGCCACAGATAAGGGTCTTGTTCTCGTAAATCAATCCTTTTCCGTGACATCGTGTGATTTTGAGCATCATAAAAACGCTTTCTGAAACATTGCGGGAAAAGGAGAACGTACTGGTATTTTAAAATGTTAATTTGATCTACGTATTTATATTTGCCTGTGTAGTATTTAGTCATGGTGTTCATTAAATATTTTTGATGCTCACGCTCACACAATGTAGTTTCGTTTCCATGTTTTAAGATTTTTTTTTTTTACAATATACATGCATAATACTGTAAAGTGGAATAAATGCAATAGATGTATTCTACAAATAATTTTCATTTTTAACCCTTATCCTGCTATATAAGTGAAATGAAACTTTCAAGCCGTTAGTAAAAACCTGAATAACGTGCTGTTTCAAACTTACTTTTTGGGGAAAAATATCTCCTTATCGGACGGCATACATTCAAGATCGGACTACACGTTCTGTGCAGTCTGATCTTGATTTACTCTGTTCGATAAAGTACAGTGAGTCGCACTTAGCAGCCTAAGGTTTAATTATCATTCCTCGAATCAGTCACGTTAAGTCATAACGATCATGAATACTCATACACCTGTAGTTTGATATGGCCTGAATGAACTTGTAATTTCCATATAAAATTTGAAACCTAAATCTAAGGTTCTATAGACCATTTGAAAGCTTATGCTGTGATCCTTGAATCTTAACCCTTAAAGCACTAACTTGTTTTTGTGGACAGTGTAGATCAAGATCAGACTGCACAGAATGTGCAGTCTGATCTTGGATCTACACTGTCCACTATTTTGTTAAATATTCTGGCCAAAAAAACCTTGGTACAGCAATATTTCAGATGATTTTCCTATTTAAAAATGTGTATTTTATTAATTCAGCACTGTAACGGTTAATATTTCAAAGATCGAAACGTGGTGTCCGGGGTCGTGAGGTAGAGCGTCGGCTTCGTGACCAAAAGGTCCCGAGTTCGATACTTGGGAGCGGGTGTCGACTTCGGGATCTTTCATTGGCGACCACACATTCGGCGCGAGTACTGGTGTAGTTCCCAGGAAGCAGAATCGAGAGAGATTAGTATAAGTTGGAAGAACTTGTTTCTCAATCGATGTTCAATAAATATGTTTAAAATGAATTAAACTGAAAGATCAAAACAATAAATTTTGAAACTTAGGGGCAAGAAACCTTGTTTGCTCCCGAATTCTGACATGGTCCACATTTCTAATTTTCAGACAGAAATGCTAATAAGGAACCGCTTATACCTAAAAAAACCTACTTTTTACAATTTCAAAGCTAATATTATAAGCACGAATTTTCATACATCTGCCGAATATCTTACTCTTTCAATATATATAGTCAGAATGTTTCTAAATTGTTAATTGATTTTCCTATAATCCCATGTATATCTTTCCAAATATTAATAAAATCCGATTTCTGTATCAAGTTTGAAATCACATATATCAGGATTTTTTAGATTTGACGAATCGTTAAATTTTTAGTATTGGGGCCGAATATGTTACTCGATTCAAATTTAAAAATATTTGTTTCTGAAAATGGTTAAAATTAAAAAGCTAATAACTCAACAATACCTTCGTCAAATTTAATTTTCAAAGTACCGTTTTAAAGCTTAAATTAAGGGGTTTATCATCATATCATTTTTTGTAAATCAAAGAAAAAAAAGTTTAAAACATTGGGGCCGGATTTCTATCTTTAAAAAATTTCTAGACATTTAAAAAAAAAAGACAAAGTTCAAACGCTTTTATCTAAAATTTACATAAATTAAATCTTAAGTTTCTATTTACCAGTAGAAAGGTTATGACATAAGCTTTAATTTGACACTAATTTCATCGAATTCGGTACTCAAATAAAAGACTAAGGGGGGGGGGCGTTGGGGCCGGGAATTATAGCTTTTTTTTTCCGAACTGGGCCGGGGAATACACAGACCCCGTATAGATACTTTTGCAACAGTAGTATCTATTTCAAAAGTCTTTCTCCTAAGCTTTATAGAAATAGAGATTGAAATGGTTATTGGTTGTAGACAACAAGTTTGACAAAATAAACAGTTGTCAATTTTGAATTTCGAATTATAAGTCGAGAGACTGCAGTTGTCTCAAAAAATACCCAGAGTTATTTTACTTGTAATAGGTAAAAAATTGACCAGCAGTCGGAAGATTCCGTGAAGGTTACTCAATACACTCGTCATAAATCGGCCGATTCCGTAACGGTATTTGATCATTCGGCATACTTCGGGTGATCTGGTGATCAAGTTAGATGTAGGTACGGAATCGACCGAGTTATAACGAGTGCACCCGAGGTTGCCTAATGCCTGACTGTCATTCTCCGCCCAATCACAGCTCAAACGGATATAGCCCGATCTGTCTCGGTTACTTCCGTTAGAAATTTCTAGATACGTCGTCTCCAAGATAAATTGTTCACGTCAAGGTTTGAGAGTGATCAACTTTATTCGCAAGGCAGAAATCAACGATGGCTGCAAGATCAATGTTTAGAGAAATGGATAGCGACCCATTTTTCACGTATGTTTTCAGTTGTCCTGGATTCAATTCATCAGAATATTATTTATCGGGATGCGGTCAAAACGTACCCAATTCTAAACGTACCAAAAAAATAGGTCACAGTACTCAAAAGAGTAGTACTGTACAGATTTAAATACTGCCCGTCCCCAAATGCAATTTTTACTGGTCGCATTGGGGTACAGAGACGGTTTAAAAAAAATGGTTAGGATCTCTGCAATGATTTTTTGTGCATGTTTAAACTTAATAGTATCACAAATTGAAGAAAAAACTAGTTTGTTGAACATTTCAGTTGCTTGAGTATTCGGGTCAACTGCACTTTAACGGGCACATAAATCCAGAGTTCGAAATTCCCATGTATTTACTTACAAAATGCGAGTCAGAATTGAAAAATGCAAGCTGAAATTTCAAGCACTCGAAAAAAAATATGAGTGCAAATAACTGAAGGTCAGTTAGATCTACCAAAATGTAACGTTGAGTGTCCTTATTCCGTGAGTGTCTTTGAACCAGTGATTTTTGTTTGCATCTCGTGAAGCACATAGTTTGATGATGTCACACGGTATTTCAGCTCATAACCCTTACCAGTGTTTGAACGTTTTACCGCTCTTTAATTTCAGCCAAATGTAATTTAAAAAAATGTAAAGTGCAATTAATTATCTTGGTTAAAAGAAACTGATATCACTTTTCTTACTTCTGAATAGAGTTTCTTCTCAAAATATGCAAGGACCTACAACTTTCTGCTGTAAATACTACTGGAATTAGGTCACGCCATGTTTGCTCAAGAAGGCCGACAGCATGCTTTTTTTTATGCACGTTGAACATGGAAATTAATGTCTAAGTTATAATTTTTTTCATGAAACTGATCAGAAATGATTTTTTTATTAAGGCAAGTAATTTCTAGCTCATATTCTTGTCTTAATTCTTAATTTCATCATGCTGTTTCCTTATCATCACGGAATACGGACACTCAAGGCTACTAAATTTAACATGTGGATACAAATAAGGTAGTTCTTTTCGTTCTAGATTAACATAGGTCATGTCGCACTCAGAATACCCTTCGACGGCTGTTAATAATTTTACATGTCGCCATTGAAGCGTCCGAGTTGTCGTTAGTTATCCGAGTTTCGTGAGCCAAGTGCATTCGTCTGCATTCATGGAAAGATCAGTACCATGATTTCGCAGTTTCTTTTAATGAAAAAACGGTAAGCAAATTCAATCTCTGATTATAAAACAAAAATATATGTCAGTCTTTCCTTGAAAGATAAATATCATGCACAAATAACAATGAGGACCAAGTCGGAAATAGTGGACTTGCTATACCAGTTATCGGACACGCAGATATTTGGATGTGATACATCTGTAATTCAAACTTGTTCGCCATTGTAAATTTTATGGATTAAACTGGAATTGAGTTTATAGTTAAATCATAGTTTTAATATCAATTAGCGCTCTTCTTATATTGCTTGGTTGTTGTCTCTAGTTGACAGGTTAAGTAATAGCATAGAATTGAACAGTTTGTACTTGCCCTCCGTTGGTTCTCCACCATTGGTAGGCATGCAAGTTCAATTTTAATTTTGCAAGTGGAAAAAAAGCCCACTTGCTAAAGTTTGCCAGTGGGTAAAAAAAACGAAATTCAAATCCTGAAATACTGAGACATATATTGTAAATACTAATAAATCAGTACTTGCTTACTTGAAGGGGTGCCTTCCCCACACCCCAGCATATATTCAGGTTAAAAGTCTCGAGTCAAATCAGGGATTGTCCTGGTCAAATCGAACTGATAACAACAAAAGCACAGACATTATTGACAAAATAAAAAAATGGCTTAAGTGTGTACGCTGAAGTGCATTCTACCTGCGTATTATGTTTCAAATACAAATATATTCAGTTCATATGCTTAACATAAGAGTTTTATAGTTTATTTATAATTACAGCTGCATTCATCTTCTACTGGATATGTTTATGTTTCCCTAAATGGACAAAGTGACTGAAAAGATGATAAATTTTGTTTGTTTTTCGAGATTTAAAAAAATTACTCTAGAGGAATACAGCGCAACTTTGGACATTTGGTTAATTTCAGACAATTAGCTTTCCAGTACAAAAAAGAATATGGTCCAAAAGACAAAATACATAAGTCTTAGATAATTGCTTTAACATTTTGAGTAATTGTCCAGGTCATTCATTTTTGAGGTAAAAATGCAGAACCACATCTGATCACGCCATTTTCCAACCTCTTTGCTTCCTTCTTGTCAAACAAGTTCAGTGCTGGGAGAGTTTAATCTGAGATAAAAGGTTATGTTTAAGTGCACATACATTTAAATCAGGGGTGAATTCTGAATGAAATTGCAGTTGTATGGATATGGAGGCACATTTTAAAGATGCCCGTCTACAGCCGGTAAGCAAAAACGCTGTTAAATTTCAAACAGTTTAGAATGGTACAGGAATCAGTCCTTTGTGTAAACATGGATAAATTACTGACATATATGGTGTAATTGAAAAAAAAGAAACACGGAGATTTGTATCAGAAACCGAACATTGGTCAGAAGAAAACTGGCTGACGATCAAAGCTGTAAACAGTGGCGGTGCGTCACGGAAATTTATAGTTGGTTTCCGCCTAGAGTCGGATACGGTGTAATTTGCATATAGGTCGAGACCCCCGTCTGAAAATCAAGGCTGCAACAGAGAAGCCTCCATTTTCCTTTGTTTACCTCATTAGACGCAGGGCGAAGGTCAAATATAGTCACGTGACAGAATGCATGATCTTCATACGAATCTACCCGAGTGTATAACGGATATATCAAAATCTTCGATTCAAAAACCGGAAATGACGAGTCTGTTTACATGGAAGGCCGAAACTCCGCGAAATGCATTTTCTATCGACCGTAATCTAAGCAACCTTGCAATCGTCAGGCGCAATATTTGGCATGAAGGTATAAGAATGACTATAGTTTGATAAAATAAAGACAAAATGAGTTAAAACTGGCTGAAAATGAGTATAAGGGCCTCTTTAATCAAGAAATGTGTCAATAAACATGTCCGAATTTACCACCCAACTTTTTATGCTGATAGGGTAAATTCAGGCAAAAGATTCCTTCACTGAACACATGTCCCAAACTTCCTTGTTGTTCATGATTAAATAGTTAAATATTAAGCGTGAAGTAAGGTTTTGTATCATTCTATTTTTTGTTCCAAAAGGTTACCTTTCGTGCCATGTGAGACCTGATTAGATCTTGTATTCACTGATATCATCTTGGTATGTTAAAAAGATTTGACCTTTTTTTAGGAGGAAGAGCTAGCAATTTTCTCTATAGGACTCCTTAGATTTCATGTCTCTGTGGATATCAATTAAGTGTATAGCTCATTTGTGTAACTCTATACCAAACAACAAAAATTTAGACTGGTCCAAACTGAAACCATTTGCAGTGGACAAATGAAATGTGACTCAAAGACTATAATTTCTCTTTGAGTGTAGAAAACATTGTGGGGAAAGGAGAAAATACTGGTTACCAGCATTTTCTCCTTTTTTCCCACAATGTTTTTTATAAGTCTTCTTCCCTAGGGTCATTAAAACTCCAGATTGTGTTGTCAAGGGTAAAAAGGAAGTGGAGCGATACAATGCTATCATGGCGCTCTTGTTCTAATTCCTGTTTTTTTTATATAGAGGATACAGGGATCATTTTCACCAGATGGAAGGCATGCTAGATCACCCATTTGGAATGCTAAGACTAGAGGATGGGCGAGGCAGAAGGGAAGATGGAGGCAGAAGGGAAGATGGAGGTAGAAGGAGAGCAGACAGGGGAACAAGCCAGGAGTTAGCTCCCTTTGGAGAGTTCGGATTTGGCAACATGTTTGGAAACATGAGCAAAATGATGCAAGACATGGAAAAAGCTTTTGTGAGCTATAAACTTTTTTTGTTTTCTATTTTTTCTCATCACATGCTTCTGATGCCTTTTTTAGACTAATTCTAACCAATATGAAGATTTGGACCTGTTTTTAGCTCTGCTGGCCAAAGGAGGCCAGCAATCTTATGGGTAACAAGACGTTTCGCCCCCAAGACGTTTTCCCCCTGGTCGATTCCCCCCTGGTCGATTCCCCCCTGGTCGTTTCGCCCCTATTTCTCACCCCTAGTCGTTTCGCCTCCGATCCCTAGTCGTTTCGCCCCAAAACCATTTCCTCCCCAAGTCGTTTCACCCCCAAACCATAGCAGAGAGAGAGAGAGAGAGAGAGAGAGAGAGAGAGAGCACCTTTATAAAATAATGGTTCGATAGAAGTACTTTGAATGACAATAGAAATTATGACATTAATTATCAACATTGAGGAATAGGAAAACATAAAGGAAAAACAAGAAGTAAGAAATTATATCTGTTTACTGATGTCGGCGTCCTTTGTAGTCTTTCATTAAAATAAATTGAAGTATTATATTGTATTGTATTGTACTTGGGTGTAATATGTAGACATTGTGTTATGTTTATGGAAAAATTTTGATTGCCATACAGAACAGGGTTAGTGTTTACTATATCACTTATTTATGCACAATAAACTTTATAAGCATGCTAAAAAACACGTTTTGATTAAAACCGTTGATCACCTTGTGTGTTGAGTTTGAGTAAAAAAACACTGATGTTCACTTAATTAATGCGATTAGTGGCAAGGTGTGAAAACACTCGCTCAATGAATAATAAATCGTTTTTAATTATCTGCCTAACACCTTTACCAGTTAAGTGTTTTAGATTGGTCAGTTAGTTCTTCATTTCTTAGGGTGCTAAGTACGACTCACTGACCTTTAGCGGACAGTGTAGATTAAGATCAGACTGCACAAAACATGCAGCCTGATCGTTGATCTTCACTGTCCGTTAAGGAAGTATTGTTCCCAAAAAAATTACCTTTGAAATAGAAGCATTTGAGTTTTTACATTCGGCTCAAAAGTTTAATTTTACTTATTTAGCAGGGTAAGGATTAACAGTGTTGACAATTGATTGATTGTGTATGGTGTTTAATACTGTTTAAAACATTATTTCAGTTATATCGCAGCGACCAGTGCACTAATCCATGCTTTTCTGGATTTTCTCTTACCAGTACTCCGCAAACTATTCTTTCCAAGCCACTGGCCGCGTTCCCACATAACCATCGTGGAAACAATGGCCAGCGGTGAGAGAGGAATGAATCCTGTCGAAATGCCTGTCATCAATCCTCGGAAAGAAATCGGCCGAGCCAAAGATTAGCTATGTCGACCAGCAACGGCTGTAAAGGGTAAACTTGTCAAATTGGTTTATCTTTTGTTTCAAGTTTGTATACGATCCCTACTTAAAGTATACTAACTAAAGCGGAAAATTCTGTTTTGTGCATCGGATGTCAGTATGAAGAAAATGGTCGACGCCATCCGACAGCAGTAACGACTTTGTATTTACTTCTCTTTCTACTACAAGGTTATCTTTTAAAATTTTCATGACATCTAAAATTGTTCTCTGGTCTGGTCAAAAGAGTCCAATGTGTTGCCGGTCAGATAAATTTTCAACATGTGCCGTCATAATGCTAAATTAAACCCGATTATCAATGCGTTAATTACCTATTACGCAATCTGTGCCATTTCGGCTGTGCTACTGTGAAGTTGCGTTGTTGATTACGCCAACCCTTTCTTGCATTATGCATTACTTTCAGTTTTTGAACAGTATTTTGAAGATACATAACAGGTTAAGTGCTTTTTCTAACAAAACCTTGATGTCCGCGTCAAATTTTGTCAAAAGCCATAGATGCGTTTGTATATCTTTATGTAGAAAAAGAAATGTAAAATAAGATTTCAATATCTTGATTAGTCATTTGTTCTTCTTAGGTTCGATGGAAATAGGGTAGATTGATATCGTGGGTGCGTGTGCCCGTTTACAAGAAGAGGGAGACAGAGAGGTGCAGTACGGGGATTCATTAATAAAATCTTTTTGCTTTCTTTTAAATCAAAATAACCTTTAACCTTTTACCACACAAAAATGAATTCTAACGACCTTAAAGACGGCTTTTGAGGACAATGTGCAGAAAGGAGAAAATGCAGTTAGCCAGAATTTTGTACTCTTTCCACAGTGATTTCTATTTTCAAAGGAAAATGCTGCAAACTGAACGACTGCAAATACTTTTCTAAAGAGTTCAGACTTGGGGATAGATATGGGGATAACATATTGAGTTCAGGTCATATACAAAAAAATTCAAATGCACCATTATCCTGTTGAAGATGACTAAAAGTTCTAAGATATACACGTAGTTTAATTGGGTAGGGGGCGAAACGACTAGGGGGGAAACAACTAAGTGGGCGAAATGACCAGTGGGGGTGAAACGACTAGGGGGGAAACGACCAGGGAGGAAACGTCCTGGGGGCGAAACGACTAGGGGAGGAAATGGTTTTGGGGTGAAACGACTCGGAACCATCTTATGTCATGGCCCTGCAACCATGTTTTTGTGAAAATATGTTTTTCTGCCATATATTTTTTGTTAATCAATCTAGTTTATTGTGGAAGAGGGTTAATTTGTATTTTGTATTATATTGTGGATATTTTTTTTTTTTGTGACTGGAAGATTGAAATTTATTTCATCGAGTAAACATCATAGGTAATATTGTCATTAGTGCTGCACCACTCATGAAAATATTACAGATGATGTTACGAGACAAACTAAATTTTGATCTTTCACTCAAAAAAAGAAAAACACAAATATTCTATTTATGCTTCTAACCCCTTTTTTGTTGGGACTTTGATCAAAATCCAGTACAGTTGTTTTTGGTAATTTCCGGTGGTGTACCCCTCCCACATAAGAATGCATCACAATGTTACGTAAAGCGCAAGAAATGTAGGGTACATGCACATAAATTATGTCATATTTCTGATGGTTAAATTGCATGCAATGTTCACCCAGATAAGTACAGTGGGCGGGAACTACTGTTTCCAGCTTCAATTGAAGAGTTAAGGAAACATTTTCAAAAAATTTCACTCGTTTTCCTGTCGTAACCACAAATTATCAAACCTTATAATCCACCATATTTTGCAGATAAATGACCGAAAAGCATGAAATAAAAGGTTAAGTACAATTGATATGCATTGAACCATATCAGTCAAGCACACCAACACCAAGGATATCACAAAAAAAAAGGAGGGGAAAGAATCCCTATGTCATGGCTGGTAACCAGCAATTTCTCCTATTCTCACATTTTCTACCCTTCCAAAAACAATTTTTAATTTTTTGAGTCACATTAATTTTTTGGTACATGCAAATGCTTTTAATTTGGACAAGTCAAAAAAAAAATTGATAAGTAGTGAAGAGTTAACTCATTACCAAACAACAAAATTTTTGGCTTGTACAAATTGAAAGCATTTGCAGACGACATAATAAAAGTGACTGAAAATTTGAAATTGTTTTGTGAAGGGTAGAAAACATTGTGGGAAAAGGAGAAAATGCTGGTTACCAGCATTTTCTCCTTTTCCCACAATGTTTTCTAAAGGCTTCTTTCTGAGGGTCGTCAAAAGTAGGGATTATGTGGTAATAGGTTAACTCATTACCAAACAACAAAATTTTAAACTAGTCTGAATTGAAAGCATTTGTAGATGACAAATTGAATGTGGCACAGTGGATGATGTTTTTCCATGAAAGAGTAGAAAATATTGTAGGAAAAGGAGAAAATCTGGTTACCAGCATTTTCTCCTTTTCCAACAATGTTTTCAAAAAGCTGTTTTCCTCAAAGTTATTAGAACTTTGGATTGGGTGGTAGTGGGTTAATACTGATTTTTCTTCACCATGGGTATACCTTAGACTCCCTGGTGTGGAGGTTATTTGGGGCTTATTTGACCCCCTTCAAATGAATAATAGAAGGTTCATTTACAAATTTAAAAATTTGGGGGTTCAAATTAAAAGAAACAGGGGGTCAGGGAAAACCCTGTTCACCCTTATTTGGTATGGAGTATACAACTACAGGTATTGAAGAAAGGAATTTTTATTTCAGACATCTGGCCACACTGAGGGTAATGGGCAGTCCTTTTCTCAGGCTTCTTTCTACTCCTACAGCAAAAATGGAAAGGATGGACAACCGAAGGTATATCAAGCTTCAAAGTCCACTCGGACCGGACCTGGAGGGGTAAGTTACGCTACTTTTAGCATAAATACTGCCACTTGTAGACAACTGTTTGGCCAATATTGGCAGGAAGTCCTCAAAGTGAGCCTCCTTGATAGTGCCATGTCTGACTTGTGTCGTGCAGCATCAAGGGTTATCTTTTGTGCACTCTTGTGGCTATGTTTTCAGTGCAATGCTCATATAGTTTGATCAGAACGTTTGTCATTTATAATACAAACACGTATCTTGGATGAGCTTGAAAACAGGTGTATAGGTCAAATCCAAGAAAGATCACGTTTTCAATCCAATTATTGTGGAACTTGATCAGAATGTTTGTCTTCATAGTTTCATAGATGAGCTTGAAATACATTTATACTTTTGTATAAAATTTAAATTCAATACACTGATGTGATCTAAACACATTTAACAAAAATTATTTTTGTATGTATATATAAGTGATGCTTATAGGGACAGCAGTGAAACTATATGATATCCCCCTCCGCCCTTCAAAAGCTTGACGAAAAAGATTAGATATATGAAATTTCATTTTGTAATTTATCTTTCTTTGCTGGCCACCAGCATTCTCTCCTTAACTGTTTTCGAAAGCTTGTTAAAACCTGGAATTGTTTGGTAAAGGATTAACCCATCACTACACAATTCTCAATCCTTCGGTTTGAAGGATCCCAAAAAAGAAAGCTTTTGAAAACAGTGTTTTCTACCCTTTCACATACAAATTCCATCCCTTGAGCCTCACTTAATTTGTTTTCTGCAAATGCTTTCAATTTGGAAGAGTCTTAGATTTTTTTTTTCTGGTAAAGAATCAAATGAATAAGCTAAATCTTAAAATGTGTTTGAATTTCAGGTGAGAGAGACAAGGAAAGCATTGAAAGATTCAGAGAAGGAGTTGGAAAAGATGGCGATTGGTCATCACATTTATGACCGTGGACACGAGGTTGAGAGACACAAAAATACCAGGACTGGACGGCAAGAAGAGTTTCAGAACTTCCATAGGATTGGACAAGGTAATTTTTGATGGAAGGTTAGCCTGCAGTTAACTCTTATCCTACTAAATAAGTGAAATAAAACTCTTTAACTCTTTACCAGATGACAAAATTGTAGACTTGTCCAAATTGAAAGCATTTGCAGACGACAACATAAATGTGGCTCAAAAATTGAAATTTGTTTTGGGAAGGGTAGAAAACATTGTGGGAAAAGGAGAAAATGCTGGTTACCAGCATTTTCTCCTTTTCCTACAATGTTTTCAAAAGGCTTCTTTTTCAGGGTCGTTAAAAGTCGGGATTGTGTGGTAAAGGGTTAAACAGATAGTAAAAACCAAAACTTGGCTATTTCAAAGGTATTTTTCAGGGAAAAATATCTCCTTATCAGACAGTGTAGATCCAATATCAGACTGCATATTGTGTGCATTCTGATCTTGATCTACACTACCTGCAAAAGGTCAGTGAGTCGTGCTTAGCAGCTTAAGGCTTTGATATGTGAGAGCAGCCCTCTGACAAAAGGGGGTTTAATTCATCTCTGATGCATTATACCAAGCAAGTCATCATTATATCTGGATTCATAAAATCCATTTTGTCTAACAAGTCAGAATCTTGAGGTAGGCTGGTCCTTTGACATGCAGAAATAGACCAGCAGCACATTGGTCAGAATGCTTGTCTAGATCATAACTTGTTTTTAAATGAATATATATGCCACCCTCTTGGAAGAAGAGGTTTAATGCATCTCTGTGATGCATTATACTTAGCAGGTCATCTTATACCTATCTGTAAAATTCATTTTGTCTAACCACCAACTAAATCATGAGGTATAATGGTCGTTGGACATGTGGAAAATGTAATTAATAGCAAAAAGTTTTGACTCAGGTCAGCCTGCGCAGGCTTTACAAGCTGACATGGGTCGATGCTTTTTTCATGGAGCAAGTCTCATAGGAATCAAGAGCAATAATGACTCTCCTAGGTTTGACTCAACATCACAATTTATACACTTTCTTTTGTGTTTCAAAATTGTGCTTTCTTTCAAATCCTTTCTGTTATTACCTCTTGTGCAAAATTTGTGTTTTCCTGCAGCAAACCAAATTCAAAAACATGGTGATAAAACGAAAAATTGCCGCTTGCTTGGAATTTCATCTGTTCCAACAATGTCTTAAAATTTACTTCTGTATAAAACCTAAGCTAACACATATTTATGAATTGAGTCTTAAGTTCAGTTCTCCACCATTGACTTATACAAATTCAAAATCATCTTTTTGAAAATTTGTTTCTTGTGATAATATTTCCATTTCAATCTTTTAACTAACTCTTTACCAAATGGACCATTGTAGACTCTGCAAAAGTGATAGTATCTGCAGACAACAACCTTAAAAGTAGTACAAATTAATGAATGAGGAAAGGCTTTTCCTGTGTGTTACCTGTATAAGTATGTTGTCTAACAATGGCCTGTATGAGTAACCAGTCAGTGACAGGACTTTTTGAATTATTGCAGTGATTTTGCAGGGGTAAATGCCGGGATAGCTTAACCCTTTACCAAACGACAAAATTTTGGACTGGACCATATTAAAGATATTTGCAGACAACAAAATAAAAGTAACTCAAATGATGATTTTTGCCTTTGATCAGCTAGAGAACATTGTGGGAAAAGGAGAAAATGCTGGGTACCAGCATTTTCTCCTTTTCTTGCAATGTTTTCAGTTGCTTTCTTCTTCAGGGTCGTTAAACCTCGGGATTGTGTGATAAAGAGTTAAGGTGAAGATCTTCACACACTACAGAAGAGGTTTTTGGTAACCTTAGAGTGACGAATAGATCCAACAGATTTTTAGTGTAAAAATGAAATTCAGTTTCAGTTTTGCTTTTTGTCTAGAGTGTGTCAGTAAAGCGTACAGACTAGGTCAAAGATCAGACTGAAAATTTTGTGCAGCCTGATCTTGATCTACACTTGCCACAAAGGCAACTAATGTCGTAAAAGTCTCTTAAGAGTTAAAATTATTGCAGATGAAGCAGAGGCATTTGACAGAGAATGGCAAGAAAAAACTAAACAGGCATTCCATGGTCTGGACTATGATCGTCATGGTGACAGAGGGTTTGACAGAAGACGAAATGACCGCCGAGCTGTCCAAGAGCCAAGGCCTAGAGAAGATCTGAAAGCTTTGCCAGCACCCAGATCGGAACACTGGGGAGAGACACCAGATGCTGGGAGGAGAAGAAGGGAAAAGTATTAATTGGCAAGTTATTTTATGCACTGTCAGTATCAGTGTATTCACCAACCATTCCCATGAATGTTCTTGGTCTCATTCTCCAAGAAATTCCAACTTCGAAAGTAACACAACTTTTGGTTGGCTAAACCAAATGGTTTAGCCAATCAGAAGTTATGTTACTTTCAAATTTAGAAAACTGTTGAGAATAAGACTAAGAATGTTCTTAAGAATGGTTGATGAACATGGACCCAGGAATTGATGAGATCTAAGTTGAAGTTCATTTTAACTCTTTACCACACAATCCCGACTTTTAACGACCCTGAGAAAGAGGCCTTTTGAAAACATTGTGGGAAAAGGAGAAAATGCTGGTAACCAGCATTTTCTCCTTTTCCCACAATGTTTTCTACCCTTCCCAAAACAAATTTTAATTTTTCAGTCACATTTATTTTGTCGTCTGCAAATGCTTTCAATTTGGACCAGTCTAAAATTTTCACGAGTGGTAAAGGGTTAAACCTTTCACTACCAAGTAAATTGCCTTTACTTCGTTAATGGCTACAAACACAGTTCTGGTGCAAGATGAAGAGATAGTTCAGATGAAATGTAGAGTAAAAGAGTGGAGAGTGTAGATCAGACTGTAGTGCAATCTAATCTCAATCTACACTGTCAATAAAGGTTCTTGTGTCGTCAATAGTAGGAAAGAGTTAAATTGTATTGAAAAAGAACAAATGAAGCATCAGTTGCAAATTGCTGTATGAGCTGTGGAAATTATACTACCTTTCATTTTCTGAAGATATGTTAGTATTTGTCACAGTAAATACTGTAACTTGACTGAAGTTAAGATTTTGCATGTTTGATTTGATTACATTTCTGTTTTCTTATTATGTTTTTATTATACCCACCACCTACAAAGTAGTGGGGGGTATACTGGTTTCACCATGTCTGTCTGTCCTTCCTTCAATCTGTCCATCCATCAATCCTTCTATCTGTAGACTTTCTCGTTTCTGTGCTCTAACTCAAAGGCTG
This sequence comes from Hippopus hippopus, assembly GCA_946811185.2. Lineage (NCBI taxonomy): Eukaryota > Metazoa > Mollusca > Bivalvia > Cardiida > Cardiidae > Hippopus > Hippopus hippopus. The sequence continues at coordinate 23,320,689 of OX328111.1, read as the reverse complement.
TTTGACCTAGGACCCTGAATCTTTATACAAATGTTGCTGATCCAAGGAGGTGCCCTATTGATTTTGGGTTACATGGGTCAAAGATCAAGGTCACAAGTGAACTTTGTTTGAAAATCATTTCTGTGCTCTAACTCAATAGCTGTTTGACCTAGAACCCTGAAACCTTATACAAGTGTTGCTCATCACCCAAGGAGGTACCCTATTGTTTTGGGGTCAAATAGGTCAAAGGTCAAGGTCACTGGTGATTTGTTTTGAAATTCATTTCAGTTCTCTGATTGTGCTGCTTCAGTGACAAGATGCTGGTGGGGGTATTTGTCCAGTTTGTGACAGTTCTTGTTTATTTATATTCCTCTGATCTTATTATCTATTTTTTTCTCTTTTTCTTTTATTTTCAGATGACAAGAGAGATGAGATGATTTGACACTAACAAACAAGCTTTTTGCTGAACAAGATTGAATTTATTTTGGAAACAGAGAAATTTTTATCTATCTTTTTTCAACTGACATTTCATTCTTGTGTGATGATATTACTTATATCATACATTTGTTACAGCTGATTTTGTAGATATCTATATGATATGTTTGTGAGGATATATTTTTATAGAGTTTATAACACAGATGTATGTTTATTAAGTATCGCTAGGTTGTGAGAGGAGAGGAGAGGAAATTCGTAGACAAAGTATGTGGTGAAGTCAAAACTGTTAGCAAAGTAGAAGCAAGCAAATGTTTTTTCATCAAAATGGTAACAAAACACATTTGTTAGAAACAGATGAGGTATGCTCTGGCAATAGGGGGTTTAATGCGTCTCCATGATGCATGATACCAGGCAAGTCATCATATTATTATGGATCCATGAGGTCAATTTTGTATAACAAGCAACTGAATCATGAGGTACACAGGTCCTTTGACACATACAGAAAATTGCTCAACAAAAGTAAAAAGTTTAGGCCCAGGTCAGCCCGTCAGTCTGACCTGGGTCGATACTTTTTGCAGATGTATGAAGCTCCCTTTTGACATAGCATGGCTCAGATATATGTGTGAAACAGGCCATGAATGCCACACTAGTTGGACTATTTAGGTCCAAACAATTTATAGCTTTTGTAAATGTGGTGGGGACAAGTGTAGTCTCTTGATGCAAGTAGTTGCTCCTTTCCTGTGAACTCTTTAACCGTTTGACAAAATTTTAGACTGGTCCAAATTGAAATGGTTTGCAGACGAAAATTGGTTCTTGCCCAAATAGTGACACTTTTCTGTGAACGGAAAGAAAACATAGTGGGTAAAAAGGAGAAAATGCTGGTTAGCAGCATTTTCTCCTTTTCCCACAATGATTTTAAAAGGCTTCTTCCAAAGTGTCGTTAAAACATGAGGTTGTTTGGTAAAGGGGTTAACTGGCGACAATATTTCAGACTAATCCAAAATGAAAGCATTTGCAGATGGCAAAAGAACTGTGGCTCAAATGATGATATTTTTCTTTGAAAGAGTAGAAAACATTGTTAATAGAGGAGAAAAAAATGCTAGTTACCATCATATTTTTCCATTTCTCAGTGTTTTCGAAGGCCTTCTTCTTCAGGGTCGATAAAAGCCAGGATAGTGTGGTAAAGGGTTAATAAAAATAAGATGTCTTCTTTTTGTTCAAATGTACAGGTCAAATTTAAAGGTTTATATCCAATGTACAGATGAAGTTTTAGGGAATGTTTAATTTGTCTTGAGTGTTTTCAAAAGCCTTCCTACTCAGGGCCGTTAAAACTCTGGATTGTGTGGTAAAGAGTTAAGATTTTTAAAAGTTTATTTGAAATTGTCAAATGTAGAATCGTAGAAATTTACAGCCTGTTGACGCTTTTTTGTAATTGCATATTAGATGTTTGATGATCACTAGATTATTATTGTAATTGGTTCCAACCCTGCTTATACATGAGAAGTACATGTTGCTTTTTTTTCGAAGCTGGACAAGTTTCGATATTAAAAGTTGTAGGAAAAGGAAGAAAATTTAATGATCTTTTTGCATAATGAGTTGATCCGTCCATTACTTAGTAGACCTGTATGCTGGTATAATTACATTTTGAGTCTCTCGTTATAAACTAGATTCAAACATAGACCAGGTTTCGTATTCACCATCCATTCTCAAGAACATTCTTAGTCAAATTCTCCAGATTTGGGTTAGCCAGTCAGAAGTTGTGTTGCTTTCAGATTTGGAAAATCTTGGAGAATAAGAGAATGAATGTGCTTAATAATGGTGGGTGAATACAGACCTTGTACTTTTCTTACTTTACTTTTAAAAATTATTATCAGAATGAGAAGGCAACTTTTATAATAGATGGATAATAACACAGGTATGAAACTACTGTCCAACAATTTTTTGAAATTTTTTTTAGTTTGCTAACTCTAAAGTAGCAAATATTGAAAGTTTGCTGCTGTGGGTCAGATCCACATACTCTTGTCACACTGGATGTTTGTTATATTTACACTGGCTGTGATATGTTTATTTATAGTCATAATTTGTGTCATAATTTTTGTTTTAAAATTACCGAGACACCCATTTGTATTGCCGAGGTTATTTTACACACTGTTTTCATAAACCTAAAGTGTACAAAAGGTTGCATTTTTACCACTTATGTTTCATAGATCAAGATGAGAAGCATTCTTAGCCTTAAAACAATGTTTCTTTCCTATAAGCAATGTTGTGACTACTCATCAGAATTGTATCGACGAGATTACATTCCGCATCAGTTTGTACCAAAGAACTCCTTGATTAACAAAACAGTGTCTTTGAGTCTTATCTCTTTACCAAACAGTAAATTCTAACATGACACGTGAATTCGGCTCTATAAACACAGTGCAATGAAATCGTGGTAAAATCTGTCATTCTATATATAGAGTGACGTCATTCTGTATAAAGTAAGTTATTCAATGGAATATAATCTGCATCCGCGTTTTTACGCTAAGTATGAACTTGTTTTCCTTTCATTAAGAGGTGGTCATGTTAGAATCGAAATAATCTTCTTTCTATCGTGGTTTATCGTTCAATAAACCATGTTGTGAGTTATGAGGCGCAATGAATAACCCACTCAGGCTATCGCCCTCGTGGATTATTTATTGTGCCTCATAACTCACAACTGTGGTTTATTGAATGATAAACCACGATAGAAAGAAGATTATTTCTTAAATAGAAGACTTGTCCACGTGGAAATCGTATGCAGTTGACATTAAATGTGGCTAAAATTATGGAATTTGTCTTTGAAGGGGTACAGTACATTGTGAAAAAAGAAGAAAATGAAGGTTACTATCAGGTTCTCCTTTTTGCTTAATGTTTTCAAGTCCTCTTTCTCATTGTCGTTATAACTGGGGATTGTTTGGTAAAGGGTTGAATATATTGTTTACCAGCCTTACATTTTACTTCAAACATTCCAAGAATCAAAAAAAAATTGAGGTTGTATCTCCAGTTTTGTTAGAGACTATATAAGCTGTCTAGTTGACTGTGTTGTTCATCCTTGCAGTGCACACACCTACGTTACAAGTTCTCTTTTAGTCAGGAATGTACACCAGAATCTTGCACATAAAGAGTCATTTGGCCATAATTTTCACAAGATCCTGCGAGGCTCAGTGGTAAAGTTACGGGCTCATATGCGGAGCCTCACTGGAAACACTGGGTTTTTGGTGGGAGTGTCCTTGGACAGGACACTTCAGAGTCCCAGCCTAGTACTAGTGGAGCCCAGAACATACATGAATATGTGAGCTGACTGTGTGATATGACGGAAATAATGTTAAAGAGGTGTTATACACAATTTTTTTTAAATCAGAATATCTCTCAAAATGGCATTTTCATTACAAAACTGCACTGAAAAAGTAAGCGCAAGTTGTGACAAAATGTCAGTGTTAACCCTTACTCAACAAACTATACTTGTAGATAGCTTTGTGTTGCACTTCTTTTAGAAAATAAAACTTGGCATAATTTTTCTGAGTATGTTTGTCATTTACATTATGAGCTGAAAAGATTGGTAAGGCTTGTCTTTTGAACTTGCTAATTAACAAGGGAGTCATGGTGGCCTCTTACTGCTTCACTGTCATAAATACAAACCATACTTACCTGACAGAAGTTAAGTTATAGGCCAAATGGTGTCAAACAAGATTTTCAAAGTCCATGTGAAAGTTGTGACCCCAAGGGCAGGGCTATTTTAAAGCAACCTATCAAATCATGCAGGTCTAGGCCTGATGGTAATAAACAAGGTTTTCAAAGGTTCTTCAGTATAAAGCCACTGTAAAATATATTACCTCCAAGGCGAGACAATTTTGATCCCAGAGCTAAATTTTGAACCAGGTTGTGATCCATTAGTCAAAGCTATGTGCCAGATTTGGTTTACATAAACATATCCCAAAGTTAGGGGCAATCTTTGGCCCAAGAGGCACAATTTGAACAGCTGATAAGGACCATTAGAATTTGATAGACACAAAATATCAAAGGTCAAAGCCTTGTGGTTCCAGACAGGAAGATCTTTGAAGTAACCTCTGTATTTAGGAATAAAACACCTAAGCTCAAAGTTTGTCAAACATAAATATTGGTCACAGGTCTGCCATAAGCACTTGGGCTGAGACCCAGTAGCGCAGTCAGTAGTGTACAGGACTCCGGAAGGTGGGGGGGGGGGGGGTCGTCACTTTCCATCCCTGGCTCAGCCAATTTCTTTCCGAGGATTGCGACAGGATTAATTCCTCTCTCACCGCTGATTATTGTTTTGATGATGGTTATGTGGGAAAGCAGCCAATAGCTTGGAAAGAATATTGTATGGAGAGCACTGGTAAAAGAAACTCAAGGAAAACATGGATAGGTGCACTGGCCACCGCGACATAATTGAAATAATTTTGAAAATGGCTTTAAACACTATACAATCAATCAATCAATAAGCACTAGGTGCGTAGGTGAGCAAAAAAGCCTGAATTACCACTAAAAGTAAATACTATGTCAAAGTTTATTCAAGTACTTAAGTACAATCACAAATAGACAATGTACAAACAACCTACAAGAAAAATAATAACTTTACAACCAACAGTTAACTTTATATTGTAACAATCAACAAACAATATCTCAACATACAATACCGTAACCCTTTACCACATAATCTTGTGTGGAAGAAAACTTTTGAAAGCACTGTAGGAAGAGGAGAAAATGCTGGTACCCAGCATTTTCTCCTATTCCCACAATGCACAATGTTTTCTACCCTTTCAATGACAAATTTTACTATTCGCTCAATATCAAATATGTTGTCTGCAAAACTTGGGATTGCTTTCAATATGGACAAGTCTAAAATTTTGTCATGTAGTAAAGGGTTAAGTAGTTAAATAAGGTGGGTGTAGTCTTGATTACTCTTGACTTTAGCTTTATGATTAGGCACTATGTAGCTAATCTATCCCCATTTTGGCATGATACAGCATACAATGAAAGATGAAAAAAAAAAGTACAGTCGCCATAATTTTTTTCATTACACCTTTACTAAATCGTAATAAATAATGGTTGCATGTTTCACATAAATGAACAAAAAAGGGTACACCAAGACTGGAAAATAAAAATTTAGAATTAGACAAAAAATAAAATTTAATAATAAAAACTAAAAAGAGAATATAACAAGAATTGTCATTAGACAGCACAGCTCACCTGGAAAAGTTAACTCTTTACCACTCAAAGAAATTTTAGACTTGTTGAAATTGAAAGTGTTAGCAGACGACAAACTAGATATAGCTGAAATGACGGTAATCGTCTGTAAAAGGGTAGAAAACCTTGCGGGAAAAGGAGAAAATGCTGGGACCTTTTCCCACAATGTTTTCAAAAGCCCTCCTTTACAGGGTCGTTCAAACTCGGGATTGTGTCGTAAAGGGTGAATTGTTTGGGAGTGGTAGTGCCTTGAAACACCACCAAATCAATCATTCCGGCTGGAAAATGGGAGATCTAGAAAAACTTTAGCATGAAATTTCAAAATCTGTGACCTTTACCTTAGCCCTTTCCCAAACAATCCCTCCCCGTGGGGTCCCGGGTTTTTTTTAATTTATAGAATAGGACCTCGGCCTTTCTCTATGGCATGTCGTAGAAGGCGACTAAAATTGGAGACAAACGGCTGCTTTCCTCGTAATTCGTAGGATTGCAGCAGGCTGGGTAGTTTTTATTCCAAATCCTGTATTTTTTTCTTGATGTAAATAGGGTTTGGAATGGGAATCAATTGGCCTGTGGGACCCCGTGTGGTTTAATCGGGGGTATAAGAATAAACCACTGCAGTCCCGCGATCGTCACATCTGCCATTTCATCTGGCGGAACAAAAGTGACAGCGTGCATGTCGTAGAAGGCGACAAAAGGGGCATCATTTTGTGTTTCGTCCATTCCTCATTTATCATGTTTGTCTTATGTTGTTGCACATGTATGTTATTTTCACCTCGCATTATTGTTTACTAAGTAAGTGCGCCCAATATGACCTAAGTTGTCGACGGGCCTTAAAACACTATTCATCATCATTCATCATCCAAACAATCCCTGGTTTTGACGACCCTGAAAAAGAAACCTTTTGAAAACATCGTGGGAAAAGGAGAAAATGCTGGTAACCAGCATTTTCTCCATTTCCCACAATGTTTTTCTACCCTCCCAGAACAAATTTCAATTTTTGAGTCAGATTAATTATGTCGTCTGCAAATGCTTTCAATTTGGACCAGTCTAAAATTTTGACGTTTGGCAAAGAGTTAAGATCATGGACATAGGCATAGCCAGGGTATTGCCCAATGAAACGTGGGCCCTGTATCTGTCATCAAGCCCAATATGAACAAAATCCATTTTTTAGTTTAGAAAATAGGAGCTCTTTAAAAGCATCAACGTTGATATCAAAGTCTACGACCTTGACCTTGAAGTCATGGGTGTGGGCACTGCTGAAAGACACTTTGAACCTATATCATCATACCAAGTACGAACCAAATCCTACATATGGTTTGGCAAATGTATGGTCCTAAAAAACTTTAACCCTTAGGCTGCTATGTGACCTTTTGCGGACAGTGTAGACCAAGATCAGACTGCACAGAAAGTGCAGTCTGATCTTTGATCTACACTGTCTGATAAGGACATATTTTCCCAAAAAAATTACATTTGAAATAGCAAAATTTGGGTTTTCACTATTGGTTTAAAAGTTCCATTTCACTTATTTAGCAGGATAAAAGTTAACATAAATGTGGACACTCAACTCCAATGCCGACATTGATGCCGGGGTTGCAACAGCTTGTGCTGGACTTTGTCCATGCAAGCTATCAGAAACATTTATTATACTGCAAAGAAATTTCTTGTGATCTGATTGGATAATATGCCCCAAACATATATATCATGTCCACTGGCAAAACCAACGTGAAAGCAGTTTCCTTTTCAGGAGCCCCGTATACATGACTACACTTTCAACACGACATCCAAAATGGCGGCTTTGATCAAGATTAACATCAAGATTATGCACCAAACTGCACGTTTTTCCAAGGTTTCAGTGACGTCAGTTCCCAGTGACGTCATTTTTCATTGAATTGGGGCACTCAGAAGGGAAATTCTACTCCGTCAGCATACTCAATTTTTGAAACCAAAAAACAGGTAAATTTCGCTTAACACATGTTGGAATGGTAAAACTTTGCAGTATAATAAATTCGTTGTACGGTCAGGTGGCAGGGGACTTGGAAACTTGTTCACGGCTGTGGAGAATAATGTCGCCCCGACCCTCCTTTCCTTCGGCTCAGGGCGACATTATTCTCCACAGCCGTGAACAAGTTTCCAAGTCCCCTGCCACCTGACCGTACAACTAATACAGTTTTGGCATAAGCTTAAACAATGGTCTAAAGTTGTTGGAAAAAGGGACAATATTACATGCATAATTTTGGCATGATTTACCAACTAAGCACTCTAAATACAGTATAAAAGTAAGAAGAAGAATAGGTCTTGTATAGTAAACTCTTTACAAACAACAAAATTTTTAGACTTGTCTGATTTGAAAGCGTTTGCAGACAACAAATCACAAGTGTCTATAAACAGTGTACCAGTATTCATTTTTGATTGGGCAGAAAACGTGGGAAAAGGAGAAAATTCTGGTTACCGGCATTTTCTCCTTTTCTCACAATGTTTTCAAAAGGTTTCTTCCTCTGGGTCATTAAAAGTCGGGACTGTGTGGTAAAGAGTTAAAACTGAGGACTGTGAGGTGAATTGTTAAAAACAGGCTGCTTATCATGACTGAAATGTTAGTCTCATCTCCTGTTGTGGATTGAAACTTGGTTGAATTTAACTATTGTCCTACCGTATAACTTAAACAAAACTCTGAAACCCGTTTGTAAAAACCCGAATCGTGCTGTTTTAAACTTTTTTTTTTGACAAAAATATCTCTTTATCGGACAGTGTAGATCCAAGATCAGACTGCATGTTCTGTGCTGTCTGATCTTGATCTACACTGTCCTCTAAAGGTCAGTGATTCGCGCTTAGCAGCCTATGTGTTAAAGAAGTGTTGACAACACAACGTACTCTATTAGTCTTTCTGCTGCAGCTCCATTTGCCATGGTGCCAGACTGCTGTTACTATCTTTAACTTTGGGAGTTACATTTAAATTGAGTGTCTTTTTTGTTGAAGCCTTGCTTTTCTGCTGCTCTTCTAGTTTTTTTTCTTCCGCAGCTCTGAAATTGTATTATACATAATTATCAGTATTTAACCCTCAATCCCCACAATATCGTGTTTTTAAGACCTAGGGACAGGTTTTTGAAAACTTTGTGAGAAAAAGAGAAAATGCTGGTAACCAGCATTTTCTCCTTTGCCGACAATGTTTCAGCAATGGCTTGTTGGAATGTCATATGATAATTAACACTCATCCGTTGTGTGAATTAATATTTAAATAAGTACAATTACATACTATTATAATAATTGGTCTCTTAAAACTGATCAGGTTTTGAGATAGTAAAATGGCCATACCAATATTTAAACACTAAAACTGCAACTTTTTAGCAAATGTCGTCCAGTTTCCTTATGATTGCAAAGAAAAACATACTTACGGTAGTTGTATCTACCTTGTGTTTTTTTTTGAAATTCCGACTCACAACAAAAAACATCAAGAGGCCCCTATAAGCTTCAACTATGTTGTCAAGACAAATTACTTTTTGCAGATGATTTCTTTGTCTTCCAGCAGACCTCTTTTGAAAGCAGTGTGCAAAAGCAGAAATTGATTATTACAAGCAATATCTCCTTTGGCCATAAAAATTTTAAAAGTGGACTGCAGCAAGATGCATATCAACTAAAGGAAACAAATATGAATGTGTTACATGTAACGACTGTTAGAATTGTACTTACCTGGCTTCTGCTTCTTTCTTTTCCACCAGAGCTCTTTTCCAAGCTGGCATATTTTTAAATCTATTCTCCCTTTCTTCTACCTGTTTAATTACAACAGATTTTTTAATGTCTTCTTAACTCTTTACCAAACGATAAAATGTAAGACTAGTCGAAATTGAAAGCGTTAGCAGACGACAAAATAAAAGTGACTGAAAAATGGAAATTGTTTTTGGGAAGGGTAGAAAACATTGTGGGAAAAGGAGAAAATGCTGGTTACCAGCATTTTCTCCTTTTCCCACAATATTTTCAAAAGGCTTCTTTCTCAGGGTCGTTAAAAGTTCGGATTGTGTGGTAAAGGATTACGGTTAAAAGCAATTATAGAATGTATGCTATTATGGACCATACATTGAATCCTAGATCACTTGAATAGACCATATTCAACAATGTATGTACCATACAATAAATTCTAGATTACACATAAAGACTGTAAACTATCATCTGTTATAAAATGAATTCTAGATCACTTGCATAGAACCATAAAATCTTTTTTTCCCACAATGTTTTCAAACGTCCATTTCAATGGGGGTTGTGGCGGTAAAAGGTTAACAATATCATGTATAGTATTGAGTAAACTATTACTCGAACAAGTTGACCTCTATGCAATGAATAATTAGAGAAAGAATATTTTAATCTTCGAATATAGTCGGACGGTACTGATATTCTATAAACGGTGAATGTTAGGTTTGACCCTTTCAAAGGCTTTTGCTGATGACGTAGATCAAGATCAGAGTGCACAGAAAGTTACATCTAAGGTAAATGTCATCCGCCATGTATTACCAGTTTAAACCAACAAATTCATGTTTATTTAAGGTATCTTGAGTATTTTTTAAAGACACGAGAAATCTATTAGCTGCATTAAGAGTTGTAAATCATTCATCGTTCGTATTCAGACGACAATAGCCAAAGCTAAGTTTGGACAGTAATATAACCATGTAATATATGGTAATTACCATTTTCATTTATTTCATGTCAATTTGCTTGAGTAATACAGACATTTAAATCTTTTACGAAATGACAATATTTTAGACTTTTCCAAATTGAAAGCTTTTGCAGACGACAAAATTTAATGTGACCCAAAAACTGAAATTTGTCTTTGGGAGACAATCCCTGTGGCATACCTCCCCCACATAAGAACACATTACAAGATTATGTAAAGCAAGATGTAGGGTAAAGATGCACTTAAAATGTCATATTTCCATCTGGTTGAACAGCACACACTGTTTACCCAGTTAACTAGTGCTTGGAAACTACTATTTCCGCTTTCAATTGAAGAGTTACGGAAATATTTATGCATGATTTCAAAGGTAGTAAACATGAATTATCAAACCTTATAATCCATCATTATTTCCAAATAAATTACTGGAAAGCTTGAAATAAAAGCACTTAAACTAATAATTATTGATGTCTGTACCTTTCTTTTTTCCAGTGTTTCTTTCATTGTTTTCTCAGCTATATGTCGAGCTTGTAACTGTACCTTCCAGGCTGGTAAACTATCTTTATTAGGAACTTGATCTACAAAGTTTTTCGGGTCCCATTCTCCAACCAGCTCTGATTTTACATCCTGCAATTAAAGACGACAACAAGAACAGTGCATGAAGACTGATATCTGTCGAAGCAAGTATGCTCAGCTACTATAGCTTTTCTACCAGATGACTAACTTCAGACACTTTTAGTGAAGGTTTCATTTGATTTCAAAGGGATTTTTTTTTTAAATTCTTTACCACACAAGAAAATTTTAGACTTTTAGATAAATTCAATGCATTTGCAGATGACAAAGGTGGCTCAAATGATGAAATTTGCCTTTCAATTGAAAACATAGTGGGAAAAGGAGAAAATGCTGGCTATTTTCTCCTTTTCCAACAATGATTTCACAAGCTTTCTCAGTGTCATTAAAACCTTGGACTGTGTGGTGAACGGTTAAGTCCCTATAGTAGAAGGCTATTGAAAACAGTGACGGAAAAGAAACAAAGGCATGTAAGCTTGTACTTTTCCCTCTTGCCCTCCATGGTTTGAAATAACACACAGAGAAATATTTCCCTTTCCTTATTCTGCCTTGTGTCACTTATATAAGATTTTGATTAGTCCAAAAATAAGCTTGTATATAAAATTGTTCATTTGCTATATAACATTAATTTAATTTTTAGAATTATCTCTGTCATACAACAAATTACCCTGTACATGAATTTTGTTGTTTGTACTATATGCTACAGCAATTCTTGAGGGATCCATAGACTTTGTTCTAAAATAGATCTCAGTACACATGCAGATTAAGATCTATTTTAGATAATTTGGAATGCCGATCTTTAACTTGGTCAGTATGAGTTGTTAACTCAGAATTTTTCATTGTTTTTGTTACTGGTGTAGTTAGATAAATTTAATAATTTGAGTCATATTTGCAGGTGTCCCACTAGGGATACAATGAGCTTTGATATTTTGCATCCCAGCAGATTTTCATAAATATAAAGATACTTTTAACCCTAAAAGTACCTTTCACGACTATAGTTGCCATTGCAGCCAGTGTAGATCAAGATCAGACTGCACAATGTGCAGTCTGATCTTTGATCTACACTGCCCGCTTTGCTGAGAAATTCTGAACAAATTCAACCATAATATTCCATCTATTTGGGTCTCATTTCTGAATTTAACATGTCGGTCTGGTTTATTCGGCACTCAAAGGGTTGAGACATAAGTAGAAACCCTGATGTTGATACAGTAGTGTTACTTTTTACCTTAACTTCTTTTGTTCCTGTAGTGGCAGTGCTCTCCTTAGATGTAGAAGAAAATATCATGGTTGGTTTGCCACCACCATCCCCTACTTTTGATGTTTTCCTCAAAGCAGGACCTTTGGTGGCCAACTTCAGCTCACTGATGAAATCTGTGTTGGCATTTTGTGATGAATTTATAATGGTGCTGGCTGGGGCGGGGGTCAAAGTGCTTCTTTTGGACTGCATCATTTCTGCTGTAAACACTGCAGTTGGTCTGTAATGAAATTTATGACTGGGTCCTTTAACTATTTACCAAACGACAAAATTTTAGACCTGTCCAAATTGAAAGCATTTTGCAGACGACAAAATAAACGTGACTCAAAAATTGAAACTTGACTTTGGAAGCATAGAAAAACATTGTGGGAAAAGGAGAAAATGCTGGTTACCAGCACTTTCTCCTTTTCCCGCAATGTTTTCAGAAGGCTTCTTCCTCAGGGTCGTTAAAATCAGGAATTGTTTGGTAAAGGGTTAAATATGGGCCATGCTCTGGTAAAAAGGGGTTTCAATGCATCTTAGTGATGCATTATACCAAGCAAGTCGTCAGAGTTATGGATCCATACAATCTATTTTGTCTAACAATCAACTAAATTTTGACGTAGAATTGTCCTTTGACATGCAGGAAATTTAAAAATGGCAAAAAGGTGCAGATTGCCATGGGTTGATACTTTTTGCAGACATATTAAGCCCCCTTTTCACAGAGCATAGCTCAAATAGTGGATTATTTTTTTAGGGGGAGGGGATATTGCAATTATTTGGGTTGTTTTTCTAGGGTGAAAATGTCAAATAGGTTTATTCAACGCCCTAAGAGTTAATAGCCCTTTACCTTGCTCAAACTTTTTGTGGGTCCATGTGCTATAACTTGATGCTTAGATGTCAAATGAAACAAATGAATAGATATACATGATTGAAAAGAGTAATTTCTGTTTGATTTGAACCCACCTCCCCTATGATTACATAGCAATTCACATGCACAAAACAAACATAGAAACTGTCTAGAAACAAAAGATATTGTAACCTTTGAACCTTGTGATAAGTATCATACATAGGAAATATACATATATAGGATACTTGTACTATCAGAGATGAGTACATGGGGTACAAACCTGGCAGGCAGTGACACACTTCTTTTCTTTGCCTCTTCATTTGCTGTTGGAGGTAAGGTTTCATTTTTAACTTTCACTGCAACATCAAGGGCAGGCCGAGTATTTTCTACAGGAAGGGCTGGAGGCGGTGGTGGAGGAGGGGGCGGGGGAGGAGCTATAACTGGGAGTGGAGCCACTGACTGTGTCACAGGAATTAAAGAAGATCCATTTGTTTTCATCCCTTCCTCATAAGCATTGACTTCTGAAGTGTCTAGAGTCTGATTATATGTCAAGTCTGACGGCTCATTTTGCTGCATTGACAGATTTGAATAAAAAACAGAGTTTTGTTTGTGACTTGGTTGTGATAAATAAGGTGTTGGGGACGGGTCTCCATCACCAGGGTGGGAGGGTGAAATGTTTCCATTTAACAAAAGCTGGTTTGAGTTTGTGTGGGCCTCAAACTCCAGCTTAGGTACAGAATTGGCCCCAGGAGCCTGGTGGTTATGTATAGACTGTGCAGCATCATGTTTATTTGTGTCAGAAGTGCCAACAGTATGTGCATTTTGTACAGACCCTTCTGCATCTTCTTCCATCTCTCCTGTACCATTTACATGTGGAACTTCCTTATCAGTTTTACTTGCTTCACCATAGTCATTTCCACCAATGTCTCTGTGAACGCTTTCAGATGCCATTTTGTATGTATATGATTTTACATCAAAGTTAGCACTTTCTTCACTACCTACACTAGTCATAAAGCTCACAGATTTGGGGGTGTTTGATCTTAAGTAGGACAATCCTCTATTACATGCACTGTTTCTGTATGGTGTTATCTCAGGTTTTATAGATGAAGAATGATTACTATTGCCTGATCCATGAGCACTAGCTTCTGGCTTTACAGGTAAAAACTTTGGTTTATTCAATTCTCTAACTGGTTCAAATTGGTGATTTTCTTCAAGTTCCTTACTGGCATTTTCAATGACATCGTCAAGTTGTGACAGGGAGCTTAAAGAGGAATTCACTGGGCTACTTTCAAAGGCAGCAGTGCCACCAGGTTGAGAATCCACAGAGAAGTCTTGTGACACACGTCTTGGTATACCAATAGGAAATTCTACTGGGTCTGCCTCTGCTTGTATGGAGTCTACAGAGTATGTTTTGTGTTTAAATGATGACTCTCTTTCTATCTTGTCAATCTCTGAAGAAAGAAAAAAAAACAAGGTTTAGAACATATTGCACCAATTGCTTCTTGAGTTGAAATAGACAATTAAAATTGTTATCTGCAAATATTTTGGACTAAGGCTAGTGAAAAATTTTGTTGTTTGTTAAACTGTTAATATAGTGTGTAGTTTAAACTTACTTTTTACATAATAAGTGACTTTTGAAATCCCATTTCTATATAAGTTAAATTGATCCATAGTCTAGCAATGAAAACCATAAAAACTCTGACACCAATAGGTAACTAAGTAACGTAAAATATGGATATCCTATTAGAAACTCCTAAACTGAGCAACATGACTGTCATTCAAAAGATACAGCACACTCTTATCAAGTGGAATATCCATAATGGTCACTTGCAATCTTATCTTTTTAAACCAGCAGGTGACAGTCTCTTACTTCATATTAAACTTTTACTCCACAATCCCGAGTTTTAACGACTTTGAGAAAGAGAGCTTTTGAAAACATTTTGGGAAATGAAGAAAATGCTGGTAACCAGCATTTTCTTCTTTTCCCAAAAATGTTTTCAACCCTATCAAAGATAAATCCCATTTTTTTAGCCATATTTAAATTGTCGTCTGCAAATGCTTTCGATTTGGACAAGTCTACATTTTTGTAACATGGTAAAGAGGTAAACTTTTATATACATTGTACCTCCTTGACTCCACCTCATACATAATCTGAACAAACACATAAACAAAAACAGACATAATGAGAGTATCCAACAGACATTGTGACAAAGATAAAAGTTGCCAACTTTAAGGAGCTTTTTTTTTTTCTTCTCTTACGAACAAAGTCCGTAACAAAGAAACAAATGAACAAATGCATGGCAGAAATAAAGAGACCGGGCAGGATTCGAACCTAGAACGCCCGGACGAAAGGCCAATACCATAACCACTGAGCTAAAGAGACATCTCCCTAACGCAGTTGTTAGATATTGTATTTAAATCGGGACGAAGCCATGCACGAAGGAGTGGTCTCCCGTAACACTTCATAGATTCATCCTTCATTTCATCCTTTAGTAGTATTTCCTTCATCCCTTTACCACACAATCCCAAGTCTTAACAGCAAAGAGGAAGAAGATTTTTGAAAACATTGTGGGAAAATGAGAAAATGTTGATAATTAGTATTTTCTCATTTTCTCATGGTGTTTTCTTCCCTTCAACAGGCAGCAGTTTCTCCTTTTTCTACAATGTTTTTAGTTGTCTGTAAATGCTTTCAGTTTGGACTAGTCTAAAGTTTTGACATGTCGCAAATTCTGTTTATTAATTTCATTTTGAAATCATTTTTATACCTCTACCATTGTAGGCAGTAAAATCAGTAGTGTCTGATGTCTTCTGTCTGTTCAAATATGGCTTGTTCCCTGTTTCAACATTTGGGTCTGGTTCCCGTGTTAGAAAACTTGGTGTGTTTGGAGGCTGGCGCCCATCAAACTGTGTTACATAGGGTCGAAGTAGGTTTATACGTGGACTCTGGGCTGATAATAGATATTCCACATCGGGTTCTAGAGGAATCTGCAAAATTTTAACGAAAGGTTCAAACCTTTTCCCTAAGGATACTTTTCTAACATAATGATAAGTATGCAAAGACAATAAATAATTTGGATATATGTTAAATAGGGCAGAAAATATTAAAACCTTAATTTAATATGTGTTTTTTCTGACCTATCACCACTGAACATCTAAGGAACAATTATATAAAAAAATACACCCAGATTTGTACTTATAAATCCCTGAAGAAGTTTAAAGTTCTATTCTTATAGACGAAAAAGTACATATTGATTATTTGGTTATTATTATGGTGAGGAATAACTTGAGGCAGAAGGCTTTTGGAAGCACTGTGGGAAAAGAGAAACTAGCTGGTATCCAGCTATATCCAGCTAGTGACCAGCATTTTACCTTAACCACAATATTTTCTATCCTATCAAGACCAATCCCAACAATGAAGCTGAAGATTGGCTAGAAGAGCTTACAAGTGAATCATTAAAGAAACAATTAAGCTTTTACCAAATTACAAAATTTTAGACTTGTCCAAATTGAAAGCAGTTGCTGACAACAAAATAAATGTGATTCAAAAGCTGTAAATCTGTTTTTGGAAAGGTAGAAAACATTGTGGGAAAAGAAGAAAATGCTGGTTACCAGCATTCTCTCCTTTTTCCACAATGCTTTCAAAAGTCTCCTTCCTAGAGGTTGGTAAAACTCACCATCGTGCGGTAATTAAAGAATTTATAATCTCTAAGCTATTATAGGATAAAGAAAAATCTGGAAATGAAAAATAAAAAGAAATTGCAATCCTAACTACCTGTTATGATGATCGCTAATTATTCCTGTACTAATGAACACAAACATAGCGATCTTATTAATGTGCCCTATTTGTCATATATGCGACAATACTTTTTGCACTCCATAAATTATTTATGTGCCCGCTTGTCAATCTGTTATTGAAGGCCGGTGGTCAGCTAGCTAACACTTACAATGTCCTGGATCTATATTCACCGACCATTCTTAATAAAATTCAAAGTTTTATGTAAGAAAGTCAGGAAACACATGCATAGGTGCACTGACCACCATAATATGTCCTAAACTGTTAAAAAGGCGTTAAACTGCAATACAAGAGTTAGTCTCAAGAATTTTTTTTAAAATAAAAGTAACACAATTTCTGATTAGCTAAACCAAATTTGGTTTAGCCAATCAGAAATTGTGTTACTTTCTAACTCTAAAACAAGACTATGAATGAAATCAAGAATAAATGGTGAATACCGGTCCTTGGGCAACATCACTTGTTTTCAGAGTCAATGTAAATCAGGGATCAGACTGCTACAGGTTTGTGTGTGCGTATACAGTCTGATCTTGGATCTATATTGTACAATACACTATAAAATAATCTGGCCCAAACATTTTTATCCTTAAAGTGCTGAGTAAACCTAACAGACATATCCATTAGATAAATAAGACCCAAAAAATTGCCATTTCACAGTTGCTTTTGTCTGTAATGACCTCCGGGTCAAAAAACTTGAAATTGTTTAGTGAAGGGTTAAAACAATCTCCATTATTGCGTGTTTTTTCTATCAACATTATGTATCATTTGTATCATCAATATTTTTGTTATTTATTAGCCACAAATCACCTATTCATAATTCCTGGGCGACCATGAAAGATCACATATATTCAGACCTTAACTCTTTACCAAACAATCCCAGGTTTTCACGACTCTTAGAAAGAAGCCTTTTGAAAACATTGTTGGAAAAGGAGAAAATGCTGGTAACCAGCATTTTCTTCTTTTCCCACAATGTTTTCCACCCTTTCCAGAGCAAACTTCAATTTTTGAGTCACATCAATTTTGTCGTCTGCAAATGCTTTCAATTTGGAGAAGTCTAAAATTTTGTCCTTTGGTAAAGAGTTAACCAGTGACTCAGACTGTCTTTCCCTTCCTCATCTGCTGTCCAATGACATCCTTCTATAGCAGGAGCACTCGCAAGAATGGATGGCTGGTGTTCTGGACTGATTAAATTTAGTAGGGAAAGGGTAGGAATTCCATCCGTTGAGGCAACAACAAACTGGATGGAATTTAGGAGCCAAGCCTGACCAACCCACTACACCAACCATCCATTTTATTTATCCTATTTTTCTTTTAAGGTCTACGACCCCTAACTCATCAGTAAATATTGTGAAACATCGTCTTTTTTGTAAAGGCTATTCGGCCAATCTCGGCCGCTTCCGTCTTTTAATATGAGAGGCCATAGACCTTAAAATCTATATCGGAGTAAAATTGAATAAATCACTTGAAAAAACGCATATATATCAACATCTTTTTACTACTAGTAAACCTTAAGAAAATGGCGTAAAGTGTCTCTATACTATTAATGCATTAATAATGTTATGAATGATACTGCTTACGTCATAACAGCCATATGTAACAGGAAGCGTTGTTATTGTAAAACCAGAACAAAAGTTGCCAACTTTAGTTCTAAGTTTTATACAATACATTTCTCTGCCAGCGACTCAAACTTTGACATACCATATTGAAGCATGTTATCAGTCTCATAGTGAAATCCATCTTTTAACCCTTTACAGCACAATGCCAACTTTTAACGACCCTGGAAAAGAAGCCTTTTGAAAACATTGTGGGAAAAGGAGAAAATGCTGGTAACCAGCATTTTCTCCTTTTCCCACAATGCTTTCTACCCTATCAAAGAAAAATTGCACCATTTGAGCCATACTGAAGTTGATGTCTGCAAATGTTTTCAATTTAGACGTGACAAAAAATTTGTCGTCTGGTAAAGGGTTAAACCTTTCAGCACCATAGGCAAAGACAGTGGATTTTCTGGACAGCATAAATCAACATTAGACAGCACAGAATGTGTCATGTGATCTTGTATCTATACTGTCTATCTATACTTGTTTAGTCAAACTTAAAAGTAAAAAAATTCTATGTTTCAATGGATTGTATTTTTAGCCGTCTGAAGACGTCGAATTTACATATTTTATGCTGAAAGAGTTATATGGTATGAATCAAATTTGTCCGCACTATGACTCTCAAACTGTTTACTTTTGGCTGCTGGTGTGCCTTTAAATTTCTGGTCTGGTAAAGGTATAATTATAGATTGTATAAGGTTTGGTTGTGTGTGCTATAAGAGACATCATCCATCATTACTGACAGATGTACTAACACTCCCTAATTAGAGTGGCAAGGTCAGCACACTTGTTTCCACGACCTTTTTTGTTTTATCTGCATGTACATGTATAATGCATTGATTCATAATAATTTGCACTGATACCACTTATGAGAGAAGGTATACCAAAGGTATATTCTAAAAATAGCTAAAAAAAAGACAGTTACACTTGATGTCACATTATCTCCTGCTAGATGGCATTCTACAAATACACATCTGATTTGGGCATTCTGGGTACAGAACCGGACTACTTTTCAAAATGACAACCATTACTTTGAATTTCAAAATAAAATATACATTTACTCAATAAAACACTACCTGGTGCAATTCATTAAGCTATGATCAGCTAGTATGTAACCTATGCAAAGGC
Source organism: Hippopus hippopus (assembly GCA_946811185.2). Taxonomy (NCBI): domain Eukaryota; kingdom Metazoa; phylum Mollusca; class Bivalvia; order Cardiida; family Cardiidae; genus Hippopus; species Hippopus hippopus. The sequence goes on along the minus strand of OX328111.1, from coordinate 23,301,225 downwards.
CATTTATTAAAAAAGCCCCTACAGGCTTGGGTAATAGCTTCGGTATAAGCCCTACTACTCCCTAGTAAATGGGATGGGCGATGCATCATAGCAGACAGGTCGAATCTTCGAAGAATATGACATGCGCAGACTACACTTGATGTCAATGAGGTGTCACATGTGAATTTCTTTACCACACAACAAAATTTAAGACTGGTCCAAATTCAAAGCATTTGCAGACGACAAACATGGCCCAAAAAATGAAATTTGTTTTGGGAAGGGTAGAAAACATTGTGGGAAAAGGAGAAAATGCTGGGTACCAGCATTTTCTCCTTTTCCCTCAATGTTTTCAAAAGCCTTTCTTATTCAGGGTTGTTAAAACTCGGGATTATGTGGTAAAGAGTTAAACACAAAAAATTTAAAGACCACAAAACAGAACGGGCATTATGACTTTCAGAATTAATGTATATGTCATTCTCTGTGAAAAGAGGATTTAACGCATCTGCAAAAAGTATCAACTCATTGCCAGCCTACGCAGTCCGCACAAGTTGACATAGGTCTAAAACTTTTGCTATCGGTCAATTTCATGCATGTCCAAGGACCATTCTATTTCATGGTTCATTTGGTTGTCAGACAAAATTGATTTCATGGATGCATAATTATGTGATGACTTGATTGATTGTGTTGGGAGTTTAACGTCATTTTGACAGCTTAGGTCATATCACAATGGTTAGTGAACCTACGCATGTGTTTCCTGGCTTTCTCACACCAGTCCTGACACAACTTTCTTTCCAAGTCACTGACTAGTTTTCTCACATGCATCAGAGTTGAGAGCCAAAACATTGCCTGAAAGAAAGTTTGCCTCAACAAGGTATCAACTCACAATCACCAAGTCACAAGTCAGATATGCTAACCACTGAGCTACCCTGCCGGGCTATATGATGACTTACTTGGTATCATGAATCACAGAGATGCATTAAATCCAGAGTGCTGGTTGTAAATTTAGGAATGTAGTTAAGCATTTTTTGTCCTAAGTCACATTTACCACTAACTTCCTTGAAATTATTGTCTGTTTGTGGCTCAGGATGATGGATAAGTAACTTAATAACACACATATTATGGCTAGAAATCAAAAACAAATGACCAAAGGGATAGGAATTCAAAGCTTAATAAATTGATTGATACCATAGTGTTTAACACTGCTTTCAACATTATTTCAATTATACCACGGTGGCAAGTGCACCTCTCCATGCTTTCCTGGAGTTTCTTTCACCAGTACTTCACACAATATTCTGTCCAAGCCACTGGCTGCTTTTCCACATAATCATAGTCAAAACTGTGGTCAGCTGTGAGAGAGAAATGACTCCTGTTGTGATGATTATTCACAATCCTCGAAAAGAAATTGGCTGAACTGCTGATCAAACCAGTGATCCCACGTCCTCAAGTCCTGTATGTTACAAACTGGGCTTGGACAGAAATTCAAAGGAGAGGAAAAAATGATCATTTTGATTGTCTCCAGAAAAATGAGGAAAAAGACAGTTATAACTGTCCATCATAAGTAACTGCATCTTTTTACCACCTGTAAATGAGCCATGCTCTGTGACAAGGGAGCTTAATGCATCTGCATAAAGTATCGACCCTGGTCAGCCTGTGCAGTCTGCACAGGCTGACCAGGGCCAAAACTTTTTGCTGTCGGTTAATTTTCTGTATGTGCAAGGACCGGTCTACCTCATGATTAAGTTGGTTGTTTAAAAAAATTGGCTATTATGGATCCACAATTATGTGATGGCTTGCCTGGTATCATGTATCACGGAGGCACATTAAGCCCCCCTTTGCCAGAGCATGGCTCAAATGTTTCAGAAAGCTACCAACTGCTGAGGTATAAAACCAAGAGTACAAAGGAAGACATTCAATTTGTAATAATGAAATTCAATTTTATGCCAAGCATAACAAAATAAAAAAAAGTTATGATATGTGAAAATTTATGACTTTATATCAATAAGAAATAAAGAAGCCAAATACTTCAACATACATAATCAGAGCTCCAGATAGAGGGAGTGATTTTGATTTCAAAATTGAAAATATTAATTATTCTCCACTAAAACTTATGTTGTGGGTACTCATTAGAATCGTCTCATTGAGATGATTCTAATGAGTACCCACAACATAGGTTTCGAAGAGATATAATGACTTTAGAATACCATCACTCCCTCTTATCTGGAGCTATAATATAATTATGCATCATGCATCATTCATATCATACCCCTGGCTAGATTTCCACTATTGAAAAATTACAAACTGTATACAGAATCATCATGCAATGTCTATCATTCAAGGTTTATATTAATAAAAATGTTATCATACACATATTATTTTCATGCATCATTCATGTTATACAAATGGCCGTGTGGTGACCAAACATGTCATCTGGCACTGTGTAACAAGTAAAATTGAGCTAATTGCATTATATCAATCAATAAAATGGACAAATATTTCATGTAATTATCTTCTACATGCATGCATGCATCATTTGTATATATTATGCATGCAATATGCTGCATACCTGCTACACATTCACTAGGTAATCTTTGTTGTGACTTGCTAAAATTGTAATTTAGGGCTTATGCCAAGGATTGACTCCCTTATGGCTTTATGTCATCAAAAAATGAATTCTTGCTACAATGTAGAAGGCTTTACATCAACAAAATGTTGACTTCTTCAAAAAGGGGAAGCATCATGGATAGCAAAACTATCTCCCTTTAATAAATGAAACTGTAATACCTAGATTAAAAGTTTGTGTGCTTGGTTAGATATAAATGTATAAGCTGAGGAAACAGCATTTCTGTTCTAATTTTTGATGCCTCAGTCTGTTTGTTTTCATTTACCCTTTACCACACAATCCTGACATTTAATGACCCTGAGAAAAAAAGATTTTGAAAACAGTGGAAATGGGAGAAAATGCTGGCTACCATCATTTCTTCTTTTTCTCACAATGTTTTTAAAACATTGGAATGTGTGGCGAAGGGTAAAATCCCTGAGTCTAGTAACAGACACTTGCAACAAATAACTTAATTTACAGATAGAGAGTCCATGTTCTTTGTATGCCATCCTTTCATCCAATATAGTTTTACAAATACAGTTCCCTTTGGATCTATTTTCTACATATACTCTTATCTAAAGGTGAACAAAGTATAAACATTTCCCAAACAATCCTGAGTTTTCATAATCTTGAGACTAAAAGCCTTAGGAAATATTGTGAGGAAAGGAGAAATTGTTGGTGATCAGCATTTTTTCCTTTTACTAAGAAGTATCCTACCCTGTCACAGACGAAGTCCCTCATTTGGAATGCACTGAATTGGTTGTGTGCAAGTGTTTTCAATATGGTGCAGGCTAAACTTTTGAAACTGTCTTTGAAAGATTAAAAAATATTGTGGGCAAAAGTGAAAATGCTGGTTACCAGCATTTTCTGTTTTTTTCCCAACACAGTTTTCAAAAGGCTTCTTCCTCATGGTTGTTGAACTCAGGATAGTGTGGTAAAGGGCTAAGTCTAGCAGTAAACAGTATATTATAGTGACAGAACATGGTCTATTTAGTTAAACAAGTAACATAAGAAAGCTAATACACTGCCAGATAGAAATCCAAAAGTGTGCACCTACTGGTATACATTTCTGTGGGCTTCATGCATAAAGGCAACAAGTGCATATTAGAAAAGAATTCTTTTTGCAATGATCAAAGAAAGATGCCTTTATTCAGGTACAGGTATCTTTGAGGATAGACAAAGATCAAACAAAAAACGCAGTCTGATCTTGGATCTATAGTCATGGCTGATGTCCTTATCAGTTTTGTGATACCCCAAGAGTTAACTCATTACCAGATGATGAAATTTCGGACTGGTCCAAATTTGAAGCAAGTGCAGACTTGGCAGTGTTGTTCAAATGATAGCAGATCACTGTGAAAGAGTTTAAAACATTGTGGGTAAAGGAAAAAATGCTGATTATCAGCATTTTCTCCTTTATCCACAATAGTTTTTAAAAGCCTTCTTCCTCAGGGTTGTTAAAACTCGAGATTGTGTGGTAAAGGGTTAACATGGCAATTAAAAACAATAGCTGTGATAGTGTGAAACATAACATAGAGGCAATATCCACACAAGCAAAACCAAATGTTAAGTATGAGATCATAAAGAAGCAAGAACATAAGTCTGTTAACAAAAGTATGGCTTTAATATAAAAGTAAAACAAATTCAACACAGCCAGTAAAAATGCTCGACTCAAAACAAATAACATAATATTTATTTTTGCCAGCCTGACAAATTATCTCTCTTTGAGGACGCTTGTGCATATTTTGTTGATTGGTTGTGATAATCCAGTATAACAGCAATCTTATTTCTCAAGAGTATTACAAATACATACTGGACAAAAAAAGTTAAGGATCACTATTTTGTTTTTACCTACTTCTGGGAAAGAAATGCAGTCCTCAATTCACTGTCAATAACACCAGGTTATTAATTTGTCTTTGCATTTTACAGTTGGGTGACCACATGAAAGCAAAGCGTGATAGTGTCAAAAACAAAATTTAACAGCGTATGCAGCAGTTTCATAAAAGTCATTGTACTGAACTTTTTTGGGCTGATCTGAGTGTTTGAGGAAACATTTCATTTCTTTGGGAGAAGTCTGTGATGAGGCATCAATTAGGGAACCAGGAAGCTGCTCAAATGATGGGTATGCTGGAAGGAGGCCGTGTTAAGGGGGTGGTAGCTGCAAATTTTAATGTGTCACAGAGTGTCATCTCAAGACCCTGGAATCATTTCCTTCATACTGGCAATGTTGCTGAAAGACCACTAACCACAGGTAGAAGCTTAAGTTAGCAGCAAACCTCAATAATGACTTTCTTTAAGCAACTGCAACTAACATCACAGATTCTTGAAAACAGACTCCATTCTCCAACTACTGGTTCCAAACGATTGGTTGTTTAAACAGTTTTGACAAGACATTGCCAAATGGCAAGGTTAGACTTCAAGTTTGTGTGTAACCATGTCAGCTGGCAACTCCGTCAATGAACCCCAGTTCTCTTCACAGATGATTCTGGCTTCTGTGTTGACTTTAATGACTGCCGTAGGCGAATTTGGCATACAACTTGAGAATGATTTGCTGACTGTTGTGTTACAGAACACAATCGCTTTGAAGGTGGAAATGTCATGGTTTTGGCTGGCATCAGTAATGATGGGAATACAGCCTTACAGGTAGTGAATGGCAACCTTACTGGCGTCAGATAGGGGGGTTGGGGGTGGGGGGGTGAGATCCTGTACCTGATTTTTAGGTCATATGCAGGTGCTATTGGAAATGACTTTCCTCTAATGGACCATAATGCAATTCTGCATAGAGCAAGATCAGTGAATGTTTATCTTGAAGCTGAGACAATTGATCGTATTCATTGGCCCAGTTGCTCCCCTAACCTGAACCCTGTTACAACATGCCTTGGTTGCTTCACAGGGCAGTTTCTACTTGATCAGTAGTTCCACGCAAACACTAGAAGCTCCGGATTGTGCTCCACCAGAAATGAGCAGCACAACTCTTTTCCGCGGCACATCTGAAACATGCAAACTTTAATGCTAAGATTTGAGTAAGACTGAGTGGACACACAGATTATTGATCATGACCTACGAGACATTTGTGGGACAATTTGATGCTTTACTGTGATACTGCAGTTGTGAACTTCATTTTTCGGCTGTCTTACCTTTTGTTATTTTATCAATTTCGTAACAGAATGAATTTGTTAATTTGGAACTGAAACTGATTCAGTTATTGTTGTTCAGTACTTCTAGTCTACCCATGGTTTATTTCACGTTTTTTCTGTTTTTTAAATACATTAAAAATAATGATCCTTAACATTTTCTGTCCAGTATATATGAATCATGCTCTGTGAAATGTTCCTTGAATGTATCTATAAAAAGTACCAACCCTGTCAGCCTGCACAGTCTGTGCAGACTGACCTTGGTCAAAACGTTTTACTTTAGATATATATTCTCCCTAAAAAAGGACATTCTACCTCATTATTTTTCAACAAAATGGATACATGTTACATGATAACTTGGTATAATTCGTTGCAAAGATGGATTAAAGTCTCCTTTACCACAGAGCTGTTCATTTAGTCATGTACATTATTTCTAAAATTTGGTTATTATCACTAAATTTCATAAAAAAATATATAGAAAAATACCAGTTACAACTTTTGATTGAACATAAAACAATCCACAGATTTATCAAGTTTTCCTTATGAAGTTATTGCAATTTGATTGGATAAAACAGCTCACTTGACCAGTAACAACCTGAAAGGTCAGAGATCTAAAAGATCTAAAACTTGTAGCAAACGTCTGGACAAAACATGTTCATCTTTTTAGGTACTGAACTAAGAGGAGGACAAAAACTATCAGCAATGGTTATACATGGTCTACAGTCTAAGTGTCACTGTTTAAACTTAATGAACTGGTGCCTGTTTTATCTGCCTTTGCCTTCTGATAGACAACAGACAACATCCAATTTATTGATGTTAACTATTGTTCATGATATGCACCAAATCAACCAATCAGACAGTGCATCAGAGAATGCCTTAATTTCTGATTCCTGCCTGGTAGCATTGAACATTACCTGTTGTTGATACTTAGATTGACAATAGGCTACCAGTTTACAAACTTAGCACATGTTTAAGGGTAGCAGTCTACTGAAATAGTAATCCTGGCACAAATAAATCAAAACCTAGAACAGTCCCAAATCACATGATCAAAGTCTACACAGGATGTTGCTCATTCTAATGACAGGCACAGACTGGCTTCCTTTGTTACCATGGAAACAGTAGTATTTGCCCAATCACCATGCAGAATACAGGAGAGAAGAACTACAAGACATTACCTCAAATGTCAGCTGCCTGCAGGCTAGTTAGAGGGGTAAAAGTTAAGAAAAGACAAATAAAAGATACAAAATAAATACTCAAAATACATGTACCTAGCTATAGAAACAGATCAGTTAAGTCAACTATCCTCACCTAAACCACTAATAACACTGTAATGGTTATTTACCCATAAACCATTCTGTTATGCTTGAACTACTCTTAATTTAACTCTTTACCAAATGATAAAATTTTGGACTGGTCCAAATTAAGTGCATTTGCAGACGACAAAATAAATGTGATGCAAACATTGAAATTTGATAAGGGAAGGGTAGAAAACATTATGGAAAATAGAGCAAATGCTGGTTACGAGCATTTTCTTCTTTTTCCATAATATTTTCAAAGGCTTCCTTTCTCAGGGTCATTAAAAGTCAGAATTGTGTGGTAAAGGGTTAACTCTTTATCAAATGACAAAATTATTAAATATTAATTTTTGACATTCCCCCACAGTAGATGATGCACGGTGGACACCAAACACAGCATGATCACAAATGCTCACCATGAGCCCTCTGTGCGCAGGTAATGCTACGATTACATAAGCCACGATGCCCAAGATTTGAGAGAAGCATGGTGAGCGTGTGGATTCGTGGGATCGAGTCATGTTGATCTTAAGGGAATTTGGAGCTATCAGGATGATCGTAAGGATCTTCACAGTCAAAAATTTCGGCATGATTACGCCGATTTGATATTAATCTACGAGCTTCAGCGGTTTGTTACGAAAACTAAAAGGATTCTGGTAAAAAATATGCTACGATTTTCATTACGTTCTCTTAAGTTCTCTCTAGTTCTCTAAAGATTACTACGACTCATGTCAATGATTTGATCGAGATTGTCACTTTTTGCGCACGATTTGGGTATAATTTGATGGCATGGGTGATCCATCCTCTTACTGTGTTTCAAAGTACACCAAGATCAACTATGATGGATAATCAAGGTCTGATGCGCCGCATTAAGGTCTGTTAAGTTGTGCTACCTTCTACTACGATTTCCACATTCTATTACACTCCCCCAAGATTAACAATAAATTGAGGTAATCGTGACCAAATTTTTGATGGTCAAAAACTTTGTCACGATCCTTACGATCATCGCGATTGCGCCACATTCCCTCAAGATCAATGCGATTTGGTCCCACGGCGCCACACGCTCACCACGCTTCTCTCAAATTGTGGACATCGTAGCTGATGTAAACGCTATACATATGTTTCACTACTTCAATAACGCAATGAATCGTGGAGTCCCACGATGTTTTGAAATCGTGGACATCGTAGACATCATGGTTTATGTAAATGCAGCATAAGCTAAAAACAACAAAACTGATCTGTTGACTAATACTTTGTTTTTCCATAACCTTAAAACATATCACTTTAAAACTTAAAGAATTTGATCACATAGACTTTCATTATCTTGTTAACTTTTTTTTAAAAAGACTTTTGCATCCTACTATCTTTTTATATTATTAATTCAAAACAAATGTAATAGCTCATAAGTGATGCTCATTGTACAAGCAATTTCTCCATTTGGATTCAAGTTTTTATACAACAAGGGGATAATAAACAGACCATTGTGGGTAAATTACTTGCCAAAATCATTGTCTCACACACAAGCAGGATAACTCTCTTCAACACATAATGCTAAACTTTAAAGTTACCTCCCTTCACTACACATAACATTTCTTCTATATTGCACAGTAAGGCTCCACCTTGTATGCACGTTTTTGCCTACTACAATACAAAATCATAATAAAGCTTCATTCAGTCTGTCTTTAGTAACTGTTAACTCATTACCAAACAAATTTTAGACTTGTTCAAACTGAAAGCATTTGCAGAAACAGATTAAATGTGGCAAAAATGATGGAATTTGTGTCTGAACGAGTACAAAACATTTTGACAAAAGGAGAAAATGCTGGTAACCAGCATTTTCTCCTTTTATCAAAATGCTTTCAAAAGCCCTCTACCTCGATTTGGGATTGTGTGGTAAAGGGTTAAAGAACAAAAACAAAATGAAATATTGGCTAAATGAACTATACTGTGCCTTTCACAACTTTAGTGTCTTTTGTGGGCAGAGTATATCAAAGATGAAGCTGCACTGAACATGAGGTCTGATCCTACTCTGGCTAAAATAGCCTTGATATTTAGATATCTGGGCCCCGTTTTACTATGGTAGTAATGAACAAAGTTTGCGTAAGTTTTACGTAACTATAGTATGGTGGCATATTTCTGCCATGAGATACAAGATAACTATCATGATTATCTTTTCATTTTATCTAGATAAAATTTCCAGGAAACTTTGATTTATCGCAATAGTTTTCTACAGTAATCATGGTAGTTATCTCGTATCTCGTGGCAGAAATATGCCACCATACTGTAGTTATGTAAAACTTACGCAAATTTTGTTCGTAACTACCTTAGTAAAACAGGGCCCTGAAGTTTTAAAACTGACATCAAATGTATGTTTCAAATATTTAGCACAGACAGAGTTAAACCTTGTACCACACACCTCAGAACCACATCATACAAACATGACACCACCATTGACACAAAAGCCAGTGAGAGGGAAAACATAAAAGTTCTACAAAACATAACAGGTTAGAAAATAAAGGACAACACATAAAACACCAAACAAAGATTATAAGCAAAGCAGTGAGCCGAGCCCCAGTAGCTCAGTCGGTAGCTTGCAGGACTTGAGAACATAGGGTCACGGGTTCGATCCCTGGCTTGGCCAATTTCTTTCCGAAGATTGACAATAGTCATTGTGACAGGATTTATTCTTTTCCCACCGCTGACCATTGTTTTGAGAATGGCTATGAGGGAAAGCAGCCAGTGGCTTGGAAAGAAAATTGTGCAGAGTACTAGCAAAAGAGACTCCAGGAAAGCATGGATAGGTGCACTGGCCACCGCGATATAACTGAAATAATGTTGAAAACAGCGTTAAACACCATACAATCAATAAATCAATCAATCAATCAATCATAGCAGTGGACTTACAGCCATTTATAGAGATTTTTTCATCCTTACTTCTTAACTCTTTACCACACAATGCCGAGTTTTAATGACCCTGCCATGGAAGGCTTTTGAAAACATGGGAAAAGGAGAAAATGCTGGTAACCAGCATTTTCTCCTTTTCCCACTATGTTTTCTACCCTTCCAAAATCATATTTCAATTTTTGAGTCACATTTATTTTGTAGCCTGCAAATCCTTTCAATTTGGAATAGGCTAGAATTTTGTCTTTTGGTAAAGAGTTAAATACCCTCACCAAACAATCCAGAGTATTCACCACGCTGGGGAAGAAGCCTTCTGACACATTATTGGAAAAGGAGGAAATGCTAGTAACCAGCATTTTCTCCTTTCCTCAGCATGTTTTCTATCCTTCCAAAGAAGAAATTTTATTTCTAAGTCATGTTTATTTTGTCGTCTGCAAAAGCTTTCAATATGGCATGTCCTAAGATTTTGTTGTATGGTAATGGATTACTCTATTTACATCCTGAAACAAATTTTCCGCAAACAACTTTGAAAGCATCCTTGCAGAATATGGATAATCCTTCTATGGCTTGCAACACGCGAAAAGGGGTATTCAGACATTTGCGTTAAAGTGTCGTCTTGAATCAGCCTGCGCAGTCCGCCCAGGCTAATCTGAGATGCCACAGTATGACTTCATTAGGTTTTGTGCAACAGTAGACTTGCGCAAAACAGAAAATTGCATAAAAACGGAAAGTATCATTTTGGATTAGCCTGCACGGACTGCACAGGCTGATCCGAGACGACGCTTTACGCAAATGTCCAAATGCCCCTTTTCACATGTTGCAGGCCATATATGGAAATGTTGCTGGTCAACAAATACCCAACCCATCTGGTTGCCTTGTCACTAGATTATATCAAGAATTTCAAAGGGCCATAACTCTAGAAAGAGTCGACCAATCATAGTAAAATTGCAGGTGCACAAGTTCCCATGGTGGGATGGCTTTCATCAAAATTTCTGACAGATTGATTGAAAACGAAACTAGAAGAGGAGACAAAATTACGACTATGGACAGAACAACGGACAACCTGTTTCCAATCATTTGTTTCTATGGTGTTTTAACACTGTTTTCAACATTATTTTAGTTATACTGCTGCAGTCAGTGCACCCATCCATGCTTTCCTGGAATTTCTTTCACCAGTACTTTGCACAATATTCTTCCCTAGGTAATGGCTGCTTTCCCTTATAATAATCATTAAAACAGTGATCAGTGGTGAGAGAGGAATGAATCCTGTCGCAAAGACTATCATCACGCCTCAGAGAGCCTGGGATTCAAACCAGGACACAAGTCTTGTACGCTACTCACTGCCCTTTGGACTCTTGTGATTTCAGCATGCCTTCCCCCACTTTATTAAGAAGCAAAATAATTAAGGCTTAATTCCTATTCAATTTATGATGATTTCACAAAGAAATGATTTCGGAGGATGCTGTATGATATCTATGAAGAGGAGTAATGAATAATCAGAAAGATGCCGAAGGCATCCTTAAATCAGTGTTAGTATTCACCAATCATTCTTAATTCATTCTTAGTCTAAATCTAGATTTAGAAAGCAACAAAACTTCTGATTGGCTAAACCATATGGTTTAACCAATCAGAAGGTGTATTACTTTCAAATATAGAAAATTCTTGAGGACAAGACTGAGAATATTCTCAAGAATGATTGGTGAATACGGGCCGAGGAAGCAAAGTTTCAGCCAATCACTTTCCCTCTATTCAGTCTGTGTATGGAGATCAACTTGCAATCATAAGTTTAGGGTACAGTATTTCCTTCTTAGACATTCAGTATGAATACAGTCATTACAGATAACACAACACAACACAACACAAAATTTTTATGTCAAAAGGGGAAAAGGGGAAAAGGTGGATAAAACAGCAGATGTGATTTCTTAACTCTTTACCACACGACAAAATTTTAGACTGGTCCAAATTGAAAGTGTTTGCAGACAACAAAATAAATTTTGCACAAATTAGGAATTTTATCTCTGAAGGGGGAAAAAAAAATTTTTTTTGGAAAAGGAGAAAATGCTGGTTACCAACAATTTCTCCTTTTCCCACAATGCTTTTAAAGTCCTTTTCCTTGGGGGTTGTTAAAACTGGGAACTGTGTGGTAAAAGTGTTAATTTATTTTTTAATTCATACTATATTACCTGCTATTCACATTAAAAAGATGGCATTGGTTCAGCACAAATAAAATACGAAGTAAGTATAGGAATGGTGTAGGGCAAAATAAGTACTGGTAAAAATTATATATGTTTTAAAGTTGTTTACCTGACTTTGTGCGTTGTAATTTTCAATCAGCGCTGCACATTCATCATGGAAACATTTTCTGGCTAGTTCTGCTGCAGTCAGACCATTGTTGTCTGTGATACCAATGTCACAGCCGTTATTAATAAGCGTGCGCACACACTGAAATGAAACAAAATGCACTCACATGACATCATTTTCTGAGATAAGTATAAAATTATTGCCTTGCCTTTTTCCTTCTAGTCCTTGAATATATTGCTTGATTGCAACTCTGTGACTCTTTACCATATAACAAAGTTTTCTCATACTGATCACAGGACTTGTGACCTGCAGGCCCCGGGGTTGAGCCTCACTGGATCCACTGGGTTTTTCATGGGAGTGTCCTTAGGCAAGACATTTCAGAGCCCTAGCCTAAACACAAATTCTGCAGGTGACAAAAAAATCAGAAGTTGCTCATATGATGTATTTGTCTTCAAATCTTTACCAAACAGCAACATTTTGAACTTGTCCAATCCCAAAGCATTTACAGACGACCAATTAAATGTGGCTCAACTTATGAATATTGTCTTTGAAAAGGTAGAAAACACTGTCAGAAAAGTAGGAAATGCTAGTTACCAGCATTTTCTCCGTTTCCTACACACAAAAAAAAAAAAGATTTCAAAAGCCCTCATCCTCACGGTTGTTAAAACTCAGGATTGTGAGATAAAGAGTTAAAGGGGTAGAAAACATTGTAGGAAAAGGATGCTGATGATCACTTTTTTTTTTACTTTTTCTTCACGGCGTTTTTAACAACATTCTTCTGTTAGAACAGGTTCGTGAAAAACATAGAATCTTTTTGTAAAATACTGTGAAAATGAAAAGGACATGTTTCATTACCAGAAAATACTATGAACTACATTTAGTGCAATTCCATGACTGTGTCACTGAAATGTTTTTCAAAGTAGTGGACAGAGAAGATCCAAGACGAGTCTAAATGTTCTCTGAAGTCTGATCTTGTCTCCAAATTGTCCATAAAAGCACCTCTCCTTGTTCTGAGAATGTGAAGAGTTACCCCTCTACCAAACATTCAATCCCGACTTTTTATGACCTTGAGAAAAGAGGCCTTTGAAAACATTGTGGGAAAGGAGAAAATGCTGGTAACAAGCATTTTCTCCTTTTCCCACAATTTTTTCTATCCTTTCTAAAACGAATCCCATCATTTAAGCCACATTGAATTTGTCGTCTGCAAATTCTTCCAATCTAGAGAAGTCTACATTTTTCCGATGTGGTAAGGTGTTAAGTGCCCTCTCCCATCATATTTGGTAAGCTTTTATGTAACATCTTGGATGAACAAAAGATACAACATGCAAATGATTTTCTATTTTGTCAGGATCATCCGCTAGACAAAATTGATCAGTAGCTTGTTCAGGATAAATCAAGCTTCCTTTGCAGAGATAGTGGCAGGGCTGATTGATAAGTTGTGAGCCTTGTATAGGAGTTGAGCAGGCATGTCCTTTTTCAGCCCTACTATTCCCTGACAACTTAAGGCTGTGTACCTGAAGACTAGTGTCATCTAGTGAAATTTATGCCGAAGAGGTAGTACTCTAAACTAGGCAAAAGACTCAGTAAAGGTGTGTTGTTCCACTAGGATAATGCCACTGTTCACAAGTCTCTCATTGCCATGGCTGCAATTTACGATAGTGGCTTTGAATTTATTGAGCATCCACCTTTAATTTGCCTGATCTCAATCCAGCAGACTTCCAAAATTGAAAAAAGCCATTATTAGTATCTATTTCTTGTCAGAACGATGATGTCATACCTGCAGTGGAAGACTTTTTGGTCAAGAAAAGGACTTATTTAAAAGTGACATTTAGGCCCCAGAACATCACTAGCAAAAGTGAATAGATACTTCTAGGGATCAGGTTGAGAAATAACACAATATGTCCACAAAAAGTAAAACCCTTACATATGAAGCTCACAACTTATCAGTCAGCCCACATACATCAAGATAAGATTGAAATCAAAGTACTGAAAGTACAGTATGAAGGCGAGTTTGGAATATAGGCATAACATATTGCGATACATTTTCCTGTAGTTTAATCGCCTCTCCTGATACAGCAAAGTGCAATGTTCCTGTGCAATGGAGACCAGTTGACTATCCTGAGTTTTAACAAACTTGGAGAAGAAGGCTTGTGAAAATGTGTTGAAAAAAATTAAAACGAAATGACTTTTCTGAAACTCTCTGCCATTTGAAGGAAAAATTTTATGTGATAGCAAAGAGTTTTGATTTACCATTACCCGTATATGTTTTTTCGTTGTATAGAAACTTAGATCTACCCCTCTATTACCCCAATAATGAGTTTAAAAGGTCTTTAGGAAGAAGGCTTGTGAACTTTTGGTGTGAAAAGGAGAATTTGGTGCTAACTAGCATTTTCTCCTTTCCCTGAAATGTCTTCTATCCTATTTCAGACAGGTTCCATCAATGGTGCCAGATTTAAGTTGCTACCTGAAAATGCATTCAATTTTGGCAAGTCTGAAATTTTTTCTTCCTGTAAAGAGTTAAGAAAATTTCTCCCTTTCAAAATAAAGTTTTTACATGGCCTCTTTCTCAGGATTGTTAAAACAGTACTTGATAGGGTATGGTAAAGGATTAAAGAATAGTTTTTGCTTGAAAATGCAATCAATTTTGATAGGTCTAAAACTGTTATGAGATGATTTATTTCTTGAAAGTCTTTACCATTTTATTCCATAGACAATTTTATTGAGAGAGCAAAGAGTTTCTAGAAAGGTGCCTTTCAGAGTATAGAAACTGAGATTCGGCCTTTTAGATCACAATACTGACTTTTAACAATGTTGAAGAAGAGGCTTTTGAAAGCATTGTAGGAAAAGTAGCAAATAATGATAATCAGCATTATTTTTTTGACTTTCTGACAATTTTTTTCCATCTTAGCAGGGATCTTACATGTGTATATACGATCCCTGGTCTTAGTAACCCTTTACAAAAGCCTTTAGAAAATAACAAAAAATTAGGGCCATCTACATTAAAGCAATTAGCAGATGATAAGTTAAGAGCAGCTGAAAATGTGCCGTTTGAATGGGAAAAACTACGAAACATAATGGTAAAGGGAGAAAATACTGGTTACTAGCATTTTCTCCTTTTCCAAAAGTTTTTTGAAAAGTGTTTTTTTTTCCCTGAGGTTGTAAAAATTTTGTCTTTCGGTTAAAAGGCCTTTTTTTTTAATTGTCTACCATTTTATTTGAAATATATTTTATCAAGATTGAAAAGAGTTTCAAAACAAACGACTTTCGATGTTCAAAACGGAGATTTAACTTTTAGATTACAATACATGTGCTGAGTTTTAATGACCCTAAAGAATGGGGCTTTTAAAAAAAAGGAAGGGTATTTTGAAACCTTGCAGGAACATGAGAAAATACCGGCAACGAACATTTTCTCCGTTTCTCACAATGTTTACCATCCTATTAAGGATAACCAACATCATTTGACAGTTGACTTCATAGGTCCTATGAGGGACGTTCGAGGATTTTCTCTGTTTATACGATTCTTGTAATCTCTGACCCTGGATTGATGAAATTGGCATTTTCCATTTTGGGAAAAATGCTTAATTATTGCAACTCCATCCAGGGCTGTTTTGGTTGGATTATTACAAGGTAGCTCACACTGCAGATCCGACATAAGATTGCATATTCTGTGCAGACCACAGATTCATCTTCCTTGTCTGCAAAAGAGACAGACGTAATAAGCGGTCTAAGGGTTCGTTGACATTAACACTTGTGTTTCATTTATCCCGCGTAACCGGAATGTACGTTCAGCTTGTCGGCAAACATGAAAGTAAAATGATTGCCTACCCGTCAATTGAGATACACCCTATTCCTTTATTCGACAATAATATATCGTATACAGTTACACAGATACAGGCCTTTGGTCTGTGTCCTTATAAAAACATGAACATGTCTGATGCATTCTAGGACTGTTGGATTCTCTGTGTCAAGATAATTTTATCATTGTGTTATTCAGTTTTGAAAAGAAGTGTAGTTGAAGGAAATTTTTTCGAGGAAAACAAACGGATTATATTACGTAAAGATTTCAGTTCTAATAATGATGGAGGTAAGTGATTATGATAACAATTCATTGCAATAAGCGTTTTGCTCTTGATAGGGTAGAAACACTGTGGTAAAAGGAAAAAAATGCCGGTTTCAAGCAATATCCCCTCTTCCCTCGATGTTTTTAAAAGCTTGCTTTTTCAGAGTCGTTACAAGTGAGTGGTAAACAGTTAAATATTTATGAATACTTGCTGAACGTTCAGCACCGTGACGATCAAAAGAAGAAGTTAAAACTTTTTGCGTGATAAAACGGTTACAGATCATGTTATTGTCATTTTTGACGTAGTAAAGTCCGATCATACTCGTATATAAGGAAAGAAACGATAAGACTGGAACCCAGGCTATCCCCTGCTATACATCGGTACATTATGCTGGCCGGAACTACTTTGAAATGACACATATTGTGATTTCAAGTGATTTACCTTTTTCTTTTCATGGGTCTCCGGAATCAAAACTGGGCCACGCTGATGCCTAACAATAACCTATTCATTAATCATAATGTCAAGGACAACTTTGATAGAAGAAAAAGATATTTCTTTGAAAGAGAAAATTTTGTATAAACACTTGATGATTCAAAGGAATTTATTTCATTGAAATTTTACTTCTCATAAAGACAGAATAATGTTGTCAACAGAGAAAAGAGGTCTGTCAGCGATACGTCATTCAAAAAAGCTATCCGACTGGTTAGTTCAGGGGTCGTAAATTTACATATACGATCCCTCTGGTTAGCTGTTTATGCGTTGTGGAGTGGAAGTAGGTCCGAATGACGTCATTTTAGTAGGTTTCGATTGGCTTATTACAGCTACAGTTTATTTGTTGCTGTAGCAACACCATTGTAACAATCAACTGATCCAAAGTATTTTGCATTTGTCAAAAACGATGCTTTTTAAGAATTTGATTTCATTCCTTCTAGAAATCTGAAGTTTCTTCTTGCTGATCTGATTAAATTTACAATGGTCTCGACATTATTTTGTTCTTATGTACTCGAGAAGTATCGAACTACTTGAAAGGCGTTTGGATAATGCTGTTCAGAGGCATTTGCAGCAAACTGCCGAGCGCTGACATATGAAGGCGAGAATGAAAATCTCGCCTTCAAAAAAATGTGGAGAGATACTATGTCCCAAGAACGTCCTTTTAATTTATTCAGAGGTTTAACCCTTTACCAAACAATCCCTGGTTTTTACGACCCTGAGATAGAAGCCTTTTGTAAACATTGTGGGAAAAGGAGAAAATGCTGGTAACCAGCATTTTCTCCTTTTCCCACAATGTTTTCTACCCTGCTGGAAACAAATTTCAATTTTTGAGTTATGTTTATTTTGTCATCTGAAATTGCTTTCCATTTGGACGAGTTTAAAATTTTGTCGTTTGGGAAAGGGTCAAAGGCCTCTACCTTTTTCCCACGACACCTCATCACATCTTTGAACAAATAAGCAGCAAACATCTTTTAAGAAATAGTTACAATATAATAGAACATGAAATACGTGTATTACTTGTACTTGTATACATTATAAAAATTTGTGTCTTACATGGGAAATTTTCTTCTGCAATAATGTTGGCTGCCAGGCAATACAACCCATCTGCAGGTCACGCAGGTTAACAAAGGTAGCACTTTGAATTAACCCTTAGAGCGCAGAATAAACTCAACAGACATTTTATACCTAGAAATAACACCCAAATAACTGCAATTTCACACTTGCTTTTCGTTATAGTGTTTCTGCAAAGCAGACAGTGTAGATCAAAGATCAGACTGCACGTTTTGTGTACAGAACTTGGTTCACATCCCCAGCTCACCCATTTTCTTTCAAAGGTTTGATGATAGTTGTTGCAACAGGATTCATTCATGTCCCACTACTGATCATTGTTTTGACGATAGTTATGTGGGAAAGCAGTGGCTGGGGAAGAATATTTTGCAAAGAACTGGTAAAAACTCCAGGAAAGCTTGGACAGTTGCACTGGCTGCTGTGATATGAACTGAAATGTTAAAAACAGCACTAAACACCATACATTCAAACAATCAACCACTGCATTAACTCTATACCAAACCACAAAAATTTTGGACTGGATTGGACTGGACCAAATTCAAAGCATTTGCAGATGATAAATTCAGTGTAGCTCAAATCATGATTTCTGTCTTAAATAAGGTAGAAAACATTGCAGGAATAGGAGAAAATGCTGGTTACATAACCATCATCAACACAATGTTCGGAGGTGAGAGAGGAATGAAGTCTGTTGCAATGACTATGAGCAATCCTTGGAGAGAAATTGCCGAGATGGAGATTTGAATCAGTGACCTCCTGGTCGCTACCGATTGCTCTACCGGGCTTGGCATTAAAATAATACTTGTAAGGTATAGATATATAGGGTGTTTAAGAGCAAGATATCAGTAACTAGAGATCAATACATAGAGTCAATTAAACAATGATAAAAGTGTACAAGTGCTAGGATTTCAAAAAATCTAGGTCATTTTTATGGTGAAATTCAAAAATATATCAGGTCACCCAAGCTGTTGAAACATAAATTATCTATGTAAATGTTGATAAGCTGGAATTATGTTTGTTAAAAGTGTTGATTTAACAATATCTCAGTGTACAACCATTGTTTCATAGCACAACAACCTGGAACTTCAGGTATGTTCATTTTGAGACTTCTTCAGTGCACCTTTTTGTTAACTCATTCCTTTCAAAAAGTTCGCTGCAGAGAACTTAAAACCCTTTGGTTGCTATGCATGAGTCAATGACCTTTTTGTAGACAGTGTAGATTAATATCAGACTGCACAGAACATGCAGTCTGATCTTTGATCTTCAATGTCTGATACATAGATACTTTTCCCAAAAATATATACTTGATTGGGGTGTTACTATTGGCTTGAAAGTTTCATTTCAGTGATTTAGCAGAATTAGGGTTAAATAATGTAAACCCATTTAAAATACAGATAAAAAAGGTTTGGTTCATAGTACATGTAAAAAGTTTTGGCAGAAGGAGAAATTGGTCATTATGAACAATGTTTTTACTCATCATGGTGTTTCAAAATAGTGTTCTGCCACTAGGGAAACCATATTTGACCATGTTTTGTATGCTTTGGTGTACGGTACATTTGAAAACATGAGGAAAGGGAGAGAGAACAAGCGAGAAAAAAGGCAATTACAGAAACAGTAAAAAACAAGCATGCAAAGTACTTTACTGTAGAGGTGTTTCTTATGACTTAAGAAAGCCCTAAAACAGTTTTCTGTCTGGAAGATTTTGCCTCCAAATCCCCCTCCCCCCCCCCCCCCCCCCCCAATAAAAAGGGACTGTGCCACCTTAATGTTTGCTTGGGAAGAATCCCAAGGCCCCCTACACTTCTAGGGTGTACCTAAAAATGAGCCATACTCTGTGAAAAAGGGGCTTAATGCATCTGCAAAAAGGAAAGACTCGGGTCAGCCTGTGTAGTATGCACAGGCTGACCTGAGTGAAAACTTTTTGCTTTTCATAAATTTTCTGCAAGTCAGAGGACCAGTGTACCTCATGTTTCAGTCGGTTGTTAAACAAAATGGACTTTATGTATCCATATGATAACTAGCATGGTATAATGCATCAATGAGATGTGTTAAGCCCCCTTTAAGCAGAGGATGGCTCAAATTTTCATTAGGAAACTGCCCCTGCAGTTTGATCTACTGTGAGATATTTTCACCAGTACAATGCAATATCTGTTGTTTAATCATCATGGCCACATTAAAATAAAATAAAATAAATTCTATTTTATGGAGTAGCCTTTGGGTTAACCCTTTACCAAACATCAAAATTTTAGACTTTTCTAAATTAAAAGCATTTGCAGATAGCAAAATAAATGTGAATCAAAAATTTATACATAATTTTGGAAAAGTAGAAAACATTGTGGGAAAAGGAGAAAATGCTGGTTACCAGCATTTTCTCCTTTTCCCACAATGTTTTTGAAAACCTTATTTCTCAGGTCGTTTAAACTGCAAATCATGTTGTAAAGGGTTAAGTAAGTGATGAAAGCAGATCTGGTATATTGCTATAACAGTAGTTCATTGGCTAATTTAATTCTTTACCAAATGACAAAATTTTAGACTTGTCCAAATTGAAAGCACCTGCAGACCACAAAATAAATGTCACTCAAAAATTTAAATTTGTTTTGGAAAATGTAGAAAACATCGTGGGAAAAGGAGAAAATGGTGGTTACCAGCATTTTCTCCTTTTCCCACAGTGTTTTCAAAATGCTTCTTTCTCAGAGTTGTTAAAAGTCGGGTTTGTAAGGTAAAGTGTTGCAAGGCTTATTCCAAGCAAATAAGAAATGAAAAAAAAAAGGTTAGAGACATGATCATGATCTTGTAAGACTTGTATTAAGAGACTCGAGAAAACATTGCAGCAAAAAGAGAAAATACCAGATTGTTTCTGTAAGTAATCTGAGGTTGATCTGTGTATGAAGTAAAAAGTTCAATGATCCATGAATTACCGGTACATCCTTCACCATTATCTACCATCAAGGATATACATGTACATGTGGCAATAAAATCCTGTCCAATCACAACTTGATATGAAGTAGAAAACCTTTCCATACAAGGACAATTCCTCATTCTGGGAATGTCCTTGGGTATAAGACATCTCAGAGTCCTAGCCTATTACTCATGAAATGCAGGAAATATGTGAATATGTGAGCTGTCGCTGTAACAGGACTGAAATAATGTTGAAAGCGGCATAAAACACCATTCAATCAATCAATCAACAATTCCTCATTCAGGTTCTCATTACACAAGCTGCAAAGAAGTAATAAACTTTGACATATGTCCACAACAGGATAGTAAGCCCTTTGATAGTTGAAATTGGGTTTTATGCACCTTTTAACTCTTTACCAGACGACAGAATTTTAGACTGATCCTAACTGAAAGGATTTGCAGACGACAAAAAAAATGTGACTTATATGATGAGATTTGTCTTCAAATGGGTAGGAAATAGTATCCCTCAAGTTTCTGGTTCCTTCCCCTGGTTGCTGCACTAATCACTTGGCAGTGTCCTTTAGCAAGAAACTGCAGAGCTTAGTGCTAGTGAAACATAAATACATGAGCTGTCCTGGTCTGATGATTTAACTCTTTACCAAATGACAAAATTTTAGACTAGTCCAAATTGAAAGCATTTGCAGACCACAAAATTAACGTGACTTAGAAATTGAAATTTGTTCTTGGAAGGTAGAAAACATTGTGGGAAAAGGAGAAAATGCTGGTTACCAGCATTTTCTCCTTTTCCCACAATGTTTTCAAAAGGCTTCTTTTTCAGGGTCATGAATACCAGGGATTGTTTGGGAAAGAGTTAAACAAGAGTAGCACATGTGCTGGGCCAAACAGGCATAACTGTGTAAGAATTTGTTAAGAGTTATTTTCCCTATTGGTGAAAATAAACTACAAGCCGAACTTTGAGGTAAACATCTTCAGTAATAAACAACAAAATGCAACAAGAGCGGCAAATTGTCGCAAGATACGCCCGTCCCACCGCCAATTGTCAAGGGGGTATAATAATCGTAAAGGGCAGGTAATGCAACAAACATGTTTACCAAGTCTCAAGTCAATTTGACTTGAGGTGACAAAGTTCCATTCCAGACAAGCAAGAAATACTGTAAAAATGAAGATCAAAGTGGAATTACTCGAAATCCGCACTAGGTAGAGTTATTGTTCTTGCGCACTGTACTCCGTAATATTGCAACAAACATGCATACCAAGTTTCAAGTCAATCGGACTGGAGATGACAAAATTATGCTCCAGACAAGCAGAAAATGCTGTAAAAATGACGATCAAAGGGAAATAACTCAAAGACAGCACGAGGTAGAGTTATGGTTCTTTCGCACTGCACTCTGTATTATTGCAACAAACACACATGCCAAGTTTCAAGTCAATCGGACTGGAGATGACAAAGTTATGCTCCGGACAAGCAGAAAATGCTGTAAAAATGACGATCAAAGGGAAATAACTCAAAGACAGCACGAGGTAGAGTTATGGTTCTTTCGCACTGCACTCTGTATTATTGCAACAAACACACATGCCAAGTTTCAAGTCGATCGGACTGGAGATGACAAAGTTATGCTCCGGACAAGCAGAAAATGCTGTAAAAATGACAATCAAAGGGAAATAACTCAAAGACAGGACAAGGTAGAGTTATGGTTCTTTCGCACTGCACTCTGTATTATTGCAACAAACACACATGCCAAGTTTCAAGTCAATCGGACTGGAGATGGCAAAGTTATGCTCCGGACAAAAACTGGACGCCGCCTGCCAACCCACCTGCCCGCCATGGGTGATCCCATAATACGTCACATCTTCGACGGGCATATAATAACTCAAAAATGAAGGAAGCAAGAGTTATGATTCATTTGCACTGCACTCCCCCTTAATGAGATCTATCCACCCATGAAGTTTCATAACCGTAGCTAGCATAGTTTTGGAGATATGCTTTGGACAAAATTCAAGTATGAATATAAACAAAGGGCAATAACTCAAAAATTAAGTAAGCAAGAGTTATGATTCCTGTGTACTGCACTCCCCCTTGATGAGATCTATCCACCCATGAAGTTTCATAACCGTAGCTAGTATAGTTTTGGAGATATGCTCCGGACAAAATTCAAGTATGAAAAACAACAAAGGGCAATAACTCAAAAATTAAGCAAGCGAGAGTTATGATTCCTGTGCACTGCACTCCGCCTTGATAAGATCTATCCACCCATGAAATTTCATAACCGTAGCTAGCATAGTTTTGGAGATATGCTCCGGACAAAGAATGGGGACGCCGCCCGCCCACCCACCAGCTCGCCCGCCACGGGTGATCCCATAATATGTCCCGTCTTTGACGGGCGTATAAAAATGCAAAAGCTTTTGCATGTCGACAACAACACAGATGACCAAAGAGCTATGGCAATACCTTGATGTTTTCTTTAGATTATTAATACTGCCAAACTAAAAAATGCTAAAAGGAGCATAAAATATCATTTGCACAATCATGTTTGCATTTTAATGATTTTTTTTCTTAAAAAGCCTGTTTCATAACCAGCCTACATACGTCTAGTGCATAAAATATATGAAATGTACTTTTTCTGTCGATTAAAAAACCAACATATCTGCAATATCAAGGCTTTAACTATTTTCCCTCTGTGTACGACATGAGATGCTTTTGTGAACAATGTAGATCAAGATCAGACTGCA
Organism: Hippopus hippopus; assembly: GCA_946811185.2. Classification (NCBI taxonomy): domain Eukaryota; kingdom Metazoa; phylum Mollusca; class Bivalvia; order Cardiida; family Cardiidae; genus Hippopus; species Hippopus hippopus. Next base: position 23,277,755 of record OX328111.1, on the reverse strand, counting down.
AGTTCACAGACTGCACAGAACTTTCAGTCTAATCTCTGAGTGATCTACACTCTCCATTATCCCTTTACAGATTGTAACCAAAGTGACTCTTTATATTGTAGTCAACCTTTATTTCTAGCTGTTTAAAAAGTGAAATTCATTTATTTGGTAGTGAAAGTGTTAAAACAACATACAATTAGTCTGATGATAAATTTCTTGTGTCTATAAATAAAATATAAAAAAACAAATAGAATTCTTGTTTTGCCAAGAAAGTACTATCTTAGGTCCAGTTAGTCAATGGGTACAAAAAGTGAAGGGAATCCTTATAAAAATAGACAGAAACTTCTTGTTTCAGGGCCTAAATTTTCCACAGACTTGTTTTATAATATATCCTTTTTTTATAATATCCTTCATCATTGTAAAATAAACATTTACTGGAAAAAAAAAACAGCTCCAGTTTTCCCTTTTATCCTGTAGTTGATTTATTAAATTGTGTTTTACGCCACTTTAAACTTTACTTTTTGGTAAATCACGGCTACATTTCACTTATTCACATAATACGCTGGAGGTTGACTCAAACTTTTAGCTTTACGTCTGAATGTGGTTCTAAAGATTTGATTTGTCGTTGAAAGGGTGGAAAATATTGTAGGAAAAGGGGAAAGTTTTGGTTTCTAGCATTTTCCCTTTCCCACAATGTTTTTCAAAAGTTGTCTTTCTGAAGGTTGTTAAAACCCATGATTGTTTCCTAAAAAGTTACCTCTTTACCAGCAATAAAATTTTAAACTTGTCCGAATTAGAAGACGAAAAATAAAATGATGCTAAAATGATTGTAATTGCCTGTGAAAGATTAGAAAACCTTGTGGGAAAAGGATAAAATGCTGGTTACCAGTATTTTCTCCTTTTCCCACAAGGTTTTCAAAAGGCTATTTCCTCAGGGTCATTCATTAAAATTTTGGATTGTTTGGAAGAGTAGAAAACCATGTGAGAAGAGGAGAAAATGTTGATTACCAGCATATTCTCCTTTTCCCACAAGGTTTTCAAAAGGCTATTTCCTCAGGGTCGTTAAAACTCAAGACTGTTTGAAAATGTAGAAAACCTTGTGGGAAAAGGATAAAATGCTGGTTACCAGCATTTTCTCCTTTTCCCACAAGGTTTTCAAAAGGCGTTTTCTTGAGGGTTGTTAAAACTCAGGATCGTTTGCTAAAGAGCTATAATCAATTCTTGTCTGCACTGTAAATGAACACTAACACTATGGTTACCTAGATACAATCAAATATTTCATGGCATGTTGAATTTCTAATTTTTCCCTTCAGGTTGAAAATAGTTAAAATGATAAAACAGTTTTTTTCATTTAACCCGAAGTACTAACAAGTGTCACTTGTAAGCAATTTCTTCTTTTTCCACTATGTTTTCTATTCAGTCAACAATGTCCATCTTAAATCCTTGAAACAGGTCTAGTTTTTGATATGATTGATTAATTGTATTGGAGTTTAGCACCATTTTAACAGCTTAGGTCATATCATGGCAGTCAGAGCACCTACACATGTGTTTCCCCGCTTCCTCACACCAGTACTGACAGAACTTTCTTTCCAAGTCACAGACTACTTTTCTCACATGCATCAGAGGTGACAGGTAAAAAATCTCCGCAAAGAAAGTTTGCCTCAACCGAGTATCTAACTCACAACCATCAGGTCATGAGTTAGATACATAAACCACTGAGCTGCCAGGCAGCTTGATTTAACTCTTTCCCAAACAACAAAATTTTAGACTTGTCCAAATTGAAAGCATTTGCAGACGACAAAATAGACATAACTCAAAAATTGAAACTTGACATTAGAAGAGTAGAAAACATTGTGGGAAAAGGAGAAAATGCTGGTTACCAGCATTTTCTCCTTTTCCCACAATGTTTTCAGAAAGCTTCTTCCTCTGGGTCGTAAAAACCAGGGATTGTTTGGTAAAGGGTTTAACTTAATACTTGGTATGACTTTATTTAGGATGTGCCAAACAGTAGAATTTTATACACCCATTCCACTAGGCCGCGATCTACGGCGCTCTGTGTGCTCATACAGAGCACCGTAGATCGCCTCAGATCGCTGCGGGATTGGTGATTATGAAGACACTCCCGCTCAGATAACAACCAGATGACCGAGTGCTACCGCATCTCTAATGGTCGCTATCGGATCACATGGAGCGCAATGACCAGCATACTGGCGAACATTTTCGCTCTTGAGCGATCCAATAGCACTCCAGTTACGATGTTTACGTTCAAGTTGCATTTCGATAGCGATTTAAGCGATTAAGTAGCGATGTGACAGCATTCTGAACAGATCGCCACGGATCTTTGTGCAAGGGAGTAGACTGATGGCCATCTCGGCAATCTTGGCGATCCGTTAAAGATCTGTTAGCGTTCTTGGTGCTCTGCATGGCGATCTACGGCGCTCTGTGAGAGCGCCATAGATCGTGGCCTAGTGGAATGGGGGTATTAGACTCCTCCATATTGAATGCATGTGTGTTACTGAAGTGATAGAATCTGTTTTAGAAAACAATATTTAATGTTTTTGAAACAGGTCACGAAAACACAGGATCCCTTTGAAAAAGTTACATCATTACCATACAATCCTGATTTTGAACAACCTTGTGGATGATGACTTTTGAAAATATGGGAAGAGAAAAAAAATGCTGGTTACCAGCATTTCCTCCTCTTCCCACAATGTTTTTCTTCACTTCCATGAACAAATCTCATCACTTGAGCCACAATTATTTTGTCATCTGGAAATACTTTGGATTTGGACAAGTCAAAAATGCTGTTGTTTAGTAAAGGGTAAAATGGCATATAGAGTATTGGGTTAAGAGGTTTCTCTATGAAGTTCTATAGCCTTAATTATAAGGTAAAGCCATAAGTATTATCCTCTACCACACCCATTGATGCTAATACTTCCTTATTTTTGAGCTTCTTTTCCAAACTGCCTGGCTTTTCTGAGTCTTGTATCATATGGAACTTTTTTTGTCCATTGTTAAGTGCAGATTTTACCAATTTGATATGATAATGAGCCTACTCAGGCAAAAGGGTGCTTAATGCATCTCCGCAATGCATCCTCATGGGTAGAAAACTTCAGCCAGTAATACCTGTTTTTAATAATACTGATTGTCCATCTACAAAACCATCATTAAACTCATCATAGCAGATCTGAGGACTAGGAATAAAACAAACCTGAGGCACAATCACCTTTATCAAGATTACCAAGGCTAATGGAAAATTAGACAAATGTTTATCTACCTTGATAATGATCATTTTACTTAAGAAGACAAAGAGTTAAATGCCTCAGGTTGTCTCTTAAATCTGTAACAAACCCTTAACCTGCTAAATAAGTGAAATGAAACTTTCAAGCTGGCAGTAAAAACCCAAAGATTGGTATTTCAAACTTATTTTTTGGGGAAAAATATCTCCTTATTGGACAGTGCAGATCCAAGATCAGACTGCACGTTCTGTGCAGTCTGATCTTGATCTATACTGTCCGCAAAACTGTCCTTGAATCATGCTTAGCAGCTTATGGGTTAATGACTGTTTAACCCTTTACCAAACAATCCCATGTTTTACAGACCCCCGAAGAAAAAGGCTGCTGAAAACAGCTTGGGAAAAGGAAAAAATGCTCGTATTAACAAGGGGTTGAAGTTTTGTGAGATTATAAAAATCTAAATGACCCGCTTTGACCATTTACCACAAAATCCTGAGTTTTAATGACCTTGAGGACAAAGGCTTTTGAAAACATTGTGGGAAAAGGAGAAACTGCTGGTTACCAGTATCTTCTCCTTTTCCCTCCATTTTTTCAAAAGCCTTCTTCATTGGGGTTGTTTATATTCAGGATTGTGTGGTAAAGGACAATCTTTCCACTCATCACAATCTTTTAACCCTTTACCACACAATCACAAGTTTATTTTGTCGTCTGCAAGTGCTTTGAATTTGGACAAGTCTAAAATTTTGTCGTTTGGTAAAGAGTTAAAGGAAACCCTCCTATTTACACAGATGCACAATAAAACAGTCTCTATGATTCCATGAAGGACATGACTAGGTACCTACCTTTATAATTATTGCATAACATCATGTAAAAGAATAATGACAATAGAGGGAGGGGCAAAAGCTCTTGTTCCTGTCTTGTCAATCAATGTTATTGTTTCCTAGATTGTACATGTCAAATATACATTTATTTGATATACTCTGTATTTTTCTGGTTTTATACTAACTTGACACGTTATTGTTAAAATCTGATATGCAAGTATTATTGTCTACTATTTGTCTATATTTCATGGCTGTATCATAGTACATTTTTATGCTCTCTGATTATGGTAAATGTACCGTTACAATCCACATTTCGTTTATAGGTTAAACGGTTTACATACATATTGGTACTTTTTAATGAAATGGGACAATTACTTTCCAAAAGATAGACATTTTTTTTTTTCAATCAAAGTGTTTTATACAGTAAAACTAAAACTTGTGAACAGTGCTTTGTGTAGTTGTTTGGATTTTATGCTAAAAAAGAGTAAGTTCTTAGGTAAGTCTCAAGCCTGGGACATGCATTTTACATTGTATTGACTGTTGACTCCAGGTATGCCAGAGCAATATAAGGTTCTTTACTGGAAGCCATAGATCCAGATCAGACTACGAAGAATATACAATCTGATCATTCATCTACACCAATCAATACATGTACTGATACACTGGTGGTGACATGTACTTGGATAGATAATCTGATCAACAGAGCCCATGTGGGTTTTGTGAACTGACTAAAGATAAATTGATATGAAAATATGTTTCATTTAACCCTTTAAGTCACAATGCTGACTTTTAACCACTCTGGGAAAGAAGCTTTAAGAAATCATTATGGAGAAAGGAGAAAATGCTGGTAACCAGCATTTTCTCCTTTTCCCACAATGTTTTCTACCCTATCAAAGAATAATTGCACCATTTGAGCCACTTTGAAATTATCGTCTGCAAATGTTTCAAAACAGACAAGGCTAAAATTTTGTGGCCTGGTAAATGGTTAAATGATGTGTTTACAACTTAACCCTGTCCCTCATAATCCCAAATTTTAACCACCCTGAGGAAAAGGGGTTTTGAAAACATGGTGAGGAAAGGAGAAAATGCTGGTAACCAGCATTTTCTCCTTTTTCCACAATATTTTCTACCACTTCAAGGACAGAAATGATCTTTTGAGATACATTGACTTTGTCATCTGTAAATGCCTTGAATTCAGAAAAGTTGTTTGTCGTTTGGTAAAGGGTGTTAATCTCATAATTTTATGACCTTATTAAGACCAAGATTAACACAAAACCACCTGCTGGTAACTTCTTGGTCATTGCTGTAGACCATATTTGAAAGACAATTTCTTCATCTATCATGATGTTTTTACTTGCACTCAAACTCCATTCATATCAACTATATTATATTTTACATGGACATTTCTTACCCCAAATCTTTGAGAGGTACCAGTGATTATTTTAACAACACTGTAGTTGATGTATGTGTATTCAAAATTGTATCTTTGATCTACACTGTCCACTTTGCTAAGCACTATCAACAAAAGCAACCATCAAATTGCAATTAACTGGGTCTTATTCCTTGTCAGAATAAGTCTGTTGGGTTTATTTGGCAGCCTATGGGTTAAATGTCTCCTGTTGGTGTTTGTTAGGAAATTGGACACTTTGTCCTATATACTTCATTATATATGGCTAGGTTTGTCACATATATGATATGACATGAGTTGATGTTTGAGATATAGAGGATAATCAACTGGTTGTGTGTGATATTAAAAATCTGTCACTAGAATGGGGTGTGATGTGGTTGAAAAAAAAAAAAGTCCGAAGGACGAGTTTTTAAACCGCATCAAACCCCATTCGAGTGACAGATTTTTAATATCACAACAACCAGTTGATTATCCTATTTATTATATTCCTGATTCACCCTTTTTTATTCTAATGATTATCAAGAATGGTACAATGTGAGCAATATAGGAAAAAAGTAGTTCTGGCAAACATTTTAAAACTATATCGTCACTAGTGATGATACCATATTTATCATCACTAGTGGTGTTATTCACTGTGAAATCCCAGTAATTTACTGATAGGAATATAATGAAAAATTTTATTAAACGAGTCTTGGGAAAATGTTACTAAGCAAGCCTTTGGCGAGCTTAAGAACATTTTTTCTTGACAAGTTTTATAAAATTTTATCTCAAATGCCAACTAAAGTCAGCTTCTTTTTATCACATAATGATATTTTACAAATTATAGATCAGAAGATGCAAAACATCTACAGATGCACTAGCGGTAATATCCATAAAACCCATTCACTTCAATGAAGTAAGTACAAATGACGTCAAAAAAATGAGGTCACACAGTTGTGATATTAAACATGTATAAGATAAGAAAATTTGTAATGGGTATATTACACTGAAAAAAAGGGAGGTTATGTGATAAAAAAAATCAATCATCTGTGTTTGCCAATTTGTCAACCACAACACCATAAAAAATTTGCATTTGTTCAATAGTGGTTTGACTTTTGGCATGGCAAGCAAAGCCTATCAGTGGGACTCAGACATACAGGGGAGCTGGACCGAGAACTTTTAAACCCCAGAAAACACAGATAAAGTGAGATGACACCATAAAACAAACTGAAATACTGTTGAAGATGGCATAAATCATTATTCCACAACCTTGTGATACTTAGTACTATGCAAACTGGCTCATTTTATTACAGTGACGCTTGTCTGTATGATAATCAAACCAACTGCAACATTTTTCTGTTATATCACAGCGCCCAGTGCACCTATCTATGCTTTCCTAGAGCTTCTTTTACCAGTATTTTGTTTGATGTGAAATAAACTGTACTACAATAATATTCATTGCGGACTAATATCTAGGTACAATTATCACCGAGTTCTAAAAGGTTAACTCCTTACCAAGCCACAGCATTAAGATTTGGACTTGTCCAAATTCAAAGCATTTGCAAGAGACAAATTCAAAGTATCTCAAATGGTAGGATTTATGTGGCCAGAGGACACTGGCCAGAAGACATTGTGAGAAAAGAAGAAAATGCTGGTTACCAGCATTTTCTTCTTTTCTCTCAATGTTTTTATAAGCCATCTTACTCTAAGTCATTAAACTTAGGATTGTGTTGTAAAGGGTTAACTGAATGAAAATTCCTAACAAGCTACAATAAATTGTAAAACCAGTTCATGACCAAAGATGAAAGAGAGAGTAATAAAATCTCATTCTGACATATCCTATTTCCTCTTCATATTCACAATTCACTGTTTTAGCATGTATTTCAAAGGTATTAGATAGAGTAGCAGGTAAGATATTTTAACCCATAGGTTACTAAGTGCGACTCACTGACCTTTTGCAGACAGTATAGATAAAGATCAGACTGAACGTAACGTGCAGTCTGATCTTAGATCTACACTTTCCGATAAGGAGATATTTTTCTCAAAAAAAAGTTTGAAGTAACGTTATTCTATAGTTTTTATTACCAGCTTGTAAGTTTCATTTAAGTTATGGTATTTAGCAGGATATGAGTTAACCTTTAGTCTCTTATGTATTTCCATGACATTGAGGAAGAAGGCATTTGGAAACATTCTTGGAAAAGGAATAAATACTGGTAACCAGCATTTATTATTTTCTCACAAAACGTCTAATCTACCTTTGGAAAAATAAATCCCATCATCATTTGAGTCACATTTAGATTATTGTATGCAAGTTTTTAACTCTTTACCAAATGACAAAATTTTAGACTGGTATAAATTGAAAGCATTTGCAGAAGACAAATTAAAGATGGCTCAATTGGCGGGATTTGTCCTTGATAGAATAGAAAGCATTGTGGGAAAAGGAGAAAATGCTGGTTACCAGCATTTTCTCCCTTTCCCACAATGTTTTCAAAAGGCTTCTTCCAAAGGTCGTTAAAACTCAGGATTGTTTAGTAAAGGGTTAATTTGGACTAGTCCAAAATTTTGTTGTTTGGTAAAGACTTAATTTAGATTAAATTAATGCTGTATTTTCAATCCCTTTTCTGATGGTGTGTCTCTATGCATCAGCCGAGCCCTGGTAGCTCAGTCGCTAGCATACAGGCGTTAGCTCAGTCGGTAGCATACAGGACTTGAGAACAAGAGGTCACTGGTTTAAACCCAGGCTCAGCCAATTTCTTTCTGAGGACTGATGATAGTCATTGCCACAGTATTCATTCCTCTCTCACCGCTGACCGTTGTTTCGATGATGGTTATATAGGAAAACAGCCAGTAGCTTGGAAAGAATACTGTGCAGAGTACTGGTAAAAGAAACTCCAGGAAAGCATAGATGGGTGCACTGGCCACCTGTAATGTTATGGTTCTGTTAAGATCGTATAGTAGATTGTTTCTTCAATTAAACAACAAAGTTCAATGTTCATACAAACAACATTTATTTTGAGGTATTTTCTTCTTGCTTTCTTACTCTTTCTTCCAAGATGTTTTCACTCAACCTAATAGTACCAATCTCTGTCATCTCACACACTTTCTCTCCAGTTTTAATCATCCTTCATTATCATAACAAACATACATTATATCTTGTACTACCATTTCATTCGTTATCTGTCCCAGAACATTTACTCAAAACATTCTCTTAGAATTAACTGACCAACGGGAAAATGGTTATTGGATATTTGAATATTGGACTTTGGACACACCTTAATATATTCCTGTTCCTCCATAACAGGAATATCAAGACCCATTCATTGAGACCAATCACTGATTATGTTACACAATGCAATATAACTGAAATACTGTTCAAAACGGCATTAAAAACCATAAACCTTTACATCTCAAGGTTTGATTCTGTTTTTTTTTTTTCTATTATTTTTTGTGATGATTTTGTCATGTTTTTTACTCTAGTCTGTCAGATGATTGAACTCTATATCAAAAAACAAAATTTTAGGCTTGTCTAAACTGAAAGCATGTGCAGAAGACAAATGCTGCTCAAAAGATGATATAGTTTTTTTGAAAAGGTAGAAAAAATTGTGGGAAAAGGAAAAAATGCTGGTGACCAACATTTTCTTTTCCCACAAGGTTTTCAAAAGCCTTCTTCTGCAAGGTCGTTAAAACTCACGATTGTTTTGTAAAGGGTTAAAATTAGATTGATCAAAGTCACTGAGAGTGATACCTTTGCAGTTCTACTAGTCTTTAATAGCACCCTCTTTGAAAACAGGATGAATAACTCTTAACCAAAAAACTGGCATACTCTCCCTTAGATAACTTTTGACTTAATAAGTTATGTAAAAAAAGCATTGTTTCATCCAACTGACATAATATATTTCCACAGCTTTTCATCTTCACAATATTGTCATCTTCACAATAATTTTCATTCTTTAATATGGTATGGTTTAAATTCAAATGCATTTTAACACCCACATTATTTTTTTTAGGGCGCAATTTGGCCCTTAAGAAAAGTATCTTACTTTCCATTAAATATGTCTCCATATGAGTAGCTCTCACAATTTATTAAGCATAAAATTAGCATGTGCAGTAATAGGTTTAACATATAACATTTGTTTCACAGAAACTGGTGTCAATAACAGTAAATTGGTTACCATGGAAACAGCTATGACCGATACATGTGATATGATGCAGAAAACTGTCATTTCCGATAAAAGAGAATTTGTTCGACCAAAGTTCAGGTAGGCAGTGCTATCTAGTTTTTTCAAACTAAGCTCCTGAACAATCATTTAACCCATTACCACACAATCCCTAGTTTTAACACCCCTGTTAGAGAAGGCTTTTGAAAACATTGTGGGAAAAGGAGAAAATGCTGGTAACCAGCATTTTCTCCTTTTCCCACAATGTTTTCTACCAGATCCAAAACAAAAAAACATCATTTCAGTCACATTTAATTTGTTGTCTGCAAATCAATTTTCAATTTGGACCAGTCTAAAATTTTGTTGTTTGGTAAAGGGTTAATTCTTCACCAAACAATTCAGAGTTCTAACCACCTTACCCCTTTCCCAAACAATCCCTGGTTTTTACGGGTCTGGAATAGAAGCATGTGATATGGCTGAATTTATGGTCAAAAGAATGTAAATTCAATCAACCTATCTACAATTCCTAATTTATTCTTTGGACTTGGATCATTTGCAGATATTCACAAACAATAACCAAATAACCTAGTGTAAACTAATTCCCTCTTGAACTGGTATATTCTTGTTCACTCTTAACTCTTTACCAAACAACAAAATTTTAGACTGGTCCAAATTGAAAGCATTTGCAGACAACAAAATAAATGTGACTTAAAAATTGGAATCTGTTTTGAGAAGGATAGAAAACATTGTGGGAAAAGGAGAAAATGCTGGTTACCAGCATTTTCTCCTTTTCCCACAATGTTTTCAAAAGGCTTCTTCCTCAGGGTTGTTAAAAGTCGGGATTGTGCAGTAAAGGGTTAACAAAATGAAAAAAAAAAAAAATAGACTTGTCCAAATTTAAAGCATTTGCAGAAGACAGATAAAATTAGTGAGTCTCAAAAATTGAAATTTGTTTTTGGAAGGGTTGAAAACATTTTAGGAAAAGGATAAAATGCTTACCATCTTCTTTTCTTTTTCCCACAATGTTTTCAAAAGTCTTCTTCTTCTTCTTCTTCATGTCCTTCAAGTTTGAAGTTGTGAAATGGCAAAAAAAAAACCCATCATAACTAGCTGTAATAATTCCTGTACATATATGCTAAACGCAAAAGAAAAGCCTGGGTAAACAGTTTAGACACTAAAAAGAAGAGTAATTAACTGTTTGATTTAATGTTTGGTTTATTGCAAAACGTAACATTTTTTCGACAAACGGCCAAAATTTCATCACAATATGACAAATCTTTGTAGAGTTATCAAAAAATGTTTATGGTGTTCCTAATATTGTGGATCTGTGACATTTTGTTGATAACCATGTTCATCGAAAACGATCCCGAGTCCTGACCCTTACCCTAACCCAGATGAATTGATCATGAAATGAATCTAGGAACTTAGCAATCGGTATTTTAAAACATACATGATTTCAACAAAACACATTTTTGACGAAGTGTCCTGCATCATAATATTGTATTGTTCACACAAGCAGTTCAGAATGATCGCATGAAATGTTAAATCTGCATTTCTTTTTCCATTTAGTATATAATAATAATATTATAGCATGTAAGTACCTGCTACAGAACTACTCCAGAAGTTGGATTTTGTCCCATTAACATCCTATTTACTCACCTGAAAACGAATCTGAATAAAACTGTAGATTCCCAAGGGCACGTGCTTCTGTTTCACCCTTTACTTAAAAGTCCGGTGTTTGAACAACACTGAGAAAGAGGGCTTTTGAAAACATTGTGGGAAAAGGAGAAAATGCTGGTTAAACAGCATTTTCTCCTTTTTCCACAATGTTTTCAACCCTTTCAAAAATAAATTATAATATTTGAACCACATTATTTTTTATTTTCTGCAAAAGCTTTCGATTTGGATAGGTTTATACCCTCTACCACACAATCCCTTGGTTTAACAACCCTGAAAGAGGAACCTTTTGAAAACATGGTTGGAAAAGGAGAAAATGCTTGTAACCAGCATTTTCTCCTTTTCAAAAAACGTTTTCTACCCCATCAAAGATAGAAATTATTGCTTTGGGCTAAAGTTAATTTGTCGTCTGCCAATGCTTTCAATTTGCATAGGTCCAAACTTTTTATTGTTTGGTAAAGAGTTAAGTACTTTTGTCTAGTATAGAGTTAACTCTCTACCAGGTGACAATATATTACACTGGTCCAAATTGAAAGGAGTTGCAGACCACAAATTTAAAATGGGTAAAATTATTGCATTTGTCTTTGAAAGAGTACAAACATGATAGAAAATGGACAAAATGCTGGTTGCCAGTAATTTCTGTGTTTCCAACAATGTTTTTTGTAAGCAACTCTTTTCAGGTAGCTTGAACTAACGATTGTTTGGTAAAGTGTCAATGGGAAAGCTGATGAAGTGTTTTATGGATTTTTCAATTTTCTCCTTTTTCACAATGTCACTAAGGTGCAGCTGGCACCTTGAATGAGAGGGATATTCAACTCTTTATGAAACAACAGTATTTTAGACTGTCCAAATCAAAATAATTTGAAGATGACTATGTCAATGTAGCAAGTACTATGAGATTTGTATTAGAAAGAGTAGAAAACATTGTGCTTTAAATGAATTTATTCATATGTTAACCCTTTCAGAGCCATTGGCAAAAACATAGGCTTTAAGTTTTGCAGACCTCATAGATCATTATCAGACTGCACAGAACATGCAATCTGATTTTGGATCCAGCTGCCTATTAAATTTTGTTCAGTGAAGCCTACAAGATGAAATTTCAGCTTGAGTTTCCAGCTTGAAAGAGGTCATGTTGATATATTTTGGTGCTAAAAAGGACAATCCTTTACCACACAGTCCCGAGTTTTAACAACCCTTAGAAAAAAAGCCTATTGAAAACATTGTGGGAAAAGGAGAAAATGCTGGTGACCAGCATTTTCTCCTTTTCCCACAATGTTTTCTGACATATCAAAGACAAATTTCATCTTTTGAGCCGTATTTAATATGCCGTCTGCAAATGCTTTCAATTTGGACGACTCTAAAAATGTGTTGTTGGGAAAAGAAACAATAATTCATTTATCAAAACAAAGGTGTTTAAATAGAATTTTTTTGTCTCATATGATAGCCTAAAATGATTATGGATAAAGGAACAAAAAATTTATTGTATTACTCAAGAAAGTCAATGGAACCAATGCCTGGTAATGAATAATCAAAAAAGCTCATCTCAGCATGCTAATTACGCTTAGATGGGCTATAAATAGACAGACAGACAGGTAGACAGACAAAGAGACAATAAGACAGACAAGTCGAGAGACAAAACAGAGATGCAACCACAGGTATTTATTCCCTCCTATAAAATCTTGAATTTAAAAGATAACAGAGAGCGTGTCTTACGTTTTATTTCCTGACAGCTAATTTCCCAAATGAACATTCAAATGTTGAAAAAAAAATCTTCGATAAATTTTTTGACATCTCTTTCGCCTAGCAACACTGGATTTTCTGTATGATGTTTCAGGAAAAAAAAAAACACAGTTGTGTGAAATTGCAATAACAATTGTTATTAGCACATCATCACCTGCAGATAACTTTTTTTCTACATGCAATAAACCACATGAAATATTGTAGCTTAAAGAAATTATTGCTTTTGAAGAACTTAGCCTTTTGACATGATCATATTAATAACTTGCACAAATTATATGAAATAATTCATGTTGATTGTTTCTTTTCCTTAATCTTTATCCTGCTAAATAACCCTTTACCAAACGATCCCGGGTTTTCACGACTCTGAGAAAGAAGCCTTTTGAAAACATTGTGGGAAAAGGAGAAAATGCTGGTAAACAGCATTTTCTCTTTTTTCCACAATGTTTTCTACCCTCACAGAACAAGTTTCAGTTTTTGAGTCTCGTTAATTTTGTCGTCTGCAATTGCTTTCAATTTGGACCCGTCTAAAATTTTGTTGTTTGGTAAAGAGTTAAATGAAACTTTTAACCCTTTACCACACATTGACGACTTTTAATGACCCTGAGGAAGAAGCCTTTTGAAAACATTGTGGGAAAAGGAGAAAATGCTGGTAACCAGCATTTTCTCCTTTTCCCACAAAGTTTTCTAATCTGTCAAAGAAAAATTGCATCATTTGGGACACTATGAAATTGTCATCTGCAAACGCTTTCAATTTGGATAGGTCTAAAATTTTGCTGTGTGGTAAAGAGTTAAGCTGTTAGTAAAATCCAGAATAATGCTTTACTTCAAACTTATCTTTTTTTGAGGAAAATATCTCCTTATGGGACAGTGTAGATCAAAGATCAGACTGTACATTCTGTGCAGTCTGATCTTGATCAACACTGTCCGCCAAAGGCCAGTGACTCGCGCTTAGCAGCCTGAGAGTTGCGGTAACTCCTTACCAAACAACTAAGTTTAGACTTGTCCAACTTGAAAGCAATTGTACACTATAAACTAAATGTGAATCTAAATTTTAATGATTTGGTCTCTGACCAAAAATGGTATTTCTCTGATTGCATACATGTTAAAGCAATATAACTTGCCAAGATGTTTCAAAAATCTTTCTTTGCAATGGACAGAATTGATGGGCAGTCAACAAAAAGGTTGGTTTTTCTCATGATAAATGATGAAAAGATAATCTCCTATCAGATAAACCCTTTCCGACGATCCCCTGTTTATACCACCCTAAGAAGGATTGTTTGTTTGTATGATGTTCAACGCCTTTTTCAACATCATTTGGATTATATCGCTTTGGCTAGTGCACTGATCTATGCTTCCCTGGATCCATATTCACAAACCATTCTTAACAACATTCTTATTCTTGTTCTGAACGAGCCTCGGTAGCTCAGTCGTTAGCTTGAAGGACTTGAGAACAGGGGGTGATGGGTTTGATCCCTAGCTCAGCCAATTTCTTTCCGAGGATTGATGATAGTCATTGCGACAGGATTCATTCTTCTCCCACCGCTGATCATTGTTTCGACGATGGTTATGTGGGAAAGCAGCCAGTGGCTTGGAAAGAAAACTGTGCGGAGTACTGGTAAAAGAGACTCCAGGAAAGCATGGACAGGTGCACTGGCCGCCATGATGTAACTGAAATATTGTTGAAAACAGCGTTAAACACCATACAATCAATTAATCAATCAATAATCAATCAATATTGTTGTTCTGCAGATTTTTTTCATATTTGAAAGTAACACACCTTCTGATTGGCTAAACCAAATGGTTTAGCCAATCAAAAGTTTGCTACCAGCATTTTCTTCTTTTTCGTCAATGTTTTCAAAAGGATTTCTCTTTTAGGTCTTTTTAACATGGTATTGTGTGTGAAAGGGTGAAATATCCTTCCATGATCCTTACAAAAACAGCTTTTGAAAATACTGTATGACAAAAAAAAAAATGCTTGTTTAACTCTTTACCAAATGACAAAATTTTACACTTGTCCAAATTGAAAGCAATTTTGCTGACAACAAAATAAATGTGACTAAAAACTTGCAACTTGTGTTTGGTAGCAAAGAAAACATTGTGGTAAATGGAGAAGATACTGCTACCCAGTATTTCCTTCTTTTGCCATAATATTTCCAAAATTCTTCCTCCCTAGGAGTGTTAAAAAGCTGGATTTGTAATAAAGGGTTAAACTAATTTCTACTTTTTCCCATGATGATTCCTATCATTGCAAAGACAAATCCCATTATTTTATCGAATGAACCCATTATCACACCATCCCGACTTTGAAGAAGAATGATTTTGAAAACATTGTTGAAAAAGGAGAAAATGCTGGTAAGCAGCATTTTCTCCTTTTTCCACAAAGTTTTCTGCTCTTTCAGATACAAAAACCATCGTTCGAGCCATATTTATAATGTTGTCTGCAAGTGCTTTGAATTTACAGGAGTCTAGAATTTTGTCGTTTCGGAATCTTGTCTGGGCATAATAATCTATTTTTATAGACTGTTATTGAAGGTCTGCAGAAAGACGCAACAACAGTGTAGACGGATATTATTTTGATCAAATTTGCTAACAGACTCGGTTTCCTTAAGTTGATGCTGTTATTTGAGATGCATTTTACTAACATTAACAGACTGTAGTAACATTCTCAAATTCGGAGCTGACACAGTGATTCAGACTCATTTCAGCAAAACAAACAGACTAAACTCTGTAAATGGAGTTAGAGTTAGTCTGTTATTTTGCTGAGCCGAGTTTTAAAGCTTTTATTACCTCAAGATTTGAGACCGTTACTGAAACACTATTCATTTATTTCCATAGTTTCAATCCGAGTGTACGCAGAAAGTCCTGATTCCAAGAGCGATTACTGGATGTATTTGAAACTTCTCACACGAATTTGCAGACTGATTATTACAATTTTGAGAGATGTTATACCAAAAAAATTATTAGTACAGTGAAGGACAGTTTCCCTATTTTAAAAATTTGAGATCGACATGGGATATTTTCACTCATTTTAAAAATTCGTGATAAACATCGGATAACTTTGCACATTTACATCTAGTATAAAACTTATTGGATATTTCACAAATTTTTGTTAAACTAGGGATTACCAGATTTTGAAAAGATCTATGAAGGGTCCAGAAGGTTTCCATTGACAGACATTACGGGACTTTGTCTGCTGGTGATCGAGGGGATTTTGTCTGCCTCTTAGATTGATGAAGGGGAGAATGTCTGCCTTTGCGAAATCACAGATTTGATCAAGGGGATAATGTCCTCCATCGCAAAATCTTGAAGGGGCTTATGACCGCTTTGTCTCTTTTAGGGGTAGGTGACAATGACCAGAAGGGCTTTTGACCATTTACCCATTGCATGGTACAGCGCTAAACATTTTCCTTCAAAACTTCACTTTGATAGACTGCTGACAGACTAGAAAAAACATGTATTCCTACGCCAGGTTCTTTTCTCTTATAATGAAGGCTGTTCTCACTCTCGCTTTTGATTCTGTTGTGATATTAGTATATTTTTATTCTGTTGTGATATTAGTATATTTTTTTATGTATCTATTGTACAAATTGTGTAAGTTTCCCAATTGTTAACATTGTTTGCATTGATGCCCAGCTGTTTTGTTAATGATACTATTTTGCCAGATATTGATTTTGCAATGTTAGGTATCCCAGAATCGGATTTTTTGGATTCAAAATCCATAAGTTAAAGTTGAGTTTGGATGCTTCGCTATTCTTTGCATCCCACCTCAAAAATAAATACTAAAACAATCCCAATTCATACAAATACCACTTCCTATTACATCTGTGTAGTTTCGTATGGTTGGAAATCAGTAAATCACTGATAGCTTGTAACAAGCCACCATTGATAATTCAGTTGACTTTTTGTGCTCCCTTCAAAAGTATGTACCACTTGTACTAGTTTTTTCTTGTTTCAGAAATGAACCTTTGTAGCATGGAATATATCCTACAGCCATTTTCAGTCAAAAAATAAGACCCAAATACATGAAATTGCAGTTCCATGGTTGCTTTTCTCTATAAAGATTTAGCAAAGCAGACAGTGTAGATCAAAGATCAGACTGCACATTTTGTGCAGTCTGATCTTGATCTATACTGACTGAAAATTCATATAAACAAGGTACAGGATGCACAAATTGCACTATCCACCCTTTATATAAGTAAGCCATGCTCTGTGAAAAGGGTCTTAGTGCATCTGCAAAAAGTATTGACACAGGTCAGCCTGTACAGCTCATGCAGGCTGACCTGGGCTGAAACTTATTGCCATTGGTAAATTTCCTGCATATCAAAGGACCAGTTTACCTCATGATTCAGATGGTTGTTAGACAGAATTTACTTTATGGATCCATAATCATGTGATGACATGCTTGGTATCATGCGTCACAGAGATGTATTAATCCCTCTTTTGTGAGAGCATAGCTCCTAAAATTATGTAAATGAACAGTAGGGCACAGAAATTGCTGTTGGGGTACAGGGTACGCAATTGACCAAAGGACAGTAGACAGAATGCTTTGGCCACTGATTTCAAGTGGTCATGAATAAAACAATAGAAAATAATATGCCATTCTAGCTTAACTAGTAGATAGGTCATCTATGCATATTACTGGAAGAAAATGAGGCTGTTTTTAAACAATCTATTCTTGATAACATAAACATGGGAACAAACTGAGCAAAGGCAGTGACATCTTTGGGTTTAGGATTGTATAATTATTGAAACTTGAAAAAAAGGCTGAATTTACACCATTGTTTTGTTAAAACTTGTGATTGTGTGGTAAAGGGTTAACCATTAGAGGACCAAATACATGAAATGAAAATGCCAAAATGTGGTAATTTCAAGGCTGTTTTGTCATAGGCCTCTGAAACTCCATTGGTCTATCAAGGGATAATGAAACTTTCATTATCTGACACTGTTACTATAAATAGCACATTGGGGATTCCCTCTGTATCGTATATAGTCTTACTATATACAATATAGAGGGAGTCGCCAATGTGCTATTTATAGAAACAGTGTTCATGAAAATTTGAATATATATTCCATGATATACAAGTGATGCACCAATGTGCTACAAGTGTTCGATGATCGACCAAGGACAATTTTAGAGTTCCATGATAGACCAATAGAGCTTCAAAGGCCTGTGGTTTTGTTAAGGATAACTCAAAAACTAGCTGACAGCATAGAGTCACAATCAGACTTTACATTCTTTGCAATTTGATTATGGCCTACAATGTCTGCAAATGCAACTTAAACTGTGCTTGCACTCCATAGTTTTAAATTATTTATTCGTTCTGAATACACCAACAATGTTTTTTTCTCAAAACAAGTTTTTGTCTTGGTATTCCTCCTTTTCTATTTTTTTGAACTGAAAACTTTTTAGTATTAAAAAATGTAGTCAAAATTTGCTTTTTCAGAGAGTTCTGAATATTTCAGAAAAAGGTTCCCTACAGATAAAAATATAGTGAAATACTAGACTTACTTGCATCCTATTCATTTCTGCAGCATTATGTAAAGGACTGCCCCCAAGGTTGTCCAAAGTCACTCTAGCTCCACTCATTTTCATCAACCAATCAATGACATGGGCATGACCTTGGCTTGCAGCATAATGCAGTGGAGTTGCTCCATCGAAATCTCTTTCATTTGGATTGTATTTTTCTTCCTCTACCTAGAAAAAAAAAAGAAATGTGTACATTGGACATGAATGCCCCCACAAAGTGCCACAAGTATGATGGCACCTTGACTTAGGCATTGGCACAATTAGAATATCAAGTTTCACAGAGGAAGACTTACCATATTGCTTTGGTCATGCATTGATCTCGGTCTTAAGTAGAGGTAGTGTTTTGGAGCAATGTAGGAAGGATTTTGCTTTGACCCATTCATAAGCCTACCTCCACTTAAGGCACTGACCTTTGTCCTGCTTAGTCTTAAAAAAGAACCTTAGAAAAACATGTGACAACTAAATTTATGGGTGGGCGTAATTTTCTAAATTTTTTCATACTGATAATAACTGGGAGATTTTCTGCAAAGTTGGATTAGGCTTATTAGATTCAATTTAACCCTTTATCACACGGCAAAATTTAAGACCTATCCAAATTGAAAGCATTTGCAGACGACAATTTCATAGTGGCTCAAATGACGCAACTTTTAGAAAACTTTGTGGGAAAAGGAGAAAATGCTGGTTACCAACATTTTCTCCTTTTCCCACAATGTTTTCAAAAGGCCTCTTCTTCAGGGATGTTAAAAGGCGTCATTGTGTGGTAAAGAGTTGATGAGCATACAATTCTAACTCAGAGTGATATTTAATATATTAATGACGTATATGACAAATTTTTCTAATGGACAGATGTTTTTAAGACTTTGCACATACAAAGCTCATCGTTTCTCTAGAAGATTACAGTAAAAAAAAGTATGGGTCACTGTGCTCGTTTCTGAGAAATTTGACTTTGAAAAGGGTATATACAGCTCCAAAATTCAGCTTATTTTGGAATTAATACACGTTTCTTTAATAGTCAATTAAACAGGAAAATTACCAGAAGAATATACAAATATACATCATTGTAATGAAAATTCATTTACTTTTTTGCAAAAAATATATAAAAGCCTGGTTTTGAGCATGGTAAATGTACAAAATTGCATGTTATATATGGACCATTGAATTAAAAAAGGGAGATAATTTGACCGAATTAAGGGTTAATCTTTAATGAATACATACTTTCTAACGGACAGATTTTTCTTAAAATTTCCACACTTATAGTTTTTACAATTCTAAACAATAAGAAAAAATAAAAATGGCACCTATCCGTGCTTGTTTCGTCAGAAAAAAAAAAATGAAGGTCACTGTGGAAGTTAATTTTTTCAAGGAAAAAAATAGGATAAAAGCTCAGCAGACATAAATTGAAAAGGAGAAATTGCTTATTAGGAGCGATTTCTCCTTTTTCCACTGAAATTTTCAAAGAGGAAACAGCTATACTTCCACAGCTTTAATTTTCCTGCTTTTGTTTGCTTGTTTGGTGTGTAACGCCGCGTCAACAGTATTTTAATTATTTCACGATGATAGTTCACAGATCCATTTTTTTCTCTTTACTAATACTACCAGAAGAAAGCGCTTATTGTTTCAGTGCATCAATAGTATTACTATATGTGCAAAAAATACGTAGGTGCACTTTTGATTCACTATCCATGACAAAACACATGCGCAGTAGGATGCCCACGAACATTTGTATTATACGTCGTTAAATTTACAATTCTAAATCTTTCAAATCATTAAATAATGTTACACATGCATATAGGTTCTATTTGTCAACAACAGGTCTAAATAAGCCAAATCATGCCTTTTTAACATGAGGTGATACTGCCTTCTTGCATTCACTTATAATTATTTCTAGAATACCCCAGTCATGTCAAGTTTTATTCAAACCCCAAACCTTTGAAGTGAGAGGCCAACACTTTATCGGCATCACTGTCTCCCCTCCTTTTTATAATGTAAAAGACTTTCATTCATTATTCATAAAACCATATTAATCCCAATTTTTCTATGTATATAAGGTTAAAAAAGAAAACATACAAAAGGACCAATCTTCAGTTTTGTTCATCTGACAAAGGGGTCAAGTGGACTTTCAGTGATGCATCCAAACCCAACAACATCTGATTATAACTTTTTATAACCTTGTAGAGGACAGCTTTGGAAAAATGCAATAATGCAAGTGCTCATTTTCCATAAATGTTTACCAAACTATTCAAAGAAGGTTAATTTTCTTTCAAATACATGTACTAAATACCTTTATGTTTTTATTTCAAAAATAAAAATAAAAATCTGTTTTGCTATGGATGAAATGAGTGTAAGATTGTAAAGTTACAGGGAGCTACTCAGATTTCTATAATCACACCAAACTTCAACAATGAATATCACTGAATTAAGTAAGCCGATAGCTGGCAAATCATTGATATAGAAGAAAGACAAAAGACATAAAAATATTTTTTAATGGTATTTCGTTAATGGGCCATGTAGATCTAAGTCTTAAAGGTATTTTTAGATTTTGCACCAGAGTCTCGCGAAGACTTGTGGGAGTGTCGAGTGATCAATAACACACACTGATTATGGGGATTCATGTTCAAAACAGTATGATGATATCATATCTGATTGAAGATAATTATCAACTTCATATGGTTGCATAGAAAAATATACGCTTTCTGATTTCATTTATTGGTATTGTACAAGAAATTTCATTTACAGTATTAAAACTAAACCAGGGCTTTTTTTCCTTCTATAATTGAGGCCGATATTCGGTGACTTCCCAAAGGCAAAAAGCATCATTTTTTCCCAATTATGGCGAAAGAATTTCCCAATTTTGCTGGAAGAATTTCTCATAATATGATGCTGAAATTCCCAATAAATTAAAATACCAATTTCTCAAAAGCTATTTCAAATGACCAGACACAAAACTTTCGTTTTTTAGCATTGATTGAACCCGAAAGCAGGCTTTTTATTGATTTGTACCGAAATGACTCAGTTGACCGCGCTGAAGTTAGGCCGAAATGTTGCGTTTTCTTGGCGCCATTTGGTTTGTTTAATGGAGACATTCTTAACCGAACCGAGTTATTTTTTGCGCATTTTAACACCGCACGTAGACTGAACGCGGTTGTCATTTCCCTATCATTCAATATTAAATCCTTTGGCATGTTATATAAATGTTTGTCTTTTGTAAAAACTTACAGCTGACAAAAGAAGTTTTCTTTAACTTAACATTGTGGAACACATTCTTACTCGGTTGCAGTCTACGTATTTAAAACAAAAACAAACACGCTGTATCAAAGTAAAACATGTCAAGAACCGGGAAATATTACAAAAAGTCTGTTAAAAGGGCTGCTGATGATAAAGGCCACCGCAGCCTTTTTAATTTCGGCGTGAAACATTCAAATTCTTTGCTGATCGATCTACAGGTAATCAAATCTTCGCATACTGAGTCTCAATCTGAAGTGCCGGTTCTGTCGGGCATCGCCGATCTCCCTTTGTCTGAAGACTAGACAATAATAGGAGCGTAAGCGAATTTCGCTAGTAATCGAATTTCGCCAACTATGTTCTCGGGCCATATTTTCGTATCTGTGACACCATCCATTCACGGAAATGACTGATATCTTAGCAGCAAAGGTGTTTTGATCTGTCATTTGAATCTAATGACAGAAAAATACCTATCAATAGGAAAAAAATTAATAAGCGACCTCTCACATGCTTTTCCCCGCCATTTTATGATCTCTTTTCAGGCGTCTCCTTTATATGCAGATTTTAAAAGATACTTTTAGCTTAAAACTTTTTTGTGTCGTCTATTTTCGGTTTGACAGGTTATCTTTTAAACTTTAATAGCCGAAGTTTCGTATGGGGCACCTAAAGGGAAATATATCCATATGAATGACAGAGGGGTCCTTATTCATTTTTTTCCTAAGAAAATAGATTGAATCATGTACAAAAATCACTACAAAGACAAGAAAATAGCTTTTTCTTTGAGCTACAAAAGGTTACCTTTTTTAGATTTACAGCCTCTTTATCCCCAACACTGTCATCCTGAGTGAGATTGTAATATTTTAGTGCCACAGCAGAAATAATTACACGAAAAATCACATAATTGTCGATTTTTGTTTTCTGAGAGCTGAGTTTTGTTTTATATCCTTCAGGTTTTCTCGTAGGAAGTAAATGTAGAGTTAATATCCAAGGGAGGCAATGAATATTGCTGAAATGATGCTGTGAATTTTTTATTTCATTTCACCCTCTCTGGGGCCTCTAATTTTTGGAAAACCAGAGTTGTCGAAATTGGCTTTCTCTTTTTATAGATGGTGACTTTGTACTGTCTCACTTCTAACGATGTTTTGACAGATAAATATAGATGTTTAAGTGGTAAAAATTATTTTTACCAAAGTATTTGAATACAAGTGCATAGATATTTAACCATAAAGAAAATTACTATTGTTTTGTGCAATCCGCAAGAGCAGTTTCCCTTGCATTAGCGAAATTTGATTACACCAGTATATTATCACTGCACATGATGCAAACTCTACATCTCCAGTTATAATATCCAAGCCTAGCCTTGTAACTTCCACAAATAATGATTTCCTTGTATCATATGATGGCCGGAAAGCAGTTCTTCTAAAGTATTAATTCTGGCACCCATGGGTGTACCACAGTAGTGTTAAAAAGGGCTATAAGCCTATATGTGCAAATGCTGTGAGATATTTGGCCATAGTTTAAGCAGTTAAAGTGTGACTGTTGAATTTGTTTCACTTATTAAATTTCTGCACCTTTCTATTTTCTGCATGTATGTACACTGCAATTAATTTGTTTTATTGATGTACCTTGAAAGTCAGTCTGATTTTTCCCAATTTGGCCAAAACTGCGCTTGAATTTCCCAAAATGAGAGGCTAAGGCCCCTTCCCAATTTTTGGAAAAAAAGCCCTGTAAACATATGCCTTCAACCCTTTACTGCACAATCCCAAGTTCCAACATGTTGGACGGGAAAAAATGCTGGTGGCCAGCATTTTCTCTTTTTCTAACACCCTTTCAAAGAAAATTCACTCAATTTGAGCCATGCTTAATTTGTTGTCTGTGCATGTTTTGGATTTGGATCAGTCTGAAATTTTGTAATCTGGTAAAGGGTTAACCCTTTACCACATAGTCCCGAGTTTTAACAACCTTGAATAATAAGGCTTGTGAAAGATTGTGGAAAAAGAAGAAAATGCTGGTAACCAGCATTTTTTCCTTTTCCAAAACTGTTTTCTATCCTTTCAAAGACAAATTCCATAATTTGAAGCACACTGCTTTGGACCAGTCTAAAATCTAGTCAATTGGTAAAGAGTTTACTCTTTACCACACGATAAAAATTCCGACTTCTTCACACTGAAAGCATTTGCAAAAGACAATTTAAATGTAGTTGAAATGATGAAATTTGTCTTTGTTAGGGTAGAAAATATTATGGGAAAAATTTAGACTATTTCACACTGAAAGCATTTCCAGAAGACAATTTAAATGTAGTCGAAATGATGGAATTTGTCTTTGATAGGGTAGAAAACATTATGGGAAATGGGGAAAATGCTGGTTGGACCAGCATTTTCTGCTTTTTCCACAATGTTTTCAAAAGGTTTCTTCCTCAGGGTCTTTAAAACTCGAGATAGTGTGGCAAATTGTTTAAGCAGGAAATATGACAATAATTTTTGGACTTACCAGAATTTGAACACACTCTTGATGGCCTGACTGTGCGGCAGCATGCAAACATGACATTCCATCATAGGACTTGATTTTAATGTTCCCACGGTGATCTTGTATTAATGTGCGGAGAAGGTCTGCTGATCCCTCTTGTGATGCCAGATAGACTGCAGTAGCGCCATTACTGATCTGTAGATTTACTGTCCTGAAGAATTAAATAGAGGATATTTGTTTTTTTTTTTGGGTGAAAGTTCAAAATTTATTTAATCGAGTGAACATCATCTATAGTATTTTCACAAGTGGTACAGTCATGAGTGAAAATATTACTGATGATCTTCACAAGATGAAGTAAATTTCAATCTTTCATGGAACTAAACAAATCTTTTATTCATTTCATGCTTCTAACTCCTTTTTTGTTGGGACTTTCATCAAAATCAGGTAAAGTTGTTTTTGGTAATTCCCCGTTGCGTACTCCATCTGCATAACAACACATTTACAATGTTACCTAAAGCGCGATAAATGTAGGGTGAATTATGTCATATTTCTATCTAGTTAGTGCATGCGCTGTTTACCTAGGTAACTAGTGAGCAGAAACTACTGTTACCACCTTCAATTGAAGAGTTAGAAAATAAAATTGGTATTTCTCACAGGTGGTAAGCATGAAATGTCAACTATATTCCACCACTATTTCGCAATAAGCTACGGAAAAGCATGAAATTAACTACTGTAATTATGTTGATTACTTCTTTACCATATGACAACGTTTCAGGTCTGTCCAAATTGAAAGCATTAACAGACGACAAAATTAATGCAGTTCAAATGATGATTTCTGTCTTTGTTTTCATAAATCAATTTCAGAAAGGCTGTTGAAAGTCTGGATTTACAAAATGTCAAAATTTTAGACTCGTCCAACTCACAAGTAATTGCAGATGACACATTAAATATGCCTGAGATGATGGATTTTTTCTTTATTGGGTAAAAAGCATTGTGGGAGGAGGAGAAAATGCTGGTTACACATTTTTCAGGATTTTTTTTGCCTGTTTTTCAGGTCTTACTGTTGAAAAAAAAAATATGATTTTTATAAAATGTTTTCAAAGTGTTACCGTATTTTCCAGACAATAGGCTGCGGCCTATCTGAAAAAAAAAAAAGTTGAAATTTTCAAGGGTGCGGCCTATAAGACGAAGTGGCTTATACGTTAATTTTATTTTTCTAAATGACCTGTTAGTGCGGCCTGTGAAACTGAAAATAAAGGAAAACCAGTTTACGGTTCCCCATGTTGGTGCCACTTTGGTTCACACCTACAGAGTATTTCTCGAACACTTATACCTTTGTTTTGTTGGTAGTTAAATTAATCCGCTTGCAAACTTGTGAATGTGTTAAAATTCGTGACCAAGCTAGATTTTCACACTTTTTGTTTGATGATATCTACTGGTACTAATCAGCGGTCAACTGCGAATGTAATTAAAGGCGTTGTTTGGTGTGTACCATCAATCAAAGTAACAATTTGATGATTTCGAAATTCCCTAAATTATTCAACAATGGATAAACGAATGATAACGGTCTCTAGTGTTCTGACTGATTTGATCTGCAGAAGGGGAAATTAAGCCAATGTAATGAAAAAATGCCAAAACAATGGATAAATTTGTTTCATGTCTTAAACATGTATAATATACATATACCGGTACAAATAGGTCCTACATCTACATGTATCTAAAGAGGGATGACATTGTACAGTAACCATGCTTATCTGCCGCCACTTATGTGCCGGTGCAGCCTATACAATATTTTTTGATTTCTTAAATGTTTAAAATGGAAGTGTGCAGCCTATACAGTGCAGCGGCCTATTGTCCGGAAAAAACGGTAGCATAAAACTTTCAAGGTTCTACAATGAAATAAAATTGTCTTTTTTTTCCCTGTAGCCAGGTGGATTTCATATCTGATTTTGGACTTTGAACAAGTTATGCAAGATGTTGTGTAAATTATTTTTAGGTTTATAAACAAGACATACTGCAAAGAGTATCACATGCATCCGGACAAAATGTAAAATTTGTCCTTATGTACCAGTTAGGAACATTATCATTCACATTTGCAATGACAATGTTTATTAAAGTATAAAGGCCTTCAGCCCATACTACAGTACTAATGATATACATTATGTAACTATATACAAACATGTCAAGTGATTTATGTTAACTTTTGTGAAACATGTAAATTTATTTTAAATTTGTAATGTTTCATTTTGAGGTGAAAAGACTAGATTCAAGATCAGACTAAACACGTCTGAACTACTTCTTCAATGACACTGTCATGATAGGATTCTACTAATTGTAATTAATTCTGGCTCTTGACTGCATGTACATGATATTTGCTGGTAATAAGTTCAAGTGTTACGGAATTTCGATGCTCCAATCAGATCTAATCATTGTGCATGTGATTCTATAGAAACAGTTATGTGAAGAATCTGACAATTGTTTGTGTTTGAAATACATTTGATTAAATTTGTCAAGAACAAAATGTCAGTAAGCCAGCTTAAAGCTTGCTTGACCCTTTACAACATATCAACCTTCAAGCCTTGGTCAAATTGAAAGCAGTTGCAGATGGCCAACTTAAATGTTACTCAAAATATAAGACTTGTCTGTAAATGAGTAGAAAACATTGTGGGAAAAGGAGAAAATGCTAGTTACAAGCATTTTCTCCTTTTCCCACAGTGGTTTCAAAAGGCTTTTTTTCAGGAACGTTAAACTTGGGATTGTGTGGTAAAGGGTTAATAACATTTTGCTGCTTGGCTTGTTTGATAAGATATTTCTCAAATTCCCTAACTCATGTGAGATGCTTTATGTCTCAGACTACTAAGGCAATCTATAAAACTGATTTACATTGGATCTTCTGCTAAGAGAAGTTTTACAGCCTCATAGTCCCTGCCCACCACAGCAAAATGTAATGGCAATCCACCACTGGCTGTGCCTTTGGTCACATCACAATCTCCCTGATCCAGTAACCATTCTGTTACATTGGTATGGTGATATCTGTAATATACAAGCAGGGATGCCTTGGTTTTCTCCCTTAAAGTGCCGAACAAACCCAAGGAACACTTTCCATCCACAAACTAGACCCAACTACATGTAACTGTATTTATAACATTGCTCTTGTTCAGAATATTTCAGGTAAGTGGACAGTGTAGATCAAAGATATGCATGTTTTGTGCAATCTGATCTTGATCTACAACTGGCTGCAAAGACAACTATTGTTGTGAAAGGCGCTTTAATGGTTAATACCAGGTTTAAACCTTTACCACACAATGTTAATCCTGAGTTTTCTCTTATGATGGATAAGGCTTCTGAAACTATTGTTGGGAAAAGGAGAAAATGCTGGTAAACAGCATTTTCTACCCTAACAGAAAAATTCAAGAGTTTGAGCCACATTTAATTTGTATGTCTGCAACTGCTTTCAATTTCGACTTGTCTAAAATTTTGTTGTGTGGTAACGAGTTGATAGTCTAGTGCTTTAGTCACATTTCAGTGTCCAGTGCCTTTATCTACAAACATAATGCATGTATACCAGCACTTCATCTTTGGAAAGATCCTATTGTCCATGGGCGCCTCAACCATGTTTGTTTGTTTATTGGATTTAACACCGTTTTAACAGCTTAGGCCATATCATAGCATCCAGTGCACCTTGGTATCTGTTTCCTGGCTTTCTCACACCAGTACTGTCAAAACTTTCTTTCTAAGCCACTGACTTCTTTCTCACATGCATCAGAGGTGAGAGGCGAAAATCGCCAGAAAAACAGTTTGTCTCAACCAGGTATCTAACCAGCAACTACCAGGTCATTAGTCAGATACACTAAACACTGAGCAACCTGGCCAGGCTACTTCAAGCATGACCCATCTCATCAGGGAACAAACTTGGGACAATGAGCATTAACTCTTTACCACATAATGACTACTTTTAACGATCTTGAGAAAGAAGCCTTTTGAAAACATTTGGGAAAAGGAGAAAATGCTGGTAACCAGCATTTTCTCCTTTTACCACAATGTTTTCTACCCTTCCAAAAACACATTCCAATTTTTGAGTCACATCTATTTTGTCTTCTGCAAATGCTTTCAGTTTGGATAAGTCTAAATGTTTGTCATTTGGTAAAGGGTTAATGGGATGCTTGGTGGATGTATGGTTAGATAGATTCTCTTCTGTCATAGCCCAAGAGGCCAAGATGCCCGAGTTATTCTTCATGTCTTATTCTTAGGAACTCATTTGTTCTTTTCTAAAACCCATCTCTTTGAGATAGTCTAATGATCACTTTCAACAGCACTTGGTACTGATAAAGAATATTTTATGTTGTCTTTGACCTTTTACCAAACAATCCTGAAGAAAAAGGCTTTTGAATACAATTTGGGAGCTTAACATAATTTTATCGTTAATTAGTATTTTCTTATTTTCTATATTGGATTTCTTCAGTGGAATTTATGAAGTGTTTTTGAAGGATTTTGTTTTTGCATGCCTGGGAAATTATTTGAGTGTTCTTAAAATACATTTATACTAAAGGGACAGAAAAAGTGAGGGTAATTCTTGCATATGTAAAAAATAACGAATTCTTCTTCTAAACCTAATTCTTTCATAGGCGCGTCATAATACCCTTACTCAAAACTAAATGAATTATTTTGTTGTTTTTGAAAATTTACTTCATTTTGCGTTTTTGCAATCTGGTTAAAAGTCCCTTTAAGACGCAACATCTATGTCTGATTCACTGATCAAAACAATCTATCGCATTTATCTGATTCACTTACCAAATTTACCTATCTCATTTATCAATTACTCCAATGGTTGATGCTAATACCTCCTACTCTTAACATGGACAATGAATTAAACTTGGTTACCTGCATGCTAAATGCAATACAGTTGCACCAATTCCATCCTGATCACTCACGCTACAATCTGTGTTCCGTAAAAGCCACTGTAGTGTCTGTAAGTTACCTGCAGCTGCAGCATCATGGGCAGGTGTCGCACCTACAATTATAGATCAACTGATAGCAATCCCACACATTACTGTTTCATGAGGTTATTTACGTTTTTACTAATCAACAAAATCTCACACTCTTTAAAAGCCACTGTAGTATCTGTAAGTTACCTGCAGCGCCATGCCTAAAAGTACAAGTTAACTATTCCCACACATTATTGTATTATGTGGTAACCAAATGTGCTTGGGTACAATACTTTATCATTATCAACCCTTTTCCAAACAAATTTTAGACACATCCAAATTGGAATCATTTGTAGACGAAAATTTGTAATTGGAAGAGATATGCTGAAGGTCTCTGATTGGGTAAAAACTGTGGAAATTGCTTGTCACAAGCAATTTATTCTTTTCCTTCAATGTTTTCAAAGGCTTTCTTTCCCAGGGTTGTTAAAACCTGGGACTGTTTGGTAAAGGTTTAATTGAGAGATTTCATAACCTCTCCATTTCCCACAATAATTTCTGCATTTCCCACAATGTTTTCTATGCTTTAAAAACAGATCTCTTTATTTGAGCCATGTTTCATTTGCCATAGATCTGCAAGTTCCTCCGAATTTGACAGATGCAAAATTTTGTTGTATGGTAGAGTTAAAAGCTGTCATCTCTAGTATCTTTGGGTTATATATGGAAAGCACAAACTTTGAAGGAACTTTTTGAAAAAAATTATTTCGAATTTGTGAATCTAACAACTACATATTGTCTACCAGAACTTTTACAGACAATAAGCAGACAAACTTGGAATGCGAATTTGATTACATCATGAGGTATTTCAAATTCTCTGTTTACACCGGTAGCTTGAATATGCCGGCAACCCTGGCCCCCATTCATTGAAAACAAACACACAATCTATAACACTAACAGTCGACAAAGTGAAAGTAGAAACCAAATATACAGAGAATCTTTCGAAACAACAGAGAAAAGGTTAAGTAACAACCCACCGACATCTGAGCGTTTGTTTCCTATAAATCCCTTCTCAGACACTAAATATCTCAAGGTGTCGACCCCGCCCTGTCTGGCAGCGTAGTGCATACAGTTTGATCCGAATTCGTCCGTTATATCTTCACTTAAAATAGAAGAATCTAAATTTTGAAGGGCCGACAGGTTTCCTTCTTCAGCCGCCTTTAATGCTTTTTGAGTGACCATAACTGACAAACAGGTCAACACCAGTCAATATTTTTGAAAAAATTATCAGATTTATTTCTATATCTCCTGACAGAAAATGTTGTTTACACCTGTAGTTCCTTGTCACAGGGCGCCCTCTATTGGCCAGGTAATGTTACTACAACCAGAAAGAATATAATAAAACGAAACATATACCTGGGCTGACTCTTAAACACAATTTACATCTGTGTGGTAACACCGAATTTAAGAATGGCTGAAGAATTCCGTTTAAACTCGTTCATAACACATATAAGATCCCTGTTCATAATCAAAGCAATATTTGCAGACGATAAAAAAAATGCGGCTCAAAGGATGGAAGATGTAGAAAAGCGTGTTGGAAAAGGAAATTTCTCTTTAGCAGAATTTTCTTCTAGGCCAAAAATGTATGGATTCTAACGGCCTTCTTTCCAAAGACTGTTAATGCCATCGACTGTTAGGCTAAACATTAACCTGCTAATTTTATAATGAAACTTTCAGGCAGGCAGTGCAAAAATAAAATTTTGCTATTTAAAAGGGTTTTTTTTTTTGGGGGGGGGAGATATTTTCTTATCGGATAGTGTAGATCCAAGATCAGACAGCACGTTCTGCGCAGTACAATCTTGATCTACACTGTCCGGAAGAGGTCACTGAGTCGCGCTTAGCAAATTTAGTGTTAAACTAAATTTGTATATAAGGGAGAACACTCAGTTATATAAAGATTGGATGTGGATGTCTGCATGCTTTCCCTTAATTACTGAGCTAATTGGCTTTGTAGTCAGTGCTTATGTATTTTGGTGCGATAAAATTATATTCAATTGTGGAAAGGTCTTTTTCGTGCTATATGATTTTTTTAAGGAATCTGGTTCGTTTTCTGTGATTTGTAAACTTGTGATTTTCAAGGAATCTTGCAAGCGTCTGAAGTGGTTTGTACGATTCCGCTTGTCGCAGTTCGGTCGTTTCCGTAACTAGATCTAATTTGATCAACGGATCATCCGAGTTTTGCCGAATGGACTTACCATCATGCGGAGTAACTCTCGGTTGTTCCAGGAACACGGAAACAGATCATATTAACAGAAATAATTTACAAGTGACAATGGCAATGTCGAGCAAGCAAGAAAAATAAAATGACGCACCTTTGTTCTTCGCTGAAAAATCCCACATCAGTATGTCAGACCTATTAGCAGATAGCTCACTTAAGAATTTGAGCTCAGAGTCCGCGAAGAAAGTGGAGTTTTCTGTCGCTTCCACCCAGAATCAAAATGGTCAAGATCAAATTCGTAAAAAGGGAAAGATTTCACGTAGCAGGTAATGATAATTCATATTTGGTTATTACCAAGATCAAGATTAAGGAGAATTTTGAGATTTAAGGTCATGGCAACATAACTTCCTTTTCGCTCAAATCGGTTCTCCAAGCGTCCTATATAATGAACCTTTACCAGACGACAAAATTTTAGACACTCCTCATTGAAAGTAGTTGCAGACGACAGACTAAATGTGTTCCAAATGACTGAAGTCTTCTTTAAGAGGTCCAAATGGTTGGGGTCGTCACTTTAAGGACAGAAACCATGGTGGGAAAAGAAGAAATTTATGTTTCCTGAGAAAAGGAGAAAATGCTGGTTGATCTAGATCTACCGTAGACTACTTTTGTGATGTTTTCATCAGCCTTTTTCTGAAGGTTGTTAAAACTTGGGATAGTGTGGTAAAGGGTTGATCTAAACCCTTTATCAAACAGTAGAGTTTTAACGATCCTAAAGAAATGGATTTATGAAAACATTGTAGAGTAAATTCACCGTATATCGACACCTTAAGCATGTACCTCCATTGAAAGGATACTGAGGAACGTATTTTAGCCTTACTTCTTGTCACTTTGAAAGACGACTTTTCATTGGCTTAATTTTCAGTACAAGGCTGTTAAGGAAGCATGTTTAAACCAATCACTAAGCCTTTTATAGGAGTAGGCAAAGTCGGCGTTTTTACTACAGTGACCCTAATACCGAAACCCCCTTCTCATTTATCGACACCCCTATTGGTTTTACGGAAAAAACTACAGAAACAATGATTGAATAATCTGTATCTATTTCTACTATCAGATATTTCATTAATCATACAATTTGATTGCTTAAAGTGAATCCACTGGCGAAGAATGACAGTTGATTTTCTGGCATTTAACAATATAAAGTAATATTTCCAGGGAAAAAATGTTTCTGAATCCATCGCTTCAAACAGATTTCGTAATATACATGTGTATAATGTACCTTGCCTCTTTGAAACCACCTAAGCTAACATCTCGAACCGTTTACCTTGGAATAGGATTAGAGGGGGCAAATAATTGCCAAATGCACTGAGCGGCGCCTTTCATTGTTAGTTGCACATGTTTGTTAGCATATTGTACATACATGTGACGTTGTGCGAACTTTTTTGAACAAAAACAATACTAGACTTTGCAGACAGCAGAAAATGAGACTGAACAGTGTTGACTGCACCGAGGCTTCTTTAGCAGACAATCAAAGTCTGGAACATCTTTTACAAGATACTCTAGAACTCCATCAAACAAACCAGAAGTCTGGCTGGCTCGGGACTAACTGCTGTATAAGTGTGCATGGTCATTAAAGGGTTGTATTTACAAAACAAATCAACAATGAATAGGTGAATTGTTCTAAAAGGAGGTTTCCCTAACATCGATGAGGAGGATATGTTTGAAATAAGTCATAATTTCATGTTTTTAAAAGCAAAGAAAAAGCCAATAGATAATTATACACTAACTTTGCCTTGCGCAACGAAGTAGCCTTCTCAGTACAGGTAAGAACAGGTTTTAGGCCAGGTGGAGTAGCAAGTTCAAGCACTCTACCTACCTGCTACCAGTGTGTGAAACATCTAAAGCCTTTGCAGCTGCCTTCTTACTAAATTACCCCTATCTTACAGCAGAATTTTAGTGTGCTATTTGCTCCGCAGCATGTTTTCTTTGATGATACTCGACCCTACATTTTACACCGATTTTTTTACTTCGAAAAAATCTCCTCATTTTACTTAGATGGTGTTTGTTTTGTCTTTCTATCTTTAGTGCTATAAAAATGCATGATAGAACCATATATATGATCATGCATTCCCCCTTGTGAATGTTGGAAAATTTACAGCAAAAGGGACATGTCAGTAATAGGGAGCCTGTAGTTTACCCTTGCGCATTTTGGAGACTGCTTTTTTTTGATAACATAGATCAAAGTCTTTTGTTAAAACATTACTTTCACTTAAAGTTAACCTTTAAAATGCATGATTTTAACAAATTTTCCTACTGTGAGTCAAAAAAATAAATTTAATGGTCATGTATATATTCCACCATCCTTAACTCAGAGGTTTAGCCAGAGCCCCATAAACATCAATTCAGTCAAATTTAAAAAAGGGTGCTCAATTTGGCACCAAAAGTTACACAACATATTAATGTCATAACAGATAGAGATATTTTCATATCTTAGGGTTAAAGCAAGTATGTATTAGGCTTAAACATTGAGGGTGTCGATATATGGGGGGGTGTCGGTGTTAGGTGAATTTACTCTATAAAAGGGACAAAATGCTGGTTACCAGCATTTTCTTTTTTCCCACGATATTTTGTACCCTTCCAAAAGCAAATTTCAATTGTTTAGCCACACATATTTTTTTTTTGTCTATGAGTGCTTTCAATATATACTAGTCAAGTACTTTGTCATTTGGTTTGGTAATGAGTTAAAGTATTTTTTTATGGGTCATGATTCCCTTACAAGAATAAAATAAAATGAGGTAAAGTTCTTCACTGGTGAAAGAGACATTTATGGTAGTCTCTGTAACTGACATATTCACCTCAAAAAGACTGAGAAAGTAGATCTAAATGCATTGGAGACTTAAAAAGGTAGTTACATACTCATTACCCTACCATTGACACTTGTAAATATCAAATCTCAGGCCACTTGAAGGTGTGAGTTTGATCCCCACTGCTGGCCACCTAAATTTACTAAAAACCTGGGTCAGATCTTAAACTTAGGTCCTACGTGACAGTGCTATACACTTAGCATGTAAAAGAACCGAGCATAATGTAGGGTAGGTAGAGCGGGATAGGTATTCCGAACAGTTAAGCTATAATCGTTGTTGTTCTGTAATACACGCAGAAAGGCGTATGTTTGACATCATTTTATACATCTAAATTTCCTCTTTCTTTTCCGAACATTGTCTATATATAAACTGCAGTGATTACCTAGTAATGTGTTAAAGTTCCTACCATAGAGACGCCATTACCGAACGAGTCGACACTGCCGAACACAGACGCCGGGTATTTCTGAACATTTCAAAATTTTTTAAAAACGTCTGGAAAATTACAACATACCAACACCCTGGTTGCTGAAATGTAAAGTGGCTAGAACTATATGTATATAGATCAACAAAAAAAGTCGATTATGTCTAGTTATCGGGAAAATTTTAATTTCTTATTCTTAGAACAAGACAACCAATACAAACTGAAAATCAGATAACTCAATATGAGTAAACTGAAATTGGTCTATATTGATCTAAGTTGTCTGCAATGTAATAAACATTTAAAAAGTTAAACTCGGATATATAGAGCTCTAAATTACATAAATTTTATTCTTGTGATTGCTTACTATTCTACAAAGAAGGCCAGTTGTTATTAAAACAGCCTTAGTTCGTAAATACAATTAGTAAGCGAAATATAGCTTCTTAAACTTGAAAATTTACATATCTTGTTTATTCGATAAGGTCTGCATTTGTTGTCCAATTCTGTTGAAACTTGCATGAATTATTTGTATTCTCAAGGGACCAAAGTTTATTAAAGATAAAGATAATCCAGCAATCAATGTAGGAAAAGCAACCATTTGATGACTTAGTCTTGTTTGCTCAGCAAAATCCACATTATTGGCCCCACTTCTTGCAGGGATTATTGAATAAAATGAGTACTTAAACCCTATCAAATTTGGCTGGATTCCAAACAATGGGTTTTGACAAATTTTACTTTGATTATTTCACTATTGTTCAATTCATCATTCCACCTATTATGCTGTCTTATTGGGTTTAAGCCCAATAGTAACAACTCAGCACCTCCCCTTCCACATGCTTTCAATTTTGACAAGTCAAGGGTTTAACATTTTGTTGCCTGGCAAAGGTTTAGCAGACATTAACCCTTTACCACACAATCACAACTTTTAACGCCTCTGAGAAAGAAGGCATTTGAAAACATTATGGGAAAAGGAGAAAATGCTGGTAACCAGCATTTTCTCCTTTTTCCACAATGTTTTCCACCTTATCATGTCATCTTTTGAGCTACATTTAATTTACCTGCAAATGCTTTCAATTTGGACAAGTCTAAAATTTTGTCGTTTGGTAAGAATTAAGAGAAATAAAAGTGATGGAAGATGTGGAATGAAAGCCATGATTATAATGTTGGTTGATGTAAGTGTTGGTAGTTAGCCTTTACCACACAATCCTGAGGTTTAACAAGCTTTAGAAAGAGAGCCTTTGAAAACATTGTGAGAGAAGGACAAAATGCTGGTAACCAGCATTTTCCCCTTTTCCCACAATGTTTACCACCATCCCAAAGGCAAATCACATCATTTGAATAAAAATAAATTTGTCGTCTGCAAATGCTTTCAAGTTGGACAGTTAACTCTTTACCAGATTTAAAAATGTTAAACTTGTCCAAGTTGAAGGAACTTGCAAACAACGAATTAAGTTTGGATTGAATGTTGGAATTTTTCATTGCAATGGTAGCAAACATGGGAAAAGAAGAAAATGCTTTTTAACAGCATTTTTGCCATTTCCCTTTATGTTTTCAGAAACCGTCTTCATCAGGTCATTAAAACTGGTGAAAGGTCAATGTAACTTATCAGTATTAACTCTTTACCAAACGACAAAATTTCAGACTGGTCTAAATTGAAAGCTTTTGCAGATGACAAAGGTTGCCCAAATGTCAATATTTGTCCTTGAAGGGTAGAAAACATTGTGGGAAAAGGAGAAAATGCTGGTTACCATCATTTTCTCCTTTTCCCATATTGTTTTTAAAGGCCTTCTTCCTCAGAGTCATTAAAACTCCGAATTATGTGGTAAAGAGTTAAACTAGAGTCACATGTACATGTATACTATGTATCTGATATATACACGTTATAGATACAGCAGTCTCCATTCTATATATTGTCTGTTGTGATGTTTAAAAATTCAAAAAATGGATTACACTTACAACATGAGATTATGTTACAGCAGCAACACAATACAATACCACTGACAGAGAAAACTGATGTGCACCTTCATAAAACTGTCACCGTTCAAAGTTGAAGGAATCAACTGTGACAGTATCCTTATGATATACGAACCAGCAGTGCACTGAGAAAAGAGGTTTTAATGCATTTTAGCAATGCATTATGCAAAAAAAGTCATCATATAATGTGGAGCAATTTTGTATAAAACTGGTTGAATCATAGGGTAGAGTAGTCCTTTGACATGCATAAAATTTACTCTCAACAAAAAGTTTTAACAAAAGTCAGCCTCTGTGGAATGCTGATATGAGTATATACATTTAGTAGATTTATCAAACTCCCTTTTCATAGAAAGAAGTTGTGTTACTTACAAATATAGAAAATTCTGGAGAATAAGACAAAGAACGTTCTTAAGAATGGTTGGTGAATACGAGCCCAGGACTCAAATACTATGGGCCATGCTGTGCTATTGTTAAATTTTCTGCATGCCAAATGACCACTCTAACTCATGATGGATCCATATCACGTTATGTAATGCATTATGAAGATGCACTTAACCCCATTTTGCAAGAGTACAGCTCGTATACTGAAAAAAGGTCTGAAACATGAGAAAACTATGTGGCATAAGGAGAAATTTGTTACAAGAGCTAGGTTCTCCTTTGCCCCATTGTTTTCAAAGAGTGGTCAGCAAATTGACTCAGTTGTCTGCTCACTGTAGTGTGTGCACATAGCTAAGGATAGCTGTTGGGCGGTTTTGCAGACAGCATACATTATAGAAATTCTTCAATAAGATGTGCTCTTCATCTTGAGTGTACATTATTGTATGGATTTTCTTCATAGAAATTTTGTGCTTTATTTATTGAGGGATATTGAGGCTTGGTGATAATTTGTATTATTTGCGTGTTTATGTGGTGAGCATTATAAAGTGTTGCACAGTTTTCTCCTTATACAGTATTCAGTTGTGCAATCATTGATCGTAAGAATATAATTGCCATTGCCATAGCAATTACACCAGAAAATTCTTGGTTTCAATACACGAGGCTTAACTAACTTTACCAGTCGACAAAATTTAAACAAAACCAAATTGAAAGCATTTGAAGACGACAAAATGACTATGACTCAAATTTTGCAAATTTTTAAATTTGCTTTGGGAGGGATATAAAACATGGTTGGAAAAGGAGAAAATGCTGGTTACCAGCATTTTCACCTTTTCCAACAATGTTTTCAAAAGGCCTCTATTTCGCAGGGTCGTTACAAGTCAGGGTTGTGTGATAAAGGGGTATAATTTTATGACAATGTGTTTGCAAAGAGAGTGAATTTTTATTACACCATTATGGTATCGTGAATATACTTGGATATGATGCATAGATCGATCGATGAATTGAAGCGCAGAAGATGGAAATAGACATTTACCATTGCATTTTTTTAAAATCCAT
Source organism: Hippopus hippopus (assembly GCA_946811185.2). NCBI lineage: Eukaryota > Metazoa > Mollusca > Bivalvia > Cardiida > Cardiidae > Hippopus > Hippopus hippopus. Next base: position 23,239,719 of record OX328111.1, on the reverse strand, counting down.
AATTTTTTCCTCACAATGTGTCAAAACAAAAACTATGTGATTGTTTCTCTGTGAAAATAATGAAATGGACATGTTCAGTCAGGGTACTGGACCTTGTGATAGCTATTTCATGACAGTTCTGGTCAGATTGATTGATTTAATGGTGTTTTTAATGCTGTTTTCAACATTACTTCAGTTATATCGCTTCGGCCAGTGCACCTATCCATGCTTTCCTGGAGTTTCTTTTACCAATACTCCTCACAATTTTTCTTTCAAAGCCACTGGCTCAGCGGCTTTCCCACATAACCATCATGGAAACAATGGTCAGCAGTGAGAGAGAAATGAATCCTGTTGCAATGACTATCATCAGTCCTTGGAAAGAAATTGGCCAAGCTCGGGATCGACCCAGGGACCCCCTGTTCTCAAGTCCTGTTCTCTACTGACTGAACTTACAGGGCTTAGCCCGTTCCGGTCAGAATACATGGTACACTTCTATCCCTTTACCACACAATCAAGACTTTTAATGACATTGAGGAAGAAAGCTTTTGAAAACATTGTTGGAAAAGGAGGAAATGCTAGTAAACAGCATTTTCTCCTTTTTTCAACAATGTTTTCGACACTTTCCAAAACACATTTCAAATTTTGAGTCATATTTATTTTGTCATATGCGAGTGCATTAAATTTGGACAATTCTGAAATTTTGTCGTTTGGTAAAGAGTTATAGGTTAGTTTGTCTATTTTGTAGGCATGTACAGATGTTCAGTATTCATCCCACAAGGAAAGCAAATATTCAAAGTATGCACCACTTCATAACAAGGGTCGCTTTAGTTTTTAGAATCCAAAATTGAATGGAAAAAATCACTGTGTGCAGACTGATGTTTCATGTCAAATAAAATTTTAAATAATGGAATTTGGTTTATTGCATTATTGATGGATTCTTACAGCATCAAAGTAGATCAAATAAAGTGCAACATCATTTTGCTTTCATGTGTAAAGCCATTAAGTCTGTTCACATGACATAGATTTACTTATTTGCCTTATATGGAATATGATTGCTTAGAAGTAAAAGTACTTTTGCATGGCCTCCAGGATCCTATTCACCAACCATTCTTAAGAATATTCTAAGTCTTATGCTAAAGAATTTTCTAATTTAAAAGTAATACAACTTCTGATTGGCTAAACTATTTAGTTTAGCCAATCAGAAGTTTTGTTACTTTCAAATCTAGAAAATTCTTGGGAATTGGACAAAGAACACTAATTTTAAGACTGGTTGGTGAGTACAAACCCTGATCTTGAAAACCTAGATACTCCTCTTTAACCCTTTACCACACAATCCCGACTTTTAACAAACATAAGGAAGAAGCCTTTTGAAAACATTGTGGGAAAAGGAGAAAATGCTGATAACCAGCATTTTCTCCTTTTCCCACAATGTTTTCCACCCTATCAAAGACAAATTTCATTATTTTAGACACTTTAAATTGTCGCTTGCAAATGCTTTCAATTTGGACAAGTCTAAAATTTTCTCGTTTGGTAAAGAGTTAGGTTAGCACAGCTGATGTGCTCATATCATTTATTTGAGGGAAGATTGTTCATGTAAATCAATCATGTAGTGAATTCAATGAATAACATATCAGAATAATTATGTTTGTTTTAAATGTTGATCTAAAAGCAATGTCAACAGAATTATTCAAATCATTGTAACTCATTTTCCTCAAATATTCAAGTTTTAAGTTTTTAAAGAGGCTTAAACCTTAGCATGATGATCACATCTTAACACTTAAAGCGATGAATTTATGATCTGGACCTTTTTAAATGGGAAAAACAGCCCGAAATAATGCTATTTCCAGGTTGTTTCCATTAAAATATGTAACATAGTAGCAGACAGTGCAGATCAAAGATCAGACTGCACGTTCTGTGCAGTCTGATCTTGATCTGCACCGTCTTCAAAAACAACTTAAGTCGGTTCCAGGGCTTTAAGCGTTAAAACCATTAAGATCAAGATCAGAACTTAACTGTCTGAATATATTTTGAGGTAAAAACAGCATTAAAGCCTTGTTGGGTTGAGTTATTAATTTCAGGCATACACCATATTTCGAAAAAAAAAATCAAAGATCTCCTTGCTGGAACTATTAGGGCTATAATTTATAGATTGTATGTGGCATCATCCAATGGTCTATTGTCAAAACTGTTCAGATTTCGTCTCGGGGATCAAAGTGACCCTGCTGATGATCCCACTTGTCTTAAAACTCCAAAGAAGAGGGTTGGGGTCAGCTACGACTTTGATGTTTTTGTGTAAGTAGCATTAGCTTTGGGCTGCAAACTTGTGAAAATTTTACCTATGATATTGAAATCGTCAATGTTTGTTAACATGGTTTTCATGTACCAGTATTATAATTTTTGTTTGGTCAAAGAATTAGCAGGTACAGTAAGGGTATGACATGCCTATAAATTCTATTTAACACTTTTCCAGATGACATGATTTTAGAAACTTTTCTAAATTGAAAGGTCTTGCAGACGACAAATCAAATGTGATCCCAAACTGAAATTTGTCTTTGGAAGGATAGAAAACATTGGGGGAAAAGGAGAAAATACTGGTTACCAGCATTTTCTCCTTTTCCCCACAGTGTTTTCAAAAGGCTGTTTCCTCTGGGTTGTTAAAACTCAGGATTGTATGGTTAAGTAAGGGTGAATAACTGGAAGACTGATTTTGTTCTCTGATTACCAAATGAATCAAATAGAATTTCAGGTTGTATGTTGATAAGACCTTATTATTGACATGTCAAGGCTATACATGTATTTGTCAAAATATGTCACCAAATATCAGACAGTGTAGGTTCAATATCAGCCTGCAACTGTTGTGCACTCTGGTTTGATCCTTCACTGTCCGCCAAAGCAACCATGTATATGTGTGACAGACATTTTAAGTGTTAGTGACTTTGTGTGTGACCAAAAAAAGTCCTTTCATTTTATCTGTTATCAACATGATTTTTGACACTCTGTAAAAATCTTTTGTAAATGGGAGTTTCAATTTAAATTTTGATTAACCCTTTATAACACAATTCCAGTTTTAATGACCTTGAAGAAGAAGTAACCAGCATTTTCTCCTTTTCCCTCAATGTTTTCTACCCTATTGAAGACAAATTCCATAATTTGAGCAACATTTCAATTGTCGTCTGCAAATGCTTTCAATTTGGACAAATCTATGTTTTGCCTATGTGGTAAAGAGCTTAGAAGATTTACTTTGTGAAGTGATCTCTCCTTAAGTAGGAGCCATGTGGGTTCTTTATACTGGATGTGAATGCAGGATTTTTAATTAAATATTTTGAATTGAGTGTTAAATTTTATTGAGGTTTTTTCTGTCATTTTTTATGTTTTTGGAGTAACTTTGTCTGGGTGGTTATTTGCACATTTTATTGCCACTTTAATTAGTTATAATGATTGAAATTAAAAGGTTACTGAATAGATATATTTCAATTTGACATAAGAATAATCTCACAATTGCCTTAGTTTCATCACTAATTTTGCATGAGATTTGTACTGTACAGAACCTGACAAAGTCAGACTGCATGTTCCAAGTTTTCTACAGTACATGAGTGTCCAAAAATCACCCTAAGTCATCCTTGGCATTAACTTACCTTTACTAAATCAGACATATTCCATCGAGCAGAATTTCAATTGTTGTCTAGGGGTGTGTTCAATTTGGACAAGTCTCTATCTTTGTCATTGGGTAAATTTGAAATTTAAATATGTTCTGCTGCAAGATGAAATGAGGAGGAAATGAGTTAGCCCATTCCCAAGCTGCAAATTTTAGACCCTTATAAATTCAAAACATCTGTAGACTACGAATTCAAAAATTGATACAAATGAGCGTAAGGTCTATGGCAGGATAGAAAACATATTTTGAAAAGAATAAAATGCTGGTTACTAGCATTTTCTCCTTTTTCCAAAATGTTTTCAAAAGCCTTACTGCTCAGGGTCATTTAAACATGGGATTGTTTGGTAAAAGGTTAATAAGGTACATTGAAGTCACATTCATCTTTGAAACTTTGGTAATTGCGAATGATTTCTGGATCAGGTGATTTTCACAAGAATGGATCATTAAATCTACTATTATCTATGTCCACTCTGTGTACTATTATTCTTATAACAGCTTAAGGTTTTACAAGTTCCAAGTTTCGTGGCTTTGAGATTATTTTTTTCTGCTAGTGTCCCATAGTCCAACTTGTGTTGTCCATGCTAAAAATATGCGTGACCCGACAAAATTATGTTACTGGTGATTGTTAGAGGAAAGATAACTTCTCTGTGTGTCATCGCTCTGCTGGGGCACTATGTTTTTATTATCCCCCGCCAAAGGCGGAGGGATATAGTTTCAGCGTTGTCAGTCCGTCCGTCCCTCCGCCTGTTTGTCCATCCGTCTTTCGATCCGTGTGTCTGTCCGGGAGAATATCTCCAATACCATTGGACAGAATTTCGTGAAACTTTATATGTGTGTACAATAACCGATTCCGCCGATATGCTTTTTTTGGGGGGGGGGATTCGATGCAAAATGGCCGACTGGGAGCGATTTTAAGTTACGCACTCGAGTAAATTTTTTATGTTTTCGGTCTTATCTTGAAAACTATACAGAGTTTTTACATCAAACTTGTCACATTTATCAACCACCATTTTGAAATGCAGGACAAAAAGTTTCACCCAGATTGACCATGCAATGCCACAGTTATATACCCTTTTTTTTTTTTTTTAATGCCGTGCCATGGAAAAAGGGGGCTTGATGTATATTTTCATTATGGACCAATATCTCTTTAACTACAGGACAAAATGTTATGAAACTTCATATTTATATTGTTTATCACAAGCCACAGACAACAGTTATTTGTTTTTATTTCATGAAATGCCACGTCATGAAAAAATGGGGCTTAATGTATAATTTTATCATGGACCAATGACCGTCTGTTTGCCTGTCTTTCCACAAAGATATCTTCTAAAATCCTTGACAAAAACTAATGGAAATTCATACATGTGTTCCTTGTGATGTCTGCCTATATTCATTTTTTTTTTTTTTGCTTTTTTGATATTCAATATAGTGTTATAGAAAAAAGGGGCTTCATGTATATTTCCATTAGGGATCAATATCTCTTTAACTCAAAATCCTTGACGAAAATTCATGAAACTTCATATGTGTGTTCCTTATGATAGTCCGTCAATGTCATATTTTTAGCTTTTTTCAGTATATGTCGTGTCATGGAAAAATGGGGCTTGACGTATATTTTCATTATGGACCAGTATCTCTTTAATTACAGGACAAAATGTTATAAAACTTCATATTTATATTGTTTATCACAAGCCACAGATAATAGTTATTTGTTTTTATTTCATGGAATGCCAAGTCATAAAAAAGGGGGCTAAATGTATAATTTCATTCTGGACCAATAACAGTCTGTTTGGCCATCCGTCTGCCTGGACAGATATCTGCTAAAGTCCTTGACGAAAATTGATGAAACTTCATGCATGTCTTCCTTTCAATAGTTTGTTGATACAATTTTCTTCTATATATAATGATGTGTCATGGAAAAATAGGGCTTCATGTATGTTTTCATAATTTGTTTTCATTTAATGAAATGCCATGTCATGGAAAAAGGGGACTTAATGTATAATCTCATTATGGACCTCTTATATATTTTTTATTTAATGAAATGCTGTGCCATGGAAAAAGGGGGCTTAATGTGTAATTTCATCTTGGACTAATGACAAAAAGGCAACATGTTAATGTAAAACACAATACCTCTAATATGTTTGTATCAAAAAAGGTCTTTTTCGGCGGGGGATATCATTTCAACAAAATTGCTTGTTCATTTTTATTGGAATTTAATATATGCCTATGTGTCTCTGTGTGATAGTTGTTTGTCATTCTTTTTTTAGGATAGAAATATTTAAACAGAAGTTTACAGAAGTAAAAAACTGTTAGAACTAGTCAGTGTACATCTCATAATGCAGTGAGTCATGTGATTTCCATTTGTAACTTGGAGTGGGAAATCAACTGATCATGTGACTTGATTTATGAATTCATAAATGAAGAAGTCATGAAATCAAAGAACTGGTTTTATGATTTAATTCATCAATGAGAAATAAGGGATTTAAAGATATCAATTAATAGATGCAGTTCACCATCTTCCCTGATGACAAGATTAGGGCAGATTCAGGCATTTTCATCAGGGCTGTGAAGTTTTTCAGCCTCACAATTTGTTGGGACCTTGATGCTGTGCATCAATATTTTCTTGTTTGTAATGTATTCACTCACATAAAAATGAGTCACAAAGAAGATAAAGAAGAAAACATTCTCATTTTATTTAAAGATTTGGCAGAGGTGGCAAAATTAAACTGCTTTTCAAAGGATAAGTTGATTTTAACATGCATTAGGTCATTTCAATGCAGACATTCTATGTCTCAATAGAGTAACCTTTTAAGTATTTTTGTGAGCCATTCCCTCACTCCTCTTGACTTGGATTCTCTGTAAATCATTCTCCATTGCTATTTTCTTTTCCTTTGAGTTTGCCAAGTTTTTAAGCAGAGACAGTAAGTTTTACTTACTCTAGTTTTCAGCTCCACTGTCCAAGGTTGGCAAGCTCTGTGTTCGTCATGCATTTGTTAAACTTTATACCAAACACATTCTCATCAGAAACTGGTCAAATTTAAACCAAATTGCTTACAAAGTTGCTTACATAGTTTCTTACCATGGTCCTCTTTCAGATTCCTTGAAAAAATGTAATTCCATAATGGAACTCTCATTGCCATGGCAACAAAATTGAAAAAAAACTTTGGAAAACTTTCTTGTCCCAAACTGGAAGGCCTGGAGTTTTGATATTGGTCAAATAACATGAAGGGATGGCCCTATATCTACCGGTAAAGTGTTTAAATTGTGCCCCTGAGGTCAAAGATTGCCCCATCCCAATGAGTCACATGTTTTACAAGTCATCGTGATCTGTATTGGAAGACCTTTTTTGAAAATCCTTTTGTCTGAACTCACAAGGCCTTGAGTGTTTATATTTTAGATTTAGGATCATATGGTCAGTTTAGGGTGAAAGATAAAGGTCAAGGTCACTATTACTAGATAGAAGATAGAATAAATATGAAATCAGCAGTTACTTAGAAAATCTATCAGCTGGATTTATGAATCTATGCATCAGCATTATATTATACTGATATGTAGAACAGGCATAATTATTGTTCTATGTTAAAAGTACAGATCTAGGTCATTATGTAATAAGAAAGAAACTGAATTGGCAATGGCTTCAACTATGTTGCACAGTACAGTTGAACCAGTTGAACCTGAGCTCTTGTAAATTTTCCACATGATCCAACCTGTTAATAGTATAGATTTTATACTTTCTAAATTTGAAAGTTACACAACATCTGATTGGCTAAACCAAATGGTTAACCCTTTACCACACAATGACGACTTTTAACGATCCTGAGGAAGAAGGTATCATGGGGTTCTTGTTGTTTTGCTTTGAAGAAACAAAAATGGATATAGTGCACTGGTCTTCAGAAGGGTATTCTGTAGAACATATGCAAATGAAATATCAAAAGTTAATACAGTATTCAAACGACAAATTTTATACTCTTCCAAATTCGAAATATCTGCAGACAACATATTCAAATTATTGGTACTAATGAGCTTAAGTTCTAAGTTCTATGACAGGTAAGAAAAGGTTGTTGAAAACGACACATTTTATACTCTTCCAAATTCAAAAGATCTACAGACAACATATTAAAATTATTGGTACTAATGAGCATAAGTTCTTAGTTCTATGAACGGGTAGAAAACACTGTTATAAAAAGATAAGATTTTGGTAACAATAATTTTCTCCTTTTTTCACAATTTTTTTCAAAAGCCTTCCTGCCCAAAACCATTAAAACTTGGGACTGTGTGGAAAAGGGCTAAGGAAAATAGGAAAAAAATATACTGTACATATTTTCAGACTGGGATGCAGTGAAAACTTCAAACATTTTGTTACATTTCTACAATCATGTTTTTCCAAGTCAGATTCTAATCCTTTCCTAAATGACAAATGCTAGACTCCTACAAATTGAGAGCATCTGCAGGCAACAATTCTCAAAGTGGTACAGATGAACTGAAGTTCTTTGACAGGGTAGAAAACATCGTGGGAAAAGGAGAAAATGCTGGTTACCAGCATTTTCTCCTTTGCCCAGGATGTTTCCAAATGGCCTCTTCCCCAAGGTTGCGAAAACACAGGTTGCTTGGTGAAGGGTTGATTTTATGTGTCGGGATGAGACACTGGTGCTATGGAAGGAGCTATTCCACGTGAAATCTTGTGTCCTCTTGTCACTGGAACACAATAGGGCCTAACAAAAAAATTCTGTGTTTAGGGTTTTGGTCCGAGATGCTGTAGGTAGGGTAGGCAGGGATTTCTTTTTTTTTCCAGAAACTTTTTTTATGGACCATGTACTGAAATCACATCCAAGAGATTTTTTTTTACCAATCATAGCGTAAAAAGTGTAGGGTCGGGAAACCCTATACACAGACATTTTTTTGATAGGCCTATGTGTCATGGCCTAGGTTCAACAGATACTCATCCTGGTGGAAAGGCTTGCTTGTAATTGAGACCGTTTTGGCTTATCATGAGTTTTAACATAACCAGGATTAACCCTTTACCAAGCAGTCACTGCTTTCAATGACTGTAAAGGAGAAGGCTTTTCAAAACATTGTGGGAAAAGGAGAAAATGCTGGTAACCAACATTTTCTCCTTTTCCCACAATGCTGTCTACCCTTTCAAAGAGGATTCTCATCATTTAAGCTACATTTAGTTTGTCGTCTGGAACAGCTTTCAATTTGGACAAGGCTAGAGAATTTTGTGCGGGAAAGAGCGAAAGTCTTCAGGCTTGACTGTATTACAATATCTATCAAGATTAATGCCTGTAATTTTGTCATCAAAGAGATTGACTGCACTTCTATGGTGACAGCTGTCAGGCAATTACCTCATTGATAATGCCGGGTTCTTTTCTAGGTTTTGTTCATTATTATGTAATTGACCTATTAGTCCCTGGTATCTGGATCTGGAAAAGTCGCAAGTAGCAAACACTGTAGACCTGGATCAAATGCTGCTAAATGCAGACTGTGCTCTTGGAAAAGGCACATTTGTCAAAAGTAATAAACTGAATGTGTTGGCTCTATTAATGAAAGGTTTATTTTGCATCAAAAACACAAATCATCACTTGAGATACGTTTGTTATCTGCAAATGCTTTCAGTTTGGTCAAGTCCAAAGTATTGTAGTTTGGTAAAGAGTTATGGGCCATTCTAGCTCTCTTGTTGTATAAACAGCTTTTTTCAAAGTTATCTGCTGTAAGGTTATTTCAGACGGCAAATAATTAAAATACTGAACATTTCCTGCTTGTAACAACCATCTAGCTATTGCTGCTGATTATCAAGGCTGACTTTTTAGCTCGGCTATTTTTGAAGAATAGATCCAGGTAGTGTCATAGCCCTGGCCTCATTGTCGTCATCTGCATCATCATCATACAAAAACTTTGACTTTTGTTATAACTGAAGATATTTACTGCCAACTCTGACAAAGTGTTAATTATTAAAAGTAATATTCATCCTGCAGGAGCAGATAACCATCAAAATATTTTGACACAGTTATGCCCCTTTTCATACTTTAAATTTTCAAAAACTTTGATAATGTATAATATATCTGTCATTACTGAAGATATTTACATCAAACTTGAACTAGTTGTTGACTATCAAATGGGAAACAGGGGCAGAAAACTACCAAAATACTTTTGACATAGTTTGCCCCCTTTTCAACTTAAGGGTGTTCAAAATCTTTGACATTTCTAATATCTGTGTTATTACTGAAGATATTTACTTCAAACTTGGACTAGTTGTTAAATATCAAATGGGGAACTCATACAACTGGGGCTAGTAACCATCAAATTTTTTTGACATTGTTATACCCCTTTTTCAACTTAGAGTTTTCACTAAAAAGAAATAACTGCAGCCTAGCATTGGTACCCACATGTGATACTCTTGTTTACAGATTATCACAATACATTGGACAGATTGCACATTTTGTGCAGCCAGGGTCTGTATTTACAAACCAGTCTTAAGTCTTTACCAAATGACAAATGACTAGATATGTCCAAATTGAAAGCATTTCCAGGCAACAAAATAAATGTGCCTCAAAAATTGAAATTTGTGTTAGGAAGGGAAGAAACATTGTAAAGAAGAAAATGTTACCAGCATTTTCTCCTTTTCCCACGTTTTCAAAAGGCTTCTTCCTCAGGGTCTTTACAAGTGGGGAGTGTATGGTAAAGGGTTAACCATAAGTCTTATTCTAGACTTAAAAAGTAATACAGCATCTGATTGGCTAAACCATTTCGTCTAGCTTATCAGAAGGTGTGTTACATTCAAACTTATAAAATTGTGGAGAATAGGACAAAGAATGTTCTTAAGAAAGCTTGGTGAATAAGGACCACTATGTTGTTCTCTACTGGCTGCACAGCATTTTAAGTTGCAAAGGGCAGTCTAGGGGATGATATAGAAAGGTTGTTGGAAGAAAAATTAGAATTGTAAAGGAACTTAATGAAACAAACGTAAGTTTATGTTATGGCACTTACAGGAAAGAAAGAACTAATCTAAATCTTTGATTTAATTTGACCTGATAGATAAGTTTTGAATGATACACAAAGTGGTATTAAAAGTGAGAACTTATCAGAAAGTACCATCAGTATATAGGAAATACAGGAAAACTTTGATTCGGTTTGATATTAACCCTTCACCAAGTAATCTGGAGTTTTAATGGCCCTAAAAGAGAAGGCCTTTGAAACATTGGTAACCAGCATTTTCTCCTTTGTCCACAATGCTTTCTACCTTTTCAAAGACAAATCCAAAAATCTTAGCCATGTTTAGTTTTTTGTTTGCAAACGCTTTGAAATGAATGAGTCTTAGATTTTGTCGTTTGGTAAAGAGTTGTAATGATATATAAGTTTTGGATGCTAAACAAAGTGATATGTAAAGTGATAACTTATCATACAGTATCATCTCTGTACAGGAAATACCATAAAACTTTAATTCACTTTGACATTATAATAATATCTATAAGTTTTGGATGATGTACTAAGTGATATTCATAGTGAGAGGTTGTCATAGACACACAGTGTTATCAACATGAAAGAGGAGGAAGATGTTATTATCTATGAAGACCCAGCATGGTTCAAAAGAAGGTTGGAATTCGTTTCGGTTAACTTTTTGTTACAAAACAAAATTTTAGGCTTGTCTATAGTGAGGTGTCTGCAGAGGAAAAAAATGAAATATAGCTGTCTGTTAAGCTCACCTGAGCACGGAGTGCTCAAGGTGAGCTATTGTGATTGTGCTGTATTCATCTAAAAGGTGTTCACAATTACCTTGTGTGGACTCTAGAGGCCTTTTTTGTAGTCCGATACTTAATACTTGGTTGGAATGGTTGTCTTGATAATATCTTGGATGAGTGGGAAATAGGGTAATATAGGGTCAAAAAGTAGGTCACTTGGACAAATTGTCGAAAAACCTTTTGTGTCTCCAGAGGCCACATTTTCTTTCCAATACTCATGAAAGTTTCTTGTAAGGTTTGTCTTGATGACATCTTAGACAAGTGTGAAATTGGATCAGATAGGGTCAATAAGAAGGTTACTGGGACAAATCTTAGAAAGATCTTTTTGTGTCCTCAAGAGACTTTAATTTCTTTCAGATAATCATGAAAATTGGTAAGAATGTTTCACTTGATAATATCTGGAAACAAGTTTGAAACTGATTTGGGTGCAGTCTGATCTTTGAGCTTTGCGGTGCACTCTTGTATTCAAGCCTACAAGATTTGGTTGTATTTTGAGCAGTCAGAAGAGTTCAAGTTTATATATTTCATGCTGAAAGAGTTAGAAACACAGGGTTAAGTTTGGAGCTTTACAGTATATAGGCTGTAGGAATTGACCTGGCAGGGTGCTCTGTTACAGTTCACTGCATTTGAGATTAAGGTAAAAATCAAAGTGCTGTCAGCACTGTAATCGGTCGACACTGAATAACCAGACTGTTTTTGAAAATCACATATCAAATGGTAGTTGTTTGAACTGTGTATGGGAGTAAGAACCCCATGTTATATTGCCTTTTATACTGAATTAGAACCTTGACAATAGATAAAGAAATCCATTCTTATTCTTGCAAAGGACTATGTGGAAATCATCTAATTTAGTAATAAACTGGTTGAGTAATTGGTTGTTTTGTGTTTTTGGTCGCTTTAGACATTATTTCAGTCATATCGCGGCGACAGCCTTCTTATTCATATTTGTCAAGGATTTCACTAGTACTAGGCAAGGGCTCTGAGGTATCCTACCTGATGACACTCCCACGAAAAACACAAGTGTCGAATCCTACACCATACAACTGAACCACCTAGGAACCTTGTTTTTTTCAACCTGTCTTTTACAAATTAGTAGTTTAACGGAATGGTCTAAGTAGAGATTTGCCAGCCGTCAGCAATAGAACGTAAAAGATACGGAATTCTAATCAGCAATTCTTATTATCAAGCTTTAGACATCACTCTTACAAGATTAACAGTACCTACCAGCCTTTTACTGAAAAGAAAAAAAAAAAAAAAAACACACACACACACACACAAACACAAAATTTGATATTCTTTATTATTCTAACTTTAGCAACTTTGGTAACTTTAATATAGTTACAAGACTCACTTTTCTACCAACTATTGGAACACAGACAGAGTGTACTGTAGCACATTGCCAGACTCTTAATAATATCCTTAGTTTTTTACTTTTAAATAATTTGAATAAATCGTATAAAATGTGTTTGCATTTTGACTCCCGAATTGTTTATTTTTGGCCGCTAGTGGGCTATCTATTTCTCCATTTTTAACAAGCCATCGTATCTATCGAGATAAATTGCCCTCTCTAATATTTTTGGCTGGCTAAATCTTCCTGGGCCGAATCACCCTGGCCACAACGTCTGCTTGCCAAATTTTCCAACCATACTTCTAAAGAATGTAGCTAATATCTACGTAACCGTCATCTCTTCACCAACCAACGAAATTTTAGACTTGTCAAAATCGAAAGCATTTGGACATCACGAATCGAATTTGACTGTAGCCCAAATGATGAGTTGAATCGTTGAAAAGGTAGATAACATCGTGGTAAAAGGAGAAAATGATGGATCAGCATTTCCCCCTTTTCTGCAATGTTTTCAACAGCCTTTTCCCTCAAGGTTGTTAAAATTGGGATTGTGTGGTAAAGAGTTAAAACTCTGAGTTAATCTACTGGCTTTTTTCAGTCAGAAACCACTGTACAAATATTAGTTTCATTTACAGATCTATATCCTACGCGAACATCCAATTATGATCTAAGATATATACGTGTGTAATATTGATCTGCACTGCACTCAAAGGACAGTCTAATCTCGATCTTTTATTGTCTGCAAAAGCAACTTTTCTTAACCTTGACCAATACAGGTTATGTATTTGATTCATTCTAATAAGCGAGGAGCATAGCTACAGTAAACCTTGTGCTCTTTATCTGAAAAACTGGACCTTGTGGAAAGGATGAGAATCAACTAATATAAAGGGTCTGGTGAGACATACATATTGTCGAGAGTTTTACCTTAAGACCCTGAATTAACGAAACAGACATGTCAAGCTTGGAAAAGCAGCCTATTTATTGAAGGGCCATTGCTGTCTTGACTAGAATATCTCATATAAAAAATGTGATTGCATGTTCTATACAGTCTGGTCTGAATCTGCACTCTCTGCAAAGGCAACATGTTTTGCTTAGCCCTCTAAAGAAAAATACCTTGGAAAAAATACATGCTCCTAAACTTTTCCCTGGTCCGTTGATTCAGACATGGAGAATTATATCTTAAGTGAGAGTATTTATGTTGCAGTTTCACCCCCCCTCTCCGGAGAAAATGCTCTATTTAACTCAACCAAATGACAAAATTTTATTTTGAAAATCGTTCATATGGTGAAGAAAATGCTGTTGGAAAAAGAGATGATGGTGGTTACAAGCATTTCTCTCTCTTTCCCACTATATTTTCAATGCCCCACAGGATTGTTTTGTCAAGGGTCAGCAGACTGACAGACTGATTCCAATCTAAGCTCATCAAGAAGAAACATGTCAGTGACCGTACAAAATGGTAGTGCCGTGTCTGTAAGGGGTTATGAAAATTTAACACATCTGACGCTAAAAAAATGCGTAAGGCCTAAAAAAAAAAATAGTTTGTTTAGGGTAACGTCTCCAAAAATGTTAGGTAGGGTAGGGACAAATTTTTTTTTTTTTTTACCCCCCCCCCCAAAAAAAAAAAAAACATTTTGAAATGGTGGTATTTACTTTCGAAAATGGAAAAAAAAGAGAAAATGGTGGCTACCAGCTCTGAGTCCCTTTTCTCATTATGTGTTCAAAAGACCTCTAGTCTGTCACTAACTTTCTGATTGTGCGGTAAATGGTCAAATTCTATCTAAACTATACTTCTATATTTGCATCTTTTTTCCCCACTGAATGCTGTCCACTTTTGTTTAACTCTTTTCTGAATTGAAATTTTTTAGACTTGTCCAAATTAAAAGTATTTGCTGACAACAAAACAAATGTAACTCACAAATTGAAATTTGTTTTGGGAAGGGTAGAAAACATGGGAAACAAAGAAAATATGGGTTTATAGCATTTTCTCCTTTTCCCTCAATTTTCCCACAATGTTTTCAAAAGTTTTTTTTAAGGATTGTTAAAACTGTGGATTGTGTGGTAAAGAGCTAAAACAGCTGAAAAAGTGAAAAACATTTATTTGCAAGTTTCTAAATAAACTGAATAAATACTAGAATGTTTCATTTGTTTTTATGTTTAATACCCTCCCCCTCCAGAACACTTTAGAGGACTATATATATTATACTGATTTAAAGTAAACATTTTATCTGTAGAAAAGTTGGGTTTACAAAGGTTATGCATATTGTTTTTTATCTAGAATACACATTCTTGACACAACTTTGAAATTACAAGTATCCACTTTTGTTGTCCTTCATAGTTATAATGTGAAACAAGAGTGTCATCATCACAATATACGCTGCCACATGGCTGCTATTTCAAGCAGCTAGCTTTAGAGACTAAAGTGTTGGAATTTCTAGTACCTACCTGGGTAGCTCAATAGATATATTGTGTTACTTGTGATCTAAAAGTTTTACGCATGAACTGATGGATGGACAGACGGACGCACAATGGACTCATTGGTCATTGGCTTTGATTAAGCAATAAAAATATGAAGTTTCATGAAATTATGTCCATTAGTTGGAGATACATTGATGAAAAACATTTTTTTCCCATGACACAGCAATAAATTCCAAAACCCTGACAATATGCGCTAGGTCACATGATCTGTGAAAATTTCATCCAAATCCGTTGAGATATGTCAAGTAATTAAAGAGATATTGGTGAAAAATGAAATAAAACATGAAGCCCCCTTTTTCCATGATGCAACTATAAATCACAAAACCTTGACAATCTGCACTAGGTCACATGATGAGAAACATTCTATGAACATTTTATCCAAATCCGTCAAGAAATGGGGGAGGAGTTGCGTTCACAAGAAACAGACTTTTGTAAGGATGGACGCAGTTTAAATTTGACATGAAGCCCCCTTTTTCCATGACACAGTAATAAATTCCAAAACCCTGACAATATGCGCTAGGTCACATGATCTGTGAAAATTTCATCCAAATCCGTTGAGATATGTCCAGTATTAATTAAAGAGATATTGGTGAAAAATGAAATACAACATGAAGCCCCCTTTTTCCATGATGCAGCTATGAATTGCAAAACCTTGACAATATGCGCTAGGTCACATGATGAGAAACATCCTGTGAAAATTTTACACAAATCCGTCAAGAAATGTGGGAGAAGTGCTGCTGCTCATCAATTTTATATAGATCAGACACATTTTACCTGGAAACTAAAGTGGCATCACTTGCCGGAAGTGTAGGAGAGATTAGAAAGCCTTGGAAAATTTTTGCATTGTGGCTCCTAGCCTAGGCAGTTTCAGGTTTTTCTCTAAGACCAGGTAGGGTAAATCAAGCTGAGTGAAACGGGGGTTGGGGGGGGGGGGGGGCAGAGCGAGAACAAGGCAAGTTTGGGTAGATTTATATTTTCCGAAAGAAATTATTGTTGCCTCATTGTAACAAAGATTGAAAAAAAAATATGAAAATACCTGTCTAGTATGAAGACCTATCGACGCTTGATACAAATCTAAACTTCTATCGTTGCCGTCGTCTAGTTTAGTCCACAGTCTGTCCTGTCAGATAAGTTGCAAGAGAAACGTCCATTAAAATTTTTCGAATGTTATATCTGCATTGAACACCTTAATTGTTCGTAGTTCTGGAGCATGCTAGCACTTTTGCCGAATGATGTTTAACAGAACTTGTTCAATCTGAAATCTAGCAAACCGAAAGTAGCGACAATGCACTACAGAACCGGAAATGCGGTGATGACAACAGAGATGACGGGATCCTGTCTATATTTTACGCGAAGAAAAGCGAAAATCAAAAGTAAAAGTTCGTTACACAGTCTGTATAGTACCGCAGTATTTCGGGCGTGATTTGTTGTAGAAGATAAAACTGGTACCCGTTTGTCTTTTGTAACCATGCGATAGGATACGAACGTTCGATAAACAGAAGTTCCTGTGGGGAGTTAGCGAAAAAGCCCGATCTCTCCGCCTGCTTGTATGTATTTTTAGAAATGGAAAACCCACATTATTGCGTTTGACAATTTGTGTTTAAGGTCGGTTCAATATACTCCGATACACGGTAGCTTTTGTACAGGCGTAGGAGTTTTCATGCATAATTATGTATGTAGTAGTACATGATTGTACACCTATAATATAATGCGCAATATTTGCCGAAACAGGCGTCCTGTGACACAGTATGATAAAAGGCTGATTTTTTTTTTTTTATCGGAAGACAAAAAAAAAAGTTAGGGTCGGGGCAAAATCTCCAGGTAGGGTCGGGTTACCCGAAACAAACTATTTTTTTTTTTACGCCTAATCAGATACTGCTGGTCAGTACTGTGAATGGACAGTCTGGCTTGTAAAGTTGTAGGCGTGGGATCACCAGTCCATTCTGAAAATGCTTACGTAATGACCTCTCCGCTACTTAGAAGTTAGAGGTCATAACCCTTACACAAGTTTACATCCCTTTCCCTCACAGCTTCACACTTTTTTGCCTCACTAGCGTTAAACAACCCACGGCCAATCACTATTTTAAACCTACGCCTGTTAAGAGTTGCATTTACATCACTTTGCTCTAAAGCAGTACAATCTAAATTTCTAAATTCTTTACAGCAATATTCCTTACAAACTCCTTTCTGTAGCGATTTTATCTTTGCCCCAACGCTAGATGACCCGTGAACTTTTCAACACCTGCAACATATACGGACAACACTCGTCACAACTCGACCGATCCCATAAATACGTATATAGTGACCAACGACCCACTCGAAGTTTGCCGAATAATATAGACAGTCGACGGCTACAGAATGTGTTTACATCACGCGATACAATTGATTCGCTTTCGTTTCATTCATACAATTACTCATTACCTCTGACCCCATTTCTGATAACTGTTTTGAAAGTAAACTGCTACGAGTTTTTCCATTTCTCTCGCTAGACATTTTGATTACATTGGTAATATGACGAAATTCAATGCTAAACAAGTTGTAATCACCGTTTATTGCATAATTGAAAAGTTGAGAACGGGATTACTTGACGCCTGTTTACTAGGACTGTTTATTCATTCTTGCGCTCAACTGAAAGTAGTATTTGTAATAAGGTCACGACAGGCTTGTTAAGCGTTGTAATGCTGTAAATGAACGCTGTTACGAGTTGCAGTTACATCAGTTTGCCCTCAGCGGACGGGTTTCCGAAATTTGTGGTCTCTCTAATCGTCCGGCTTACGCCGACCGATTAAAAAGGTAATTCGGAAATCATCCTGTATGATTGTATATGGTGTTTAACGCCGTTTTCAACATTATTTCAGTTAGATAGCAGTGGCCAGTGCACCTACCCATGCTTTCCTGGAGTTTCTTTTTACCAGTACTCCGCACAATATTCTTCCCAAACCACTGAGTCGGGGTTCGAACAAGCGACCTCCTGTTCTCAAGTCCTGTACGCTACTGATTTGGCTACCGGGGCTCGGTGGAAATCATCCTGAGTAGCCGTATTAAGTACTGTTATGATGCATGTGTTTACGTGGCTTTACGACGAACATTTCGGAACTGGCTTGAGGCCACTAAAAATGAAAAAGACATTGGTCAACTTATGTCAAAGGTTAACCAGACCATGCCAGGTCAATTCTTACATCCCATACTGTCATGTACTTACATATTTTGTTACTTTGACTCTTTACCAAACAGTTTTAGGTTTAAATGACCCTGACATAGTAGGGTTTTGGAAACATAGTGGAAAAGGGAGTAAATGCTGGTAACCAGCACGTTCTCCTCTTCCCACAATGTTTTCTACCCTTTAACAGACAAATACCCTAATTTGGGTCAGATTTAATTTGTTGTCTGCAAATGCTTTCCATTTGGACATGTCTGAATTTTGTTGTTTGATAAAGAGTTTGCCGTTTTTCAATAATGAACAGTGTAGATCAAAAGATTAGACTGTATGCTCTGGGCAGTCTGATCTTTGATCTTCGCTGTACCCACAATATCTTGTTTTCTCCATACCCTCTGAAGGTTAATTCATAGTTGATTGAAGCTGTATACTAACACAATAAATTCTGTATTTATTTTCAGACGAGCCCGTTCTCTCTATGGGGTGAGCCCAAACTGTAAATTTGGACCCAAAGGAAGTCTCCTAGACAGCTCCAACTGTGTTTTGTAAGTAATATCGGTTTCTGTTATCCTTTTAACCTATTTCCATGTTGTTTTTTTCGTCTCTAAGGAGAAATAGAGCTTACAACTGTCAAAAGATGGAGTAATCTATTGTAACAAGCAATATTTCATTTTCTCAATATTTTTTGCTCAACCCAATAAATATGGGCCATAATTGTGTAGTAAGTTTCCTAGAGCTTGTATTTGTTTGAGAAAATTTGATATCGTTTGGGACCAAAGGTCGAGGGCCATATCAAACTTGTTTACGCAGCGAGGATCAAATACAAGCACCAGGAAAGTTACTACAACATAATGTTCCTTTTATTAAATTAGTATCTTCCACCTTTTACTTCAAAATATTGCAATTATTGACAAATTTATTAAAAATTTTGAAAATGGTGAACAAGTAAAAGAAATGCTGGTTTTGTGGATAGTGACTTTGTTGTTATGAATGGCGTATGAATATTATGGTGTAACATGACCCATCAAATCACAAACCAATATGTATGTAATCTGCGCCCCTTGTACGTCATCATACAGGAATTATTTGGAACCATATTTGACACCATATAGATACAGATATTTTTGCCACTGTGTGTGATTTTATCCTTGTGGAATCAATGTATTTGAGCCAGAAAACTTTTAGGTATATAATATATGAGCCATGCTCCGTGATGCACGATACAAGCAAGTCATCACATAATAGTGGATCCACAGAATCCATTTTGTTTAATAACCGACTGAATCATGAGGTACACTGGTCCTTTGACATGCAGAAAAATTGACCAATAGCAAATAGTTTTGACCCAGGTCAGCGTGCATTGGGTCCATACTTTTTGCAGATGCATTAAACCCCTTTTTACAGAGCATGACTCATGTATTTGAGCCATGCTCTGTGAAAAGGGGGCTTAATGCATCTGCGAAAAGTATCGACCCAGGTCAGCCTGCGCAATCCGCGCAGGCTGACCTGGGCCGAAACTTCTCGCTATTGGTCAATTTTCTGTATGCCCAAGGACGGGTCTATTTCATGATTAAGTTAATTGTTAAAAAAAAGTGGATATTATGGATCCATAAGTATGTGATGGCTTGCCTTGTAACATGGATCAAGGAGATGCATTAAGCCCCCTTTTGTCAGAGCATGGCTCATTTATCTTTCCTCTACATTATATAATGTAGTTCTTCTTGTATGACTTGGGTAGATTGTAAGTCCTAAGGCACCCTGTGTGGTATAAGGTACAACGGTTTTGTCAAATTAATGCTCATTCTTTAACCCTTTACCACACAAAAAAATAAAAGCTTGTTCAAATTGAAAGCATTTGCGACTGACATATTGGTCAAATGGTGAGTTTTGTTTGTGATAGGATAGAAAATATTTTTGGAACAAGAGAAAATGCTGGTTACCAGCATTTTCTCCTTTTCTCAAAATGTTTTGGAAAGGCTTGTTTCTCAGGGCCATTAAAAGTCAGGTTTATGTGATAAAGGGTTAAGAGGAAACCTGTTGAAACACTTTGAATCATAAAGAAATTACAGGGAGATCCCCTTTAAAATAACGTAGCCAGAATGCAATGTACCATCATAACTGTTTTCAGGGAATATAACTATCTCATTAGCTGGATTTACAACCAGCAATTGACCAGTTATCTTTCCTGCTTAGTATGGGGGACTGTGTACACTGGTTTGATCTTTGATCTCCCTAACTTAGAAAAAGGCCTTTAATCTTTTTTTTTCATATAACAGCTATTCTTGAATATTCCACATTAAGCCTTTACCAAATAATCCCATGTTTTAATAATCCGTAGTAAGAAGACTATTGAAAACATTGTGGGAAAAGAAGAAAATGCTGGCAACCAGCATTATCTCCTTTTCCCACAATATTTTCTCTTCTGTCAGAGACAAATTTCAGTTTTAGCTTACCTGGGTGGAGTCCAGGAGGAGCTATTGTACTGGTGTTGGCATTGATATTAGTGTCGGTGTTGGGGTTGGGGTTGCGTCCACACTTAACTTTAAAGTTTTTTTAAGAGCTTGCACTTTCCAAACCATATGATAAATTTGGTTCATATTTACAATGATAATAGGTATAGGTTTAAAGTTTCTTTCAGCTATATCCTGGCCCACAACCATAATCTTAGGGTTGCCAGAAGGTCAAGGTTGAGTTATTGTACTTACCTTGTCATTGGAGTAAGTGTTTGGTCTCCTATGCTACACCGGAACCCCATTGCTGTTTCAGGGCTCTGGCACTCTGAACAAGTAACTTTTCCAAGGGAGCTTAGCTGTGTGATGACAGTGTCTGTTTAGCCCTTTCACTACTTATTAAATAAATTGCATTTTCTCAAAGGCTACAATTCCTTCATAATCTAGAATAATGCAGTGGACAGTGTAGATCAGAGATCAGACTGCACATTCTGTGCAGTCTGATCTTGATCTACACTGTCCACAAAAGCTTCTGATGTCGCCTATAGTATGGAAAGAGTTAAAGCACATTGAATTTGTCATCTGCAATTGCTTTAAATTTGGTTGAACTAAAATCTTGTTTCATTTTCCTCAGGTTATTGTTTCACAATGTTTTTCCTTAGGTATTGTTTTGTTCCATCGTCCTCGGGCATCGTTTAGGAAAAGATAATAAAATTATGCTACATGTATGTGTAAGATCCTGTTTAAGTAACAATGTTGATACAGCATAATCTGTATAAGCCATGCTCTGTGAAAAGGGGGATTAATGGATCTGCAAAAAGTAGCAACACACTGCCCAGGCTGACCTGGGCTGAAACTTTCTGCTATTAGTCAATTTTCTGCATGTCAAGGGTCCAATCTACCCAATTATTCAGTTAGTTTTTTAGACAAAGTGAATTTTATGGATCAATATTTATGTGGCAACTTGCCCAGGTACAGTACATCAGGTAGATGAATTTAACCCCTGTTTGCCAGAACATGGCGTCTATCTGACAAACCACTAAATTATCAAACAAACACTCCCCCATTAGAAGGACTGTCTGTGAAGTATCAACGTGTGTTACCTGTCATACAAGGAAGTATCATGGCAGCAATTTTCTGTGTATTTAAACTCTAGTAGCACCATATAAACCCAAGGGACACTTTGCGTCTAGAAATTAGACTCAATAGCATTTATAAGGTCACTGTTGTTCAGAATTTTTTAGCTGTAGAGCAGACTGTAGATCAAAGATCAGACAGCACGTTTTTTGCAGTCTGATCTTGATCTACACTCTGTGCCAAGGCTTTTTTTACTATTATTACTATTTTTGTGAAAGGCACTGTAACCCTTTACCAAATGACAAAATTATAGACTTGACTAAATTGATAGCCTTTGGAAGAGTAGAACCCATTGTGGGAAAAGGAGAAAATGCTGGTTACCAGCATGTTCCCCTTTTTCCACAATGTTTTCAAAAGGCATCTTCTGTAGGGTCATTAAAACTTGGGATTGTGTGGTAAAGAGTTTAGGGTTACATGTACAAGGAAGTTGGGCAGTATGTTTTGAAATCAGGAAGTTTTCATGTTGCTAATCAGTCAATGTTTGTTTTTAGGAAATAATCCCAGAAATTGACAGATTAAGCCGTACTTAACAATCCCATGTTTTTAAGAGCCTGAAGAGGAAAGAATTTGAAAACTTTGTTGGAAAAGGAGAAAATGCTGATAACCAGCATTTTCTTCCTTTTCCCACAATGTTTTCTACCCTGTCAAAAATGAATCTCAGAATTTGAGTCACATTTGATTGACAGTCTACCCTGTCAAAAATGAATTCCAGAATTTGAGTCACATTTAATCTGACATCTTCAAATACTTTGAATTCGGACAAGTCAAAAATTATGTCGTTTGGTAAAAAGTTGAGATCTTCATAATGTTGTAAATAAAATAGACATTGTTAATCTGTAGGAAAAGCACAGCTGTTGCAATTTCATGTTCATTTCAGGTAGAATATCTCTCATGTGGCAGTTTACCATTTCGGGACTGTCGGGAGTGTTTATGACCCTAAGGAAAAAAGCTTTTGAAAATCTTGTAGGAAAAGGAGAAAACGCCGGTAAACAGCATTTCTCCTTATTCCATAATGTTGTCTATGATTTTAATGGCAAATTTCAACCATTAAGTCACCTTTGATTTGTTGTCTGCGATCTAAATTTGAATGACACTAAAATGTTGTCATTTGTTATAGAGCTAACTTTACATCTAGACTGCATATACAACAGTATCCAGTCAGATTTTGATCTGCATTGATTTTTATACTGCAAGATTACTGTAAGTTTATGCATGTTCAGAGCATTTTTTTTAAACGAATTTGCGAAGCAAATCCATCAACAATGATCTTTCAGACTGGAACCAAACACCCTCACAAAAGCATTGCTTGACACATTCTGCTTTCAGTTTAAGTCTGCTAATACATTTACCAGTAAACTAGTACCCATGGTATCTTGGGTAACTGATTGATAGTTAATGCAAAGATAACAATCATTTTCTCCTCTTCCCACAATGTTTTCTATCCTTCCCAAAGCAAATTTCAAATTGTGAGTCATATTTATTTTGTTATCTGCAAATGCTTTCAATATGGACATGTCTAAAATTTTTTCATTTGGTAAAGAGATAAAACATTGGGATTGCTTTATCGATCCTCAGGCCTAACAGAAATGTATCTGTGTTTTGGGTTTCGGTCCGAGATGCTGTAGGTAGGGTAGGTAGGGATTTCTTTTTTTTTTTTCAAAAACTTTTTACATGGACCATCACGCCCGAAAAAAAATTTTTTTTTTCAATTGTAGGGTAAAAAGTTTAGGGTCGGCAGCATTTTCTAGGTAGGGTCTGGAAACCCTAAACACAGATATTTTTTTTTCAGGCCTCATCAAAAGAAAAATACATAACAGAGAAACTTTTCACATAAACAGGAGATGAAAACTTTCAGGGAAAATGAGCAACAGCATATTTTAGGATGATATTACATCTTCTTCTACAGTGTTTGCAGAAGATTGCCCGGCCAGTAGTACAGTGGTAAGGGTATCTGACTCATGACCTGGTAGTTGCTGGTTTGATGCCCGGTTGAGGCAAACTTTCCCTATGGCGATTTTTCAGCTCTCACCTGATGCATGTAAGAAAAGTAGTCAGTGACTTGGAAAGAAAATTGTGTCATTACTGGTGTGAGAAAGCCAGGAAACACATGCGTAGGTGCACTGACCGCTGTGATATGAGCTAAGCTGTTAAAACAGCATTTAACTCCAAAATGAACAAACGAACAAAATTAATTAGCAAAAGCTGTAGCTTAACCCTTTCAGAAACAAGAAATATCAGGCTCTTTCAAACTAAACACATCTGCAGACAACAACATCAGTGTATAAATGAGCTTTAGCTCTCTGATAGGATAGAAAAAATTGTGGGAATTGGAGAAAATGCTGGTTACCAGCATTTTCTCCTTTTTCCACAATGTTTTCAAAAGCTTTCTCTTCCAGGGTCATCAAAACATGATTGTTTAGTGAAGGGTTAAAGGAGTTAAGAAATTTGGGTTTGCGTTGACCCACAGTTTGTTACTCGTGATAATTTACTTCCTTTTCTGTGAAAAAAAGGTTGTACAACAAGAAAAGAATGGTGAAGTAATGGATATAAAAAAAGACAAAAAAAAAAATGAGTAATCAGTACAATCTAAAGAAAATCCATGAAAATTAACCTGTCCAATTATGTAATCAATTGTCATATTTATATAAAACTTTTGTTTGGTATTGGTATTGAAAGTAGTGAATGTTACCTTACTTATATGTTGACCTTTTACCACATGATTCAACATTTTAAGGACCCTGAAAAAGAACGCTTGTTAAAATATTGTGGGAAAAGGAGAAAAATGCTGGTAACAAGGACAGTTTTCTTTTCTAACCTTTAACAGACAAATACCATTTTTTTTGCCACATTTATTATGTCGTCTGCAAAATTTAATGCTTTCAATCTGGACCAGCCTTAAATTTTGTCATGTGGTAAAGAGTTAAAATTTTTTTTATTGGATATACAAAGTGTATGAAAAACAGAAAATAAATGTGACGAGGAATTAAGGGAGAATGTAAGTGATACTTAAAACAGACAGATTTTATAGTGAATATTTTATTTTGAATTTATTGTTTTAGGATTGTAATCACTTACCCATACGAATAAAGACATTTTATTATAGGGTCACTCTGTTACAGCATAATCACAGTATAAATAGGTTATTAGAAGATATTGTAAGCCCAGGCCACCTATGGCCATGTCACTTCAAAGACAGTCACAAAAATATTACAAGAATACATTATGTGTACATGCATGACAACTTGAATCCTTAAATACCCTGAAATAGAATTGATTATTTGTAAATGTAGAATGTTTCGATACAAACTGTAGAATGGTTTAAATGTATGTTGTATATAGCTCTGGAAAGTAAAACTAACGAAAGTGTCATGTATATAGAGTGTCGTCGTTGACTTGAAAAGCACTGAGTGTACATTTTAGTATGCAATCATTTTCTTTGAAGAGATTATTTAATTTTTCATTGTCATTTTAGATGTTGATGTTCATCTCATTATTTTGACTTGTTACCTATGAATTTTTGTATGTAGGACATTTAGGGAAAAAGTGAAATGTGTATTGTATTTCATTTAGTTGGCAAAGGCTACAAATGGGTTTGTTTAATGGTTTTCCATTGAACCTTCCTTTTCCCACGATGTTTTCTACCATTCTGAAGAGAAATTTTGATTTTTGAGTCAAATTTATTAAATGTCATCTACAGCTGCTTTTAATTTAGACAAGGCTACAATTTGTTCGGTAAAAAGTCAAAGCAAGATTTTGCGCGAGACAATTTTTTGTTGAAATTTGATATTTGGTTAAGGTAATAATGCTTTTGTGTGTTCACTCTTTTTTTGGGGGTTAAATGAATTGCATGAAGAAAGCTGTTATAGGAACTCAAGGTCATCAATTTAAAATTATGAGTGTGTGTATCTTTTTATACCTCCAACCAACAAAGTAGTATGGGGTATATTGGTTTCACCATGTCTGTCTGGCTGTCCATCCATCCCTACATCCGTCCATCAACCTGTCTGTCAGAAGACTTTTTAAGCTCACCTAAGCTCAAAGTGCTCAAGGTGAGCTTTTGTGATTATGCTGTGTCTGACGTCGGGCGTCATGCGTCGTGTTGTTGACAACATTTACCTTGTGTGCACTCTAGAGGTCACATTTTGAGTCGGGTACTCATGAAACTTGGTCAGAATGTTTGTATTGATAAAATCTTGGACAAGTTCGAAATTGGGTCACATGGGATCAAAAAGAAAGGTCATTGGCAAAATCTTAGAAAAAGCATCTGTGCACTCTAGAGATCACATTTTCAGCCTGGTCCTTTTGAAAGTCAAACAGAATGTTTGTATTGATGATATCTCGGACAAGTGTGAAATTGGGTTATGTCAGGCAAAAAAGTAGGTCACTGGGCCAAATCTAAGAAAAACTTTGTATGAAATTTAGAGGCTACATTTTCAGCTTGATACTCTTGAAACTTGGTCAGAATTATTTTTTTGATTAAATCTTCCCCAAGTCCAAAATTGGGTCAGGTCAGGTAAAAAAGTAGGCCACTGGACCAAATCTTAGAAAACTTTAGAGGCCACATTTTCAGCCTGATATTCATGAAACCTGGTCAGAGTCTTTTTCTTGACGTTATGTAAGAAAAGATTGAAATTGGGTCAGGTCGAATCAAAAAGTAGATCACTGGGCTAAATTTTAGAAAAACCTTGTGTGCAGTCTAGAGGCCACATTTTCAGCCTCATAGTCTTGAAACTTGGTCAGCATGATTGTCTTGATAAGATCTCTGACAAGTACAAAATTGAGTCATGGCTGGAAAAAAAGTAGGTCACATGACCAAATCTTAGAAAAACCTTGTGTGCTTTCTAAAGGCCACATTTTCAGCCTGATACTCATAAAACTGGGTCAGAATTATTGTCTTGTTGATATCTCAGACATGTTTGAAATTGGGTCATGTATGGTCAAAAAGTAGGTGACGGGCCAAATTGTAGAAAACCTTGTGTGCACTCTAGACACCACATTTTCAGACAGAGACTCGCGAAGCTACATGAAAGTAGTTGTTGTGATGATATCTCAGATATGTTTGAAATTGGATCATGTCAGAATAAAAAGTAGATCACTGGGTCAAATCATAGAAAAACCTTGTGTGGACTGTTTAGGCCACATTTTCAGCCTGATACTCATGTAACTTGGTCAAAAGGGTAGTCTTGATGATATCTCGGACAAGTTTGGGAAAGGGTCATGTCAGATGGAAAAGAAGGTCACTAGGCCAGATCTCTGAAAAACCTTGTGTGCATTCTAGAGGCCATATTTTCAGCCTAATACTCTTGAAACTTGGTCAGAATGTCTTGTGGATATCTAGGACAAGTGTCAAATTTGGTCACAATGGGTCAAAAAGTAGGTCACTTACACTTATGTGTTTTCATTAAAATAAGGATCTCTTCAGCTTTATCAACCCTAGATGACTTTCTCAGGTGAGTGCATCAGGGCCAATGGCCTTCCTGTTTGTCTCCATGCTCTAGCTCAAAAGCCATTTGACCTAGTACCCTGAAACTTTATACAAGTGTTGCTTATGACTTAAGGTGGTGCCCTATTGTTTTTGGGTCACATTGGTCAAAGGTCAAGGTCACAGATGAACTTCGTTTGAATATTGTTTCTGTTGTGTGACTCAATAGCTGTTTGACCTAGGATCATGGAACTTTATACAAATGCTGCCCATGATCCATGGAGGTGTCCTATTGTTTTTGTGTCAGATGGGTCAAAGGTCAAGGTCACAGGTGATCTTTGTTTTGAAAATCATTCTGTTTTGTGATTGTGCTGCTTCAGTGACACAGTGCTGGTGAGAGGTATTTGTCCGCTTTGCGACAGTTCTAGTTTTTACTGAATCTAAAATTCTCTGTTTTTCTATAAACCTTTACCATATAATCTATTGTTTTAAAGACCCTGAGGAAAGAGCCTATTGAAAACATTGTGGGAAAAGGAGGAAATGCTGATAACCAGCATTTTCTCCTTTTCCCACTATGTTGTTTACTTATTCAAGGACAAATACTATCATTTGAAAAACATTTAAATTGTTGTCTGTAAATTTCTTCAATATGGATGACTCCACAACTCTGCCATGTTGTAAAGGGATAAAGTGATATGTAGTGCTGTAAATTATTTTTAGATTTTATTACAGAATTTCACAACAGCTTATTGGCATGTGACATGATCAATAACACACATCAATCATGTGGTATTGTATTCTAATATTCTGGCCAGAGAGGTTAAGATATTTTACTGAAAAAAATAACAACAAATATCATGTTGTTCATTTTTGTTTTCTGTCCGAATTTGAGTTTAAATACTATAAATACAATGTCTGCTGCAAGGTACAAAAAATGCCAGAACAAAATCTAATTTCAAATAGCTTTTATCTAAAATTGTCAACAGAAAAAGAAGGTTTTATTTTGCATTCTGGCAAAGTCCATGAGTATAGGACTGAAACCGTGCCCTACTGAATGCACACAAGATTTTTGTAAGATTTAAACATAGTTCAGACATATTTATTTTACATCGATCGAAAAATGAGTTCTTGCAACATATACTAATCTTCCTCAATTCTGCTTCCTGGGAACTACACCAGTACTTGATGTGTGGGCCAGTGGTTTGTCCCAAAGTTGTCACCAGTCCCTCGGGTATCGAACTCATGTCCTTATAATTCAATATTAGTTGTTTTCATGGATATTGGCGAGTTCTGATTGGCTGAAAAAAGATTTTCATAGCTCCATGAAAAAAAAATAAGCAGTGCCGGAACTACTTTTGCAGTCAAACTAATGTAAACAAACATGTACACAAGATTTCTTAATGTTTTTCTTTCTGATTTTATATCCAGTCCGAATTTCAAATTGCTAGATAAATTCATTTTCTCTGAATATTGAAAAAAATATCCAACAGTAAATTAAAAGAGAGAGCTTAAATCTTATTGTCACTTTGCTGGGTTCTAACAATCTTATCTTCAACTTACTTCTAGCATACTGAACTTCTAATAATAAATCTACTAAATCTGCAAATGTTCAATACTATAACGACGTCATGAATTACGTCATTTTTACATCATAAACCAGCAGTTTTACCGCACTATGAAATATCCATGAAATGGACATTAAATAAATACACAATGTTGGATTTACAAAAAAAAGCAGTTAGTATTATTTAAGTACGTATTTGTTGTCTGTGATATTGAATTATGAGGAATGAAGGGAATTTTTTTTGTTTTCATGGAGGTATAAAAAAAACCTAGGTTTTTTTTTTTCATACCTCCTTGAAAACAAAAAAAAGTTCTCTTCATTCCTTAAATGGTTACAAGGCCGTCGCTCTACCTCCAAACCATGGACACCCCTTTGTAAGATTCGACCTAGTTACCTGCTTTGTAATGAAGAAGTAATCTTCTTCCTATATCGTGGTTGATCATTTGATAAACCATGTTTATGAGTTACGAGGTACAATAAATGAGCTACGAGGGCATGGCCTGAGTGGTTTACTATATTCATTGCACCTCATAACTCACAACATGGTTTATTGAAGATAAACCATGGTGGAAAGAAGATTATTTTGATTCTAACATGACCTATTCTTGAGTAAAGGAAAGCAATTTCATGCAAAGCGGATCCGGATTAATTCCCTTGAATAAATTTTGGCTGTTCCATTCACTTACGAAAACAAAGCCCCACTGCCCAGTTGGTACATATAAAGAAAAAATATAAAAATTCAATAAAGCCTTAGGCATAAAAAAAAAATGCACAGCTTTACCATTTTATGTTCTTCCTTTCAAGTGACAAAGAAGAATGAATGTTTCGACAAGCATTAGAAATGCAGTCACTTCAAAATAAATGCTTTGAATATTATAACAATAACTCCCAATCCCATTTCCAATGCAACACCGACCAATTTTGAAGTTAATCTTAAACAGGAAAAGACACTTGATTACATGGTTACTGGTAACATTTCAATAGTTCCATCATTGTCAATTTTTGTTAAAAAAAAGTAAATATAGGTAAATCCGACTTTTTCTCTGAGTAGTGGACGACTTGTTTACGTCGGAGTACTTTCATTTTGAAATATCAAGGGTGGACATACAAACAGCTGGCACGGGCAACTTACTATAGAGTGATGTCTATTTTACCAGGTTTCCGTTGCACTGTGTTTATAGAGCCAAATACATGTCATGTTAGAATTAGATTTAACCCATTTTCAGAATAATGGTAGATATTCAAATCAAGTTTTATGAGCTATGGAATGAAAGAATGACCTGTAGGGTGTACACAAGGTTTTTTGAATTTTTTTTTTATGGTGACCTATTTTTTTATCAAAGCAACCAATATTTGAACTTGTTTTTTAAATTACTGAGACAACAATTCTGACTATGCTTCCTGATTGAAAATGAGACAACTGAAGTGCTTACAAGGTTTTTGTAAGATTGACTTAGTTTCCTACTTATGGACCCATAGGGACCAATTTCCAAACTTGTCTGAGGTACTATCTGGACAAATATTCTGGCCAGGTTTTGTGAACTTTGCGCAAAAATTGTGGCCTGTTGATTGCACACAAGGTTCTCTAATAATCTGACCTAGTGACTAACTTATCGCCTGGAGGTGACCACTTTTTTCTTAAATTATTCTGACATATTGTGAGGACAATATCAATAATTAGTCTCTGGAGCATTGGACTGAAAGCTGTTCCTTAAGTTCAGTCAGGGTAAAAGTAGACAATGCACAACATTCTAGAGGAGCAACAGACAGCACAACAATTGTGAAAGCTCTTTGTTGCAAGGTGAGCTTAAAGTATGAGCTTCTTTAGGATGTCTAAGTTGTTCAGAAAAATCACCCGCTGTAATATATGGATGTGAGGGATGTTAAAAAAATATGAGGAAAAGTATTGTCATTCTCTCAAATATTGCTTAAATACAGTGAAATGTACACATCTTGTAGACAAAATAAATCTGTGTTGACAGTATAAATTCTATGCCAATATCTCAACAACCTATAAAGATATGTTAGTTACGATGTCATTGCTCATAAAGCGGCCCAACATCATCCAATGTCAGTGTTATGTTGTGTTATTTTCATTACTTATCAAGTGTTTCTTGCACAGATCTAGGTGAAACAATTAAATATTTCATCTTTTTCAAATTACTCTCCTCGAAATGTAACGGACTATTTGCATCATTTCACCCATGAATAGAAGCCTTTCCTGTGGGCAAAAGACTCAACGGAAGGAATTGCAGACTGTATTGCACTCAGCAGACAATCGAGTCAATTGAACTGTCATCCTGGCAGATGCCTTTTCAGTGTGGGAAATGAAAAGACTTTGCACGTAAAAAGTGCTATAAACAATAATTATTATGATTTACATGTATAGTTCCAATACTACAGTCCACTTGCTCACTTACTTCTCTTACACTAATGTGTCTATACCTGTCCAGAAGTTCCTTGATTTCCTGTTCTTTATGTTGTGCTATTGATGTTAGCCGTGGGCTTCTTTGGTCATCTATCACACTTTCATGACTGTCTTCATAGCAGTTTTCATCATTGCCTTATGCCTTGATTAACGTTTCTTTTGTTTCTTTTCTTGATTTTCCATTTAAAACACAAACCTTAACTACAGTTCTATGTTACGTACTCATTCTGACACACATGAATAAACAATAAGGCCAACAAAGATTCAAATGATGTCAGACGTTACTGTAACTTGATGAGCGTCGTGCCAAGAGTTGGTGCCAAATTGTGACAAATTGTAGTGAAGATATCTGATCAGACACAGAAGAGACACATCGTTTTCCAAACGACAAATGCTTTCATTTTATTGCATTTTGAGTAGCGTTTTGGAATGTGACATTACCATAACTATCATATCTTTTCAAGGTGTTAAAATACTAACTTGAAAAGTATAGTTCCAATACGGTATTAATTTGTCAACAATGTGTATCAATTTTGCTAAGTTCAAGCAATATTTTAGAGAATCACAGCACTTTTCTGCGTATTTTTTAACAGCCCTCGTTACATTTGCTGTAACATTCATAATGTTCCATGACACTTGTTTTCTATGCTCCAGGATGTTGTTGCAGTTGGATGGTGACAGACACTGATATCGCCTAAATAATTTGATATTGGATGATGGAAAATTTTGAAAGACTCACTGTTGTCAATAAATGTCAATTTCAGCAATGAATGATTTCTAAATATAGTTGTACCTGAAAATGAAATAAATTGTAATTAAAATCAAGGATTTTACCCAGCTCTACTGAGATAAACTTGTCCGCTCATTTTCCTTTTGTTACAATTGGAAAGGGCCGTCTTTTTATGTCCTCTTGTTTGTCATGGCTCATCCTTTACCTCAAGTAGAATGCTTTTGGTGAATATGCTGGAAGAGACAGTAGAATAATGATTTCAAATAAGAAGAATAAGATTTTAAATTTTAAAAGTTTTGTCTGTTTTTCCTATCAACTGTACAACTAGTGTAGACCTTTTTTCACCACAAAATAAATAAAATAGGCCTTTGTTTTGAACAGCAGACTTAATGTAACTATACAAGAAAATATTGATTCAAAGCATCAAGGTCATGATTTCTTTTAAGCCTGGAAAAGTTCACAGCTCGGTTGAAAATTTGGCTAAAATTGCTATTATAGTGAACTATTCAAGAAGATGTTGAATTGCATTTGTTCATAGATATTTTTAATGTCTTTATTTTTTATTGATGAATTAGGTCATGTGATCAGTTGATTTCCAATACTATGTTAAATAGGGCAATTACATGACTGGCTGCATATAATGATTAATGTACTGGTACCATTGGAACATCTTGCTCTCTCGAATGGGATTGACTAATATTATTTTGCAGCGATAACTAGAAAAGATTATCATTCAGGAGTGCTACACACTCTGACTTGATCAAGTTATTTTTTTCCCAAGTTGTGTAAAATTTTGTTGAAATAGTTTGATCCTAAAACAGAAATTATATATAAACAACTGTCATGCAGCAAAATAGGCATAATTCCCAAGCATATAAAATAAAATAGTGTCATCCCTCCTGTGGCAACACAACACGATCATGACAATAAGCTCTTCTTAATACTACACTCAATAGTATAACAGCCATAGTGTGTTACTTGGTTAGAGTTAAACCACATGTTTTTTTTTTCCGTAGAAATTTGTAAAATAAAAAAAATCTATTAAACCATAAACTACATTCCTAAATAGACATAACGTAATGTCCCTTAGTATTGCTCCCCCACTAATTAACGCTTCTCCAGCTTTCTTCCCACCAAAAATAAACTCAACAGATGGCCAATGATAGAAAATATAAGTTTTCAGTGAGTGATTTATTTTGAAGTTGTAATGCTCAGATGAGTTGAATATTTTAAGAATTGAGGTTTGTATCATTCACTATTTTTGTTTCAGTACTTTTCCGTTCATGCCACTAAAAAAATATTTTCTGCTACTAAAGTTTTGGAAATCTTCATTATCATAGCACTTCTTTATAAGAGGTCATTGATATTCCATATGAACAATACTTGATGAGACCTTGTATTCATTGACATCATCTTTGCATTTTAAAAAGAAATGATGAGGGGGATTGGCTATTTTCTCTATGAAATCTTATTGCCATACAGAATTCTCATGATTTATGTCTCTGTAAATGCTAGTAAAGCTCAAGATACATTCCTATAAAAGGCAGTGGAGCTATTTTCTCTATGAAATCTTACTGCCATACAGAATTTCCATGATTTATGTCTCTGTAAATGCTAGTTAAGCTCAAGATACATTTCTATAAAAGCCAGTGGAGCTATTTTCTCTATGAAATCTTATTGCCATACAGAATTCTCATGATTTATGTCTCTGTAAATGCTAGTTAAGCTCAAGATACATTTCTATAAAAGCCAGTGGAGCGATACAGGACCATCATGGCTCTCTTGTTAGCTCCACTGGCCAAAGGCCAGCAGGCTTATATCATGGCCCTGTGTGTGTCAAGCGTGCATGTGTCCGTCCTTCTGTCCGTGTGTGTGTGCGTTAACTTTTATTTCAAACATCTTCTTTGAAACTACCCATCCAATTTTGATAAAACTTTCAAGAAATGATCCTGCCATGGTCCTCTATAGAACTTGTTGAAAGATTTTGATTCCTTCAAAAACTCTGGTTGCTATGGCAACAAACTGAAAAATATTGAAAATCTTTGAAAATCTTCTTGTCTGAAGCCACAAGGCCGAGGGATACCGAATTTGGCATGTAACTTTATCTAACAGACCTCTACTAGTTTTTTTTTTTTTTTTTTTCAAATTATAACCCTGGGGTCAAAATTGGCCCCACCCAAGGTTTCGCAAGTTTTACATGGGCTTATGTAGTGGAAACTGTAGAAATCTTCCTCTACCTAGCCATAAGGCCTAGGGCTACCAAATATTGCATGTAGCTTTATCTAGTAAGCCTCTACCAAGATTGACCAATTTATAGCCCAGGGGTCAAATTTGGCCCTGCCTTAGGGGTCACAAGTTTTACATGGGCTTACATAGGGAAAACTTTAATAATCTTCTCATACCTAGTCATAAGGCGTAGGGCTACCAAATTTTGCATGTATCATTATCTTGTGGGCCTCTACCAAGAATGTCTAAGTTATAGCCCTTGGGTCAAATTTGGTCCCGCCTTAGGTTTCACAAGTGTTACATGGGCTTATATAGTGAAAGCTTTAAAAATCTTTTCATTACTAACCATAAGACCTAGGGCTACCAGATTTGCATGTATTGTCCTATGGACCTCCATCTAGATTATTAAAATAAGAGCCCTTGGGTCTTAAGTGGCCTCTCCCCACAAGTCACAGATTTTACATTAGCTTACATAGGGAAAACTTTAAAAATCTCCTCATTTCTGATTGTGAGCTGTAGATGTAATACTTTATGAGTGTTATTATCTTGTAGACCTCTTCCAAAATTGGTTCCCCCCCCCCAGGTGAGTGCTTATAGGGTGAAAATTTTAAAAATCTACTTGCTCTGAACCATAAATCCTAGGGCTACCAAATTTGGCACATAGCTTCATGTTGTGGTTTACTTCTGAATTTGTTCAAAATTTAGCCCTGGGATCAAAATTAGCCCTGTCAAAGGGGTCTCATGTTTTACTTGGAATTTTAATAAGGAAACTTTGAAAATCTTCTTGTTTATAACCATATATTCTAGACCTTTATTATTTAGTATGGGGCTTTATCTTGTGGACTTCAACCAGGGTTCAAGTGCTTACAGCTCTGTGGTCAAGAATGGCTTTGTTCTGGGGTCATAACTATCTTGTGGGATTTTATAGAGAAAATTTTGTATGTTTTCTAGTTTAGAGCCAATTGGCCAAGAATTTTTTTTCATTCATGTGTATGGCGTGTAGGGTTTTACTTATTAGCCAGTGGAGCAATACAGGGCCATCATGGCCCTCTTGTTGAATAGAGTTACAGCCCCCTTATGTGCAACATTGCTGCGCTTAAATTATTACCAAAAATTGTCTTTAAGTTCTTTAAAGATGTCCCTGTGCTGTCTTAATTAAATTTACATTCATTGTGTGAAAGAAAAACCAACAGTTGGAAACTTTAGCAAGCCATGAAATTGTGTGTAAGGTTATATTTGTTAGAGTTTTGAGATAAACTGTCAGACAAGATTGGACAAACACTTCATGGGCAAACATCAACTAATTATCTCTCTATCCTAGTGTAGACAAACATTCAAATTGCTTTAAAAAAGTAAAATAAAATTGCCATTTCCTGGTTAACCCTGTACTAAACAATCCAAATTTTTAATGACCTGTGGAAGACAGCTTTTGAAAACATTGTGGGAGAAAAAGAAAATACCGAATAACCAGCATTTTCTCCTTTTTCAACAACACTTCCTGTCCTATTGGAGACCTTGAGCTCTACTGTGCAAAGTTTGAAAGTGTTATTTGGAAATATCTGAAATTTGTTGTGTGGGAAAGGGTTAAAAAACAAGTAAAGCCTTTCCGGCTTTTACAGTTACATCCTTAGCTATTTTCAGTCAGTTGTAAACCATTTACAGTAATCTCCAATTTATCAAACTTAAAACATAATCTTTTGACTTCATGCCAAATATCATTTTAGGGCTTGAGCTTCTGTGGTCGTGCTGTGTCCGTTGTGCAGTGTGCGTCGTCCTTCGTCAACTTTTACCTTGTGTATGGTCTAGAGGCCACATTTTCAGTCAGATACTCATGAAACTTGGTCAGAATGTTTGTCTTGATGATATCTCAGACGAGTTCGAAAATGGGTCAGGTCGGGTCAAAAACTAGGTCACTAGGTCAAATCTTAGAAAAACCTTTTATCGCTCTAGAGGCCACTTTTTCAGTCCAAAACTCTTGAAACTTGGTCAAAATGTTTGTCTTGATGATATCTTGGACAAGTACGAAAATGGGTCATGTCTGGGCAAAAAGTAGATCACTAGGTCATATCTTAGAAAAACCTTGTGTATGCTCTAGAGGACACATTTTCAGTCAGATACTCATGAAACTTGGTCAGAATGTTTGTCTTGATGATATCTCAGATGAATTCGAAAATTGGTCAGGTCGGGTCAAAAACTAGGTCAGTGGGTCAAATCTTAGAAAAACCTTGTGCACACTCCAGAGGCCACATTTTCAGTCCAATACTCAAGAAATTTGGTCAGAATGTTTGTCTTTATGTTATCTTGGACGAGTACGAAAATGGGGCATAACTGGTCAAGAAGTAGATCACTTCACTTCTCACTATGTCATATCTTAGAAAAACCTTGTGTATCCTCTAGAGGCCACATTTTCAGTCAGATACTCATGAAACTTGGTCAGAATGTTTGTCTTGATGATATCTCAGATGAGTTGGAAAATGGGTCATGCTGGGCCAAAAGCTTGGTCACTAGGTCAAATCTTAGAAAAACCTTGTGTACGCTCTAGAGACCACATTTTTGGTCCAAACCTCTTGAAATTTGGTCAGAATGTTTGTCTTGATGATATCTTGGACAAGTGTGAAAATGGGTTATGTCAGGCCAAAAACTAGGTCACTATGTCAAATCTTAGAAAAACCTTGTGAACACTCTAGAGGTCACATTTTCAGTCCAAAACTCTTGAAAGTTGGTCAGAATGTTTGACTTGATGATATCTCGGAAGATTTTAAAAATGGTTCATGTTGGGTCAAAAACTATGTCACCAGGTCAAATCTTAGAAAAACCTTGTGTATGCTCCAGAGGCCACATTTTCAGTCCAAAACTCATGAAACTTGGTCAGATTGTTTATCTTGATGACATCTCAGACGACTTTGAAAATCTGTCATGTTGGATCAAAAACTAGGTCAGTAGGTCAAATCTTAGAAAACCCTGTGTATGCTATATAGGCCACATTTTCTGTCCAATACTTATCAAAGGTGGTCAGGATCTTTGTTTTGATAATATCTACAATGGGAAAATTGGCTATGGTTGGCTAAAAAGTAGGTCACTGAGAGAAATTCTAGAAAAAGCTTGTGTACATGCTAGAGGCCAAATTTTCAGTCCAATAATTATGAAAGCTTAGTAGAATGTTTGTCATGATATCTCAAAAGAGATTGAAAATGGGTCATGTTTGGTCAAAAGACTCAGGTGAGAATTTCAGGGCCATCATGGCCCTCTTGTATGTTAATGAGGTAAACAAAGAAAAAGGAGTGGAAACACTCTAAATTTTTGTAGTATCATGACAATTTTGCTCAGGCCATAAGGTCCTGAGTTCAATTCCCAGGTGTCAACTATGGGACTGTTCAATGACCCACACATTTGGCGCGAGTACTGGTGTAGTTCCCAGGAAGCAGAATCTTGAGAGATTTGTACAAGTTGCAAGAACTTGTTTCTCAATCAATGTAAACTAATATGATTAAACTAAAGCTCAAAAACGTGTAAATTTGTTTTCAAGAGAGTAGTGAAATGTTTTCAAACCTAAAAGAAATGAAAATTCAGTATATCTGCAAACATATAATGTTCAGATGTGAGAACAAAATGCAAAAAAAGACATGCTCCTTAAAGAAGACGAGGAGGCCATTTCGCCTTTGTAATTGTAATTTCAATTCTATTGTAGGACGAGGATTATGCAAATAACACTGAGTGGAATTTACTGGTGATTTCCTGCTTGTTTTCAATATGACTGTGAAGAAGTTTAGATTTCACCAAAATTTGCTTCATGCCAGAAATATCTGAAACAGTTCTGTTCTCTGGGGGTCACAAATGTCAGTTATTAATTCATTTTAACACAACTGAGTAATGAATTAAATTTCACAATCATTTTTAAGGCAGGCAGCAAGGAAGCAACTTTTATTATCATCATTACTCATTTCTTTTGATTGGTTTTCTATCTGCAACTTTACTTCTGAATAGCCTAGGCGAACAAAAATTCTTATTATCCCTCATGACCTTCAGTTAACACTGTCCCAGCTTTTTTCTAACCAAACATAGGCTTTACCGGATGGCCAATTCATCACTAAAGTTGAAATAAATCAGCTGAAATAAACCTATGGCATCGACATAATCCTTATTACTTCACATATTGATGTCATTAATACCTGACAATCTAGAATTTGGAAGACACATAAACAAAATTACAAACACAGCTGCTTCCTTTCTTGGTTTTATCAAGTGTAACTCAAAACATTGTCCGGAACCTTGCAAGAAATTGGCAAACCTGGCACTGGTTTGATCAACTTCGGAATACAGCTCTATAGGCTGGGATCCCTCACTACAAAAAGACATTGACAAGCTAGAAAGATTCCTACAGAGAGCAGCTCACTTCATTACACGGGATTATACCATTAAAGAAAAAGGATGTGTTGCAAAAATGCTCTCTGACTCGAAACTTAGCTCACTTGAAGACAGAGGAAAGAACGCAAGACTTGCTTACCTCTACAAAATATCAGAAGGACTAGTATCCGAAGCTGTGCCTCTAGGTGACACCAATTTGTTGCAAAAGACTAATTAGATCTAAACACTTTAAAGACTTTCAAACAAATAACATCATAGTTAACCAATCTGTAAACCATGATAATTCTACAAACAATATAGTGCAAAACTCTGTTGTTCAGAAACTCCTTCTTTCAAACAAAATAATAAATTGGAATAACTCAGATGCAAGCATTGCCAGCGCCAAGACAGTTGAGGGTTTCCAGTGAACCCTCTCACAACGC
This sequence comes from Hippopus hippopus, assembly GCA_946811185.2. Lineage (NCBI taxonomy): Eukaryota > Metazoa > Mollusca > Bivalvia > Cardiida > Cardiidae > Hippopus > Hippopus hippopus. The sequence goes on along the minus strand of OX328111.1, from coordinate 23,200,628 downwards.
GACTGATTTCCATCGCTTCCTCCAACTGCAATTATGCTGAAAAGGCCTTGCAGTGTATACATCCAGATCCTGACCCTGACCTGACTATCCAAATATAGGTACACTTCTGATAACGCCATCAACTTCCGATTACACAAAAATTGTCATCTAGCTTGGAAAAACTTTAAGAAATTGAAATTACCTAAGATCAATGTCTTACATTAATCGTGAATGCCCTTGAATGACTAAATAAATCATAATCGGCAGTGATATTCTGCATTAATACAGCAGGTTTCTCAAATGGCAATCACTTTGCAGTTGGTACTGACTAAATCTTGGGCGATAATGTTGTCATTGTCCTTAGAAAGTTCTATGTTGTTTTACCTATATTATTAAACACCCCCCCCCCCAATAAAATGTAATGCCCCCTCTGGTGCGTTTAAAAGTGACAATATGGTATTTACAATGCATTTTAATTCAAAGACAAGCATTTAAAAATTTATCACAAAAGGATAGACTGATTGTTGCTTTTTATTTATTCATTTAAAAACAGATATTCATTTTTGACAGTATTTAGCACAATCCAGGAAACACTTGCATGTTTGAGCTGTTGCCATGATGTGCATTGCTGTCCAGCTATTCTGCGCTCCAAAGCAATTCAAAAGTCATGTATTGTCACAACTGAAGTTATAAAAAAAAATTCTTCACTAAATATATCAAGTTTAGGGTCTAATTTACCCACTCGTCACAACTCGGCCGATTCCGTACCTGTATCTAACCTCGTCTGTATAATGGTCGTTTCCATTTGAACTGCCAATTACGTGATCTTATACATGGCAGCGCCACTGTAAGTCGTTTTGCAATGACATAAACAACCTCGATGAAGTTATTCACATCTATCTATCTTTCGGTGAAAACTTCAATCGGAAATGATAAACTACGTTAAAAAATGATTGTACGAACTGTTTGTCAACTGAAATATAGTTAGAAAGATTTTGATAGAAAATTGAGACTCATGTTTTCTTTTTTACGAGGAGCTTTACAATTTTCAGAACGGTAAACCGGCGTATTTCCGGTGATGAAATGTACTGTATAGGTGCATATCAAGCTACCAGATACAGCCAAGGGACTTGATGGCTCCCATCACCAGAGGTATGCCGAATGTAATTTGCCAGGACATTTTGGAAATGCCCCAAAACTGAAATCCCACAATGCATTTGATTCATGTGAAATTCAGCTGATGATGATATTTTGATAGCAAAAGCGGAATTGTGTTGTTTATGCACAGATGTGGCAGACACCCAGACTTGCCAAACTCAACAGTATATCTGAAATACTTTTAAGTGGTGTAGTGCATGGTACAAACAAGCAATCAACACAAAAACAACCTCTAGGTATACAAATCTGTCCAGGATCAGTGATCAGCAAACTCCATTGAACAGTGGAATACCGAGTTTTATGGATGTACCATAAACACTGAAAGACCGCAAAAATTTAGAAGACTTTATAAATAGAAGAAATTGTTATGATACAGTTTTATTAAATGATATATTTTTTACCAAACACAGTTTCTCTATTTCCATTCAATTCTAATTTTTCTTAATTGGAAATAAACATAGGAAAAAGTTAGTTGAACTTTTGCACGTGAGGACTAATTCACGTGATTTCTATCTCAAAAGAAAATTTCAAGACCTTAAATTATGCATAATAGTGGCCATTAACCTTTGATGTTTTCCTTTCTATGTACTAGACGACCCAGTTATCTTTTTTTGCATATGATCTGAGCAAGAAGTCATTTTTTAGGACACAATTTTGTAATTGGTCAATTTTTTTGCATTTAATTTCACTGATTTGTTTCCATGCTGATATGGTTTTTATGTTCTATTTGCAGTACTCATATGATTTGTATATTTTCTTTTTATACACCATTGTTTTCAAACTAAGTGTAAGAGAGTATAAAAGAAAGAAATGGAATGGTTAAAGAAGAAATAGGATAAAATTTCATTGACAAGTAAAAAGTGAACTTCAGATTACCCTTACCTAGCACCGCCATATAAAAAAGAATTTTTATACCTACTAATATTCTGTTTTTTGAAAGGATTTCTTTCTGTCTGGTCAGATCTCAAATAAAATTTAGTGTAGTAGCTTATGGATCATGACAGAAGATACTATATGGCCTTTAACACGCGAAAAGGAGCATTCAGTCATTTGCACAAAGTGTCATCTTGGATCAGCCTACGCAGTCCGCGCAGGCTAATCCAAGATGGCACTTCACGACTACATTAGATTTTGTACTACAGTAGACTTGCGCAAAACAAAAAATTGCATAAGAACGGAAAGTGTCGCTTTGGATCAGCCTGCGCAGGCTGATCCGAGACGACACTTTCCTAAAATGTCTGAATGCCCCTTTTCGCTCGTTGCAGGCCATATATCTTCAGATATCACGGAAGTGGATGTCTTTAATCAAGAAGTTGGGAATGAACAATTGAGAACTTATTTATATTAAGCAACCTCTCCTTTTGCCAAAGTTTTTAATGATATTTATGGATCGAATTGTTTTAAACCTTTTTATCCATATTCTTTAAAATATGTTCAAAATTGATGTCTGCTCCAAAATTTGTTTTAGGAGGTGAAAAGTTAATCCTTTACCAGGATGACAAAGTTCTAGACACTGTCATAATAATTGGATTTGGCTTATCTCCTTACCAAACAACAAAATTTTAGACCTAACCAAATTGAAAGCATTTGCAGACTACAATTTCATAGTGGCTCAAATGACACAGTTTTTCTTTGATGGGCTAGAAAACTTTGTGGGAGAAGGAGAAAATGCTGGATAACAGCATTTTCTCCTTTTCCCACAATGTTTTCAAAAGGCTTCTTCCTCAGGGTCGTTAAAAGTCGTCATTGTGTGTTAAAGGGTTATATGATACAATTTGACTTCAGTAGGGTAGAAAACATGGAGAGAAATGGAGAAAAGGTTCCTAGCATTTTCTCCTTTTGCCACAATGTTTTCAAAAGCCTTATTAGTTAGGGTCATTGAAGCATGTGATTGTTTGATAAAGTGTGAACTCACTGCTATGCAAAGATGATTTTTTAGCCATTGCACTTAACAAAATTTCCAGAAATATTTTGAGGAAATAACATATCCCATTATTTGAGGAATTGTTGTCTTCAAATACTCTCTATTTTGACAAGTAATTTTCTACACAGGAGACTTAAACTGTTCATGGTTCTAAAAAAGTGCTGTGAGCATTTGTATAAAATTCAAATGTTATGATAAAAGGGTAATTCTGATATGCTCCGTTTCCCATCTATGTAAATTATTTGAAAGGTTTCCACTGGGATTACACTAGTTTACCTTGACCTACCATGTATCAAAATTGTCTGTTTTACCCATTATGACAGGACCAAATTTTAGACTCGTCTAAACTAAAGCAATTGAAAACAACAAATTGTGGCTCAAATGGTAGGATTTGCATTTGAAAATGGAGAAAACATTGTTGGAAAAGTAAAAATACTGGTTACCAGCATATTGTTCTGCTTCCACTTTGTTTTCAGAAAGCCCTTTTTCAAGGACATTAAATTTGGGGATTGTGAGACAAAGAGTTACAGCTCCTGTGCCATTGAAGTTTCAGCTTTTGCCTACAACAGTAAAGGTTACAGGCTCAAGTAATGTAAAATGAGTGCTTAAAAATGCCCCAGTACAGCCCAAAATTTGGGAAAATGTTTAATTTGCAGACTGTAAAATGTTAGAAAAGAAATGAGCCATGTTCTGCGAAAAAGAGGTTTAATGCATTTGCGAAAAGCATCGACCCAGATCAGACTGAGCAATTTCGTCCAATTTTCTGTATGTCAAAGGACCAGTGGACCTCATGATTCAGTAGGTTGTTATACAAAACATTTTAGGGATGTATGATACTGTGATGACTATATACTTGTTATCGTGCATCACGGGGATGCATTTAGCCCTCTTTTGCCAAAACATGGCTCAAATATATTCACACAAGCAAATTCTGGGTTACCCTGCTTAGTACTGCCTGAAAGTGTTGCATTACTAGAGAGACTACTAGAAGTGGAACTAGCTGGTAATTATTGTTGATGTGTGAAATTCCTAAATTCTAAGATTGAACAGGACAAATGAACCCCATGCATTTCTGCAGCTTGTGGTCTTCCATGGCTCAGTGGTAAAGGTTTTGGGTTTTGAATGTAGAGGTTTGGTTTTCAGACCCACTTGGTGGCACTAGCTGCCAGGGCTTTTGTTTTAGCAATGCATCACAGATCCAGCCTAGTATTTATGAAGCCCAGGAAAGACATGAACAAATGAGTTGTTGCCTTTATATAAATCAAATACATATACTGTGAAAGTTGCATTTGTTATTGCTACCATAATTAGCTCCCTTTGATAAGAGCAAAATGAGATAAGCTTGTCAAAGTGTTGGGATACTTGTTGAAACAGAACCACCTTCAGCTATTATGTTTTTGACCAGCCCGCATAGCTCAGGTGGTAGAGCATAGGACTTGTAAATATCAAGTCTTGGGTCACTTGAGGGAGTTGATTCGAGCCCCACAGCTCGATGTCTAAAATTACTAATAGTCTTTCAAATGAGATGTTTATCCGAGGTCCCTTGTGATGGTGCTATAGACGGAGCATGTTAAAGAACCTGGTGTTATTTAGGATGGGTTTCGTCCTGTATTTTGCACCATCCCCCATACCAAACTAGCAGTCTTCAGGGGACATCACCCATAATGGGCAACTGCTGGTGATTTTAGATAAACGCAAATTCAATCAATAACATTGTGTTTCTAGTGAATTCAGCCAGAAAAGCTCCAGTGTTAGACCATGAGACTTGTAAGCCATAAATCTCGGGACACAAGAGGGTATGGGCTTGTGCCCCATGGTTGACCATCTTATGATTACTAAGAATTTTGGGATGAGATGCTAAATCAAAGTCCCGTTGTGACAGTGCTATACACCAAGCACGTTAAAGAACAAGGTGCAACTGGATAGATTTTGTCCTGTATCTTGCACTACCCTCCATAACATAACTGACAGCCAGAAGATGATAAATAAATGGAAAACCAATCATTTCTATTAAAATGTTAGACCCCTTGGTTTCTGTTCCACTGCTGAAAGACACCAATTGTCTGTCAGCTCCTTCAGGGGGTTCAAGGAATAACGCAAGTTCTTTGATAACAAAAGTCGTTCTCTGCTGTTTGTTCGATACAATTTGACTTTTTCATGGATTTCTTAAACAAGAATAGGAATCAACTAACATGTTTTCACTCTTAGGATCTCTCAGAAAAGCAACCCCCACCTTCCTCTAAGGTTCCAACACCTTCCATGGAACTGAGGGAATTTCACTACTAGTACTGGAACTGACTTGGTTTAGCCATTATATTGATACTAAAATTGTGGTTGCTCATCAGCAAAATGACCTGATACCAAAATGATGTAAACTGTTCAACTAATAGAATGATGGCAAAGTAATTATGAATTTTCTTAGAAAACATGTGCATACTTCATCAAAACCTAAGTCGCTGGTGTTTATATAAATACTCTCATATAGCCAATTTATGTGAATGCCCAGAACACTTACATATGGCTTGCAACACGTGAAAAGGGACATTCGGACATTTGCGTAAAGTGTTGTCTCGGATCAGCCTGCGCAGTCTGCGCAGGCTAATCCGAGACAGCACTTTACGACTACATTAGATTTTGTGCTACAGTAGACTTGCGCAAAACAGAAAATTACATAAAAACGGAAAGTGTTGTTTTGGATTAGCCTGCGCAGGCTGATCTGAGACGACACTTTACGCAAATGTCCGAATGCCCCTTTTCACGTGTTGCAGGCCATGTGAGCCATGCTCTGGCAAAAGGGGGCTTTAGTGCATCTCCATAATGCATCCATGATGCAGTATACCAAGCAAGTCATCACATAATTATGGATCCATAAAATCCATTTTAAGTATCACTCAACTGAATCCTGAAGTAGAATGATCCTTGGACATACAGAAAAGTGACTAAAAGCAGTGAGTTTTGACTCAGGTCAGCCTGCGCGGACTGTGCAGGCTGACCCGAGTCAATACTTTTTGCAGATGCATTAAACCCCCTTTTCACAGAACTTGGCTCATATCTAATGATTTTGGAAGAATTCTGTATTGCACTGGGTCAGCCAAAGAGTGCTTTTCGGAGAAAGAACAAATTTTGCAGGTGGATAATCATGTGACTATTACCTCCCGGTGTTTGAAAATAGGATGGTTGTTAAATGATGTTACAAAAATAGCTTTTTTGTCAGCCATATCCGCTTTTGGATGATTGTAGTTACAGGTAAATCATTTCCTACCCTGTGCAAACTTACCCTACTTGAGAAGAAAAGGTATTTGAAAGAAGCCGTTTCTCAATGTTTGGAGATGCTCAGAGATGGCTTGTTTTCTCCATATATCCATATGATTTGTAGATTTGATACCTTGAATACTTGTAAGAAGTTTGAAGTGAAACAATAATCTGCTTTGACAAGTTTTAAAGTTATATCAAGTAAAGACCTGCTGAAAATGGATGACGTAAAATTAGCTGATATATACATATCTCTAACTCTCTACCACATGACAAAAAAGTAGACTTGTCCAAATTGAAAGCATTTGTAGGTGACAAATGATGGAACTTGTCTTTTTTAGGGTAGAAAACATTTTAAGAAAAGGAGAAAATGCTGGTTACTATCATTTTCTCCTTTTCCTACAATGTTTTCAAAAGGTTTGTTTCTCAGGGTTATTAAAACTTGGGATTATATGGACTTTCTGGGTATATATATAGAAGACATTTGCAAGCAAGGTGACTTGTTTCAGACGGTTGTCTTGCGTCTGAGTAAAGGAGTACGTTGTCTTGCATCTGAGTAAAGGTTGTCGAGAGCCTCTTGATTTATTTTGAAAAGAAAAAGTTTAGAATTTAACAGATTAAATTGTGTTTATTGTATTTATTTGCTATTTCATCTAGTGGCCTGGTATTACAGAGGATAAATTTAAGCTGTTTTATGGTGACACAATACTGTAGAGAAGTGAATTGGACCTGATGTGTTTGTCAAAATCAAGTGGATTTATCTACTCTTAATCGTTTACCACTAAATCCTGTACTTTAGCAACCCAGAGGAAAATTAATGCATTTTGAAGACACTGTTGGAAAAAGGAGAAAATGCTGCTAACCAGCATCTTTTCCTTTTTCCACTATGTTTTCTACACTTGGAGAGATAAACCTCATTATTTTAGACGCAATTAATTTATCATCTCCAAATCAATGCTTTCAGTTAGCATAAGTCTAAAATTTGGATGTGGTGAAACGTGAAATGGAAAAATAAATGAAATAGTATTTTACTTCCAAGTCTTATTAATAGGGAAAAAATCCTTAAAAGAGGGCAAGGTGGATCCAAGATCAGACAGCACATTCTGTGTAGTCTGATATTGATCTACGCTCTCTGCCAAAGCAAAGAAAGTTATTAATGGTACTTGAAGGGTTATGAGTGTGTATAATTAAACTTTTGATGAATTTATTAAAAAAAAAAAAAATGGAGATCTCAAAGTCATATTTTCATTGCAAATTATTGTGTATTGTGAAACGCCATACAATGTAGAGTTGTATAGGAAATCTGGTCTGGTTGTACCCAGTCAGTATACAGTAACTTTTTACCTCAGAAACTTTTTTTGGGATGATAGAATTGAAAACAAAATTGTTAGGTATTATTAGAGATGGACTGCTCTTTATATTCATCGACATAAAAAACAAAATTCATTGCACATGTTAGGTTGAATGCCTCAATTTAAAGAAATAAGTCGACCTAGGATGAATTAGTCTGTGCATGAAAGTATAAGTACAAAAAACTAGGTTTTTTTTTTGTCTCTGAAGTCTTGCCCAGAAATCTTGAAAATAAGGCTTTTATAATAGGTTGATTGTCTGGAGATATGGAAGATGTATGTTACCACAATAAGAAAAAAGACTTGCAAACCAATAAGGAATTTTGTAATAGTATACTGCAGTACTTGCATCTAGAGTCTGAAAGATATCTGAAGAAGGAACGTAAGTCTATATCTGACTGTAAGATAGACGACAGTGTTACAAAAATGAAGGAAGAAAAAGTTGTTGATCTATACAATGTGTTCAGTAGAACCTCCAATAACTGGAAAAATTCTGATGGTAAATTAAGGCGCACATGTTCCTATCCCACAATAACGGAGGGAGAAACATTGGATACAGTGGTGGAAACTTCTCCAGAATCTTCCGAGGAGCTTCTGTATTTCCGAAGACCAGGTGAAGGATTTGAAGATGATCTTGAAGAAGTTGACTCTAATGAAGACATTGATGAAGATAGCAGTGAATCTACTGATACAAAAAAAACTGTAAATTCAGAAAAAAGTGATAACGAAGAGAAGGCAGAGCTTGTCAATGAAGGTGATCCAAAAAAGCATGGTAGTAAATTGAACAAAATTGATCAGTCTTGTCTTAAAGCTGATGGTCTTCGTAGAAAATGGAGCAGGGAAAAATCTCAGAGTTCCAGAGAACTTTGTCAGCAGAAAGAAAGAAAACCAGGTGCTAACAGTAAAATCAAAATAGAAACTGTAGCACAGGTTGTAGAGGCTAGACCTAGATCTCATCATTTTCTATGGTAGGTGCAATTTAATAAAATGATTAACCGTGTACCACACAATCCTGTGTTTGTATGACCCTGAGAACAAAGGCTTTTGAAAATATTTTGGGGAAAGGAGAAAATGCTGGTAACCAGCAGTGTCTCCTTTTCCTGCAAAGTTTTCTACCCTGATAAAGACAAATATCTTGATTATCGCCACTTATGATATGTTATCAGCAAATGCTTTCAAGTTGGACCAGTCTTAAATTTTGTGTTCTGAAAAACCAACAAGATTTTATACTGGTCCAACTTGAAAGAATTTGCAGATTACAAATAACATGTTGGACAAATTATTAAATTTGTCTTTGAAAGGGTAGTAGCCATTATGGGAAAGCAGAGAATGCTGGATATTAGTATGTATTTTCTTCTTTTCCTTTTAATGGTTAAAACTCAGAATTGTGTGGTAGAGGGTGAATCCATTACCAACAAATAATCTTCAAACTAGACTCTTTGTGGGCAAAAAGGGGAAATTAAACCTTTTCCACAATATTTCTACATCTAGAAAAAAAAAGATGGTTTTATTTAATATCCTCTTAATGTTCTTACCTCATGTATTTCCTGTAGTCTTTGTAATGAAAAAAGTAAACTGTGGAAATGGATTATACCAAATTTAACTCTTTACCAAACGACAAATTTTTAGACTTGTCCAAATTGAAAGCATTTGCAGACGACAATATAAAGGTGATTCAAAAATTGTAATTTGTTTTGGTAAGGGAAGAAAACATTGTGAGAAAAAGGAGAAAATGCTGGTTGCCAGCATTTTCTCCTTTTCCCACAATGTTTTCAAAAGGCTTCCTTCTCAAGGTTGTTAAAAGTCGGGATTATGTGGTAAAGGGTTAAGTCAATTTTCTCTTTTTTTTTTTATTCTGTAAAATTTCATGCAGTTGGATGTATCTGTTATCTTATTCGTCATGGGCTTAGCACCCATAAAACACAACATGCAAGTATGTAATGTAAAAAAGGGGCACATGAGGCCTTTTATTATTTTAAAGGATTATGTCATTCACATTGTTAATTCTTTACCAAAAAATCTCATTTATTAACAACCTTTGGGAAGAAGACCTTTGAAAACACTTGGAAAACAAGAAAAAGCTGGTAATCAGCGTTTTCTATCCTTTCAAAGACAAATACCATTATTTGAGCTACACTGAATGTGTCCCCTGCAGAATCTGGTGCTTTCAATATAGACATGTCTATGATTTTCTTAACACTTTACTGCACAATGCCGACTTTTAACGACCCTGTTAAAGAAGCCTTTTGAAAACATTGTGGGAAAAGGAGAAAATGCTGGTAACCAGCATTTTCTCCTTTACCCACAATGTTTTCTACCATATCAAAGAAAGATTGCACCATTTGAGCCACATTAAAATTGTAGTCTGCAAATGCTTTCAATTTGGACAAGGCTAAAATTTTGTTGTCTGGTAAATAGAAGTCTTAATTCGGAGTATGGAATGATTCTATGAACCCTGTTACGCACGTGCATGAGAATGTGATGTTTGGACTTCTGTTTTTATGAGTGCTGATTAGAGGAGAAAAATTACAGAAAATAAAAGTTCCATAACATGACAAACAAAGGAAAGTATGGCACACAGATAAATAGCTCATTTTATGTCTGCATGTCACAGGGTTTTTTAAGAAGCTTTATATTAAATATTATAAGTTTGGCACAAAAGTGGAATTGATACAATTCTAGAATTGCCCTGCGCAGAACAGGAATTTCCATTTTGTTGTACAAAGTACATGTATTCCTCCAACCCAAAAGAGATTTGGACAATGTAAAAATGTCACCTTATCAAGTCACTATTAAGTTCTATTTATTTAACCAGTTTCCCGAACAACGAAATTCTGATGATTCCTAATTCAAAGCAAATGCAGAGGACAGTTTCAAAATTGATACAATTGAACTTTATGTCCTCATATAGAATAGAAAACATTATTAGTAAAGGAGAAAGTGCTGGTTACCAGTGTTTTCTTCTTTTCCCTCCAGGTTTTCAAAGCCTTGTTTATTCTTTAGGGTTGCTAAATCTGGGTATTGCATAGTGAAGGTTTAACCCCTTACCGAACAATCACAACTTTTAATGACCCTGAGGAAGAAGGCTTTTGAAAACTTTGTTGGAAAAAGAGAAAAAGCTGGTAACCAGCATTTTCTCCTTTTCCCACAATGTTTTCAACCTTATCAAGGACTACTTTTATCATTTGAGCCACCTTGAATTTGTCGTCTGCAAATCCTTTTAATTTGAACATGTCCAAAATTTTGTCATTTGGTAAAGAGTTAATCAGACTGCCTATTATATAGGAACAGAAAATGTAAAAAAGCATTTTATTTTTATGTTGGTAGGTCTTGAATGAACATGTGTTGTTTCATGAAGAATTTATCTCTAAAGAAAAGTTTCCTTTACAGAATTATGAGCGAATTAAAAATTTTGCAATTCTATTCAAGTTCAAATCCCATTTTCTTTATTCTCCATGTCAGAGCTTTAAATTATGAATGTTTAGACTAATTTTAGGCCTATCTGAAACTTCAATCAAATCTCACCGTGCAGGAAAAACACATTTTAGTAGTCAAATTGCTGTGGAAAATATCATGGAAATAGGAATAATTCTCCTTTTTCCACTATTTTTTTTGTCAGTGATCAGCTGCAAGAGCATGAAATATTGTATTTGTATAGTAATGTTAATCTAATGGAGCCCTAAAAGTAAATAAACAGTTTTTGTCAGAAAGTACTGGAAGAACTTCAAAAAGTCCTGTAATGTAATGCTGTTAATGCTGATACAAAATAGTGCTACCATATTTTATGGTCCAGAGAAAAAAATCTTTTGAAAACACCCATAGAAAATGAGAAAAGGCTCGATCATTATCAGCATCTTCTCTTTTCCATCATTTGAGTCACATTTAATTTGTTGTCTGCAAATGGTTTCAGCATGGACAAGTCTAAATCAACCTTTTACCACACAATCCCGATTTTTAACGACCCAAAGGACTAGGCCTTTTGAAAACATTGTGGGAAAAGTAGAAAATGCTGGTAACCAGCATTTTCTACTTTTCCCACAATGTTTTCTACCCATGCCAAAACAAATTTCAATTTTTGAGTCACATTTAATATGTCATCTGCTACTGCTTTGAATTTGAACATGCCTAAAATTTTGTCTTTTGGTAAAAGGTTAAGTCAAACTTGTAAATCACAGAAATGGTATACAAAACGAGCTTTGCTCTGGTAAGAGGGGTTTAATATATCTCTATTATGCATTAAACCAAGCAAGTCATCACATGATGATGCCGAGCCCCGGTAGCTCAGTCGGTAGCGTGCAGGACTTGAGAACAGGGGGTCGTGGGTTAGATGCCTGGCTTGGCCGATTTCTTTCCGAGGATTGATGATAGTCTTTGCGACAGGATTTATTCCTCTCTCACTGCTGACATTTGTTTCGACGATGTTTGTGTGGGAAAGCAGCCTGGAAAGAAAATTGTGCAGAGTACTGGTAAAAGAGACTCCAGGAAAGCATGGATAGGTGCACTGGCCACCGCGATATAACTGAAATAATGTTGAGAACGCCATTAAACACCATACAATCAATCAATCAATCATCACATGATGATAGCTTCATAAAGTACACTTTGTTTTACTACCGACTGAATCATGATGTAGACAGGTTCTTTGACACACTAAAAATTTACAAATAGCAAGTCAGACCAGCGTAGACTGTGCAGGCTGACATCGATGGATATGCTTTCCGGATGCATTTAAAACCTCTTTTCACAGAGCATGGCCCAGATGTACTTGATATGCTATAAACAAAAAGCAAATATAAAATAATTGTTGTCAAATATAGTAGTTTTAATAACTTTTATGTCTCTCTTTCACACATGATAAACTCAGAAAATAAGGTATATTTCGGTATTAAGTACAAAAAGAAATATTTTATCTTTATCTATATTGCTTTCAAAACATGTTTATGAGTTTGTTACCAATTTTACTTTGTAAGATTTTATCTAAAGATCATACTTTTAGCTCACCTGAGCAGAATGTGCTCAAACAGAGCTATTGTGATAGTGCCATCCATTCTACATAGTAGGGGCATCAACAGTTACCTTGTGTGCACTCTACAGGCCACATTTTCCATCCAGTACTCATGAAAGGTAGTCAGAATGGTTTTCTTCATGATATATCAAACCAGTTATGAAATGGTGGTCATGGGAACAAGTCTTAGAAAAAACCTTTCGTGCACTCTGGAAGCTATATTATCAATCCAATTAACATAAAAAGTCAGTCAGAATGTTTGTCTTGATGATATCTCTAATGGCTTCTTAAATGGGTCATGTCGGAAAGAAAAGTAGTTCACTGGGACAAATCTTAAAAAAGTCTTTTTTGTGCACTGGGCACTCATTTTCAGTCCAATACTCATGGCGGTTGGCCAGAAGTGCTTGTCTTGACAATATCTCAAACAAAGAAAAATGGGTTACAAAATAGGTCATAAAAATGATTATAGGATCTAATCTTACAAAAACCTTGGTACTCTATAGAGGCCACAGTTTAGTCGAATAATAATTATAAATCCCATGATAATCATTCAGAAGATATCATGGATAATGTTAAAATATTAAGTCACCTCTGGTAAAATAGTAGGTCACTTGGAAAAATCCTAGAAAAATCTTCTGTACACCCCAGAGACCACATTTTTATTCCAACGCTCATGGGTCGTTGTCAGAATTTTTGTCTTGATGATGTCAAAGACAAAATCAAAAACAGGTAAGGCCACATCAAAAAGTAGGTCACTGGGTCAAAACTTAGAAAGACCTTGTGTTCACAATAAAAGGCATCAATTTCAGTGAAGTATACAAGAATGTTTTTTAGAAAGTTTGTCTAACTCGACATTCTTCTAAACAAAAATGTCATTATTTTTGGGGTTCTCCTTAGTCCCTATATGTAGGTCACATGGACAGTGAATAGAAGACTGTTCTGTTTAATACTCATGAAAACTTGTCAGATTTTTCGCTTTGATGATATCTATGAAGATTTCAAAAATGGTCAGGTGGAGGTCAAACAGTAGGAGAATGCCAAGGAATACCTTTTTTCCACTCTGCAGGCCTCATATTCAGTCCAATACTCATGAAACTTGGTCAGGATTTTAAAGTAGGTCACAGGAACAAACTTTAGAAAAATCTTATAGAGGCTACATTTTAAGTCCAATACTCATGAAAATTGAACAGAATATTTGTCTTGATGTTATCTTAGATACAGGTAAGTGTATGAAATCAATTACATCTGGTCACTAAGTAGATCACCTGGACAAATCTAGGAAAAACCTTGAATCCCAGTTAACTTTTCTGAGGTGCGCGCTCTAGGGCAAATGGCCCTCTTGTTGATAATCAAGTGTTGTTTGAGCTTTGCTGACGGTGTACTCATTTTATTACTAAATTTAAATTCAATACATTTGGTGTCTGTTAATTTAATATTCAAAGTAGAGGTTAATGCTTCTATGAAAATTGAGCTATTGATTGAATGATTTTCAACGCCACTATCAACTTTATTTCAGCTATTTCATGGCAACAGCTCATTTATTAACATGTCAAGGGTTTCACCAGTACAAGACTAGGGCTCTGAAGTGTTTTGCCCCAGGATACTCCCTCAAAAAACCCAGTGCTTTGAGTGAGGCTTAAACCCTTGGCCTCCAGGTTATGAACGAACTTTACCACTGAGCCATGCAGGACCGCTGTTGTTATGAAGACAGTAGATTGATAATTAAAAGTCAATACACTGTAATATAATTGCTAAGTTTTGAATAAATACAGTATTTAAATAAAAGACCTTGAATAAATACTGGGAAAACCTTCATTTCTGTTAGAAGGTTAGAATTATTGTTAGGCACTTAACTCTTTACCAAATGACACAATATTGCTTGCATCAAAATTTAAAGCTTTGCAGACGACAAGTTAATGCAAATCAAAAATTGAAATTCATCGGATAGGCAGAAAACTATGTTGGAAATGGAGAAAATGCTGGTTACCAGCATTTTCTCCATTTCTCACATGGTTTTCAAAAGCTGTCATCCCTAGTGTCTTTGAAACTTGGGATTGTGTGGTAAAGGTTTAACTCTTTTTACCAAACAACAAGATTTTGGACTTGTCCAAATTGAAAGCAGTTGCAGACAACAAAGTCAATTTTTTCAGATGATGGCAGTTGTCTCTCAAAGGGTTGAAAAAATTGTGGGAAATAGAGAAAATGCTGGTTACCAGCATTTTCTCTATTTTCCACAATGTTTTGAAAAGCCTTTTTCCTCAGATTGTGTGGTATATGTTAAAAAGAACTCTCTGTTTGTTTTATGCAAGTACCAAAAATACGGTGAAATATTCTGTTGATCCTGAGTCCTAAATTTCAACCCCACTATTTTGTGCTGTCTCATCTTGATCAATGTGGTCTTGTAAGAAATAAGGGTCTGATGTTTTCTATAGAATATTGAAAGTTAATTTTCATTTGTCCCTTTACCAAACAATTGTGTGAACAACGCTAGGGAAAAGGCCTTTGAAAAAAATGCGGGAAAGGACGTACCCAGCATTTTCTCCTATTTTCACAATTTACTTTACCTTCTTAGGATAAAATTTCATTGTTTTAGTTACATCGCCTGCAAATGCTGTCGATTTGTATAAGTCTATTTACTTTGTTATCTGGTAAAACCTGAGTTAGAAGGTGAAATTGAAGGTATGTTAAAGCATAAAGGTGGAATTAATTTTCTTAGAGCTGTGACTTTATTGGGGAAAGTTGCATATTCTTTATCCCTGTGTTCCTAATTTCAGGGATGTACACCATTCTTTGCAGGTATTCTATCCACTGCCACACTATCTTGAATTTTAACAACCCTGTGGGAAAAAATGACAGTTTCACTATTTTTTGGATATGTCTAAATATCATAGCAATGTTTTAAGAGTGTCTCAGTTCGGTGCAAGTTCATCAGAGTGATACACATTGTTCAAATGATGTTTTAGTGTTGGATTATAAAGTCTTGACCATGTTTTAATGGCCAAGTAAATTTTCAGGTGGGATGTTATAGCTGGAAAATCATAGAGTACATATTCGTGATTGGTGTGTCACTTTATTGTAATTGATACCCCTTTTCCATAAATGAACTGATCATGTAATCTTTCTTTCAAAACTGGATCCTGAAAAGCAAACTAAACATGTCAGGTGAATCAGAACAAATTTGGTTGTTAATGGCTGGTACCATAATTATATTTCAGATGTAGAAAACGATAACACAGATGGGCGGTGGGGAGTATCATAAGGAAAAATGATACGGCAAATACTATCATTTAGTACGCAAATTAGAATCAAGTCATGAAGACTATCCATGTTAATTTAGATTGAACAGTTCCCAATTTGCTGTTGTTCTAGAATGTTTTGAAACCAAAATTACACGAAGATTGACTACAAGAAAGTCAATAAGTACAAATTTTGTTTTCATTTGGCTTGGGATGCAGATGGTCTGTTGCAATGAGTTTTTCAGCCAAAACTTTCAACATTCCGTCAAAGGTACTAACATGAGGTACAATGGTGAAAAAACAATGCTTTTTTAAAACAAACAGTGTATCAGATGGCTATTTTTCATGTTTCAGGACTATTCCAGATCCAGGGAGTCAGAAGTTGAATTGGCACAAGCCTCCACTCACAGTGTTGGTGGTGAAGAAGATATA
Organism: Hippopus hippopus; assembly: GCA_946811185.2. Lineage (NCBI taxonomy): Eukaryota > Metazoa > Mollusca > Bivalvia > Cardiida > Cardiidae > Hippopus > Hippopus hippopus. The sequence goes on along the minus strand of OX328111.1, from coordinate 23,184,293 downwards.
CGATGAGTCTGTTCTAGAACCATTCAAAGGGCTTATATCATGGCTCATAGAGGTGAGTAACTCCACTCCTCATATTAATTAACTTACTGTATTTCACCTAATTAACGCTCCCTCTCTAAAAGTAGCGCCCCCACTATATTACTTACTCCAGAGGCCTCCAGACAACCCTCACCCACACCTGATCTTACCTTCAAATCAAAGACTGGCATGGCAAACTTCCAAATGCAAGATAACTTCGCTAAAACTTTTCAAATGCAGACTGATGAAAATTATTGATGACTGATATTTTATATATAAACTTACTGGTACAGCATCCACATAATCCTAATTACTTTGCAAATCAATGTTATTAACACCTGACTGTCCAAATATGTATGGTGCTCTGGTGCACAAGTTTGGTGAAATATGGAATTGCAAAATGACAAATTTTAGACTTTTCTAAACTGAAAGCATCTGCAAACAACAAATCTGAAAGTGGTACAAATAAAATGAAGCTCTATGACAGAGTAGAAAACATTGTGGGAAAAGTAGAAAATGCTGGTAACCAGCATTTTCTACTTTCACACAATGTTTACTAAAAGACATCTGCTGTCTGCCTCAGGGTCCTTAAAAGTCAGGATTGTTTGGTAATGGGTTACCTTTACTACAAAATCCAGAGTTTTGATGACCCTGAGAAAGAAAGCTTTTGAAAACGGGGCGGGGGAGAGAAAGTGCTGGTAACCAGCACTATTAAACTGTTCACGGGCCCACACATTTGGCGTGAGTACTGGTATAGTTTCCAGGAAGCTGAATCAAGAGAGATTAGTATATGTTCCAAGAGCTTGTTTCTCAATCAATGTTGGATAAATATGTTTAAACTGTACTAATAAAACCTTCCATAATCGCTCAGAAAAATGTTTATACCCCTGCAAAACCATGTTTACGTGAGAATAAAGGAATCAGCCAGGGAATCTGCCTGTCTCTCTATGGTTAGCCAACATGTAGTGAACTTTGTGTTGTGACCTCCTCCCTGTAGTTCATGTCATTGTATTGAAACTCTGTTTATGATGCAACTATTATCGAGAAAGGTGTTAGCCGTGAAGCTGCAAAATGAGTTCAACAGAACTTTCAGGCCAATATATAGAGTTTATTTCATCAGCTTGTGGTTAATATGGGGAAATATTTGCCAAAAAAGGGAAAGGTATGCGAAAATAACGAGTGCCGTAAGGCACGAGTTATTTTCGCGGACCTTTCCCTTTTGAGGCAAATATTTCCCCATATTAACCACAAGCTGATGAAATAAATTACATATTATATTTCCTCTGATTATTTTGTCAACGAATGCCACTTTTAAAACTTAAAAACTTAAAAAACTTAAAAAAGTAGTTCCAGATTTTCGGCAGGAGGAAAATATTCACTGTGACGGGGAAATAATTCCCCCGAGCTTAAATTACGACATTTCTTTACCCATAACATTTCTAAAAATAGACACATGAAATATAATATATCTCCTTATCAGTCAGTGTAGATCAAAGATTGGACTGCATGTTCCTTGCAGTCTGATCCTGATCTACACTGTCTGCAAAAGCTCATTTAGTCGTACTTAGCATCCTAGGGGTTAATGTGCAAGAATGTGTTTGTTAATGGTATTTGTAAAACCTCTAAAGACACAGGAAGAGGATGATGAGAATATTGTGTGGTTAGAATAGCTGTAGTAGGGTCATAGCATGGTTGCAGAAAGGTAGCAGCAGTGCTTGCAGTGTGTGCAATGTAAGGTAGTACAGATAACTGTCCCCAAAGGCAGTGTTACTTTTTGACTGGTCGCCTCTGGGTACAGAGATGATCAAGACAAAATCAGTTGAAAGCTCCGCAGAGATTTTGTGCGCAAGTTTGAACTCTTATAATTTCACAAATAGAGCACAAAACTAGGATTTAAACATACCTGTTGCTTGCGTATTTAATAAGTCTTCGTTTGAAATACAAATATTTTCAATTTAAAGGCTGAACATAGGAAAAAAAATTGCATTTCATCTGTTACTTGAGTTGTTTACGTTCCCGAAAATACATCAAATGGCTGCCACGCACAATAACTTTTGTCAGTGATTTTTCCGAGATTTACATGTTAGAACGACTTCTACAAGATCTTTATGTAATGAAGGGTTTAATAATTTGTCTTTGGTCATGTTTATTATTAAAAGTTAATTGTATTTCGGTGCAATACAGATTAAACAGACGAAACAGAAAGTCAGTATAACGCTCATTCTTTGCTACCGTAAAATTTACAATGGACTTGAGACGGTACGGTGTACAATAAATGTCCTCCAAATATGAAAAAAATCACAGTAGCGTCTCATTATTGAGACTACAATGTAAGGTTGCTTTTGGATTGTTTAAGTCACTGTGAATCATAATAAGTTGTAGTATGGTCATACTTACAGGCTAGGGTATCAGGATCTGCCCAACTGATGTTGAGAATATTGCATGATCATGATAGCTGTAGTAGGACATAGTAAATTGTAGTATGGTCATAGAAATAGGCTTGGGTATCATGGTCTGTCAAACTTCAAATTGTATTGAATGACTACAACTGTTCTACAACCACAATTTTTTTGTGTTATGGACCAACAATTCTGCTCAAGCGCTTCAAGGTCTTTGTCTTAATGTAACTAATAATGCTTAAGCTCTTTACCAGATGATATAATTTTAGACTTGTTCACATTGAAAACATTTGTATTCTACAAATAGACTGTGGCCCAAACATTGAAAGTTGTCTTTGAAAGAGTCAAAAACATTGTGGGAAAAAAAGAAAATTCTGATTACCAATTTCTCCTTTTTTCCTTTTTCCCACAATGTTTTAAAAAAACTTTTTCTGTAGGGTCCTGAAAATTTGGGATTGTTTAGGAAGGTTAAATGATACTAGACTTCAAACAAATCTGTTTTTCAATACATGGGTGGTCTTTTGGATTTATTAATTCTTAACTCCTCGTATCAACACTGTTTAGGTCTTTAAATCACATGGGCAAATAAACAGTTGGCTTGAACAATTTTTTTTTTTAAATTTGCCACTATGTTTTTGTGACAACTTCCACGTAAATCCATGTGAAATCATCAAAGTCTATTGTTATTTCCTTCAATTGTCATTTGAGTGCTTAACATGTGGCCTGAATGCGGTATGGGAAGGTAAAAATAACATTCATATATTATCCATTTAGTTTGAGCATAAGTGATCTTCATGTTAAATACATCAATAGATGTAGAGCGTGAAAAGTTCATTTCTCTGTAGTTTCCATATGGATGATTTTAGAGTATTTTGTTTCAAACCAAACTTTCTTTTATGTCTGGCTGTCACTGAACATGTAACCTCAGGGATGCACAAGTTTTTAGCTCACCTGTGAACAAAGTGCTCAAGGTGAGCTTTTGTGATCGTGCTGTGTCTGCTGTCCTTTGTACGTCATTCATCGTCAACTTTACTTTGTGTACTCTGTAGAGGCCACATTTTCCGTCCAGTATTCATGAAACTCAGTGAAATTGCTTTTCTTGATGATATCTTGGGTGAGTTTGAAAATGGGTTGCATCAGGTCAAAAAGAACGTCACTGGGACAAATCTTAGAAAAACTTATGTACACTCTAGAGATCACATTTTCTCTCTAATACTCATGCAACATTGTCATAATATTTGTCTCAATGACATCTTAGATGAGTTTGAAAATGATTTGCTTTTAGTCAAAAAGTAGGTCACTGGGAGAATCTTAGCAAAACCAGGTGTACATGCTAGAGGCCACATTTCCAGTCACTCATTTACATCGGGGCCAAAAGAAATTCACTGGGACAAATCTTAGAAAAACCTTGTGTTCATTCTAGAGGCAAAACAATACTCATGAAAGTTAATTAGAATTTTTGTCTTGAGATCTCAGTCAAGTTTGAAATGGGGTCACATTTTGTCAAAAGGTAGGTCACTGGAACAAATCTTAGCAAAACCCTGTGTACATGCTAGAGGCCACATTTTCAGTCATTCAACTCTTGAAAGTTAGCCAGAATGCTTGTCTGGATGATACCTCAGACAAGTTTGAAAATGATTAACATCAGTTGAAAAAATAGACAAAAGTTGGCAAATCATAGAAAAAGCTCGTGTATACTCTAGAGGCTACATTTTCAGCCCAATACTAATTAAAGTTGGTTAGAATATTTGTCATAATAAGGTATCTTAGGACTGAGTTCTAAAATGGGTCATGTAGGGTCAGATTGGTCAATGAGACAAAAACCTTGTAAACACTCGAGGCCACATTTTTAGCCCGATACTGATGAATGTTCTCAAAGGTACACAGGTTCAGGTGAGCTGTTCAGGGCCACCACGGTGTTCTTGTTTTGTCTTTCAGCCAAACACTTTTTGAAACAATGATGCTAAAGGAGATATTGCTTGTAAAAAACTGTTTCCTTGTGTCTAAATGTTTTCAGATGTATTCATTCATAACTTTACACAAATTTCAAAAGGATGCTTTTTATGTTGTCTGCTTTATATGAGCTTTAGAAGATGAAAAGTTATGCAGGTTTCAGGACCCAGGCACAGCAGGAAGATCAAAAGTTACCTGCTGTCTTAGGTTACCAGCATTTTGTCCTTTTCCAACAATGTTGTCAACCCTATGAAAGGACTACATCTCATTTGTATCATTTCAAACTTGTTCTTTGCAGTAACTTTCAATATGGAAGAGTCAATTATTTGTTGTGTGGAAAAGAGTTTTGTTGTGTGAAAAAGGCCTAATTCTTTAGCAAACAACAAGGATGTGGACTTGTCCAAATCTAAAGCATTTGCAGATGACAATTTAAATTTTATTTAATTGATGGAATTAATCTTTGTCAGGGTAGAAAACATCGTGGGAAAAGGAGAAAATGCTGGTTACCAGCATTTTCTCCTTTTCCCACAATGTTTTCAAAAGGCTTCCTCCTCGGGGTCACTAAAACCTGTGATTATTTGATAAAGGGTTAACAGATATTTATTAAACATGTTTTGTAGGTTCGCAAGATGATTGTGTATGTGGAGAGTAATGTATTAAAAGAGGACATTCTAGAAGAGGATTCTATTTTCCAGAAATATCGGGACCGTTTACAGACTTTTAAAGATGGTAAGGTGTGCTGTACGTACTGTCTGTTGGAAACCTTGTGCAGCCTTACAAATTTCACTTCACCAAGACAATATGGAAACTTAAATTTTGTGATATGGCCAGTGGTACTGAAAAATAACACTTCTTTTTTCAACTGCTTAGTAAATACAATGGATATTTCTATTCCCAAGAAAAACAAGAGGACCATGATGGCCCTGTATCACTCCTTTGCCTTTTAGATCAGTGAGCCATTCATAGAGTTAGAACAGACAGAGACATTGAGCCTAAAAAGTCTTTATTGTAATAAAAATTTCATGGAGAAAATCAGTCTAGGCCTCTTTATTGTCATAACTGTTTTTCATATGCCAAGGTGATGTCAGTGAATACAAGCAGGTCTATACAAGTATAATTTATACCAAATATCAATGCACTCTGACAAAGAGTATGACAGAAAGATTTCCTGAAATTTAAGAGCAGAAAACATTTTTTTATGGCATGAATGGTTAAATTTTGAAACAAAATATAGAATGAGAGGAACCTCAATACATTTAAAATATGCTACATGTGTTGAGCATGAACATTAACATCAAAATATAAACTGAAACTTAATTTTTCTTATGCAGAAGACTTCAATATTCTATACAATGTTACAGTATTGATAATCAAAGGACATAAATGGTAACAAAGTCTGTAATAAAAAAAATGAGTTATTTACCTTGATGAATATAAGCTTAATATAATAGCTTGTTATGAAATATAAATTGGCCAAGCCCAGAGCAGCCACATCTTGGCCAGATCAAAACTATAACAAGAAATCTGAAAGAGGCCCTTATAAGGAAAATTTATGCCAATATGTTGAATTCCAAAATTTTGTTAAGGGGAAAAGCTTTTTAGAGATTTTCCATATTCTTTTTAGTAATGTTGCCATGGCAGAGTTCTGAATGGAATAAAATTCATTATGAAACATGAAAGAGGACTATGATAGGAACTTTTCTTAGAATTAAGTCAGTATTGTGGATAGGTAGTTTCAGAGAAGAAAATGTTTGAAATATAAGTTAATGAACAGACAGTAGGATGCACAGCTGGATGCAGGACAGACACAGGGCCATGACATTAGCTCACTGGCCTTCGGCCATTGGAGCTAAAATCAACTAATGCTTTTACAAGGTTCTTTTGTTTAGAATATCACACAATCTGTCTGACAATATAAAAATAAATGTAAAAAAGCTGGTCAGATTGTGGCACACTGTCCACAAAACAACCTTGTCCACACATTTTAATCCTTTATCAAACAGTCATGTGTTCTAATGACCCAGAGGGAAAAGCCTTTTGAAAGGATTGTTGGAGAAGAAGATAATGAAAGTAAAAAGCATCCTCTCCTTTTCCCATAGTATATTCTAACCTGTCAAAGACGCATTACATATTTCAAATACAAATGCTTTCAATTTGGACAAGTGTAAATTTTTGTCATGTAGTTCAGCGTTACAAGATCTTGGATGTGCAATACATGTATATACCAACATGCATTTGTTAGAAACACAGTGTTAGATTTCATGTTCAGAAAACATTAAGTCTAATTTCTTCTTTTTCAGCTAAAGATGATCTAACAGATAAGATAGATTTCATCATTTGTTTGGGAGGAGATGGCACCTTATTGCATGCATCATCACTGTTTCAGGTAAGCAGTCACATCTAGGTAGGACTGCCGACTCTGCTCCTTATAAGTAACCTCTTCAAATCTTTACTACTACTTGAGTTTTAACAACCCTGAAAAAAAAGGCTATTGAAAACATTATGAGAAAAGGAAAAAATGCTGGTAACCAGCATTTTCTCCTTTTCCCACAATGTTTTCTAGCCTATCTAAGACAGAAACCAGTATTTGTGCTGAATTTATCTTCTGCAAATGCTTCGAAGTTGGTCCAGTCTAGAATTTTGTTGTTTTGTAAAGGCTCAACCCTTTACCACACGGCAAAATTTTAGACCAATCCAAATTGAATGCATTTGCAGACGACAATTTCATAGAGGCTCAAATGATGCAATTTTTCCTTCATAAGGTAGAAAACTTTGTGGGAAAAGGAGAAAATGCTGGTTACCAGCATTTTCTCCGTTTCCCATGATGTTTTCAAAAGGCTTCTTCTTTAGGGTTGTTAAAAGTAGTCAATGTGGGGTAAAGGGTTAAGCTTTCTGCCAAGTCTTATAGTTCAGTAAGTACTATACAGGGCTTGAAACCAGGGGGCTCCAGGTTAGAACCTGCAGCTCAGCCAAAGTCTTTTCAAGAATGGATGGATAATCATTGCAACAGGAGACATTTCTGTCTCATTGCTGAACGTTTTTTTACATTATGTTTATGTGGTAAAGCAGCCATTGGCCTTGAGAGAATGTTGTGCATAATGCATTGTTACAGGAGATCACTCCTTCTGTACTGCATAGCTTCATCCCGTATAAAATCTATTTTGAACTATTTTGGGGAAAATTTGCCTTAGCTCAGTGGTTATGGTTTTGGTGTTGTAAGCCTCGAAAAATGAGGATCTTTTCTGCACGGGTTCGAATCCCACCAGGTTTGGTTTGTATTTAAGCTTTGCATTTGTTCCGAACTTTCATGTTTGTAAGAATATACTAGAATATGTACTAGTAAAAGAACCTCAAAGAATGCATTGATAAGGTGGTGCCCTGGCCACTGAAATATAATTGAAATTAAGTTGAAAATGGGAATAGACATGAAACAAACCAATCCACTTTAAGCTTTTCCATATACAGTTTTAAGTCTGAATACCAGTTAGACAAAAATTCTCGTTGGGGATCATTTAATTCCAACAAGCGTTAACTCTTTTCCAAACGACAAAATATTGGACTGGTCCAAATTGTAAGCATTTGCAGATGATAAATTGAATGTAGCTCAAATTATCATTTCTGTCTTTCATATAGGGTAGAAAACATTGTGGGAATAGGAGAAAATGCTGGTTACCAGCATTTTCTCCTATTCCCACAATGTTTTCAAAAGGCCTCTTATTCAGGGTCGTTAAATCTCAGGATTGTGTGGTAAAGGGTTAAATCATTTTCACCTCGGATCAAGGTACCAACATTGACTTGACCACTTGCAGAATAGTGTGGGCGTTACCTGTCACTTTTTTAGTTTATGTTGGCATATGTGTAGACAATTACTTCTCTGGGCCATAACCCCAAAGATGAATGACTGACATTTCAAATATGCATTTGACCAATACGGCGAAGTCAAGAATGGAAGAGCTGTAACCGTCTTTTAACTCTTTACGACACAATCCCAAGTTTCAACGACCCTGAAAGAGGCCTTTTGAAAACATTAACATCGACCCCCAGCTATTTTCTTACTGAAATTAGACTTTCCTCACAGTCAATCTATGGATTAAGTTGAAATAATTTCAATAAATTAATAACAATCCTATCACAGACTGCCTATGAAACATGGTGAAAAAAGCTTTCTGAAAGGTTATTTGTCAGTGACAGTTGCACAATGTTTTCTATCACGGCAGAAATGTCACACACTGATAGAAAAAAATCTTACTTGAGAGGAAGCATTTGATATAATAGTTTTCTATTTTACATTGCAGCAAAGCTGTCCCCCTGTCATGGCTTTTCATCAAGGATCTCTGGGGTTTTTGACCCCTTTCAGCTTTGACAATTTTGAAACTCAAGTCACAAGTGTCCTGGAAGGTAACAGTTACTTGTTCTCAACTTTTTCAATCAGATAAAGTCAGATATCAGTCAGGTACAAAAAAAAAAAAGAAAAGCCATGCTCATGACAAAATGGCATTTATTAAGGAACCATAAAATCCATTTTGTCAAACAGCCGGCTGAATAGTGAGGTAAAATGGGCCTTTGCCATGCAGAAAATTTACAAATAGCAAAAAGTATGGACCCATGTCAGCCTGTGCAGACTGCTCAGGCTGACATGGTTCCATACTTTTTGCAGATGCAGTAAACCTCCTTTTCACAAAGCATAACTGAAATGAAATTAATTTGGTAGTTGTATCGATGCTTGTCATGAATGAAGCTTTTGTTAGCCAGTAGCTTCCAGTACCAACTAATTTCAGTCACCCACAAGTTTTTCAACTCCATCGACCAAGTGCCAGCATGCTAATGTGATGGCTTTGTATTGATCATGTGTGAATAAAAGGTGTGAAGACAATTTTGTCTGCAGACAATTTAGCTAGCCAGCTAGCATATTTGCCATCAACTATGCATAGAAAAATATAGTGAATGAAATAGGAGAAAATCCAGAGGATGAAATGGGAATAAACCAATGCAATTTCCTTTAATTTACTACATTAAAAAAAGGCTAAACTGCCATGCCAGGAAAATAGCTCACATCAGATACTAAAGTCCGGTTTTGAAAGGACATATTTTAATCATTATTTAGTAGTAAATTTCTTAAACTCATTACCAATGACATCATTTTAGACTTTTAGTCCTAACTGAAAGCATTTGCAGACAACAAATTCAAGGTAGCCCAAATGACGAAGTCTGTCCATGATAAGGTATAAAACATCATGGGAAAAGGAGAAAATGCTGGTTACCAGCATTTTCTCCTTTTCCAACAATGTTTTCAGTAGTCTATTTTCCTCAGGGTCATTAAAAGCAGGGATTGTGTGGTAAAGAGTTAAAAGTATGTTCGCATTCCTTTCAGGTAATGCTTCATTGTTGCTCAGATACAGGTTAAAATGTGTTATATGCAAAGAGGATTCTGAGCTGGGACGTGTTACTCGAATCAAACATATCGATAGATCTTCCCCATGTGGTAACTCACAAATACTTGTAAGTACATCTGTATATATGTATGTCATTATTAGCATAACATGCGGTCTTGAGGCTATGAAACTAAGCCTATTGTTTACGTAGGTACCGGTACTTGTCCAAATGCCAGCTTTCATGGCCATATAACAGCCGACATCTGCCTAATTGACCTGCATTTTTGTATTTGATTATGAAGGGTCCTAGTAGGTAATACTTACATTTTCATCAATTTCGAAAAGTTGAAAAACCAGTTATGACCCCTATATACCCAGGAACTCCTTTCATTAAGTCTTTACCACACGAAATGTTTCAACGACCCTGAGAACAACAGCTTTTGAAAACATCGTACGCAAAATGCCCTTAATCAGTAATTCGCAAATTTTCGACACGCGTATAATCCATGTATACAGTATGAACATGTAATCTATGTAGGTTTTTTCGTATCATGCATGTAAAATGCTTAGAACAACATCACATTCACTGGATACTTCTACGTATTCAAGGTTGGCTTTTTTCAGTCAAACCTCAAAAATGTGCCATTCACAATTCCTTTTTTTAAATTTATTTTGTGATTTTTTTTTTACAGTTATAAAAAGACGGTATAAAATGAATGAAATTTTCAAACAGTCTGCATTTCTGTGTTGTTGTATCAGGTCTTGTTGTTTGTATAATGAGACTCTTAACAGAATCCTCCTTCAGTTTCATCCGATATGCACTTCTTTATAAATGCACATCAACCTGATCTTGACAATACAGATATGCTGACTGTTGTAATATTCCATTCATATTAAATGTTTCAAGTTTTCACATTGACAGGTGCTCAATGAGGTGGTTGTTGACCGTGGTTCTTCATCATACATCTGTAACATTGACCTTTATGTTGAAGGTCGTCATGTGACATCAGTGCAAGGGGATGGTAAGTTAGTTCTCATACATGCCAGTACTGTATGTAGATTAACCCTTTACCACACAATGACGCCTTTTAACACCCCTGAAGAAGAGGCCTTTTGAAAACATTGTGGGAAAAAGAGAAAATGCTGGTAACCAGCATTTTCTCCTTTTCCCACAAAGTTTTCTACCCTATCAAAGAAAAGTTGCATCATTTGAGCCACTATGAAATTGTCTTCTGCAAATGCTTTCAATTTGGATAGGTCTTAAATTTTGCCGTGTGGTAAAGGGTTAATGAAATGTATTACTTCAGGAGGAAATTTTACAATCCAAATCTTTCCAATGTGAATGTATTGGGTTATGGGAACATGCTTGGGTTTCTTGTCTTGTCAGAGTATTTGTAAAATATTCACAAGTGTATTTATTCATTTGAATCAAATTTAATCAGATTTAATGATATCTGATAAATTGGTAAAATCATTTGAAAAGTGTAGCTTTATTATTATGCTTAACCCTTTACCACACAATGACGACTTTTGACGCCCCTGAAAGAGAAGGCTTTTGAAAATATTGTGGGAAAAGGAGAAAATGCTGGTAACCAGCATTTTCTCCTTTTCCCACAATGTTTTCTACCCTATCAAAGAAAAATCATTTCATATGAGCCACGTTCAAACTGTCATCTACAAATGCTTTCAATTTGGACAGGTCTAAAATTTTGTCGTGTGGTAAAGGGTTAAGTCTATCTGCAAATACTAAAGTTTCTTGCTGTTTAATTTTAACTTATTTGTATTGAACAGCGATACTTTTGACAGGGTAGAAACAAACTAATGAGGGTAAAGATCGCACTTGTTATTGGTTCAATTCATGAAGAACAAAGGTTTTTGTTCAAATTATACATGTAACATACACATCTTGATAACTGAATATTCCTCAAGTTTATATTGTAAATTTATTACTCCTGATGGACACTAAAAAAAAATACATGAGAAAAAAAGGAGAAAATGCTTGTTTACAGCATTTCCTTTTCTCACAATGTTTTGGAAAGCCTTTTTTCTCTAGAAATTGCGTGGTAAAGGGTTATGCATACATCACAAGGAACTTAGTTGTCCACAATGTCTTAATTGTCCACAATGTCTAAATTTCACTTTTTGCTACAAATAGTGCAGCAATATTTCTGCTGCAACTTATATTTCCAAAAGAATATCTGTTCCAGTCAGTACTTAAAATTGATTAATATACATGAGCCTGGCTCTGTGAAAAGGTGGTTAAATGCATCTACTCTTATAGAAATCATTGCGGAAAAAGGAGAAAATGCTGGTAAACAGCATTTTCTCCTTTTCCCACATTTTTTTCGAAAGCTTTCTCCAACAGGGTTGTTAAAACTTAGGATTATTTGGTAAAGGGTTACAGTAACCCTTTTTGTTGAGATAGCCGCTCACATATTCAAATCATGTTGATTTCACTGTACGTATTGTGTTGTTTCCAGGTTTGATCATTTCCACACCAACAGGAAGTACAGCATACGCAGTGGCTGCTGGAGCATCCATGATCCATCCTAATGTCCCGGCTATAATGATCACACCCATCTGTCCACATTCCTTGTCATTTAGACCAATTGTTGTTCCAGCTGGTGTTGAATTGAAGGTAATTGATTGATTGAATTGTGTTCTATGCTGCTTTCAACCTTACTTCAGTCATATGACAGTGATAGCCAGTACTCGTATTAATGTATTTCCTAGGTTTTATAAGTACTAGGCTATGGCTCTGAAGTGTCTTGCCCAAGGACACCCCTACAAAAAACCAAGTGCTTCCAGTGAGGCTTCAACACAGGGCCTCCAGGTTGAAATCTTACACTTTGCCATTCAGCCATGCAGGACGCCTGAATTACAGGTAAACCTTAGCTTGAGCCCACATACGCAGTTATCAATCACTGTCACCCTATATGTTTCATTCTGTCTTTATTGATGCTTCATAACATGTTAAACCCTATACCAAATGACAGAAATTTAGACTTGTCCAATTTCAGGAGTTGTAGATGAAATATTGTATTTGACTCGTATAGGTAAATATTTGATAAAGTATAGATAGATATGGCTTGCAACATGCGAAAATGGGCATTCGGACATTTTCGTAAAGTGTCGTCTCGGATCAGCCTGCGCAATCCGAGCAGGCTAATCCAAGACGGCACTTTACGACTACATTAGATATTGTCCTACAGTAGACTTGCGCAAAACAGAAAATTACATAAAAACAGAAAATGTGCAGGCTGATGCGAGACGACACTTTACACAAATGTCCGAATGCCCCTTTTCGCGTGTTGCAGGCCATGTGGTCTTTGTGTTCAGCATTGGAATGGGTAAAAAGTTATGAATAGTGTTCATAGTCTGACTGTGGCGTTACATTATGACCTGCACTGGGTATGCTGGACCTACACTTTTCAAGCATGTGTATTTACGTTAAAGTAGTAGATAGAGTGAAATTCTCAACATTTATTACAAATGCGTATTTGCACATTACGTTGTAAATTTCATGTGTTAGTGTTAATAAATATAGGTTCTATTTTTTTTAAACAATCCTTGTATCTATGTTGGTATATTGATGATACTTGTTACAGATAATGTAGTCTGCTGAAGCCTTGGATGCTGTGCCCGCCCGGTTGGCTCAGTGGTGAGTGTGTCGGACTCATGACCTGGTGGTTGTGAGTTCGATACCCGGTTGAGGCGAACTTTCTTTCTGGCGTATTTTCGCCTCTCACCTCTGCTGAAGCATGTGAGAAAAGTAGTCGGTGGCTTTGGAAAGAAAGTTGTGTTAGTACTGGTGTGAGAAAGCCAGGAAACACATGTGTGTCACTGACCGCCATGATATGACCTTAGCTGTTAAAGTGGCATTAAACCCCAATACAACCAACCAACCAACTTGGATGCTGTAGTGGTGTAATTTTGTATATGAGCCATGGTCTGTGGAAAGGGGGCTTCATGCATCTGCGAAATGTATCAACTCGCAGTATCGCAGGCTAACTTGGGCCAAAACATTTCATCATTGGTCAATTTTCTGTATGTCATAGGACCAGTCTACGTCATGATTCTGCTGATAGGAAAAAATAGATTTTTATGGATTCAAAATTATGTGATGTCTTGCTTGGTATAATGAATCACAGAAAAATGCATTAAGCCCCATTTTGCTAGAGCATGGCTCATATTTACATTGGTATATTTGTTACAGATAATGTTGTCTCCTGAAGCCCGGGGAGGTGCAATGGTATCTTTTGATGGTAGAAACAGACAAGAAATTTTTCAGGGAGACAGGTAAGCTTCTTTACTCTTTCTTTGTTATGTTGGTAAAATGCAAAGTTGGAGTTTTTAGCACTGTGATCCATAGTACAAACAAAGAACATTTAACTCTTTACCACACGACAAAATTTTAGACTTGTCCAAATTGAAAGCATTTGCAGATGACATAATAAACGTGACTCAAAAATTGAAACTTGACTTTTGAAGGGTAGAAAACATTGTGGGAAAAGGAGAAAATGCTGGTTACCAATATTTTCTCCTTTTCCCACAGTACTTTCAGAAGGAATCTTCCTCAGGGTCTTTAAAACCACGGATTGTTTGGTAAAGGGTTAACAATGAACATACAGCCTTGAGGGTAATATGGAAGATAACAGAATAGTCTGTCAGATCAAACTAGAATAAAGTTGCCCACTTTTTTTCTAGTTTTACAATACATTTTTTCTTCTAACGACTGGAACTTTGGCAGATGTCACTTACACATTATCAGACTAAATGTTATATCCATACTTTTAAGTGGTATGAGTTAAAGATGTCTGCATTTTGATCCCAGGATTATTTGCTTTTGGCCACTATTGTGCCTTTAACCCTTTTCCACACAACAAAATTGTAGACTTGTCGAATTTGAAAGCACTTGCTGACGAAAAATTAAATGTAACTCAAAATATGAATCTCGTCTGTCATTGGAAGAAAACATTGTGGGAAAAGGAGAAAATACTGATTACCAGCATTTTCTCCTTTTCCCACGATGTTTTCAAATGCCTTCTTCCTCAGGGTCGTTAAAAGTTGTCCTTAATATGTGGTAAAGGATAAAGTACTGTGAGGAATTGAATATATATTTTCAGTGTTCGAATAACTACTGCTCAATTTCCACTACCTGCTGTGTGTGCAAAGGACCAGATTGATGATTGGTTTGACAGACTAGCAGAATGTTTACATTGGAATGTTCGCAAACCACAGAAAATGTTGTCCGTCTCCAGTACAAACAGTGAACATAGCACAAACAGTATGACCAACTCACAAAATAACAGCACAGACTCTATAGAAGATGGTGCAACTTGAACCTCATAGAATGAGTGAAAAATTCGGGTGGACCTAAAATTGTTTCTTATCTATTTAGAATTTGATCATAGCACTTTTGTAGAGATGAGGCGCAAATTAGAAATTATTGCAAAATGCAAAATAATCATACCATGTGTTGGCTTACCTGAGTTACATTAATTACTCCAAAGTAAGCTGTCGTGATTGGTCTTTGTATATTCTGTGTGGGACTATGCATCTGTCACCAGCTTTTGCTTCAAATCCTTATCAAATGACAAAATTATAGACTGGTCCAAATTGAAAGTATTTTGCAGACTACAGATTAAATGTGGCTCAAAAACTTTAGAAGGGCTGAAAGTATGTATGATGGGAAAAAGAGGGAATGCTAGTTACCAGCATTTTCTCCTTTTTCTGCAATGTTTTCCAAAGCCATCTTCCTAGAGGTCTTTAAAACTAGGGAATTTGTGATAAAAGCTAAAACAACCGTCGTGTTCCACTGAACATGATGTGTGGTGTTCGCAGTTGTGAGGTTGAACGTAACCATAAGGTCCCAAGTTTGATACCTATGAGCTGGTGTCAACTTTGGGATTATTCATTGGCCTTCACGTTCGGCATGAGAACTGGTGTAGTTTCCAGGAACAGAGAGATTAGTATAAGTTGTGAGAAATTATTTCCCAATGGATGTAAAATAAAATGTGTTAAAGCTACCATGAGGTCCACCAGAGCTAAAAATACTTAAAACCTCTCAATGACTTCTTGTCCTAAACAGGTGGAAGGATTTCGATTTTATTTTACCATATCCTCGTTGTTGACAATCAACTTGACTTTTCGACACATGCTGAAAGCATTTGCATCCTACAACAGACTAAAACAGTGTAATTTGTCTTTAAAGGGGTAGAAAGCATTGTGGGAAAAGGAAAAAAATTGATTATCTCCATTTTTTCCCTTTTTCTAAAGGCCTCTTCCTCAGGGTCATTAAAACATACAATCACAATGGAATAGAACAAATTGACATTTTGAAGAATGCACCTTAATACTATCATAGCTTTTACTTGTGCAAAATGGATCAGGGGAACCTTTAACTTAATTGCATAGATTTACATGCAAGACAAAATCATGGTTTGTACAGGGTATTATATTGAAGGTCTACTTGTTTTTTGATCTTAAATGCCTCATAATCTCTCCATTTTTCATGTAATCAGAATTTCATTTAACCCTTTCCCAAACAGCAAATTTTGGACCAGACCAAATTGAAAGCATTTTGCAGATGACAAATTAACAGTTGCTAAAAAGATGATTTTTCTATATGATAGGGTAGAAAACATTGTGGGAAAAGGAGAAAATGCTGGTTACCAGCATTTTCTCCTTTTCCCACAATGTTTTTAAAAGGCTTCTATTCCTGACCCATAAAAACCAGGGATTGTTTGGGAAAGCGTTAAGCCATGCTCTGTGAAAAGGGGGCACACAGCATCTGCAAAAAGTTTCGCCCCATGTCAGCCTGCGCAGTCTGCGCAGGCTGACATAGGTCGAAACTTTTTGCCATTGGTCAATTTTCTTATGTTCAAGGAACATTCTACCACTTCATGATTTAGTTGTTAGACAAAATGGATGTTTTTTATTCCTAATTATGTGATGACTTGGTTGGTATGATACATCAGGGAGATGCATTAAACCACATTTTTATAGAGGATGGCTCATTTATTTGTTTAAAAAAAAAAACATTCATACATATTTTTGCAAATGAGTTACCAAGAGTTAGCAGAAAAGTAAGGCTACTCTCAAAATACAACTGTTAACTCTTTAGACATCAAAATTCTAGACCTGTTCAAAGCTGAAAGCATTAGCAGACAACAAAATAGACAAGCCTCATATGATGGGATTCTTATTTGGAATTTGGAATAAGTAGGTGTTGTTGGAGATGAAGAAAATGCATTTCTCTATCATTTTCTCTTGTTCCTACAATATTTTCGAAAATCTTACAGCTCAGAGTTGTTAAAACAGAATTGTTTGGTAAAAGGCTGACCCTCAGATGCTGGAAGCAGCTGTTGGTGCTTTTACAAACAAGGTAGATCAAAAATGGATTGCATTGAGGTCTGATACATAAACTATCCCTTTACTATACAATGGGGTGTTTAAGTGACCCAAAGAAAGTAAGCTTTGAAAACATAGCTTGAAAAGGAGGAAATGCCGATAACCAGCATTAGCTCCTTCTCCCACTATGTTTTCTACCATACATTACACTAGCTCACTATTCGATGAACATTCAGTTTGTTACCTGCAACTGCTTCGAATTTTTGACTGGTCTAGACCTTTTGGCGTCTGGTAAAGGGTTATACTTTGTAGGTTTATTTGTTTGTATTGGGTTTAATGCTATTTTAACAACTAGGTCATATCACAGCACTAAGTGCACCTACGCATGTGATTCCTGGCTTTCTTACACCAAGACTGACACAACTTCCTTTCCAGACACTGACTACTTTTTAGCTCGGCTGTTTTCAAAGAAAACATCAAGCTATTGTAGTAGCCATGGCATCGTCTGCGTTGTGTGAAAACTTTGACATTTTATAATATCTATGTTATTTCTGAAGATATTTGCTTTAAACTTGGTGAAGTTGTTCACTATCAGAAGTAGAACCAATACAACAAGGGCAGGCAACCATCATAGTACTGTTGACACAGTTATGCCCCTTATTTGACTTAGAATTTTCACTGAAAAATAAAGCAACTGCGTTGCTGTTGTCTCACATGCATTAGAGGTGAGAGGCAAAAAATCACCGGAAAGAAAGTTTGCCTCGACCAGGTATCATACCTGCAACCACCAGGTCACAAGGCAATTACCCTAACCACTGAGCTACCTTGCCAGGCTATGCTTTGTAGGTAATCAGCCATTTTGGCTTAAAAAGAAATTGCTTATTATGTTCAGTGTCTCATTTGCTATGTTGTCGAATTTTTTTGCTGCAAGACAAAAAAGGTCTGACAGGCAGGACTATCATGTCATGCTTTGTATCGGGAATCAAAAAACCAGTCTGTGTGGTGGTGGGTCAATCTAGTTGTTGCTTTTTGCTTTGTTTTTGTTTCTTTGAAAACCACAGAATGTTTTACACTTTATATGTGATATTGAGAATATTTTAATGGATTTATGCATTTGTTCTACCTGGAAATTGTTTTGTTACAGTAAATACATATGTAATAATAAAGTATCATAAGGTGACTAACCTTTTGTTTGTATAACTTGTGATACACATACACTATTTGCGTCAGCTACTCAGTATAAACGAGTGAAGAACAATTGCCGACTAGAACAATATTCCTCTAGTTGCCACCTGAACATTTGCCCACTTGAACATCTGCCCTACAGGACAACTTCACACCGGGAAAATTGCCCTCGAGGGGTTTTGCCCACTAGGACTATGGTTACCTACACATTTGCCCTTAAGATCAACTGCCCTCTCAGACAATTGCCCTCTAGGACTATGGCCATCTTGACATTTGCCCTCTAGGACAAATGCACACTAGGACAATGCCCTCTAGGACAATTGCCCACAAGGACTATGCCCACTTGGACATTTGCCACTTAGGACAATAACCCTCTATGACAACTGCCATGCAATATTAATTTGAAAGCAAAATAGTAAAATGGAGAGTTGTGCCTTGAATCACTGTTGATTACTCAAAATTCTTCTTTTCATAACCACACACAATGTATTACTCCAGTTTTATGCCTTTTATGAATAAAGTATAGAGGGCACAATGTTGATAACCTACATAAACAGAGAGGATTTTAACCCTTAAAGTGTCTTTTACAACTATAGTTGCCTTGCGGTCAGTCTAGCCAAGATCAGACTACACAAAACCTGTAGTCTAATCTTCAATTTACATTGCTTTGCTAAATCTTTATAGACAAAATGAACCATGAAATTGCAATTTTATTTATTTAGGTCTTATTTTTCAATTGAAAATATATGTTCTAAAGCTACATTTAGCACTACAAAGGTTAAATTCTGAAACAGCAACTAGAGGCCCATGAGGCCCTGAATTGCTCTACTGGCAGAGATTTTTCTTATTTTCTGGCATACATCATTAACTCTATACCAAACGACAAAATTTTAGACTGGTCCAAATTGAAAGCATTTGCAGACGACAAAATTAACACGACTTAGAAATTGAAATTTGTTCTGGGAAGGTAGAAAACCTTGTGGTAAAAGGAGAAAATGCTGGTTACCAGCATTTTCTCCTTTTCCCACAATGTTTTCAAAAGGCTTCTTTTTCAAGGTCGTGGAAACCAGGGATTGTTTGGGAAAGGGTTAATTTACGATGCAAAAAAAGGAAAAAGACAAACACACACACGAAAAAACAAAAGGGGGGGATGCATCTGGGCTTGAACCCACTACAACAGCATAATAAGTAGGCATAGTGAAATGAACAAATAGTGAAATAATTGAAGTGCAATTTCTCAAAACCAATGGTTTGGAATCCAGCCAAATTTGATATGATTTCAGTACTCATTGTATAAAACAATCCCTGCAAATTTTAAAGAAACATGATCAAAAGTATGGACTGTGTTGAGTAAACTAGAATAAGTCATCAAATGGCTGCTTTTCCTAAATTGATAGCTGGGTTTTCTTCATTCTTGATACGGTCCAATCCCTGGATGATACAAATAATATGTGCAAGTTTCAAAAGAACAGTATCAAAAATGCTGATATAAACAAGAAATGTATATTTTCAACCTTAAATGGCTACTTTTCTATTTCTAATTGTCCAATTTTTTTTTCAAAACAGCTGTGCAAGTGGTTAATTATGGAGAGTGAGATACCTGTGCGCCATGCTCCGTTAAAAGGGGGCTTATTGCATTTGCAAAATGTATCGACCCAGGTCAGCCTGCGCAGTCCGCACAGGCTGACCTTGGTCAAAACTCTTTGCCATTGGTCAATTTTCTGCATGTCAAAGGATAAGTCTAACTCGTGATTCAGTCGTTTACTAAACAAAATGGTTTTAATAAATCCATAAATATGTGATGACTTGTTTGGTATAATGCATCATGGTGATGCATTAAGCCCCCCTTTTGTCAGAGCATGGCTCATGTAAGACTTGCTTTTACATTTGAGCAGTGCTCTGGCAAAACGGGGTTTCATGCATCTTTGTGATACATTATACCAAGCAAATCATATACATATTATTATAATTATGAATCCATGAAACCCATTTTGACAAATAAACAACTCAATCTTGAGGTAGACTAGTTTTTGGACATGCAGAAAATTAACCAATAGCACAAAGAATTGACCTAGGTCAGTCTACAGGGACTGCCCAAGCTGAACACTGTTTGCAGATACATTTCACGGTGCATGACTCATATGGATGTGACACTTTGATACATTTGCCATACAAAGTTGTTGATAATGGGGTTATAAAATTCTTAGTTTAATAAATACCTCTACTAAACTCTTAGGCTGCTAAGTGCGATTCCATGACCTTTTGCAAACAGTGCAGATCAAGATCAGACTGCACAGAACATGCAGTCTGATTTTGGATCTACACTGTCCAATAAGGAGATATTTTTACCCAAAAGATAACTTTGAAATAGCAACATTTGGAATTTTACTATCTGTCTGAAAGTTTCAATTTATTTATTTATCAACATAAGGGTCAATAGTCCGCAATGCAAAGGTCTAATAACACAGAGAGTAGCTGAGGGAGGATTGCAGGCTTCGGTATCGCTATATGGCCAAATCAAATTTATGTATAATTAATCTGAATAATTAGAGAGTAGCTGAGGGAGGATCGCAAGCCTCAGTATTGCTATAATGGCCAAATCAACTTTAGCTATAATTAATCTGATTAATTAACCCTTTACCACACAACAAATTTTGATTTTGTCCAAATTCAAAGTATCTGCAAACCACATATTCAATTTTGCTATAAAAATGATTCAGTTCTCTGACAGGATAGAAAACATTGTGGGAAAAGGAGAAAATGCTCGTTACCAGCATTTTCTCCTTTTCCCACAATGTTTTCAAAAGCTTTCCTTCTCGGGGTCATTAAAAGTTGGGATTGTGTGGTAAAGGGTTAATTAGTTTTGTTATAAATATTACACATGAATTATTTAGGCAATTTCTATAATTTACAGTTAAGATTTAGGGTACAGATGTTAAACAACTACTTCAAAAGAACACTACAGTTTGTACATAAAATTTTATTCCATCACATATTCGCTCAGTATAGCATATCTTCAGAATAATAAATTTAATAAATCTGTTATGCTGAATAAAGCAAAAAAAAAAGAGATTTAACACACTTTTAATTCTCTCTAGTTAACCCTGATGACACTTAATTCTCTCTAGTTAACCCTGATGAGCAGCTAGTAGTATTACAGCATAAAAACTGCATAATATCCTTTAAAGCACTGAATGAATTATTTGGACTTTTTATTATGGAAGAACAGCCCAAAATAATGCTATTCCACAGTTGTTTCCGTTTTAATATGTAACATAGGAGCAGAGAGTGTAGATCTAAGATCAGACTGCACAGAATGTGCAGTCTGATCTTAATCTACACTGTCTACAAAACAACTGAAGTCAGTTCCAGCACTTTAAGAAATATGGAAACATCTGAAATTTTGTGTGATACAGATACAACCCCTTGTCAAATGAGAATGTTTTAGGCTTGTCCAAATTGCAAAAAGCATGGACAAACAGCATTTTCTCCTTTTCCCAGAATGTTTACTATCCTTTCAGAGAACTTAAGCTCCTATGTGCCAATTCTGAATTTATCATTAACCCTTTACCAAACAATCCCTGGTTTTAACAACCCTGGGGGAAAAAGCCTTTTGAAAACACTGTGGGAAAAGGAGAAAATGCTGGTAACCAGCATTTTCTCCGTTTCCCACAATGTTTTCTACTCTTCCAAAGTCGAGTTGCAATTTTTGAGTCACGTTTATTTCATTGTCTCAAATGCTTTCAATTTGGACCAGTCTTAAGATTTTGTTGTTCGGTAAAGAGTTATTTTTTTTTACCACAACAATCCAGAGTTTTATCGACTCTGAAGAAAGATGTTTGAAAACAAAAAGGAGAAAATGCTGGTAGGCAGCGTTTTCTTCTTTTCCCACAATGTTCTGCTACCCTATCAAAATCAGAAGTCATCATATGAGTAACATTTACTTCGTCCTCTGCACATGCTTTCAATTTGGTCGAGTCCAAAATGTTTTCATGTGGTAAAAAGTTAAGATGGAACATCAGTGTCCTCCATATCTCCTTAACTCTTTACCACACAATCCCAACTTTCAGTGACCCTGAAAAAAGCCTTTTGAAAACATTGTGGAAAAAGGAGAAAATGCTGGTAACAAGCATTTTCTCCTTTTCCCACAATGTTTTCTTTCCTTCTCAAAACAGATTTAAATTTTCAAGTCACATTCAATGTTGTCTGCAAATGCTTTCAATTTGGACTAGTCTAAAATTTTGTCGTTTGGTAAAGAGTTTAGTGCTAAGTCCATTTTTAGTTGTTGCTGTGGACAATGTTAATGAAGATCAGGTTGCAAGGGGATTGAAATTTTGATCTTGGATCTGCAATGTCCGACATTTCATGTGATGTTCTAACAAAAAACAGCCCTAAAAATCACAAATCATGACTAGGTCCTCATTCCAGAAAATCTGTCAATTTCATTTACTTGACATCCTAAGAATATATAAATATGTAAATAAATAAGTAAAACTGAACTCTGCATAAATATTGTTACAGTCACAGGCTGGCTAATACACCCACTCCCCTTACCATTGCCATTTCACTGAAAGAGGAAGACAAACGACCGCAACTCCTATAATAGTCCACCAATGACAGTCACAGAAGTTCCCATTGTTGAAAGACTTTCAAGTTTGTTGAACACTGTAGGAAGGGGTCACAAAGTTGCATCGATGGACAGATGGACAAGCTGCAGGGTCCGTATTCAACAACCATTCTTACAACCATTCTTTGTCTTATTCTTCAAGATTTTCCAAGTTTGAAAGTAACACAACCTCTCATTGGCTAAACCGAATGGTTTAGCCAATCAGATGTGTTACTTTCAAATTTGGAAAAATCTGGAAAATAAGACTAAAAATATTCTTAAAAATGGTTGGTGAATATGGACCCCAATTCCAGTTTGACCCCCAAATTTATTGGAGTGGGGGAATGGGTGGTGTTTATAATAAAATATGATAAACCGGTACATAACAGAAAAACATTGAATGCAAAGACTATTGTGAACTACTCTCATGGTAAATCTAACAGAGCATTGTCTGTATACAGTTTTTGTACATTTTCAAATACTCTTTCTCCGAGGATCGCTGTCTTTTCCATCAGGTCCTCTGTATGTTTCACATCATCTACTTTAAGCTTCTCAATAAAATGTTTACGGGACGGCAATGTATAGACAGCAACATCAACACCCTTCCTTACTATCCATGGATGATGTTTTGAGAGTGTACGATAGTAACTTTTGGATCCTATATCAGATAACTTTCCATCGGCATCCGCCTCTTTTATTGCTCTTAAAAAATCTATGATGAATTCTAGAGCGCGATGTAGTCTCAGTAATGTCCTAGACCCCGATGCTCTCTTCTTAGTGTTTGTTGTGTCAGTCTGCACTTCATAATCTATCATACTCTGAATGGTGACGTAATCTTCACTTTTTTCTGACTTTCTATAATCTTTCAGAATTTGAATTTTCTCAACGACATCTGAATTAACAAAACCAAACACAGTTCCAAGTAACTTCAGGAGTCTGAAAAAAAAAAGTTCTATGGTTAGTAAAATATGATACTGTAACATAATACTTACCATATTTCTTCCTAGTATGTAGACCTATGCATTTTAAGAAAGTCCAAGTTTGTAAACTTAGAAATGACACATAAAACATTGTGACTGCATTTTTCTTTAACCTTCTATTAGTGAGCATTTCAAATTAATAAATTACATGTATTGTACATATCCAACTACTCTGATTTTTTTCCTCTAGCAAGAACTATAATTGATATAAAACTGAAAGATGAGCTAGACTGCTAAAAAATGTGAGTCATTCTGGTAAAATGCATCTCGGGAAAAAAAATGTCAAAATCTGTCGCAAGTGGTGGCCATTTTGTGTTTTCCAGAATGCAAATAACTCAGCCAGAGCAAATGAACTGTTTTTTCTTATGTTCAGCGTTTAAATTGAAAATATTTGTATTTCAAACAAAGAATTATTGAATACGCAAGCAACAGGTATGTTTAAATCCTAGTTTTGTGCTCTATTTGTGAAATTATGAGAGTTCAAACTTGCGCACAAAATCTGTGGGGAGATTTCACCTGCTTTGTCTTGATCGTCTCTGTACACAGAGGCGACCAGTCAAAAAGTAACATCGCCTTTGGGGACAGTTATCTGTACTACGACAACCGGATGTCAGCAGAACGAAAATCTGTCAAACAGCTGTATCTCTGTTATGCTTTACAAAAATTTCTATATCTTAATTAATCCAGTTTTTCAAGATATACCCATGATTAAGCGACAGATGTGCAGTAAGCCTGTGCAAAACTTATTATGGATGCGAAAAAGGGGCGAAATTCGGTTGGAAAACAAGAAATAACACGATGGCAAATACTTCCTAAAAGATAATTACATGCAAACTAGAGTCTCACCTTGAGATCTCTTCATAAGCATCAACATAATTGTCAAGACATATTGTACCATCATCATTCAAACAGGAAAGAAGTCTGTCGTGCATTCGCTGTAAATCGAAATGGTTCGGTGCCGTCGCCATGTTAAAATCGAAACTAGGTGAATGGTTCCCCACATTGATTTCATAAAGGCAAGCCGGGCTCTAGGTCAATATCAAAGTGCCAACAGTACATTAAAATTTATAATTATTATTCCATTTATAAGTAGGGTAATTATTGTGAAGATGATATATTATAGTAAGGTCGGTCCAAGTGTTGGTTTCTGGCAGAAAAATAAATATAAATATTAAGTGAAAAGCTGCCAAGTTGATCTGTCTTTTGATAAATCTTTGCCTGGTTTGAAAAAAAAATAACATTACGCAGCAAACACGGTGTCTATCGAACGTCCAAGGGAAAAAACTCGTACGTCTAAGTACATTAGCCTGTGGTAAGAGTGGCTTCCCTTATCCCACTCCCGCTTCCAAGAACTTTTCGTGCACTCGAATTTAACGATGATGTGAAAGAAGGCATAAAAAAACATTATGGAAAATGAGACCTTGGTTGAAACTTTTCGCTATTGGTCAACTTTCTGTATGTCCAAGGACTATTTTACCTCATAATTAAGTCAATGGCAACAGTTACGACTCAAAACATTTTTTCAAAGAGAGTGAGCGCTTTTCAATTCCAAGATTCAAAGGCTTTGGCAAAAAGTCTTTTTCATATAGAGGGATTTTGCTCTGGAATGAACTGCCCCAACAAATCAGGGATACCGAAAGCTTTCTTGTTTTTAAATCCAGCTTAAAAAGTAACTTGTTGTAATACGTCTTCAGTCGAAAATTGCCATTTACTGTGATAAGTCATATTTCAAATAGTCATAAGTTGCGATAAATTATTTTTAACTGTGATTTTGTCAATTATGAGGCATGTCCTCCTATGTCACACTCTTTTTTTTAATTTATTATTGTTTCAAGGACCACAATGGAAATAAGGGATTTATAATCCCTTTTTTGTGTCATCCTTTGTTGTCATAATTTCATTATCATGTCCATTTAATCTCATGTACAGTATAGTGCTTTTATGATGTCATATATTTTATACAGAAATAAATCTATCTATCTCTCTATCTAATTGTTAAACAGAGTGGATATTATCGAACCATATTGGTGTGATGGCTTTCTTGGTGCCATGGATCACGTAGATGCATTAAGCCCCCTTTTGCCAGAGCATGGTTCATTTCTTTTTGATATACATCTATTTCTCAATTGTCTCTAAAATTTTAGACTGATCCAACCTGAACGTAGATCTATAAGCAGACGACCTAACGAATATGACAGATATAATGGCATTTGTCTGTGAAATATAAGTAAAAATTGTGGGAAAAGGAGAAAATGATGGTTACCAGCATTTTCTCCATTTCCCACGATGTTATCTAAAGTCTAACTTCCCAGGATCGTCAAAACTCGGTATTGTGTGGTAATGGCCTAAAATACAATCCACTGAAAACAAGAAAGATTTTCATCTTATGAGCTTTGCTTAAAAGGCAGGTGATATTGTCTCTCAAGAATCAAGATCAGACCATAGATCTATACACAATCTGTAAAGATTAGCCTACCCCGGGATCGTATAAGTTTTTGGGGGCCGTAAACTTTTTGTTTGGTTCTATCGAATTCAGCAAGATCTGTAAACTTGTATATTTATATTATTCCTCATGCTTCTTTTATTAAAATTGTTTTGTTTAAAGAAGTTAATACACGTGAGACACAGAGAATTAGACAGGGATCGCGTAAGAAAATGAAGAATAAACAGATAAATATGTGATTCTATGCACAAACAAATAAGCTGACGTGAACAAAAACAGATGTTTGCGAAATTCAGCTTTGAGAAATAGCAAAATTCGCATGAAACGAAATTTAGTGTTTCTGTTTACATAACTATATTTTTGCTCTTTTTTTAACTAATAAAGATTGTCCTTTGTTATTTTAATAGTTATGCCATGCTAGTGCTATATTTAGAACACTTGCGTATACATATCAAACTTACCGAACTAAATGTGAGATCGAAGTATTCATCTGGTATACACTAAACAAACTTGCCAAGATGAACAATTTCGGTAAGTGATGAATTCTACTTCAGAAATATTTATCAAATTTCATAGTTCTTAAATCGTGTTTTCGGAAATGGTTTTAGCAGTAAATAAACGGACTAAGGCAGAATATGAACAAAGGGTATCATTCTGGAGACAAATTCTTAATTTATGCATTGTCATGCATTTTCGTGTCCCTTTGTTTAAATGGATCATTCATGATGAGCCGTCAAAGTTTGCTAGAACCTGTGTACAGTATGTGTAGCACACTCTTTTTTACTAAAGTGTATGCCACTGCTTTTGGAATGGGAATTTATTTATGTTGCCATAGGATTGACGCATGAAAATTGCAAGCCACTGAGTTGCTCTGTATTTTGTAAGTGTTGTCTCCCTTTTGTGTGACGAAATGCTACCAAATGACAGAATTTGAGACTTGTGCAAATTAAAAGCATTAACAGAAAGCAAAGTAAATACATCTCAAAATTGGAAATTTGTTTATGGAATGGTGGAAAACATTTTTAGGAAAGGAGAAAATGCAGGTAACCAGCATTTTCTCCTTTTTCTCCAACATGTTCAAAATTCTTCTTTTTGAAGGACTTAAAACTTGGTATTATTTGGTAAAGGGTTAACCTAATACCAAGAATACCAAGTTTTAAAGATCTGAAGAAAGAAGGACATTGAAAACATGATTGAAAAAGGAGAAAATGCCATTAATTACTTTCTCCTATTATAACATTTTTTTTGTCCATACAAAAACAAATTCTATTTGTCTGAGCTACATTTAATTTTTTCATCTGCAAATGCCTTAACTCTTTATTAAACAACAACATTTTAGACTTGTTTAAATTGAAAGCATATGCAGACAACCATTTACATGAGTTTCAGATGTTTTAATATGTTGTTGAAGGGTAAAAAACAATTTAGGAAAAGAATAAATTGCTGGTTACTCAGGACTTTAGTTTGAACCATAAACCCAGTCTTCATGCACAAAACCTTAAAATACCCAATATGACTATTATAGTTTGTTATTAGTTACCTCTCTTGATTATCAAACTGCACTATTTCATGATTGATGTTGGGTATTTAGGATTTTTGGATAGAAAATGTTCAGTTTTCAGGGACAATGATTTATTTTGATGCTTATGGTTTTCCTCGGATTTATGGAATGTTTAACATGAAGAAAGGTTTCTATCATTCAGTTTTTGTTCCAGAACTTTACTGTTCATGCAATTGAATAAAGCCTGCATGTATTCACTAACATTGTCAGTGTTCCCACTCGCGCAAATTATAGCGTAAATCACGTTATAGAATTGAAATTCACGTAACAAATTTTGGTTACATGCGAGACCTCACGTAAGAAAATACATGGACAAAAAAGGCCATTAACCACTCATCTTGTATGAAATGATAGGTTCAGAAGTTATTTGTTACCCTTATTGATAAATTTCTGTCAAATCATGCGGAAATACCTATCCAGAAATTAACAGACAAGAAAAACTGATCGGTGCAAAAAACACGGAAACCTGTGACACGACAAAATGTCTCTTTGACAATGTCCGATCAGAGTCACTTCAGACTGCCTTTTCAGCTTTTTAGTGACTTCAAGCAGTAAATTTACATAAAAATCGTAATATAACAGGCTTTTATGCTGCAAATTATATTATCAATATGGATTGCTTTATCTCTGGTTGAGAACCATTATTATCATACCCTCTAAAATGAAATCTTACCCCAGATGTACAGCTCAACAGCTCAGGGGGTAAGTGTACACCTTGAAATACATAACTAATGGAAACACTGATTATCTTTACATTTGAAAAGGATATGAACTTTTTTTTTCCCCCGGAGGGGGGGGGGGGTTTCTATGTAAGTTTAGACTCTGGCACTTTTATGCTGTGTGTCTCATGATACATTTATTTTACTCTGTATGAAACTACAAATTTTCTTACTGGACCAATATTAAAAGCCAATGCAGACAAAAAATTGAATGTAGCTTAAATGATTATTTCTGTCTTTGATAGGATAAGAAACATTGTGGGAACAGGAGAAAATGCTGGTTGACAACATTTTCTCCTTTTCCCACAGTTTTCTCAAAAGCCTCCTCTTGAAGGGTCATTAAATCTCATAATTGTGTGGTAAAGGGTTAAAAGCCAGTGGAGCGATACAGGGCCATACAGGGCCATCATGGCCCTCTTGTTTTTCTTACTGATTGCTTAGGTCAACAAGGTTTTAACCTTAGCCTCCTTGAACATATTGTGTGGGGGGGGGGGAAGGAGGAAAATGTGGGAGGGGGAGGTCCTCTTTGCACTGTTCACTTCCCATCTTTATTGCAATATTAAAGATAAGTCCAACAACAACAACAACAAAAAGTTTACCATATACCCTTAAATCTTCCATATTGGCTCATTTTATCTGGTTTGACTCTTGAGAAATTACATTTGACCCCTAAAATTTAAGGGTCAAGGGGTCACTGACTCCTGAATTTCAGAGGCTAGCTAAAGCCCTGGTACTGGCATTTTCTCCTTTTCCCAAAATATTTTCAGTGGCCCTCTTCTTTATAGTCAATTAACACTTTACCAAACAGTCCGGTGTTTTCAAGACCTTGAGAAGTAAAGCTTTCGAAAACTCAGTGGGAAAAGAAGAAAATGCTGGTAACCAGCATTTTCTCCTTTTCTCAAAATGTTTTCTTCTCTTCAAAGAACAGATTTCATTATTTGGACTACATTCAATGTGTCGGCTGCGATTGCTTTCAATTTGGGACAGTCTAAAACTTTCCTGTTGGTAAAGAGTTAAACTCAGGATTGTATGGTAATGGGGTACAGTTGGACAAGTCTGTGGAGTTGTTGTCTAGTAAAGAGTTAAATAGAGGATCTTACATGAGTGTTCATGTATTATCATTTTTATCAAACAAGTTGACTAAAATTGTATGATGCGAGCCTTAGCTAGCGTTAAGTACATTTTAGTCAACAAGTTTGATAAAAATGATAATACATAAACACGAATGTGAGATTCTATTTATCACATAAAACGAATGACAGACAAAAATATCCTGCATCATCAGCTTTAGCCTAATGCACCGTTCAGTCTTCAGGGGTCCATGTTTACATTTGTAGAACTTTCAGTTTCAAATGTGCACATACACAAGTAGATAGCTCTTTGACATTTACACCAAAAGTAGAATGAAACAGGTTCTAGAGCGGGTAAGTCCACCTATCTCTGCAAGTTTGTCGATCTTAAAAAAACTTTCGCTGCATTTCTTGGTTTTTACTAACCACGAAAATCAAAAACTTCCCACGTGTGTACGTCTTAGCAACAATGCCATCATTTTTCCGCAAAATGGCGTCGTAGTACAAATTTCAGCACATGCTTATGATGAAAAATTTATTAGAACTGGAACCCAAAAAAGGATAATACACTACTGTAATACCAGTAATAAGTCATGGGTTTAATACACTGCCGGTGAAGGTTTTATGTGATAAAAGAGCAAGCAGCAGTTAGAGTGGCCTTATAACAGGGTTTTAAATGAACATATGGTAGATGAAACTTTGTAAATCTTCTAGCTGGATGAGGACTTTAACATAAAGAGGTTTCAGAATCTCAGAAAATTCAACTTGTCTATGGTCAACCCATTTTGAAAACTCACGAGTTTGTAAAAATACCTCTTGTTCAACTTAGCAAAGTTCTTTAGTTCTTCTTTTACAATTAATTTTTCTGCCAGCGACTGGAATTTTGACAGACCATTTGACCCCCTGAATTGTTTACTTTTGGCCACACTGGGCCTTAAATAGTAGAACTGGACTCATTACTGGGTACAGGATGCATAAAATCAAAACAGAGAAAGTAAAGGGATTTCAATACAGGCAGTGAAAAGTGTTTAGCGTTTCAAGTACTTTGCTGTTTTGGGAAATGGTTATAAAATACTGACGATCAACTACGGTAGATAAGGCAAATAGTTAACCCATTACTATACAGTCCAGACTTTTAACAACTCTGAGAAAGAACCTTTTGAAAACATTGTAGGAAAAGGAGAAAATGCTAGTAACCAGCATTTTCTCCTTTTCCCACAATGTTTTCTACTCTTCCCAAAACAAACCTAAATTTTTCAGTCACATCTATTTTGTCGTCTGCAAATGCTTTCAATTTGGACTAGTCTAAAATTTTGTCGTATGGTAAAGAATTAAACTTTTTACCAAATGACAAAATTTTAGTGACATCAAAATTGAAAGCATTTGCAGAAGATAGATCAAATGCTGTTCCAATGAATGGATTTGTCTTTTAATGGGTAGAGGGCATTGTTGGAAAAAGAAGAAAATGTTTGTTACCAAAACTTTCTTCTTTTCCCACAATGCTTTCAAATGCTGTCTTTCTCAGGTACATCAAAACTGGGGATTGTGTGGAAAGGGGTACAACAAGATTATTAGACTTGAAAGTAGAGACAGATAACAAATATAGCTCAAGTAATGATGTTTGACTTAAAAAGGATAGAAAACAATGTGAGAAAAGGAGATAATGGCTGTTACCAGCATTTTCTTCTTTTTCCCACCATGCTTTCAAGAGCCTTCTTTCTCAGTCCTGTTAAAACTCAGGATTGTGTGGTAAAGGCGTAACCCTTTCCCAAACAACAAAATTTTGGACTGGACCAAACTGAAAGCATTTGAAGTCAACAATTTAAATGTAGCTCAAATGATGATTTCTGTCCTTGATAGGGTAGAAAACATTGTGGGAAAAGGAGAAAATGCTGGTTACCAGCATTTTCTCCTTTTCCCACAATGTTTTCAGAAGGCTTCTTTCTCAGGGTCGTGAAAACCAGGGATTGTTTGGTAAAGGGTTAAACTTCAAATGATCCTGAGCTTTTCAGAACCCTGAGGAGTGAGGCTTTCTAAAACATTATGGAAAATGGAGAAAATGCTAACAAATTAATGTCATCTATTCATTTTCCCTCGGTGATTGCTGAACTTGCAAAAAAAAAATTATTTGAGACAGATCTAAATCATTGTCTACAAATGGTTCATAATTGGGGTTTGATTTAATTTAGGCTAATATTTTGTTTTCTGGAAAAGAGCTAAATCCTTTCCTGTATACAGGCGCCAGTTTGAAGCCTCCATTGTGGATAACCTTTGAAAACATTCTGTTAAGAACAGACTTTGCTAAAAATTAAGGAGAATTATTTCTCAAAAATGTTCCAAGCTCTGACCATATTTTCTAGCAGACCTGTTAACTCTTAGGCTGCCATGAGCAAATCAAGGGCCTTTCTGACACTCTAGATCAAGATCAGAATTCACAGAACTTGCAGTCTGGTCTTGGATCTACACTGTCTTATAAGGAAATATTTTTCTAAAAAAAAAAAACACTGTTGAAATAACAAAGTTTGGATTTTTACTATCAACTGGAAAGTTTCGTTTCACTTTAATATTTAGTAGATCAAGGTTAATATTTAGTAGAACACAATCTGAAGTTTTATTAACCCTGAAGAATAGCCTTATAAAAACCATGTGAGAAAAGGAGAAAATGCTAGTGGCTGGCTTTTTCTTCTTTTCCCACAAGGTTTTCTACCCTTCACATACATTATTACTATCATTTTAACTAAATTCAATTTGTAGTCTGCGAATATTTTCAATTTGGACAAGTGTAAATTTTATTGTAAAGTGAAGAGTTAACCCATTACCACACCATCCCGAGTTTTAATGACCCTAAAGAAAGAGGGCTTTTGAAAACATCGTGGGAAAAAGAGAAAATGCTGGTTACCAGCATTTTCTCCTTTTCCCACAATGTTTTCTACCTAATCAAAGACAGAAGTCGTCATAAGAGCAACATTAATTTTATTTTGTCTTCTATACATATTTTCAATTTGGACCAGTCTAAAATTTTATCGTTCAGTTAACTCTTTACCACACAATCCCGAGTTTTAACGACCCAGTGCAAGAAGCCTTTTGAAAACTTTATGGGAAAAGGAGAAAATGCTGGTAACCAGCATTTTCTCCTTTTCCCACAATTTTTTCCATGGTACCCTATCAAAGGAAAATCACACCATTTTGCGCCTCATTGAAATTGTCGTCTGCAAATGCTTTCAATTTGGACAGGTCCAAAGTTTTGTCGTCCAGGGCTTTTTTTCCAAAAATTGGGAAGGGGCCTAAGCCTTTCATTTTGGGAAATTCAAGGGCGATTTTGGCCAAATTGGGAAAAATCAGAGTGACTTTCAAGATACATCAATAAAACAAATTAATGGCAGTGTACATACATACAGTAAATAGAAGGTGCAGCAATTTAATTAACAAGTGAAACAAATTCAACATTCAAACTTTAACTGCTTAAGCTATGGCCAAATATCTCACAGTTAATACTTTAGAAGAACTGCTTTTCGGCCATCATATGATACAAGGGAATCATTATCTGTGGAAGTTACAAGGCTAGGCTTGGATATTACGTCTGGAGATGTAGAGTTTGCATCATGTGCAGTGATAATAATTGTCTAGTCTTCAGACAAAGGGAGATCGGCGATGCCCGACAGAACCGGCACTTCAGATTGAGACTAAATATGCGGAGATTTGATTACCTGTTGATCGATCAGCAAAGAATTCGAATGTTTCACGCCGAAAGTAAAAAGGCTACGCTGGCCTTTATCATCTGCAGCCCTTTTATTTAACAAACTTTTTGTAATGTTTCCCGGTTCTTGACATGTTTTGCTTGGATACAGCATGTTTGTTTGTTTTTTTGAATACGTTGACTGCAACCGAGTACGAATGTGTTCCACAGTGTTAAGAAAACTTCTTTTGTCAGCTGTAAGTTTTTACGAAAGACAAACAATTATATAACATGTCAAAGGATTTAATATTGAATGATAGGGAAATGACAACAGCGTTCAGTCTATGTGCGGTGTTATAATGCGCAAAAAATAACTCGGTTTGGTTAAGAGTGCCTCCATCAAACAAACCAAATGGCGCCAAGAAAACGCAACCTTTCGGCTGTACTGCAGCGCAGTCAGCTGAGTCATTTCGGTACAAATCAATAAAAGAAAAAAAACCTGCTTTCGGTTTCAATCACCGCTAAATAACGAGTTTTGTGTCTGGTCATTTAAAATAGCTTTTGAGAAATCGGTATTTTAATTTATTAGGAATTTCAGCATCGTATTATGAGAAATTTTTCCAGCAAAATTGGGAAATTCTTCCGCCACAATTAGGAAAAAATGATGCTTTTTGCAGTTGGGAAGTCACCGAATATCAGCCTCAATTATAGAAGGAAAAAAAAGCCCTGTCGTCTGGTAAAGAGTTAAGAAATAAAGAGTTAAGTACAGTGGCAGATACAACTATACCAGTATGTGGGGTTATGGGTTGTGTTTGGGACATATAGGACAGGTGAAATTTACTGTATACTTCTCACATGTTGAAGAGTGGTGTAGGTGTGCTACCATGTACCTAGGTATGCTACTGATAAATTATCCGAGATTGATGTATGATGTTATACTGTGTAGACTAGCTGTCAATATTCACTGGATATTTGAACATAATTTACTGATGGTAATGATTCACTTTGATTTCAAGTTTTATTTTGACATGTATAATTAGGTACTTACATAAAACAATTTTGAAATGTTCAGTTTTATTTTGAACAGAATTAAATACATAAATAATAAATATTTTTAAAAATGAAAAATGTTCTATAACTCTCTATCAAATGGAAAAATGTCAGAAGTATCCACACTGAAAGTTTATGCAGATGGCAAATTAATCATGGCTCAGATAATGAGTTTATTCTTTGAAATGGCAGAAAACATTGTGGGAAAGGAAGAAAAATTTATGCTGGCTTATAGGTTTTTAATGAAATAAATATATTACAGTTTGATTACTCCCAATGGAGATGGTCATTTTTAGAAAAATATGTTTTAACTCTTTACCACACAGTCCCAACTTTTAATGACCCTGAGAAAGAAGCCTTTTGAAAACATTGTGGGAAAAGGAGAAAATGCTGGTAACCAGCATTTTCTCCTTTTACCACATTGTTTTCTAGCCTTCCCAAACCAAATTTCAATTTTTCAGTCACATTTATTTTGTCATCTGCAAATGCTTTTAGGTTTGGTCACACCGAGCTAACGGACGAGTAAAAGATAAAAAATCATTTTATCCGTTCGTGTCCGTTCGTATCCGTTTTATGTTCATTTCTTATCCGGTGAATCCGCTACTTGTCCGGCGATGTCTGGTGATGTCTGTTCCGCCCGGTGGGAATTTTTGAGCATATTCAAAAATTTCTACTGGACAAAACGGACAGAGACGTGCAAATGACAGACTTTGGATGCATCTGACTATTTATACCCTCGGCATGTCACGTGACCAGTACATTCCTCATACGTTGGTGTTTGGTACATTTCCGTTCATGGTACGTTGGTAGAACGTTTTGTCCAGTTCTCATGCGTTGCACTTTCATTTTTATCCGGTACAAGTCCGTTACTCGTACGGTGATATCCGTTAATAGACCGTTTATTTTCCGGTACATATCCAGTAAACGTGCGTTTTTTTCTGTTACATGTATGGTACTCATGCGGTCATTGTGTTGCTTCTTCGCTCCACACACCGATTGCGTGAGCCTCGAGTGGCAGAGGAGATGAATTTTATCACCAGATAACCAAATTCTGCATGTTTTTGTCCGTTTTCCCTCCATAACATATCTGTTAGTGGGTCTGACTATGCCTTTTGATTTGGACCAGTCTGTAGTTTTGTCGTTTGGTAAAGAGTTACAGGATCATTAAAGATTTGTTTTGCAGGTTTAATTCTTTTTATATAATCCAAAGACTGTTAATTTTCGTTCATAGGTAAAGATAGCTGTACAATTAAAATATAGAGGTTTAATAAAATTAAATACTTGAGGTTTAATAAAAATTGTTGTAACTTTACCATAGAATTTCCTAATCTGTTAGAAACTGTATAATAGTTATTTCATAAGAAGAGATAAAATACGTTCGTAACAAATTAAGAGTTTTCTAAATTTGAAAGTAACACAACTTCTGATTGGCTAAACCAAATAGTTTAATAACCCATCAGAAGTTATGTAATTTAGAAAGTTGGAACATCTTTAAGAGTAAGACTTAGAATATTCTGAAGAATGGTGGGTGGATACGGACCCAGTTGGCCCCATAGTTCAGTTGATAAAGTAGCTGACCTGGATTTTGAAGGATGTGGGTTCGAGTCCAACTGGATTCAACTTCTTTTTTCAAACATCTTTTTTCATTTGTATGTTCTTAGCTATTTGTACAAATTCATATCAACGGGGGCCTGAGTTAACTTATTTCCCCTTGATACAAATTTGAGGCAGAAAACTTTCAGAACTCGTAGAAGTCTAGATTTAGACAGGAGTTAAGAATTTTTGGCGAATTTAGGCTAAGGTACTAGAAGAAAAGTGTAGGAAAACAAAGCTTACTGTGATTCACCTATTTATTTAGAACAGGAAACAGAGTTAAAATACTTGATAAATGAGTCAGATTCCTGTCTGAGACACTCCTGTGGAGTGTGTCTGGTTTATACCGTCCCTGCTCAGCTGATCATTGTTATAGTAGGTAGTTGAGTTAACCTCTTATGACACAATTGTAATTTTAACAGTCTTGAAGGAGAAGCCTTTTGAAAACATCGTGAGAAAAGGAGAAAATGCTGGTAACCAGCATTTTCTCCTATTCCCACAATGTTTTCTACCCTGTCACCGACAAATTCCATCGATTCAGCCAAATTTAAATTGTTCAGTAATGCTTTCCATCTTTGGTTCTTGAGCTGTCTTTAAATGGAATTAGAAAACTTCATGTAGTCTGATCTCCTCCTTCCTGGGCTTCCCCTCCTCCTCAGTGATATCATCTGGGTCCTGCATGGCTCAGTGGTAAAGTGTAGGACTTGTAACCTAGAGGCCTTGTGTTCAAGCTTCATTGGAAGCATTGGGTTTTTCATTAGAGTGCCTTTGGACAAAAGTCTTGAAGACACTCCAGAGCCTTGTCTAGTACTAGTGAAACCCAGGGCACACATGAACAATAAATAATTATGTGAGCTGTTGCTGTGATATGACTGAAACAATGTTGAAAGTGGTGTAAAGCACCTTTTAATCTCAGTGATATTACTGATGTAATGTTGAAAGCGGTGTAGTACACCATTCAGTCTCGGTGTTATGACTGATGTAATGTTGACAGCGGCATACAACACCAGTCAATCAATCAGTCAACATTATCTTCATATTACATGTACTATCATTATCTATTTTATCCAGTCGTAGAAAAGGTGTATTTGGCCCAATTTGGTTCATAATACCCGTGTTGCCATGAACAGTGAGATAAGTGGCTAAATGACCAAAATGGATTCTTTCATTGCTGACCAGTCCAGTTTGAACAATGATAAGCTGTTTTTCAATCCACTTTCTCTCAATGTGTTACAAGACAGCTATAAAACTGCAATATTTAATGTGGTAGGTTTTGACTGAACCATTTAGCTGATTTGTTTGGTGCTTTAACTCTCTACCAAATGACATAATTTTAGATAAGGCTAAATTGAAAGCATTTGCAGACAGAGAAAATGACTGAATGATAGAAATTTGTTTTGGCAAGGGTAGAAAACATTGTGGGAAGAGGAGAAAAATGCTGGTTGCCAGTATTTTTCTCCTTTTTCCCACAAAGTTTTCAAAAGGTTTCTTTCTCAGAGTCGTTGAAAGTCGGGATTGTGTAGTAAAGTTAACTCCTTACCAGATGAGATATTTAAGGCTTTTTTAGATCATTGAAAATATTTGCAGACACCGAGTCAAATGTTACTGGAATGATTGAATCTGTCTTTGATAGGGTAGAATACATTATGTGAAAAGAAGAAAATGCTAGTTACCATATTTTACTTGGATGATTTAGATGTCTCTCTTTGAAATATGTTTCACAAGGGTAATCTGATAGCATGTTGTGTGACACCAGGACTGTTTATTTACACAGAATCAGATGTTTGTAGTTCAGGCTTTAGTCTCAAAAGCTTATCTTTACTGCAAGTTTAGAGGCCTGTTTAATCTTTAGAAGTTGAGTGACTCTTGGCAAACCTATGGGCAACATGAGGAGTTTTTTAAAGGCACAGTGTTTCCATTGGCCTAAGATTTCATTAAATCCAATGATACTGAAAAAGTTGTGTCCTGGTTAGTTCATTTGGAGTGCCTTTTTTGCTTGTATAAAATATCAGTTAAACTTCTCAACACGGTATGAGAAGCCATGCTCAGCATCAGTAATCCTAAGCAACAGTTAGCTCCTGATTTAGATAGAACTACAATCTCATTGTTTCAGTCAAACCTCAGCATACACACAGGTCAAGATCTATCTTCAACAACTTGGAATGCCCATGGTCAATTTGTGTGAATGAAAACTTAGGAATTTGTGTCAGCCCAATTGTAGCAAACTACAGAGGCAATGTTTTTTGGGGTAGAAGTTCTTTAATAGTGTAGGTGGGCACTGGGTATGGATACCACACATCACTAGTTACCATTGATGGCAACCTAACTGCCCACTGTTACAGACAACTTTTTCTGCTCCATCCCCTATGTTGTTTCCCTCTGTAAAATCATGGCATTATGTCTACATAAGATAATGCTAGGCCGTATGTTGCAATTTCTATGAAATCGTAATGTTGATTTGACAACTGGCGGTCAAAAAAACCCAGATCTAGCCCCCATCGAACATCTCTGGAACAACCTTGCGCTGCTTTAGTGCCAACCTCCAATTCATCATGCTAATGTAAATGATTTGCTTGAGGAGTGTGATAATATTCTACAAATTGATACCAGCAACCTTCTGCTGTCAGTGGGACATTGCTGTTCATCAGTCATTGACAAGGTGGGTGTGTTCACACACTACTGATTCAGCTGATTTCTGTAATAAGACCTTTTTTGGCAGTAGCTGGATGTGCTGGCTTTTGACCTACTTTTTGGTACTGATAACAAATGAATGAATAGAAACTTGTGATTGGTCAAACACATTTATTCTAATGGCCCCTGTGGTAAAAAGTGTAGACATGTTTATTTAAACGGCTTGCCTGTTTTCTGGCAAATTTACAGTGTCTATCTTTCTTAAGGATATTTCTTGTTTGATATGAACGCCTATTAAACAGTGAAAGATTTTTCTTTGGTTGATTATAGATGAGAATTGTTATTCATGGCCTAAAGCTGATAGACCTTAGGAATTTTTCTTTCAACGTAACTGTTTCATTCACATTCAAAAAAAGCTAAATTGTTGCAATTTTTGGAATTTTGGCTAGGGGATCTAAAGTATCTGTTAAGTTTGATTTTGAATCAAACTGCCCCCAAACCAACTAAAGCTGTTAAAGTGCTTTAGTTTTTACTGTTAGAGTGCTTTAGGTTTTACTGTTAAGCTGAAAAGCTAGACAGGAAGTATATATAGATTTACATACAGAAAAGTTGGTTTTTATTGGACTACCTGGATGGAATCTATTCACAGACAGTCATCATACTTTACATAAAAAGAAACACACAACCAATTTTTCATTTACTATAATTTGCATGAAATCATTTTTCAGCTTTTACAATCAGTTATTTTAATAGTTTGAAAGAAAAAGAAACTCATGACCTTTATATAAAGGTTGTTGATTGTAGAAACCTGCATTTTCTTTTTCTTACAATGCTTTCAAACTTTCAAATTACAAATTTTTTCTTTATGAGTCACATTTATTTTGTCTACAAAATTTAATGCTTTCAATTTGGATAAGTCGAGAATTTTGTCATTTTGGTTAAGACATTAAAAGATTCTGTGGCAGTAGAGTACTGACATTTGCTGCAATATCAGAGATTGGAAAGACAGCAATGGCACTTATTATTTGACAGCACTGAGATGTTGTGGTGAAATCCTTTTGGAATAGGAAACATGTTTTCAGTCTGCTTCTTCAAGTCAGGTTCTTGTAGTATACATAGTTTTATGGTGGTATGTATAAAATGTGGTTATAGCTCCACTATCTAAAGGTTTGCAAGCCAATGTCATGACTAGTCCTTGATAAGACCTCATTTGTATTCCGTGACATCATCTTTGCATGTTAAAAAACATAATAATGATAAGCCATGCTCTGTG
Source organism: Hippopus hippopus (assembly GCA_946811185.2). Taxonomy (NCBI): domain Eukaryota; kingdom Metazoa; phylum Mollusca; class Bivalvia; order Cardiida; family Cardiidae; genus Hippopus; species Hippopus hippopus. Next base: position 23,144,411 of record OX328111.1, on the reverse strand, counting down.
AAATGGAAACTTAATGCATTTCCACAAAGTATCAACCCAGGTCAGCCTGCGCAGTCATTGAAGGCTGGCCTGGGCCAAAACTCTTTGCCTTTGTTGAATTTTCTGCTATAAAAAGGACTAATGTACCTCAGGAATCAGTGGGTTGTTGTTCAAAACAGATTTTATGGATCTATAATTCTGAGATGACTTCTCTGGTATCATGCATTACGGAGATACATTAAGCCCCCTTTTAGCAGAGCATAGCTCTGTCATGTATTTTGCTGTCATATTTCCTCATTGAAATTTTACTGCAATGCAGGCTTTGTACACATTTTAGGTCCTTTGTAGACAGTTTGAATCCCATCTGGCAGCTCAAAACATGCCCCCTGGGTCCTTATTCACCAACCATTCTCAAGAATGTTATCAGTCTTATTCTACAGAATTTTCAAAATTTGAAAGTAACAAAACTTCTGATTGGCTAAACCATTTGGTTTAGCCAATCTGAAGGTATGTTACTTTCAAATTTTGAAAAACTTGAAGGATAAGACAAAGAATGTTCATAAAAAAGGTAGGTGAATACAGACCTTGGTCTTTGATCGATGGTCAACATTTTTCAAACTAATCTATACCAAACCCTGATCGAATTTCAATCAATGACTGTTCTTTCAGTTGATAAAGTCTTTGTTGATGCAGTCGGCTAGACAGAAGTAAACTGTTGGCTAATTTTGCTACAAATACTTCACTTTCAAAGCCTTTAACCCTGTAGCACACAATCCGATGTTTTAACATCCCTTCTGAAAAAAGCTTTTGACAACATAGTGGAAAAAGGAGAAAATGCTGGTTATAAGCCAGTATTTTCTCCTTTTCCCATAGTGTCTTGTACCCTTTCAATAAAAGATTTTGTCATATGCATCACAGTTAATTTGTCGTCTGCAAATGCTTTCAACTTGGACAGGTCTAAAATTCTGTCATTGAGTATTGAGTAAAGAGTTAAAAGAAGTCAGAGTCCGAATAAAGGACTGATTAATTACCTTTGTATTTTACTTCCCAGGTGGTAAGATTTGTACCTAAGATTCCTCAGTAATGATTTAATATAAACAGGAATAACTTGACCTACCAGCAAGATTTGCTAGGTGGAAATATTTATATTCATTCCCTTTTTTTTCATAAATCAGACTGGAGGATACATTTTTGAGGAAATGATGAAATATCTGAAGTTGAATAAGTGCATATTGATTATCCTTGCTCTGAGCTAAGAGCAGACAGTTGTTCAAGAAATTCTATCCAATCATTTTAGCAGTTTTGTGGTTGGAAATGATGGGCAATAATTGACAATAAAGGCTGGAAACAGAAAAAGTATGGAAACCACAGTAATAACTCTTAGAGTGCCAAACAAACCTAAAGGATGCTTTCTGTGTTAGAATAAGACCAAAATAATTGCAAATTCATGGCTGCCTATTGTCTGTGGTGTTTTAGCAAAGTGGACAGTGTACATCAAAGATCAGACTGCAAGTTTTGTGCAGTCTGATCTTGATCTACTTTTGCCACAAGGCAACTGTATTCATGAAATTCCATCTAAAGGATAATCAGGGGTGCGGAATTCCAATGCCCGACTTGTCCAACTCAGGACTTTTTGCTGGCGGACAAGTAGATTTTTCCAGAGCACTTGTCCGCGGGCGAGTGAATTTTGGAGTCATACATAATAAAAAAAATGCCATTTTTATATTCGTGACGATCCTCAAACGCTCTATTTATTCAAACTTTTGCATAATCCATGTCTGAACTTCGTAGAAATAGACACTCTTACCTTACAAACTATTAGAAAAACACGCTATCTATTGTCCATATCGGGGAAAATATGTGGCGTCGTAGTAATATGATGCCTGATAAAAAAGTTGCGAAGTGGTTTTTATTGCAGCAAACGGATAAATTCGCCGTAAGATCTGGTGGTTCAAAGATCCTAAAAAGCATAAATATAAAGGGCAAAGATACAGAGAATATGATGCAAAGCATAAGCATGTGTTTAAGGATAGCCGATTTGCTGCCTCTTATTGGCGCCGACAGGACAATAGGTTCCAATAGGCTACTGTCATGTTTGTAGAATGTTTCCGTAGTCCACGGATATGACCTCAGCTCTGTTCTTGGGAAAATCTCAGCCTCAGGGTTCCAAGTCACGTACATGTGTGCATAATTCATGCATTTAATTGAATAATCATGCACAGAAATATGAAGTGAAACTGGCAGGCACGTACAGGTTTCATGGCTCCCGTTGTCGCTCGCCAGTGGCGCCAGTTGGCACAATTTAGAAAGAAATGTCTCCAAACCTGAAGCACTAAAGAATCTACAGACTACAAGTCATGTCTATACATTATTTTTGAAAGATCAAAACTCTGACATAAACAATAAGTATCGAGTGTGAAGGATGCACAAGTCGCTCTTTCTCACAGCTAATCAAGGTGATATGCTGTTTATGTAAACTTATAAATGATATTAATCCGCATAATCTAGGGTAAAATTATACAGTTGAAGTTAGATGCAACCCTCATTGACAAATTTAAGTCAAATCATGCAGAAATACCACTCCAAAAATGAACTGGCATGAAACACAGATCGCTACAAAAAACGCGAAAACCCATGACACAATAAAGGTCGGCTTTATATCGTCCAATCAAAGGTATTTCAGTTAATTTACATTAATCTCTCTGTAAAACAAAAAGTGAAAGCTAATAAGTGTCTGAAACTGACAGTGAAACGGTAATTCTACTGGCCATCAGGTTGGAAGTTGTCACTCTGAACCTGGTCCCATTAGTAAGAGAAAGTTACAAGCAACTTCTTTTTTTTACCCATATTGTTTTTAAGAGCAGATGACTGCAGAGTGAGATTCATCAACACAAATTTACAATGCACCACTGGTTTACTCTATTTATTTGGACAAGTAAACTTTAACTGCGGACAAGTGGAAAAGTCAGTCCAACTTGCCGGTGGACAAGTGGGAAAATTGAAAAAATAGCCTAGTAGCCTAGTACTGGTGAAACCCAGGGTCCGTAATCACCAATCATTCTGAAGAACATTCTTTGTCTTATTCTCCAAAATTTTCAAAATGTGTAAGTAACACAACTTTTGATTTGCTAAAATCCAAATGGTTTAGCCAGTCAGAAGTTGTGTTACTTTCACATTAAGAAATTCTGAAGAACAAGACATACATGAATAAGGGAGCTGTTGCCATGATATGATCGAAATAACATTTAAAGCAGAGTAAAACACCATTCAATCAATCTTTCAACTAAGATATGGTAAGCCTGCTCTTTGCTATCTGCTCTTGATCTTGACTGTCTGCAGTGTTTTCCATAGTTGCCAAAGGGTTAATTACTTGCATGTCTGGCTTGATAGGATTTGTAAATAATTAGTAATGCCTTGGGGAAAATTTATGTGAAATATTGATGAAATAGTCAAATACCTTAACTCTTTCCCAAACAGTCACCTCTTTTAACAACCCTGACAAAAAGCCTTTTGAAAACGTTAAGTGAAAAGGAGAAAATGCTGGAAACCAGCATTTTAGCTCACCTGAGCACAAAGTGCTCAAGGTGAGCTTTTGTGATCTTGCTGTGTCAGGCGTCTGGTCATCAACAATTACCTTTTTGTGCACTCTAGAGGCCACATTTTCAGTCCGATACTCATGAAACTTTGTCAGAATGTTTGTCTTGATTAAATGTTGGACAAGTAGGAAATTGGGTTATGTGGAGTCAAAAAATAGGTCACTGGGCTCAATCTTAAAAAAACTTTGGTGCACTGTAGAGGCCATATTTTCTGCCCAAAACTCACAAAACATGGTCAGAATGTTTGTCTTGGTGATATCTTGGACAGGTTTGAAACTGGGTCATTTTGGGATGAAAAATAGGTCACAGGGCCAAATCTTAGAAAAACCTTGTATGCGCTCTTGAGGCCACATTTAATGTTGGATACTTATGAAAAATAGTCAGAATATTTGTCTTGCTGGTATCTAGAACAAGCCTGAAATTCGGTCATTTGGGGTCAAAAAGTAGGTTACCGGGCAAAATTTTTGTAAAACCTTGTGTGCACTCTAGAGGCCAGGCCTTTTGTTGGATACAAAAGAAACTTGGTCAGAATATGGTCTTGTTGATGTCTCCATCTGTTTTAAATTGGGTCTTGTCAGGTCAATAAGTAGGTCATTGAAACAAATCTTAGAAAAATCTTTTGTGCAGTCTAGAGGCCCCATTTTCAGTCTGATACTTATGAAACTCCATCAGAAAGTTCTTCTTGATGATATCTCTTACAAGTTCAATAATAGGTCAAGTTGTTCAAAAAATAGGTCAGTCACTAACACTCAATGTGTTTACACCATTACAACCAGGATCTCTCCAGCTTTATCAGTTCTGTACTCAGGTGAGCGCTATCTATAGGGCCAATGGCTTGGTTTGGTTTGGTTTGTATTATGGCCCTGTTGTCTCCCTGTCACATAATGTTTTCTATCCTTTCAACGACAGCTCCATTTTTAGCTCCACTGGCCGAAGGCCAGAGAGCTATTGTCATGGCGTTGTGTCCGTCGTGCGTGCGTCCGTCCGTCCGTCCGTTCGTCCATCCGTCCGTCCGTGCGTCCGTAAACTTTTTCTTTAAAAAACTTCTCCTCAGAAACTATTGACTGGATTTTTACCAAATTTCACAGGAATGTTCCTTTGGTGGTCCTCTTTCAAATTCCTTCAAATAATTGTGTTCCATGAAGAATTCTGGTTTCCATGGCAACCAAAGTAAAAAACCTTTAAAAATCTTCTCCTCCCAAATCGCTATTTGGATAGCATTATTATTTTGCAGGAATGTTCCTTAGATACAGGTTTACAGAATTCCTTTAAAAAAAAAAGATCTGTCAAAAAACATGGCTTTTATGGGAGATTCATTTTCCTTTTATGGTATAAAGTAAAATCTTTGAAAAATTTCTTCTCTAAAACTATTCATTGGATTTCATTGTTGTTAGTTCCACTGGCCGAAGGCCAGCGAGCTATTGTCATGGCGTTGTGTCCGTCGTACGTGCATCCGTGCGTCCGTCCATCCGTCCGTTCGTTCGTCCGTTCGTCCGTGCATGCGTCCGTAAACTTTTTCTTTAAAAAACTTCTCCTCAGAAACTATTGACTGGATTTTTTACCAAATTTCACAGGAATGTTCCTTTGGTGGTCCTCTTTCAAATTCCTTCAAATAATTGTGTTCCATGAAGAATTCTGGTTTCCATGGCAACCAAAGTAAAAAACCTTTAAAAATCTTCTCATCCCAAACCGCTATTTGGATAGCATTATTATTTTGCAGGAATGTTCCTTAGATACAGGTTTACAGAATTCCTTAAAAAAAAAAAAATCTGTCAAAAAACATGGCTTTTATGGGAGACTCATTTTCCTTTTATGGTATAAAGTAAAATCTTTGAAAAAATTCTTCTCTAAAACTATTCATTGGATTTCATTGTTGTTTTGCAGGTAAGTTCCTATGGTGGTTGTCTACCAAATTGTTTCTTCAGTGAGCTAAAATGCAGGATTGAATGATAATTGTTAAAAACTTCCTTTCGCCATTATAGAAATATCAGGCCTGTGGAGCGATACAGGCGCTCAAGCGCCTCTAGTTACCCACATTTTAATCTGTCATTTGCAAAATGCTTTCTCTTTGGTTGAGTCTAAAATTTTGTTGTTTTGTAAAGGGTTTACTCACTACCTCATGAAACAAATTTTCAAGACAGCTTTGAAAATATCTTTGGCTCTCTGAACTGTTGAATTTCCATAAGTACATATTCAACTCTTTCAGCGTTGTACCTAGGCCATGCCTTGGTGGGAGTTCAGATAGCATGCTCCGTACAGTTTAATTTTGATCTACTCTATCCTTCAAAGAACCTAGAGATATTTCTCAGAGGCTAAGGGTTAATCCTTTACCAAATGACAAAACTTTAGACATTTCCAAATTGAAAGCATTTGTAGACGACATCTGTGACTCAAAAAATGAAAATAATTGTGTGTGGAAAGAGACAAAACATTGTTGGAATTGCCATTTTCTCCCTTGTCCACAATGTTTTCGAGAGCTGTCTTCCTCGGGGGACGTTAAAAGTCAGGATTGTGTGGTAAAGGATTAACCCATTACACACTTTTAGTAATCCTGAGAAAAGGAGCTGTTTAAAAACATTGTGGGATAAGGAAAAAAATACTGTAACCAGCATTTTCATCTTTTTCCTCCATGTTTTCTATCATATCAAGGGCATATTTCGTCTTTTGAAGCACCAATTAGTTGTCTGCAAATGCTTCCAATTTGGACAAGTCTAAAACTCTGGTGTTTGGTAAAGGGTGAAGGTTGCACTACATTCTATGTGCCAGAAGGGAGAATTTCTTGTGATACTTCGAAACAGACTGAATTAATGTTTTTTTATCTCCCCAGTCTATTAAGCTGGTATATCCGACACAGTCTGCATCTCTATTTCCCTCATTAATTCTTTTACCACCAGTGACAACAAAAATAGCTTTTGCGGATGTTGTAGATCAAGATCAGACTGCACAAAATGTGAATTAGCTACCTGATGCTACAATAGCAGTGGAGATTTTTGTTTAGACCTCAAAAAAAAGTAGAATTTCATGATTTGGTCCTGACAGTGTTAACCATTTACCACACAATTCCAAGTTTTAACAAATGGGGAAATAAGGCTTTTGAAACCTGGGAAAAAGAGAAAAAGCTGGTATCCAGCATTTTCTCCTTTTCCCATAGTGTTTTTTACCCATCAAAGACAGAAATTGTCATTTTAGCAGCATTTAATTTGTTGTCTGCAAGTGCTTCCAATTTGGCCCTGTGCAAAATTTTGTCGTTTGGTAAAGAGTTAAGATACCTGTAGAGACTAGTATTTGTAACAGACAGCTTCCAGAAAAAGATGACTAATGTCACAGTTACTGTGTCATTGGCTGATTTTGAAGAAAACTTTGAGGCTTTGTGGCAGCTCTGGTGTTGGCAGCTCTTTCATTGTGTAAAAACTTTGACATTTTGTTATACACCTATCTCTGTTATTACTGAGGATATTTACTTTAAATTTGAACAAGTTGTTAACTTAAAAAGGGGAACCTATAAAATGATGGCAGATAACCATCAAAGTATTTTAAGACAGTTATGCCCCTTTTTCAATACTGAAAATCAGGCAACTGCAGCCAAGCGTCAACCATTGCTTACAATATTAACTCTTTACCAAACGACAAAATTTTCGACTTGCCCAAATTGAAAGCATTTGCAGAAAACAAATTAAATTTGGTGTAAATGACAGAATTTGTGTTAGGCGTGATAAAAAACATTGTGGGAAAAAGAGAAAATGCTAGTTACCAACATTTTCTCCTTTTTAGCTCCACTGGCCGAAGGCCAGCGAGCTATTGTCATGGCGTTGTGTCCGTCGTGCGTCCGTCCGTCTGTCCGTCCGTTCGTCTGTGCGTGCGTCCGTAAACTTTTTCTTTAAAAAACTTCTCCTCAGAAACTATAGACTGGATTTTTACCAAATTTCACAGGAATGTTCCTTTGGTGGTCCTCTTTCAAATTCCTTCAAATAATTGTGTTCCATGAAGAATTCTGGTTTCCATGGCAACCAAAGTAAAAAACCTTTAAAAATCTTCTCCTCCCAAATCGCTATTTGGATAGCATTATTATTTTGCAGGAATGTTCCTTAGATACAGGTTTACAGAATTCCTTAAAAAAAAAAAAGATCTGTCAAAAAACATGGCTTTTATGGGAGACTCATTTTCCTTTTATGATATAAAGTAAAATCTTTGAAAAATTTCTTCTCTAAAACTATTCATTGGATTTCATTGTTGTTTTGCAGGTAAGTTCCTATGGTGGTTGTCTACCAAATTGTTTCTTCAGTGAGCTAAAATGCAGGATTGAATGATAATTGTTAAAAACTTCCTTTCGCCATTATAGAAATATCAGGCCTGTGGAGCGATACAGGCGCTCAAGCGCCTCTAGTTCCACAATGTTTTCAAGAGTCCTCTCCACTGGCGTTGTTAAAACAGGATGGAGTGATAAAGAGTTACCTACCCTACTTTCTTTCATCTAGATGAACGTTCTAGTATTTCTTGCAGACTACTTCCATAGATAGATAGATAGATGGATAGTATGGTGTTTAATGCCATTTTCATCATTATTTCAGTTATTTCACAGCGGCCATAGCATAGCTTATCAATACCAGCCACACCTATCCATGCTTTTCTGAATTTTCTTTTAACTCCAAACAATTTTCTTTCCAAGCCACAGGCTGCTTTCCCTCATAACTATCGTTAGTGCATTGATCAGCGCTGAGAGAGGAATGAATCCTGTTGCAGTGACTATCGTCAATCTTCGGAAAGAAATTGGCTGAAAAATCAAAGCTTACGTAAAACCATACATCAGTGATTTAGCTGTAACAAAATATGACCAGAGTAATGTTGAAAACAGTAGTAAGAGTCTTTTCTTAATAAGAAACAAAAACAATCAGAGTACCAAGCACCAAACATAAAGATGGTGACTTGTATGCCAACTTGTCAAGTATGACCATATGTCCAACATGATGCCTACATGTGTTATGTGCTGTACTACATGACGTTGCTTATACTGAACAGGACTTATACCAAGTATATGGTGCTTCAATTATTGTCAACAATGTCAGTGAACTGTTGGTAGTCCATTCTTCCAAAGTAGTGCAAAGTTCATAAGTTTTTCCATTCATTTTTTTTTTATTTTCAACGTACATATTTGCATTGCTTAATTATGCAATTTTGTATTTTTTAGAAATCAAATACACTTTGTATCTATGCATATCTCTGAAATTACTATAGACATACCTATATTGAAAACACTAACAGATGTCAAATGTGATGTCGCTTTAATGATGTGACTTGTCTTTTAAAGGATAGAAAACAATTTGAAAAAGCCTTTTCATTTGCCCTCGTCCTTAGTATTGTAAAATCTCATGTGGTAGTCTAGTGTGTTTGGTAAATGCTTAAAAACTCTTTTCCTCTTACAAATGGCTTTTGACATCTTTGCATTTGGAAACATTTCAATAAAGATGTTGCTCCATACAAATTTTATTTTTTCCCAGACTTTTAACTTGAAACAGATTTGTTTTAAGCTCTACTGGCCAAAGGCCTGTAAGCTTTTTTTAGCTCATCTGAGCACAACATGCTCAAGGGGAGCTTTTAGGATCACCCGGTGTCCGTCGTGCTTTGTGCGTCGTGCGTCGTCAACAATTCTTTAAACATCAACTCCTCCTAAACTGCTGGGCCAATTTGGACCAAACTTGGCTGGAATGTTCCTTGGGAGGTCCTCTTTAAAAATTGTTCACAGAACTTGATTCCTCTAGAAACTCCGGTTGCCATGGCAACCAAATGGAATTTTCTAAGAAATTCTTTAAAAATCTTCTCCTCTGAAACCGCTGGTCAGATTTTGAAATAATTTCACGGAGATGTTCCTTGGGTGACGCTTTTCAAAAACTGTTCGCGAAATTTTGATCCGTCAAGAAATATGGCTCTGGTGAATGGGGGCTACTTGCACTATACAGAAATGAAGAAATTCTTAAAAATTCTTCTGCTCTGAAACGGCTGGTCAGATTTCAAAATAATTTCACAGAGATGTTCCTTGGGTGACCCTTTTCAAAACTTGTTAGCGAAATTTTGATCCGTCAAGAAACATGGCTTTGGTGAATGGGGGCTACTTGCAGTATACAGAAATGAAGAAATTCTTAAAAATCCTTCTGCTCTGAAACGGCTGGTCAGATTTCAAAATAATTTCACAGAGATGTTCCTTGGGTGACCCTTTTCAAAACTTGTTAGCGAAATTTTGATCCGTCAAGAAACATGGCTTTGGTGAATGGGGGCTACTTGCAGTATACAGAAATGAAGAAATTCTTAAAAATTCTTCTTCTCTGAAACCGCTGGTCAGATTTTGAAATAATTTCACAGAGATGTTCCTTGGGTGACCCTTTTTTAAAAATTGTTAGCGAAATTTTGATCCGTCAAGAAACATGGCTCTGGTGAATGGGGGCTACTTGCACTATACAGAAATTAAGAAATTCTTAAAAATTCCTCTTCTCTGAAACCGTTGGTCAGATTTTGAAATAATTTCACAGAGATGTTCCTTGGGTGACCCTTTTTAAAAATTGTTTGCGAAATTTTGATCCGTCAAGAAACATGGCTCTGGTGAATGGGGGCTACTTGCAGTATACAGAAATGAAGAAATTCTTAAAAATTCTTCTTCTCTGAAACTGATGGTCAGATTTCAAAATAATTTCACAGAGATGTTCCTTGGGTGACCCTTTTTAAAATTTGTTTGCGAAATTTTGATCCGTCAAGAAACATGGCTTTGGTGAATGGGGGCTACTTGCAGTATACAGAAATGAAGAAATTCTTAAAAATTCTTCTCTGAAACGGCTGGTCAGATTTTGAAATAATTTGACAGAAATTTGACCTCTCCTAGATTTCATGATGTAAGTTTGATTTGGTAAGGCCATAGCTGCTCTGGGCTTGGCTTTATCATAGCTGACTTAGCATGCTGAATGGGTCAAACTTATATACTGATGAAGGAAAACAACTCTAATCTACTAGATACATAAAGTTTGTTGCCAGTTATCCCATTCATGCTGTACAAAAATGTTTTTCTTTAACTAAAGTTCTAGAAATCTTCTTGTCAAAATACTGTTTGTTAGAGTTTACTGATATTTGGTATGAATAATACTTGATAGAATGTGCTTGTATTCACTGATATCATTCATGGCATGTGAAAAAGATATGACTTGGGAGGGAAAGAGATTTTCATTGTTGTACGTACAGCATGGCGCATTTCCTTTAACCCTTTGGCAAACAATCCCATGTTTGAACAACCTCAGAAAGAATGATTTTGAAAGCATTACTGTAAATGGAGAAAATGCTGGTGAAGTATTGTACCTTTTTCAAAGCCAAATCCCTTCATTTGAGCCATATTCAGCCTGTTATCTGCTTTCAATTGAGACAAGTCTTAAATATTTTTTTTTGTCTGGTAAATAGTTACAAGGCAGTGGAGCAATAAAGGGCTATCATGGCCCTCTTGTTCTACATATCTATGTCCCAAAAGTTTTGATTGCAGTGAAATTAAAACCACTGTTTCCTTCCCTTTAAAAGATAAATCTCACAAGCTGACCCACCTTTAATATGTCATCTGCAAATGCTTCGGATTTGGACCAGTCCAAAACTTTGTCGTTTGGTAAAGAGTTAAAAGACTAACAGGTTGCCTAGCTTTAGTATCTCAGCTAATCACAGACTTGATCATTGTACACAAGATTACAGCACTGCTTGCTGGTTACCCTCGGCCATTAGCTAACTTTTTACGAGTTCCAGCCTAGTTTCCTGCAGGGTGTATTAGATCTGATAGCATTCTTGGAGAGAACACTATTCCTGTAATGATATACATGTAGTGCAAATACTTGTACATGTGTTTGTGTGTGTACCTCTGAACTGCAACATTTTGAGAGAATAATCTTTACCAAAGTCCAGATTTAAGACTGTTCCAAACAGAAAAAATTTGCAGACAATATACCAAATGAGGCTTATATCTAGGGCTTTGTCTTTGATATATGCTAGAAAACATTGTGGGAAATGGTGAAAATGCTGGTTACCAGCATTTTCTCCTTTTCCCACAATTTTTACTGAAGCTTTCTTCAATATGGTCGTTAATACTCTAGATTATGTAGTTAAATCTAAAAAACAATATTCTAATTTTTGGCTTGTCAAAATTGAAAGCATGTGCAATAGAACTGAGCAATAGAGGAGGCAAAAATGTGTAAATTATGTCTTTACCAAAGACATTTTAGACTCAACCAAATTGAAAGCCTTTGAAGATAAAAGATTAAATGTAGCTCACAAGTCAATTTCTCTCTTTGTAAGAATAGAAAACATTGTGGAACAAGTAGAAAATGCTGGTTACCAGCATTTTCTCCTTGTCCCACAATGTTTTCAAAAGGCTTCTTTGTCAGGGTCGTCAGTGACTGGGTTCGTATTCACCAACCATTCTTAACATTTTTTATCTTAGTTTCCAAGATTTTCTAAATTTGAAAGTAACACAACTTGTGATTGGCTAAACCAAATAAACCAAAATGGTTTAGCCAATCAGAATTTGTGTTACTTTCAAATTTAGGAAATTCTGGAGAATAAGATAAAGAACATTCATACGAATGGTTGGTGAGAACAGACCCTGGACTAGTCGATGGTATTTAACAATAGCCTATATCGTAAAGGGGGTATTAAACTAGATTTGGTTTTACAAGTTTTGTTTCTAAAAAATCTGAACAAGGAAAGCTCATTTGGTTGGCATGCTAAGATGACTTAAAGATTTAAACAGAGAGGAATTTTCGTGATTTACCGTAAAATTTTCTATTCTGTTTGTTACTGGCACAGTCATTATTGCAAAACAAGGGACAAATACGTTTTTAACTCAGAAACATCTATGGTTGGCCCATCACCTCATCTGGTAGAGCTGCAGACTATGGTTTTGTAGGTTGTGGGTTCCAGTCCCACAGGAAGCACTTTTCTTCTCAGCAGTTTTGTTATCCCCAGCTAAGGGTAAACAATAACATCCTTATGACTTTTCTTTACAAAATACCCCCTCCATCAAATAAGCAAAAAAGTTGGGTCAGGATCTGTTTTAATGCCCCTTTAACATGACTGTTAACTATATTAATATTCTTGTATGAAACTTTAGTTGACAATCTCTCTGTCTTTTATGTACTAATTGCCTCTTTCCTGTCTCTTCAGGTTGACAACAAATCTTTTGGATGGATGAGTTACTTCCCTTGAATCTGTGACATTGGAAGTTGCCTCCTCTTGCACTGATGTCAAATGGACTGACAGAACAACTTGTTTGTTGCCATAGAAAAAGTTGTCAATCTGTAGTAACAGGACTCATCTTCCAAAAACGTATTAGTGATAACTTAAGTTTTGTGTTTAAAAAACAACTCCTTCCTATCTTGAATTAAGTGTTTCAAATATACTACTTGATGTATTTATAAAAATCTGATTTATAGAAAAGAAAACATGGAAACAAATGGGGAAAGCAATGGACCTTCTAACCATTTACAACTGTATGTAAAAGCTGGAGAGAATGGAAAAAACTATGGTGCCTGTCCATTTTGCCAAATGATCTATATGATACTTGATCTAAAAGCACGCCAGGAAGAGTTGACATACGACGTAATAACTGTCAGTATGTCACGGCCCCCAGAGGAATTCAAAAAGCTTGCCAACAGGTTACCAGTGCTAAAACATGGAGATGAAATTCTTACTGACAATGATGAGATAGTTCAGTATCTTGATAGAAATTTCCCCCATCCTGATCTTCGGTTTGATAATGAGGAGGCAAATGCTGTGTGTCTTACTTTCTTCTCCAAGTTCTCTTTCTACATAAAACAAGTGAAAAACAGCCCAGATGGGTTACTGAAAGAGCTGCGGGCACTGAATACATTTCTTGAAAAGTCAGGCGTCAAGTATTTATGTGGAGACACCATTTCAAATCTGGATTGTTTGGTCCTTCCAAAGCTCCAGCATGTTCGAGTTGCTTGCAAGGCAATGAAGGACTTTGACATTCCAAAGGAGTTTAAAGGGATTTGGAGATATTTAGGTCTTGCCTACAACAGCACAACATTTCGTAAAACATGTCCTTCAGATCAAGAAATTGTTTACCACTGGAGTCAGAAAGCAGAGACGCCACATTTGAGTGAAGAGAAAATGAAGGAGTACTCCACAGATAAGGAGCCTAGGTTTTCTGTTGATATTCCTGACTTGTAGACCTGAGCTGAACATTTTTATACTGCTAAATTAGGGACTTACTAGAAACTTTTTCAATTCTGTCATTACAGAATTTACCAAAACCTCAACCAACACTTGGAAATTGATGAAAGACAGACCATTCTTAAACGCTTTACCGTTCCACAAAATTTTAGATTTGTCCAGATTGGAAGCATTTGATGATGGCAAATAAAATATGGCCCAAATAATGATTTTTAGCTTTGAAACAGAGGAAAACAGAGTGGGAGAAGGTTACTAGCATTTTCTCCTTTTCCCACACCTTTTCAAAAGGTCTCCTCATAAAAAGGTCGTTAAAACTTGGGATTGTGTGGTGAAGTGCCAATTGTAAATGGAAAAAGTAATACAATCTTAGATTATCTTAATGAAATGATTCAGCTGATCACAAATTATGTTTCTCAGCAATTTAGAAAATTCTTGTTGTTTAGATTGCACTTTGTAATTATTAGTGGGAAAGGCATAAGACTATATGAAAGTGCAGTGACAACATGAATTTATAGTATGTTGTGAAATAATCTGGACTAAAAAGCCTGCAACGTGCATTTTGAGGTTTTTCACACAGACTTGGAAAGTTCAGGCATTTATTTCCATAGGTATATAGAGGATAACAACAACCAGAGGTTGCACACTTAAATGAATGGCTAGTTCTATCAAGGATTGTATACATTTATCTAGATAGTTTTCAATGGTGTTGTATATGTAAATCATGCTGTTAGAACTTTATGTTCAATTCATTTTTTAAGGGGTTTTTTGTTAAATTCTTTTTTTTGACAACTGCATAGTAATATAACCATGTATGCAGCATTCTGGCTTTTTATCCAGGGTTTTAAAAAGCAGTAATAAATTATGAAAAAGATCCAACAACAAATTATCGGTACTATGTTTGCTCTCTAGAGTGATATGGGGCTCATTGTTCTGCAAGAGGGATGGTTCTTTGACATTGTCGCAGTGAATAGAAAATTGTCCCTTCATAATGTACACTGGTGGGACTTTGTCCCTTTCAATTATTTTTAGCTCAGCTGTTTTCAAAGAAAACGATGAGTTATTGCTGTAGTCTTGGCATTGTCGTTTGTGTCGTCGTCATCGTCATGCGAATGCTTTGACATTTTGTGATATCATTGTTATTACTTAAGGTATTTACTTCAGACTTGGACAATTTTTTAACTATTAAAAGGGGAACTCTTACAACAGGGGAAGATAACCAACTATTATTGACACAATTATGCGCCTTTTTCAACTTGGAATTTTTTCACTGAAAATCAAGCACTCCCAGCCAAACATTGGCACTTGCATGCGTTGCTCTTGTATATATTTAGCCTTAAGTGTGTTTATCGAGTTTGGAAGTTTCTGCAAATGTCCACTCCCTGAAAATACCTTGGCTGAACATTGGACGCTGTTCTCTCCAACCATTCTAACTTTACTAGTTATTCTAAATTTAAAAGCTGTACCTATTTGATTAACCAAGGCAATTAGCGTTGGAAATAAGAAGTAGAACTGATAGTGAAGATAGCCCAAGTGCTAGATTATATGTTGGCTTTTGCAATCCCCCAATCTTCGGGTTAAAAAATCTACAACTTAATTAATGTCATGTTTGTAAAGCAAGGCTGATGCACATACAAAAAAATGTCCGTTTATCAGTATTCCTGTCATTGTGACCAACATAGGATTATTTGTGCCATATCCAAGTAATATTCTGTTACATTAGTATGTAATTTTGCCATGAAATATTCACACAAATTTTGTTATTTTCACTTATTTCAAATTATTTCTTGGGATAAGCTAGAGCATGGAATTTTAACCCTTTTTAATGTGGGAATAGGAGAAAATGCTGTTTACCAGCATTTTCTCCATTTCCCACAATGTTTCCTATATTATCACAAACATCACTATCATTTGAGTCACATTTAATTTGGTCATCTGCAAAAGTTCTCAATATGGACCTGTCTAAAATTTTGTCCGATAAAGAGTAATGTGAAGTTTACTCACAAAACAAAGGTCATCGTTGCTGAATAATGTTTGACCTTGAACTTCAATGGCTGAAAATTGTCAGATCTAGTCACATATTTTTATTTTTTAAATCATTCAACTTTTAAAAAAAGCAAACTAATCTTAGCCAAACTGAAAATGCATTTTGGACGTAATGAGGGCCATTCTTCAGTTATTTCCCTCGAGTCCTCTCCAGTACTACATTGGTCCTAATAAGGGGATTACTTGGTTTTAATCCTTGATATTCTTGCACTGAACAGCTATGTTCTTTATATAATATTCTAAGTAAATCTAGCTAGATTGGTTTACAAATTGATATATATGTAGTTCCTCATGATTAAAAACAGAATTTGATTTAAATTATATATATAGATCTTACACACATATCATGAATCATTATTATACTTATCGCAACATCCCCAAGGGAACCAATGATTAAAAAAAAAAAAGGAATATAAATGAAAGAACCAAATCTGTTTATGGTTACCTTTAGTCTTTATCTAGCAAGGGAGACAGTTTAACTCTTTACCACACGACAAAATTTCAGACTCGTCCAAATTGAAAGCACTTGCAGAAGACAAAATAAATGTGACTGAAAAATTGAAATTTGTTTTGGGAAGGGTAGAAAACATTGTGGGAAAAGGAGAAAATGCTGGTTACCAGCATTTTCTCCTTTTCCTACAATGTTTTCAAAAGGCTTTTTTCTCAGGGTCGTTAAAACTTAGGATTGTGTGGTAAAGTGTTAATTTACAGGAATGGGCCCCATCGAGTTTGTGTCAAACATTGTATGACATACAAGGGTAATTAGATAACCTGTTAATTTTGTTTTATTTAGTGTAATTCGGCCACAAGATTGGCACAATATGTTTGAATGATTTTATTGTCATTTACGATTGTTTTTCAATATTTTAAACAGAGTTTTATGTATAGCATATTTTTGTTGTGACACAAATGTCTCTTTTGATTTTTGTTAGAAAAAGCTAGATGTCCTTTTTTGTGGTTTTACTTTTAGTTCTCGGAATGATAAATGTGTTGTATGACATGTTTTGTTTTTTAGTCCTTTGTGTATGAAGGTTGATATCTTCATGGAAAAACCTTAACCCTTTATCACATGATCCAGTGTTCTAATTGCCCTGAAGAAGACAGCTTTTGAAAACATCAAAGGGAAAAGAGAGTGAGCATTTTCTACTTTCCACAATGTTTCCTGCTCTTTTAACCCTGTACCAGACGACAAAATTTTAGCCTTGTCCAAATTGAAAGCATTTGCAGATGACGATTTCAAAGTGGCCCAATGATGCAATTTTTCATTGATACAGTAGAAAACATTGTGGGAAAAGGAGAAAATGCTGGTTACCAGCATTTTCTCCTTTTCTCACTTTTTCAAAGGCTTCTTTCCCAGGGTTGTTAAAAGTCTGCATTGTGTGGTAAAGGGTTAAAGAGAAATACAATTTTTCGAGCCACATTTAAGTTGTTTTCTGCAAATGCTGTTAATTTGGACAAGTCTAAAATTTGTTCTTTTGGATCAAGAGTCAAGGTTTTGGAAAGGATTGTGATTTATGAAGAATCCACCTGTTAAAAAAAACAAATTTACCGTTTATCAAGCACAGTACAATGTTTTTTTGTTTTTTAGCTGTTTACATTCCTACACTGTTGAGGAAGGAAACATTCACAGCTTTTAGAGCTAACATGTATCAAATCTGATGTCATTGAGACAAATTTCACACAAACAAAACTTTTTTTGCCCCTGCTTCTCCTCTGCAGTATACAGGTTATGAAAACATTGTGGGGAAAGGAATGCTGCTTAAAAAACCATTGTTCCTTTTCACACAGTGTTTTCCATGTCTCACAATTAAGATATGTTTTTTTTCTATTTCACTCGCATGGTTTCATTTTGTGTGATAATGTCATCTCTAACATGGTCTGTATGGCATTGTTTTTTTTACTCATCAGTTAGAGGGTTGCTGGCAGACATTTACAACTAATGCATAAAATGTGATATTGTTAGAATGCTTATTTTGGCCCATGTATTGATTGATACATAGAATTTGTTACAATTCAATGAGCTTGTCTCCTAGCAACATAACATAATTCGATTATGAGATGGTCGGATAGGCAGAGTAGTAAAGAAAACTGTTTTGTGATTAGTAGACTAATGTAATTATAGCATCTTCCATGTGAATAAGATTAGGTGGTATTTTCTGGTTTGAATCATGTACGCACCACAGCACCAAATAGACAATTCTTGGCAATCACTGTGAGAGAAAATAAGATGTTTAACCCTTTACCACACAATCCCGAGTTTTAACGACTCTGAAATAGATGCCTTTTGAAAACATTGTGGGAAAGGAGAAAATGCTGGTAACCAGCATTTTCTCCTTTTGCCGCAATGTTTTCTACTCTTAATTAAAGACAAATTGCATCATTTGAGCCACATTGAAATTGTCTTCTGCAAATGCTTTCAATTTGGACAAGTCTAAAATTTTGTCGTTTGGTAAAGTGTCAAAGATACATCCTTAGAGCTAGAGAGAAAAAACACTATTAAACTTTGAAAGTATGTAGAAACAACAACAGCGATTGCTTTGAAGGCCTCCAAAACATGAAGTGCATTTTCTATCCGTAGTAATCTGTGCAACCTTGTAGCCATGAGAGGCAACATTTTGACATGAAGATACAAGAATAATTATAGTTTCATAAAATAAGGTTGGAATCGGTTAAAAACAGGCTGAAAACTGCCTGAAAACGAGTAAAGATGTATATTTAAGGCCAGAACTATGATTTAGTTCTTTTCCATTGGTTTTGACAGAAAGTTGTAACAGGAATAAGTATATATATTTTGGAAGTAGCTGACATATCTTCTTGATGTTACATCTCAAAAGTCCTCATTCAAGACTTTGTCACAAGTATGATTCATACGAAAGAGCATGGTCCATATTCACCAACCACTCTTAAGAACATTCATAGTCTTATTCTCAAGAATTTTTAGCTCCACTGGCCGAAGGCCAGCGGGCTTATGTCATGGCCTGTTGTCCGTCGTCCGTCCGTCCGTTAACTTTTTTTTAAAACGTCTTCTTCTCTGAAACTACCCATCCAATTTTGATGAAACTTCACAGAAATGATCCTGCCATGGTCCTCTTCAGAATTTCTTGAAAGAATTTAATTCCTTCAAAAACTCTGGTTGCCATGGCAACAAAACTGAAAAATTTTGAAAATCTTTGAAAATCTTCTTGTCTGAAACCGTAAGGCCAAGGGCTACCAAATTTGGCATGTAGCTTTATCTAGTGGACCTCTACCAAGTTTCTTCAATTTATAGCCCTGGGGTCAAAATTGGCCCCGCCCCGGGGGTTACAAGTTATACATGGGCTTATTTAGGGAGAACTTTAAAATTCCTCTTCTACCTAGCCATAGGGCCTAGAGCTACCAAATTTGGCATGTAGCTTTATCTAGTGGACCTTTGCCAAGATTGTTCAAATTATAGCCCTGGGGTCAAATTAGGCCCTGCCTGGGGGTAACAAGTTTTACATGGGCTTATATAACAAGTTTTACATGGGCTTATATAGGGAGAACTTTAAAATTCTTCTTTGACCTAGCCATGGGGCCTAGGGCGACCAAATTTGGCATGTAGCTTTATGAAATGGCAATATTTAGGTTTTTATTATTTACATGAAAGTTTCATTTAATTTATTTAGCAGAATAAGGATTCAGAGGTCTGCTACATAACAAACAAAGATACTGCCCTTAAAAATACAATGATATGCTCAGTCACAAAAAGAAATTCAAAATGAAAGCACAGCTCCAGATAAGAGAGAGTGATCATATTCTAAATCCATTATTTCTCGTTCAAACCCTATGTTGTGGGTTACATATTTCAGATTCTTTGCTAAAAATTTGATCTGGCAATGGACGTGGCTGCTGTGGGCTTGGCTTTATTAAAGATTATAACTGGTTATATGATTTAAGTTTACATACTTATAAAAGGAAATAACTCTTGTTCTGTCCATGCAAATATAAATGCACTCAAAACATTGCTGTTCCAGTACATTATAATTTATAGTCTACATCTTTTTTCCTTGCTTCAAAGTATGGTGGAGAATTTTAAAATCTTCTTGTCTGAAACCATAAGGCCCAGGGCTACCAAATTTGGCATGTAGCTTTATCTAATGGTCCTCTATCAAATTCCTTCATATTATAGCCCTGGGGTCAAAATTGGCTCTGCCTTGGAGATCACAAGTTTAACATGGGCTTATAGGGTGACTGTAATTTAGAATAGTAATCAAGGGAAATAACTCCTGTTATACAAGATAAAGTTTGTTACTATTTACCTCCCTTGATTATCAAACTGCAGTTATACGTTATTGGAGTTTGGTATTCAAGTTTTTTGGAGAGGAAATGTTCTGTTTTAAGAGAGAGTTTTTTTTAACTGTATTTTTTTTTACTGTACCAAGTTTAAAGCCATTGCAAAAAGACAAATTGAATGTAGCTTAAATGACTATTTCTGTCCTTGATAGTTATGAAACGTTGTGGGAAAAGGAGTAAATACTGGATGACAACATGTCCTATTCTTACGATGTTTTTGAAAGCCTTCTCTTTCAGGGTCATTAACACTTTGATTTGTGTAGTAAAGGGTTAAAAAGCCAGTGGAGCGATACAGGGCCATCATGGCCCTCTTGTTTTACATTTGAAAGTACCACAACTTCTCAGCGGCTATTTACTAATTCTGATTGGCTTTATGAATTGTTTCAGCAAATTAGAGTTGTGTTAATTTCTAAATTTAGAATTAGACATGGATTGAAATTAAGAATGGTTGGTGAATACTGAGACATTGAAATGAAAGCACATACTGGGTTCAATATTCACCAACCATGGTTACCACATTGTACACTTGCTATGTTAGTCTTGCCGCACTTCTCTTGGAAAAAATTTAGCTAAAAGAAAGGAACTTGTTGGTACTTGTTCGTCCAAGAATCTGTTTTTGAGGAGAGGGGTGTATGATGTAGATGGGAGAAAACAGTATTATGTTTTTTTACCGGAATATGCCACTGCCATCAATTATAGCTTATGACTAAAGCATTCTAACAATCATATTGTCACTGTATGAGGTTTTGTCTAGTGGACTACTTATCCAGGTTCAACTAATTATAGACCTTGGTTTAAAAAATGGCCCCTCCCTGGGGTCACAACTTTCATATCAGCTCTTATTGAGGAAACAGAAAATTTTCTTGTTTCAAATCATTTGGCATAGTAATGTAATTTTTAGCTCCACTGGCCAAAGGCCAGCGGGCTTATGTCATGGCCCGTTGTCTGTCGTGCGTCCATCCGTCCGTCCGTGCGTTAACTTTTATTTTAAACATCTTCTTCTCTGAAACTACCCATCCAATTTTGATGAAACTTCACAGAAATGATCCTGCCATGGTCCTCTTCAGAATTTCTTGAAAGAATTTGATTCCTTCAAAAACTCTGGTTGCCATGGTAACAAAACTTAAAAATATTGGAAATCTTTGAAAATCTTCTTGTCTGAAACCATAAGGCCTAGAGCTACCAAATTTGACATGTAGCTTTGTCTAGTGGGCCTCTATCAAGTTTCTTCAAATTATAGCCCTGGGGTCAAATTTGACCCTGCCCCGGGGGTCACAAGTTTTACATGGGCTGAAATAGGGAAAACTTTAGAAATCTCCCTGTACCTAGTCATAAGGCCTAGGGCTACCAAATTTTGCATGTGGCTTTATCTAGTGGACCTCTACCAAGAGTGCCCAAATTATAGCCCTTGGGTCAAATTTGACCCCACCCCAGGGGTCACAAGTTTTACATGGGCTTAAATAGGGAAAACTTTAGAAATCTCCCTGTACTTAGTCATAAGGCCTAGGGCTACCAAATTTTGCATGTGGCTTTATCTAGTGGACCTCTACCAAGAGTGCCCAAATTATAGCCCTTGGGTCAAATTTGACCCCACCCCGGGGGTCACAAGTTTTACATGGGCTTAAATAGGGAAAACTTCAGAAATCTCCCTGTACCTAGCCATAAGGCCTAGGGCTACCAGATTTTGCATGTGGCTTTATCTAGTGGGCCTCTACCAAGAGTGCCCAAATTATAGCCCTGGGGTCAAAATTGGCCCTGCCCCGGGGGTCACAAGTTTTACATGGGCTTATATAGAGAAAACTTAAGAAATCTCCCTGTACTTATTCATAAAGCGTAGGACTACCAAATTTCGCATGTATCTATATCTAGAGGGCCTTCACCAAGAGTGCGTAAATTATAGCCCTAGGGTGGAATTTGATTGATCCCCAGGGGTCAGAAGTTTTACATGGGCTTATATAGTGAAATATTTAGAAATCTTCTTGTTACTAACCATATGAACTAGGGCTACCAATTTTAGTCCTGTCTCAGGGGTCTTATGTTCAAAACCAATTGGCCAAGTATTGTAATGTTTGGCATGTAGGGATTTTACGTATTAGCCAGTGGAGCGATACAGGGCCATCATGGCCCTCTTGTTGGGATGTAGCATGATATTGGGGAATCTCTACCAAGGTTGTTTAATGACTGTTGTTGCCAATTATATGTATGGTACATTTTATTTTACAAGGCAGTGGAGCAATACAGTGCTGTTTATGGTTCTCTAATTGTTAGAGGATTGCTTTGATTCAAGAATGGAAAGTGCTTTGTTCACTCCCCACTCCCACACTCATGCACACACAAAACAAGAATTATTCTTGCGTTACATGTATTTGGTTTTAATTTTTGTCACAAGATTGTGTAGATGATGAAAAAGGATAAAATCACCAAGAAATTTATTGTCAGTGTAATTTTGTACTATTTTAAAGATTTGGTTTTGTGTAGAAATCATTGTATTACCTTTTTTACAAAGGAAAATTCCTGTATGCTTGTAAGCATTGTTATTGTCTTTTGTAGGCAAGCCATTTTGTTTTGACCTAGACAGACTTGTAAATCTGTCTCTGCAATGCTGCCCCTGAGCATATGCATTATATCAGATGATTACCACTAAGCCTGGTTACCCTTAACCCTTTTCATCTCGATCCTGAATTTTAATGACCCTGAGAGGGTAGACCTTTAAAAACATTGTGGGAAAAGGAGAAAATGCTGGTGACCAGCATTTTCTCCTTTTTCCACAATGTTTTCTACCCTTTCAATTTTCAAACTTAAAACCCATCATCTGAGCCAATGATATCATTTGACATCTCAAAATGCTTTCTGTTTGGATCAGTCTAAATTTTTTTTGTTAGGTAAATGGTGAAACGCTGGATAAATCAGATACCAGACCATATGTTACAAATTTAGGATGTTTTTTGACACTCTCATAAGATAGCCATCATAGGGGAAAGAGTAAATCTGTGATAAAACTGCAGCTTATGCAGTCTGATTTTGATATACTCTGTCAAATAAGCTGCAAGCAGAAGTCATGCATATCAATGTAGAAGATAATATTTTTATTAACAAACCTAATATTCATATTAACAAACCTGTTACCCGCCTATTCTCATATATCTGCAATGTTTTTGAAAGTCTTCTAGTGCAGGGTCGTTCAAATGAGGGAGTGTGTGGAATCAGGTTCAATGATTTCAAATTACTGTACATCTTCGGGGTCAATATAAAATTTCTTGCCAGGCCTGGTAGCTCAGTGGTTAGCATATCTGACTTGTGACCTGGTGGTTGTGAGTTTGATACCCTGTTGAGGCAAACTTTCTTTCAGGCAATTTTTCACCTCACCTCTGATGCATGTGAGAAAAGTAGTTAGTGACTTGGAAAGAAAGTTGTGTCAGCACTGGTGTGAGAAAGCCAGGAAACACATGTGTAGGTGCACTGACTGCCTTGATATAACCTAAGCTGTCAAAAATGGTGTTAAACTCAACACAAACAAATAACATGTCTGTATTGGGTTAACTTGCCATCAGATGTGCGGCGGATGACTAAACATTCTTGGAAATCATGCACAATACTTACCGGTTCACGTTTGATTCATATGGAAAGATTATGGCTAAAGGAGAGAATGATGTACTTTTTCCACAGTGTTTTCCAAAATGGTCGGCTGCAGCACAACTAAATCTTTGAAGTAATTGGTTGTTAGGAGTTGAGTATTTTCAACATTGTTTCTGTCATATTGCCACAGTACCTTTTGCCAGACTTGAAAGGTTTTTTTTTTTATATCAAGGTATTTTTGCATACCCAAGATTTTAAAAAAAAAACCACGACACTGATGTTTTTATTTGGAAATCTGTCTCAGTATTTTTTGGTTGTAGACATTTTATGTGAAATAAGCTGTTTTGATTGGTGCTACAATTTTTAATTAGTTATTTTATGCATGTTTTTTATAGCTTGGCTGTTTTCAAAGAAAAAGTACGAGTTAATGTTACAGCCCAGGCGTTGTTGTCTACGTTGCCGTGCAAAAACTTAAACATTTTGTAATATCTCTGTTATGACCGAAGATGGTTACTTTATATAAACATTTTGTAATATCTCTGTTATGACTGAAGATGGTTACTTTAACTCTCTACCAAATGACAAAAATGTAGACTTGTCCAAATTGAAAGCATTTGCAGACAACAATTGAAATTTAGCTCACATGATGGAATTTGTCTTTGATAGGGTAGAAAACATTGTGGGAAAAGGAGAAAATGCTGGTTACCAGCATTTTCTCCTTTCTCCACAATGTTTTCAAAAGACTTTTTTCTCAGGGTTGCTAAAAGTCGGGATTGAGTGGTAAAGGGTTAAACTGGACAAGTTGTTAACTATCAAAAGGGGAATTCATACAATAGGGGCAGGTAACTATCAAACTATTTTTGACACAGTTATGCTCCCTGTTTTTCCCCCCTTTCAATTTTCACTGAATATTAAGCACTTGCAGCTGAGCGTGGCACCCACATGCGGTGATTTTGTTCTACGTTCTGTCAAAGAATACATTTTAGCTCTGCTGCTTCAAAGAAAAATAATGTATTGTCATAACTGTCCTTGTGCAAAAATGTGAATACAGAGAAGTAGTCTGTGAACACACTAATGTTTCTACACATAGTACATGCTTGAAACAGAAAAACTTGCACAGAGTAATTGTATTATCATATGTGATATACAAAACATATTCTGGTTTGTTTTATATGTGTTGTAGATAACACCTGTATTTTTATCACATTATTTATTGGTATAAAATAATCAAAGGACACAAAGTCCTGAAAAGCGGATTTGTGGAACTGTATTAGTCATAACATGGTGTAATGAAAATATAATGAGTAGTAATTTGATCCATAAATCCAATGGTGTTTGGTGCTGGTAAAAGATTTAGGACTGTATACAAGCTGAGGTTGGGATGTACAACTGTAGCACAAGTGGAGCACAAGCGTGTATCTAAATTGGTTCCAGTCAGGTTCTTGTCAGACCGATCACAGTAAGCGGATTAGCTTTACAACAAAACAATTCTGACAAAAAAAGAAAATGCTAGTAAACTCTTTACAAAAGGACAAAATTTTACCTTGTTCAAATAGAAAGTAGGGTGCTGAATAAACCTGGTGAATACTTTCAGTCTAGAAATTAGACTGAAATAATTGCAATAGTACGGTAGCTTTTATTCTGAATGTTTCCTCTAAGCGGACAGTGAAGATTAAAGATTGGACTGCAGTCTGATCTTGATCTACATTGGCCACAAAAGTAACGATGGTTGTGAAAGGGGCTTTAAGTAATATATGAAATTTGTCATTCAAAGGGTAGGAAATATTGTGGGAAAAAGAGAAAATGCTGGTTACCAGCATTTTCTCTTTTTTCCTGTAATGTTTTAAAAAGGGGTCTACCTCAAGTTCATCAACCCTTTACCACACAACAGAAATGTAGACTTGCACAGATTGAAAGCATTTGTAGACAACAATTTACATGTGGCTCAAATGATGGAATTTGTCATTGATGTGGTCGAAAACATTTTGGGAAAAGGAGAAAATGCTAGTTACCTGCATTTTCTCCTTTTCCCACAATGTTTTCAAAAGGCTTCTTTCTCAGGGTCGTTAAAACTCGTCATTGTGTGGTAAAGGGTTAAAGGTCAGGATTGTGTGGTAAAGAGGTTAAGAGTAATAGCCACTTTTGACACAATAATTTTGTAAGTGGTCTGAAAAGTGATCTGTAAAAGATAATGAATTAACCCTTTCCCTGAGTTGTAACAAACCTTAAGTAGAGGCCTTTTGAAAACATTGTGTGAAAAGGAGAAAATGCTGTTAACCAGCATTTCCTCCTTTTCACACAATTTTTTCAACCCTTTTAGTTACAAATTGCATTGTATGAGGCACATATCTTTTTTGTTGGATGCAAATGCTTTGAATTTCGACAAGTCTACGATTTTGTCGTTTGGTAAAGAGTTAACTCTTAAGCTGCTAAGCGCGACTCACTGACCTTTTTCGGACAGTGTAGATCAAGATCAGACTGCACAGAATGTGCAGTCTGATCTTAGATCTACACTGTCCAAGAAGGAGATATTATTCCCCAAGACATATTTTTGAAATAGAAATATTAGAGTGAATACTACCAAACTGAAAATATCACTTTAGTTATCCAGCAGGATAATGGTTGATAAAAAACTATGAGAGCTCTGAGAAAAGTGTTTATAGACATAACAAACACCATTGTAGCAGACCAGATGTTACCTGTAGAATAGCAATGCCATACTGTGATCATTTAACCCTGCATTCTTTACCAAACAACAAAATGTAGACTGGTCCAATTTGAAATCGTTTGCAGACGAAAAATAACTATTGCTTATATGGTGAGATTTGCCTTTGATAGGGTAGAAAACATAGTTGGAAAAGAAGAAAATGCTGGGTACCAGCATTTTCTCCTTTTCCCACAATGTTTTCAAAAACCTTGTTAAAACTTGGGATTGTGTGGAAGAGGGTTAGCCAAACAATCCTGAATTTTAAGGATTCTAAAGATGAAGACTTTTGAAAACATTATGGATAAAGGAGAAAATGCTGGTTACCAGCATTTTCTCCTTTTGCCACAATGGTTTTACCCTTCAAAAACCAAATTTTTGTTGTCTGAATTACATGTTTTGGTGTCTGCAAATGCTTTTAATCTGAAGACATTTTGAATTTTGTCTTTTAAGAGTCGACTCTTAAAAAGTGTGACTTATAAAGTTTTCCACCCTTAACCCATTACCACACAGCAAAATTTTAGACCTATCCAAATTGGAAGCATTTGCAGACGACAATTTCAAAGTGGCTCAAATGGTGCAATTTTGCTTTGATTGGGTAGAAAACTTTGTGGGAAAAGGAGAAAATGCTGGTTACCAGCATTTTCTCCTTTTCCCACAATGTTTTGAAAAGGCTTCTTCCTCAGGGGTGTTAAAAGTCGTCATTGTGTGGTAAAGGGTTAAGAGGACAAATTCAGTAGTTTGAGTCACACTTCAATTGTTTAGAATTTGGATGCTTTGAATTTGGACTAGTCTACATTTTTCTCTTGCTGTAAAGTGTTAAAATCATACCAAAAAAGAAATAAAAATTTAAGTACCCGGTAGGTAATATTGTTCCAACTTGACAAACTTTTTCTAAGTATGCAGAATATTCAAAGATGTATCCTACAGTCTTTTAATACAGCTACTTAATTTCATTGAAAGTTCTGATTTATTTAGATAGTTCAGAAAAATGCTTTTAGATTTGTTATATGTCCTTTCTTCTGAATTTTGTTTAGTAATCATGGATGACTCAACTTCTGAAATAAAATTTTTGTACGATAATTTTTTACCATTCGAGAGGTTAACTTTTTTCAAAAGAAGGAAAGTTGTGAATTGTAAAAAAATAAAGCAAGTTATATTTAGCCACACAAAACAATGGACAGTTTATATCCATGATCAGAGTACTTTTGTATAGTTGGATCTTAATCTATTTTGTGTGAAAAGCAAGAGCTGGGTCTGCGTTCACCATTCTTAGGAACATAATTTTTTATCCTTGTCTGTCTCAAGAAATTTTAAAATTTGAAAGTATTACATTTTCTGATTGGCAAAACACAGTGGTATAGCTGATCAGGAGTTGTGTTACTTTCTAAATGCAGAATCAGACTTAAAATGAAATCAAGAATGGTTGGTGACTACAGACTCTGAAGTTATTACAAAAGAGAGTTAGAGTTGTGGGAAAGATTTCTCTGGAGGCAATAAATCCTGGTACACTGTTTTAGTGCACATTCTGTATTTTGTACAAAACACAGATGTGCCATGCTATATAAAAAGGGGGCTTAATGCATCTGCAAAAAGTATCAACCCACGTCACCCTGTGCAGTCTGTGCTGGCTGACATTGGTTGAAACTTTTTGCTCTTTGTAAATTTTCTGCATGTCAAGGGACTATTTTTACCTCCAGATCGGGCTTATTGCTTGACAAAATTGATTTCATGGATCCACCATTATATGATGACTTGCTTGGTCTAATGCATCAAGAGGATGCATTAAACCCCCTTTTGCCAGAACATGGCTCATATGTATGATGTAAACAGCCAGACTAAAGTATTGCAGTGTTGGTAACAGATGGCAAATGTAATTCTTGTCCATCATGTATGGAGGGATGTGTAGTCTTGTTGTGGTTTTTTTCCCCCCCACAAATCTCATAGGTCATTGTTGCTGACTGTTCCAGAGTACAAAAACATGGATTTGTCCAAACTGAAGGCATTTGCAGATGTCAAGGTATATGTGAGATCCAAAAGTGATTTTTTTCTATGAGAAGGAAACATTGTAGGAAAAGAAAAAAATTATTGCTTCTAGTATTGTCTCTTTTTTCCACAATGTTTTCATAAGCCTTCTTCCTCGAGGTTGTTAAAAGTTGGGATTGTGTGGTAAAGAGTTAATCCAGAATTTGATGAACCAGTCTTGAGTTGCTATTGCAGAAAGTGTAGATTAGATAAGGCTGTGTAGAACAAACAGTCTGATCTTGGATGTACTCTATTGGCTACTTAGACACTTCTGAACCCCAGCCTAGTACTGGTGAAATCCAGAAAATACATGAATATGTGAGCCATCACTGTAATATGACTGAAATAATGTTGAAAGTGGCGTAGGAGGGGGCTGCGAAATCACCCTGGCATTAACTTTGTTTTGTGTACATTTATTTATTAAAATGGTTTACATTCAGTACCTGTTGATTGCATAAATGTATTGGATCCATGGTTTTTACATGCATGTGTATAATAATGAAATTTGGTGAAGTTAGATTTTGAATACTGTATTTCTTCTAATAAAAGCTCCTGGGAGCTAAGCAAAACACAGATAGGGAGCCTTTATTTTGTACCCAATTTGCAAAGCAAAAAATCTGTCCAATTTTGTATTTCTTTGTGTTTTAATGATTGTTAAGGGGAAATATTAATCAAATTAGAGGAAATATTCACCAAATTCTTCAAATATTGTCATTTTAATCAACTAATGTACATTAGGTTATCATGATTTAGGGAGGGGGGGTACTATTAGGGAGGGTGCTTTTATTAGGAGAAATATGGTAGTTATATTATGAAAGTAATTGCTCTTTTTCAATCTTACTTTTCAAAAGGTTGGTTTACATTTGATGTCTTCAAAAATGTGATTGTATTTGATTAATATTATATACATTTGTATATGATCCATGCTCTGTGAAAAGGGAGCTTAATGCATCTGCAAAAAGTTTAGGCCCAGGTCAGCCTGCACAGGCTGACCTGGGCCAAAACTTTTTAGGCTTCAATAAATTTTCATGTCCAAGGAAACAGTCTACTTCTAGATTCAGTTGGTTCTTAGACAAGATGGATTTTACAGATCCATAACTATGTAATGACTTGCTTGGTATAATGCATCACAGAGATGCAATAAGCCCCTTTTTGCCAGAGCCTGGCTTATATAATAGAGGTCAAGGTAAATCATTGTGGTAGTTAAGGCCCTTTACAAACTTCATTTTTTTGCCAGCATCATTCTGTGTAGTACTGACATATTTCTAGTTGCAATTAAAGAGATCAACTTTGTTAACTCTTTAGCAAACAACACAGTTGTTGACTTGTCCAAATTCAATGCAACTTATATAATGGGATTTTTTCTTATAAGGGTAGAAAATATTCTGGGAACAGGAGAGCCTATAAGAGATCTCATGCTCATATATATCAATTTCAGATTTTGTTGTCTGCAGATACTTAGAGTTTTGAAGAGTGAACTGTTGGTTGTTTGGGAAAGATTTACGGAATGGAAGGGTGTGAGAGGCTTTAAGAAGAGTAATGTATTATTACGAATTCCGCTGGGTCTGGTATTGTGATACTTTTAGTTTTTAAGACCAGTGATGATACATGTAGGTTTTACCAATGATCTGAAATGAGTATTGATTGTGTCACTGCACGAGCATCAAGACTATATTTTATTTGCTTGGGAATTATGCCCATGTGTGTTTGTGTGAGAGTTGTCATCATTTTTGTTTTAACTGTGTACCACACAGTCCCAAGTTATATTGATTCTGCGGTAGAAGACTTTTGAAAAACATCATGGCTAAAGAAGGAAATGCTGGTAAATAGTATTTTCTCCTTTTCCCAAATGTTTTCCGACCTTTCAAAGACAAATTCTGTCATTTAAATCACATCTAATTTGATTTCTGTAAATGCTTTCAGTTTTAACTAGTATGTAATATTGCTGTTTGGAATAGGGTTAATAGTGATTAGTTACATAGAGAGAAAGAAAAATTAATCTTAAAAAAGAAAGCAGTTGTTTGTCAGATAGGAGAAATTGTTTCTAAAAAATGCTGAAAATACACGTACATGAAGGGTACAGTCGTGTACACTTCACATATTATTAATTCCAAACTCAAACAGAATAAAAACTTGAATGACACATTTGCCTTATAACATGTTATGATATCTGCAGTTATACTGTAACTACTTTTTCAATATTTGGCCTTGTTCCTATCTTGGAAAGCTGTACATAAGAATAGAAATGAGCTAGATCTAGTCCAACATTTGACAAAAAATATTTACAGTATTGTAATGCCAGTTTTACAGAATTTTTATTTATATATTGGTCTAGATCTGACTTTACGAGGTGTACAGTAAGTACATCTACTATATAGGTATGTACAGATCTGACATCCTATGTTGTATTTCCACATATTATAATACATATATTATGCATTGACTATCAGTACTTATGGATACTGGTTGTGTTTATTATTTTGTTGTCAACATGTTGTATTTTGTTGCCATTCTTTTTTTTTTACATTTACGCAGTTGTGTATACACATTTTTGTTTGCCAAAATAGCCAGTGTATAATCTTGTCATGAAACTTACCACTTTTAAGTACTTTTCTGGTAAGGGTCTCAACAAGAAAAAGTCTCTGAACAAAATTGAATAGTTAAATCTTTATCAAGCAATCCTATGCTTTTACAAGCCTGAGGAACAATATGGCATATGAAGGAATCTCTGGTTTTTTTTTCCATCTGTTAGTCTTCAAAAAGTGCCATGAAGATTTTATTCTTGAAAGACCTAGCTTGCAAGCTACAGTACTGTAATTGTGCAGTTTCATTTTATAGCCGTGTCATATGTATAATGTCAATATTTTTACCCATTTTTCTCTTAGTAACAATTAAAGTTGGGGTTTACTCAGATTTTTGCTTTTTATTTTTCTTTTTAGCTGCACTAGCCAAAGGCCAGTGAGCTTATGTCATGGCCCTGTGTATGTCATACATCGGTCAGTCTGTGGACGAATATAACTTTTACGAAACTTCACAGAAATGATTCTGCCATGGCCCTCTTCAGAATTTCACTTTAGACTTCGATCCCAGGAAACAGAATCGGGTTGCCATGGCAAGAAAACTGAAAAATTTTGAAAATCTTATAAAATCTTCTGAATAAAATACTTGCTACCATTATTACTGATTGATTCTCATACTGGAAAAAATATTAACTTCAGGGCAAAAGAATCAAGAATATCTAAAATCTATTTGAAATAGAAGGTACTTGCTGTCAAAAGAGAAAGCTGATTTATTGTAATTTTGATTTACACAGTGTAGACCAAGATCAAAATTTGCAATTATTGGAAATGTTTAGACATTGGTCAATGAACTGAGAGAGGTGAATGGTGGGATATCAGAGACAAAGATGATTAGTTGCCAGAGTAATTGATACTATTTCGTTACTTCAAAATACACATAGATCATTACACATAGATCACAATCTGCATAAAGTGCAGAGCACAAGATCTGCAGCTTTTGCGACTGGATTGTGTCAGTTGTTCTTAGTATGGATTTCAAAAATTACCTTATAGAGGCCACATACTGTATAAATAGAAATTTTTGTGACGTGGAAATTTTTGCAATTTCGCAAATTTCAAAAATTTGCAAACTTTTCTGTTCGCATATTTCACCACAAGTATACCAACAAATAACAAGTGTCTTAAACTGGCAAACATTTTTGTACGTAAAATGTCCGTAATCGGTATTTTGCAATTTTTTCGACATGCATATATTTCCACGTATACAGTATTCTGTCCAATGGAATGTTTGTCTAGATGATGTCTTAGATGAGAATTGGTAAAAAATTAGGTAACTAGGACAAATCTCAGAAAAACCATAAATTGCTAGTCATAAGCAAATGCTCTTTTTCCAGCTGTTTTTTTCAAACAGCGCTTCCAAAAGCTGTCTATTGAAGAGATTTATATGTAAAGGAGTCAATACAAAAGTATAAGATTGAGTTGTATATGTATGGAAAAGTGAATTGTAAGAATGTTACAGAGGAATGTTGAGATATGTATCACATTTGCTATAGATAGATACAAAACAGTTGATTGAGCAATTTATGTCAGAAGTCATTACTGCCAGACCTGGATATTCCCTCAGCAAGTTGGTCAATACACTCAGAAATATCCTGTTAACCCTTAGGCTGCTAAGCGCGACTTACTGACCTTTTCTGGACAGTGTAGATCAAGATCAGACTGCACGGAACATGCAGTCTGATCTTGGATCTACAGCATCCAATGAGGAGATATCTTTTCTCCAAAAAAGTTTGAAATAGCATTATTTGGGTTTTTACCATTGGCTTGAAAGTTGCATTCAGTTTATTTAGCAGGATAAGAATTAACTCATTGCATTGGCAACTGCTTTCATGGACAAACAATTTAGATCAGCTTGCACAAACTTTGTTGTTTCAAATAATTTTTCATTTAAGTTCATTATATTTTGATCATAAAATATAAGGGCCATTTTTAGCTCACCTGAGCATGAAGTGCTCAAAGTGAGCTTTTGTGATTGTGATATGTCCCTCGTGCATCGTCCGTCATGCGTCGTGTGTCGTCAACTTTTACCTTGTGTACGCTCTAGAGGCCACATTTTCAGTCCGATACTCATGAAACTTGGTCAGAATATTTGTCTCGATGATATCTCGGACGAGTTCAATAATGGGTCATGTCGGGTCAAAAACTAGGTCACTAGGTCAAATCTTAGAAAAACCTTGTGTACGCTCTAGAGGCCACATTTTCAGTCCAAAACTCCTGAAAGTTGGTCAGAATGTTTGTCTTGATGATAACTTAGATGAGTTTGAAAATGGGTCATGTCAGGTCAAAATTTAGGTCACTAGGTCAAATCTTAGAAAAACCTTGTGTACGCTCTAGAGGCCACATTTTGTGTCCAAAATTCTTGAAAGTTAGTCAAAATGTTTGCTTTGATGATATCTCAGACGAGTTTAAAAATGGGTCATGTTAGGTCGAAAACAAGGTCACTAGATTATATCTTAGAAAAACCTTGTGTAGGCTCTAGAGGCCACTTTTTTTGTCCAGAACTCTTGAAAGTTGGTCAGAGTATTTGTCTTGATTATATCTTGGATGAGTTTGAAAACGGGTCATGTCGGGTGAAAATCTAGGTCACTAGGTCAAGTCTTAGAAAAACCTTTTATACGCTCTAGAGGCCACATTTTCAATCCTATACCCATGAAACTTTGTCAGAATGTTTGTCTTGATGATTTCTTGGACCAGTTTGCAAGCTGATCATTTCGGGTCAATAACTAGGTCACTGAGTCAAATCTTCAAAAAACCTTTTACAGTGAAATAGTAATGAAAATCTTGGTAGAATGTTTGTCATAATATCTCAAAAGAGATTGAAAACCAGGGTCATGTTTGGTCAAAAGACACAGGTGAGCGACTTCAGGGCCATCATGGCCCTCTTGTTTAATTTATGTAGAAGGACATTTTTCCAATACCGTATGAAATATTCAAGGTTTGTTTGAGCGCTTTCATCATGACAGTTGAGTCCCTGTGACGGCCAAAAGTAAGAGGCAAACTAAACCTTTCACTAAACAATCCTGTGTTTTAACAACATTAAAAAAGAAGGCTTTTGAAAACATTGTGGGAAAAGGAGAAAATGCTGGTAACCAGCATTTTGTTCTTTTTCCACAATGTTTTCTAACCTGTCAAGGACAGAAATCATCATTTGAGCTACCTCTGATTAAATTTTGTCTTTTCCAAATGATTTCGATATGGTTTGAGATCAAATTTTTGTCGTTTGGTAAAGAAGTAAAACATAAAGGGAGCTTAATGAGAAATAGAGCTTTTAGAGCTTTCCATGTTCTTTATCCCTAATGACATACAAGTATGTATCTTTACAGTATGCTGTTATGATCGAAAATTAGGTCTATACCCTACAAAACATCCTGGCTTTTTCTAGAATACCTTGAAGTTGTGCCTCCAGTATCAAGTCAAAACCTTTAAAAATTTGTATTAAATGGATGATAAAAACATGGTTAGAAAAATAGAGGATAATCAACTGGTGGTGTGTGATTAGCTCCACTGGCCGAAGGCCAGCGAGCTATTGTCATGGCGTTGTGTCCGTCGTGCGTCCGTCCGTTCGTCCGTGCGTGCGTCCGTAAACTTTTTCTTTAAAAAACTTCTCCTCAGAAACTATTGACTGGATTTTTACCAAATTTCACAGGAATGTTCCTTTGGTGGTCCTCTTTCAAATTCCTTCAAATAATTGTGTTCCATGAAGAATTCTGGTTGCCATGGCAACCAAAGTAAAAAACCTTTAAAAATCTTCTCCTCCCAAACCGCTATTTGGATAGTATTATTATTTTGCAGGAATGTTCCTTACATACAGGTTTACAGAATTCCTTAAAAAAAAAAAAGATCTGTCAAAAAACATGGCTTTTATGGGAGACTCATTTTCCTTTTATGGTATAAAGTAAAATCTTTGAAAAATTTCTTCTCTAAAACTATTCATTGGATTTCATTGTTGTTTTGCAGGTAAGTTCCTATGGTGGTTGTCTACCAAATTGTTTCTTCAGTGAGCTAAAATGCAGGATTGAATGATAATTGTTAAAAACTTCCTTTCGCCATTATAGAAATATCAGGCCTGTGGAGCGATACAGGCGCTCAAGCGCCTCTAGTATTAAAAATCTGTCACTAGAATGGGGTAGATGCGGTTGAAAAACGAGTCCGAGGGTTGTAATTTCAAGGCTATATTTCTAACAATGAAAGTACAATTTAGGTTGATCACTGGTTTCAAGGTTGTTTATATATTTAGCCAGAATTT
The DNA here is from genome assembly GCA_946811185.2 of Hippopus hippopus. Taxonomy (NCBI): domain Eukaryota; kingdom Metazoa; phylum Mollusca; class Bivalvia; order Cardiida; family Cardiidae; genus Hippopus; species Hippopus hippopus. Next base: position 23,109,143 of record OX328111.1, on the reverse strand, counting down.
CTCAACAAATTTGCTAGTGTTGATCGAGATTTTCTATGGTCTGATCTTTAACCACTCTGTCAACAAAGATGCCACAGTTACTCTACTGAGGTTAAATGTCTCCCAGCTTTGAATTACATTCTTGAGAGGTTAGTCTTGAACCATTTACCACACTGTCCCTTGTTTTAAAGACCCAGAGGAAATCAGCTCTTGAAAACATTGTTGGAGAAGGAGAAAATGCTGGAAACTAGCATTTTCTCCTTTTCCCCCACTATATTTTCTACCCATATCAGAGACAGATTTAGTCATTCAAGCCACACTTCATTTGTTGTCTGCAACAACTGAAAATTTGGATGAGTCTAAAATTTTGTCGTAGAGTAAAGGGCTTATATCCCATAATCCAGTTTGAGATCAGGTAATTCCCATTTACTTTACATACCCATCAAAAAGGTTTGTTGCTAGACAAAACAAATTTCCTGTATGATTTTCACTTTCGTTGCGATTTCCAGTTGCCTGATGAAGTCCTCATTCAGTCTTTAGTGGCAGGGCAGTGGACCACTGTTTTTTCGTTGATATGAGCATTTTTTTCCTATAACTCTTTACCAAATGACAAAAGTTAAGACTGGTTCAAATTGAAAGCTTTTGCAGAGGACAAATTAAAGGTGGCCCAAAAGATGAAATTCGTCTTTGATACGATAGAAAACATTATGGGAAAAGGAGAAAATGCTGGTTACCAGCATTTCTCTTTTTCCCACAATGTTTACAACAGGCTTCCTCCTAAGGGTCTTTTAAACTTGGAATTGTGTTGTAAAGAGTTAATCACAATATTTTCACCCATCTCAGCATCATCAAAACAATGCTGAACAGTGGTGAGAGAGAAATGAATCCTTTCGCAATGACTATCATTAATCTTTTGAAAGAATTTGTCCAAAATGGAGATAAAAGCATTGACTATGGGCCTTGAAGCTCTCTACATATGAGCTGAGCTACTGGACTCGGCAAAATAGTAGCATACAGGACTCAAAATTAGAGGGTCGCTGATTTGAATCCCAAGCTTGGCCAATTTCTTTCTAAGGATTGATGATAGTCATTTCAACAGGATTATTCACCTCTCACCGCTTATCACTATTTCAACAATGGTTATGTGGGCAGCCATTGGTTTGGAAAAAAATACTGTGAGAAGTACTGGTCAAAGAAACTTCTGGAAAGCATGGATAGGTGCACAGACTGCTGCCATGTAAGTGCAATATAACTAGAATATTGTTGAAAACGTCACTAAACACATACAAATAAACAAGCAAGTGGAGCCTCGCTGGAAGCACCGGGTTTTTCATTGGAGTATCTTTGGGTAAGACACTTGAACAGAGCCCTAGCCTAGTACTGGTGATACCCAGGACAATACAAGAATAATGTCAGCTGTCAGCGTCACATGCTTGAAAAAATGTTGAAATGCATAAACCATTCATTGAATCAATCAAATCTTCATTTACCACAATATCCACAAATACTTACAGCTGCAGATAAATGGCCTTCAACACGTGAAAAGGGGCATTTGGACATTTGTGTAAAGTGTCGTCTCGGATCAGCCTGCACAGTCCACGACTATACATGTATTAGATTTTGTCCTACATTAGACTTGCACAAAACTGAAAATTGCATAAGAACGGAAAGTGTCGTATCGGATTAATCTGCGGGGAATGCGCAGGTTAATCCGGGACGACACTTTATGCAAACATCCGAATGCCCCTTTTCTCATGTTGCAGGCCAAATCTAGGAGCAGATGTAGAGGTAAAGGATTGAATACTTATGTAGCTGCGTTATTTGTTTACTTGAGAAGATTTCAAGCATTTAAAATTCTACAAACATTTTATATATTTCTGTTAACCCTTCTCTAAATGTTGCTTGCTGTAGCTTTTAACCCTTTACCACATAATTCTGACTTTTAACAACCCTATAAGAAAAGGCTTATGAAAACATCGAGGGAAAAGGAGAAAATGCTGGTAACCAGCATTTTCTCCATTTCCCACAATGTTTTCTGTCCTATCAAAGACAGATATCATCAATTTAGCAACATTTAATTTGTTGTCCAAAAAATTTTGTTGATTAGTAAAGAGTTAACCCTCTACCACACAGCAAAAATTTTAGACTTGTCCAAATTGAAAGCATTTGCAGACAACAAAATAAATGTGACCCAAAACTTGAAATTTGCTCTTGGAAGGGTAGAAAACATTTTGGGGACAGGAGATAAGACGAGTTACCATCATTTTCTCCTTTTCAAAAGGCCTTTTTTCAGGGTTGTTAAATTTCTAATTGGTTTGGGAAAAAGTTTAAGAGCCAAATTTAACTGTTTACCTGTCCAAACTGAAAGCAATTCTGCACATCAAATTACATTGTGACCATACTAATGGGATATTAATGTTAAATGGTAGAAAACATTGTGGGAAAAGGAAAAGTTACTGGCTACCAACATTTTCTCCTATTCCTATGGTGCTTTCAAAAACCGTCTTCCTCAGTGTTTTTAAAACACAGGATTGTTTTGTGAATGGTTAACAAACAAAATGGGCAGTTTTGGTGTGGAGGGCAGAACCACATAAATGTCACCTATAGACTGTTTTTTTGCCTGAATGTTTCAGCATACTTGACAAAGTTAATGAAAGATCAGACTATGTTTTGTGCAGTCTGATCAGCACTGGACACAAAAGCAGCTAGTTGTGACATTTACAATAAAAACTATTATTCCACTAAATTCAACTAAGTAAATGAAACATGTAGAGAAAAGCTACTTTCAACAATTTCAAGACTTATTTTACTGTACATACTGAATATCCCAAAGCAGAGTAGTGCAGTCAGTGATGTACAGGACTTTAGATGAGGAGGTTGCTAGTACGAACAATTTATTTCAGAGGATTGAGGATAGTTAATGCAAAAGGGTTCATTCCTCTGTCACCCCTGATCATGGTCTCCATGATGTTTAATAGTAAGTGGGAAAGCAGCCTGTGGCTTTGGGGGAATATTGTGCGAAGTCCTTGTAAAAGAAGCTACAGGAAAGGAAGGATAGGTGCACTGGCTCCTGCAATATAAATGAAACAATGTTAAACGTGGCATCAAACACCATATAAAGAAGGAAGAATATCTCTCAAAATATCAGATAAAGTAGATCTCAGGCTGCACATTGTGTGCAGTCTGATCCTTGATCTACATCATCAAGAAAAGCAGATTTCACTACTTGTAGCTCTTTACCAAAATTTTAGCCTTGTTCAAACTGAAAGCATTTGCAGACGTCAAACTAGTTGTTACTCAAAACATGCAACTTGTCTTAGAAAAGAGAAAAAACATTGAGAAAAGGAGAAAATGCTGTTTACCAGCATTTTCTCCTTTTCCTGCAATGTTTTCAAAAGGCTTCTTCCTCAGGGTTGTTGAAAAACGGGATCGTTAGGTAAAGGGATGATAGCTAGCTAAGAGGTCAGATAAAATGTCAGTACATTAAAGGAATTATTGCTTCTTACCAAATAAACCTGGATCTATAGCCTTTTTTGTTCAAAGTGTGAGAACGGTCTGTACTTGTAAAGATTAATGATAGGTACTTCAAATTTCATTCAGGACTTTAACTCTTTACCAGACGACAAAATTTTAGCCTTGTCAGAATTGAAAGCATTTGCAGACGACAATTTCAATGTGGCTCAAATAGTGCAATTTTTCCTTAATAGGGTAGAAAACATTGTGGGAAAAGGATAAAATGCTGGTTACCAGCATTTTCTCCTTTTCCTACAATGTTTTCAAAAGGCTTCTTTCCTAGGGTCGTTTAAAGTAGGCATTGTGCGGTAGAGGTTAACATGTCCAAATACATGAGCTATATATAGACCTTTTACCACATGATTCAGAGTTATAAGAATGCTGAAGAAGAAGGCTTTTGAAAACCTCGTCTAATGCTCATTCACTTTTGCTATTTAGGCTGGTCATTAAAGAATTAAGGGAGGCAATTCATACACAGTTTTAACATGCAGTGAATTATTTCCCTTTGAACACAGCAGATTTGAGTGCAGAATTCAGTTTTCAGAAGGTTTATCATTTAAAAACATCTAAACCTTTTACCAAACAATTCCAAGTTTTAACGACCCATAGAAAGACTTTTTTTGTAAAACATCATAGAAAAAAAAAAGAAGAAAGTGCTGGTCAACAGTATCTTCTCTTTTTCCCACATTGTTTTACAGTCTTTCACAGTCAAATCCCATTATTCTGGCCACATTTAAATTGTTATCTGCAAATGCTTTCATTTTGGAATAGTCTAAAATTTTATTGTTTGGTAAACAGTTTGCTATCTACAGATCTCGATCTAAACTGTTTGCAATACCATCTGTAGGTTTGCAATACCATCTGTAGGTTTGCAATACCATCTGTAGGTTTGCAATACCATCTGTAGGTATTCAAGGCACTCTAGCTGTACTAAACCTTATCCTACTAAATAAGTGAAATAAAACTTTCAAGCCGATAGTAAAAACCCAGATTTTGCTATTTCAAATGTACTTTTGGGGGTAAAGGATATCTCCTTGTTGGACAGTGTAGATTTAAGATCAGACTGCACATTCTGTGCAGTCTGATCTTAGATCTACACTGTCCACAAAAGATCAGTGAGTCATGCTTAGTAGCTTTAATTTACTAGCCTGTTTTACTGTATTTCAGATGACAGTTCTGGGTCTGGGCTAATGAGCCCTTCTGGACAAGGGATGTCCGTCTCACATTTACAACGGCAAGAGAGCAAGCCAGCAGGAGTTCCACTAGTTGACTTTGTACAACAGTTGGAAGATTATGCTCCGACAGTATGTACTTTATTCCTTTATCTCCTTTCTACACAAACGTTAATGAGTTACGATCTGTGAAAAGGGGGTTTATTGCATCTGCAAAAAGTATTGATCCAGGTCATCCTGCTCAGTCCGTGCTGACTTTGTACCACAGTTGGAAGAGATTATACTTTGACAGGATGTACTTTATTCCCTTATCTCTTTTCTACATAAATGTTAATGAGTTATGCTCTTTGAAAAAGGGGCTTAATGCATCTGCAAAAAGTACCCAGGTCAGCCTGCACAGTTTGTGCAGGCTGACCTTGGTCAAAACTTTTTGCTGTTGGTCAATTTTTTGCATGTCAAAGGACCATTCTAACTCATGATGTAGTCAGTTGTTAAACGAAATGGATTTTAGAGATTGATTGATTGGTCGATTGATTGGTTGATTGATTGAATGGTGTTTTACACCCCTTTCAACATTTCAGTCATATCACAGTGACAGCCCACATATTATATAGAAATACAGAAAAGTGAGAAATGGTTTGTTTCATTTCAGGAAATTTCTGTATTGACTCACTGTTTTGCAAAAGTAATGTCTGCTGAGCAAGATATAAAAATGTTTTCATAAAGTAATGTGTGAAAGGATGTACCTGAGATTGCCATTTATAAAAAATATTGCAGTAAGGCTGGTTTTCATTCCAGATTCCAGATTCAGTGACAGGACATTACCTGAATAGGGCAGGATTTGAAGCTACAGATCCAAGAGTGTAAGTATAAGTACATTCCATTTGGTATAGTTTTTTTCTACAATCATTTGGACCTCAGTTCCGATGAATTAGCCAATTTGGGCTTAGTATTTGGTCTGTATAATTTTATTGTATAAACAACGCTTTATCATTCCACATGGTTTTAGTCGAACAGACAAAGCTTGTGGGATTGTCTGTCCCTGTCCATATTCACCAACCATTCTTAAGAACATTCTTGGTCTAATTATAGATTAAGAAAGTAAAACAACTTCTGATTTAGCCAATCAGAAGTTGTGTTACTTTCAAATTTAGAAAATTCCTGAGAATAACACTAAGAATGTTATTTAGAATGATTTGTGAATACATGAGCATTAGCAATAGTGTCTATGTTATGTAGACAACCCCTCTTATTGTCTATCCTGTTATATAGTTTATACATAGTTTATTTTTGTTAATGTTGGTCTTAAAAAAGCATGTGCATTGATTGATCATAACGCCAATTTTAACATTATTTCAGTTATATGACGGCAGCCTGTGCACCTAACCATGCTTTCCTAGAATTTCTATTTCCGGTACTCCAAATAATCTTCTTTCCAAGCCACTGGCAGCTTTCTCACATAAGCATTGTTGAAACAATGGTCAGTGGTGAGAGAGGAATGTATCCTATAACTATCATCAGTCCTGGGAGAGAAATTAACCGAGCCTGGGATTGAACCGGCTACCCCCTGTTCTCATGTCCTGAAAGCTACCGACTGAACTACTGAGGCTTGGCATTAATTGGTAAAATGTTTACCAGACAACAAATTTTGAACATCACCAAATTAGAAACATTTGCAGACAAGAAATTAGATATGGTTCAAATAGTGTAATCATCTTTGAAACAGCAGAAAACATTGTGAGAAATAGAGAAAATGCTGGATACTATCATCTGCTTGCTTTCACTTCACTTAGCATGCTGCTCTGGCGGTAGTACTTTTAAAAATCAAATCAAGTCTACTCCAGTTCTACCCACAACATTCTTTCCAAGTCAGCGGATGCTTTTCCATAAACATGTACCATCAGAAAGATGTGCTGCATTGAGTGAAGAATGAACCATGTTACAGTGACTTTCATCAAACATAGAAAAGCTTCTATGTAGGCTGTGGTTTAATTCTACCACACAATTCCAAGTTTCAACCATCCTGAAGAAGACATTTAAAAACATTGTGGGAGAAGTAGAAAATGCTGGTAACCAGCATATTTTCCTTTTTCCAAAATGTTTTCTACCCTATGAAAGACAAGTTTCATGTTTTGAGTAACATTTAATTTGGTGTCTGTAAATGCTTTCAATTTTGACCCATCTAAAATGTTGTCATTTTGTAAAGAGTCAAACTAATAACCCCTGTATTACTTGTTCAGTGATTGACCTATGAAGTACAAAGGCTCTGCACTATAAACTGGTACAAGGCACACACTTCTATTTGACAAGCCCCCATAGCTCAAGTTTGGGGTGTGGGTTCATGCCCTACGGCTGGCCATCTAGAATTACAAATAATCTTTCAAATAAGGCATTAAAGTGAGGTCCGGTGTGACTGTGCTATACACAGAGCATGTTAAAGAACCAGGCGAAACTTAGGATGGGTTTCGTCCCGTATCTTGCACTATCCCCCGTAATAAAGCTAACAGTCTTCAGGGGACATGGCCTGTTTGGGCAACCATTGGCGACAAGAAATAAATGCAAATTCAATCAAAACATTGAATGATCTGGCTTTAAGTCTTTACCAAGCAATGAATTGTAGACTCTTCCAAATTAAAAGCTCCTGCAGCCAACAAATTTGAAAGTGATACAAATGAGCTGAAGCTCTTTGACAGGCTAGAAAACATTGAGGGAAAAGGAAAAAATGCTGGTTCCCAGCATTTTCTCCTTTTCCCACAATGTTTTCAAAAGCCTTCTCCCTCAGGGTCGTTAAACTCAGGATTCTGTGGTAAATGGGTTAAAGACTGTATATGATTTGTGAACCAAGAAAATTTGCCTCTAACCCTATTGTTTTGTGTTTCAGTGTAAGGCTGATATCACTGGCTGCACAGAAGTTTATCTCAGATATCGCAAATGATGCTCTACAACACTGTAAAATGAAAGGAGGTCCAACCAACAAGAAGCAGGGCAAGGTAATCTTGTGTTTGTGTTTGTCCTGTCACATTTTTTGTTAACCCTTTACTACACAATCTCGACTTTTAACGACCCTGAATATAAGCAAGTTCCATCATTTGACAAACCTTTCATTTGTCGTCTGCAAATATTTTGAATTTCATTCAGCCCCAAATTTTGTGGTTTGGTAAAGAGTTAAACCTTGAGCAGATGACAAAAGATTTGGACTTGTCGAAATTGAAACCATTTGCAGACGACACATTAAATGTACATGGTATAATGTTGTTCCTCTATGATAGGGTAGAAAACTTGGTGGGAAAAGGAAAAAAATGCTGGTAATAGCATTTTCTCCTTTCTGCACTATGTTTTCAAAAGCCATCTACTTAAGGGTCGGTCGCTGAGCCCCACCAGCTCAGTTGGTAGCATACAGGAGGTCGCTGGCTCAATCCCTGCTGAGGATTGATGACAGTCATTGCAAAAAGATTCATTCCTCTCATAAGGCTGACCATTGTTTCGACAGTGGTCATCTGGGAAAGCAGCCAGTGGCTTGGGAAAGAATATTGCACAGGGTACTGTTAAAAGAAAACTCTAGGAAAACATCGATAGGTGCACTGGCTGCTGCAATATAATTGAAATAATGTTGAAAATGTCATTAAACACCTTACAATCAATCGATCCTTAGGGTTGCTAAATTTCAGAATTGTGTGGTAAAGGATCAAACATTATAGTACCATGCACAACTTAACCCTTTACCACACAATCCGGAGTTTTAACAATCCTGAGGATGAAGCCCTTGAAAACATCGTGGGGAAAAGGAGAAAACTTTGGTAACCAACATTTTCTCTTTTTCTGCAATATTTTGTTATTATTTCAAAGACATGAATACTATCATTTGAGACACATTTATATTGTCATCTGCAAATTTTTAAATTTCCTTCAGTTTGGACACGTCTAAAATCTTGTTGTTTGGAAAGGAGTTAACCTTTGTGGATAGTTTTAGACTTACTAATGTTCTTTGGAAAGGAGTTAACCTTTGTGGATAGTTTTAGATTTATTTATGAAGATGGAGTTGTTCTATAAAGTGATAAAAGAATGTTTTGCCCATTCGTATTTTCTCCAGGTTACCCACTTGCGTATTGAGCATTATGGGCACTATGCCTTTGCATGTCACACAAGACATATAGTAACTCTTGAACAACCAACTATGTATGTTTTCTTTTAGAAGACTAAGCCCCTTTGTGGAAAAACTCTTACTGTAACAGACTGAAGAGACAAATGAACAGACTTCATATTGTATTCAGTCTTATCTCATTCTACACTGTCTGCAAAAAGCAGCCTTAGTCTAAAAAAAAAAAATATCTGTGTTTAGGGTTTCCCTACCCTACCTAGAAAATGTTGCTGATCCTAAACTTTTTATGCGAAGATTGGAAAAAAAAGATCTGTCAGGTGTGATTTCGTTACATGGCCCATGTAAAAAGTTTTTGGAAAAAAAATCCAACCCTACCTACACCATCTCAGACCAAAACCCTGAACACAGATATTTTTTTGATAGGCCTTATTGCACTTAGCACATCTGGTGTAAATTCTGTTTTTGTTACAGGACAAGAAGTTTGTGCTGACAATGGAAGATCTACAGCCTGCCCTTACAGAATATGGAGTTAATGTGAAAAAGCCAATCTACTATACATAAACATTAAATTATCATTATTTTTACATTCGATAATTCATCAACCCTTTCCCAAACAACTTTTAGACTCTTTCAGTTTCAAAACATCTGCAGACGACAATTCAAAATTGACAGTAATCAGCTTAAGCTCTCTGATAAGTTGGAAAGCATTGTTGAAAAAGGAGAAAATGCTGGTTACCAGCATTTTCTCCTTTTCCCACAATGTGTTCAGAAGCCCTCTTTCCCAGGGTCGTGAAAACCATCGAATCAAAATCATCTGCAGACGACAAATTCAAAGTTGAAACAAATGGGCTTAACCTCTCTGATAGAGTAGAAAACATTGTGGGAAAAGGAGAAAATGCTGGTAACCAGCATTTCTCCTTTTCCCACAATGTTTTCAGAAGTCTTCTTTCCTAGAGTCATGAAAACCCGGGATTGTTTGGTAAAAGATTAGTATTGGTCCATGCACAGTAGAATTTTTTGATACATTACAAATGTCTTGAAAGAAAAGTGACCTTGTAAGATACACCTAAAGACTAAATTAAAAAAAAAAAAACATAATTAAATTGGGCAATTAACCCTTTACTAGACAATCTTGTCTTCACACGATCCTAAAAAAAAAGATTTCTGGAAACGGTATAGGAAAAGGAAAAAATGCTGGTTTCCAGCATTTTCTCCTTTCTCAACATTGTTTTCTACCCTCCCAAAAACAAATTTTATATTTTGAGTCAAATTTATTTTGTTGTCTGCAAATGCTATCAATTTAGACAATTCCAAAATTTTGTCCTTTGGTAAAGAGTTGATCAACATCCCATACTTGTTATTAAAAAAGTGAATATTCATTGTTCTTTTATCCCCTTACCACACATTCCTGAATTTTAACAACCCTAAGGGAAGAGGCTTTTGAAAACATGGGAAACCAGCATTTTCTCCTTTTCTCACAATGTTTTTTGTCGTTTCAGAGATGAATCCCAGTATTTCAGCTATGTTAAATTTGTCATCTGCTTTGATTTTGGCCAAGTCCAAAATTTTGTCGTTTGGTAAAGAGATAACAATCATTTGGGATAAACATGATAGCAGGAGAGCCTTTTTTAGATATTCAAGATTGACTTGAGCTATAAAAACCATTAACTCTTTACCAAACGACAAAATTTTAGACTGGTCCAAATTGAAAGCATTTGCAGACAACAAAATAAAAGTGACTAAAAATTTGAAATTTGTATCGAAGAGGAGAAAAAACATTGTTGGAAAAGGAGAAAATGCTGGTTACCAGCATTTTCTCCTTTTCCCACAATGTTTTCAAAAGGCTTCTTTCTCAGGGTCGTCAAAAGTCGGCATTGTGTGGTAAAGGGTTAAGACATTACACAATATAAATGGGATGCAACTCTGAATCATATGAGGGTTTTTTTTTGTATTATCTGAAATAAGTTTGCAAGCTACCTTTACACTGTAAAAAAAATACAAAGAAAAACTCATAAAAACTCATATTCTCCTTTTTTCTGATACCTTGTAGCTAGTCTCCTTCATGTGTCGAATTTTATCTTCTGCAGCATGTTATACATATAGACATTCTCAAGTATACCATCTTTACAGAAGAAGTAACTGGTTACTGGTAGCTAGCTACAAGTAGCCAACATTTCCCTAGAAAAGTATATATTACTGAGACTAGTAGCTGGCAACAAGTAGCCCACTTTTCCTGAACATGTAACTGGAACATGAAGCTAGCTATTAGTAATCAGTTTTACTCATCTAGAATTTTCTCTGTTTCAAGTTTTTAGCTCACCTGAGCAGGAAGTGCTCGAGGTCAGCTTTTGTGATCATGCTGTGTCCATTGTGTTTCATATATGTCAACTTTTACCTTGTATAGAGGACACGTTTTCAGTCCAATACTCTTGAAAACTGGTCTGAATGTTTGTCTTGATTATATCTCAGACAAGTTTGAAAATGGATCATGTGGGGTCAAAAACTAGGTCACCAGATAAACCTTGCGTACCCTCTAGAGGCCACCTTTTCGGCCCAATACTCATGAAACTTGGTCAGAATGTTTGTTTCAAAGATATCTCAGTGGAGTGTGAAATTGGGTCATGTTGGGTGAAAAACTTGGTCACTAGGTCAAATCTTAGTAAAAACTTGTATACTCTCTAAAGGCCGATACTCTCAAAAGGTGGTCAGAATGTGTGTCTTGATGATATCTTGGAGGATTTTAAAAATGGGTCATGTCGGATCAAAAACAAGGTCAATAGCCCAAATCTTAAAAAAACGGTATGTACACTCTAGAGGTCACATTTTTGTCCAATACTTATGAAAGTTGGTCAGAATGTATGTCTTGATGATATCTCACATGAGAGTGGAAATGGGTCACATTGGATCTAAAACTTGGTCACCAGGTCAAATCTTAGAAAAACCTTGTGCACTCATTAAAGACTTCATTTTCTCGCCAATACTCATGAAAGGTGGTCAGAATGTTTGCTGTAATAATTTCTACAATAAATTGGAAAATGGGCCACATTGAGCTAAAGAGTAGGTCACTGCGACAAATTCAACTCTAGAGGCCACATTTCTGTCAGATGATCATAGAAGAGATCAGAATGTTTGTCTCAATGAGATCTAGGACTAGTTCAAAACTTTGGTCACGTCGGGTTAAGAAGTAGGTCACTAAAACTCATATGTTTTACATCATCACAACCAAGATCTCTTCAACTTTATCAGTTCTAGGTGAGCGCTTTAGGGCCAATGGTCCTTTTGGTTGTAAGAATTTTGAATTGTTTGGTAAAGGGTTCAGTTTGATCTTTGAGTCATCTGTTTATGTAAACAGTCATAGATATCAACATTCTATTTTAAGTATTAAAACAAATTTTCTCTTTTTACTCTGGTGTTGTTCTTGCTTACAACTTGATCTTTGCACAGAGACAATAAGAATGTCGACTACCAGTAGGGATGGGACTGAATAGTCAGATTTTCGAATATGAGTTTTGTATTCGAATATTCTTTTCAGCTCACCTGAGCACAAATTGCTAAAGGTGAGCTTTTGTGATCATGTTGTGTCCGTCCTCCAGCATCCATTGTGTGTAGTCAACTTTTACCTTGTGTATGCCCTAGAGGCCACATTACTTTTCATAAGCCTTCAGATTTCACATGTATACAATAGCATTTCATTCTGTACACTATTCTATTACCTGCAGTTTGAAAGAAACAAATACACCTCTTACGTCACTACCGGAAGTAAGCTCCAAATTCATTCTGGCGTTCGACCCGCATGGTTGGTAAGTCGAAAGGAGCCATTTCGTGGACGCTGTCCCGAATTATTGCACTCCGTTTTCAGTTTACGGCTCTATTATGGCTTCGACCCGCATGGTTGGTAAGTCGAAAGCAGAGCCATTTCGTGGATACTGTCCCAAATTATTGCACTCCGTTTTGAGTTTACGGCTCTATTATTATGGCTTCAGAACAGGACGATGTCCTTGCTGTTTCTGAACAATCCAGCAAGGAATTTTCAGTCTTTAGTCAGTCTGAAATTACCGACGTCCCGGTTCGTGGGAAGAAAAAACTTGCGAAAAGCAAACCTTTGTCGAAGGTTAAAGAAAAGCAGAAAGGTGTCAAGCCTAGTGAAAAACAGAGTGGTTCAAACGACGTTCAACCTGTTACTTCAAATTTCGACATTACCTCTTTAAGTTCGTTGGACATTGTACAACTTAGAAACTTACTGGGTATTAAGGAGCCCCAGCAAAGTAATTCGCAGCAGAACAGTGTTTTTGCTGATGATGATAATTTACGTTCTTATTTTGGGTATCAAGGGGACAATTTCCCTAATTTGTCAGTTGAATTTGATCCTAAGGATTTGTCGGGAGGTGAGTCCCCACCACCCAAAGCAAAGAGTATTTCCACAGACTTTTCCAGTGCTCTCTTTTCAAGTGAGAAAGAAAATGTAGAAGGAAATGATGACTGGGATCTTCCCGAGCTGAAAATTTCTGAGAAAGGGAAACCTACAGCTGAGTCATTAGCAGAGTTAATTAATACAGCGTGTACTACGCAATGTGAGACTGATTTGTTGATAAACAAGTACAAAATTCCTCAGAATTGTGACAGGGCATGCCCCCCCCCCCCTACAGTAAATGTGAAATATGGAAAGGAAATGTCGGTGTCAGGATAGGGATATTGCGGAAACCCAAAATCTTCTTGCTACAGCCATGATTCCTATTATTAAATTGGCAGAGACTTTCAAGACACAGTTCTCAAGTAATCCTGATGCAAGAACCTTGTTGTCTGATGCTCTTACACTTGTTGGTGATGCTCAATTCCACTTTTCGGTTCTCAGGCGTTACATGATTCGCCCAGTATTGAAGAAGAAATACCATTCACTGCGTAATATCTCCATGCCTGTTACAACACAGCTGTTCGGTGATGATGTTTCAAAGGATATCAAATCATGTGATTCTCTTGTATCTATTGGGAAAGAACAGTATCAATCAAAAAACACCATTGGTTGAAGCGTCACTTTTTAAGCTTCATGTGAGGGCCACTGAACAATCGTATAGTTGAAAAACAAACAGCAAAGCTGTGAGTTGTCCAATAGAATTACACCAGGGGGTCAACGATGGTGAATATCACTCCATTTTCAATGTAGTAAACAAGCAGTGGTGTGACACCATTGAAGGTTTGTATGTGTAACACTAGAACGGAATGCTTCCGGGTCGTAGTACCCAAACAGTAGTTCCACTTCAAAATTTGATATCGAGCACTTCTGCCCCACTTTTTTATCGTGAAAGATGATAGGACAAGTGTAAACTGTGTTTCTGGATTCGATTTGATTATTTCTCTAGGGAACAAAATTTAATGTTTTCTTTTTCCCCATTTCTCTCAGGACTGCTTTTTGTGTGTGACCTGGCAAAAAGGCATGGCTTTGGTTCAAAGCGACTTTCCGAGGGTTAATGTGTTTGAAGAGGAATAGCAAAATTTTTCATTGCTCATGATGCAATTTCCTGCAATTTTTCGTGGAGGACATTGGACATTTAAATGTAATGGGGGGGGGGGGGATGCTTAGCTCCAGCTTCGTCAGGGAATCAGCAGCATCTAGTCGGAGATACTGATTTTTATTCTATTTTCAATGAGTCAAAAAATTAACGGTGTGACACCAATAGAACAATTGTTGGGACATACATGCGTTAAGCTCTTAACTCTTTACCAAATTAAAGATAGAATTTTGAACTCCACCCAATTGAAAACATTTGAAGACGATAAATTAAATGTATTTCAATTTATGATATCTTTCTTTGACAGGGTAGAAAACATTGTGGGAAAAGGATAAAATGTTCACAATGTTTTTAAAAGTGATTAAAAGGATTGCAAGGTAAAGGCTTAAAGTGTTGAACCCGGCTTTAGTTGCTTTTGCAAACAGATTGCACATAACGAGTAGGTTGAAGCCTATTGATTTTGAAACAAATCCGACAATTAGTAAGGGAAAAGCAGCCATTTAAAGTTGAAAATTTATATTGCTTGTTTACGCGATAAAATCCGCATTTTTAATCCAATTCTTGAAAATTGCACAGTTCCTTTGAATGATCAACACATTGAATCCTATTTAAAATGATGACAATCCAGCTATCAGCTTAGTAATTTAAGCAGCCAATTGATGACCTAGTCTTGTTTACTCAACACACTCAACATTAATGGTCACATTTCTTTGAAATTTGCAGGGATTGTTTAATACAACGAGTACTTAAACCTTATCAAATTTGGCTAGATTTGGTTTTGAGAAATTGTACTTCAATTATTTCACAACTTGTTCAAAATAAGCAATATCACTGCCAATAGAGCGATTCAGGCCCTTTAGGGCCTCTAGTTCCTGACTGAAGAAGTCCGTTTCATAACTGAACCCCCTCAGTGGTTTAAGCGTCGGATTTTGCACTCGTAGCCAGGAAATTCTGATTGAACAACACTGCCAATGACAACAATTAAGTGGAATAGCCCTTGGGCAAGGCACTGCACTTTTTTTCGTGGACAATGTTGATTAAGCTCTGACTACATACACTGTGAAATATGACCTTGTATCTTCACTTTCCGGTTTGAGGAGATTTTTTCCCGCGCTAAGGACATTGAAATTGCAATGTTTCGGTTTCAACTACACATACTGACTAAAAATTTTCATTTGTTTTATTTAACGGTTGAACTCTGTACCACACAACAAACTTAAATTTATGGCCCATTTAAATTGAAAGCCATTGTAGATGACAAATTATAGAATCAGCCTTTGAAACATTAGAAAACACTGTGTGGAAAAGGAGAAAATGCTGGTTACCTGCATTTTCTCTATTTCCCTACAATATTTTCAAATGCCTCCTCTCTGAGGATTGTTAAAGATGGGGATTGTTTGGTAAAGGGTGGAAGGGTAGTATTTCGCACACTCTTCATCGGATAATAACATATCTTCATATAGACATGGAGTTGTTCAAGCGTACAGTCAAAATGAAAAGATCTACCTGGGGTATTTTATACATTGTCAAAACCGTGAACCCTTATCAGTCAATGCATATTAAACAACCTTTTTAAGCAGCATTTCTGTTTTGTCTAAAAATGTTTTCTAACCTTTCAGAGGAAAATGTCATCTTTTGAATCACATTCAGTGTAGTCTGATCTTGATCTACACTGTCCGCACAGGCAATACATTTTGTTCCTAGTGTTGTACGATTTAGAAAAGCACTTTGATCAGAATATGTTTAAAGATATTGGACGGTGTAGATTCAAGATCAGACTATATGTTCTGTGCGGTCAGATCTTGATCTTCACTGTCTACAATAACAAAAAAAAAAAATTGAACTTAGCGCTAGAATGTTTTACAACGCTTTCTGAATGTCGTCAATGATTTTGACATTGTTAAAAGTAGTCAGTGTGGGGTAGAAGCCAGAAGCCAGTGGCTTGAGAAGAATGTTGTGTGAAATACTCCAGGACAGCATGGATGGGTACACTGGCCACAGCGATATAACCGAAATAATGTTTAAAACGGCGTTAAACACCGTTAAAAAAAGGCATATTCCCCACCATGAATTTTGCTTGGCAATTTTAAGGGAATAAAGCAAGAAATGCACGAAATTAATATTTAAACGGTGAATACAAAAGTCCTGCGAATGCACCATTTCAACACTGATTCCATACATTTCCTGCTTTATTCCCCTGAAGTTACCAAGAAAAATCCATGGTGGGGAGTTCCCGGGATTATTAAAAAAGAAAAACAAATCGTAAAAGAAAGGGATAACTTCGCGGATAGCTAAGGATGACAACATTGTTGGAGTGTGTATTCGTATATTGTGTGTATGTTCACAAAAATTTTCCAATTTTTGTGAAGGTTTTCAGAATTTAATTTTGTTTTTATACATACACACAGAATTAGAATTAGCAGCTGCGGTACAGGGTTAAATGGATATTTCGCTGATTGCCTCATAAAGGTATATTTTATGCTTTTTTTCCCCCTTATTTTGTTACATTATTCTGGCAGTGATGGTGTATGTCTAGATCTGTAACCTTTCATAATGTAAGCAGAAAAAAAAAATGTCGCTATTATCCTGGTAGGTTTAACTGGTCTCCTGAATCAACAGTCGTGAGGCCCTTTTAGTGCACCTCTTGCGGACTACATAGATCAAGATCAGACTGCACAGAACTTGCAGTCTGATTTTGGATTTATATCGTCTGTTTGAACTATTTAGTTAAGCCTAGAAGATGAAAATCTTCCTGAATTTCAGTGGATTGTATTTTCAGCCATTAGAAAGAGGTCGGTTTTTATACAACTTGGTGTTGAAAGACTTCCAATGGGTTAATGCGTCAATATCTAACTTGGTATCGGCGATAACTTACAAAGATCATTCTACGCGTATGTGCAGACTGATCGTGGTCTATTCCCTTTGTACACGACACCAAAGGTCGCAACAGTAAGGTAAATGGGCCAATTTTGAAGACCGTTTCGTATGAACGGTGAATTACTATAAATGAACGATACTCGTCGATAGTTTTCACTATTTCAGCGTTGTCTGCGCATGTCATATTCCTCGAAGATTCGACCTGTCTGCTATGACGCATCACCTATCCCCGAATACTTGGGAAAAGTAGGGCTTATACCGAAGCTTTTAGCCTATTACCCAAGCATGTAGGAGCTGTTTTAATAAATGGCCTGTGCAAAGGTTACATGAAAGCCGATCATAGCTGAATGAATCGCACCAGGTAGCGTTTTATTGAGTAGGCCTAAACGTTTATTTCATTTTGAAATTCAAAGTAACGGTTGTTTTGAAAAGTAGTCCGGTTCTGTACCCAGGATGCCCAAATTAGATAGATGTGTATTTGTAGAATGCCATCTAGCGGGAGATAATGCTATTTCAGCGCAAAATGTGAAAATTCGACCTCTTTCGATGGCTGATAATAAAATCCGCGGACAGTCGGAACGATCTTTTTATCTTACAGGCTCGACGTAACAACACGTTCTGTGCAGTCTGATCTTGATCTATGTTGTCCGCAAAAGCTCATGTTTTCGCCTATATTGCGTTGAAGGGGTTAAACTGTTTATAAGACGGATGGCGACTTTGTTTTCTCGCAAACATATGTTTTACTTTTTCATTACCTTGTCGTGTTTTGCTGACTTTCTGTAATGTGACGCCCGTTGATTAGATGTACGAAACCCTATGCAATGCATACTGTTCAAAAAGAGTGTTAGATTGAACAAGAAATATCGTTGAAAAAATACAGACGGCGTAAAATTTGCCAGCAAATAAGCAGGGTCCCTTAGAATGAATTTGTCTACATTTTTTCACCAATCACAAATTTCTATTTATTCATTTGTTATCAGTACCAAAAGGTAGGTCAAAAGCCAGCTTATTCAGCTACACCGAAAAAAAACTTGACTGTTTCGTAGGCCTAGGTAGTCCCCTGTTAAAGCTAAATTGTCCTCATGTTTTAACGACAGTTGTAGGTTTGGGATCTGTTTATAAATACACGTATTGCGATTATGTATTCAGGCCATTAATGGCATGAAATGAGTTTTGTTTGTTTGTATGGTGTGTAACACAGTTTTCAACGTTATGTCAGTTATATCGCGACGGCCAGTGCACCAATCCATGCTTTCATTGGGTTTCTTTTACCAGTAATCCGCACAATATTCTTTCCAAGCCACTGGCTGCTTTCTCACATAATCATCGTCGAAACAGTGATATGACAATCCGATGAAACTCGGAAAGTTGTGTTCGAGAACTGTTAGCATAGCATAGTCATTCATACACCTAAACAGCGGGCGTCACATAACAGAAAGTCAGCAAAAGAGTGGACAAGCTAATGAAGAAGTAAAGCATATGTTTACGAAAAAACCAGTCCCCAGCCGTTTTATATATATGAGCCGTGCTCTGGCAAAAGGGGGCTTAATGCATTTCCGTAATCCATCATACCAAGAAAGCCATCACATACTTATGGATCCATAATAGCCACTTTTTTTAACAACCGACTCAATCATGAGGTAGACTGATCCTTTGACATGCAGAAAATCGACCAATAGCGAAAAGTTTCGGCCCAGGTCAGCCTGCGCGGACTGCGCAGGCTGACCTGGGTCGAAACTTTTCGCAGATGCATTAAGCCCCCTTTTCACAGAGCGCGGCTCATATAGTTTTACTCTTTCAGCGCCTTATTCATGTAGGCGGAAACAGGGGCTTTTGCGGACGATTTAGATCAAGATCAGACAGCACAGATCGTGTAGTCTGATCTTGGATCTATGTTGTCTGGTTGTTTAGTCGAGCCTAGAAGATAATCATTTGCCGGAGTACCATCAACACATTGAGCCCAGTAAACCGTAGTGGCACCAATGGAACACTATAGTTTCTAAATACCTATTCGATCTTATGGACCTTTATGCCGAGAACCGTAGTGACACCAATGAAACGCTGTAGTCTCTAAATATCAGTTCGATTTTATTGACCTCCATGAGGAGAGCTGTAGTGGCACCAATACAACACCCTTGTTTCAAATATCTGATCGATCTTATCGACCTCCATGCCGAGAACCGTAGTGACACCAATGGAACATTGTAGTCTCTAAACACCTTCTCGATCTTATTGACCTCCATGCCGAGAGCCGTAATGACACCAATGAAATTCCGTCGTTTAAATATCCGTTCGATCTGATCGGTCTCAAAGCCAAGAACACCAATGGAACACCGTAGTCTCTGTATGTAGGTTCGATCTTATCGACCTCAATGCCGAAAACCGTAGTGGCACCAATGTAACACCGTAGTCTCTAATTATCTGTTCGATCTTATGGACCTTCATGCTGAGAACCGCAGTGACACGAATGGAACACTGTAGTCTATAAATATCTGTTCTATCTTATCAACCTCCATGCCGAGAACTGTAATGGCACCAATGGAACATCGTAGTCTATAAATATCTGCTCTATCTTATCAACTTCCATGCCGAGAACCAGAGTGGAACATCGTAGTCTCTAAAGATCTGTTCGATCTTATCAACCTCAATGCCGAGAATCGTAGTAGCACCAATAGAACACCGTAGTCTCTAAATATCTGTTCGATCTTATGGACCTTCATGCCGAGAACCGTGGTGACATCAATGGAACACTGTACTTTTTAAATACCTGTTCGACCTTAAGGACCTTCATGCCGAGAATCGTAGTGGCACCAATGGAATACCGTAGTCCTCAAATGTCCGTTCGATCTTATCGATATCCATGCAAAGAGCATCAATGGAACACCTTTTTCTATAAATATCTGTTCGATCTTACCGACCTCTATGCCGAGAACCGTAGTGGCACAAATATAACATCGTAGTCTCTAAATTTCTGTTCAACCTTATCATCCACAATGCCGAGAACCGTTTTGGCACCAATGGAATACCGTAGTATATAGATATCTGTTCTATCGGGTCGACTTTCATGCCAAGAACCGTAGTGGCACCAATGAACACCGTAGTCGCTAAATATATGTTTCATCATATCGACCTCTATGCCGAGAACCGCAGTGGCACAAATTGAACACCGCAGTCTCTAAGTATCTGTTTGATCTTATCGACTTCTATGCCGAGAATCGTAGTGGCACCAATTCAACGCCATAGTCTCTAAATACCTGTTCGATCTTATTGATCCCCATGCCGAGAACCGTAGTTGCACCTATTGAATACCGTAGTCTCTAGATACCCGTTCGATCTCATCGATCTCCATGCCAAGAGCACAAATGGAACACTGTAGTGTCTAAGTTTCTCTTCGATCTTAACAATCTGTATGCCGAAATCCGTGGTGGCACCAACGGAATACCGTTGCATATAAATATCTGTTCTATCTGATCGACCTTCATGCCTAGAACCGTAGTGGCACCAATTGAACACCGTAGTCAGTAGATAGATATATGGGGGTCTAAAAACACTCTTGATAAATTTTTATAAAATGAGCTAGGATGCCCATACGATTTTTGTATGAATTTATTTTCCTCATAATTTTAAAAGAAAATAAATTTCATTAACCACTAACCAACGCATCGATTAACAATTGCGTCCACCGACCAACGCATCAATTAATAGATAAGTCAACGCATCAACTAATATATATGTAGCCCCCATGTGTCAACGCAAGATAAGTCTATGCATGAGGGACTATCTAATTACTATAATCATTTTACCATAAATTCAAAAATAAAGAAAAAATTTTTTTTGAATTTCTTAAATTTTAAGTCATAAATTAATTCAAGATGGAGCCATTAAAGGAGTTCTTAAAGGAGTTAAACTTAGATGAAAATAAAAGTTTAATGAAGTCCATAGATAATATGGAAGAAAATTTAATAAATGTGGATATAGTTAAAGATAAATTTAAAAATTTAATTTCAGATAAAGAATCATTGGCGAGATTTGCTATACTTTTAGCTAATTATGCAAATACTATTCTAGATTCCATAGACCCTGTAATCAATCAATATGGAGATATAAAACTGCAAATTTTTTCTCAACTTCATATGAGAAAAAATACATCTAAAAAAGATTTAAGAAACGAAGTTAATATACGGTTGGGAATTAAATCAGATAAGAAATTAACTAGAAACCAACTAATATACAACTATGTGGTGCATGTTTTTGATAAGTTCAAAAAACAAGAATCAATAAGATGTCCTCACGTTAGTGAAATGAGAAAAAATGAAAACATTCCTATTGAAGATATACATAATATAGAAAATAAGGTAATTAAAGATATTAAGTTTTTAAGTTAAAAGTTTTTATAAATATAATTTAATCTATAAAATTAAATTATATTTTATGATGTCCCCAAGCTAAAGTATCAATCTTGTCTTCCAAAACAAACCTTTTATCATCACTTGACCCTAACGCTTTTTTGTTTAACTCTTCAGTATACATATTATGCTCCCTACTTCTTAAAACAGTCATCTTTTTATACTGATCCTTTTCTGTAAGCAAACACTCTTTGTAATTATTAAAGTTTATCTCTTTTTTAACAACTGATTGTTTAACACCTTTACATCTTTTATCTTCTATACCATCTAAAGTTTTATAAGCATACATTTTTGCTCCTAGACCAACAAACTCAGTCATAATTTTACCACCTAACTCATCTTTAAACATTCCAACTACTCTAGCATTACAATCATTTTTTAAGAAATGGTCTTTAGGATAATTGCTTGTATCAAACATTTCAACCACATCTTTCTCCATATCCTTATATAAATTTTCAGTTTCTATCTCAAGGATGAAACTATCTGTATCAGTATAACACATTCTAACCTTTTCACCATATTTAGGTTTAAAGTAATTATAAAAAGTTTTTTGCATATGTGTTTTACTAATGTCTAAGATGCTTAATCCTGAGTAAATAGGTTTATTATATTTTAACTTAGTGTTTTTCATGTGTATCGCTGTTAGGTTTTCATCGAATATTGTTGTGCGGTCATAGTTTGGTTTTGCTACTAATTTTTTACAACGCTCTTCACTAGAAACCAGCTCTATCGTTACTCTGTTTCTCAGGTTTTCCATAGTTTTACCAAAAACTGAATTATTCATTAATTTAAAAAAATCTTTTTCGAAATTATTTTTAGCCGCTTTTCTTAATTTAATATTTGTATCAATATATGATTTAAGCCATGGGCTTTCCTCAAACTTAATTCCTCGATGTATTTTAGTAATTTTTAAACCTAAATCAACACATGTTTTTAAAGTTTCATGATGAATAATGTAATTTTCTTTATTATTTAAGTTCGGAATAAGTTTTTCTACTTTTTCTATTTTTAAACGTTCAGGTGTTAAAGGAAGGTCATTATGTAAATCGTGTAATTCTTTAGGATATTCTAAATCTACTTCTAATATACATGGTATTTTTTGCCAAATTTCTAATTCTTTATTTGTCATCCATTTAAAACCATGTGTAGGAAGAGGATGACTCATTGCCCAAGGATAAAGACTGTTTGCATCTATATATAATAAATATTTTGATGGTTTACTAGAGTCATATAATTTACCCATATACTTATTATTTGCTTTTGCATATCTTTTACTACACATACTAACACCACCTCTGATACCCTTTTCAACCATTAAAAGCATATCAGGATTAGATAAAAGCTCTAGGTTTACTTTCGTTATTTTTAATGCCGCATCCCAAGCTAAACCAGGAGTTGTATAATACCAACTAGGGTCTAATTTGTAGTTTTCACGACAAACATCTCTAAAGTTCTCAAAAACATCCGCTAAAAGCAATACATCTATTTTATTGTAAAGTTCTAAGTAATCCTTCAACGTTTTCATGTTAAAAGTTTTCCAAACCTTTTGTGCATGAGCATAATCTTCATCACTAATTCCTTCTTTGTTTAAACTTGAGTAAAATGCTTCTTTAGGTGGTAATTTCTCTTCTTTAAGTTTATCAAATGAATCTAGGTACTCATAAGGAAAGACTCCTTTTCTCCTAACCAATGGTAGGAGATTCTTAGTGAAATATCTCGATAAAATTTTTAATTGACTTTCTTCTAAGTTACTCGAAAGCTTGTCTAAACTAGAACTCATAAACTTAAAGCTATCAAGAAATCTAATTTTATGTTTTATATATGTTCCAACCCAAATATCTTTACTAAAACTAATATATTTCTCTTCATTATTTGGAATGCAATCAATCTTCCCTTCAGATTTACCAAGGCATTTAATAAAAAGATGAGCGTCATATCCACTAAGATTATGAAGGTATACAGGTGTGAAGTTAGGATTTTTACCCTTTAGATTGCATTCATTGTGTGCGGCACCTCTATATTTACCCGTAAAATGACAATGGTCTCTTACTCTATAATTAGCATGATTAAACTTTCCACCACAAATCCAACAGTGTGTTTGTTTTTTATATTCCATTTCTTCCTCTTCTGTTATTTCAATAGATTTTGGTTTTTGGTAATATTCTTGATGAATTTTTCGTATATCATCTTTCAACCAGTTTATAAAAACTTCATCAGCATCTTCTCCAACATAACTTCTTTCTATAGGTTTCATAACATTATCATCAAAACATTTTATAATATAAACAAAACTACAAGGTACATGCTTTTGACGTTGTATAGTATAACTTTTTTCTGGGTTTGGTTGGCATGTGTGTATTGGTTCCAAAACACTTTCAAAATCAGCGTATACAACAAAGGGTACCTCAAGTTTTCTAGAATGGTTTTCAAAAGCTAACCAGGTATCTGGTTTTGGCATTTCTAAAGTAATAGGTTCGTGTTCGTTACAATATTTTTTATGTTTTTCCAAAAGTTCTTTACTACCAAAATGATTCAAACAACGTCTACAAATTTCCATATTTTTAGAGTTATGACTATTAGTTATTTGACTTCTTACTAATCTAATGAAGTTTTTTATGAGAGCGTAGTGCATGTTTTCCTCATTTTTAATAAAAAGAAGGTCAACATGTTTACTTTTTTCACATTTTGTAAGCCTAAGCGGATAAATATATTTCTCATACCCATATACGTTTACACTAATTCCAGGATTTTGTTTTTCAAACTTACTGATATCCTTAAACGAAACAGGATAGTCGATTCCATCCATATTAAAATAATTTTCTTTTTCTTTCAAAGCTTTATCAACTCTGTCTGGGTTAGTTTCTTTTGGAAAAAAATCTCTTAAAACACACCATAAAAAACATTTATCATCTTTATTTTTCATATTGATAACTGCTTTTTTGTCAGCAATCCATTTTGGTAAAGGTAGCCAACCATTAGCTCTTAAAGGAACATAAGTAGCTGTATGTAGTTCTAGTTTTATGATACTTCCAAAAGTCCAACCACTACCTTCTCTTTGGAACTTAGCTAAATTTTCTAAAACTTCATCTATCATTGTATTCAATAAATCCTCTATTTCTTCACTGTTTAAATTTAAATGTTGACTACTATGAAAAGCACGTTCCACGGGACCCAGGTCAATATCTGTCATTAACCAGAGTTTACACCTAAGTACAAGTTTAACCTTTGTTTGTAAATTATTTCGAAGAGTATTTATAAGAGGCGTCCACGTTTCTGCGAAAAATCTTTGCGGGTTATAATTTCTTCTACCCTCTATAGCATATTGATTAACATACTCTCTAAATGCTGAGCGTTCTCTTCTAACCTCAAACGGTTGTCTTGGCGGATAATTTTCTCTAACATTCTGAACAATTTCATCAAAAACTTGTGGTAATTGGTTTTCTTCAACATTATCAGTTAACCAATTAGTAAAATTATTGATTCCACGTTGGATTGATTGAGGTATAACATTTGTTACGGCCCTCCCAACATTTGACGCAGCTCTTTGAACAATATTAGAAATTCTATTAATCCATGACATTTTATAAAGTAAATATAATTTCCTTAATTTATCATCAAAATTTTTTGAATTATATATATATTAAATTCTATTAATATATATATAAAATGAATGATAAAATAGAATTTATGAAAAGATATACTTTAGCTGAATTAATAAAATTATGTGAAACTAAGGTACCTAAAAGATATGATAATGAAATAGGAATTAAACATTCACCTAAACATGAGATAGTTGAAAGACTTGTTGATAAGGGTATCAAACCAGATTTAAATAGAAAAACAATAAGAAAATGTGGTTGGAGACTTTGGCAATTAAAAGGATATATAGAATAATTAAAATCTTTTACTTGAATGGTCAAAATTTTTATTATATCTGCGTGTAAATATAATAAAATTATTGAATGTTAATCTTATATTTATCTTTCCAAACCCTTCCATTCCAATTCTCAATCGTTTGTGGACTGCGGTCTATAAATTGGCCTGCTTTATAAATGGATGGAAAGGTTTTTATTTCTCCAGTTTCAACATCCTCTAAACTAACTTTCTTAGGATTTTTCATAATGGTACGTAATCTATCAAACTTAGGGTCTTTGCTTTTTTCTTCTTTAGATGGTTCACTCGGAAACAATCCATGTTCTTTCACCAACTCAACTAAACGCTTTTTATCCCAGTATGAGTAGAAATTTATATTATTTTCTTTAAGAATTTGTTTTAAATCTGTAGTCTTTATCATTTTTATATAAAAAGAAAAAATCTTAATACACTACGCTCATTTTATTTCCATCAGACTGGAAGTTAATTAACCTATCACTAATAATAACAGCATATGCCTCTGTATTCGCAAGCACATTTTCAGTAAAATGTGTTTTAATTTGGATATCAGTAACAGAGTATTTCAATCTCTCACTCTGTTTGGAAACATCAAACAAAAACAAAGGATAAAGGCTTTTATAATCTGAGGGAGTAATGTTAGGGTTTGACACCATTTCATTCATGTTATAAAACTTAGACCTAAATAGAGAAGCGTCCCCATACACTCTACTAAATTGGTTTGCGGTAAAACTGAGATTATAATCAACAGCGGGATATCTAGTAGAATTTAACGTAACATAAATGTTTTTAACATTTCTATGGTCAAATATAGCTGGATTTTGTTGTTGGTCACCGCTTTTACCAGTCTGAAAACCAACAATGATAAAACGTGGCACTTCAGGTGATGATTTGACAGCAAGTCTCCAGGTAAATGATGTTGACTCGGGAACCGCAATAGAGTCGCACTGCCTCATTCTATATCCAACTGGTATTTTTTCTTTTTTCTCAATAATTTTATAAAGTTGCATTTTCTCTTCATCTGCGGGTAACACATGAGGTATAAACCAAGATACTCTAAGTAAATTAATTCTACCATCAGCAGGAGCAACACCATCTCGAAAGACTGCATCATTATCATTAGTTCTCGTTAATGTGAGAGTTTGCTTCATTCCATACAATATCTTATCATAATCATCACAAAAACCAAATATATGTTTTAATGGAACTCTGAAGCTAAAGGTACCTCTTGGAAGAGGGTCATTAATAATATAATTTCTTCTTACAATAAAACCAGTGTTTCCGGCACCCGCGTTAGCCGCTGTATCTTTATACCACAATTGATTTAACCCTTGTGATTTAGAGAAATCATCCGGATATTTTAACAACCCAAGCATTGTAGTAGCCTGACCAGGATTCAATACGGATTCAATCTCCATACCCGAAAGTTGATACTTAATATTATTAAAAAGATACATGAGACCATTGTTTGTTAAAGAAATATTAGTGTTAGCATCGTAAACTGCTCCATTATCACTTCTTACTAATTCGCCTACAATAAGTAAATAACTTTCACTAGGATGAGTAAAAATATCTTGAGTCTCAATGTTAATCCTAATTTCTCCTCCTGGGTTGTTGAGATTGGTACCAGTGATTGGTTCATACTCATGGTGTTCATACTCAGCAATACTATCATCTTTTAAAATTGGTTCGGTTATTTTTAAAATGTCCATTTTATAATACTGATTATAATTTTTAAATGAAATAAAAATTATAATCGTTCAAACCAAAGCTGGGGAAAAGACTTATTATTATCATTAACAAACACACCTCGAAGTTTAATGCTTTTTGCGGTACCCAGTATAGCTTTAGGATAAACTTTATTACCGTATACAAGTTTTATTTCAGGTATACCCCAATTTTTTAAATATTTATTCACCTCTTCCTCAATCTCTTTCATCTTGGTTACCTTTTCAGGAGATAACTTCACAACAGCTTTTTTATACCTATATTTCGTTTTATTAATTTCGAGGATATCACAATCTTCTATGTTTAAAGAAGCATCTGTTATTTCAATAGTAGCACTATTGTATTTTTCATGATCTACACGATTAAAATTTACCATTCTTTTTTATAATGAATATAATTTTCTTAACTTATTCATACTGTTTTAATACCCGCTCCACTGTTTAATCTTTTAACTAAGTCTTGAATAGCAATGGCACTTCCATCTATTAATGTGCTAATGTTTTGCGTTTTAGGAGTATCATTAGGTTTTGGTGTTGTATTATATTTTTGTAAAATTTGCTTCGATTTCGGTGTTAAGGCTTTCGTAACTAATTTTTTTCCCGCTTCTACTGCTGCACTTTTTCCAACCTCTAAAGCTTTCTTTGCCCCTTCTTTAGCTACACTCTTTCCTACATCAAGGGCAGAAGACGCAATTTGTTTAGCTGTACTACTAGTAAAAAGCCTCGCTAAAAAGTTAGCAATACTATCAAAGATTCCGGAACCACCGTATGAATACCTTTTTTTAAATCCGTGTTTCTTAGTGATTATCATTTTTATAGTATAGACATTAAATTTTTATAAGCGTTTGAATTTATAACACCTTGTCTTTTTAATTCATCACAAATGCTTACTAACTCGTTTCTTACACCTGTGTTACCTGCTTTTTTACTTGCCATCAACAAGTCTAGTCTTTCTATTAATGCGTTAGGGTCAGATGGGATAACAATTCCTTTTCCGGATAATTTCATATCATTCCAAAAGCCGGAAAGCATCTCGTTCCATTTTTTTGATTTACTACTTTTTGGATATTTAGATTTTGGGTTATTATTTTTATAGAGGGTATTAGTGTTTATCATTATCTCCTTGTAATTTTTAAAATCCTCATCATTATAAATATTTTCGTCTGGTTTTTTAGATACGATTAATTCCCATAAACCAGGGGTACCTTCATAATAATTATCACCAGCTACAATATCATCGTCGAAAATACCAACTGGTGTGTTGCCAATATAAAATCTACCATCTTTGTCATATAACCCATACGTTGTATCAGCTTCAGACTTAGTAGCAAACTTTCTTAGGTACTTTTCCGCGAGTGGTCCAACAAAAATTGGATAGTCTACTACTCCTTCTTTTACGTCTTCTTTTCTCAAATCTTTTATAAACTTCCTAATCAGTTCAGCGTCTTCATCTGTCATTGATTCTGGTTTATCATAAGCTGTGACAGATGGAAATGCTGGGAAAGTAATAGCTTCTGGTAATTTTTCTACACCTTCTTTAATAGGTTTAAGCCCCTCTGTAATCTCCTTTGTTGTAGTTTTTTGCGTTTCCGTTATAGGTCTAAAAAACTTTGACAAATCGGTTTGAAGTTGTTGTTCTCCTGTTCTC
Source organism: Hippopus hippopus (assembly GCA_946811185.2). Taxonomy (NCBI): domain Eukaryota; kingdom Metazoa; phylum Mollusca; class Bivalvia; order Cardiida; family Cardiidae; genus Hippopus; species Hippopus hippopus. The sequence continues at coordinate 23,080,324 of OX328111.1, read as the reverse complement.
TCTGCTAGTAGATTATCCCGAATCTTCTTTCTCGTTTCGAGATACTCTTTTACAATTAAGTCTCTTTTTGCAGGGTCAGTTATTTTTAGAAATGACATTTTTAATTAGCAATATATTTTTTTATCATAGATTTTATCATAGATTTTACCATAGTTTTTAATATATAAGAGCATATATAATGCTTTTATATATTTATTCATCTCCTATTTCACATTGACATTTACATCTAAAACTTGGTAATTTAGGTAATTTAAAAGGTATACTAGACAGTATGTTTGTTTTCGACGAGCCTCCGAAAGGACTCCCTCGCTTCTTGCCTCCCTTTCTCAATCAAACTTTCCTTTTCTTCTGTTGTTACCTTCTTCTTAAATTTACTTCTTATTTCACTCTTCATATCTTCATACTTATTCATTTCATCCATTACCAACTTAAATTCATCATCAGATACATGATTATCCATCAAAGCCTTTGATACATGATTATCTATAGTATTAAGCTTAGCAGCAGCAAGAGTTTGTATTTTTAAATGTTTTTCAGCTTTAGTAGTAGTTTTCCTAACAAATACTTTACTAACCAATGAAGAAAGACCGATTACACCAGCAGCAGCTTCCAAACCTACAGCAACTGGGGCTGCCGCAACAGTTGAAAGCAAAATAACACCTACACCACCTAACGTTAATGAAACAACAACCAATGCACCTTCAACATTATCAACTGCTTTAGCCATCCTACTATATTTCTTATTCAATCTTTCTCTTTCATTTATTTCCTTCTTTAGAAAATTTTGTACTTCAGATATTTTTTTAAGTCTATAAGAATGACCATTATCCATTGCTTCCATTTCAATAGGTGGAGCGCTTGCGGTACCTGGTTCTTTAGGTAATATAGGATATAATTTATTAGGGTGTTCCTGATTTGTATCTGCCATTTTATTAATATAGTAATTTTTTTTATGACAAATATTTTAGATAGCAGAATAACTCTCCCTCAGGTATTTCGATTGGTTTTTGCGAGAAATTATAAATGTAAACTAAGATATCATTAACATCATTATCAAGATGTATACCATTAGAAATGGTTAAACTATCTTTCCATTTATTACTAATGGATATCACTACAACTCCTCGTGTAGCTATATAACCAAATCCTAACGAAACTCTCATACCACCATGAGGAGGAATCTTGATAGTTGCTTGTGAGTATATTTTCCATTTTAGAGAATCTTGCTTTAAGGGAGGATATCTTACTCCATGTAAATGAGGTTTCCAAAATATAGTTTTATGTTGGGTAGTAATATTAGGTTTTATACCAAATTTATGTATATCCATTTTTATTTATTGTAAATAATATTTATAATATAGCTCCTAGGATAGGGATATTAGCAAATGGACTATTAGGTCCAAGTAAAAGTCCTTTTCCATCATACATTTTTCCTCCTTGTTTTAAATACAACCCATCACCAACAGACTCTAATCCTTTACCTTTGTATGGTTTTAAGTATAATCCACTTCCATCAGTTTCAACTTGACAAACACATCCTCCTTTTTTAAGGTAAAGACCTGACCCCATAGCTTTTTGAACACCTGTTTGAGCTAATCCAGAAAGAGCACCAACACCTAAAGCTGGTAAAACGGTTTTTGCAAGCATCGGTAAAGCACTAGCAGCCAACCCAGCTAACATTCCGAGAAAACCCCCTTCTATTTTCATGTTATGTTTAAGTTGCCTCGTAGTCATTCTAATAGTTATACCCACACCATCCTCATAGGCTTTAGCCATTTTCTTTGCTTGTGAATTGGTAATTGCTAAAACATCATTACCTTGTAAATCTTCATGACCTAAACGAATACTTACTGGGCAACTAGATTTAACAGCATGTTGAAGTTTTTGCTTTTGCCCTTCAGATATATTTACTTTAACATTAGTGTAACTTGTCATTTTATATACGAGTATTTTTTTATTTAGCTCATCTCGCTTCTCTAATATGAAACCTAATCGTTAAATTTTCACCTCTAAGATTTAGTAAATTACCATCTTGGTCAGTAATATCTACATTTAGGTTATGTATTTCATCTAACGTTATTGGTAAGTATACTAAATTAACTGGTGACTCAATTATCTTATATCCAGGTGCAACATCCGGGAAAAAAGAGTAAATAGTATTTTTTGTTGAACCATTAACGTAACTTCCTGAAATAATATCTATGTTAACGAGCAAACTATTTATGCTAAGAATGTTCACTACATTCTCTGACTCGTGAAATCCTTGTGAATATTTAGCTCTAGTAAATCCTAATACTTTAGCGATGGAACCTGGTTGATTAAAATCTACTTGATAACCATCATCAATAATAAGAACAGACTTTAGGGTATTAGTGTTCGCAGAAAAGTTAATAGGATACTCTTCATTAACTCTATCGTAATGACCATTTTTTCTCATTTCCTGACGAATCGTATCATTAATGTCAACGAGGTCATAACTTCCTTCAGGTATTTTTATTTTAATCCATGTGGTGCCATTGTCTGGAGAATAAACGAATGTGTTGTTCGTTTCATCAATGTTTGGAAAAGAGTAGTAAGTTTCAAGGTTTACCATAGCTATTTCATATACTTTATCCTTTTCCAGTTGAATTGGAGGATTAAACCTCGTTCTAAAACGTGTTTTGTTATCGCTTACAATGATTTGAAACGATGTTTTGTTGCTCGTATTTTTTACAATTTGTTCTAAAAGTTCTTCCATTTTATAATATTTAAATATTTTTTATACCGACTTAGGTATGTAGAAGTTATCAAAACCGTTTCTATACTTTCCATCATGTTTTTTACTGGTTAAGTCAATGATAGCAAAACCATGTGGTCTTTCCCACGCCTTTTGGCAAAACTTTCTAAACTCATCCTTAGACATATCTTCACCTATGTGGTCGCTATAGATATGATTAAGGTTTTTTAGGTCTTGTCGGAAAAGACAAATAAAATTAGCGTTTTCTCTAATAGTTTGTCTAGGTAGTCTAAAATAATTCTGTGAGAGGTAAAAGCAGTCAACATTACTATGCCTTCCTCGAATGTAGTAACACTCACATTTATTTTGCTTTTCTAAAAGTAAATCATCGAAAATCATTAAATTTTTATTTCCTGAGTTTAACTCTCTCGGGTCAGGTACATCACTAGCATTTTCAAAGAAGTTGCAATTTATATCTGATTTGTTTTTAATCGTTTTAACCCATTCTTCAACTAAAGCTGTTGGTGGAATGTTTAGTTCTTGTATGTCATCACGCATGTTAAACAATTTTAAGATACATTCTTTTGGTAGTTTTTCTTCAAAAGCCTTTTTTAGTATTCGGTATTCCGGTTGAAAAAGGCTTTTTCCAAAAACATTTAAATCGTTGTAGTCAAGCCAATCTGGTCTGAGTAAAAGGTTTAACAATAAAGTAGTTTTACCACATCCTGATTTACCTATAATTAAACCCCTAATACTTTTTGGTAAAAGGGAGTGATTAAATCTCTTTGATACTACTTCATTCCATGATAAGTTTATAATATCCATTTTTATTTAAGTACTTTTTTTTTTTATATATAAAATAAGATGTATTGCGTTAAATGTAAAAAACATACTGATACGAGTGATATAAAATATTCTGTTTCTAAAAATGGAAGAAATATGATGCAGGGCAAATGTGTTATTTGTGGAATAACTAAAACTCAGTTTATAAAAAAAAAACTACCGGGAGTAGTATTTTAAATAAATTTATAAATAATTTACCCGTTGAAATGCATCTACCAGGGCACAACTTTACAGGACCAGGTACCAAACTAAATAAAAGACTCAATCCAGATTTAACACCGAAGGAATGGAGTAAACCTATAAACCGTGTTGATAAAGCCGCTTATAATCATGATGTTTGCTATCTCCAACACAATGATACTGCTACAAGAAACGCAGTGTGTGATAAGAATATGTTAACGGAGTTAGAAGGTATTTACAATCCTAGTATTAGAGAAAAAATGGAAAGAGGTTTGGTAAGTAGACTCATTGGAACGAAAATGAAATTTGGAATGGGAGTAAAAAAAAAAATTTAGCGGAAGAATTACATAAACCCGTAAAAAGAAAATTTAAGAAAAGGAGAGTTAGAGTAAACGGTATAGATAGGATATGGGCTGCGGATTTAGTAGACATGCAAGCATTTTCCAAGTTTAATCGTGGTGTTAAATACCTTCTCGCTGTCATTGATATCTTTTCTAAATATGGGTATCTGGTACCATTAAAAGATAAAACAGGCAAATCTGTTGCTATAGCATTAGAAAATATTTTTAAGGAGAGAAAACCTGAAAAAATGTGGGTGGATAAGGGTAAAGAGTTTTATAACAAAGATGTAAAAGACTCGGTTGAATTATATTCTACCGAAAATGAGGAAAAATCTAGTGTGGTTGAGAGATGGATTAGAACAATGAAAGAAAAAATGTGGAAGTATTTCTCCGCTAACTCTACAAATGTTTACATTAATGTGCTACCGGATTTGGTTAAAGAATATAATAACACGAGGCATTCATCTATTAAGATGACTCCGGTAGACGCTAGTAAAAAAGAAAATGAAACGAGAGTTTGGAGAAATCTTTACCCTGATAATCTTGAAATAAGAGGCTCTAATCCTAATTTCTCTGTTGGGGACAAAGTAAGGATAACTAAAAAGAAAAAGACTTTTGAGAAAGGTTATACAACAAGATGGACTGAGGAGGTTTTTACAGTTTCTGAAGTAAAACTTACATCACCTATAACATATAAAATTAAAGATTTTAATGGAGAAGAAATACAAGGTACCTTTTATGAACCTGAACTGCAGAAAACCAGTCAAGAGGTGTATAGGATAGAAAAGGTTATTAAAAAAGGAAAAAAGAAATCTCTCGTAAAGTGGAAAGGTTATCCTAAAGAATTTAATTCGTGGGTTGACAATAAAGATATTAGAAATATTTAACTATAAAAAAATGTCGAGTATTTCGATTGGAAACGTAATTTTACCGAATAAACCGTTGAACAATTTCGAATTAGAGGGTGCCGTTAAAAGATTAAAGATTCCTTATTTTAGAGGAGTTTTTTTACTAGATACATTACCGAGAAAACCGAGTAAAAAAGAATGTGGTATAGTAAACTTTGATAAAAATGATGGACCTGGTACACATTGGGTCGCTTGGTATAAAAATGGTAAAACTAAAATTTATTTTGATAGTTATGGTATACAACCACCTATTGAAATTCGAGATTATTTAAAAAGTCCAATACAGTACAATACTGACCAATTACAACAAGCTGGGCAAGTATTTTGCGGTCATTTATGTTTGTACATTCTAAAAGAGTTATCTAGAGGTAACCAGTTTCAAAATGTTTTAAATAAACTTTTTTAGTACTATATAAAAAAATGCCTGTTGACAAATTCGGAAGAATGAAAGATGATGGTGAAACGAGTGGGGATGGTGTGTCACTCGCTTACATAAATAATAATTTTTTACGTAAAGATGGAACAACTGTTGTTACCGGTTCCATAGACATGAATGGTAATACATTAACGAGGGTTAGTAATCCAGTAAATTCTCATGATGTTGCAACTAAGGCTTATGTTGACGCTAACTCAGGGTTGTTGGATGAAAACGGAGGATACCATGTTACTGGATATTTAAATATGGGTTTTAATCCGATAAGAAATGTTAAGGACCCAAAAGAACCGGGTGAAGCTGCTACTAAAAATTATGTGGATAATGTTGATAGAGCCTTTGTTTATAAAGATGGAAGGTGGTATGAGGCAGATGATGCAATCTCAATGGGAGGGCGAGTAATTAACAATCTTGGAATCCCCACAAGACACGACCAAGCCTCTAATAAGTTTTACGTAGATACTAGGATTGAGGCGGCTACCGCGGGTGAAAAAGCTTTAACGAGAAACCGAGATGGATCCTATTCAATAGATGGTGGAATAGATATGAATGGTAACCAGATTACTGGATTATCAAACCCCATATCCCAAGATGCGGTTACCACTAAAGGTTATGTTGATGACCTCGTTAAAAATATTAGAGGTGGCCAAGGTGCTATGTATAAATCTTTCTCAGTGAAAGCGGATGGAGAACTATCAGTAAACCAAAATATTGATATGAATAATTTAAGAATATATAATATAGCGGACCCAAGAAATGAAAAAGATGCTGTCACTAGAGAATATATGGAGCGTTTCTTCAGAGCATATAAGCCAAAACCTATTATAACTGTGTGGGCTGAAGAACAGGGGGGAATTACAAACGGCGTTTATGAGTTTTCATTCGGTAATGGTAATACAGGTAAAAGACATGGTTTAGGGGGTTATTGTATGAATGCTTCAGGTAGAATTATAAGAGGAAGTTTAACAACCGTTAAAAAGAATCGTAATGTACCAGAAGAGGTAAAAGTTAATATAACGGTAAACGGAAATGAACAGGTTGATTACACTATTATTAAAAAAGCGGATGAAGTTTGTAGTTGCACGATTTTTCCAATGCCGTTGGAGGTAAATCAATGTGACATAATAAACTTTATTTCGAGAACAGATAACCGAGAGGTAACACACGCTTACATATCTATTTTAATACAATTGGACTTGTAAATATATATAATATATTATAAAAAAATATATTATATATTTATTTAGACTTCTTCATATCACTTAAAATATCCATTAATCCAGCAATAATTAATTCTAATTCTTGAATTCGCCTATCTAGTTTAATAATTTGCTTTTTAATAATGCTTACGTTAATAGGTTCATCTTTTTTCTTTGAAAATAATTTTATGAACTTCATTTTAAATATTGTGTAAAAAAATTTTATAAAAAAATTTTTTATTTTTTTTAAAAAAAATTCGAAATAAATTATATTAAAAAATAGGTTGTTATTGGAGGTTTTCATCATTTGTTTTATTTATCCAAGGCATTTCTTTTAGCTTTCCTAATGTAAGTGTTAAGTGATTTATTATTGTTTAACATTTCCTATGTTGCTTTATTGTGATATAGGAAATATATATTACAAAAATTTTTGATTTTTTAAAATTTTTTATCGTATAAATATTATAAGGATGGGTGAGCTAAGTAAATTCCTAAATGAAATAGAAAAACTTAACTGTATTATTGATGATGGAAAAGAATATACCATTAATAAACGGTTAACTCATGAAGAATATGAACAAGAAAAAAAAAGACTTCAACAAAAATATACAGGATTAGTATTACGTAATAAACAAAAAATATTATCTCATTCTACTATTAAAGCTTTAGAAAATCATCTTATTGAAAAACATATTAATAATAAACCTGTTTATAATATTACAGGTACTAAAATATTTTTTCCTGGTATATGTGGTGATGATGATTATATTAATGCTTTATTTTACGCAAAAGCAGTAATTTATTATCATTATAGTAAATTCTTTTATGATAATGGGAGTTGTAATTGGGCTTTAAATGGTAAAATGCTAGTTGGTATTATGGATAATAGAACTGAACCATATTATAACACAATCCATACATATTGGTTAAAATTTATTTTAGGATTTAATGATGAATTTCTAGTACATTATGAACATGATATTAATAATTTATATTTATATAATGATGATTATAAGAAATCTTATTATGAACTTGATGATAATGATTATGTTGATTATTATGATCATTGTTCACCATTTATAAAATTTACTAATTTACCTTTTGAATTAAATATGCAAATTAGACGTACAATGCCTCCACACATTGTAAAAGCTTCATCAAAAAAACAAAAAATATTTTTTGAGAATGAATGTTGTATATGTAAAAATGCTAAACCAACTATAGCATTTAGGTGTGGTCATCTATGTTTATGTAATAAATGTGATAAACCAGACTTAGATAAATGCCCTATGTGTAGACAATAATTTTTGAATTTATGGTAAAATGATTATAGCAATTAGGTGGTCCCTCATGCATAGACTTATCTTGCGTTGACACATGGGGGCTACATATATATTAGTTGATGCGTTGACTTATCTATTAATTGATGCGTTGGTCGGTGGACGCAATTGTTAATCGATGCGTTGGTTAGTGGTTAATGAAATTTATTTTCTTTTAAAATTATGAGGAAAATAAATTCATACAAAAATCGTATGGGCATCCTAGCTCATTTTATAAAAATTTATCAAGAGTGTTTTTAGACCCCCATATATCTATCCACTGTAGTCTCTAAATATCTGTTCGATCTTATCGACCTTCATGCCGAGATTTCTTTTTCAAGAGCCCATAAAAATCGATGTCCCGTTATATACACAGATACTGAATTTCATCCCCGATATTACTGTAAGGTAATGGTCGGTATTAGTGATGCGTTATGGGATAGAGCTGCAGCAGACGATATTTGATTGTGATTTTCTTTAATATAAAAAGTTTGTGGAGATTCTTTTTCCTATGATAGATATTCAATTACATTAAACTGTGCAACTCTTAACCAAGCGGCAAAATTTTGGACTTGTCCCAAGTCAAGGCATTTGCATGCGACAAATTAAATGTAGCTCAAAAGGGAAAAGTTGTCTGAAAAAGGGTAGAAAACATTATGGTTACCAGCATTTTCTCCTTTTCCGACAATGCTTTCCAAAGCCGTCTTCCTCAGGGTCGTCAAAAGTCGGAGTTGTGGTGGCAAAGTGTTAACTGTATTTATGACCCTTTACCAAACGATCCAGTATTAACGACCCTAACAAAAAAGCTTTTGAAAACATTGTGGGAATAAGAAAATATGCTGGTAACCAGCATTTTCTACTTTCCCCACAATGCTTTTGCAGTGACTCTTTCAATATCTAATTCCATCAGTTGAGCCAACTTTAAAATGTCGTCTGCAGATGCTTTCATTTTTGGACGAGTCTACACTTTTATCACCTGGTAAAGATTCAGTGAACTAAATAGAGATTTCCAGTCAACTGTAAAATCCCGAACACACATGGTTTCCGCTTACAAAAAAAAAAAAATCCTCTGTAAATTCATTTCATGGGGTACAGGGTTAAACTGAAACTTCTGCGAGAAAGAGCCTTTAACCATTAAGCAGATTGAAATTGTCGTCTGCTCAAATTATCATAATGTCAACGTACTGGACCTGTTACAAGTACCGGAAGTTGACATTGTTTCCGAATGCGCGCGCATCTGTTGAAATTTCTTGCGCGCTGCAATAGGAATGCTTAGGAGTAATTTGTGTAGGCATAGCAACTGAATAGGCTAATAAACATTAATTTGGCAATTATTCCAACGAGTTGTGAAATTTCCGGATATTTATACGCTTAGGGACAATGGCAGGTAGGACATTTTTCTTGGTTCTATTTTATCGACTTTTTTTCCCATAGCAGACGACATTGTACTTGAATTTACCGACGTCTTTTCTAAGAACTGATTGATACCATATGGTAACATATCCCATCACTGTATTGCAACTTCTAAACCTACCAAAAGCATTTTTAATCATATATACAAAGGACAAGCATTTGGAGGAAATGAAAATACCCTATTGCAACGGTAAAGAAAGCATTGTGGAAAAAGAAGCAATTGCTTGCTACAAGCAATTGCTTCTTTTCCCACAATACTTTCCAGAAGCGTCAAAATCAACTGCAAGACCGTTAAAAGTGATATTAATTTTGTACTTGAATGTGTGATTGTTTGTTAATTTGTAATCTTTCGTTTCGTAAAATGACTGACTATCCAACTTATACAATCAGGAAAATGTTTTGAAAAGACAAGTTTTTCACGGCGTTTTGGCCATTTATCTAGTCATCTTTACCTCTTTAGCAAACAACAAAATTTTAGCATTGTCCAGACTGAAAGCATTTGAAGACGACAAAAGTGAATGTTACTCAAAAACTTAAATTTCTCTTTGGAAGTGTATAAAACATTGTGTGAAAAGGAGAAAATACTGGTATATACTGGTATAATAATAGATAATACTAGTATTATCTCCTTTTTCCATTTTTTCCCCCCAGAAGCACCCTTCCCTAGGGCCGTTAAAACTCGGGATTGAGTGGGGTAGAGCACCGGCCTCTTATAAAAAAAAAATCTGGGTTCGAGTCTCGTGACGAGCTAATTTACTCTTTACAAGGCGACAGAGTTTAACATTTGAATTATCGTCTGCAAATTCTTTGAAATTGGATAAGCCTAAGATTTTGTCGCCTGCTAAAGATGAAAAATACCGAGAAATCTTAATAAGTATTCACACAGTATATATTAGTTCGTAGTTGATATGATCTTTCTCTTTGAACTTAGCTATACTGTGCTTTTAGATCTGGCCTGTGATTTCAGTATAAACCCTTTATCAGACGACACAGTTTTATCCATGTCCAAATTGAAAGCATTTGCAGACGAGAATTTCAGTGTGGCTAAAATGGTACAATTTTCTTGGATAGGGAAGAAAATTGTGGGAAAAGGAAGAAAATGCTGGTTACCAGCATTTCTCCTTTTCCCACAATGTTTTCAAAAGGCTTCTTTCCCAGAGTCGTTAACAGTTGGCATTGTGCGGTAAAGGGGCAATTGGCCTGGCCGGATAGCACATATGTTTGCGTATCTGGCTCGTGTCCTGGTGGTTGCAAGTTCGATATCCGATTGAGGCAAACTTAAATGTAAATAACTCTTTATCAAACGACAAAATCTTACACTCGTCCAAATCGAAAAGATTTGCAGACGACAATTAAGTTCTTCCTCAATTGGTGAGATCTGCCTTAATAGGATGGGAACAGCATTTTCTCCTTTCCCACAATGTTTCCAAAAAAATGTCCCATAATGTTTTCCCCGGGGTCGTTAAAACACGTGATTGTCCGGCAAGGGGTTAACTTGTCCTCTTTACACGGTTGAAAATACAATCCACAAAAACTCGGAAAGATTTTCAGTCTTAAAGACCCAGTAGCGGCCAAAGTAAACATTGCTGATGTTAAAGAAAAAAAAACTTTTAAATTTAAACTATACCTATTAAAAATATGGAAATTATTGTGAAGATGACAATCTGTTATTTTACGGTCGGTTCTAGTGTTAATCGCCGGCAGAGAAATGAATTTTAAAACCGGGTAAAAAGTTGCCAGGTTGCTCTGTCTTTTGTTGACTTTTTTTTACCTAGATCTAAAATTCAATTTTCTGCCAGCGACTTTAAATGGTATGATTTAAATTTTAAAGCATTTAAAACCCACATTGTTTAATACTGGCCGCTTCTGGGCTTTTAAGATCGTGACTAAACCAGCGGACGGTATCAATCTGTGCAGTCTGATCTTGACCTATTCCGTTCGCAAGAGCCCCTATTTTGTCTACGACACTGACATGATTAATCTACATTAATCTACATTAATGCAGCCATAAACTATTTATCCATAAAATTAACCCTTAACCTGCTAAATAAATGAAATGAAACTTTCAAGCCGATTGTAAAAACCTAAATATTGCTTTTGCAAAGATATATTTTGGGGAACAATATCTCCGTATCGGACAGTGTAGATTCAAGATCAGACTGCACGTTTTGTGCAGTCTGATCTTGATCTACACTGTCCGCAAAAGGGAACTGAGTCGAGCTTAGCAGCCTTGGGGTTAAATTATCCTCAAGGGCGGGTGAATAAATGGACATTTTCAATTAGTACGAAAATCAACAATCGTTGCCATTTCAACGTCGTTTTGATTAATATTACTTACCGCAATAAAGGACGGTGCAAATCCATGATCAGCATGCACGTTCTGTGCATTCTGATCTTGATATACAGTGTTGGGAAAATCGCGAAAAATTGTTCTAGGCAGATTAGAATAAATAAATACGTAGAAACACGCGAAATTTAATCATGCAATAGTTTACTTTCGTTACGTTCATTTTCCAACTATCGGTGGGGAGTGTGATTAATTTTGATTTTTTAAAATCTCTGTCTGTCTGTCTGTCTGCCAGTCTCTCTCTCTCTCTCTCTCTCTCTCTCTCTCTTTGTCTCTTTGTGTGTCTTTCTGTCCCCCTCTCTCCGTGTGTCTTTCTGTCTCTGTCTGTCTGTCTGTCTGTCTGTCTGTTTATCTGTCTGTCTCTGTAGTGTAGATCGAAGATGGGACGCATGATCTGTGCAGACTCATCTTGATCTATATTGTCCATAAAAACGTATTTGCTTGTCTTAGAATTGCTCAAGAGAGCGGTCCCTTTTGATGAACTACTATAATCGTGTTGTGCTCGTGTCGTATTCTTTTGAAGCACATGTTATACAATAATGTACAAACTAATAGCGACAGATGTTTTACAAAGGGAATTACGTGTACTGCCTTGCTTACTCTTCCACAGACGACAAAATTTTAGAATTTTCTAAATTCAAAGCATCTGCAGCCGACGAGGTAAATGTGGCTCAAACGATAAACCATGTCATCGTAAAAGTAGAAAACATTGCGGGAAAAGGAGAAAATGCTGTTACCAGACTTTTCTCCTTTTCCCGCAATGTTGCCATAAGTTCATTCTTCCAAGGTAGTTGAAACTCGGGCTTGTTCGGTAAAGGGTATCAACTTTTGTCCTGATGTAACGTTAATAAATCTGTGACCAAAGATGATTGTAGAAAACTTTTCGATGCAATTTCTCCATTTATTACAATGTTTTATAGATTGTCTATGGTCTGTTTATATTACTTGAACTTTTCCTATAAACGATCTTTTAACGCTTTCTCTGCAATAATAAAATTTTTCTGAGGCTGGAATTATAACTCCATTTCAAATTGACGCTTTTAGTGCCAAACAGAATTGGGTAATGCTTTGTGAAAAGGGGTTTAAAACTATCTGCAAAACGTTTCGACTCAGTTCAGTCTTGTTAGCAGCGTATTCTCCTTTTGCCACAATGTCTTCGAAAGCCTTCTTTCTCTGGGTCTTTAACCCCTATCCTGCTAAATAACTAACATGAAACTTTCAAGCTGATAGTTAAAACCCAAATTTCGCTATTTAAAAGGTATTGTTTGGATAAAGATATCTTCTTTTCGAACAGTGTAGATCCAAGACCAGACTGCACGGAACGTGCAGTCTGATCTTGCATCTACACTGTCCGATAAGAAGGTATCTTTCCTCCAAAAATGCCTTTGAAACAGAAAAAAAATGGGTTTTTACTATTGGCTTGAAAGTTTCATTTCTTTTATTCAGCAGGATAAGGGCGAATCACAGGACAAAACTTTAGTCTTGACCAAAATGCAAGCATCTGTAGGAGACAAATTCAATCAAGCTCAAAAGATAACTTCTGTAGAAAACTTCGCGGATAAAGGAGATAATACAGGTTACCAGCATTATCTCCTTTTGCCACAAAGGTTTGAAAAACTTGTTTTACTCAGGTCGTTAAAACCCTGTATTGTGGCGTACAGGGTTAACCCTTAGGCTGCTGAGCGGGACTCAAGGCGCTTTTTCGGCCTTTGCAGTGCAGAACGTGCAGTCTTTTCTTGGATTTACACTGTCCGATAAGGAGAATTTTTTCCCAGATTGATAACTTTGAAACTGCAATATTTCAGAGTTTTACTATCGGCTGTAAATGTTTCTTTTAACTAGGACTAATGACTAAGACATAGACATAGACATATTACGAATTGTACATACAGTACCTCATCACAAAAATACTACAATAACATAATATGGCCTGCAACACGCGAAAAGGGGCATTCGGACATTTGCGTAAAGTATCGTCTCGGATCAGCGCAGGGATCGTCTCGGATCAGCCTGCGCAGTCCGCGCAGGCTAATCCGAAACAACACTTTCTGTTTTTATGTAATTTTCTGTTTTGCACAAGTCTACTGAAGAACAAAATCTAATGTAGTCGTAAAGTGCCGTTTCGGATCAGCCTGCGCGGACTGCGCAGGCTGATCCGAAACGACACTTTACGCAAAAGTCCGAATGCCTCTTTTCGCGTGTTGCAAGCCAATTATAATAATCATAGTCACGTTCAATCATAGGATGATTCGTAAGTATTATAAAACAGATTTGCAAAGAAAAGGAATATGGAATGTTACAGTACACACTAAAGCCGTGTCGTTACATGTTGACAAAAGCATGTGCACAGAGAAACATCAATCATATCGAAGAAACAATGCAATAATTCTCAAATAAATTTGTTATAAACTAAAGCTATTGTTACTGGTAGTAAATTTTTGCCTTTTAGAATTAACTTGTTAACGATACTGTAGGATCTACGATAGATTTCTTAGTGACAGGCCTTTTTTACAAATACTGCTATATTTTTTATTTCATTGTGGTTTTCTGATGACATTAGATAACAAAATTTTATAAAACTTGGTTTTTTTGTATAGTATTTTTATATATGTATTTCTCAATTCCGTGTACAACGGAACTGAGAAATTTACTTAGGAATTCACTTAAAAACCTTAAATCCTGTACCACACTATTCCAAGTTTTAACGACCCTGAAGAAGGAGGCTTTTGACAACATTGTGAGAAAAGGAGAAAATGCTGGGAATCAGTATTTTCTGCTTTTCCCTTAATGTTTTCTACCCGATCAGAGATCTTCGGCTTACTTGCACCAATTTTGAATTTGTCGTCTGCAGACGCTCTCACTTTTATCGAGTCTAAAATTTTGTTGTTAGGCAAAAAGTTTAACAAAAAATCAACAATAACCCTTTTCCACAAAATCCCCGAGCTTAAATGCCCCTGAAAAAGGAGGCTTTTGAAAACATTGTGGGAAAAGGAGAAAATGCTGTTAACCAGCATTTTCTCCCTTTTCCACAATGTTTTCTACCCTGTCAAAGGCAGAAGTCATCTTTTTGAGCTACATTTATTTTATCATCTGCAAATGCTTTCAATTTGGACAAGTCTAAAATTTTGTGGTACGGTAAAGAATTAATTATGGTTCCTTTGTCAGGTGGGGCGATGGCAGTGAAGATCAGAGAATCGGTGAACAACCTGTGGGATAGGATCAACCGGAAGAAGACGATCACTGAGGACTTTAACGAGACGCCTCTCAAAAAATGTCTGAACACGTTCGACATGACCCTGCTTGGAGTTGGACAGATGGTCGGGGCCGGAATCTACGTCCTTACAGGTAAACTGTTTCTCTCTCTCTCTCTCTCTCTGTATGTGTGTCCGTCTGCCCGCCCGCCCGTTCGTCTCTCTCTCTCGCCTCCCCTCCTCCCCTCTCCGTCTTGCACTCTCTGTCTTTTTTCTCTCTCTGTCCTCTCTCTCTGTCTTTCTGTCTTTCTATCTGTTCTCTCTCTCTGTGTCTTTGACTGACTAAAACCTTCGCAACTTGCTCTGTATGACAAAAACATAGCGGTATAAGTTGATTGGTCGATTGTCAGTTCTCACCGATCTATTCATTATGGCTAAACCAATTACAATCATTGAGACATGCTCGGTGAAAAAGGGGTTTAGTGCATCTGAAAAAAGTATCGACCAATGTCAGCCTGCGCAGTCCGCGCAGGCTGACATTGGTCGAAACTTTTGCTATTTGTAGATTTTCTGCATCTCCAAAGACCATGTTCTACCCTATGATTTGGTCGGCTGTTGGACAAAATGGATATTATGGATCCATAATTATGTGATAGCTTACTTGGTGTAATGCATCACGGACATGCATTAAAACCGCCTTTCACAGAGCATGGCTCACGTGTATATGATGCCTATACCAGTCAAGTTTAGATAATTTTATGGTTCATGCAGTATTCCTAGATATCGTCCATCCAGAAATAAGCAGAATAATTATGAATACTCCAGGGTCGTTAGAAGTATAATAGCCGTCTCTTGCTATGATTGTTGCCTGTAACGAGTCATATTCCGTCTAATAAAAAATTTAGCCATTACAGCTGTATCCATCTTCTGAACCGTCTTAACTCAGAGAGGCTTTCTGACACCCCAGCAAAGGTGCTGAATTTGTAATCTGAAAATCCGGGTTCGATCCTATACTGACTATGATACACGCGAGTAAGGCACTACACTAGAAGCCTAGCTCTGGCAAATCTCAGGAAAGACAGGAGTGTGCTGTCGCCATTATGTAACTAGAATATGGGTGGTCGCCCATGGCCCAATGGTTAAGGCGTTGCGTATGAAAGAAGAAAATTAGGGATCGATCCCATCTGGTGGCGCTTCAACGTTGAAGAATCCTTGGGCAAGGCACTGTACGGTCCTGGTCTCATTAATGATGCTTCTTTTCATATATGGACATTTATCGTACACCGTACCGTCTCAAGTCCATCGTGATTTTTCCGGTAGATAGGCTAATGTACTCTACTGACTTTCTCTTTCATTGGTTTAATCTGTATTGCAGCCAAAGGCAACCTTTTTTCAATGATACAAATGAATATGGACAAATTATTAAACGTCTTATTATCTGAAGTGCTTTAGGAAGCTGTTTATATCATGTAAATCTCGAAAACCCTAACGAAATTTATCGTACTTGGCAGCCTGTTTGTGTCTCTTTTTGGGAACGTGTACATTTCGAGCAAAAGATAAATTAAACTGTCCCCCCCTCTAACGTTTAGCGTTTAAATTGAAAATATTTGTATATGAAACGAAGTAATTTTTTGAAAACGCAAGCAACAGGTATCTTCAAATACTAGTTTTGTTGTCAATTTGTGAAAATGTGAGATTTTTAACGAGGGCACAATATCTGTGCAGATATTTCTGTGAAAATACAAAAAGGCGTCGTCTTGAAATTCTTCATAACAGTGTTTCAATGGATTTTGAAAATATGGTTGAACAAGAGCGGCAAATTGTCGCAAGATACGCCCGTCCCACCGCAAAGGGCAATAACTCAAAAATGAAGGAAGCAAGAGTTATGATTCCTGTGCACTGCACTCCCCCTTGATGAGATCTATCCACCCATAAAGTTTCATAACCGTAGCTAGTATTATTTTGGAGATATGCTCCGGACAAAATTCAAGTATGAAAAACAACAAAGGGCAATAACTCAAAAATTAAGCAAGCGAGAGTTATGATTCCTGTGCACTGCACTCCGCCTTGATGAGATCTATCCACCCATGAAATTTCATAACCGTAGCTAGCATAGTTTTGGAGATATGCTCCAGACAAAGAATGGGGACGCCGCCCGCCCGTCCGCCCGCCACGGGTGATCCCATAATACGTCCCGTCTTCGACGGGCGTATAAAAAGCAGAAAATACTGTTAACAAGACTTTCCTTCATTGTCCATCATATTTTTTTCCCTTTCAAAACTAAATTTCGTCCCTATAGCCATATTTGACTTGTCATCTGCAAATCAAATAGCGCGTTACGTTTGTTATCCTTCATCAGCAAAACGTGGATAAAATGGCCTGCAACACACGCAAATGTACTAATGTCCCTTTTCGCGTGTTACAAGCCAAATAACGACGATGCTTGTCGGATATGCTGGGAATCATTACCAAAATTATAAAGACGAACAATATATACTTCAATTTTCACTGTAACAAATTTTCACTGTGGCAGATCAATCGAATGAAAGTTTAGGATACATTCCAAAACCAGATGATGTACGGTCAAAAGTGTGTGCGTGGACTTTGCCAAAAGTGTCATGTTTCACGACGTTTAATTGGTTTTTGTGCCATTTGTCGAAGACAATGCCACTATGAGTTCAGTATTGAATTTTGAAGACCATGTATCGTATTTTGTGCTAAGCCGAAGGAAATAAACCCAATTAAACTCAAGTTTTCTCAGACAAATGAGTTTTTCGATAGCACTCAGATATGTAATTGGTAATGGCATATTAAAATACACTGGGTGAGGCCATCGATCGTGGAAATACTTCTTTTTGATTGAAATTGGCTTCACCCGCTCATATACTTCTATTGGCGCAATGATATACACAAAATTTGTCTACCATTATCTCCCGCTAGATGGCATTCTACAAATACACGTCGAATCTTCGAAGAATATGACATGCGCAGACAACGTTTGTCTACTGACCGCTTGGTCCCGGGCTTTTTCGTTCCAAAACCAGTTCGTCCCTGCACTCGTTCGTCCCATGATTGCGCGCTACTCCATTTGATTGTGCATGAATATTTATAGATCGAAATAATTGATTGTAATGTTGGAAATTAGATCTTTACGGCCAAAGATATCTCAAAATCGTTTTCAGGTACAAACTTGATTTTATTCGATATATGTATATGGGTTCTCTCTCTACCCATCATGCATCCTTCTGTCAAAGGACATAACTCTTGACTCCTCCTGAATGATCAAAGCGAGACCACCAATACACAAATAATCCTAACTTTGTCAGGAGTACTCTCCTTTCAACCAAAAAGGTTTTAATTTGCTTAGTAGGTTGACTTTCAAGCCAGTATTGAATAATATTTCTCTTTTTCTTTCAAATTATTAATTCCACACAATGGCTTCTTTGACAAATGCCACTCCAGTGTTTTCAACGCTTTGATTGATGATGTAAGTCTTTGGGTGATAACTATAAAAATCCAGTAGGTTGTGAATCGTGGGGATGACAAGCTCGCATAGCTCATTTGGTAGAGCGTAGAACTAGTGACCATGACGGTGTGGGTTCGATTCCTACGGCTGGCCATCTAAAATTACTAATAGTCTTTCGGATGAGACGTTAAATCGAGGTCCCGTGTGACGGTGCTATACAACGAGCACGTTAAAGGACCAGGCGTAACTTAGGATGGGTTTCGTCCTGTATCTGCACTATCCCCAGTAACAATACTAACAGCCTTCAGGGGGCGTCGTCTATATGGGAAACCGGTGGCGACGATAAATAAACGCAAATTCAATCAATCAGTCGTGGGGATTGCAAATGTCGACCCGGTCAGCCAAAGGTGAATAGAGCAACATAGTGATCGTGACCTTTGGTTAGCTTAGTCGGGTTTCGAACAAACATCCTTTGGATTACTAGCACCTCTTGCCACAACTGAAATACCTCGAATTGGCTGTCAATCAATAAAACAAAAAAATCTGCAATATCGGGTTTTGTTGCGCGTCTTGTAGGCGGGTTGCTAGTGGTAATCAACGTAGTTCGTCGCTTGAAATCTTGTACGCCAATCCTTACCGGATATAACATTTCTAAATTTAGTAACCTGCAATATTAGATTTAGCAGTCCGCACCTGAACGGTTTTCATGTTTAACCCCTATAAAGAGCCTTTCATAACTTTATTCGCCTTTGTGGCCAAGTTAGATGAAGATCAGACTGCGAAAAAGTGCAGTCTGCTCTGTGATCTTCACTTACCATTCTGCTCGATATTCTGTGAAAGACAAATTTCACGTTTTTTGTTCATTTTATTTTTCGTCGGCAAATGCTGGACACGGTTAAAATTTCATCGTCTGGTAAAGATTTAAAGAACGGTCAATGTAGAGACTATTTCATCCGTCGTTTTGATTGGTTGATTGATTGATTGATTGACTGATCGATCGTTTGATTAATTGGTGTTTTACACTGCTTTCCACATACCGGTAATTTCAGTCATATTACGGCGACCTATGTCATGAATCTCCAGGGTTTCACCTGTATTAAACTATTGCTCTGAAGTGTCTTGCCTACGAACACTCATGCGAAAATCCCAGGGCTCGTAGCGTGGCCCGAGCCGTGGGCCTCCAGGTAACGAGTCCTACACTTGACCACGCAGGAGCCGCTCCGTCGATGAGTAGGTTTATATACAAACTGGAAAATTTCTGTGTCATGGTTGCAGGGTCAAATTGTTTTCCATCCACAATAATTAATACAGTGAATTGTGGCGATCAAGAATGGAAAGAGATCAGTATTTTTTTTTTTAACCAAAAAAGTTTTCTATTAGTTCAAAAAAACTTTCAGTCATTTTAGACACATTTAAATTTTCGTCTGCGAAAACTTTCACAACCGTCGTTTATTGAACGATAAACCACGATAAAAAGAAGAGTATTTCTTAATTCTACCACGCTTTCGTTGCACTGTGTTTATAGAGCCGAATTCACATGTCATGTTAGAATTAGATTTAATACACTTACATGTATTATTATGTTATGGCGTCGTGGCATCGTTACGAGTTTTTTACGTTTTTCTTGCTCAGTTTGATTTAACACTCAAACGGCTAAATGAAACGAATGAAAAACTGCAGCCAACAGTAAAACGCAAAATAGTGCTATTTAATAGTCCTTATGGGTCCGTATTCACCAACAATTCTTAAGAACTGTTAGTCTTATTCGCCGAGCCCCGGTAGCTCAGTCGGTAGCGTGCAGGACGTGAGAACAGGGGGTCGTAGGTTCGATCCCTGGCTCGGCCAAACCAAAGGTTAGCCAATCAGAAGTTGCGTTACTTTCAAATTAGAAAATTCTGGAGAATAGACTAATAACGTTCTTAAGAATGGTTGGTGACTATGGACCCTGGTTTCAAGCTCTTTGCGTTACCAACGTAGCTGTCAGGCTCGCTCTAAGTTCCGTTGAGAAGTACTTTCAAATCGCAAAATACTGGTTTCCATCATTGGCTGGAAATTTTCATTACATTTAGTATTAAGGGCTAATACATCGCAATCTGCAGATGGCATCTATCATCTGTTGGCAATAAACGTTATATTTGATGTTGTGGCAAAAGGAAACAAACAGCTCTTGATACTGAAACTATATGGAGAAAGCGATTAACATATGTTTACTACTTTTACATCTATATAGTCTATCTCATTCAAAAAGACCTTCTATTATTCCTTCATCGGCTGTATCTGGTAGCTTGATATGCACCTACACGACCTACACGGTACATTTCTTCGCCTGAAATACGCCGGTTTACCGTTCCGAAAATTGTAAGGCTGCTGTTAAAAAAGACAACTTGAGTCACAATTTTCTGTCGAAATCTTTATAACTCTATTTTAGTTGACAAACAGTTCGTACATTGATTTTTAATGTGGTTTATTAACTCCGACTGAAGTTTTCACCGACGGATAGATAGATGTGAATAACTTCATCGAGGTTGTTTATGTCGGTGCTAAATGACTTACAGTGGCGCAGCCATGTATAAGATCACGTGACCGTTATACAGATGAGGTTAGATGTAGGTATGGAATCGGCCGAGTTGTGACGAGTGTATCTACTAGTAGACGCTTGCGTTTTTTTTTTCTTGGGCGGGGGGAGGGGGGGATATGTCTCATAATAGTCGGTCTGAAACCGTGATGTTGACTAATATCCTGTTCCGGTTTACCCTGATCCTGGCCTCACCCAAAAACACAAACACTCAAAATAGTTAATAAAATCTTCTATTTTTATCTTGCAGGCACGGTGGTTAAAGACTTGGCTGGTCCATCCGCCATTTTGTCCTACATATTCGCAGGAATAGCCGCCATTTTATCTGCTCTCTGTTATGCCGAGTTTGGGGCACGTGTTCCCAAAGCAGGATCGGCATATGCTTATACATACGTTGCTATCGGGGAGTTATGGGGATTCATCGTTGGTTGGAATTGTGTTTTAGAGCATCTTCTTGGTGCCGCGTCGGTGGCACGAGCGTGGAGCGGAGCAATTGATTCACTTTTCAATGGTGCAATAAAGAACAGCACATTGACAAACGTAGGCTATTTAAGTCACGGTTCCCAGTGGGTTTCCGAATATCCGGATTTTATTGCTTTTACAATTACAATAATTATGTTTATAGTCATAGCAACGGGAGCGAAATTCACCGTCAATTTTAACAGCGTGTTCACAGCTGTGAATTGTGCCGTCATCTTGTTTCTAATCTGTGCTGGTTTCGCGTTTGCTGACAGCCGGAACTGGAACCAGCATGGGGGATTCTTTCCGTTTGGATTCGGCGGGACAATTGCTGGAGCTGCGACTTGTTTCTACGCATTTATTGGATTTGAGGGAATCGCCGTGTCGGGAGAAGAGGCCAAAGAACCAGAGAAGTCTATTCCCGTGGCAACAGTTACCTCCCTAGTCATTGTAACATTTTTGTATGTGCTGGCCACAACGGCCTTGACCCTAATAATTCCCTATTACTACGTAGACCCTTCCGCTGCGTTCCCTGCTGCTTTTGCTGCAAGACATGTTACATGGGCTAAATACGTTGTTGGTATTGGAACCCTGTTCGGAATAACAACGTCTCTTCTTGGAAGCGCATATTCCTTGCCACGTGCTGTTTATGCCATGTCTCAAGACGGACTACTTTTTAAAAGTCTATCATATGTTCATCCACGATTGCAAACCCCGGTTGTTGCTATTGGAATATTCGGAACAATTTCTGCATTGATGGCATTATTCTTTGAAATCACGACTCTCGTCGAATTCATGTCAATTGGAACTTTGACAGCGTACACGATCGTGTCCGCATGCTTGATCATCCTGAGATATCTTCCGGTCTATAAATGCCAGTTTAAACTGAAACCGGAAGAGGAAACTCAACCTCCAGAATCTACCTCACCAACAGAAGAGTCATCTATAATCCGGAAATCAAAGAGCCAAGATGACTTCGGTCGTTTGAAGCATAAATTACGAGACATACCAGTCTTGAATAGATTCGAACCCGGGAATGCAGTGCTTTTAGCAACATTCTTATTGTTTCTAGGCATCATTTGTTTCAATTCCATTTTGATATTCGGGTTCTCGTATCTAAGCAGCGGCACCTGGTGGGCGATAATCGTCGCGATCCTCTCTGCTGCTCTTGTAGTCTGCTGTTATCTTGTCATGGTGGCCCACGAGAAAAACGACGCCTTCGTCACTTTCCAGGTAAGAAGCCGTACTACTTTCCTGCTTTGTATAATTGGCCTTTAACATGCGAAAAGGGGCATTTGGACATTTGCGTAAAGCGTCATCCTGGATCAGCCTGCGCACTCCGCGCAGACCAATCCAAAACGACACTTTCCGATTTTATGTAATTTTCTGTTTTGTGCAAGTCTACTGTAGGACAAAATCTTATACAGTCGTAATGTGCCGTCTCGGATTAGCCTGCGCGGACTGCGCAGGCTGATCCGAGACGACACTTTACGCAAATGTTCGAATTCCCCTTTTTGCGTGTTGTAGGCCATATAATTTTGATCATTATAAGGGGGTTTTAATTCCTAAAAGTGTATACAAACATCGTGTATATACATTTATTATGATTCACGTTAATAACGAAAATTCCAAGTTCAAAATCAAACTGCACGTTCGATGCAGTTTGAACATGAGAGTGTCCTTGGGCAAGACACTTCAGAGCCCTAGCCTAGTTCTCTTATAACCCAGAATATACATGAACATGTGAGTCATCGTTTTGAAATGACTAAAATAATCTTGAAAGCGGCATAAAACACCATTAAATCAACTATTTCAACTTGAACATACAAAGTTTATAAAGCTGAGCCAAAAAAAAAAACCGGATAAAGTAATTTTGCTGGTAGGTTTTCAATAACTCACGTGACCAACACCGCGTCCCTAATGACGTCTCATTTGCAGGAAATTGGTTGACACCGTACATTGTAGTATGTTGGAAGATAAATACACTGATTTGTTTTCCCGGTAGAAGTTAGCCAATCAACAAGAATCCCGCACGATCCCTGTTGACTTTGCCATTCCAAATTAACCTATTATCTCCTATAGAAGATATTTTACCTCTCGCAGAAGACCACCTCTAAAAACATTGTATCCGATGGATAAAATCGCAGGGGAAGGATAGGTTTTCTTTATGCCACATTGTCTCTGGCAAAAATGGGCTTAATGCGTCTTCGTCATGCATGATACCAAGCAAGTCATCACATAAATTTACGGATTCATAAACTTTTGTCTAAACTAAACAACTAAATCATAAGGTAGAATGGTCCTTGGACATTCAGTGAATTTGTAACTAGCAAAAAGTTTCGACCATTGTCAGCCTGTGCAGACTGCACAGGCTGACACGGTCGATACTTTTTAGCAGATGTATTAAATCCCCATTTCACAGAGCATGGCTCATATATTTATTATCCCTGTTTCACAAGCTCGCCTCAAATCGTCCAATTCAAAATCTTTTCAGGGGTTAATTACTTAAATGTTTAAGTTTTACTGTAACCATGGTGGATATCTGTACTTTCTGTGTAGTCGGCGAAGGCTGGTTATGTTTCTGATAGCCTGACAGGGGTCCTTCGTGGTTCAGTGGTAAAGGGTAGACTCGTAACCTGTTCAAACGAGAATCTGCTTTTTTACCTCGAATTTAGCCGAGTTTATTTAGCTAGTAGCAAAAGAATTGATACGAACGAAGAGTAAGTACAGTATCGGTACTAAAATAATTGATACGTGAGAATCTTTATTCTCACCAGTCTATTTTCAGAAATTCTCTTGTAGGTGTCATGGCGTGGGAGGAAATATAAATAAGTATAAATGACGTCATGACAGCGATATCTAAGTCTATTCAATATGTGGTCGAACTTCCGGTAGTTAGTGCAAATTCGATTATCACCACTGTATGAGGTCGAATTTTAGCGTTAAAAAGGTTTCAGTTCAATACGAACAAGGGGTAAGATGGGAAAGATACTAAAACGGTTGAAACATGACTATATTTATTTCCATTAGTCTATTTTGAGGAGAAATTCTCTCGTAGGTATAATAGTGTGGGCGGATATACAAATGACGTCACTGCAGCGATATCGAATTTCTTTTAAACTTGTAATTGACTTCCGGTACACTGTACTTGGTGCAATTTCAATCTTTTTCGAGTATCTAATTTGGCCGTAGAAAATATGCTTGGTCAAATAGTTCTGGGCACGTTGAATTTTGTTAGACGTTTAAGCACAATTTAAACTTTAGTAAAGCATTATTTTTTTCAACCACGTTTTTGGAAAACATGTACGAAACGTGTTTCTGGAGGGCTGCAGATACAGAGAAATGCTGGCGGGTTCTGTGCTGTCTGTTCTTAATCCATGAAGTCCGTTAGAGTTATATAGTCGCCGATGGCAGTTATATCTAACTTGCAAGCTTAGGTGTTGTGTTCTACGGACAATCCAGCCAGGAACATGTAACCAGCATTTTCTCTTTTTCCCATGACGTTTTCTACTCTCTCACCGCAAAATCCACCTGTTTAACCATATTTAATTTGTCGTCTGAAAAAGCTTTGGATTTGGAGAAATTCAAAGTTTTACCGTTTGCTAAGGAGTTGACTTGAGAATTGAGAGTGACGTAATATCCGACTGTCCCAAGATTGCAGACTTGCAAGTTTCAATCGCCACCAATCCCAGAATCTCCGAAATGGTCTGATTTCATTTTGTAATAAAATACCATGATTTGATTTGCTGTCTGTATTATAGAAACAAATAAAAAAAAAAAACTTTTCTAGTCATGTATATGCTCTTAAACTCTTTGACTACTAAATAAATAAATTGCATTTTCACAAAGGCTAAAAATACATTTCCTCTACAAGATCAAGAGAGATTTCGGTCATGATTTAGAATATAGCAGTGGACAGTGTAGATCAGAGATCAGACTGCACGTTCTGTGCAGTCTGATCTTGATCTACACTGTACACAAAAGCTTCTGTTGTTGTCTATAGTATGGAAAGAGTTAACGTCGGCTCTGTGTTTGTGAATTCCCAAGTGACTCAACTGAGAGGTTATATCGACATCGAAGTGTCGTTTGCTAGACCGCGAATCAAATTTACAGAAATAACCGAGCATTTATAGGATTACGGATTTTTTCTACACTGTCTCACGCAACAAATTTTCAGCAAACCGCTCTGAAATCATTCGTGCTAATATAAACGAGCCACGCTCTGTTAAGAGGGGGCTTAATGCATCTGCAAAGAAATTCGACCCAGGTCAGATTGCGCAGTCCACGCAGGCTAACCTGGGTCGAAACACTTTGTTTATGGTTTATTTTCTGCATGTTAAAGGACCAGTGAACCTAATAATTTAGTCGGTTGTAATTCAAAATAGATATTAAGGATCCATAATTATATGATGACTTGCTTGGTATCGTGCATCACGGAGATGCATCAAACCTCCTTTTGCCAGAGAATGGCTCATCAGTGTTTAATTCATCACTAGGTTTCATCAGGGATCGTATATACACTGTATATAAGATCCCTGGTTTCATACAGGAATGCGTGTGAAAACACGGTATCAAAAGGAGAAATTGCTCAACACGAGCAATTTCTCCTTTATTACTACAATGTTTTCATACATAAGTGGTACACTGTTAATAGAGAAGTCTTCTTGAGGAAAATCTAAAAGAGAAAATCGATACCAAAAACAGCTATAGAGTAACAAATATCCCGATAGACTTTCCAAGCAACGCTAAACGAGGCTTGACATATTGAGGAACGTTTCCTTGTCATAATCTCGAGATTGTCACGCGATAGATCACGAGAGACATGTCGAGAAGCGGGAAACAATTAACGTCCTATGACGTCTGAGTCACGAACGAAAATTTTCCCCGTTTGCCGTTTTAACCCTTTACCAAACAATCCCGAGTTATACAGGAGAAGGCTTCTGAAAATATTGTGGAAAAAGGAAAAAATGCTGGTAACCAGCATTTTCTCCTTTTCCCACAATGTTTTCTATCCTTTCACAGAAAAATTCCTTGATTTGAGAGACATTTCATTTGTCGTCTGCAAATACTTTAAGTTTGGACAAGTCTAATATTTTGTCATTTGGTAAAGAGTTAAGGTAGTTATTCAGATATTTATGACCAAACCGACTTAAGAAGTATGTAACCACTAGTTTTAGGCATTAGCTGGCAAACAAAGAATAAGAAAGAGGTAAAAGAATAAAGTATCCTGAATGCTGTTTCCTTAACCCATTACCAAACGACAATATTTTAGACTGGTCCAAATTGAAAGCATTTGCAGACGACAAAATAAAAGTGACTGAAAATATGAAATTTGTTTTGTGAAGGGTAGAAAACATTGTAGGAAAAGGAGAAAATGCCGGTTACCAGCATTTTATCCGTTTCCCACAATGTTTTCTAAAGGCTTCTTTCTCAGGGGCGTCAAAAGTAGGGATTGTGTGGTAATGGGTTAAAGCCCCAATGTCCTCTTTGATTAACAAAAAAATAGGTATATAGAAACTACAGTGAGCCGTTAAATAGGTAGACAACGGTTTCAGAAAAGATACAGAACGTTGTTTACTTAATTAAAGCTTGAATTAATGGATACTTACGGACAACTCCTTTATGCATATTTTGAGGCAAGACCCGAAATATGCTGATGAGGTTTGAGGTACTTTGCATACTGAAGGGATATCTTTACGTGAAAAAAAAATGCATGCAGAAAGTATATTTGCTCGGAAGTATACCCATCCCTCGGTCCAACGCTGCTTGTTAAGTCCATCTTTGATACCAACGCTTTGTTTACTTACTATACTATGCGTGCACATCTCTCCGCCTCTCCTTCTATTTTTGGCGTGGGCTAATTTTAGAATCTCCGTAAAAAATGCGCCATATAAGTCTGCTATTACCGATGTCTTCGATGGTTTTTTTTTTTATTTAAGCTTGTTTATATTTTGACCATCTCTAGGAAAATGAGTGAAAAATAAAGAGGACATGGGGCCTTAACGTGATACATACCCTCTCATTTTTTTTAGATTTCACGCCAGAATTTCCCGATGCCTTGTGGGAATGTAACGTGATCAGTTTACATGTACCACACGTCGCTTTGTTGCTGTGCTTCACAAAAACTTTAATTCACGACAAAATAATCAAAATAAGCCCTATTTTTGTGCCATTCAAAAAGCGATTCAAAAAGCGTTTGCGGACGGGATAGATCAAGATCAGACTAATAGAGACTAACACTATCCGCTACTGTATGATTGTAAAAATTCTGTTGCCCAGAAAAACATTAGAAATACAATACTGCGAATGCTTTTTTTTGTACTTTATATTGTCCATTGCATTAATTCGGCGCATTAAAATGTAATGCAGAAAAAAAGATTCATTCAATCAATCTTTAACCCTCAACGAAACGGAAAAAAAAATCTCAAATAGTCCGTATTTGCAGACGACAAATCATATGCTGCTTCAATCATCGGATTTGTTTTTTAAAAGGCAATAAACACTGTGGGAATAGGAGAAACGGCTGGTTACCAGCATTTTCTCCTTTTTCCACAATGCTTTTCAAAGAACCTTCTTCAACAAGGTCATTAAAACTCGGTATTGTGTGGTAAAGGGTTGAAAGAAATCCGTGTATTTTTCAGAGCGTGGCGTACATTATATGAAACCATTTTTTCCAAATTTATCTGAATTATTCAAAGACCATGTCTCTGGGATAGAAAAAGATACGCGTATCAAATTACTCTACAATAGTCACACTATCTGTGTTTCGACGACCCTTCATAAGAAAGCTTTTGAAAACTTTGTTGGAAATGGAGAAAATGCTGGTAACCGGCATTTTCTCCTTTTCCAACAATGCTTTCGTCCCCTTTCACAAGAAGACTTCATCATTTCAACCACATTTGATTTGTCGTCTGCAAATGGTTTTAGAATCG
Organism: Hippopus hippopus; assembly: GCA_946811185.2. Taxonomy (NCBI): domain Eukaryota; kingdom Metazoa; phylum Mollusca; class Bivalvia; order Cardiida; family Cardiidae; genus Hippopus; species Hippopus hippopus. The sequence goes on along the minus strand of OX328111.1, from coordinate 23,052,002 downwards.
AACAAAGTTAACATTTCGTCGTCTGGTAAAGAGTTTATCAGTTATTTATGATTGGCGAGTAAATAATGAAAGACGAAAACAATATATCTTCAAAATAGCCGTTTTACTCTTTTCCCAACTACAAAATTTTAGACTGGTTCAAATTAAAATCACTTACAGACGACAAAAGAAATGCGGCCCAATGACGAAAGTCGTCAATGCAAGGGTAGAACACATTGTGGGAAAAGGAGAAAATGCTGGTTACACGCATTTTCTCCATTTCCCACAATATTTTCAAAAGCCTCATTTCCGGTCGTTAAAAGCCAGGATTGTGTGGTAATGAGTTAATAAGCCCTTTCCCAAACAATCTCAAGTTTTTACGACACTGAGGAAGAAGGCTTGTGAAACATTGTGGGAAAAGGAGTCACTCAGTGCTAGTTACCAGCATTTTCTGCTTGTCCAACAATATTTTCTAACCTTTCAGAAACAAATCCAATCATTGCAAACACATTTAATGTCATCTGCAATTGCTTTAAATTTGGATCAGTCTAATTTTTTTTTTTCAACTTATAAAGAGTTAAGATACCTTATATGGGAGTCTGATTTTGCAAATATCATTCTTGTCACGGAGCATGTTACGGAAACGTTGTGGCAATTCGAGATTTTGAAAAAAAAAAACCTTCTTCCGACAAGTAACTTCTTTCCTTTTTCTTGCAGCAGACCGTTTTGACCATTTACCATACAATTCCAATATTTTACCACCATAAGAAAGAAGGCATTCGAAAATTTTGCCGTTTTGTAAAGAGTTATAAAGAAACATCACGGCAAAAAAATTTGCCCTTAATGTATTTTTTGTGAACCATTTTGTATTGTATCGTATTGTGCTTAGACGATGTATTTAATTTACAAGTCTAATTGAAATTATGTTCTGTTCTGTCCTGCTCAATGTACAACTCTTCATCAAATGACAAAATTTTAGACTTGTCCAAAATTGAAAGCCCTTGTAGAAAACAAATGTGACCAAATTGATGAGATTTGTCTTCAAACGGGTAAAAAGAAACCAATATGGGACATGCAGAAAATGCTTATTAGTATTTTCTCCCTTTCCTACAATGTTATTCAAATGGGTAAAAAGAAACCAATGTGGGACATGCAGAAAATGCTTATTAGCATTTTCTCCTTTTCCTACAGTGTTATTCAAAAGGGTAAAAAGAAACCAATGTGGGACATGCAGGAAATGCTTATTAGGATTTTCTCCTTTCCTACAATGTTCTTCAAAAACTTTCTCCCTAAAAGTCGTTAAAATATGAGAATGTTTGATAAAGGGATAATGAGGCCAAGAAAATATTGTAACAAATGAAAAGAGACTCATTTCTACCATTTTCTTTATTTTGTAACATTTTTTTCTTTAATCATATAATTATATTTGTCTATATTTGCTGTATACAATACGACAAAATTTTATACTCGTCCGTAATGAAGGCATCAGCAGGCGACAAATTCATCGTGGACTCATTTGACTGAATTCGTATATAGAATAGTAGAGACCTGTGTGGGAAAAGGAAAAAGTGCTGGTTACCATCATTTTCTTTTTTTCCAACAATGTTTCATAAATCCTTCTTTCTCAGGATCGTAAAAGTTCGTGATTGTTTAGTAAATGGTAAACTTTATGATCCATGCTCTGTGCATCGGCAAAGAGTATCGATTCATGCCAGCCTGCGCAGTCCGCGCAGGCTGGCCTGAATCGAAACTTTTTGCATTTCCTAAATCTTCTGCATGCCAAAGGACCATAATTCGTGATTCAGTCGGTTTTTTTGACAAAATGGATCCATGTAATGCAACAACTGACCTTTTTTCGTGTATAGCTAAGATGCATTAAACGCCCTTTTCCCGCTCACATATGGGCAAATATATTTACAGATTCCACTGGTGCCCCTCATTCCCACACTGAGTATATTATTCAATACAGCTTTAATGATGAAACTCGGGTACCTGACATGGATACGACTCGGAATATGGATGGCTGTAGGTAAGTCACATTTCAGTATTTGGACAGCTTGTCTATTTTGAATATCCACTCATGCTCCCATGCTCTAATCAAGCCCCTTAAATCCTTTATAAAACGACAAAATTTTGAACAAGATCAATTTGAAAGCATCTGCAGATGACGATTAAATGTAGGTCAAATGATGATATCTGTTTGTGATAGGATAGAAAACAGTCTAGGAAAAGAAGAAAATGCCGATTGCCAGCATGTTCTCCTTTTTTCACAATGTTTTCTAGATCTTTCTTTCTCAAGGGTGATGAAAAGTCGGGATTTTCGTGGTCAAGAATTATATGCAGAAAACAAAGCCCGGAAGTAGGTGAGTGACGAACAGGGCTAGAAAGAGTTGGTCGCTGGTTCGAAGCCTAAAACTCGGCAAATACGAGTATCTTTCCGAGGATTGATGGTAGTCATTGCGACGGCAACCATTTCTCTCTAAATGCTGATCATTGTTTCGACAATGATTATGTTGGAAAGGAGCCCGTGGCTTGAGAAGAATATTTTGCGAGATACAAGTAAAAGACCCCCCCCCCTTCAAAAAAAAAAAAAAATAAATAAAATAAAATAAAACGTGCATTTTCCCGAACCACGGGCTGCTTTCCCACATATTCATCGTCGAAACGATAATCAGCGTTGAAAGAGGAATTAATCCTGCCGCAATGACTGTCATCAATCTTCGGACAGAGTTTGGTAATCGAATCAACGACCACTGGTCTCAATTCTGTATGTTACTGACTGGGCCAGCGAGCTCGACTGCAAGTAATGTAACGTATAAATGCCAAGGGTATTGAAATAAGAGGCAGACCCCTAAAATTGTCTGTGTCCCGCTGTTCTTATTCTTGTTTCACAAAGCCTAATTTTGCGACTGCATTGTTCCAAATTGTGATGGTATCGCTATGGTAACGAACCATGGTTACACCTAGACGATAATTTAACCCTAAACCACACACTCTTTTGGTTAAACGGCCCTGGAAAGAAAGGCTTTTGAAGATATTGTGGGAATAGGAGAAAATGCTGGTAACCTGCATTTCGTCGGTTTACTTCAAAAACCTCGTAACTACAGCTTGTTTCAGGCTGTAGTTACGAGGTTTTTGAAGTAAACCGACGATTTTCTCCTTTATCCACAATGTTTTCTATCCTTTCAAAAATAAATCTGAAAAAAAAAAAGTTAAATAAATGTAATTTGTCATCTGCAAACGCTTTCGATTTGGACAAGCTCATAATTTTTCCACTTTTTGCTGGAGTTATCCTGTAGTTTGCCAATAGAATATATCACAGTAATGAGGGCCGATCTGTAAGCACCGACCAATGGTTACGTATGCCGGCTAGGGAAACGTTTTAGCAGGAAAGCGAGATTAAACCCTAGTTTCACAAACAAATTGGAATCAATGTGTACGTCATAATTTTCCTGACTTTGTTTTGCAGGATTTATCCTTTATTTTGCCTATGGAATACATCACAGTAATGAGGGCCGATCTGTAAGTTACGGGCCTATGGTTACGTACGCCGGCGAGGCCGACATATCAACGGGAACGTTAGATAGAATGAGTGAAGAAGTGGTTCAACAACAGCCCCCGCGAAAAGATGAAAAATTCGGAGGCCTTTGATATCATCGTTAGTCTAAATGTAATTGTTCTCCATTTCTTTATTTATTAGCCCCTTTTTGCGGCTTATACTTTTTGAAAATATTGTGACAAAAGGAGAAGTTGATTGTAACGAGCAATTTGTCAGTTTGTCGAAATGTTTTAATGTGTATTCATGTATCACACATCAATTCGCGTTGCTTATCACTCTTTCACTAATTTTACTAGGAGAGTTTCAGAGTTTCATGCTGCAATTTGAGACAATTACAATATCCATCGATTTTACAGGCCTAATTCAGCCATGCAATGATGATGATGACAATGATGATAATGATTACGAAGATGACGTTTTTATGATTGCTTTATCATTTTACGGGACCCTAATTAAATCCTCACTGCTGCGCTTGACAAGAGGGTGTATCCATGGTCAAGGCACTGCGAGGTCCATTGTTCTCATAGTAAAACCCAGGAAAGAAACTGTTTAACTCTTTACCAAACGACAAAATGTTGGACTTGTGTAATCAAAGCATTTGCAAAAGACACATTGAATGAGGCTAAAATGGCCTGCAACACGTGAAAAGGGGCATTTGGACATTTGCGTAAAGCAGTCCGCGCAGGCTAATCCGAGACGGCACTTTACGACTACATTAGATTTTGTGCTACAGTAGACTTGCGCAAAACAGAAAATTACATAAAAACGGCAAGTGTCGTCTCGGATTAGCCTGCGCGGACTGCGCAGGCTGATCCGAGACGACACTTTACGCAAATGTCCGAAGGCTCCTTTTCGCGTGTTGCAGGCCAAATTATGAATTTTGTCTTTGAAAGGGAAGGATACTTAATATAAAAACGAGAAGTGCTGGTACAAAGCATTTTCTCCTTTTTCCCCATAGTGTTTTCAAAAGCTTTGTATATTGCATTTCAAAGATGCATCAAACCCCCTTTTCACAGAGCACGACCCTAATAGTTATTGCTTGTTTTTGCAGATCTTATGTATGTACACCAAAGACAACATTATGTGTTCACAAAGCGGAGATAACGTTTAAAAGAGCAACCGTTTGTAATACTCGTGACGTCTGCTGAATCTGCTTACATTTTGAACATGGTGTAAATAGTGTAAAAATATGGCCTAGACCTAATTCTGGCTAGACAAAAGTGTGCAAAGAATGATGACCTCAGCAGAGTCTGCTTACTGTCTAAAAAATGGTGTAAATGGTGTAAAAAGGCTGCCTACTCTTGTTTAGACAACAGTGTGGAAAGATTGATCGTGTGTTTTTGTTTGCGCACTGTTTCTAAAATGACGTAAATATTTTCATTGACGCAAAATTGCTTCCTATTGTTTGGATAGACATGTGCAAAGAATGATAACGTATGCATAACCTGCGCACTGTTTGAAAATGGTGTAAAAGTGCTGCTTACTCCTGTCTAGACATAAATGTGCAAAGAATGATGACGTTTGCTTTGAAAAGATATGTGTATTGTGTTATATTTTTAAATGAAGGCGTAGATACATAATTTTGTTTAACCCTTTAAAAAAAAATAGGCCTAAGGTTAATGGCCCCAAGAAAGAACTAGAAGTCTATTGAAAACATTTCTGGAGCAAAGAAAATGCAGCTTGTCGGCATTATCTCCTTTTCAACAATGTTTTACTCTCTTTCTTATAGCCCACAAATCCCTTAATGTGCCACGTTTATCGTCTGCAAATGCTTTCATTTTGGACCAGTCTAAAATTTTGTTCTCTGGTAAAGGGTTAAACAAAATGCGTGAATATGGTAACTTTTGCTTAATCGTGATACTCTTAAACTGAACAAAATTATTTGACATTACGACATCAGCTAATCTACTCCTGGGTCTTTTTTAGCTCACCTGAGCACAAAGTGCTCAAGGTGAGCTTTTGTGATAGCGCAGTGTCCGTCGTCCGTCGTTCGTCGTTCAGGCGTCAACAATTACCCTATGTACACTCTAGAATAATACTCATGAAACTTGGTCAGAATGTTTGTCCTGGCAATATCTCGGACAGGTTCGAAATTGGGTCATGTTGGGAGAAAAGTAGATCGTCAGGTCAAATCTTAGAAAAACCTTTTGTGCAAACTGGAGGCCAATTTTTAGTATGATATTCTTAAAACCTGGTCAGAATCTTTGTTTACACGTATCTCAAACAAGTTAAAAATTTGGTCACTTCGGGTCAGAGAGAAGGTCACTGGGCCAAATCTTAGAAAAACTTTGTGTACACTCTAAAGGCCAAATTTTCAGTCTAATACTTATGAAACCTGGTCAGAATATTTTTCTTGATGATATCTCTGACAACTTTAAAATTTGGTCACTTTCGCCCAAAAAGTAGGTCACTGGGCCAAATCTTAGGAAAACCTTGTGTACACTCTAGAGGCAACATTTTAAGCCTGATACTCATGTAACGTGGTCAGAATGTTTGTCTTGGTGGTATCTTGGTCAACTTTGAAATTAGGTCACTTCAGGTCAAAAGTGGGTCACTGGGACAAATCTTAGAAAAATACTTCTGTGTATCCTAGAGGCCACATTTTCAGTTTGCTACTCATTAAACATGGTCAGAATGTTTGTTTTGATGGTATCTGTGACAATTGTAATGTCGGGTCTATAACTAAGCCACTAGCCCAATCTTAGAAAAACCTTGTGTGCACTCTAGAGGCCACATTTTCAGTCTGATACTCATGGAACCTGGTCAGAATCTGTTTAGATGGTTTTTCAAACAAGTTTTAAATTGGGTCACTTTTGGTCAAAAAGTAGATCACTGGGCCAAATCTTCGAAAAACCTTGTCTACACTCTACAGGCACATTTTCAGTCTGATGCACATGCAAGTTGGTCAGAGAATTTGTCATACTATTATCTTGAACAAGTTTGAAATTGGGTCCTGGGGTTCAAATAGTAGGTCACTGGGCCAAATCTAAGGAAAACCTTGTGTGCACTCTAAAGGCCACATTTCCAGTCTTATACTCATGAAACGTGGTCAGAAGCTTTGTCTTGATAGTATCTCGCACTAGTTTAGAAATTGACTCACTTCAGGTCAAAATTGAAGGTCATTTCGGCCAAATCTTAGAAAAACCTTTGTGTACTCTAAAGGCCACATTTTCAGTCTGATGTTCATGAAACTTAGCCAGAATGTTTCATGAGATGGTATCTCGGACAAGTTTGAAATAATGTCACTTCATGTCAAAAAGCAGGTCACTGAGCCAAATCTTAGAGGGAAAAAAAAAACCTTGTGTGCACTCTAGATGCCACATTTTGAGTCTTAGTCACAATGTTTGTTTTGATGGTATCTCGGACAGGTTCTAAATGGGTCACTTCGGGTCAAAAAGAAGGTCACTGGGCTAAATCTTTTGTGTGCCCTCTAAACACACACACACACACACACACACACACATATATATATAGAGAGAGAGAGTCACTCCTATTTATGGGGCGTCTGTGTAAGACCCACTTATGTGGTGCAGCTTTTAAACCAACATGTGTGGCATATATTATATATATATAGCATCATAATATATATGACCCACATCTTGGTATAATTTACAGTCAAGCCGGATACCAGACTACTCTTAAAAAAATTATCTTTAAAGATATCCTGCCACGAGAAAATTTATATACATCATGGATGTTTACATATTCCCAACCTGACATTAACATATCTGTAAGATCATATCTTATAGATAAATGTTTTACAAATAAATGATATATCATTTATAGATGAAACAACATAAGATCTAACTTAACAGTGAACCTTTCATTACAAAATATTAATGAAGTGTTTTAAAAAGTAGTTTTGTCCCATGGTTTTCTCTGTAGGGCTTTTGTAGTATGGGGATTTTGTCATGAAGTTCATTCATATACTGAACTTAACTTGAAGCCCGATAATAAAAATTATACGAAACGTTAAAAAGTTTTTAAATGTATTAAAATACTATTTCTCGTACATACAGAATCACGCCGAAAGAGTGTGCTGTATATTTCCCATAATTTTGTATTAAATGAACGTCCAAGAATTTGTTACGATAAATATGTATGTCTTATGATTATTGACAGGATAATACTGCATGTTTTATACACCGATCTTTATCTTTTCTTCAAAGTGGGGAAAAAAAACAGGTATGTAAATACATCTCGGATGTGCGCTGTATATTTTCGATCATTTCGATGAATGCATCACGAATTCGGGACAATTGTAGTACTTATATCCTGTAAACAATGCTGAGAAAATATGGTGTGATATATACACCCCCACAATTTTTTACCGATTGTATAGCTATTTACATGTATAGAAAAACCACCAAGGATTTGATTGTAAATTCCATAGAATTTTGTATTGTAAGAAAGCACTATGATTTCAGTATAACTATTATTGTGTATGTCTTATGATTAATTATGTGAAAAGATGGGGTGATATATACACCCCACATTATTTTATTCGCGATTGTATAAAAATCACAGTTACAGAAAAACGCCCCAGATTTGCACTGTGCATTCTGTAGAATTTCGTCTTACATGTACACACCATAAATGCGGAACATTTATATGTTAGTCATTTAATTAATGATGAGAAAATATGGGGTGATATTACACCCCATATCATTTTATTGCCTGTGTGTAATCATATACATTTAAAAAAAACAAAAACATTGCAGTGACTCACGTTATTGTAAGCACAAGCGAGAATCAAACCAGGAACATCCGATCTTAAATACCAGACACTATCTACTTGGCCATTGAGTTTTGCCAGATATTGTACGGAAAATCATTCCGGAAAATAACCAGATAATATCATATGTGTCAATGCTTTCAAAGCGCTCACTTTCAATAAAAGTCGTGTATGAGAAACAACATTGTTTCATAACATTGCTTTTGTAGATGCGTAATGACTGGGTCGGCGGAAAACCTACATGAGTGTTACAGCTTTTAAACCAACATGTGTTACATATATAATATATATATAGCATCACAATACATATTACCCACATCTTGGTATTATTTACAGTCAAGCCGGATACCGGACTACTCTTAAAATAAAAAAATCCTTTAAGATATTCTACCACAAATTTTCAAAAGATCATGGCTTTTCACATACTCCCCATTTGACATTAACATACCTTTTAGATCATATCTTATAGGTAAATATCTTACAAATATATAATATATCATTAATAGATGAAAGAAGATAAGGTCAAACTTAAGAATTAACTTTTAATTACATAATACTTAAGCGGGTTTTTTTTTAAAGAAGTTTTGTCCAGTAGTTTTGTCTGTAAGGCTTTTCAAGCATGAAAATGTTGTCCTAAAGTTCTTTCATTCACTGAACTTAATTTGAAGCCCGATTATGAGAATTATACGAAACGTTAATTTTTTTTTAAATATATATGAATACTATTTCTCGTGCATACAGAACATCCAACATTTTTTTTATTTCTTTTTATTCCTCAAAGTAAAACAGAAATAATGTATAGAAATTATCTCTGGTGTGCACTGTATATCCCCGGTAATTTTGTATTCTATGAATGCATCATGAATTCAGAATAACTAAAGTATATATTCTTTAATCAATGCTGAGATAATATGGGGTGATATATACACCCCACATTTTTCATCGATTGTATAACTATTTCCATGTGTAGAAAAAACACCAAAGATTTGCACTGTAAATTCCTTAGAATTCTGTATTGTAAGAAAGCACTATGAATTCAACATAATTATTATTATGTATGTCTTATGATTAATTATGTGAAAAGATGGGGTGATATATACATTATTTTATTCATAATTGTGTAAAAATCACATCTACAGAAAAACGCCCCAGATTTGCACTGTGCATTCTGTAGAATTTCGTTTTACATGTACACACCATAAATTCGGAACATTTATATGTTAGTCATTTGATTAATGATGAGAAAATATGGGGTGATATATACAACCCATATCATTTTATTGCCTATGTGTAATCATAAACATGTATAAAAAAAAACACTGCAGTGACTGACGTTATTGTAAGCACAAGCGAGAATCAAACCAGGAACATCCTATCTTAAATACCAGACACTATCCACTTGGCCATTGCGTTTTACCAGAAACTGGACTGAAAATCATTCCGGAAAACAACCAAATGATATCGTATGTGTCAATCCTTTCAAAGCGTTCACTTTAAACAAAAATCGTGTATGAGAAACAAAAGTGCTTCACAACATTGCTTTTGTAGAAGCGTAATGACTGGGTCGGCGGTATACTTGAAAACATATGTGTTGCAAGTTTCAAACCAACACGTGTGTCATTTATAATATACACAGAATTATAATCTATATGACCCACATCTCGGTATAATTTACAGTTTAGCCTGATACCTGACTTGTCTTAAAAGGGAAATTCTTTCAAGATGTTCTGCCACGAGAAAATTTATATAAATCATGGCTATTCACATATTCCCCATTTGACATAAACATATCTGTCAGATCATATCTTAAAGATAAAAATATCTTACAAAAAAATAAAATATCATTAATAGATGAAACAACACAAGGTCAAACTTAAGAATTAACTTTTAATTACATAATACTTAAACAGTATTTCAAAAAGAAGTTTTTTCCAATGGTTTTGTCTGTAGGGCTTTTTCAGACCGGGGATTTTGTCATAAAGTCCATTCATACACTGAACTTAATTTGAAGCCAGATCAAAATTATACGAAACGTTTTTTTTTTAAATATATAAAATAACTATATTTCGTACATAGACACATGATGAAAGAGTGTGCTGTACATTTTCTATAATTCTGTATTAAATGAACGTCTCAGGATTTGATACAATAAATATATATGTCCAATGATTATTGGTAAGATAATACGAGACATTTTATACACTATATATTTCCTCTACACCCAACACAATTTTATTCCTAAAAGTAAAACAAATAATGTATAGTATTTGTCATTGGTGTGCACTGTATATTCCCGATAATTCTGTATTCTATGAATGCATCATGAATTCAGAATAACTAAAGTTTATATCCTTTAGTCAATGCTGAGAAAATATGGGGTAATATATACACCCCAAATTTTATTACGGGTTGTATACTATTTACATGTATAGAAAAACACCAAAGATTTGCACTGTAAATTCCTTAGAATTTTGTATTGTAAGAAAGCACTATGAATTCAGTATAGCTATTGTCATGTATGTCTTATAATAATTATGTAAAAAGATGGGGTGACATATACACCCCACATTATTTTTATTCGCGATTGTATAAAAATCACATTTATAGAAAAACGCCCCAGATTTGCATGGTGCATTCTGTATCGTTTTACATTTACTCACTCTAAATTTTGGAACATTTATATGTAAGTCCTTTATTTAATGATGAGATTATATGGGGTGATAAATACACTCCATATCATTTCATTGCCTATGTGTAATTATATACATGTATATGTTCGGTGCAAAGAAAGAATCCGGGTACAATTCCGAAGTTGTCCTGCGCAAAGTAGGAATTCCTACTTTGTCCGCCGATTCCGGAATTGTACTGGACAATTCTAGAATTGCACAAGGGAGATATATCGCATTATGGTCAGATATGGTCTGTGCGCAAATAGGAATAGGCTTGGACAAAGGAAGAATTCAAAGGGTAGAGCAAAGTGAGAATAGTCGGACAAGGTAAGAATATCCAAAGGGATTTCTTTACAAAAAATGTAAAGAAACAGAAAACATGATGAATTGTCTTGCAACTGAAGATATTTCTCCATTCCCACATGAAGCAACTAAGGTCAAGCGATGACGAAGGTGTAGATCAATGCTTTCATGCTAAACTATAAAAACATCATGAGAAAAAGAGAAAATCCTGGTAACCAGCAATTTATTATTTTCCCATTATGTTTTTCTTCTCGTTCAAAGACAAATTCCGTCGTTTAAGCAACATCTAACTTGTTGTCTGCAAATGCTTTCATTTTGAACTAGTTAAAAATTAGGTTAAGTGTAAAACTACAAAATAGTGCAGTATCAAAGTTCTTTTCACCAGGGATAATCTCAAAGTATCAAACAGTGTAGATCCAAGATTAGACTACATATCTTGTGCAGTTTAATTTTGATCTACATTCTCTGCAAAACCCATCTAGTTCGTGCTCAGCAGCTAAACGGTTAATCCTGAGATATCTTTGTGCTATCGTAAGACTGAGGCCTAAATAGATTTACTGCCCAAGTGACAAATTTTTAGATACAACCAAATTCAAAAGTATTTGCTGACGACAAATTAGTCTTCGGTCCCCAACTCTCATATCATAAGACGGAAGCTTCCATAATTGGCCGAATAGCCTTTACGAAAATGTCGATATTACACGGTATTTACCGATGAGTTAGCGAGTCTACGGCTTCTAACTCTCATACTAAAAGACGGAAGCTGCCGAGATTGGCTGAATAGCCTTTACGAAAACGTATATGTTTACCGGTGAGTTAGGAGCCGTAGATCTTAAATGTAGCTCAAGTGAAAACATTATGGAAAAAGGAGAAAATTCTAGTTGTCAGCATTTTCTAGTTTTTGCTCAATGTTTTCACTAGCCTTCTTCTTAAGGGTCATTAAAACTTTGGATTGCGTGGTATTTTACAGATATTGTTTTCCTTTTCCAACAATGCTCATGCTGCAACACATGCCATTTATTTCTCATTACGTAATTCTTTTGTCTTTGTTTAATATTTAATATTAGTATGGTATTTAGGTTATCATGTTAAACAATAAAACACATGCTACCTTATTTATTATTTATCATTATCCTGTCGACCTAAACTTGAAAAACATGATGCTAAGCACACGGTTAAGTGACAAAGCCGCATTTATTCCGATTTTACATGTTATTGTGCCTTTCAACGCTATTTTAGTTAGAACTAAATTCAAAACAGTTTTTAACATGAGTATCAATCACTCTCAACCAATAGTATCGCTGTACTAATAAACAAACATCAATAATAATGACCAGAAAATGATGAAAATATGAAAATGAACGTGAGAAAATAAATATTCTTACACTGTCCTCGATTACTACTTTGCAGAGGTGAGATAATTGATTCTCATTTTGTTCCAATTCCTACTTTGCGAAGGGACAATTCCGTAATTGAATCGCGCCAGGCGGGAATTCTTACTTCGCCCGGCAAAATGAGAATTCCTACTTTGCACAGAACATGTATACAAAACATTGCAGTGACTGACGTTATTGTAAGCGCAAGCGAGAATCAAACCAGGAACATCCCATCTTAAATCCTAGACCCTATCCACTTGGCCATTGAATTTTACCAGAAATTGGACTGAAAATCACTCCGTAAAACAACCAGATGATATCGTATGTGTCAATGCTTTCAAAGCGTGCACAGTTTAAATAAAAGTCGGATATGAGCTACAACAGTGTTTCACAACATGTTATTGCTTTTGTAGAAGCGTAATGACTGGGTCGGCGGTATACCTACATATGTGTTGCAGCTTTCAAACCAACATGTGTGGCATATAAAATATTCACAGAATCATAATATTAATGATCCACATCTTGGTTATTCGCAGTTTAGCCTGATACCGGACTTCTCTTCAAAGGAATTATCTTTAAAGATGTTCTGCCACGAGAAGATTTATATAAATCATGGCTGTTCACATATCACAATCTGACATTGACATATCTGTTAGATCATATCTTATAGATAAATATCTTACAAATAAATGATATATCATTAATAGATGAAACAACATGAGATCAAACTTAGTAATGAACTTTTACTGACATAATACTTAAGCAGTATTTTAAAAAGTAGTTTTGTCGTATGGTTTTGTCTGTAGGGCTTTTTTAGCACGGGGATTTCGTCCTAAAGTCCACTCATACACTAAACTTAATTTGAAGCCCAATAATAACATTTATACAAAACGTTAATTGTTTTCAAATATATTAAAAAATTCTCACACACACAGAAACACGCTGAAAGAGTGTGCTGTATATTTCCTGTCATTTTGTATCAAATGGAGGTCTCAGAATTCGGTATGGTAAATATGTATGTCCAATGATTATTGATAAGATGATATGAGACATTTTGTGCACCAAACTCTATTTTATTCCTCTACAACCAACACGGTTTTATTCCGCAAAGTAAAACAGAAATGATATATATAAATTATCTCTGGTGTGTACTGTATATTCCCGATAATTTTGTTTTCTATGAAGGTCTTAAAATTCGGTATGATAAATATGTATGTCCTATTATTTTGTATAAAAATTACACGTGCAAAAACACCCGAGATTTGCACTGTACATACTATAGAATTTCGTATTGTATAAGAAGGAAGTTTAAATTGCATAATTATATTTAAGCAGTATTTAAAAAGTAGTTTTGTCCTATGGTTGAGTCTGTGGGGCTTTTGTAGCATGGGATTTTTTCCTACAGTCGATTCATACATCCAACTTAATTTGACGCCCAATAGTAAAATATTAAAAAATACAGAAACACCCTCAAAGGGTCATAATGAAAGATAATTTTATGATTATTGATGAGATAATATGGGACGTTTTATTCATCCAACGTTATTTCATTCCTCACAGTGAAAAAGAAACATGAATTGAAAACATCTCAGGTGTGCAACGTATATTCCCGACAATTTCGCACTGAATGAATGCATCATGAATTCGGAATAATTGAAGTATGTATATCCTATAATAAATGATGAGAAAATATAGGGTGATATAAACACACCACACATCATTTTATTCCACATTGTATAAAAATTTCATTTATAAAAAAAATCCTAGATGAGTATTGCACAAGTGAGTGAGTGAGCGGCCGGACGGGCGGGCGGGCGAGCCGGTGATCGATTGAGCGAGTGTTATTATAGTGACACGTGCATATACAAAACATTAAGCAACAACATTTGTTCAGCAAAGGTATACGCCCTGCCCCATGGCCTATATGTTATCTTATAAGTAAAGTATAGTGGAAAACGGTACTTAATAACATGCGCCATCAACAAGGATTTATATGTTCAAATCAGTATCAAGACGTCATATGTGGTGTAATAAAAATAAACAGAGTGACCTATTGCTAAAGTAGCCTACAATTCCATTATCAAACGCCCAAAATCGCATCATTTTACTGAATTTAACCATACACTTTATATGAAAAGAAATATATATCTGGTAGTATTTATTGGCCTTTTACGAAATAATTTGATTTGTGGCAAAAAATTAAATAGCTTGCTGTTTAGAGCATAAACAAACAATTCAATAGATATGGAGCCCTCAGATAATGTGGTTTGTATTTGTAAAGGGCAGAAAAGAATTCTGGAAGAAAAAAAGAAAAGAAATACTGATGTCTTGTTTTCCAACACTGTTTTCATAAGCCCTATTACACATGATTCATAAAACAGGATTTATTGTGTGTTAAAGGGCTAAAAAAAGAAAAGTCCTCAAACATTCTCCCAATTTAACTTTGTATGACATAAAATTCAAGGGTCAAATATAGGCCATGTTTGGACAAACCGTAAGGTGTTCTGAATACTGATTACATGTATCTGTAACAGTTCTGTTAAATAGCCCCAAAGGCTGGGATTGAACCTAGAACCTTCAGGTCCGAACTCCGTAGGCAAACGCTCTACCACATTGCTACAAAAGCTAGCTCTATAGCAAGACAGATAAGTGTACCCTTATACAAACACAAGCTATACCTTTAGCTCGTATATCAATCTGTGGGATAGACCAGTATACAACATAATTATGGATCCATGTCAGGTTTTCTTGGCATCTGACGTCTGGATCTGGAGAAAATTTTGATTGGGATTTATTTTAACACTTTACTGAACACTCATATTAACCCGTAGGCTGCTAAGCGCGACTCACTTACCTTTTGCTGACGGTGTATATCAAGATCAGACTGCACAGAACTGTCCGATAAGGAGATATTTATCATCCTCAAAATTACCTTGAAACAGCAACCTTTGGGATTTTACTATCGATTTGAAGGTATCATTTGAGTTATTCAGCAGGACAAGGGTTAATAACCCTGAAGGAAATAGGCAATTGAAAGCATCATGGGACAAGGACAAAATTCTGGTAGACAGTATTTTCTCCTGTTCCAAGATTGTTTTCAATCATAAGAGTGAACTTCAGCTCATTTGTATCAGTTTCCAAATTGTTGTCTGCAGCTACATTTAAAGAGCCTAAACCTTGTCATATGGGGAAGGAATGAATAATGAAATAGCATCCATTTAATTACCATTTTTGATTAAAGAACAAAAAGTAATTTACGCATTGATGGTGGACATAGACTAATCTGAACAATCTTACAAAAATTCGGTCCAGTATGGGGGAGGGGGTATCTCGGAAAAGCTGAGCAGCGAAGGGAACTTCTTTCGCGAAAGAAGGGTCTTATCCACGAAAGGAAGATTGTTTGCTATGAAATATGGGTTGAATGAATTAAAGAGAGATTTCTTTGTCACACTTAATATTTCCTTGATTTTGATGAAATTTACAAATTGAATTAAAGAACTTTTGATCGAAAAAACTTGTGGTTTAGTATCGCTGTACAATATCGTTCCTATTCGTGATTTTCGTTATCCAGGTAACTTTTCAAAACCGCAACCCGCAATATCTCGCGTTGTCTGCAGATGTCATATTCTTCGGAGATTCGACCCGTCTACTACGAGGGGGGAGTCAGAAAGTTCGTAGAACGAGGTATATATTTCAGCAGCAGACTATATACATGTATTATATTATTGTTTTTATAGTCCCCATTTACTTCGAATCACTTAGCCCACTTTTCTTTCAGACTGTCTATACCCTTGAAATAAAAGTTTTCGGTTTGGTCCTCAAACCATGCCTCTGTGGCAGCGTTGAGTTCATCATCATCACGAAATCTGGTTCCCCGCAAATGGGATTTCAAATTTCTAAATATGTAATAATCACTGGGGGCCAGATCTGGACTGTAGGGTGGGTGATTTAGTTATTCAAACTTACATTCACGAATAGCAGCTTGTGCAATCCTTGACTTGTGCCCTAAACTCAACATTTGATTTTCCATCATTGCTTGATGGTCAGTAACTTGCAATACCTCCGAGAATCACACAAATATGTTGTGACAAGTGAACTTGACATGTTCAAAGTGGTGACATGTTGTGTTGTCAAAATACGGAAAGAAATGTGTTACGTTTGCCCCAATACGCTTTTCTATGAACTTTCAGACCCTCCCTCGTATGACGCAACACTATCCTAAACAGGAAAAATATTACTACACTGTCCGTAAACAGAACTACTCTGACACTAAAAAAGTAGCAGGCGAAAAATGGCTTTAAAAAATAAATATGAGGTAAAATCAAGCCTAGCTATCGCTCCAAATTTCCTAGAAATACGATATTTTTACACGGAAAAAAACTAATTTAAAAAAAAAACCTCTGTTTACCGAAAATCTTTGCATACAGTTCTAAACATAGACATAGAAAAAACCGCGATTTACGCTTACAGGGTTTGACAACAAAAATAAAATATAAAATACGCTGGGCTCATACTGCGGCTGTTTCTCGAGCTTATAGGGGCTGTGTTTATAAATGACTGGTGCAGATGTTACATGCTAGGCAACCACCGCTAGATACATCGTACCAGGTAGGTTTTGTTGAGAAATCGTTATTATTATGTTGAAATTTGAAGTAACGGTTGCCGTTTTGAAAGGTAGTCCGGTCCTGTACCCAGAATGCCAAAATCAGATAGGTTTGTATTTGAAAAATGCCACCTAGCGCCAGATAATTCAACATCTCGCTCAAAGAAATTATTTCTCGGTGTCAACAAAGGTAACCTCAACAAGTCTGACCTGCTCTTTATCGGACGCTGTTAGCAAACGTTAGATTTGTTCAGGGAATACTGTGTTGGATTTCTCGGGCATTTGCAAAAATGATGCCTAAACTTGTTGCAGTTATGAATTAAATAACCACATCATGATAACGCCATAATTATGCAAATATATCTGCAGTGCCAGTAGTTGCATCAACTGTCATTTTCGAAGAGACAAAATATAAACGTGATTTTCGCATACAGACTCTATTATTTACTGACCAAAAAGAAGCCCTGAGATAGAAATAATACATTTTTCGCAGGCTGCCTTGGTTTTGCAAGGCAAGAGTTGGGAAAAAAAAAATGAATTCCAATATGCAGTTATTTTAAAACAGGGATGTATAATATTGCATTTAAAAACAAAATGTGTGCGGACAGAATAAATGCATCACTTGGCTTCGAATTTAGAATGGACTTACCCTCTGTAACAGATTTTAATAATTCCAAATCCTATATGTACAAATGATCAACATAAGATGGAAAAGGAGACACTTTATTATGACACGTCTGTGTTAACTAATCTGCGTCTAGCATGTACATAGTGCAGGGCTTTTGCAAGTAACCCACTTTGGCCGTGAAACACCGAGATCAAAAGAACACCCAGCTACATGTACGAGTATGTACTATCCATTTCTCTTTTTAGATTACAAAATATTATCACTTTGGTAATTTTATATATTTATATTATATGTACATCGAACAAACGTTTCCAGCGTTTCAAGCCCTGGGCCCCGTTTCACGAAAAAAAAATTAAGTCTCTTAATTTACTCACATCAGCAAACAGACTTACTTTCTGACTTAAGTTGACCTTTTTTTTTTTTTTTTTTTTTTATGGACTTAAGTCTGTTAATTTTACTTAAGTCCATTTATACTGCTTGGATGAGCCTGAAACATTGTGTCACCCTAGGATTTGAGAACCTTACTACAGTCTGTTAATGTTACTGAAATACATCTCAAATAACGAACACTACTTAAGTCAGAACCCGGGACCTTTTTTGGATTTGCGTAAAATAGGGTACATAAGTTTTTTCGTGAACCCAGGCCCTGTACGTTACCAGCTTAGCTACCGGGTTCGGCAAACATGAACTGAACAATCAGATCCATGATAAAATAGGGAAAAAAAAAAAAACACTATAGCACTTCTACTATTCTTTTCTTCATCTCTCCTTTTTTTCCCTGATTTACGATAGTGAATCTTTCAAAGAAGTGAGTGAAATCTTATTCTATTAAAAACCTTTTACCAAACGCAAAACTTAGCACTTGTCCAAATCCAAAGCATTTGAAGCCGACAGATTAAACGTGGATCAAACGGTTGAAATTGTCCTTAAAAAGTAGATAATATTTAGGGAAAAGTAGAAAATGCGGGTCACGAGCGTTTCCTCCTTTTTCAATATTTTCAAGACTCCTTCGTTCCCAGGGTCGTTAAAACTCGGGATTATTCAGTAAAGGGTCAGAATCCGTTCAGTGTCTCTACGAGGGACATTTAAAAAATATTAATCAGTGTTGCGCTGTAGTTGTTGTCGGAATATTTCTGTGCAAATGGTTAGTGCAACCCTTGAAAGTATACTTCCTTTACTCATGTGCACATTTTGAGACACCATATCCACTCGGAAAATGCATTGCAGAGGGCATCTTTGAGTATGGTGTTGAGGCACTGGAAAAGTGCTCTGCCGACGCCATGACGAGATTCAAAGTGGCGACCTTTCATGTAGTTTTTTAACGTATGGATTGATACAAAAATGACATGAAACGAGATCAAGGCTAGATGAAAGATGTGGTAAACTTACAATACTTTTGTCGCTAAGGTAAGAAAGGACCACGGCTGATTTGTGAGCGGGTGCATTCTCACGGAGGAGCTTGATTCCGCGCACGACGGCTGAAGCATAGTGCTCAACACTGAACTACCGAAAGAACAGAATCTCAGCAAAAGGCTCCTGTGACACTCCATCCTTCTGGTACATGGACTGTAGCTGCAATTCCTTTGCAATAAAACATATGATTCCCTGGCATTAAAAAAAATATTGCATACATGGTGGGGCGTGGTGCGAGCTCTACGCGCAACTTGGGGTCTTTCGTCATTTTCGCAGATCCACACTTGTTTTTTCCTTGCCCCCCTGGCTCATAAAAATTATTACATGTTTCATCACCAGTTACAATTTCATTCATGCGTTTTTGGTCAGCATTATCGTACCTATCTATAGAGCAGATGTGTTGCAGTTAACACACACCACTCTTTTAGTCATTAGAAAGAACGGTGGGGTATCCACCGGGCGCAAACCTTATGTAGGTTAAAAGGATCAGTCAGAATATGAAAAACAGGTGACGTATTAATGCTATATAATTGACTGATCTCCTCCATTATGTATCGGACATCTTCCTCTACAGCTGCTTAAATCACTGCAGCAACATCACTTCCAGGTGTTGCTGTTGCGGGACGGCCAAATAGAGGCTCATCTTTGATATCCGTTCTAGAATCGGATTTAAACAACCGGCCCCATCTTCTAACTGTGGCATATGATAGTGCTCTATATCCATAAACTTTGTCTAATTCGGAGTTAATATTAGGCGCAGAAAAACCAAGCAATCATGTGCGAAATTGGCAGTACGCTCTTTGATCTTCCTGAAAATTGAACATTATGTCTGCCATTTTGAATCGCAGTGTCCATAATAAAAGTACTTTCAAGTGAAAGTTTAATTCTCTGTGTAAGCTTACCCCAAGTTCTTCATGCATGTATGTGTAGAGGAGATTCCACTCTTTCTATGTAGGACCCTGTAACGCTTGCCCGAAAGGCGTCGAATAATGATATTTTAAAAAAAAACTGACTGATTATTACTTTATCAATGCCCCACGTAAGGAGGCAGCGAAAGTCAATTTACTGAAATCATGTACAAACCCGATCTCAAAAGAATCATCAAACCTTCCGTTTGTTGCACTTTTATTCATTCCCCTTCAAACGGATATTATAACTGTAACGTTAAATTATGTCAGAGTTTAGATCATGAAAATAAGGAACGTAGCTTCAGTTCGAATTTTAACCCTTTCATTCTCCCTTCACAAAATACTTATATTCCATTATCTTTTAAGTTTTAAAGAGAAATAGGTGTCATATTATTCTTTACGAAAATGGATGATGGGTTAACTCGATGTTCCTTTGATCTCGATATTGCACTGCCGGGTGGGCGGCTGAATAGACGTTATCCTCGATTCTATCGCGAAAGGAAGTTCCTTTTGCTGTTAGATGGTTACCATCATTTTCTAAGGCCCTTTTCCCCTCGGGCTGTGAAACCACGAGGTTGTTTGGTGCAGGCTTTATTTGTCGTCTGCAAATGCTTTGAATAAGGACACGAGAAATATTTTCTCATGTTGTAAATGATATTTTAACCACCTTTAGATCCCCCCCCCTTTCCCCCACTCATTTTACCCCCATCCCCCTCGTTTCTGATTAGATAAAGAATATAGAAATTTAATCTGTATACGAGTAGATGAACATATAAAGCATGTGAGTATAATATTGAAATGCGAACTATAAACAGGATGTTGGCCTATTTACGGAATTAGCCGAGTTTTGACGAGTGCCAAATGGGGGTAGCCTTCGACAGGGAAAGGAAATGTCAGAAATAAGATCAATCTAAAGCATCGGAACCGTAATTGTATTTCAATGTCAAATTTGTTTTGGTGAAAATTTTCATTGCTTTTCAGTGCATTTTCTAATTAACCAATCAAAACCGGTCACGTGACACTGCGTCGAGGTAGTTGTGCAAGGCCAGGGATAACGATCCCTGGCCAGGACAAAGAAATCACATTTCATTTTGGGAAAACAAAGTAAGTTTTTCATTCATTCTATATCTGATGTAGATTTTTATGATTGGTAATACATTTAGTAGCGTGGTGAATTGATCTTGCTTTGGTTTCCTTCGAGATCTAGCCTTTTCTGATCCGAGCGTGTTCATGCTTTTGAATATTGTCTTTCCCGCCCTCCGATTTTCTATTAAATTCTACACTTGTAGATTTATCATAGTTTTCCCCTAATCTATTCAGCGATATTGTTATTTTCATTGAAAAAAAAAAATGCTCAATTTCGAATATCCTTCGCAAAAAACCCTTCTGTGAGAACTGCTTGAACAAAGAATGAAAGATCAGTAAAAATCTCGTGCATGACCCAGTTACGATAAATATTCCATTTACTTGTGTGAATAGCTCTAGTTAATGCCCCAGTCAAAAATAACGAACTTCCGCCGGACGGCGAGTTTTTCAGGAGATTTTGACACAATCATCCGGGGACCGCACGGCGACTGTGTGGTGGCAGCTCAATTTGAACGGCGGCAGTTCAATTTTGAGACGCCGTCCGGCACCTGTTTGAGGTTTAGAAGAAAGTTATAATTGAACGGCGACCGGACGATTTTTGGGCCATCAGGGAGCCCGTTAACTCATCGTCCGGGCGCTGTCTGGTGACCGGGCGATGCCTTCAGAAATCGGACGGCGCCCGGATGATTTTTATGAAAACGTTTATCCCAAAATCGTCTGGCGACCGGATTGCGTCCGTCCGGCAACCGGACTGCCTCCGTCCAGGTGCAGGACAGAGCCCGGACTGGCACTGCCCGATTATAATTAATCGTCTGATGACCGTCGGATCGCCGGGTGGCATTGATTTTGTGATTTTTTTCTGGACGGGGACCTGACGGCAAAGGTAAACTTTGGTGACATGATCATTATGTTATACAAGTGTATATCTAACCTCATCAGTTCATCAGTTCTAAAGTGAAGATGGCACTTATACTGCCACAAAATCTGTTAAATCTTCTCTTTCATCAAGAGAGATTGCAAGCTGCTCGCCAAAGGCAGAGAGCTATAATAGCAGCTGCTGCTGTTTACAATCAGGAGAGTGCTGGGAGAGGCCGCATAGTGAGGACAGGCATTATTCAATAACCTCAGTGATACAATTTAAACTTCTGTTTCTAAGGAATGGTTGACCGCAAATGATAGCATAAATTGTACAGCGACCCCTCGGTGACCAGACAGTAGCCGGACAGCGGCCCAAAGCCTGAAAGATGTCGGTATGAGCGCCGTCTTGTCACTGCCTGATGTCCGTCTGGTCGCAGCCAGGTGCCTTTCTGAACTGAAAAGTGCACGCACGGCATTTCCGAAGAAACTGCCTTCCAGTGCCCATTTGATTTGTAACTGCTTGAGTAAAATGTCTTAAAATTGTACGGCGCCCGGACGATGTCTCAAATCTTTGAATCGGCGAAGTTGGAAGAAATTGTCCGGCGCCCGTTTCATTTGTGACCTAGGCATAACTCTGTGGTAAAAAGTTTGTTTGCAGATCTGGTTGAAATTTACTTCATTGATACAACTTTGATCTCATCACAGAGATAATGTTTCAAGAAAAACAAGAGCACAGTGTGTCTGGCTGAAATCACATGAATAATGGACTGCCACTGTGACATGACCAAAGTAGTGTTGAAAGCATTATAGAACACCACAAAATTTACCTTTTACCATTTCGTCCCAAGTTTTAGAGACCCTGAGAAAGAAGCTTTTTTAAAACATTGTGGGAAAAGGAGAAAATGCTGGTGACCAGCATTTTCTCTTTTTCCCAGAATGTTTTCTGTCTTATCACAGACAAATCTTACCATCTGATCAATACTGAATTGGTGTTTTACAAATGCTTTTGTTTTTAGATAGTTTGCAATTTTGTCATTTGGTAATGATCAGTTATTTAAATCTCCGAATATTTATAATATGAGCCATGCTCTGGCAAAAGGGAGCTCAATGCATCTCGGTGATGCATAATATCAAGCATGTCATGTCATAATTGTGGTTCAATAAAATCCATTTAGTCAAACAATTGACTATATCTGGAGGAAGTGTAATTCTTGGATATGCAGTTCATTTCCAAATACGGAAAAATTTCCATCCATGTCAGCTTGTGCAGATTGTGCAGACTGACATGGGTCGATACTTTTTGCAGAAGCATTAAGCCCCCATTTCACAGAGCATGGCTCAATTATGCTTTTGCCCTTGTTCCCTCACAGACTGAGAAGCCAGCTAGATCCCATCAAACAAGATTACCAACAAAAACTTCAGTCCTGCACACTCAGTGTGATACCGAAGGTGGAATATGCTACTGGTATTTTCACTCAGATAGGAATGGCTTATCAGCAATTTCCTTTTCTTGGTACATGTAGAATAATCCACTTTTGTATGAGATTTGACATATAATGCCTTGGGTCTGATCCATGTCTTTGTGAACCTGAGCAAACCTCGTCAAGACATTTGGTCTATAATGTATGTTGCTAGATCATCTTCAGGCTGCTCACATATATTTTAATGTTCCTGCAGTGATTAATCTTACAAAAAAAAAGAATTTGGGATAGGACTTGTAAACTGCAATGGTTGATTTTTGCTTGTATTCTGCTATACCCTAAATTCCAGTTTACATGCACTGACCATTTAGTATGTTAGGGTCCTTGTATAAGTCATGTGGCTCAGTAGAAAGGTGTTGGGTTGAAAAGATGAAACAGGAATATTGTAGATGCTAATCAGACTTCAAACACAGTCAAACAAAACTGACAGTATGTACAAGGTGGTTCATGATCTGTTTGACTGACATCTTGCAAGAAAGATGCAACAATGTATATCTTCCTTTGTTTCTCTTTCAGATTGTGTACTGCAGTTTGAGAACTTTGGAAAATTTGGTCAGAAATCCAGCTGTATCAATTTTACAGGTAAGATGCATAATTATTATATTGTTACAATAAATTAGTTAAATCATGGCAGCCAGTGCAACTATTTATGCCTTCCTGCAGTTTGAACACAGTATTCTTACAAAGTCACTGACTGCTTTCCCACATCACCAACATGAACATGGTAACAATCATCAGTGGTGAGAGAAAACTGTATCTTATTGCAATACCTATAATAATATCTGTGAAAAGACAATGGCAAAACTAAGCGGGATCCAAATCAGTTTCAAATCCTATTATGTTACCTAGCTATGGAGCTCTGTTACCGAAGCATGATAAATGAATACATTTTAAAAATTTTATTCTGTCTGAATTTAATCCTATTGTTCCTTTAGGCCATATGACTAGTTGAAAGAATTTGCAGACAAACAATTAAATGTTGCTCATATAATGGAGTGAGTCTTTGAAAGGGAAGAAAACACTGGGAAATGGAGAAAATGTTGGCTACCAGCATTTTCTCCTTTACCCACAATGTTTTCAAAAGTCCCTTTCCTTTGGGTTGTTGAAATTCTGGATTGTGTGTTAAAGGGTTTTACCTTTCATGATATGTCACTAACAACTGTTGTTTCATCTAGGTGTTGACTATGATTATATTTGGTGTTGTTGTTGGTGCCATCTACTGGCAGATTGATGACTCGTGTACCTCAGGACTTCAGAACAGGTCAGTACATGTATTTGTAGGCTTCTTATCAACCTTGACAATATTACCACGATCAAGTTGGGTATTACCACTGTTTATGCTCAGAGTATGTTACTTCATTTACAATATCTTAAGTTATTGAATTTTTCACTGAAGTCTTTACAGAACGACAAAATTTTAGACCTTTGTCAATTGAAAGCCTTTGCAGATAACAATTTAAATATGGCCCAAATTCTAGAGTTTTTATGTGAAAGAGTAGGGAACACAGTAGGATAAAATGCTGGTGAACAGCATTTTTTCTTTTTCCCACAATCTTTTCCAGTACCTTCTTTTTTCAGGGACGTTAAAACATGAGATTGTAAGGTAAAGAGTTAAAGAACCCAAAACAGATTTTCACAAAATAAGTTGGATGAGAGAAAGATTTGGAAAACCCATAAGTAGTGAAAAATTTGTAAAATACACAAACATATTATTTGCTGAGGGGCGGAGAGGAGGGTCCTCTGTGGCTTAGTTGTAAGTTGCAGGATTATCAATCTGTAACCTTACTTGAAGCTATGGGTTTTTCATGGGAAAAACTGTCTAGAGCCATAGTCTTGTACTGGTGGAACCCAGGACATACATGAATAAGTGAGCTGTTACAGTGATCTGTCTGAAATTGTGTTGAAAGTGGTGAGAAATACCATTCAATCAATCAATCAATCAAGAAACTTTTTTTTTTCAGGGTTGGAGCTTTCTTCTTCATCATTATGAACATGGTATTTGGCAATTTGTCGGCTGTGGAAGTGTTTATAAAGAACAGAGCAATTTTCTTGTAAGTACAGTGTCTTCCTAGTCAAGAAATGCATTGACTTTCTCTTGCTTCATTGCATTCTTAGAGCACCATACTTTTCAAGATTACTCCTTAGCGTGCTAAATGAATCTAACAGACTTATTAACCTTAGAGCGCCGAATAAACCCATTAGACCTTTTCATCTAAGAAACACAACCCAAATAATAGCAGTTTCATGGTTGCTTTCTTCTATAGAGCTTCACCAAAGCAGATGTTTTGTGGAACCTGATCTTGATCTACACTGGCTGCAAAGGCAACTATAGTTGTTAAAGGCTCTAAGGGTTAAATGTACAAATAAGAGCAAAATAGTTACAAAATCATGATTGCTTTTGTCTAAAGTGTTTCAGGAAAGCAGACGGTGTAGATCAAAGATCAGACTACACATTTTGTGCAGTATGATCTTGATCTTCACTGGCTGCAAAGGCAACTATAGTTGTTAAAGGCTCTAAGGGTTAAGTTTACAAATAAGAGCAAAATAGTTACAAAATCATGATTGCTTTTTATCTAAAGTGTTTCAGGAAAGTAGACAGTGTAGATCAAAGATCAGATTGCACATTTTGTGCAGTCTGATCTTGATCTACACTGGCTGCTAAGACAGATATAGTCATAAATGCATGTTTAACGAAAATAAAAAAAGGACAAACATTAGCATGACTGTGTGCTCTTTTTCAGACATGAGAATGTGAGTGGTCTCTACAGAGTGTCCTCCTATTTCATCTCCATTGTGGTCTGTGACATTATACCAATGAGATTCCTACCTACTCTCTGCTTCTCAGCTGTGACGTACTTTATGTTGGGTAAGATTACACTTAATACCATAACTTTTAGAGTATGGTAGCTTATGACATAATATTATGTTGAGTTGCCTTTTCAGACAAGGGAGATCAAGATCAGACTGCACAAAATAAACAGCCTGAATTGATTTGTTTTGGATTAATGGATATGATATCCAGGGAAAAAATCAAGACATATGGTAGTATTAGCATATGAATACAATAAGATTACTACAGGGTACCTGAAATGGTGTCTCTGAGACCTACTTCACTTTTTCCATGGTTCATAGATCACTAGCATTGTCTCTATAACTTGATACCACTTGAAACAAATTTGTAGTCTACAGTTCTAGAAACAGTCTTGTAAACTATGAATAAGCAACATGAATGATAATACTTACCTTTTATAAGTGATATTTAATTATGTGAAAACACTATTTTAAGCAATATCCCCTTTTATCACATAAAACCTCCTATGGCAGTGTATTAAACCCATGACTTACTTTTGATAATACACTAGTGTATTATCGTTTTTTGGGTCCTGGTACTAGTCAATTTTCAGTCATGAGCGTGTGAAGCCAGAGAAACCAACCACAGCATGCGTGGGAATTTGTACTGCTATGCCGCTTCATGAAAAAAAGAAAAGTGATTGTTGCTAAGACGTATATGCGTGGAAAGTTTTTGATTTTCATGCTTGATAAAAACCAAGAAATGCAAAGAAAGTCTCTTAAAATCAATATTATTGCGGAAATAAGATGACTTAACCCTTCTATAAACTATTTCATTCTACTTTCGGTGTAAATATGAAAGAACTATCTACTTGTGTATGTACACATTTGAAACCAAACTACAGCTGTAAACATGGACTGGTGAATGGTATAGAGGCTAAGGGTGATGATGTGGGATATTTTTCTGTCATTCGTTTTATGTGATAAATAGAATCATTTGAGTTTATGTATTATCATTTTTATCAAACTTGTTGACTAGAATGTATTTGACGCTCGTCAAGGCTTGAGTCATACAATTTTAGTCAACTCGTTTGATAGAAATGATAATACATAAACACTCATGTAAGATCCTCTACTAAGTACATAATTTGAATATGAGCTTTTACAATTTGCAAATTGACTTATTTAAACCTCATTTTCCTGCTATTGTTGCAGATGATAATGATGATGGGCTTGTAAAACCTTTTGGGAAAAGGAGAAAATGATGATTTCCAGTATTTCCTCCTTTTCCTACAATATTTCCTACCCTGTGAAGGAGAAATCTCAACATGTGATTTACATTAGATTTGTCATCAGCAAACGCTTTCAATTTGGACAAGTCCAAAATTTTGTTGTCTGTTAAAGAGCGGAAAGTGTTCTTGAAGTATATAGATAATCAATGTGTATCAAGATTAACTCTAAACAAGATAACAATTTTTAGACAAATTTATCTTGGAAATTTTACAGGGAACAAGTTAATGTAGCTCAAAAAGCTAAGGTAGAAATTTTTTGAAAAAAAAAAGATGGGAAATGCCGGATTCAAGCATATTCTCCTATATACACCATTTTACAGATGCCTTTTTTCTCAGGGTCTTTAAAAAGATGAATACCGGTGATCTAGTAGAAAATGAAATCTGTTTACAGTGTACAGATCTGAGTTTGACAGATTCCTGCTATTTCCTGTCCCTTTTCCTGGTGTCCCTATCTGCTTCGGCTCTTTCATTCCTGCTGAGTACCATCATCAGAATATTTGCTGTTGCCAACCTGCTTATTGCCATGTGCCATGTCATCATGATGGTGAGTGAGAGGTTTATCTTTTCTATTTTTTATATTCTAGAGCACATGACTGTATATTTTTCCTAAAAATTCAGTAAAACCTTAGGGCACCAAATAAACCCAATAGACATTTTCAGTCGAAAATAAAATCCAGATAATTGTAATTTCAGTGTTTTTCTGTCCCAGACTGTCTCTGCATAGCGGATAGGGTAGATAAAAGATCGGACTGCATTTTTTGTGTAGCTGATCTTGATCCATACTTAATACAAAAGTAACTATAGTTGTGAAAGGTGCTTTAAGAATTAACCTCGTAATACATTTCCTCCTGAAACAAGCCTAATGCAGGCAAGATTAAGAACACCCTTATAGTAAATGGATTTTTTGATGTTTGGTAAAAATGTACAGAAAAAAACACCATTGTGAGATAGCTATATAAATTCTGTTGAAATGACTGCAGATCATAGTGATAAAATGATGGCTAGTACATACATCTTCCAACTATACTGAACCAAAAAAGAAACTTCCCCTGTGTTTAAGTGCAAATGCAATGTTATTAAAAAAAATTAAAATATCAGATGACCTACATATATTCGGGCGAACGATTATGTGTCCGATAAAACAAATTTTAACTCGATTGAAAGCATTTTGCAGAAGAAACCCGCTGAAAGCGATTGTCACGTGCATGCACGGACCAGTATAATTCGTGTATATTTTTTGAAACCTTTCAGTCTAATTTTATAGACTTTCATGTGAATAAGAAAAAGACGTTGAAAAAAATTAATTTCGTGTTAGTTTTCTTTATTTTTGATATGCCTAGAATTCCGCAAAATTTACGTGAACGTGCCATTGGCGTGCTTAATGCTGGTATGACGATGAATGCTGTTGCTATGAATATTGGATGTTCTACTCGTGCTATTCGACACCTTAGGCAACGTTTTCAAGCAACAGGGCGCACGGAAGATCGACCACGTAGTGGACGTCCTCGCGTCATGACGTGCGGCCAAGAACGCTATGTTCGGAACACCTACCTGTGCAATTGCTTCCAAACTGCCACAGCCACTGCTGCTAACACCCCTGGTACACATAACAACCGTATATCTGCCCAAACTGTGCGCAATCGCTTGCACGAGGGTGGGCTATGTGCACGTCGTCCATACGTTGGTTGTGTTTTGACGCGACGTCACCGCGTAAATCATGTTAATTGGGCACGTACACACCAACGCTGGCTTAGACAACAATGGAATAGCGTTCTTTTCTCTGACGAGTCCAGGTTTTCCATTCATCGAGGTGATGGCAGGGTTCGAGTATACCGTAGGAGAAATGAACGTTATGCCGACTGTTGCGTACTTGAACGAGATCGTTTTGGGGGTGGAGGTTCTGTCTTGGTCTGGGCGGGCATTGCACATGGCTTTCGCACTAATCTCATCGTTATCGAAGGGAATTTGAATGCCCAACGCTACCGAGATGAAATTCTTGCGAGGCACGTTATCCCACTGTTTCAAAATAATGCCAATATCACTCTCTTTCAGCATGATAATGCCACAAGCCATGCAGCTAGGGACAATGTGAATTTCCTCAGGGCGAATAACATTGCATTTATTAATGACTGGCCTGCCAAAAGCCCTGATCTGAATCCCATTGAACACCTTTGGGATAATTTGGACCAGCGTGTTAGACGTCGCCCTATTCCACCGTCAAACGTCATTCAGCTAAGACAAGCCTTAATTCAGGAATGGAACAACATTCCACAAGCCGAAATCAATACACTTATCCATTCTATGCGCCAACGATGCCAGGCAGTCCTTCATGCTGAAGGTGGTCATACCCGGTATTAATTTGTGATTTTGATGAGCGACCCCTTCCGCATTTTAACTACCATTTCACTACTTGTGGATAAACCCTCAGCAATAATTTTTTTCACACAAAGTCGCAATAAAATACTCTTTCAATGCATATAAATCTAGTTTAATCCTGATTTTCATATTTGTGTATATCTGCACTTAAACACAGGGGAAGTTTCTTTTTTGGTTCAGTATATATACTTACTTGAAATAGTTACATAGGCCGGTAAGTCGGACTGAATACTCATTTGCAGACGGTGTATATCAAAATTTTGCTGCACAGAATGTGCAGTCTGATCTTTGATCTTGGCATCCATTCTGAAATGGCAGGATTTTTCAGGCAAAAACACCCTCTGAAATTAGAGTAGATTTTTGTTTTTTACTTTCAGATGAAATTTTCAGTTTAATTCATTTTTCAGTATAACTGTTTACCAGACGACAGAATTTTAGACAGGTTCAACTTGAAAGCTATTTGTAAATGCCTAATAAATATGGTTCTAAGATGAAATTTGTCCAAGAACGGGTAGAAAACATTGTGGAAAAAGGAGAAAATGCTGGTTTCTAGCATTTCCTCCATTTCCAACAATGTTTTTAGAACTCGGGATTGTTCAGTAAAGGGTTAAGGGTCATAAGTTTTAAGTACTTGTATCTTCAAATTCTTTTACTACAAATTTGATATTTGTATATTTCAGGTGTTTAGTGGTTTACTGGTGAACCTTGAGACAGTTCCTGCTTTCCTGAGATGGCTGAAATATTTCAGTATCTTCAGATACAGTTTCAATGTAAGTACCCGAATTTCACACACAGTTTTAAGTTAATAATTCAAAAACTTTAACTAGAAGCAAGAAACAAACTTTAGTTGCTTTTGCAGACAGCAAAGATCAAGATCAGACTACAATTTCTGTGCAGTCTGATCTTGGATTTACATAGTCCACTACATTTCAAAATTGATAGGACACTGATCTGGACCCATATTTATCAGCCATTCTTATCGACACTCGTTGTCTAATTCTCAAGAAGTTTTGAAAATTTCAAAGTAGTGTAATTTCTAATTGGCGAAACCAAATGGTTCAGCCAATCAAAGTTTGCAATACAGTATAACCTGTCTATACCGACCCTCACTCGGACCGAGAAAAAAGGTCGGTTTGTGTAGGGGATCGGATTATCAAGGGGTGAAGAATGGCTAAAGAAATTCCACTTACCGAACCTTGTTTCTCTGTGAACAGATAGACTAGTCCATGGTTTCATTCATTTAATCCTCGTGTATGTCAATTCACAATTTAAAACAACAGAAATCACATTAGTTTCAATAAAAATGAAATGTGCATGCCGATCTACACTGTATTTACAAAACTAGGAAATTTTAAAATACAGTACTATCATCGTTAAAAAAGAACTGATTTCCATTTGCTTGCCCTCAGCTTTTTGTCTTAAAATTGTCTGTTCAGTCATTGTTTTGAGCTCCTCTACCCCTTGTAGATACCGATCGTCATTCGTTAGGGCGAAATTCCGGATTTCCAAAAGTATATTATACATGTACTTGCTGATACGTGTATTCTGACCCCGGAAGTGGATTATTAGAGCAAAAGTCACTGTCAATGTCAGTCTCATTTTCACTTTCATCATAATAAATAACTGCAGACGACGATAAACGAGGAAAGAAGGGGTCTACGTTCAAACTTTCCCCTTATCGAGCCTCAACAACTAGGCGAATCACGCGTAATGGTATATTGATTTATAGACAGTTTGTGACAAACAATAAACCGTTTCACACATCGATGATTGATGACAGATATACGATCGGATTATCTAGGGGAATTTACGCAATAAATTTTGGTTGGGCCTTGCGATTGGGGTCGGTATTCATTGTAGACAGGGATCGGATTACCTGGGTATTAATATAATGAAATAAAGAACGAACTTGCCGGGACCGCAAGCGCAGACCGGAATGAATAGGGGATCGGATTATCTAGGGGTCGGTTTGGACAGGTTATACTGTATTATCTAAATCAAGAATGTTTAAGAATACTTTTTAACCCTATACCACACAATCCTGATGTTTAAAGACCCTGAGAAAAAAGCCTTTTGAAAACATTTTTGGAAAAGGAGATGCCGATAATGAACATTTTCTTCTTTTCCAACAATGTTTTCAACCTATCCCTAAACCAAGTTCAGTTATTCCGTCAACTTCTTTTGTTGTCTGCAAATTTAAGACAGTTGGTGAATATTGGCCCAGTTCTCAAAATTGAACTATCAACATTCTCACTTCAGCAAATCATTCCTTTCAGGCACTGTCCATCAATGAACGTAAGGGTATGGAATTTGTACCAGATGGATCCTCAAACTGGTAGGTATCAAACATAGAAAATTTTATGGACCATACTCCATGAAAAGGGGTTTAATGCATCTGCATAAAATTCTGACCCATGTCGGCCTACGTGGCTTACATGGGTCGAAACTTTTTGCTATCTTGAAGTATTTCAAAGGACCATTCTAACTCATGATTGAGCTGGTTGTTAGACATAATGGACTTTATGGATCCATGATGACTTGCTTAGTATGACACATCACTGAGATGCATTTAAATTCCTTTTGCCAGAGTTTGGCTCTGACATATTAGTCCTTCATCGGATGATCTGATGGTTTTATGTCACTAGGGATGAAGGCTTTTGAGAACATGGTATGAAAAGGATAAAATGCTGATAGTCAGCATTTTCTCCTTTCTAGCTCCACTGGCTGAAGGCCAGCGGGCTTATGTCATGGCCTGGTGTCCGTTGTGCGTCCGTCTGTGCATGCATTAACTGTTTCAAACATCTTCTCTGAAACTATTCATTCAAATTTGGCATGTAGCTTTATCTAATTGACCTCTACCAAGGTTTTTAGCTCTACTGGCTAAAAGCCAGCAGAGCTTATGTCATGGTACGGTTTCCGTCATCCGTCTGTCTGTCTGTCCATCTGTCTGACTGTCTGTCTGTCCGTCAGTCCATTAGTCTTTTTCTTGTTTACACGATAAAGTCTGCATTTGTTGTCAGATTTTCATGAAACTTGCACAGGTTATTTATCTCATCAATAGCTTCACCCCTATTGATTTTGGAAAAAATCCAACAAACAGTTTGGGAAGAGTAGCCATTTGAAGTTGAAAATTTCCATTTCTTGTTTAGGCAATGAAGTCCACAGTTTTGATCCAATTCTTTTGAAACTTTCAAAGATTGTTTGGTTCATCTATTAAAAGTGAAGAAAATCTATTAATCTGTTCAGGAAAGGAGCCGTTTGATAACTTAGCATTGTTTACTCAACAAAGTCCACATTATTTGTCACATTTCTTTGAAATTTGCTGGGATTGTTTACTACAAGTTTACTGAAACCCTATCAATTTTGGCTGGATTCCAAACAGTTATTTTTCAGAAATTGCACTTCATTTTTTTTTCACTGTTTGTTCAATTCACCATGCCAATTTACGCTGTCTTAGTGGGTTCAAGCCCAGTTGTAAGAACATGCCCCCCCTTTTTTTTTGTGTTTTTGTCTTTATTCTTTTTGCATCATGAATTAATAATGTATGCTAGCAAAAAAGCAAAATCACTGCCAGTAGAGTAATTTCAGGCCCTCAAGGGCCTCTAGTTTGATATTATAGCCCTGGGGTCAAAATTGGCCCCAACCCGGAGGTCACAAGTTTAACATGGGCTAATATAGTGCCTTATTATCCCCCGCCAAAGGCGGAGGGATATAGTTTTAGCGTTGTCTGTCAGTCTGTCCGTCAGTCTGTTTGTCCATCCAGGTGAATATCTCCAATACCATTTGACGGAATTTTGTGAAACTTTATACATGTGTACAATAACCCATTCTGCCGAGACAGTTTCTTTCTTTTTCTTTTCGATGCAAAATGGCCGACTGGGAGCGATTTTTAAGTTACGCGGTTAAGTGTATTTTTGATGTTTTGAGTCTTATCTTGAAAACTATACAGCGTTTTTACATTGAACTTGTCACATCTATCAACCACCATTAGGAAATGCAGGAAAAAAAGTTTCACCCATGTTGACCTTGCAACACCACAGTTATATACCCTTGCTTTTTGTAATGCCGTGTCATGGAAAACGGGGGCTTGATGTACATTTCCAATATGGACCAATATCTCTTTTACCATAAAAAAAAGTTATGAAACTTCATTTTTATATCGTTTATCACAAGCCACAGACAATAGTTATTTGTTTTTATTTCATGAAATGCAATGTCATGAAAAAAGGGGGCTAGATGCCACGTCATGAGAAAAGGGGGCTAAATGTTTTATTTCATCTTGGACCAGTGACCATCTGTTCGTCGATCTTTCCAGACAGATATCTCCTAAAATACTTGACAAAAACTAACGGAAATTCATACACTTCTTCCTTATGATGTCTGCCTAGTTTCATAATTTTTTTTGCTGTTTTGATGTTCAATAAGGTGTCATAGAAAAAGGGGGCTTCATGTATATTTCCATTAGGGATCAATATCTCTTTAAGTCAAAATCCTACACGAAAATTTATGAAACTTCATACGTGTGTTCCTTATGATAGTCTGCCAATATCATTATTTTACCTTTTTTTTTTTTAAGAAATGTCATGTCATGGAAAAAGGGGGCTTGACGTATATTTTCATTATGGACCAATATCTCTTTAACTACAGGACAAAATGTTATGAAACTTCATCTCTAAAAAAGGGGGCTAAATGTATAATTTCATTATGGACTAATAACAGTCTGTTCGCCCATCCGTCAGCCAGAGGGATATCTAAATTCTAAAGTCTTTGACGAAAATTGATGAAACTTCTTGCATGTCTTCCATTGGATATTCCGTTGATACAATTTTTTTCTATATATATATAATGACGTGTCATTGAAAAAGTGGGCTTGATGTATATTTTCTTTATTTGTTTTCATTTAATGAAATGCTATGTTCTGGAAAAAGGAGACTTAATGTATAATCCTGTTATGGACCTCTTATATATTTTTTTATGTAATGAAATGCTGTGCCATGGAAAAAGGGAGCTTAATGTATAATTTCATTATGGACCAATAACAAGAAGGCCACATGTACATGCAAAACACAATACCTTTAATATGTTTGTATCAAAAAAGGTCTTTTTCGGCCGGGGATATCATTTCAACGAAATTGCTTGTATTTACATCACTTATCAAGGGAAACAACTCCTCTTATTAGAGATATATATATGTTGTTATTTACCACCCCTGATTATCAAACTTCATTATTATAACCCCCACAAACTTTGTTTTAGTCCCAGCTATTTCTCCAAACCAACAGGACAGGTTTCTATTAAACCTCATAGGAAGTTTCAATACAAAGTTAAGATATGCATATTATAATTTGGTGCTGGTTGAATGATTTTTCCAAATCCAGGAAAATGGAAGAGGACCCCATTTCAGGTTCTTTTTCAAAGTTTCTTTATTTTGTTTCAGTATTTATTAGCTGTGTAATAGTCTCTTAACACT
Organism: Hippopus hippopus; assembly: GCA_946811185.2. Classification (NCBI taxonomy): domain Eukaryota; kingdom Metazoa; phylum Mollusca; class Bivalvia; order Cardiida; family Cardiidae; genus Hippopus; species Hippopus hippopus. Next base: position 23,016,476 of record OX328111.1, on the reverse strand, counting down.
TTGGACGAAGGCATTATGCATTTCTGTGACAAGTTATTTCTTGACATGGAACCGGTGGGGGGTATTCATCACCTTTAGTAATAGCTCTAGTTTTTATGAACAATTAACAGGAGTTTTGCAGACTCCATAGATCAAGAATACTCTTTTGGAAATGCACAACTTGATTTTGAAAATACACTGCAAAACTGTTTGTATACCATGACAAGCAGTGTCTGATCTAGGATTTGAAAAAAGTTGGGGACTGTCCTCCATCACTCTGAAAAGTATGGGGGATTTCTAAAAAGTATAGGGGATTTCTGAAAAGTATGGGGGATCAAGATCAACTTCAAAAAGCAAGAAACAGAACTAATCTCTTTTGGATCATTCATTTAACCCTTTCAATTCTGTACTACCAACTATTTTGCCTCAGCCTTGTTCATACCTAACACAAAATCTTACTTTGAAACTTGAAAGTCATAACTGTAAATAGATGTTAAAATGCTAGTCCCTATGCTTTTATCAGTTCTGCATTGCACTGGCCGTGACATATAAATGTTTATTACATTCTGTTACTAATAGTAGTAACATTTTCGGCTGAAAATGGTGTAATATCAGTGTCACACGAGGGCAGATATGGCAGGGCAATGGGCTGATATCCTGCCCGTTGACAAGATATTTGTTCTAAATCTATAGCAACAGAACACTCGCTCGTAAACTAACGTTCTCAAAATATCTAGTTTGAAAAAAAATGGCTAAATCAGTCAGTCAGTCGCTAGCCGACAAATCTTCAGGACTACAGACAACGATTGAATCGCAAAACTAGCAAACACGATAAGTAGAGAATAGACTGTTGTTGTTTTGGATTGGGAAAGTTTATCGGGTAAGGCGTGGTGTCAAAAGGCTAATAGTTCTGTGAATTTTTTCTGTTGAGCTTGGGGAACCGAGCCTGATTAAGTTTCCCAATCCAGAGCACCAACTATCTATTCTATTTATCCTGTTCTCATTTATAATGCGTATTATACTAAATTGAATATTTGGTACGGAAAAACACACATACCGACATCTTTTTAACTATGAATAAAGATGAACTGTTTATTTTAAACGGTCTTATACTGCAGCTGCGATAGTCATAATGAATGACGCATGATTACGTCATGAACATGACGTTTACCCGTGGAAAAAGGAGTTGTGTTGAACGAAGACAAGAATTTCTCTGTTTTAACTTTTTAAACATGTTAGAAAAAACAAAAACAAGCAAATGATGAATGAATGTAATAAACAGGTTATTACACGGCTGATGAGGGCCGGAGAGTGATATTGGCCCTCCACCTCGCAATCTGCCCTTGGGCTAAAGCCCTCGGGGCAGATATCAAGGTGGCGGGCCGATATCACTCTCCGGCCCTCATCAGCCGTGTAATAACCTCTGTATGTTGAACAACAGATTTTCCAACAGTAATTATTCACCTTTATTGCCACCCAGTCTGTGTGTGATTAAATCAGCAACTTGACATTTTTGTCTATCTTAGAAAACAGAACTGTCAATATCGTCTGCTATTTGTTTGGGTTTACATGCAAAAAAAATTCAACTCCTGGGACTCGTATTAATACGAAACTATTAAAGTAATATCAAAATAAATTCATCTTGACAGCCTTGTATGTGGATGGAATGGCAGTACTTTGCTGTATTTATTTTGATAAATAAGAGTTGGAGACCTGTTACCGATCTATATTTAAATCCAGAAGAAAAAATGGCAGACATTTTTGCGTAAAATAAAAATCCTATTCGGCATCCTAGGGTATGTAAGTTGTGATGAATGATAAAAATCCATGAGGTAAGAAAGGGGAGTCGCTCTTGATTTGTAGGAATGATCTAATACAGTTCAGGGATCGTAAATTACATGTCATACACGATCCCTGTACAGTTGTGCTGCCTGTGAAAGCGATTTTCATATCGGCATTCAAGCGTTAAACAGTGATCAAACACTAATTGCCTAATTATTTTTTGTGTGCGATTGTCACGCACTGGTTTTGAAAATGTGCGTGAATGATGAAAAACTTGTGCGATTCTTGCAATTGTGCGCCCTGGATCAGACACTGAACAAGTCAGTCTTTTTTCAAAATGCATTTTATATGATGAAAATTTTCTTTCTTGGTGGTATAAGACTGGTCTTCCGCTACACTGATGACATCCTTTGATTTGTGCATTTTGAATAAATTGTTCAGCATAATGAACACCATTCAATTAATTTCACCTTTAAAATACAAGGCATAACTTTGAGTGGCTTTTTATGGGAGATAAGATCAGACAGCACAGGTTGATAATTGGTTAATTATCATCCTCCACCAACTGGGGGGGGGGGGGGGGGTGTTGTTATTCATAAGTTTGTCCCTACAGATGGATTTCTTCTCAGAACCCTGATGAAAGTTGGATGAAACTTAATACATGTGTTCCTTATGATTGTCCACCGATAACCTTTTGGTTTTTCAATGTGTCATGAAAGAAGGGGGCTTGACGAACATTTCTGTTATGGACCAATATCTCTATACCTACTGGGAAAAATTTTATGAAATTTCATATTTATATTATAATCATAAGTCACAATCATTTTTTTGGCTTTATTTAATGATACACCATGTCATGGAAAAAGGGGGTTTAATATATAATTTCATAATGGACCAATAACTGTCTGTTTGCCTGTCTGTCCATACATATCTTCTAAGACCCTTGACGAAAAAATTGGTGAAACTTCGTACGTCACATCAGGGCAAAAACTAGGTCACTTGGAACAATGTGTGAAAAAACTTGCGTACGCTCTAGAGGCAACATTTTCAGTCCAATACTCGTGAAAGTTAGTCAGAATGTTTTTCTTGATAACATCTTGGATGAATTAGGAAATGGGTCATGTTTGGTCAATAACAAGGTCACTTGGTTAAATCTTAAAAACCTTGTGTATGCCGTAGATACCACATTTTCAGTCAAATACTCATGAAACTCAGAATGTTTGTCTTGATGACATCTTAAATGAGTTTGAAAATGGGTCAGGTTGGATGAGGTAAATTTCGGCAATAGTTATTGGTTTTCAACTGAGCAGTCGATGCAGTAGCATCGACATGCTTGTTGTCGGGATATGATTGTCCGATGTTTTGTTACACCCATAACAACAGCTGCCTTGTGCAATGCACAAAAAGTCATCTGTACATCTGTAGGAGGTAACTAGGTAACTCCTTACAAAAACTGCAAAAATTTTAGATTTGTTTACTTGTTAAGGGTTTGCAGATGACAGCTTTATTTCTATTCAAATGATGTGATTTGCCTTCAGAAGAGTAGAAAACATTCTGAGAAAAGCAGAAAATGCTAAAAGATATTGCCTACTTTCAGCAACATGTCTGTTAGTATGTGAAGGTATTTACAGAATAATAAATGAACTTTTGTATTGCAAGTCTTTTCTTTAATTCGTGCTATAAAGGGTGTATATACATGTAAATAAAACAGAATGAGTCATGCTCTCTAAAAAGGGGGTTTAGTACATTTCCGTGATACATTATACCAAGCAATTCAACACAAAATTATGGATCCACAAAATCCATTTAATTAAATATCCAACTTACTTGTGTGGTAGGATGGTCCTTTGACATGCAGAAAAATGACCTATAGTGATAGGTTTCGACCCAGGTCAGCCTGCATGGTGTGCGCAGGCTGACATTGGCCGATATTTTTCGCATTGCATTAAGCCTCCTTTTTTTTCAGAGCATGGCTCATATTATTTGTTATCTAAAAAAAATGTTATAGTTGCTGACCAGCAACATCGGAAGCGTCTTCCTAGTCTCAGTGCTTATATATTTATTCAACCGAACCCTGTACTTTGCCATTCTGTGTTTTTATTTCAATTGTTTCTGGCTTAATTATTCTACTAAGTTCGAACCCCTCTAATATTAGCCACACTTGCGCAAAAGTTAAGGCAGGTTTTTTTTTTTCGTAAAGTAATGCAAAAACTTGAGCTCGAATTAGTTACAAACTTTTCTAGTAAAACGCATGTAAGCATTTTCTCTGGATTTGCGTAAAAACTTAGAAAATTTTGTTTGTAACTACCCTAGTAAAATGGGGCCCTGGTGATAAATAAATGGAGCAAACACAGTTCCTAGATAAGAGGCTGATCATTCTGAAATGAAAAATGATGTCATCATAATCTGTTTAACTCTTTACCACATGATCCAGACTTTTAACGACCCTGAGAAAGAAACCTTTTGAAAACATTTTGGGAAAAGGAGAAAATGCTGGTAACCAGCATTTTCTCCTTTTCCCACAATGTTTTCTACCCTTCCCAAACCAAATTTCTATTCTTCAGTCACATTTACTTTGTTGTCTGCAAATGCTTTGAATTTGGACCAGTCTAAAAATTTTGTTGTTTGGTAAAGAGTTAACTCTTTGTTTTACTCTATATCACATGACAAAATTTCGGACACCAACAAATTGAAAGTGCTTGCAGACTACCAAATTAGTGTAGCTCAAGTGATGCTCAACGTTATCAAAACATTATCTTTTTACATCATTACAATCCCCTTTTTTCCATGAAGTTTCCTACCCTTTCACACCCAAGTTATTTTTCCATATTTTCTTTGCTGCCTCCAAATGGTTTCTAATTGGACAGGTTGAACAATTTTTGTCTCTAGTAAAAGACTGAGGCAATAAGGAAAATATGAAAAGAATAATACACATAGGGGTTAAACTTTATGTATTATACCTAAGGGCAAAAGTTAAGCCTATTTTATATTCCTTGAAAAAGAGAAAAACAAAGACCAAAATAACATGGCATATGACTTTATTTTGTGTGGTGCATTTCATCCATTCATTTAACTCTTTACCACACAATCCCGACTTTTAGCGACCCTGAGGAAGAAGCCTTTAGAAAACCTTGTGGGAAAAGGAGAAAATGCTGGTAACCAGCATTTTCTCCTTTTTCCCACAATGTTTTTTACCCATTCAAAGAAAAAATTTCATGATTTGCGCCATTTAATTTGTAGGTCTGCATATGCTTTCAATTTGGTCAAGTCTAAAATTTTGTCGTTTGGTAAAGAGTTAACTCTTTACCAAACGACAAAATGTTAGACTGGTCCAGACTGAAAGCATTTGCAGACAACAAAATTAACATGACTCAAAAATTGAAATTTGTTCTGGGAGGGTAGAAAACTTTCTGGGAAAAGGAGAAAATGCTGGTTCTCCTTTTCCCACAATGTTTTCAAAAGGCTACTTTTTCAGGGTCGAGAAAACCAGGGACTGTTTATGGAAAGGGTTAAATATAATTAAACGCTAAACATAGATATTAAAGAAAATGATACATTTGGGCAAAAGAATTGTTTTAACTGTATGGGATGGAATATGCTTAACTTTTTCCCATAGGTATATTTTGTTTTTTATTTTTCCAGATAATGACAGGATGTTCTAGTATTCAATTTTGAAGAGGACACATCTGTATTTGATGACTTAGAAGTACACAGTGTGACAGGAGCACTAACACTTACAAGACCCTTACAGAATAAAATTTTACAATGTCATGTGAATCAGGTGAGTATCATATCTTATCAATGTTGACTCTTTACCAGACAATAAAACTTTAGACTTGTCCAAAATGTGGCTCAATTGGTGGGACTTATCTTTTAAAGGGTAGAGAACATTATGGGAAAAGGAGAAGATGCTCATGAGGGAAAAATAGAAAATGTTGGTTACCAGCTTTGCCTCCTTTTCCTACAATGTTTTCAAAAGCTGTCTTATTCAGGGTTATTAAAACTCAGGATTTTTAGTAAAGTGTTGACTCCTTACCCCCTGAACCTAATTTACCTCAGAAAACTTATAATAAAAAAGGTTAGCCCTGAAGTCCCTCGACCTGAGCTATTTTGCCAAAAATAACCTTTTTCAAATCTCTCCTGAGATATGATTGTCTCAAATTATTAAGACAATCATTCTAACAAATTGGACTGAAAACATGGCCTCTAGAGTGTATACAAGCTTTTCTCTAGTATTTGTTTCAGTTACTTACTTTTTAGCCAAACATAGCCCATTTTCAAACTTGTGCAGTTATCATCACGACAAATACCTTTCATAAGTAATGGAAAGAAAATGTGGCTGGCCTCCAGATGCATTAAACCAAGCAAGTCATCCCATCATTATGGATCCATAAAATCCATTTAGCATAAGAATTGGCTGAATCAATAGGAAGAATGGTCCTTAGAGATGCAGAAAATGCTAAAAAAGCAAACGGTTTCTACCCATGTCAGCTTTAAAGAACTACGCAGGTTGACATAGGTTGAAACTTTTTGCAGATGTATTAACTCTTTACCAAACAATCCCAGGTTTTAATGACCCCATGAAAGAAGCCTTTTGAAAACATTGTGGGAAAAGGAGAAAATGCTGGTAACCAGCATCTTCTCCCTTTCCCACAGTGTTTTCTACTCTATCAAGAGCAAATTCTGCCATTTGAGACATCTTTAATTTGTCGTCTGCAAATGTTTTCAATTTGGACTAGTCTAAAATTATGTTGTTTGATAAAGAGTTAAACTCCCTTATTCCCTTCAGTGATGGTATTTCCATTGTCCATCTCTCAGTGTATATATGCATTTTTTTGCTCAGCCAGTTAGTTCAGTGGTTAGCATATCTGACTCGTGAAGTATTGATTGCGGGTTTGATACATGGTTGAGGCAAATTTTCTTTCTGGCAATTTTTCACCTGTTACCTCTGCTGCATGTGAGAAAAGTAGTCAGTGGCTTGGAAAGAAAGTTGTGTCAGCACTGGTGTGAGAAAACTAGGAAACACATGTATTTGTTGCAAAGGTGCACTGACCGCCGTGATATGACCTAAGCTATTAAAACGGATGTAAAAACATAGTATTTGTTTGTACACATGATAGATATGAAATTTGTGGCTGGATTTTCATGGAGTTGTCAAGTATGTTATTGATTGTCAACAGTTTGAATTCTACTTAATTATTTTGTAGAATGATTTTTTTCCTCAACCAACTTTAAGGCGATTGAAGGCAAAAAATCAAATCTAGGTCTTCTGACAATTTCTGTCTTTGATAGGGTTGAAAACATTGAGGGAAAAGCTATGCTGTTAAAACTCATTAAACTCAAATACATAGTTTTTTTTACCACATAAAAGATAACAATTTGTGGTTAGATTTTCATGGAGTTTGTCAAGTATGTTGATTAACTGTCAATAATTTGAATTTTAGAGAATTATTTTGTGCACTGATGGTTAATGTGAGTTGAACTAATAAGGTGTTAATCCTTAACTCGTTCGCATGTGACCAAATTTGAGACTCTGCCAAATTGTGAACATTTACAAAAGACAAATGTACCTTGGACAATACAAGAGTACCGCATATGGGTGCCAACGCTCGGCTGCAATTGCTTGATTTTTAGTGAAAATTATAAGTAAAATAGGGGCAATAACTGTCAAAAATATGTTGATAGTTACCTGCCCCTGTTGTATGAGTTTCCCTTTTTGATAGTTAGCAACTTGTCCAAGTATGAAGTAAAAGCAGTTATATTATTACAAAATGTCAAAGTTTTTATGAAAATTCTAAGTCTTCAAAGGAGCATACATGTGGCAAAACATTTTGATGGTTATGTGCCCCTGTTGTATGAGTTCCCCTTGTGAAAGTGAACAATTTGTCCAAATTTGAAGTAAATATCTTCAATTATAACAGAGATATTACATTATGTCAAAGTTTTTGTCAGAATTTCAAGACAAAAAAGTGGTATAACTGAGTTCAAATATTTTGATGGTTACCTGCCCCTGTAGTATGAGTTCCTCTTTCACTACATAACAACTTGTCCAAGTATGAAGTAGATATCTTCAATAATTACAGAGATATTACAAAATGTCAAAGTTTTCAGACGATGGTGATGCAGATGGTGCCAGGACTAAGACAATAGCTTGTCATTTTCTGTGAATACAGCCAAGCTAAAAATCATGTGTGAAAAGGCTGGAAAAGATTGTTGGAAAAGGAGAAAATGCTGGTTACCAGCATTTTATCCTTTTCCCACAATGTTTTCCTTAGCCTTCTTTTACAGGGTCATAACTCTAATTAATATTTTTTACCTAACTAAATTAAAGGCATCTGAAGGCTAAAAGTCAAATCTAGCTCAAACAATGATTTCATTCTTTGATAGGGTGGAAAACATTGCAGGAAAAGTAGAAAATGCTGGCCTTGTCCACTTTTCTGAGATTTTTGTGGCAAAAATATTATTGAAAGTCAAACTATGTGTCTCTTCTAGACTGAAAAGTGTTTGTTGAGTTGTTCACAGTCGTGGAGATTGATTAGGGCTGACTATTAAGGGTAAACATAATTTTTTTCATGCTATTTCTATCAGAACAACCATTATCAAAATGCCATTACTATGGAAGGTGCAATATTGTGATGCATTATAATTCTATCAAAGATTAATTTTCTAGGGTTCTTTATTCAGTATTAGAATAGACAATAATTATCATTCTGTAAATATTTACCAAGAAACAATTGTATAACTGACAGAAATGTTCTGTCTCTCTGTTCAAAAGAATGGCACCAAAAACTTGCCTTTTCAGCTTTCAAACATGAGAGAAAAAATATCTGATGATTATATTTAACACTGAAGTTTTTATAAACACTGAAGTTTTTATATTCTAAATGAACAACAAAAAGCATACCTAAAATTTTGCCATATATGCATGGATTGAAAGTGACATAAAAAATTAATGTTATGTTTATATTATTCCTGTTTAACTGAAATCCGTCCGTCCATGTGTGCGTTAACTTTTATTTTAAACATCTTCTCTGAAACTACCCATCCAATTTTGATGAAACTTCACAGAGATGATCCTGCCATGGTCCTCTTCAGAATTTCTCGAAAAAATTTGATTCCTTCAAAATCTCTGATTGCCATGGCAACAAAACTGAAAAATATTGAAAATCTTTGAAAATCTTCCTGTTTGAAACCATAAAGCCTAGGGCTACCAAATTTGGCATGTAGCTTTATCTAGTAGACCTCTTCCAAGTTCTTCAAATTATAGCCTTGGGGTCAAATTAAGCCCCGCCCGGGGGGTCACAAAGTTTACATGGGCTTATATAGGGAAAACTTTAAAATTCTTCTGGTACCTAGCCATAGGGTCTAGGGCTACTAACTTAGCCATGTAGCTTTATCAAGAGGGAATCTACCAAGAGTGCCCAAAGTTATAGCCGTGGAGTCAAATTTGGCCCCGCCCCGGGGGTCACAAGTTTTACATGGGCTTATATAGGGAAACTTTAAAAATATTTTTGTACCTAGACATCGAAATTTTGCATGTAGCTTTATCTAGTGGACCTATATTAACTTTCTTCAAATTATAGCCCGTGGGTCAAATTTGGCCCTGGGGGTCACAAGTTTTACATGTGCTTAAATAGGGAAAACTTTAAAATTCTTCTGGTACCTAGCCATAGGGCCTGGGGCTACCAAATTTTGTATGTACCATAGCTTTATCTAGTAGGCCTCAACCAAGAGGGCCATAATTATAACCTTGGGGTCAAGTTTGGCCCCACCCCAGGGGTCACAAGTTTTACATGGGCTTTTATAGTGAAAACTCTACAAATCATCTTGTTACTAACCATAAGACCTAGGGCTACTTAATTTAGCCTTGTCTTAGGGATCTCATTTTTTTTAGGGCCTTTTTGTTTATAACCACACCTTCTGGACCTGTATTATTTGGTATGGGGCTTCATCTTGTGGACCTCCACCAGGAGTCAAGTAATTGTAGCACTGTGGCCAAAATTGGTTTTTCCCTGGGGTCATAACTTTCTTGTAGGATTTTATGGAAAAGATTTTGTATGTCTTATGTATATACTATAGTCCCTTTTAATGATTATTATATCTGTAACTCAAGCCACTCATGGATTATTACATGTACATACTTCAGGCCCCTGTTAACGATTTAAATGTAAATCGAGCCACTCATTATTACATGTATATACTATAGCCTCTTTTTAACGATTAAAATGTCAATAACTCAAGCCACTCATTGATTATTACATGCAAATACCCTAGCCCCCTTTTAATCATTAAAATATGTGTCGATTGAAATACCTGTAATGGAAACTACTCATATATAATTACATGTATATACTTTCACCTCTTTTAATGCTTAAAATGTCTATAACTGATCCTGCTTATGGATAATTACAGGTATATACTATAGCTCCTCCTTACAATAAAAATGTCTATAACTGAAACCACTTATAGATGATCAGATGTAAATATTATAGCTCCTTTTAACAATTAAAATGTATATAACTGAATCAGCTCATGGATAATAACATTTCAAATAAGATAACCCACTCAATGATAATTATAAACTATTGCGCCTTTCAACAATTAAAATATCCATAAATGAACACACTTATTGATATTTATATACTATTGCCCCTGTTAACGATTAAAGTATCACTGAACACACTCATTTATAATCATATACTACTGCCCCTTTAAACAATTAAAATATCCATAACTGCACACACTCAAAGATATTTATTGATACCAACAAAGCCAATATTCAAACCCTTAGTTACTTTGCGATCAGTAGCTTTGTCTTTTTTTATGAGATATAATATCATTTCATCACACTTTTGATGCTATTTCACATAATCAATATGTAGTTGTGCATAGAGTCATCGTGTCCCTATGCCATGAGTTTTGCAGTATGTAGTCCTTCATATATTAAATGTTACGTTTGATTTGCTGCTCCTCTCTTCTTAAATCCCTTGCCCATCTTCAGTGAAATTTTACAGGAGTTTATAGTCGATAACTGATTGTGCATAGTGTCAGCATATCCCTTTGTAATGAATATTTGCAGAGTTATGGCCCTTTCTATGCCACATTTGATTTTTCAGCTCTTTTTTTTCCTCACGACTTTGCTTAACTCTTTACCAAACAACAAAATTTTAGACTTGTCCAAATTGAAAGCATTTGCAGACGACAAAATAAACGTGACTCAAAAATTGAAACTTGACTTTAGAAGAGTAGAAAACATTGTGGGAAAAGGAGAAAATGCTGGTTACCAGCATTTTCTCCTTTTCCCACAATGTTTTCAGAAGGCTTCTTACTCTGGGTCATAAAAACCAGGGATTGTTTGGGAAAGGGTTAATGTTGATGAAAATGTAAAGGAGTCAGTTGTCCTTAGTGTCAGCATGTCCCTTTTTAGTAAATAAATGCAGTGTTATGGGCATTTTGAAATGCTTTTTTATTAATTTTGTAAGCACTTTTCTTCATTTTCATACAACATTTAGGAGTCATCAATAAGACATTGAGCTGTGCTTAGTGACAGCATGTCCTTTTTCAGTGAACACTGGCAGAGTTATGTCCCTTGTTGAATTATATGCTACCTTGGATTGTATTAAATTTAGTATGACTCAGTTTAACTGATAAGTATAACAGTCTCTATGGCCAAGGTCAGCTATCCTAAAATTGAATAGGGCCTAGGGTTTCTCATTAAATTTTGGGATGAATAGACTACCATTAGTGCTGGTCATGGTTAGAACAGTCACAGGCAAAATAAAATATGTGCTTCTCATTGTTTGGGTCTAGGAATAATTCTTTATAAGAGCATGTGCTGTACAATTACTGGTAGAATGAAACTAAAGAAACAAGTATAAAGATATAATGAGGGCCAATGTCAGCTACCCTATTACTGGAAACAGTCTAGGTTTTATTCAGAAATTGTGGGAAAAGTTAGATTCCCACCAGTACAGATCATGGTTAGAAAAATGACGTCAGGCAAGATATTTTATATGTGCTAGTTACTGGTTTGGGTCCAGGAAAATTTCTTCAAAGAGTGTGTTTTACATAAAATGGTAGTGCTAGCAGCCATGGAAACAAGTATTAGTATTAGGTTATCATAAAGGCCAATGTCAGCTACACCTATACTATTTAGGGTCTTTGTTTTATCCATTAACTTTGGAAAGAGTTTTATTCCCACTGGTTGTAACTTTGGAAAGAGCTTTATTCCCACTGGTGTAATGGAAGGTCATGGTTACAACAATTACAGGCAATATAATTATTTGTGTGTCTTATTGATATGGTTCAGCTACAATTTTAAGAGCATGTGCTGCACAATTATTGGTAGAAAACAACCATGGAGACAAGTATAAAGATATAATGAAGGCCAATGTCAGTTACCCTGTTACTGGAAACGGTCAAGGCTTTATCCATAAATTGTGGGAAAAGTTGTATTCCCAATAGTACCGATAATGTTTAGAAAAATTACAGGCAAGATTTTTCATTTGTGCTACTTATTGGTTTGGGTCCAAGAAAATCTCTCCGTAGAGTATTTGTTTTCCATTAAATGGTAGAACTTGCAACCATGGAGACAAGTATATGGCTATAATAAGGACAGATGTCAGCTACCTTTATACTGTTTAGGGCCAAAGTTTTATCCATTAACTTTGGGAAGAGTTTTATTCCCTACTTGTATAATGGAAGGTCATGGAAAGAACAATTACAGGCAATATGTTTAATATGTGCTACTTACTGGATTGGATCTAGGAAAATTTCCTCCCTATGGCACAAGTTTTTCATGGGTTGGTAGAACTTGCAACTATGAAGATAGTATAAGGTTATTATAAGGGCCAATGTCAGCTATTCTTATACTGGTTAGGGTCCACACTCTATCATTATTCTTTGAAAAGGTTAGATTACCACTTGTACATCTGCCTTTCATGGTTAGAACAATAAAAAGCAAGATATTTTATGTGCTACTACTGGTTTGGGTCTTGGAAAAATTCTTCATAAAGAACATGTGCTTTACATTAAATGGTAGAACTTGCAACCATAAGGACAAGTATTAGGTTCTGAACAAGGGCCAATGTCAGCTACTCTAATACTGGTTATGGTAAAGATTTTATCCATAAATATTGGAAAAGGCTGGATTCTCACTATCAAAGGTCATGGTTACAACAATTAAAGCCAAGTTTTTATATGAGCTGCTCAGTAGTTTGGATGTAGGAAATCTTTATAAAGCATACGTTTCACATTAAATGGTAGAGATTGCAATCAAGATAAGTTTATAACAAGGGCCAATGTCAGCTACCATAATACTGGTTATGGTCTAGGTTTTATCCGTAAATTTTGAAAAGGTTAGATTCTCACTAGTATAGGTCATGTCTAGAACAATTACAAGCATTATATTTTATATGTGATACTTATTGGTTTTGGTCAAGAAAAAATTCTTCAAAGAGCATGTGTTTTACATAAATTGGTCTAACTCGGAACCATGGTGACAAGTACTGGGTTATAATAAAGGCCAATTTCAGCTACCCTAATACTTGTAAGGGTCAATATTTTATTCATTAATCTTTGTAAAGGTTAGATTCCCATGAGTATACCAGTTTTTCATGGTTAGAACAATTACAATCAAGATCTTTATTAGGTGCTACTTACTGGTTTGGGTCAAGGAAAAATTCTTGATACAGCATGTACTTTACACTAAAGAGTGGAAGTTGCAACCATGGAGAAAAGGAAAGAACAATTAGTACTTGTAATTATGTAACTTGCAATCATAAAGGCAAGTGCAAGGTTAAAACAAGGGCCACTGTCAGCTACCCTAATACTGGTTATGGTCTAGGTTTTATCCATAAATTTTGAAAAAAATTGATTCTCACTACTAAAGGTCATGTATAGAACAATTAAATGCAAGATATTATGGGTTTGGCTGTAGGGGAGGTGGAGGCCATTGTATCTCCCTGAATTATGACAAGAAAAACAATTGAACAACAAACTTTAAATACAATTAGTAATACAAAGAAAATAGGAAATGAAAAAAATGTGGTTCGGTTTGGCTGTAGGGGAGGAGGAGGCCATTGTATCTCCCTGAATCATGACAAGAAAAACAAATAAAAAACAATATTTAAGATTCAAAGGGTAATACAATGACAATTGATAGTAAAAAAGGTGGTAAGGGTTTGGCTGTAGGGGCAGATGAAGGCTATAATATCTCCGATTTACAAGAAAAACCAACAACAAAATTTAAGATACAAAGAGTAATACAATGAGAATTGGTAGTGAAAAAATGTGGTAAAGGTTTGGCTGTAGGGGAAGACGGAGGCTATACTATCTCCCTGATTTACAAGAAAAACCAACAACAAATTTAAGATACAAAGAGTAATACAATGACAATTGGTAGATGAAAAAAGGTGGTAAAGGTTTGGCTGTAGGGGAAGACGGAGGCTATAATATCTCCCTGATTTACAAGAAAAACCAACAACAAAATTTAAGATACTAAGAGTAATACAATGACAATTGGTAGTGAAAAAAGGTGGTAAAGGTTTGGCTGTAGGGGCAGACAGAAGGCTATAATATCTCCCTGATTTACAAGAAAAACCAACAACAAAATTTAAGATACAAAAAGTAACACAATGACAATTGGTAGTGAAAAAAGGTGGTAAAGGTTTGCCTGTAGGGAAGAAAGAGGCAGTTGTATCTCCCTGAATTATGACAAGAAAAACAAACTACAAAATTTAGAATACAAATAGTAATACAATTTCAATTGATATTGAAAAAATGTGGTAAGTGTTTGGCTGTAGGGCAGGAGGAGGAGGTCATAATATCTCCCTGAATTATGACAAGAAAAACAAACAACAAAATTTAAAAAACAAATAGTTATACAATGACATTTGGTAGGAAAAAAGGTGGTAAGGGTTTGGCTGTAGGGGAGGAGGAGGCCATAATATTTCTCTTAATTATGACAAGAGAAGCAAACAACAAAATTTCGAGTACAAATAGTAACACAATGACAGTTGGTAGTGAATAAAGGTGGTAAGAGTTTGGCTGCACGGAGGAGGAAGAGGCCATAATTTTTCCCTGAATTATGACAAGAAAAACAAACAACAAAATTTAAAATACAAAGAGTAATACAATGACATTTGGTAGGAAAAAAAGGTGGTAAGGGATTGGCTGTAGGGGAGGAGGAGGCCATAATATTTCCCTTAATTATGACAAGAAAAGCAAACAACAAAATTTAGAGTACAAATAGTAATACAATGACAGTTGTTAGTGAATAAAGGTGGTAAGAGTTTGGCTGCAGGGAGGAGGAAGAGGCCATAATATCTCCCTGAATTATGACAAGAAAAACAATTAACAAAATTTAAAATACAAAGAGTAATACAATGACATTTGGTAGGAAAAAAAGGTGGTAAGGGTTTGGCTGTAGGGGAGGAGGAGGCCATAATATTTTCCTGAATTATGACAAGAAAAACAAACAAAATTTTAAATACAAAGAGTAATACAATGACAACTGGTAGTGAAAAAAGGTGATAAGGGTTTGGCTGTAGGGGAGGAAGAGGCAATTGTATCTCCCTGAATTATGATAAGAAAATAGAACAACAAAATTTAAAATACAAATAGTAATACTATGACAATTGACCTTTCTGCCGATTTTGGCTGACAGGTCTTCGCAGGGCTTATCAGCCAATCAAAACGCAGCATTGGGCATCACGTAAACAATAAAGTTAGACACAGTATGTTAAAGACGTAAGATAATTTGATCGTATCTATTTAATTATCAAAACAGCAATTTCTGTTATCGGTCAATAAAAATCTGTGAAATGGTAAAAAGGTGTAGTTACAAATTGTGTGACACTGATAAAGGTTATCCAGATAGAATATTGGGGGAGGTAAATCTGTCCCATTTCCAAAGCGGAAAACGCATCTCGAAAATATATTCAGTGGATAAAACTATGTGGAAGATCTCATGAACAGCTTCATCCATCACAGATCAATAAGAATCATAATGTATGCACAAAAGTATGTATAAATGTCATTTTAGAAAGTACTTGCAAAAATAGGCATAGAAAAACCCATCTAAGAAAATTGCTGTTTCAATCGCCAACAAGGTCTGTTGGATAACTACTTTCAAATTTTATTGTGCTTAACCCTTAATGCAGATCCTCAGGAGGAGAACTTTTGAAAACATTATGGGAAAAGGAGAAAATACTGGTAACCAGAATACATGGATTGGTAGTGATAGGATAAGCCTACTTCCTCGTTAACTTTGAGATGCTTTAACTAATTTACACAATGTTAAAGAAGTACAAAAAGTCCAAATTTCGGGGGTGAAGGACAGTGCAATAGATTTACATGTGTCGGCAAAGTTTTGAACCTTAATGAGAAAGAATGAAACACATAAATACCTAAACATAACTCAGTTTTACCAAAGAATAATGGAATTTAAGATGCTTATTGTTTTTGTGGGGCTAGTTAAGTCATCTCAACATCATATTCGATAACAAAATACACTGAATTAGACGCAATTCGAATATGCATAGATTGTCTGAATCAACAGAAAAATTTCAATTTTGGGTAAGGGAAACTGGATGTTTGATGATTTTAAAATGTGTTAAGTGTGCCGTCAATTAACAAACTTTCAATGTCATTGACGGCAGTTTGTTTTGAACTTCAATGATATACTGAGACAACGGGTGGTCAAGCGGATTAGAGCGGCAATTTTGGTTTGCAATCAAAGACACATCCTATCAAATTAACAGTTTACCGACATACCCTTTGAAAAGGCAGATGTGCTAATCCACTTAAATATGGCTAAATCAAAAGTTGATTTTGATTTAAGATAAGTTGCCTTTTAAACTGAAGTTCTGAAACAGAACAGAATAGAAGTAAGACCTTTAATCTACTGTTAGTATGCTTAATAATGTAAGTAGCAGATAGTTTTAATCCAATACTAGGCTGCATACTAATTGCAGTCTGATCTATATCTACACACTCAGCATATTCTTCACATTTAACGTTTGTTCCAGTGATGAGATTTGTCTTTGAAAGGGTAGAAAACAGCCTAGAAAAGAGAGAAATGTTTTCAAAGTCTCCTTTAAGGTCGATGAAGGACTGGACTGTGTGGTAAAGGGTTAAATTGTAAATCCTTTTCCTATATTGTTTACAGTCAAATTATGTTATATACTGACGAAATGTCATAAAAACTTTTGCCCTTTAAGTAATTATACATTTTGCCCACAGAAGTTACACACAATGTATTTTTATTTGAAATGCTATGACCGAACATAGAATTAAGAACATATTTGCATTATTTTTACTTCTCGATTTCTCATAAATATGACATTATTTTAAGTATTTTTTCTGTTTAAGTTGTCGATTTAGTTTGAATTTATAAGAATGTTGGGGAAAAAAGTTGGGATATTTAACCTACAGCAAAATATCAGCTAGAATAAAACTGAAATAAACGCTCTTTCTCTTTGTATTTGATGCCATTTTCTGGTTTGTTTGTCAAGCTTGACAACCGTAATACCACGTTACTAAGGTGGGCGTGCCAAACTCACGTTTACAGAAAGGTCAATTGGTAGTGAAAAAAGGTGATAAGGGTT
Organism: Hippopus hippopus; assembly: GCA_946811185.2. NCBI lineage: Eukaryota > Metazoa > Mollusca > Bivalvia > Cardiida > Cardiidae > Hippopus > Hippopus hippopus. The sequence goes on along the minus strand of OX328111.1, from coordinate 22,999,107 downwards.
TGGCTGTAGGGGAGGAGGAGGCCATTACATTTCCCTGAATTATGACATGTATTTGATTTTAAGCACTCATCCAACAGTATAAATAACTTTTGAAAATACATGTACATGTATATAAAGAAAAACAAACTACTAAAAAAAAAAAGACAGAATGAAAAATACATGTATAAAGAGCAATACACTTATTGTAAAGTAAAAGGTTGAAAGGGTTGGCAGTGGGGAAGGAGGAGGCCAACAGATGTCATTGCAAAATAGAAAAAAAAGGAAATTTGGTTTTAGTCAAGGAAAAGTCAGGGAAATTTGCTTTAATCCAATTGTGGACACCCTGGGAAGGTTTCAAGGTTATTGCATAGATAGGTTGTTCCATTTTGGTCATTTTTTTTTCCAATTGGATTTCATTCTGGTCATTTCTTACACATTTAGTCAATTTAACTCATTACCAAACGACAATATTTTAGACTTGTCCAAATTGAAAGCATTTGCAGACAACAAAATAAAAGTGACTGAAAATTTGAAATGTGTTTTGTGAAGGGTAGAAAACATTGTGGGAAAAGGAGAAAATGCTGGTTACCAGCATTTTCTCCTTTTCCCACAATGTTTTCTAAAGGCTTCTTTCTCAGGGGCGTCAAAAGTAGGGATTGTGTGGTAATGGGTTAACTCTTTACTAAACAGTAACAATATAGACTTGACCAAAATTGAAAGCATTTGCAGAGGACAAAAATAAATGGTACTCATATGATGGAAGGATAGAAAACGATGTAACACTATAAAAGGAGAAAATGCTGGCTATGAGCATTTTTTTCTTTTTTTTTTTCACAATTTTTTCGAGTCTTCTTCCTTAGGTTTGTTATAGCTCAGGATTTTTAGGTAAAGGGGTAATTATCATTCCTGTCATGTTCTCCCCACTGTCAGTTCTGTACCCATTTTGGTAGTTTTGTACCTTTAATTACTCATTTCAAACTGAATTTTGAGTGGTTAAAACAGAGGATTAGAAAATCAAAGTTGAATTTGAGGTTGTCATCTCTTGGTTATTGATCAATGTGGAATTTCAGGTTATGTATGTACATGTTTTTGTGATCATTATGACAACTGTAAAATTTTTACATATTGATATCACATATCGTAAACTTCGGATTGCTACCACATTTGTAAGACTGAGATATGATAAAGGACAACTCTACCTGACTTGTAGGGTTTGGGCCTGTCTGTAACATCCAACCCTGTTCATGATATCTGGCAAAAGATATCGCCTCAAACCTTGGTTATCCATACGTGCCTATGTAAGACACAGGAATATGTTATCTGTCACCCAGCCTATGTGAAATTGTATATGTGAGTTCTTAATGTTCGCACTCACCAAAGAAAACCTTTGTTAACCATAATTGCCTATGTATGACGAAGGTATATGTTATCTGTCAGCGAGACTATGTGAAATAACATATGTGAGATTACAGTGTTTGCATGTACAAAGAGAAAACATGACTTTTAGGAGTTGTTGTGATTGTGTGATGCCCATGCATGTACACTATACAGACAAAAACAATTACAGGCTACTACCAATGCTAATGTGTATGTTTCAGTGCTAGAATTGTAAAATTTTGATGGGACGTGATATTCATAATTTGATGAGAATAAGTGGTCCTCAGCAAGGTTTGAGAAGTTTATTTGTTACTCCATAAAAACCATCTGTTGTTACTCTTTAAGAGGCTATATTTCCATGTTGCAGACAGTGTACAAGGGTTGTCCCATGGAATCGTAGACACTTGATAAAAAAAAGATTTCTTAATGTCCAATTGCAATAATTTTACAAGTATGTATATTTTAGAGCAGTGATGTGCTATATTTTAGAGCAGTGATGTGCTATTTCTAAAGAGCATAAGCTTACTGTTACATGCAGTTGTTAACGTCACAATGTGCACTGGTTGGCAATTTGTGATATATTTCAAAATTGTAAATTAATGACTATACTTTAAATCTTAATGATGTTTTCAGCAAATAGTAATCTTAGTTTAATAAGATGATGAATAGAATCTCGTTAAACTGTACCCCTCAGTTTTATTGTCACTCCCATTGTCTATGATTTAATGGGACAGCCCTCGTAGATCAGGATCAGGCTGCACAGGAATGCTGTCCCTACTTTGATGTACACTGATATTTTGTGAGGTATTCTGGTCAGAGCAGCCTTGAAATTGCTTTAATTATACCTTTACTACCGATAAACTCACCTGAGCATAAAGTGCTTCATGTGAGCCATTGTGATTGCTTATTGTCCAACAACTGTATGTCTGTTCAACCACAATTACAAAAACTCCCCCCAGACATTAATGGATGAAAGAAAATTGAATTTAATGTCCAACTCCCCTGGACATGTCAATCAAAAGTTGATTCAAAATGATTTTAATAATGTGAACAATTTTACTACTCGCGGTGTTGGCATCTGTGTTGGAGGCAGCATTTACATTTTCATTTTTTTTTTTTTTCATTTAAGATTTTTAAGAGCTGACACTTTCCAAACCATATGGATTGGTTCACATTTGTTACGATGATAGATATACTGGTAGGTCCAAAGTTTCTGTCAGCAGTGCAATGCCCATGATCTTAAAGTCCAGGTTGTAGACTTTAATACTGTACATCAAAGTTATACTTTCTGTAATTTTTTTAAGAGCTTATATTTTCCAAACTGAATGATGGATTAGGTTCAAATATGGCTTGATAACAGATACAGGTCCAAAGTTTAATTGAGCCATTCCCTAGCCATGCCCATACTCACAATCTTAAGGTCAAGGTCACCAATTTTGAAATTTTATGTTGAAGTTTTCTTTGCAATCATTCCGTAGGTTTGTTATAACTCTGGATTGTTAGGTTAAGCTTTATGTATATTTTTGTCATACCCACTGATAACTTTGTACATTTTTGGTAGTTTTGTACCTTCAATTGCTAATCATTTTGAACTGACTTTTGAATTTCGTATTGGTCATTAACAGTTTACTTTAAATTTTTTGAAAAAAACTGTATGATGACTTCGGTTCATATTTGTGATAGAGGTCCAAAGTTTCTTTCAGCAATATGTGTCTACTACATAGGTTGATCCATTCTCAAAGTTGTTCAAACTGTACCCAAAGATGTTAAAGGTTGTCCAGTCCCAGGGGTCTCATGTTTTACATAGTGTTCTATTGGAAGAACTTCAAAATTCTTCCTTTGGTCCGGTAGTTTTTAACATTCTATGAGTTATGGCTGTGAAACTTCACTGTAATATAGATCTTTATATGCAGATGATGTGCGCACCTTCATTGATGTAAAACATCGTCATGTACACTTTTACTATAAACAGGAAGAGTTAAACCTGCAGTTTCTTCAACACTCTTTGAGCTATGTTTGTGGAAGTTCAGTTGGCAATAGGTTTTAGCAGTTAGATTATAACAGTACTATTCATTTACAGCACATTTTAGTTAGATTATAACAGTACTATTCATTTACAGCACATTTCACTATTACCTTATGAAGATAGAACAATCAAGATTCAAACTCTGAGCTAGTATGAGTCTTACATTTTGTCATGCAGTTTTAGCTCTTATTAACTTAGGTGAGCGATGTACGACTACCATGCTTTTCTTCCTCAAATTGTCATTTTATTTATATGGCAGACACTTAAAGCCTTCTCTGGTGAAACAGCCTTCTGTTGGGGCCAAAACAGAGATACACCTTGGTAATTTGGAATTAAATTGAATCATCTCTAGGGGCACAGTCTGTTTTGATCACCTGTGAATGCCAGCAAGTCAACGGTGTGGCACCCACACACCAATGTGGTGAGATGGGACGATTCTGTCAATCTTTGGAACATCGCTGGCGGCAAACCTGCGGTAGTCTGTCACAAACTAGGGCTGAACTTCGGTAGCCTTTGGTCAGAACATGCAATCCAGCTTCTTGAACTGGGACAAAACCAGGTAACATTGGGTCTATGAGAGTGTTACCCCATTTTTTCGGGGAAAATGCCCCTGGTATACGTGCTACTCTTCACCATGAGGAATTCAGACCATTATCATGACTGTGAGTGTGAGAATGGGATTTAATTAGAGATTTGGGATGACTCTATGTAAAGTAGATTTTGAATTTTTTAGAGTCAAGTACAACTTTTAGTTCCTATTGCAGAGTGTAGATTAAGATCAGACTGTACAGAACATGCAGTCACATTTTTGATGTACACTGTCTGACAGTTTGTGAAGTATGATGGTGAAAGAAACCCTGAAGTTGCAATATCTGTGTCTTGTCTATTGGTTTAAGATATCCTTTTCATATTTGGCAGGCACTTTATCTCTTTCCAAACATTTCGATCATCGAAAGTGAAAGTATTTACAAATCAAAAATTCCTTGTGATTCCATTGATCAGATTTGTCTTTCAAAAGGAAGAAAACAATACATAAACAAATAAAATGCTGTCTACTCCCAATTTTTAGCTCTATTGGCCAAAGGCCAGCAGAGCTTATGTCATGGTGTGGTTTTCCTGGTCAGTCTGTCCGTTTGTTTGTTGGTCTTTTTCTTGTTTAATCATTGAAGTCCAAATTTTTTGTCAGATTTTCGTAAAATTTATACAGTTTCTTGATATCATCAATAGCCTAAACCCTACTGATTTTGAAGCAAATGTCCCAATTAGTAAGGGAAAAGTAGCCATAAAAAGTTGAAAACTTACAATTCTTGTTGATGCGATGAGGTCCACATTTTGCGGTTGGATTTTTGTGAAACGTGCCCAGTTTCTTTATATCATCATTAGCTTGAACCCCATTGATTTTGAAAATAACCTGATGATTAAAAAGGATAAATTAGCCATTTGAAGTAGAACATTTACATTTCTTGTTTTCACAATAAAGTCTGCCTTTGTGGTCAGCTTTTTGTAAACCTTGCACAGATCAATTGTAATATCAATAGCTTTAACTCTATCGATTTTGAAAAAAATGTGACAGTTAGGAAGGGAAAAGTAGCCATTTAAAGTTAAACATTTGTCTTTCTTGCCTACACAATTTAAGACTATGTTTGTTGTCAGATTTTCTTGAAACTTGCAAAGGTTATTTTTATCATCAATAGCTTTAACCCTGTTACGAAAAGTAGCCATTTTGAGTTGCATTTCTTGTTTACTTGATTGAGTAGGCAATTTTGATCAAGTTGTTTTAAAACTTGTGCAGATCACTTGTATAATCATCAAGGGATTTTACGCTTTTGAAAATGAAGAAAATCCAGCATCAGTTAAGGAAAAGAAGCCATTTGATGACTAAGTCTTGTTTATTCAACAAAGTCCACATTGTTGGTTCATGTAAACTGCATGAAACCCAAAAGTTTTGTCATAATGAGCAGCAATCTAACATGTACTAAATCCTTGTCAGATTTCCAAACAAGTGGTTTCAACAAATTCTACTTTGATTATTTCACTAATTGTTCAATTCTTCATGCCTACTTATTATGCTGTATTAGTGGATTCAAGCCCAATTACAGCCCCCACCCCCTCCACACCATATTTTGTCAGTGTTTTTGTCATTTTTCTTTTAACATCAATGATAGTTTGCTAGAAAATACTAGTAAGCAAACTTACAGCCAGTAGAGCAATTCAGACCCTCAAGGGCCTCTAGTTTCCTCATCTTCCTTACTTAGGATTTTAAAATCACAAATTATTCTGTAAAGGGTTAACTCTTAACCAAATGACAAAAAAACTAGACTTGTTTACAGACAAATTGAAACTTTGATGGATTTTTCTTTGCAATGGTAACCAGCATTTTCTTTTCTGACATTTTTTTTAAAGCTTTATTCAGTACAGGATTAAGAGTAAGGAGGTCAAGCTTATACCATTATCCCCACATATTTTTTTTGACTACTCTAATTTTTATGCTGCTAGAGAAATGCAGAATAAGTTTGTATCTATTTTACCTAAAATGAAGACAAGATTATAAATAAAAATACATGTAGGCAAATGGAAAAATTGCTCACCTAGAAGAGTTTCCTTTTCTAACGGCAGAGACAGCCAATGGAAACTTTTCTCTATAGTCAGTTGTGATTGCTTGTAGTCCATGCATTTGTCCATCCTTAGTTACATAAATTGCCTGTCTTTAGAAACAACTGAGCCAAATGAAAGTAGTGTTTAAACTCAGAGATGAATTATAAAGACTTACTCTTATTCAGGACAAGAACCAAGATGATTCTGGTGCTGAAATGGCAAAAACCTGGGCCCAGTTTCACAAAAAACCTTAACTCTTATTTTGCTCTGGTCCACTAACAGACTCTGACATAACTCTTTACCAAACAACATACTTTTAGACAAGTCCAAATTGAAAGCATTTGCAGACGACATAATTAATGTGACTAAAAAACTGATTTGTTTTGGGAAGGGAAGAAAACATTGTGGGAAAAGGAGAAAATGCTGGTTACCAGCATTTTCTCCTTTTCCCACAATGATTCCAGAAGGCTTCTTTCTCAGGGTCGTGAAAACCGGGGATTGTTTGGTAAAGGGTTAAGTTGACTTGGTCATTTCAGTCGAATTTCTTTAACATTTGCAGGCTTTTGAAACATTCTCCAACCCCAAGTTGACTCAATGTTTCAGACTCAGCTTGTCAAAATAATTGACTGAAGTCATTTTAACAGACTTGATTCCACTATTTTGCTGAAATGAGTGAGAAATGTTGTGTCATCTTAGGATTTGAGAATGATTCTAAAGTCCGTTAATATGAGTAAAATGGGTCTCAACTCTCAAGTAACAGACTTAACATAAGCTGGAAATGGGGTCCTTCAACAGACTTGAGCAAAATAAGAGACTTAAGTTTTTGTGTGAAACGGGGCCCAGTTTCATGCAAAAACTTAGGTCTGTTTTTGTACTCAAATCAACTAATGTATATTGCAGCTTAGCTTGAGTTTATTATTTGAGACACATTTTACTAAGATTTACAGACTTGAGTGACATTCTCAAATCATGAGGTGACACAACATTTCAGGCTCAACTCAGCAAACTATTGGACTTAAGTCAGAGCTGATGTAAGTCTATATTTTGCTCATCTCAGTCTGAAATGTTGTGTCAACTCAGGATTTTAGAATGAAACAACAGCCTGTTAATATTAGTGAAATGTGTCTCAAATACCAAACTTAAGTCAAAAGTTAGGGGATTTGAGTAAAATAAGAGACATAAGTTTTTTTGGTAAAACTGGGCCCTAGTCTTGTCAAACTTTGCCTAGATAACCAGTATCAGGCTGTAACAAACAGTGTTAAAATGGTTATCATAAGTTGACCTTTGAACTATTTTTTTTAAGGCAAATTTTCAAGCTATTATTTTGTATACATTTCTTTGTGAAAACTTTGAAAATCTTTTTGTCTGTAACACTAGGCATAGAGTGTTGATATTTGGTATGTATTATCATAAGATGGTCCCTTATCAAATTGGGTCACTTAGATCACTGATGGTCTACTTCCCTGTGGTTACAAGTATTACAAATAGTTCCATAGACTGGTTAAGAATCAAAATTTCTAAAGAATCTATCAGCTAGAATGATAAATACAAGCCATGTGATCTATCTTGATCTGCAGATCATGCACAAAATTTTAGAAAAAAAAAGTAAAGCAGACGATCATTGTTTTTGACCATAAAAGAATGGAATTTGTCAGTAGTAAACTTACCTTTCCAGGTTAATTCAGGTGAGCAATATAGAACCATTGTCATCCTCTTGTTTATAAAAAACTTGACAGTGTCATGAAAAAACACGAAAATACATTTCATTTTCTTTTTAACGCCGCTGAAGTCAAAGTAGTCAGTTATATCTTCTAAAATCCAAAGGATTTTTGTATTATGAACAGAAAAGTTGAAATAGACTGTCACCAACGAAGGATCAAGGCACTCCAGAAAGCTTGCTGACCTATTTAGGGGCAGATAATTGTAGGAAAGTAATCCCAGCATGATTTATTTGTCTCTATTCAATGCAGATAATTGTAGAGAATTCATTACAACAGCCCTTATCTTTCTCTATCCATAGATTTTTGGAAGGGTAAGATTTCCATCAGAATAAGTCATGGTTTGTACAGTTATAGTTAGCAAGATATTTTATACAAGCTAGACTAGTATTGGCTTAAGTCCAGGATAATGGTAGGTTGGCAACTGTCCACAGATGGGGTGAGGATGCTGTCACCAAGGACGGATCAAGGCAAGCTAGAAAAGTTGTCGGTCTATTCAGGGGCAGCTGTGTTCAAGTGGACAGTCAATCTTACTCATCTGAGGTATTTCTCCAAAATGAAGAAATGGAAAATAATTAACAAGTAAATCACCTACAGGACAGACCATTTTTACAGACCACATCAGTGGACTTTTTTCACCGTCTAATCAAAGATGGTGATTTAAATAAATTTAACATATTGCAGAGATCAAGACTAGACTGCAAAAAACGTGTAAAGGCCATTACTAGGCGAGTTACAACTGAATATATTTTTCAGGGGAATTTTTTCCTGGACCTTGAAAAGTAACGAGCTTGTGTAACAAATCTTGCCTAAAATTGTCCTAACCAGCACTTAAAATGGCGTAACTCAAACTCTTCCTTAACTGTATGGATACAACCTAGACTCTTACCAGTATTAGAGTAGCTGACATTGGCCCTTGTTATAACCTAATACTTGTGGAGCTAATTTTCAGTCCTACCAAATTCAAAATACATCTTACATGAAGAGTTTTTCCTGGATCCAAATCAGTATATGGCTTGCATATTTTTGCTTACCATTGCACTTACTGTTTGGATTCTAACCCGCAAATAATTTCTTTCTAAACTGGCTGGTGACAATTAATGTACTAGGAGCTTTGATATCTCTGATAGAGAAAATAAAGCTTGAGAGGATGATTTTTTTTACAACAATCTGCCCCTGAAAGATCAATAACCATTCTGGTTTGTTTTGATCCAACTTTAGAGGCAGTATATCTCCTCTTTTGTGCTGAGAAACTGAAAATCTTGGTCTTTTCATTTAAGACATAAGACTTCCACTATTTTGTCTCCCGTTGAGTAATCAACTCTGCACTTTTTCTGACTGGAATTTCCCTGATGCTAAACAGAGCAAATAAAAAGTTTTGGAAAGTTTTTGTGAAATTGATAAAAAAATTTTCTACCTTTTTTTTTGTTTACAACATGCTTTTAAGATTTTTTACGACTTTACGAACCCCCCCTTCCCCCCACACCCAGCTCGGCAAATTTCTTTCTGAGGATTCATTCCTCTCTCACAGCTGACTATTGTTTCGACAATGATTATGTGGGAAAGCAGCCAGTGGCTTGGAAAGAAGATTGTGCGGAGTACTGGTAAAAGAGACTCCAGGAAAGCATGGATAGGTCTGGCTGCAGCAATATAACTGAAATAATGTTGAAAAACGGCATCAAACACCATACAATCATAAGGGTTTATTTACAAAATTCATTTATTATTGCACTTTATTGAAGTTATTTTCAAATTTGTGTTTAGAGAGTTAATATGAGAGAAAATTCAAGGAGTGGATTGTTTAGCTCTACAGGCCTAAGGCCAGAAGAGCCAGTGCCAAGGCAAGGTTTCTGTCATCTATCCATCCATCTGTCCATTTATATACATTATATTTGTGATATAGTCAACATTTGTAGTTTGATCTTTCTAAAAATTATGCACATTATTCAATTCATCCAGTGTGAAACCCTTTGAACTTTAAGAAAATCCAACATGTAGGGAAAGTTTGATTTTTTACAGAATAAGTCTACTTTTTTTTTGTTTTTTTGGGATATTTCTGCAACTTGCACAGATTATTTGTATTAACTCTTTACAAAACAACATAATTTTAGACACAACCAAATTGAAAGGATTTGTAGAAAACAAATAGTGAAAATTGTCTTTAAAAATGGTACAAAATGTTTTGAAAATGTTGTTTACAAGCATTTTCCCATTTTCCCTCAGTATTTCAAAGATACTGTATTTGTTGACTGATTCTTGTGTACAAAACGAAGTCCAAATTATTTGTTGCGCTTTTTTTAAAGCTTGTGTATTACAGTGATTAGTAAAGCCCTGTTGAATTTGGACTGATTTCTAAAGATTCGAGGATTTTCCTTGATCATTACCCTATTTGTCCCTTGCAAGATATGTATTAGGCTGTTTTTATTCTGTTACTCCGACTGGCACGCATTCAAGCCCAGTGCAAACCTGTTTTTTTTATTTTAGCATTAGTGACTAATGGATGTTAGAAAATGACAGAAATTTCCTGAAATATTGCTTTAAAGGAATCAGAGAATTTTCCCTTATGGCTTGAAGCTGATGATACATACTGTAGGAAAATTTAGCATAAATTTAACTGCTTCTTTCACTATACTGGTCAGTAATTGCTGGTAGAGCGATTTAGGCCCTCCTGGGCCTGTTGTTCCATTTGTTGAACAGTATTTTTATGTATAAGTCTCTCTACATTTAAGGCATAACATAATACAAGCTTGATCTTTATTTCTTTAGCAGTGTACAAGTTAGAGTAGTTAGAATTTTCTAAAGGGGGTAATGGTATAAGCTTGACCCTTGAAAGTGCCTGCCCAATAAGAAAAGGACCATTAAAATCAATAGAACAGGCATAGATCATGTAACTTCAAGGTTGATTTCATCAGAATACCAAACAAAACATCAGGCATTGCACATCACAGATGATATTGCATGCTCTGTGCAGTCTGAACTTGATCTACCATATCTGCAAAATGAACTTTAAGTTGTACTTGGCTCATGATTTTTAGTAACTAGTCTCTTTTATGCAATTCAAGAAAAGTCAGATAACACAAATTCAGAATCTACTTTAAGTAAGATCAGCCCAAGTCTCTTGTTAAAGCCCCACTCTCACAATCATCACAGTGTTTGCTTGGTTCCTCCAAGTGAAGTGTAGCTGGTAATCAGAGGGTGTTTTCACCCTACAAATGGGTTAACATTCTCATACACCTGATGTTTCCCTGGTTTTATCCTGGAAAAGAAGCTGTATTGTGTGCTGTGACCACAGACTTTCGAGGTTACGCCCCACTTTGGGATGGAATACCAACGGCTTGTCGTCAGTGATGTTCTGAAGATTGCCAGAATTGTCCCATCACACCCCACTTGTGTGATAGTGACATGCCAGTGTCATGCTGTCATCAACAGGTTACCAACACGGGGTATGTTCCTAGAGGTGATTGAACTTGCTGCCAAATCACCAAGGTTTATAGTGATTTTGGCCCTGATAGATAACGCAATTTCAAGGCTATTCTCACAAGAATACCTCACAAAATATATTGTACATCAGAGATTATGCCACTTGGAATATTCTCCTTATGTGGCCTTGGTTTATCCTTTTACCTGTCAATCCTGTTTTAACGACCCTGAGACAGAGGGTTTATGAAAACACAGTGGAAAAAGGAGAAACCAGCATTTTCTCCATTTTCCAACAATGTTTTCTGCCCAGTCAGTGAAAAATTCCACTTTTTTTATACATTCAGGGCTTTAACTCTTTACCACACAACAAAATCTTAGACTGTACCATATTGAAAGTATTTGCAGATGACAAACAAATGTGACTCAAATATTGAAACATGTTTTGGGAAGGGTAGAAAACTTTGTGGGAAAAGGAGAAAATGCTGGTTACCAGCATTTTCTCCTTTTCTCACAATGTTTTCAAAAGCTTTTTTCTTCAGGGTCGTTAAAAGTCGGGATTGTGTGGCAAAGAGTTAAGCCTGATTATTGTTGTTCATTCAAATTGTGCACGGTTCTATTATTTTGAAAAGTGCAGTCTGATCTTAAATCCATGCTGTCTGTTGCTTCATTCTAGACCAAGATTAGACTAGAGATTACCTTTATTATACCCCCCACAATGAAGTAGAGGGGGGTATACTGGAATCGCCATGGCTGTTTGTCCGTCCATCCATCTGTCCATCCATCCGTCAGTCTGTCCGTAGACACAAATTTGCCTGGCGAAATACTCTGACAGTTTTTCAGGTACTGAACTCAAATTTACACACAGTTTTCTAATATATATCAAGTTGTGCATGTGCAATTTTCATGACCCTGGTGCCATTTGTTGCGGAATTATCTGAATTGTGAAATTTTAAAAATGTTTGTGGGAAGGATGACATTGACAATGTTTTGGTTTGATAATTTTTTCTCAGTCGTGGCCCTTGAATTTTATAGTTTCTAAGTTTGTTTCCATGCTGGGCCCCCGCCACTTGGGGCCTTAGAAATAGGTGGCTGCCTTCACCTCTGTGGCATATGGGTGGTAAGAGTCCCCAGAAACAGAGGAGACCGATATGGAGCATCACCCTTCTCCACCAGCTCTTCTTTGGTAGAGTTGTCTGTCTGTCTGTCAGGGCACCTGTCTTAACGAAGTGGAGGGGGATATACTGGAATCACCATGGCTGTCTGTCCGTCTGTCAGTAGACACAAATATGTCTGGCGAAATACTCTGACAGTTTTTCGGGTACTGAACTGAAATTTACACACAGTGTTCTTATATACATGTATATGAAAATGTGCATGTGCAATTTTCATGACCCTTGATGCTTGACAAAAACTCATGGAAATTCATACACTTGTTTCTTATGATGTCTGCCAAGTTTTTTTGCTGTTTTGATATTCAATATGGTGTCATAGAAAAAGGGGGATTCATGTATATTTCCATTAGGGATCAATATCTCTTTAACTCAGAATCCTACATGAACATTTATGAAACTTCATACGTATTCCTTATGATAGTCCGCCAGTAACATTATTTCAGCCTTTTTCATTAATACCGTAGTTATGGAAAAAGGGGGCTTGATGTATATTTTCATTATGGACAATATCTCTTTAACTACAGGACAAAATGTTGTGAAACTTCATTTTGATGTTGTTTATCATAAGCCACAGACAGTAGTTATTTGTTTTTATTTCATGAAATGCCATGTCATGAAAAAAGGGGGCTAAATGTATAATTTCATAATGGACCAGTAATAGTCTGTTTCCCCATCTGTCCGCCCAAACCGATATCTTGTAAAGTCCTTGACGAAAATTGATGAAACTTCATGCATGTCTGCCATTGGATAGGTTGTTTATACTATTTTTTTCTATGTATATATATATATATAATGACGTGTCATGGAAAAAGGGGGCTTGATGTATATTTTCTTTGTTTTCATTTAATGAAATGCCATGTTATGGAAAAAGGAGACTGAATGTACAATCCCTTTATGGACCTCTTATATATTTTATCATACTGCTTGCTATAAAACAAAACAAAAAGCAAAACAAACAAAAAACAGCAAAGTTGAAAAAAAAAAAAAATCTATAAAATATATAAAGAAAAGTACAAAAAGATTGAAATATTTTAAGTATAAGAAAAAAAGAAGGAAAAAAAAAAAAAAGAAATAATAAAAAAGAAATAATAATAGTAATAACAATACCAAAAAAAAAAAAAGATTAAAAAAAAGAGAAAAAGAAATGATATATTTTATGGGGGAAAAAAAGTGAAAAAAAAGAATTTACAAAAAAAATGTGTGTATATTTAGAAGTGATAGTTTGTGTGTGTTGTGTGTGTGAAGTGACTAGAGAATATTATGAATTTAATGTTACCAAAGGTTTGTGCTCATCCATAGTCCAGGAGATTTCAGTCCTTCACTTCCAAATCTCAAGCACTCATGTTTCAGATCTAAAACCAAAATGTGAAGAATAATCATCATGTCATGCAATGTCAGATGTTCAGGAGTTTTGTTCCAGGAATATTAAAATAAAAAACTCCTAAGAGACTTTTGTAGATTGTTAAAGAAGGAAAGCTCATTTTCTTATATCCATGTGTCACATGATGTTTTGTTAGAAGTCCATGATTCAGAAATGAAAAAAGAAATGATTTAATGTCTTATGCTTTGTCGGATGGTCTTGTGTGAGACCATACTTGTTATATTTGGTATGCAGTAACATTTGGTGAACCTTTCTACCAGGATTGTTGAAATTATAGCTGTTGGTCAAAAGTAATCCTGCTTTAGGAAGGGCTGCATTATAGCCTTTGAGTCAAACGTTATGAATTGAGAAAAAAATCATTAAACATATTTTCATTTAGTCAATACTTTTACAACTCTTTCAAGAAACCATGACACATTTACAACACAATTTCCTCTTGATGACCATTTGGACGGCAATTTGAAAACTTTTTCATCCATGTCCAAGAGAAATCGTATTATTCTAGCCAGATTTAATTTTCCAAGCTTAAAACCTCACAGAATGGGTCATAAAGAACAAACATTCATAGTCTAGGATAGTATATTGGACACTATAGTCTTACTGATTCATATTGCAAAGGAATTATGCTACAAATGAAGAGCCCTAGTCCCTGTTTCTTAGTCATACCCACTTATTTCAAAATCAATCAGATAGTGGTGCTAAAGGCAGTTTGCTGGAACCACAGGTCATTGTTATGGATTCCTTTGTTTTTCTCATTATCGCTTTACATTGTTCTATGCTTTTCTTCATGCTGAATTTAGGACTTGTTTATAACAAAGGCATTCTAGAAATTGTAGAACCCTAGTTATGATTTCTGTACCTGAGCCTTCTTTATTAAATCTAAAGAATACTGGAACCACATGTCATTTTACTATAATGCTCTGTGTATGTAAAATGTAATTTTATTGCTGTCACTATTCTACTTTTGGGAATTGGAAGGGAGAGTATTCTTAGTGTAGATGAGTTGGTTAAAGTTGTGTTGGATTTGGAATGGTAGGAAGTATTTTGGATTGTGTGTTGGGTATCAGTGTTTCATTTACCTGTGCGTCCTGCGTCAGGGACGCAAAGAAATTGCCGAGGACGCAAAACTTTGAGATATGTGTATTTTCGAGACGCACTGATTTTGATATCAATGCCTTTTGCAAAATTTCGTTTGATCCCGATCAATTAAAGTGTTTACATTTTCTATCGAAACACCGGTAATTTTTCTACTTTAGACTGGTACCTTCATTTTCCGGTCTATTTTTAGCCTAAGTAATCTAGTCTATGGAATGGTTTCCGTTTTTCTTTTTATTCGGGTACACGGAATATCGACATCCAGCACGTACGTTATAGATCCTCTCCAAGGCATATTCTTACTTAAATGCAGAAAATTGTAGTCAATATGAATGAACAACTATCATTTCATGTCCTCATCGGCAAATAATTACTTTTTGAATCTTTTTTATAACCGGGCGATTTAGATAACCTCAGACGATTTCCATTTCGTCGAAAAAATTCCAGTGCGTAGATCTATATCTAAACGATGTAATGCGTAAGCAATGCCACCAAAAAAGAAGGCAAAATCCGATCACAAACAACAAACTTTAACTAGTTTGTTTACGAAATCACAAGAGTCTGACCTGCCGATTCATAGTGACTTACATACCGATAAAAATGTCGGGAATAATGAGAAATCATCGGCAGTTCAATCGGCGTGGATTCGGCCCCGGCCAGTTCGAAACCGAGAGAATTCAAGTCACACTGGCTTAAACTTTTTAGTTGGCTAACTTACGAAAGTGAAGAGAATTCATGACAGACAATTCATAAATCAGACCATACAGATTTTTAACAATTTGAACAATATTTTTTTTAAAATGGGGTTTAACTCATTACCACACGATCCCTAATTTTGACGCCTCTGAGAAAGAAGCCTTTAGAAAACATTGTGGGAAAAGGAGAAAATGCTGGTAACCAGCATTTTCTCTTTTTCCGACAATGTTTTCTACCCTTCTAAAAACGAATTCTAAATCTTCAATAACTTCAATAACTTTTATTTTGTCGTCTGTTAATGCTTTCGATTTGGACAAACCTAAAATTTTGCCGTTTGGTAATGAGTTAAAAGGTGGGACTCGTAAAGTTGGTTTCAGACTCATAGTTTTTCATCCCAGCGAGTCCCAGGACTCACTTATAGCAAATTGTAAAAAAATCACTGGGTATTGGTTATGTGTTGGATTTTGGTGGGGAGGGGGTAGGTGGGTTTGGGGAAAGTTGGGGGTTGGAAGGTTTGGGGAGGGAAGAACGGTGGGTTTGGGGAGGGGTGGGGTGGGTGTTGCATTTGGGTAGGGGTGGGAATGGGTGGTTTTGGGATTTGGAGGGGTAGTATGTAAGTAGGTAGTGCTATGTTTGACTTGTTGTAACCATGAATTAGCATTGCATATAATCAGCCATTATTTTCAGTTAAATTACCAAAAAAGCATGACATAAAAGTTTTCATTGTCATAGTTTACTTTCTAATTTCATTTCAGAGCTTTTTGGAATTTTAAAAATGTTTGTGGGAAGGATGACATTGACAATGTTTTGGTTTGATAATTTTTTCTCAGTCGTGGCCCTTGAATTTTATAGTTTCTAAGTTTGTTTCCATGCTTGGCCCCCGCCACTTGGGGCCTTAGAAATAGGTGGCTGCCTTCACCTCTGTGGCATATGGGTGGTAAGAGTCCCCAGAAACAGAGGAGACCGATATGGAGCATCACCCTTCTCCACCAGCTCTTCTTTGGTAGAGTGTCTGTCTGTCAGGGCACCTGTCTTAACGAAGTGTAGGGGGATATACTGGAATCACCATGGCTGTCTGTCTGTCTGTCCGTAGACACAAATTTTTCTGGCGAAATACTCTGACAGTTTTTCAGGTACTGAATTAAAATTTACACACAGTGTTCTTATATATATGAAAATGTGCATGTGCAATTTTCATGACCCTGGTGTGATTTGTTGTGGAATTATCTTCCCTTGAACTTTTTTCAACTTGTACTTTTGTATTAAACCATTCTGCTTTCTGTGACAAAGACCTGTTTTGTGACAAGAAGCTGGTAGGGGGTATGATCACATTTAGTAAAAGCTCTAGTTTGACATGGATCATATATAGTGATAGAAAAACTTCTATTTCGTTTATTTGGCTTTGTTATCCCCCGCCGAAGGCGATATAGTTTTAGTGTTGTCCATCTGTCTGTCCATCTTTCCGTCAGTGTGTTTGTGTCTCTGTCCGGGAGAATATCTTCAATACCATTGGACAGAATTTCATGAAACTTTATACATGTGTACAATAACCCATTCCACCAAAACAGTTTTTTCTTTTCTTGATTCCATGCAAAATGGCAGACTGGGAGTGATTTTAAGTAACACAGTCAAAATGTATTTTTGATGTTTTGAGTCTTATCTGGAAAACTATACAGAGTTTGTACATTGAACTTGTCACATCTATCAACTACCATTAGGAAATGCAGGAAAAAAAGTTTCAGTCAGATTGACCATGCAACACCACAGTTATATATACTCTTGTTTTTTGTAATGCCGTGTCATGGAAAATTAGGGGGCTTAATGTATATTTCCTATATGGACCAATATCTCTTTTACCATAACAAAATGTTATGAAACTTCATTTTTATATTGTTTATCACAAGCCACAGACAATTATTATTTGTTTTCATTTCATGAAATACCATGTCATGAAAAAAGGGGGCTAAATGTTTAATTTCATCATGGACCAATGACCGTCTGGTCATATGTCTTTTCGGGCAGATATCTTCTGAAATGCTTGACAAAAAATAATGGAAATTCATACACTTGTTTCTTATGATGTCTGCCAAGTTTTTTTGCTGTTTTGATATTCAATATGGTGTCATGGAAAAAGGGGGATTCATGTATATTTCCATTAGGGATCAATATCTCTTTAACTCAGAATCCTACATGAACATTTATGAAACTTCATACGTATTCTTTATGATAGTCTGCCAATAACATTATTTCAGCCTTTTTCATTAATAGTTATGTCATGGAAAAAGGGGGCTTGATGTATATTTTCATTATGGACAATATCTCTTTAACTACAGGACAAAATACTGTGAAACTTCATCTTTATGTTGTTTATCATAAGCCACAGACAGTAGTTATTTGTTTTTATTTCATGAAATGCCATGTCATGAAAAAAGGGGGCTAAATGTATAATTTCATAATGGACCAGTAATAGTCTGTTTCCCCATCTGTCCGCCCAAACCGATATCTTGTAAAGTCCTTGACGAAAATTGATGAAACTTCATGCATGTCTGCCATTGGATAGGTTGTTTATACTATTTTTTTCTATATATATAATGACGTGTCATGGAAAAAGAGGGCTTGATGTATATTTTCTTTGTTTTCATTTAATGAAATGCCATGTTATGGAAAAAGGAGACTAAATGTACAATTCCATTATGGACCTCTTATATATTTTATTATACTGCTTGCTATAAAACAAAACAAAAAACTAAACAAAAAAAAAAAAAAGCAAAGTTGGAAAAAAAAAAAATCTATAAAATATATAAAGAAAAGTACAAAAAGATTGAAATATTTTAAGTATAAGAAAAAAAGAAGAAAAAAAAAAAAGAAATAATAATAAAAAAGAAATAATAATAGTAATAACAATACAAAAAAAAAAAAAAGAGAGAAAAAGAAAATGATATATTTTATGGGAAAAAAAGTGAAAAAAAAAAATTTACAAAAAAAATGTGTGTATATTTAGAAGTGATAGTTTGTGTGTGTTGTGTGTGTGAAGTGACTAGAGAACATTATGAATTTAATGTTACCAAAAGTTTGTGCTCATCCATAGTCCAGGAGATTTCAGTCCTTCACTTCCAAATCTCAAGCACTCATATTTCAGATCTGAAACCAAAATGTGAAGAATAATCATCATGTCATGCAATGTCAGATGTTCAGGAGTTTTGTTCCAGGAATATTAAAGTAAAAAACTCCTAAGAGACTTTTGTAGATTGTTAAAGAAGGAAAGCTCAATTTCTTATATCCATGTGTAACACGATGTTTTGTTAGAAGTCCATAATTCAGAAATGAAAAAAGAAATGATTTAATGTCTTATGCTTTGTTGGATGGTCTTGTGTGAGACCATACTTGTTATATTTGGTATGCAGTAACATTTGGTGAACCTTTCTACCAGGATTGTTGAAATTATAGCTGTTGGTCAAAAGTAATCCTGCTTTAGGAAGGACTGCATTATAGCCTTTGAGTCAAATGTTATGAATTGAGAAAAAAATCATTAAACATATTTTCATTTAGTCAATACTTTTACAACTCTTTCAAGAAACCATGACACATTTACAACACAATTTCCTCTTGATGACCATTTGGATGGCAATTTGAATACTTTTTCATCCATGTCCAAGAGAAATCACATTATTCTAGCCAGATTTAATTTTCTAAGCTTAAAACCTCACAGAATGGGTCATAAAGAACAAACATTCATAGTCTAGGATAGTATATTGGACACTATAGTCTTACTGAGTCATATTGCAAAGGAATTATGCTACAAATGAAGAGCCCTAGTCCCTGTTTCTTAGTCATACCCACTTATTTCAAAATCAATCAGATAGTGGTGCTAAAGGCAGTTTGCTGGAACCACAGGTCATTGTTATGGATTCCTTTGTTTTTCTCATTATTGCTTTACATTATTCTATGCTTTTCTTCATGCTGAATTTAGGACTTGTTTTTAACAAAGGCATTCTAGAAATTGAAGAAACCCTAGTTATGATTTCTGTACCTGAGCCTTCTTTATTAAATCTAAAGAATACTGGAACCACATGTCATTTTACTATATTGCTCTGTGTATGTAAAATGTAATTTTATTGCTATCACTATTCTACTTTTGGGAATTGGAAGGGAGAGTATTCTTAGTGTAGATGGGTTGGTTAAAGTTGTGTTGGATTTGGAATGGTAGGAAGTATTTTGGATTGTGTGTTGGGTATTGATTATGTGTTGGATTTTGGTGGGGAGGGGGTAGGTGGGTTTGGGGAAGGTTTGGGGAGGGAAGAACGGTGGGTTTGGGGAGGGGTGGGGTGGGTGTTGCATTTGGGTAGGGGTGGGAATGGGTGGTTTTGGGATTTGGAGGGGTAGTATGTAAGTAGGTAGTGCTATGTTTGACTTGTTGTAACCATGAATTAGCATTGCATATAATCAGCCATTATTTTCAGTTAAATTAACAAAAAAGCATGACATAAAAGTTTTCGTTGTCATAGTTTACTTTCTAATTTCATTTCAGAGCTTTTTGGAATTTTAAAAATGTTTGTGGGAAGGATGACATTGACAATGTTTTGGTTTGATAATTTTTTCTCAGTCGTGGCCCTTGGATTTTATAGTTTCTAAGTTTGTTTCCATGCTGGGCCCCCGCCACTTGGGGCCTTAGAAATAGGTGGCTGCCTTCACCTCTGTGGCATATGGGTGGTAAGAGTCCCCAGAAACAGAGGAGACCGATATGGAGCATCACCCTTCTCCACCAGCTCTTCTTTGGTAGAGTTGTCTGTCTTTCTGTCAGGGCACCTGTCTTAACGAAGTGGAGGGGGATATACTGGAATCACCATGGCTGTATATCCATCTGTCCATCCGTCTGTCGACACAAATTTGTCCGGCGAAATACTCTGACAGTTTTTCAGGTACTGAACTAAAATTTACACACAGTGTTCTTATATATATGAAAATGTGCGTGTGCAATTTTCATGACCCTGGTGTGATTTGTTGTGGAATTATCTTCCCTTGAACTTTTTTCAACTTGTACTTTTGTATTAAACCATTCTGCTTTCTGTGACAAAGACCTGTTTTGTGACAAGGACCTGGTGGGGGGTATGATCACATTTAGTAAAAGCTCTAGTTTGACATGGATCATATATAGTGATAGAAAAACTTCTATTTCATTTATTTGGCTTTGTTATCCCCCGCCGAAGGCGATATAGTTTTAGCGTTGTCCATCTGTCTGTCCATCTTTCCGTCAGTGTGTTTGTGTCTCCGTCCGGGAGAATATCTTCAATACCATTGGACAGAATTTCATGAAACTTTATACATGTGTACAATAACCCATTCCACCAAAACAGTTTTTTCTTTTCTTGATTCCATGCAAAATGGCAGACTGGGAGTAATTTTAAGTAACACAGTCAAAATGTATTTTTGATGTTTTGAGTCTTATCTTGAAAACTGTACAGAGTTTGTACATTGAACTTGTCACGTCTATCAGCTACCATTAGGAAATGCAGGAAAAAAAGTTTCAGTCAGATTGACCATGCAACACCACAGTTATATATACTTTTGTTTTTTGTAATGCCTTGTCATGGAAAATTAGGGGGCTTAATGTATATTTCCTATATGGACCAATATCTCTTTTACCATAACAAAATGTTATGAAACTTCATTTTTATATTGTTTATCACAAGCCACAGACAATTATTATTTGTTTTCATTTCATGAAATACCACGTCATAAAAAAAGGGGGCTAAATGTTTAATTTCATCATGGACCAATGACCATCTGGTCATATGTCTTTTCGGGCAGATATCTTCTAAAATGCTTGACAAAAACTAATGGAAATTCATACACTTGTTTCTTATGATGTCTGCCAAGTTTTTTTGCTGTTTTGATATTCAATATAGTGTCATTGAAAAAGGGGGATTCATGTATATTTCCATTAGGGATCAATATCTCTTTAACTCAGAATCCTACATGAACATTTATGAAACTTCATACGTATTCCTTATGATAGTCCGCCAATAACATTATTCAGCCTTTTTCATTAACAGTTATGTCATGGAAAAAGGGGGCTTGACGTATATTTTCATTATGGACAATATCTCTTTAACTACAGGACAAAATGTTGTGAAACTTCATCTCTATGTTGTTTATCATAAGCCACAGACAGTAGTTATTTGTTTTTATTTCATGAAATGCCATGTCATGAAAAAAAGGGGGCTAAATGTATAATTTCATAATGGACCAGTAATAGTCTGTTTCCCCATTTGTCCGCCCAGACCGATATCTTGTAAAGTCCTTGACGAAAATTGATGAAACTTCATGCATGTCTGCCATTGGATAGGTCGTTTATACTATTTTTTTCTATATATATAATGACGTGTCATGGAAAAAGGGGGCTTGATGTATATTTTCTTTGTTTTCATTTAATGAAATGCCATGTTATGGAAAAAGGAGACTAAATGTACAATCCCATTATGGACCTCTTATATATTTTATCATACTGCTTGCTATAAAACAAAACAAAAAACAAAACAAAAAAAAAACAGCAAAGTTGGGGAAAAAAAAAAAATCTATAAAATATATAAAGAAAATTACAAAAAGATTGAAATATTTTAAGTATAAGAAAAAAAGAAGAAAAAAAAAAAGAAATAATAATAAAAAAGAAATAATAATAGTAATAACAATACAAAAAAAAAGAAAGAAAAAAAAAAAAAATTAAAAAAAGAGAAAAAGAAAATGATATATTTTATGGGAAAAAAAGTGAAAAAAAAAATTACAAAAAAAATGTGTGTATATTTAGAAGTGATAGTTTGTGTGTGTTGTGTGTGTGAAGTGACTAGAGAACATTATGAATTTAATGTTACCAAAAGTTTGTGCTCATCCATAGTCCAGGAGATTTCAGTCCTTCACTTCCAAATCTCAAGCACTCATATTTCAGATCTGAAACCAAAATGTGAAGAATAATCATCATGTCATGCAATGTCAGATGTTCAGGAGTTTTGTTCCAGGAATATTAAAGTAAAAAACTCCTAAGAGACTTTTGTAGATTGTTAAAGAAGGAAAGCTCAGTTTCGAATATCCATGTGTAACATGATGTTTTGTTAGAAGTCCATAATTCAGAAATGAAAAAAGAAATGATTTAATGTCTTATGCTTTGTTGGATGGTCTTGTGTGAGACCATACTTGTTATATTTGGTATGCAGTAACATTTGGTGAACCTTTCTACCAGGATTGTTGAAATTATAGCTGTTGGTCAAAAGTAATCCTGCTTTAGGAAGGACTGCATTATAGCCTATGAGTCAAATGTTATGAATTGAGAAAAAAATCATTAAACATATTTTCATTTAGTCAATACTTTTACAACTCTTTCAAGAAACCATGACACATTTACAACACAATTTCCTCTTGATGACCATTTGGACGGCAATTTGAAAACTTTTTCATCCATGTCCAAGAGAAATCACATTATTCTAGCCAGATTTAATTTTCCAAGCTTAAAACCTCACAGAATGGGTCATAAAGAACAAACATTCATAGTCTAGGATAGTATATTGGACACTATAGTCTTACTGAGTCATATTGCAAAGGAATTATGCTACAAATGAAGAGCCCTAGTCCCTGTTTCTTAGTCATACCCACTTATTTCAAAATCAATCAGATAGTGGTGCTAAAGGCAGTTTGCTGGAACCACAGGTCATTGTTATGGATTCCTTTGTTTTTCTCATTATTGCTTTACATTATTCTATGCTTTTCTTCATGCTGAATTTAGGACTTGTTTATAACAAAGGCATTCTAGAAATTGTAGAACCCTCATTATGATTTCTGTACCTGAGCCTTCTTTATTAAATCTAAAGAATACTGGAACCACATGTCATTTTACTATATTGCTCTGTGTATGTAAAATGTAATTTTATTGCTATCACTATTCTACTTTTGGGAATTGGAAGGGAGAGTATTCTTAGTGTAGATGAGTTGGTTAAAATTGTGTTGGATTTGGAATGGTAGGAAGTATTTTGGATTGTGTGTTGGGTATTGGTTATGTGTTGGATTTTGGTGGGGAGGGGGTAGGTGGGTTTGGGGAAGGTTGGGGGTTGGAAGGTTTGGGGAGGGAAGAACGGTGGGTTTGGGGAGGGGTGGGGTGGGTGTTGCATTCGGGTAGGGGTGGGAATGGGTGGTTGGGATTTGGAGGGGTAGTATGTAAGTAGGTAGTGCTATGTTTGACTTGTTGTAACCATGAATTAGCATTGCATATAATCAGCCATTATTTTCAGTTAAATTACCAAAAAAGCATGACATAAAAGTTTTCGTTGTCATAGTTTACTTTCTAATTTCATTTCAGAGCTTTTTGGAATTTTAAAAATGTTTGTGGGAAGGATGACATTGACAATGTTTTGGTTTGATAATTTTTTCTCAGTCGTGGCCCTTGGATTTTATAGTTTCTAAGTTTGTTTCCATGTTGGGCCCCCACCACTCGAGGCCTTAGAAATAGGTGGCTGCCTTCACCTCTGTGGCATATGGGTGGTAAGAGTCCCCAGAAACAGAGGAGACCGATATGGAGCATCACCCTTCTCCACCAGCTCTTCTTTGGTAGAGTTGTCTGTCTGTAAGGGCACCTGTCTTATTTTTGTGTGCATGCTCCAAAGCCCTGAGTTGATTATCTAAATTTTGCTTATATGTCACTTAAATTTCAGCCTTAATAAGACAGCATGCAGGATTGAAGGTTTACATACCACTACATACAAGGTCACAGCAAGAGATTAAAGGTCCTTGTGAACTCCTTGTCCCTGGTTGAATTGTTTTACATGGATTCCTTTTCTGTCTCATCCTTTGCAAAGAGTTTCATAGTCATAGCTCTATTGGCCTTCTGTTTAAAGAGCCCATGCCATATTGTGATTTTGGTCAGCTGCCTATCTGTCCATCTGACTTTCTATTCTTTTTTTTTTTTTTTTTCTTATTTACACAGGAACATCTGCATTTTAGGTCCAGTTTTCCTAAAATTTGTGCAGTTTCTTTTTATCATGAATAGCTTTTATCATATTGAATTGGAAGAAAAACTCATGATTTGATGGGGAAAAGCCATGTAAAGTTAAAAATTTGCAGTTCTTGTGTACATATTTGAATATGCATCTTTTGTCCAATTCTCTTGAAATTTGCACTGATTATTTGTAGCATCACAGAGTTGAACCTGATTGAAAATGGAGAAAAGTCCAATAATCAGTTTAGGAAAAGCTGCTTTTTCCTAACTTGATCTGAACCTACTGCACAGTCAGTCAAATTTCTAAGCTCACACAATTTAGGTGGACATAAAATAGTCCTAATATTATTATTCAAGGACACTGCTGTTCAATATTTTTATCTAAAAGTTCTTTCCATTTTGCTGAGTACAGTATTACTAAAATTGTATGGCAGATTATAATTCTGTGAATTCATCATCTTGTCAAACCATGAAAAAGATTTATTTATTACAGTATAAACTTGATCAACTTTCAAAGGTAAAAAAGTAACCAAATAAGTGTGAAAGTCTTTGGTGGCATTTCATTTGTGTAATCCTGCCTAATTTTGGCATTGATAGTATTTTCCTTTCAGACTGTCATATGAAAAATGATACATATAAACAATGTTGGACACCAAATCTATTCTTTTCGTACAAAAACAGAACAATTTCTGATTCTTTAGGGAATTCTATGAAGAATTATAACACCAATATTGCACCTGTTATAAAGAATTTGACCTGTATATTGCAACATGTATATGTGTTTGAAGTAACCAATTATTGAGGGTAATTCTTTGATTTTTCAATAGAATATTGTTCGGAACCGATGTACCACTGTTTGAAGTAGCATATTATTCAGAGTAATTTTCTGATTTTTCAATAGAATATTGTTCTCAACCAATGTACCACTATTAGAAGTAGTGTATGAATGAGGGCAATTTTAGGATTTTTTAAAAGAATTCTGTCCGGTACCGATGTATCTGTATTAGAAGTAGCGTATATTAAGAGTATTTTTAGGATTTCTTATAGAATACTGTCTGAACCGATGTATCTGTGTTGGAAGTAACATATGAAAGAGAGTAGTTTTTTCAATTTTTATTAGAATACTGTCTGGAACCAATGTATCAGTGTTTGAAGTAACATATGAATGTGAGTATTTTTAGGATTTTTCGGTGGAATACTGTCTAGAACCGATGTATCTGTGTTGGAAGTAACACGGATGAGGGAATTCTTAGGATTTTTTAGTGGAATACTGTCTGGAACCGATGTATCTGTGTTGGAAGTAACGTATGAATGAGGGTATTTTTAGGATTTTTTTAATAGAATACTGTCCAGAACCCATGTATCACTGTTTGAAGTAGCATATGAATGAGGGTATTTTTAGGATTTTTTTTAATAGAATACAGTCCAGAACAGGTGTATATGTGTTTGAAGTAGCGTATAATGGAGGGTAATTTTCAGATTTTCAATAGAATGTTTTCCGGAACCAATGTGTCACTGTTTGAAGTAGCATATGAATAAGGGTATTTTTTTTATTTTTCTTTAATACAATCGGGAACTGATGTATCAGTGTTTGAAGTAATATATGAATGAGGGTATTTTTAGGAATTTTTAATTGAATACTGTCCAGAACCAATGTATCTGTGCTGCAAGTAACATATGAATGAGGGTATTTTTAGATTTTTTAAAATATTGTCCAGAACCAATGTATCTGTATTGGGAGTAGCATATAAAATAGCGTATTTTTAGGGTTTTTCAATGGAAAATTGTCCAAAACCCATGTATCACTGTTTGAAGTAGTGTATGAATAAGCGTATTTTTAGGGTTTTTTTATTAGAATACTGTCTAGAACCAATGTATCTGTGTTTGAAATAACATATGAATGAGGGTAAGTTTTGTTTTCTCAGTGGAATACTGTTCGCAACCTATGTATCTGTTGGAAGTAGCGTATGAGTGAGGGATTTTTTAGGATTTGTTAATAGAATACTGTCCAGAACCGATGTATCTGTGTTAGATGGTGTATAAATGAGGGTAATTTTCGGATTTGTCAGTAGAATATCGTCTGTAACGGATGTACCACTGTTCAAAGCAGCATATATATGAGGGTATTTTTAGGATTTTCTTATTAGAATACTGTCTGGAACCGATGTAGCAGTGTTTGCGGTAACATATGAATGTACTGTTAGGATTTTTTCTTAGAACAGTGTCTGGAACTGATGTATCTGTGTTTGAAGTAACATACAAATGAGGGTACTTTTAGGACTTTTTATTAGAACAGTGTCTGGAACCGATGTATCTGCATTTGAAGTAGTGCATGAATGGGGGTAATTTTAGGACTTTTTAAAAGAGCCCTGTCCTGAAGCGATGTGTCTGTGTTTGAAGTAACATGAATCAGAGTATTTTTAGGAGTTTTTAATAGAATATTGTCCTGAACCAATTTAGCTGTATTTAAAATGACATGAATGAGGGACTTTTAGGATTTTTAAATGGAATATTGTCTGGAACCAATGTATCTGTGTTTGAAGTAACATGAATGAGTATTTTTTTTTTTTTTTCTTTAATAGAATACTGTCCGTAACTGGTGTATCTGTATTTAAAGTAACATGAATGAGGTTTTGTAGGATTTTTTGATGGAATGTTGTCCAGAACCAATATATTTGTATTTGAAGTAACATGAATGGGGGTATTTTTAGGATTTTTTAATAGAATACTGTCCAGAACCGATGTATCTGTATTTAAAGTAGCATGAATGAGAGTTTTTTAGGATATAAAGAAATGTTGTCAAGAACGAATATATCTGTGTTTGAAGTAGTGTATGAATGAGGGTATTTTTAGGATTTTTTAATAGTATATTGTCCGGAACCTATGTATCGGTGTTCCAAGTAGTGTATGAATGAGGGTATTTTTAGGATTTTTTATTAGATTATTATCCAGAACCATTGTATCTGTTTGAAGTAGTCTATGAATGAGGGTATCTTTAGGATTTTTTATTAGATAATTATCCTGAACCTATGAAATAGCATATGAATGAGGGTATTTGTAGGATTTTTTAATGGAATATTGTCCATATTGATGTGTCTTTTTTTGAAGTAGCATGAATGAGGGTATCTTTAGGATTTTTTAATAAGATATTGCCCAGAACCAATGTATCTGTGTTTGAAGTAGTGTATGAACGAGGGTATTTTTAGGATTTTTTAATAGAATATTGTCCAGAACCAATATATTTGTGTTTGAAGTAACATGTGTATGAGGGTATTTTTAGGATTTTTCAAAAGAATAATTATTGTCTAGAACTTATGAACCTAGAGCATAGATGCTTGGTATGAAGCATGAACCCTTCACCACACAGTCCACACTTATAACAACCCTGGGAAAGAAGTCTTTTGAATATATTATAGGAAAAGGAGAGCATTTTCTCCTTTTCCCACAATGTCTGCTATCCTTCTTAAAACAAATTTTACTTTTTGAGTCACTTTGTGTTGTCAGCATAATGCTTTCAATTTTGACTAGTCTAAAATTTTGTCATTTGTTTAAGAGTTACAGTTGTTTAAACTGTGCTCTATGGAGAAATAAATCTGCCTGATTGTCACATTTGTATAGTTCTGTAATTTTTTTCTTTGTTTTTCAATCTTCTTGACTGGAACCAAGAAGTCTAAGATGGTATGCCCTTAGACTAAAGATTTCCTAAACGAATTTTTTTTCTGTTCTTCTCATCTGAAATCGTTGAGCCTAGAATCTTAAAATAAGTTTCTTCAAGTTCTGCCATAGGGGTCAAAATTGGCCCTGTACCAAGGGTCTGTTGTAGTACATCGAGTTCTATAATTTTTTATTTAATCTTCTATGGAGAGTTTAAGCCGAAAGTTTAAATGTAGTACATAGCATTAAAAGAGCATTCTTTAGCTTAGTTGTTGAAGTCCTGCACATAGGGTCAAAGATGGCCTGTTCCCAAGGTCTGTTGTACATTTACATGGGTTTTTTTTTTTTTTAAATCTTTGTGGCTGAACCTTGGGAGATGTTTGGTAAGTATGAAGCAACATATAATCATTCTTTACCTTAGATGTTTAAGTCCTAAACATGGGGTCAAAGATGGCCCTGTTCCCAAGTTCTGTTGTCTGTTGTTGTTCTGTAAGTTTTTTAAAAATTATTTTGGCCAAAACTATGAAGATGTTAGGCCAAAGAGTCTAAATAATAAGTTTTTAGCATCAGAACATAATTATTCATAGAAGTTGTTCAAGTCCTGCACATGGGGTCAGAGATGGCCCCTTTTCTCATGGTCTGTTGTTGTACTTGAGGTTCTATAATTTTTAAAATCTATTTGGCTGACACTATTGAGATTATAGACCTAACAGTCTGAATATCTAGTATATAAAATAAAAAGATAATTATTAATCTAAGTTGTTCAAGTTCTGCAAATGAGGTCAAAGATTGCCCTGTTTTTTCCAATGTCTGTTGTTGTACTTTGGGTTCTATGAGGTTTTTTTTATATGCTGCTGGAGGGGACGTATATTGGTGTCATCTTCTCCATCTGTCCGTCCTTTCCGCCGTACGTACGTATGTCTATTTCTTTTGAACGCAACTCCTCCAACATTTCTTCACGGATTTGGATGAAATTTTCACAGAATGTTTCTCATCATGTGACCTATCGCATATTGTCAGGGTTTTGCAATGCTGCGGCGTATATTGTGATGATGGCACTTTTGTTTTTAATGTTTTAGGCTGAAACTATGGAGATATTAGACCTAAGAGTCTGAATATCTTGTATATAAAATAAAAAGATAATTATTTTCAAAGTTGTTCAAGTCCAGCACATGGGGTCAAAGATTGCCCTGTTCACAAGGTCTGTTTTTGTACATGTACATTGGGGGTGCTATCATTATTTTTTAATCTTTTTGGCTGAAACTGTGGAAATGTTAGGCCAAAGACTGAATATTAAGTATCTAGCATCAAAAGATACTTATTCATCAAAGTTGTTCAAGTCCTGCACATGGGGTCAAAGATGGTCCCGTTCCTAAGGTCTATTGTTGTACATGGGTTTATATATTTTTTGTCTTTTTTAAAAACTTTTTGGCTGAAACTATGGAGATGTTTGGGGAAAAGCTCTGAATATTAAGTATGTAGCATCAAAAATTAATTATTCATCTAAGTTGTGCAAGTCCTGCACCGAGTGTCAAAAATGGCCCTGTTCTGGAGGTCTGTTGTTGTACATGTAGTTCTAAAAGGTTTTTTTTTTTTCCAATCTTCTTTGCTGAAACTATGGAGATGTTAGGCCAAAGCCTGAATATCTAGTGGATAGCATCAAAAGATCAGTATTCATCTAAAAGTTGTTCAAGTCCTGCATCCTTGGTCAAAGATGGCCCTGTTTGAAATGTCTGTCATTGTGCATGTACATGTAGTTCTGTAAGTTTTAAATAGTTTTTGCATTGTCTATCTGTCCATCTAGCCGATGAGCCCTGTTTGCACAGTCGGTAGCATACGGGAATCAAGAATAATGGGTCGCTGGTTCGATCCCCAGCTCTGCTAATTTTTTTTAAGGATTGATGATAGTCATTGCAACAGATTCATTCCTCATTCACCGCTTATCATTGTTTCAATAATGGTTATGTCAGTGGCTTAGAAAAATATTGTGCAGAGTACTGGTAAAAAGAAACTCCAGGAAAGCATGGATAGGTGCTTGGCAGCAGCTATATAACTGAAATAATGATGAAAACTGCATTTAATACCATACAATCAATCAATTAACATCCATCCATCCTGACAGATATCTTCTATAACCAGTGACGAAAATTAATGAAACAAGATTTATGAGATCTTTATCATAGTTTGCTGTCATGGATTTTTTTTTTTTATCTAATGCCCTGTCATGGAAAAAGGGGGCTTGATATATTTTTCCATTATGCTCCAATAACTCTTACTACTAGACAAAATTTTATGATACTTCATATTTATATTGTTTATCATAAGCATTAGACAATCATTATTTATTTATATCTAATAAAATGTCATGTCATGGAAGAAGGGGGCTTAATGTATAACATGACATTCTGTATGTTTTAATCTTAAATCTTGGCTGAAAATATGGCGACTTGGAGTCTTTACCCTGTACCACACAATCCTGAATTTAGTGACCTTGAGGAAAAAGGCGCTTTTGAAAACATTGTTGGGGAAGGAAGGAATTGCTAGTAACTAGGAGAAAATGTGGTGACCAGCATTTTCTTTTTTCCAACAATGTTTTTTACCCTTTCAAAGGCAATCTCCACCATTTTAGCTACACTTATTTTGTTGTCTTAAGTGGTTTGATTAGAAAAAGTCTAAAAGGTTACCATAATTATCTTAGTTGTTCACGTCCTGCACATAGTGTCAAAGATGGCGCTGTTCCCAAGGTCTGTTGATCTATATAGAGTTCTAAAGGTTTTATTTAAATCTTTTTGGCTGAAACTATGATGATTTTTGGCCTTAAGTCTTACATTTATGTGAGTACCTAGTATCAAAAGAAGATTCTTAGATAAAGTTTAAGTCCTGGGTCAAAGATGGCCCTTTTCCAAGGGTTTGGTGTTGTACACAGAGGTTTTTTTTTTCCATCTTGAAACACACAGCCAACAGCACCGAAATTTTGTATGTTGCATCAAGGAATGGTCCTTAAAGTTATTAAAATTGGTCATATGCTATAAAAGTTTGCCATGCCCAGGGTAACCATATTTCCAAAAAAATAAAAATAGTTATACACGTAATGAAAACCTCTTCTTTAGCCATTAGGCCTGGTGTGTTGATATTATGTAGCATCACATGGTCTTGTATAAATAAAGTAAACATCATCAAAACAGGTCCTGCACATGGGTCAGTTATTTTGCAGAGTTACAATTTCATTTTCTTTTTTACTTTCCTTGTCTTGAACTATTGGGCCATGAGCCAGATATTTGGTCTCATCATTATAAAATATTTCATTTAAATCCAAGTTGTTCAAAATGTGCTTCTGGGTCAAAGAGGGGCCTGCAAAGGGGTCACCTGTTTTACTTTGTGTTCTGTAGGAATCTGTTTCAGAAATTTATTTTTTTATTCTTGTCTGAAACCATGGAGCTTACAGCATGATAAATACAGTAGTATCATAATGTGGTCCCTAGTCAAAGTTGTTCAAATTGTGCACTTTGGGTCAAAGCTGGTCCTGCCCCAGGTACACATATTTTGCAGAAAGAAACATATGAGTACACATATTTTACATAAAGTGACATAAGTAACCATTTTAAAAGAAGCATCTCTCTTAAGACCATATGGTCTGATGTGTAGATACTTGTTACATAGCATCATACTGTTGTCCTGCATCATATCTGCATGTCAGTGTCAATTCTGCTAGGAGATAAAGGTCTGCTCTCATATCTTTTGAACTCTTTGCCTGGTCTTAAAACTATTCCACACATGTCAGTCTTGATACTTGATGGCATGCAGAGTAGAAGTTTTGCATACCTGTCTGTAAGGTCGAGGTCATAGCTCAGTTAAAAGGTCGAAAATACAGAATTTGATGCTGATTAATATCTCTTGAACTTTGTCCAATTCTGAAGATCAGTCACACTCATCATGTCATCAGAACCTGTACTGCTTATTAAACTTCACAAAAAGGCACTTGTACTGAATAGATAATGATACTGTAAGCAGCACTCTGGAGAAAGGGGGCTTAATGCAACTTTGTGATGCATTATACAAAGCAAGCTGTCACATAGTTTGACTTAATTTTGTCTAAATACCAGGTGAATCATGAGGAAAATTACCACAATTTGACCTATAGCCAAAGTCTGGACCCTGGTAAGGCTTCGCATACTCAAGAGGTTAATGTCTGCATAAGATAATATATATTACTTTGTATATTATAGATTATATTAAGTATTATATCATGGAAATGTTCCTTAAAAATTCTCAGGGGCCATCATAACAATGTTGACATTATTTAGCTAAAGTAGAATCATATTAGTCCTCAATATCTGATCTAGTATTGTATAGAAAATTTTTCTCCCCGTGGGGTCCCGGGTTTTTTTAATTTATAGATTAGGACCTCGGCCTTTCTCTATGGCATGTCGTAGAAGGCGACTAAAATTAGAGACAAACGGCTGCTTTCCTCGTAATTCGTAGGATTGCAGCAGGCTGGGTAGTTCTTATTCCAAATCCTGTATTTTTTTCTCGATGTAAATAGGGTTTGGAATGGGAATCAATTGGCCTGTGGGACCCCGTGTGGTTTAATCGGGGGTATAAGAATAAACCACTGCAGTCCCGCGATCGTCACATCTGCCATTTCATCTGGCGGAACAAAAGTGACAGCATGCATGTCGTAAAAGGCGACAAAAGGGGCATCATTTTGTGTTTCGTCCATTCCTCATTTATCATGTTTGTCTTATGTTGTTGCACATGTATGTTATTTTCACCTCGCATTATTGTTTACTAAGTGCGCCCAATATGACCTAAGTTGTCGACGGGCCTTAAAACGCTATTCATCATTATTCATCATCAGAAAAGTTTTCAAAGGCATTTGTTCCAATGACAAGTTGGTGTACATGGCTATGTCTCCCATAAATTTATTTTGGAAAGACATGTTGATTGCATTGAATTTGCCTATATCGCTGTCTGTCTGTCCATCCATGTGTCATAATTTTTGTTTATCCTCCATAATCTCTTCAACTGCTTACCAAATCATAAAAAAAAAAAATTCACACAAATGTCTACCATAATCAGATGACATGCAGAGGTCTCACATAACATGCAATCATCCTTTATCATCATTCTGATGGAAGATTTATGCAAACAAGTATCTAGTTGAAATGATAATTATAATTGTAATTGTAACATAACTAAAACTACACAAAAAATTTCTGGCTAATATCTACATGTAGCTGAAATACAGTTGTAATATACTGGTAACTAAAACTACACAAAAGAACTGACTCTTGTTTACATGTGACATTCATATATATAGCTTATGTAAAGCTTAACTTATATAGATTAGATTCCATTCCTTTAGTAACAGCATTGACGTCAAGAGTTTGATGACTTAATAAATCTTTACCAATCGACAAAATTGTAGACCAGTCCAAATTGAAAGCATTTGCAGACGACAAAATGCGTATAGCTCAAAAATTGAAATTTGTCTTGGGAAGGGTAGAAAACATTGTGGGAAAAGGAGAAAATGCTGGTTACCAGCAATTTCTCCTTTTCCTACAATGTTTTCAAAAGACTTCTTTCTCAGGGTTGTTAAAAGTCGGGATTGTTTGGTAAAGAGTTAAACCTATTTCAGTTTAGTCTGAAAATGACATTGGTAAGTTGATAACATTAAAAAATATGGGAAAGACCTTATTGCAATAAACAGTGTCTTTGAAATGAATTGCTCAGACAAGTTGTCCTGGCCAAATGGGTGATTTTGCTGCACTAGTAAGTATACATGAAATATAAAGTTGATTAGGAATTCATACCCGCAGTGTATTTTTTGTTTTTTTGTTTTTCTATCCATAAATTTTTGGGAAGAGTAAGATTCTCATCAGTATGAGTCAATAGTTAGAATAACTGTAGTCAAGATATTTTATACAAGCTACCCTAGTACTAGCTGAAATCCAGGTAAATTTCAGGTTGACAATAGTCTACAAATAAAGAGTTTATGCTGTCACCAATGACGGATCAAGGCAAGCTAGAAAAGTTGTCGATCTATTCAGGGGCAGCTGTGTTTAATTTGCAAGGTCAATTAAAGCTACTTATATTGCTTGCAAAGTCAATAAAAGCTACTTATATTGCCTTTTCTTGTTGAAAGGCATAAATAAGTCCATTGATGTAGCATTTAACAACCTGACA
The DNA here is from genome assembly GCA_946811185.2 of Hippopus hippopus. Taxonomy (NCBI): domain Eukaryota; kingdom Metazoa; phylum Mollusca; class Bivalvia; order Cardiida; family Cardiidae; genus Hippopus; species Hippopus hippopus. Next base: position 22,964,828 of record OX328111.1, on the reverse strand, counting down.
AAAAAGCTTAACCCAAGTTTGTCAGAAGTATTGCAAGTTCTACCATAGTTCATTATGGTGTCTGGACCCATACCAGTAAAAAAGTACATTATGGTGCATGTTTGCCTGGACCCATACCAGTAATTAGCTTGCATAAAATAATATCTTGCCTACAATTATCCAAACATTACTTACAATGAAGGGAATCTAAACACCCCCAAAGATTTATACATAAAAACCTTGGCCCCTATCAGAATTAGGCTAGCTGACATTGACCCAAGCTATAACTTAAAAATAGGAGAATTAAAGTTGTACCTTGTCTATGTTACAAGAAAATGTTTCCTGAACCAAAGCCAGTGTTTATTTTGCTTAGTTCTTGCCTACCAATGTCTACAACACCACCTTAATTTCCTGGATACTGAACAGTGCAAGGAAACTACCCATTCAGGTAACAAAGTCTGAGCAATTAATTTTTGGAATATTTTTGTGTCATTTATACAGTTCTGTTTTAATTAGACATTTTGCTAAAATTTATTAAATCTAAGACTATATATATCACTTTGTTCAAATCCATCAGAGGCTTTTATTGTGAGATGTTGACTTATAATTTACTTGGAGTCAAGCTACATGAAGTCAATGTTTAAATCTTTACAAAATGATGGAATTTTAGACCTGTCCAAATTGTAAGCGTTTGTCACTTAGAGATATTGCCATAATGGTAAATACCAAAACCAGCATTTTTCATGAAGGCTCTCAAAGTCCAATTGAGATGCTTCTTACATTGGTCTGTCTGTCTGTCTGTTTGTCTGGTTTTTCTGTGCACTCCATGTCACTTGTTCCTTTAATTTATAGGATAATTCATACATGTTTACCTTGATGTGACTACATGCAAAACAGGGTATCACAAGCTAAAGTTTGTATTTAAAGCTAACATGTACTACAATATTTCTTGAACCCCTTGTTTGACAGTGAAAATATTTCACAGACATCTCTCATTAATGATGTGACATGACATGATATGCAGATTGAAGGCAGAATTTCATTTGAAACTAATTTTCTTGTTCCAGTGATGTTTATGTGGTAGCAGCCGATGTTTTCTCTAGTCTGCCACCCTGTATTTTTTAGCACTTCTTTCTTTCTAAACTTGCTAGCTGCTTTCCCTCATAAACAAATGACATATTGCAAATTAGAATAATTTTTAGGCACTGTACTCTTTCTAAACCTGCTAGCTGCTTTCCCTTATAAACAAATGACAGATTGCAAATAAGAATGCATTTTTAAACACTTTATTCTTTCTAGACCCTTTAGGTGCTTTCCTTTATAAACAAATGACAGATTACAAATAACAGTGCATTTAAATTTATCTTTTATATATTACTGTATGGATTGTCTAAACATTACAATGATAGGATTTTTTTTTTTTATCATCCTGAGGCCTCAGATTATCATGCTTTTTCTTTTTATAATTCTTTTCCATAGTTTCACTGATTGTAGTTTTTTTACATAGTTTTACCACTTCAGAGCCCTAGCCTAGTACTGGTGAAAACCAGGAAAATATGAATAATTATGTGAGCTGTTGCCGTGATATGACTGAAATAATGTTGAAAGTGGCATAAAACACCATTCAATCAATCAATACATAGTTTTACCATACATTATGTACATTAAAGTATTATTGGCATACAAATACATTTTTATACGCCACTGGAGGCGACATATATTGGTGCCATCTTCTCCGTCCATCCGTCTGTCCGTCCGTCCCTTCGTCCGTGCGTACGTACGTCCATTTTTTGTGGACGCAACTCCTCCCACGTTTCTTGACAGATTTGGATGAAATTTTCACAGAATGTTTCTCATCATGTGACCTATCGCATATTGTCAGGGTTTTGCGATGCAGCGCCGTATATTGTGACAGTGGCACTCTTGTTTTAGTACACATGATTCACATTAGCATTATATACAATGACAATAATTTCATGATGACAAATTGTTATATGTACACACTCAGTCCTAAAGCTGGCTACAATGAGTTGGATGGTATCCAATGACACCCCTGCAATATTTATGCAGATAATACTTTGTGACCATACATTGATCTTTTACAAGGAAAGATTTTAATGTATGAGCATGAAGAGGGACCAGTATCCTTGGACATGCATTATTCTTTTACCAGACAACAACATTTTAGCCTTATCCAAATTCAAAGCATTGCAGACGACAATTTCAATGAGGTTCAAATGGTGCAAATTTTCTCTGATAGGTTAGAAAACATTGTGGGAAAAGGAGAAAATGCTGGTGACCAGCATTTTCTCCTTTTCTCACAATGTTTTCAAAAGGCTTCTCTCCCAGGGTCATTAAAAGTCGGCATTGTGCGGTAAAGGGTTAAAGATTGCACAATGTCATTCACATATGAGCCATGCTCTGGCAAACTGGGGCTTAATGTATCTCCGTGATGCATCATACCATGCAATACATCACATAATTAGGGATCCATAAAATTCAGTATGTCTAACATTTTTCTGGCTGTATCATAAGGTACACTGGTCCCTTGACATACAGAAAATTGACCAATAGCGAAAAGTTTTGGCCCAGGTCAGCCTGCATGGACTGCGCAGGTTGACCTGGGTTGATAGTTTTCGCAGATGCATTAAGACCCTTTTTCACAAAGCATAGCTCATATATATGTTATGATGTACCCTCGACAAACTGAAAATCGCGGTATTAAGCTTTGGCGTTTACTAACTTAAGTTATAGGGGTAAAATTGAAATTCCACTTGGCCGTATGAGTTATTGAATTATTTTCCTTCAAGTACACAACACATGCCTGATTTATTTCAAATATTCACAAAATTTTTTCAGCAAGCATGACACAGCCGACTCAAGGCAGCCATCTTGTCATGCAGGTATATTCCCTGAAAGTCAGAAAAAACCAGTAATTTAAAAACAGACTGACATTGATCTCCACATCTAACACGGTCACGTGACATCCATTAACAGAGAAGCATCGTGGAAGTATGATAATTTTCCAATGTAGTTCTGTCTTGGAATAGTGTGTAGTTTTTATAGGAAGGGGTCTTTGCACCAATGAAATTACCTGTTCTGAAAATGAGCTTTTCCATGTAGCTGATTTGCCGACTTAAACCTCATTTTTCTGCGACTTTTGCAGATGAAACTAATTCAACCATCAGTATGACCTCACCAGCCTCGATTTCGATAAAGTATCATGTGACTTATTCTAAAAACAAAATGGTCGCGAACTTCGATGTTTCGCGATTTTAGATGATTTGACGATATGTAACATTATAAGGGAGGTAACTCATTACATTACATTACAACCTGCTTATTAATTTCAAATGTTCTCCAGGCTAAACGGTTGTTACTCATTCTAGAATGTTTGTGTAAGAGCCCAGCTCCTATCGACCGATCGACGGTGCCAATTTGGATGTTGTGCTGAAAGTGTAGTCATGGATACAAGGCTGCCGAAAGGGAAACTGCTTTTAAGTGGGTTTTGCCAGTGTACATGACATACATGTTCGGGGCATATTATCCAATCAGATCACAAGAAATTTCTTTGCAGTATAATACCACATTTTACCTACTAAGTTACTTAATCCTTTCTCAAACAATCCCCGTTTTTCACGACCCTGGAAAAGAAGCCTTTTGAAAACATCATGGGAAAAGGAGAAAATGCTGGTAACCAGCATTTTTTTCTTTTTCCGCAAAGTTTTCTGCCCTCCCAGAACAAATTTCAATTTTTGAGTGTCCTTAATTTTGTTGTCTACAAACAGTTTCAATTTGGACCAGTCTAAAATTTTGTTGTTTGTTAAAGAGTTTATATTCAATCTCACCATCCTTGTAATGTTTATTACCCTATATCCTGCTAAATAAGTTAAATGAAACTTTCAAGCCAATTTAAAAAATCCAAATGTTGCTATTACAGAGAATTTCTTATTGGACATAGTAAATCAAAGATCTGTGCAGTCTGATCTTGACCTACACTGTCCATGAAAGGTCCTCGAGTCATGCTTAGCAGTCTCATGGTCAGATAGAGGATCTTAAAATCATGAGAAAGGAGATTTTTGAAAACATTTTATGAAAAGGAGAAAAAGCTGGTATCTAGCATTTTCTCCTTTTCCCACAATGTTTTAACACATTTCAAAGATACATTCTGGCATTGCAGCCACATTCAATTGCTTTATGCTATAAATGCTTTCAATCTTGACATGTCTAAAATTTCATTGATGACTGGTGAAGACTTACTAAATTTCCATGTTTTAATGACCCTGAGGGGGGAGGCTTTTGAAAACATTGTTAAAAAAGGAGAAAATGCTGGTAATCATCACTATCATCCTTTCCAATAATATTTTCTGTAGTTTCAAAGAAAGTTCCCGTCATATAATTTATGCCAAGGCTGAAATTTTGTTATCTGAGAAAGGGTTATGGATCCTGTTAATATGCTGGTTGACTAAATTAGGTGCTGAAAACTGTAATAAGTGAATAGTTACTGAAGTTTTAACCCTCTACCACACAATGCTGACTTTTAACTACCCTAGGAAAGAGGCCTTTTGAAAACATTGTGGGAAAAGGAGAAATTGCTGGTAACCAGCATTTTCTCCTTTTCCCACAACATTTTCTACCCGATCAAAGAAAACCTTCAACTGTTTGAGCCACATTGAAATAGTCGTCTGCAAATGCTTTCAGTTTCGTCAAGGCTAAAATTTTGTCGTCTGGTAAAGGTATGCTTACTAGCTCAAGCATGAATAAAACTTTCAGTTTGAGCACAAACTTAGTTGAAGTGTTTAAAGTAGTGGCCAATCCAAACAGCCCAACTCTTTACAAAAAGAATAAATTTAAGGCATGCCCAAATAGACAGCATTTGCAGAGGACAAATTCAGTATGGCTCAATTAATGGAATTAAGTTTTAAAGGCTAAAAACATTGTGGAAAAGAGAGAAAATAATGTCTTTGTCTCTGTCAGGGTTCCCACTTGGCTTCAAGGCTGAAGCAGAATATTGTCCACCATTGCTATTGACTTAGAAAATATTATATTCTAGAGTGCAGTGATGACAAGAAATTGATAAGGAATTATCCGCTGTAGGGAAGACCAGGGAAAAATGACACACAGGGCAAAGTGGTACATTTGAGATAACTTTGTAATTTCCTCATTTATTACACCATGAACCCTACACAGTAAGAGAGTTTTAAATCCACCATCTTATGAGCTATGTTGTGGGCAGATCCCTCCTACCGTTAATTTATGAAGAGGACCCGACACGTTTTGGGACATGAGAGTAAATGTAACATGGCTTACCACGCAAAATGACAAGATCTGACTATAGCTGTTGTCGTTTTGCCATCTGTGCACTCACTGCGGTGAACTTTGTACCAAAACTAAAGGAATGCTGGTGTTCCTAATAACAAAATTATATGCCATAAATAAAAAGCTCCTGCTGCTGCAAGTTTTGACTGAGTGGGCATAAAATAAAAAAAAAAGTGATCTTGATAGTTTATTATCCCTTTTATACTTTACCCTCGTCATAAACTGCATGTCTTTCAAGTGTAATGGTGCGCGGGAACTCAAGTCTTTTGAAAAAGAAAACTGGCTTCAAAACGACTTTTGAAAGTAGTTCTTGTTCACTTATTCGTCTTCTGACGGAGGGTGTACATCGATTTCTTAATTCAAAAAAGTTCAGGGCTTCTTGTATTGTATTGGCATATTTGTCACTCGGGTCTTTGATCGTTTTGTGTCTTCCACCTTGTCCAGTTGCTATATATAAGCATGCATTGTGACATGAATTTTAAGCGTCTTCTTTACTTAAAAAAATACAGCAGATAATTCCTCATGTATCAATTTCTTGATATCACTGCACTCTAGAACATAGCACTTTCTGAGTAAATAGTAATGATGGACAATTCTCTGCTTTGACTTTGAAGAGTTTATCTTCTCCCTAAAAGAATTTTGGTACACATCTTGACATACAGGGTGACCCCCCCAAAAAAATGCCACCCATGAAATCGTTAATAAAATTCACAATCCTTTCAGCAATCCAACCATATTTGGTACAACTGAACTCCAGTTTATGCCTGACTTGCCCAACAAGTTTCAGTCATGAATTTCATATCCAACAGTCTTTGTTTTTATCTCTGTTCAATGATATGCTCCAAATGTGCACATCTGCAATGCAAGCACACCTGGATACGACATGCAAAATTGTCAATAATTCTGACACACACTCCTTCCTCAGTATTGCCCTGATTTTGGCGGTGATGGCCCTCTTCAGTTCAGGAATAGTCTAGGGGTTTTTCTGATAGACATTATCTTTGAGATAACCCCACAGGAATAAATCTTGGGGGTTAAGGTCTGGTGAGTGTGAAGCCAAATCAGGATCACACCTCCTACTGATGAGACGATCACGAAAGTGTCCCAGCAGCCATTCCAATGAGTCATTTGAAGTTAGGGAGTTGCCCCCATCCTGTTTAAACCACTGTTCATCCCTAACAACACCTATTCGTCTGCCCAGAACTTCTTAACAACTACTAGGTAGCGTTCAGTATTGATCGTGATTTACCGTTCTTTCTGGTCTTCAAACCAATAGGGACGGATGATTCCATGTCTTGATATTGCAACCCATGCAGTGTACTAGATGGAGGACACTCAGGCCTCTCTGCATACAATCTTCTGGTGGGGGACACCCCCAGAACATGTTATTCTTTGAGTGTGTCAGAGTTATTGTCAATTTTGCATGTCGCTTGAAATGCAAAGGTGCACATTTGGAGCATATCATGGAATGGAGATAAAACAAAGACTGTTTGACATTCATGGCTGAAACTTGGTGGACAAGTCAGGCATAGATTGGAGTTCATTTCTACCAAATATGGTTGGATTGCAGAAAGGTTGTGAATTTTATTAACGGTTTTATGGGTGGCATTTTTCTGGTAACCAGCATTTTCTCCTTTTCCCACAATGTTTTCTACTCCTCTAAAGTCAAGTTTCAATTTTTGAGTCACATTTATTTTGTCATCTGCAAATGCTTTCAATTTGGACAAGTCAAAAATTTTGTCCTTTGGTAAAGAGTTAAAAGTTTTTCTTGAAAAGAGAACAGAGAGTGCCTTAACTCTTAAAGCACAATATAAACCCAACAGACATATTCAGCCTGGAAATAAGTCCCAGTTGAATGCAATTTTAACGTTACTCTTGTTCAGGATGTCTCAGCAAAGCGGCCATTGTTGGTAGATGAGACTGATCATTGTCATTAGACTGATTTCCTTCCAATGGAGCAATGATGTTCTAAACATAAGACTTCTCTTCCCCGCAGAACTTTTCAACCTTTGAAGTGACCGCAGGAAAGTCAACCTTTTACAGAAGTATTCATCCAATCAAAATGATTTCTTAAATGGACACTGAACAACCTAGCAATTACAATCAAATAAAACACCTATACCTGACTAAATGGTTTGTGTTTTCATACTTAATAAGTTTTCTTTTCTCAAGCAAAAATTTCCCCATTCGACTGATCATTGTCGTAGATTAAACTGCACATTTTGTGCTGTCTGATCTTGATCTATACTGACTATAATGGCAACCAAAGTTGTGAGCAGGACTTTAACTGTTAACACGGTTCAAGAAAACAATTTTTGACGGTAAGCAATGGCTTTCTACAAATTGGATCCGAAACGACACTTTCCGTTTTTTATGTAATTTTCTGTTCTGCACAAGTCTACTGAAGAACAAAATCTAATGTGGTCGTAAAGTGCTGTCTCAGATTAGCCTGCGCGGAAGGCGCAGGCTGATCTGAGACGACATTTTTCGCAAATGTCCGAATGTCCTTTATCGCGTGATGCAAGCCATATAATATACTCACGCCATATACAGATCGTAGTCTAAATCTGCATCACGTGAGCTAGTAATTCCTCCTTTTCCTATAATGTATTCAACAGCAATAGTTACGGATACATTTATGCTAGATTGTTTTTCTAAAATAACTGTTTGTGTTTGGCTAAAATTTGTTTGTTGATTTACTATAAATATAGCATGTTAGAATTAGGTAAGAAATGTAAAAAGGAAAAGGGTTTAAACACTTTACCACACATTGCCGACTTTCAACGACCCCGAGGAAGAAATCTTTTGAGAGCATTGTGAGAAAAGGAGAATATGCTGATAATAGCATTTTCTCATCTTCCCACAATGTTTCCTAGTCGAGCAACGAAAATTTGCTTCATTTTAGACACACTGACATTTTCGTCTACAAATGTTCGCAATTTGGATGGGTCAAAAGTTTTGTCATGTGGGAAAAGGGGTTAACAAACCACTTTTTGTATGTAAATGTCTTATTTGTAAATAATAGCTACACGCATTGATCTCTTCTTGTTATTTCGTTTCGAACAAGAGAGAAATAAGTGGATACTTTTATCTATGTAGTTATATAGCAATACAATAACTAGAATGAGTAGATATGACTGAAAAAAAAAAATTATGATGGTGATAGTGTTGGTAAAAGAAAAACGGTTGAAAACAGCAGTTCTTCTTTTACTAACACATATTCCTCTCAAAAATAATTCCTCTCAAAAATAATACCTATCAATAAACTGTTGTTTAAAACATTTATCGAAAATAACAATGGTTTTGAAAACATATTTGGAATTAACTATGCATACCCTTCTCTCGTATAACCTTAAATTGGAAGGGAGGTAATCAGTAATCAACTAAAATTATTTTTCTTCAGAGTTACTTCTCTTTATCAAGTTTTTTCCCACCATTGACAGCTAAAACTTTGTAAATATATATGAGCCAAGCTCTGGCAAAAGGGGGCTTAATGCATCTCCGTGGTACATGATACCAGCCCAAATCATCACATAATTACGGATCTATAAGAGCAACTTTTTTGAATAATCAACTTAATCATGAGGTAAACTGGTCCTTTGACGAACAGAAAATTGAGCAATAGCGAAAAGTTTTGGCCAAAGTCAGCCTGCGAGGACTGCGCAGGCTGACCTGGGTCGATATCTTTCGCAGATGCATTAAGCCCCCTTTTCACAGAGCATGGCTCATATATTGTGTGGTGTGATAGGCAATATTGCCTTTTTTCCTTAATAAAGTTATTATTATTATTATTATTATTATGTAGATCAATATCACACTGCACAGGCTGATCTTAGTAATTTTTTTCTGTCGAATACACTACAGGTAAACCTGTACATTTATATAATCCCAAGTCAACACCCCGCCCACCCCACCCCAACCTAACCACCAAATTTGCAGATTTTCCACGTGCGTTAATTTGGATTTGGACATGTTTTGTCTTCTCTGTTTAGTGTGTTAGTCACCTGTGTAAAATGTTTGTTTATCAGACTGTGTGTGTATATGTGGGTTTTTTTTTTTTCAATTTGATGGATTAATTCATTGATGGAGAAATTCTGGAAAATAATAAACATCGAGGTTGTTGAATTTATTACTGTGGTTTTCCTCTTCTCCCTTTTGAATGTCATTTTTTTTAAAATTATCTTCATACTAATTATCGTCGTCTTCGTTACTTGTTTTCACCCTATCCAATACCAAACGAGGTTAAATAATGGTCGTCGTGATGGGCTTAGTTGGCAATGTACGGGGATTGAAAATTTATGAGTTGTGGTCGATGCCTACCCGTGTAACTCAGTTTGTGACAAGAGAGGTTGTGGGTTCGATGCGGAGCCCGATGGCTCACATCAGATGACGTAAAACGATTCCTGGCTCGGTCAAAGGGTTTCAGCATGGCTAAGTAGGATTCATTGTCCGCCAGTCATGGGTTCGATCTCCAAGATAGAGATTGGGGTTTCGTACGATTGCCCTTGGGCAAGACATTTTAGAGCCCTGTCCTAGTAGGCCAACCTGTGATACGTAGTCTCAATATCGAGACGTTTACGATGTTTCTGTTCATATGTGGACGTTTATCGTGCGCCGTACCGTTTCAAGTCCATTGTGAATTTTCTAGGCGAAAAGCTACAGCGCTGCTCTGAATTTCAGTGCTGTCGGTTTCCTCTGTATTGCAGCAAAATGCAATTAATTTTTAGTGACATGAACAAGGACAAATTATTAAATGTCTCATTACCTAGATAAGTTCGCTTTAAAGTTTTAGAAATCCTTCGTAACATGTAAATTTGGTAAGAACATCTCGAGTGAAAGATTAATTGAATTGTCTTTTCTTATGTTTAGCGTTTAAATTGAAAACATTTTTCTTTCAAACGAAGGATTATTGGATAAGCAAGCAACAGGCGTGTTCAAATTCTAATTATGTCGTTAATATGTGAGAATATAAGAGTTTAAGAGAGCGCACAAAATCAGTGCCGAGATTTCTCCTATCTTTAGCTCTAATGGCTGAAAGCCAACAGAGCTTATGTCATGGCATGGTTTCCGTCGTCTATCTGTCTGTTAGTCTTTCTCTTGTTTACGCGATGAAGTCTACATTTCCTTTTCAAGTTGAACATTTGTGTTTCTTGTTTACACGATAAGGTCCACATTTGTGGTCAGATTTTCATGAAACTTGCACAGTGCTTTATATCATCAATATCTTGAATCCTTAGGATTTGGGAGAAAAAATCTGACAAATAGAATAAGAAAAGTAGCCATTTAAAGACGAAAATTACATTTCTTGTTTACTTGATTATGTCCGCATATTTTATTCGATTTTCATGAAACTTGCACAGCTGCTTTATATCATCGATAGCTTGAAGCCTATGACTTTGGATTGATAAGGAAAAGTAGCCATTTAAAGTTGAAAATATACATTAATTGTTAACGTGATGAAGACGGCATTTTTGATTCATTTCTTTTGAAACTTGCACAGATCATTTTTATCATCAAGGAATTGAACCCCATCAAAAACTTGGAGAAAATGCAGCCATCAGTTTGGGAAAAGCAGCCATTTGACGACTTAATCTTGTTTATTCAGCACGGTCCGTGTTATTGGTCACATTTCCTTGAAATTTGCAGAGATTGTTCTGTACGATGAGTATGGAAACCCAATTAAATTTAGCTGGATTCCAAACTGTGGGTTTTGAAAAATTGCACTTCAATTATTTCATTATTTGTTCAATTCACTATGCCTAATTACTATACTGTTATATAGTTGGTTCAATCCCAGTTGCAACCCCTTTTTGTGTGTTTGTCTTTTTTCTCTCTCTCTCTCTCTTTTGCATCATGAATAAATGATGTATACTAAATAATAAGCAAAATTTCTGCCAGTAGAGCGATTCAGGCTCTCAAGGCCCTCTAGTGTTTGCGGTCGTCTCTGTACCTGGATGCGACCATTCTAAAATCTAAGATCGCATTCGGGGACATTTATCTGTACTTCTGTGAGACAGAAGAATACACGAAACGCTATAACCCTTTCCCTGCTACAGTGTTTCGACGATGGTTATGTGGTTCAAATGATGGAATTTATTTTGAAAGTGAAGAAAACATTGTTGAAATAGAGACAATGTTGATTACCAGCATTTTCTCCATTTTCAAAAACTTTCTCTCTGTGGGTGTTAAAACACGGGTCAGTTTTGAGGAAAGTTTTGATTGAAAAGGTTAACTCTCGTGGCGTTTATATATATAGTGAGATTTCCGGTAGAACTTTTTTTTTTCAATGTTTTTATAAAGACATTGTATTCAAATAAAAACTACAACTTATATCTAGTAGGCTCCAAATTGGTCTAATGGTTATGGGAGTCGACTCGGAAGCCGGCGACCCGAGATCGAGACGCGCCCAAGGAGAAAAAAAATGCACATTGAGAGAGAGAGGGGGGGAAAAGAGAAAGACACTTGGATAGAGAAACAACAGCTGGATAGAGAACGGGCAAGAAAGACACTTGGGTAGGCGATGGTGGGACACAGGAAAATTACCTTTTACCACTCTGTGTATTGCACATTATTATATATTAAATACAGAGGTGTAATAAAAGATGGTTTTTTTTTTTACGTTTATAGAACTTATTTTCTCTTTGCAGAGATCAAGTTGTAATTAAAAACAACGAAGTATAAAGATAAAATGTTTTAATACCAAATTTGAAATGTTGATCTATTTAACAGAAATATATCGCTCAAATATCAAATTCAGCAACCCTTAATTACGTAAAAAGAAAGCTTTATAAAAAACATCGTGGGAATAGGAGAAAATGCTGGTTATCAACATTTTCTCCCTTTCCCACAATGTTTTGAACCCTTTCACATGCAATTACCATATTTAGAACCATATTTGTCGACCACAAATGCCTTCAATACATTTCAATCTAAATTTTTATGATGTGAAAATGGGTCAATACATATATACAAACCTCTTCAATAAAATCATTAAAAAGATGGAAACAAGTTCAATATCTCTCCACCAAACAACAAAATTTCAGAACTGTCTAAATTGAAAGACAAAAACTTGAATGTAGATTCAATCTACCTATGATGATGGA